>OY294070.1:113254702-115654702 GCA_958510875.1 Endomychus coccineus
CCCCACTGGAAACTTGACCAACATACTTGTATTCTTATACTCTTGTGATAGAAGGGGAGACCATGCGAGTGAGAGCGCACTACGAGCACCAACGAACTCGGATAGAGTTCGTTGACGAGCACACTACATGTGCGAGAAGGACAGAATATCCGACTAGTTAACAGCGCTTTACTATGCTTAACACACTTGTCTACTCTATACATAGACCTCTTTGCTTGCAACCATCGGAGCCTAGTCAAAGTATAAAAGTCTGTTCTCTGTTAGAGCTTCCCTACCATCGTTTCTCGAGCTTGCTGACGTCACCTTTCCCCTCCAATCACATCCTTGCTCTCATCGGCTTGACGGCTTGTCGCCGGCACGTAACAATATCATATTATGTCGTCAATAACATTAAATAAATGAATTAAACTACCAATCAGCTAGCACTCGAATTTTTAAAAGAGTAGAAGAGAGGCTCCAACAGACCTTCATACTTTGACTATGCATCGGATGGTGTTGAAAACAAACATGAAATAACGACAACTTTCGTTTATTGAAATATTAAGAGTATGTTAACATACATATAAAAATATTATCGTAATATACAGTATCCTTCAAAAAGATGACATCATATTGGAAAAACTTTTAACAATAATTATTTTGAAATTTAACATGGGCGTTAAGTTTTGCTTCTAAAGAGAACTTGACGTAGTTAAGTGACTTTCGCCACCTGTTAAAACTAACATCCTTTCAAAATAATTGCTTAAAATTGGTTTGAATTTTAAAAATTGTTTCAATCCCGATTTTACATCATAGAGATGAAGATTTTTACACACATGCGTCTTAAATTTTACATAGAACCTAGAACGTAACTTTGGACCACAATCGTATATACAGGTCTGGGAACTCTATGTTTGACTTGAGTCTCTTACACGTCGCTAAACTCGTAGTCCCTCGCTCAGCCACCAGCTGGCGCATGACGAAGTATGTTGTCAGGTTGTCAGGATTAGGCGCCATATCGTTCAAACATGGTCGTATAACATTTCTCGGCTCATGAGCCACCCTTTTGGTACTACGCAACAGATGACGCTTAGCGGATTCACTTCTCACATAGGATACAGCCTCGAGTTCCCAGACCATACTCAGGACACATCTGTATCTATACCATAGACATATTGTATATATCACCTCTATGGTCTATATCGCCCACCTTAATTTACGATTCTATACTCAAAGAACCATATAGAATTAGTCATAGAGCATTCAGTATCAACGCTTTTAACATTTATAGCTGTTCTGTGCTCTCAGCAGTTTCAGCCTTCATAAATTCATAGTTCATAAGGCCTATGCCTATGGTGCAATCGGATCTACTGGGAATCTCCTCTGAAGTTTGGCCTTTACTAGTTGGTAGTTGCCAGAGAGATGTAAGAATAGAGAGCGCTAAATGATATATTAGTGACCGGACTTAATGAAGAACGAATTGTGAATGCCGCGCATAGAGTACGGGAAATTTGTTGGAGGGGAAAAATCGGTTACTACCAGCGCGGCTAGTTAAGGCGAGAGAGAGAGAGGGAAAACGAAGAGGCCGGCTCTATCGCGTTTCTATTGGCCGCTGCGTACTGTAGCTAGTATGTTTACGTCCCGAGCCGGCCTTTTCGTTTTCCCTCTCTCTCGCCTGCACTAGCCGCGCTTATCATTGCCACGCGCAGTCCATATGTATATGTCGATGGTCACTACTCAATCCCGGTCACTCGATTAACATAGGCTTTTATGGGACCAGCGCTCTCTATTCTTACATCTCTCTGGTAGTTGCTCGAAATATACCATTATTGACAAGTTTAGATTTTGGAAGCATCGATATTAGCTACAATTTAAAAGAATGATTTATGTCATCCCAAATTAAACTATATATGCTATATTCTCCTTGGCCATGGTACATCGCTGTCGAGGTACTACTAAAATTCGTTATTTCACCTTTTTTCGTATCGCTCGACTGTAATATAAGCTAAAATCAATCAATTACAGAAACAAACTTTCAAATAACTTTCTAACCTTGTATTCCCAAAAATATATAAAAATTAAAAAACTAGCCAGTCATAAATTTAACAAACTAACCTGCCATGAACCTAAGCCACCATAGGAAGCAAAATACGTACCGGGGTCTCACCGCCTGGGCCAGAACCGCCGATGCAGGATGAGCTTTGAAATCGGTTATATCAAATGTTAATGCGCTCACTGCTAGGATGACGTGTTTTCAACGACTAATTGCCGCTACGTCGAGTTGCGACTTTTACCTAGTTGTGTAATGGGGCCAAATACCGAGCTGTGATTAGCTAACGCCCCTAACGGCGAATTGATACACCAAATTCAATGTTCAACCTGCATTGGCATTGGCAGTAAGACCCTGCAGTTTAATTTATTACATTTCAGACGGGCTGGTTTAAATTTTTTTTTTGGAATATTAGGTTAGTAGGTATTTTGAAAGTTTGTTTTTCTAATTGCATGATGTTTCTTCTTGTTCTTGTACACATGTTTTATTAAAGTGCATGCTGCAAGTGCACTCCTCCGGAGTATGGATTAGCCAATCACAGCCCAGTATCACACAACTAACAACTAGGTTGTGAAATGTAAACATACAATAGCAACGTAGTACATAGAAGACAAAAACACATTTGGCAGTGCTGTCACATCACCAATTGCCTTCTTTTATTAAATGTTTCAAACATATTTGGTGAGAATCTTCTTATTTTAAGACATATTCTAAATAATATCATTCAGTTAATTGGAAATTCTGTGTTCGTTAGTCTCAACAATGGTGATAATTATTCATTATAGATATTGCACTTGACAATTATTATTACACAAATTATTAAACATAACCTTTGTAACGGGTTTGAAAAAAAAATCTTTATTTTAAATCATTTGACAACTAATTTTAACATTTATATTACATGAAGCCAATTGTGTTACAAAAAATTTGAATATGTATGGGATTTGCACTTCTGCAATATTTTTACCATGACCACAAAGTCGACATATTTCTTTTGTTTCTAATAAATGTTTCTTGTCAGCTATTCGAGTGACTAAAGTGACAGGACCCAGGAGTGTTCCACAAGCAGTACAGATGTAAGACTGTAACACATTCAATAAAATAAATAAACGAACATATCAGGCCAGAAAAAAAACCATTGTAAGACAAATGCATACTCTAATTGTTTACATCAATGATGTTTATTTTGATTTTGACCTCGAATAAATATGCATTCCACAACTAAATCTCTCTGTGACACCACAGCTAAATAGTTCCGGACAGCTGTTCCGCCTTCTCTGGCTCCTCAGCGGAACAAGTAGAGTAGTGTCACCGATCGATACATCTGCTGAGGTCTTGGATAGTAGACTTCCGCGGATAGCTAATCTTGAAAAATCTTGTCTTCCGGATGGATTCCGCGTCACAATAGCTCGACTTGATGCCGACGTTTCGCCAACCATTCAGGGCAGGCTTGAGGTTTGACGCAGTTTCAGTTCAAGCCTCAAGCCTGCCCTGAAGATGCCACCTGTAATGGTTGGCGAAACGTCGGCATCAAGTCGAGCTATTGTGACGCGGAATCCATCCGGAAGACAAAATTTTTCAACATCTGCTGAGGTATATATTAAAATCAACAGAAAATGCTAGAGAGGTAATGAATGTGGAAAACACTGATTAAATAGATTTTCCGTACTTCATAGAAGTTACGACGAGCTATGTTAAGCTGAAAGTGCCGAAGTACAGCCATATTTCGAGTTGCTTGCCAGAAATTGTGATGCTTGACACCTAATAATAAACAATTCTTTGTTTGCTCTTTTGTAACCATTAACACTATATAGGGAATAAAACAACTTACACTTGTCCTATCTGAACAATGAAGCAATCTATCTTGTAACAAAAATGATGCTCCATGGCTTATCAAAGAGTCTCTTTCCATTTCACCAAAACGCACCCCACCACCACGTTTTCTTCCTTTGAGTGGTTGATGCGTTAGTATGTCAGTTGGGCCAGTTGATCGCACCTGTATTTAAAAAAAAATCATAAAATATGTGGATGTTGACCAGCTTCAATTATACACGGTGTAATATTCCGATAGCTAGGGGACAAAACCTTGAAAAATATTTCATCCAAACGCGGTGAATCTAAGTATTTGCGTTATATTAAATTATACTCTATGTTTTATCCAAATGGTCTACATTGACAACTCTACGTTTCATACTGACACCGTTGTCAGGTTGACTTTCGCATTTATTCACACTTTAATATAACCCACTTTTATACTGACACTTGTTGTCACATGACCTATAAAAATGTACCACAGAACCAAGAAGTCAAGGACTTCTTGCACAGAATAAAGAGATAAAATAGATCGTGACGTCACACCGATGACCTTACTTGAAACTTGAATGAGAATTTCGGACACTTCTGTAGGCTAAATATAAACGTGTGATATTTATTTATAACCAGAAAAACAGTTGTTCTTACGGTTCAATAAAATACCATAATTAACACACTAACACATATGCTTATTACGTATGTAAAGACAATAATAAGCATATGTGTTAGTGTGACCTGTTTCCCGAGAATTTATCTATAATGTTTACTTTAACTTTCGTTATTGCTGTATACGCGCGAGAATTCAAGAATCACTCGGCCGATGGCATAGTTTGAATTTTTTTATCTCATTTCTTCGATTTTTTTCAATAAAATACTTATTCTTGATCAATATTTTTACATTTTCATAGAAAATTATTTGACAAATAATAATTATATAAGAACGTCATTGCACTACAAAAACAATTTTCAAATGCGTATAACTTCAAAGATATCCATTTTTTCGAAAAATTCCACAAACAAAATATCGATATATACCATTTTAAAATTATTTAAATGACTGGTCATATAGAAAAAGGGTCCACTTCAGGGCCAACATTTTGAACATAATTTGAAAATTTTTATCTTATTTCTTCGATTTAAAAAAAATAAAATACTTATTCTCGATCAATATTTTTATATTTTCATGGAAATTTATTTGACAAATAATAATTATATAAGAACGTCATTGCACTACAAAAACAATTTTCAAATGCGTATAACTTCAAAGATATCCATTTTTTCGAAAAATTCCACAAACAAATTATCGATATATACCATTTTAAAATTATTTAAATGACTGGTCGCTTTCGTATGGAAACAATATAGAAAAAGGGTCCATTTCGGGGCCAACATTTTGAACATAATTCGAAAATTTTTATTTTATTTCTTCGATTTTTAAAAAATAAAATACTTATTCTTGATCAATATTTTTATATTTTCATGGAAAATTATTTGACAAATAATAATCATATAAAAACGTCATTGCACTACAAAAACAATTTTCAAATGCGTATAACTTCAAAGATATCCATTTTTTCGAAACATTCCGCAAACAAAATATCGATATATACCGTTTTAAAATTATTTAATTGACTGGTCATTTTCGTATGGAACCAATATAGAAAAAGGGTCGATTTCGGGGCCAACATTTTGAACATAATTTGAAAATTTTTATTTTATTTCTTCGATTTTTTAAAAATAAAATACTTATTCTTGATCAATATTTTTATATTTTCATGGAAATTTATTTGACAAATAATAATTATATAAGAACGTCATTGCACTACAAAAACAATTTTCAAATGCGTATAACTTCAAAGATATCTATTTTTTCGAAAAATTCCACAAACACAATATCGATAAATACCATTTTAAAATTATTTAAATGACTGGTCATTTTCGTATGGAAACAATATAGAAAAAGGGCCCATTTCGGGGCCAACATTTTGAACGTAATTTGAAAATTTTTATCTTATTTCTTCGATTATTTTTAATAAAATACTTATTCTTGATCAATATTTTTATATTTTCATGAAAAATTATTTGACAAATAATAATCATATAAAAACGTCATTGCACTACAAAAACAATTTCCAAATGCGTATAACTTCGAAGACTGGTCATTTTCGTATGGAACCAATATAGAAAAAGGGTCCATTTCGGGGCAACCTTTTGAATTTTGAAATTTTTCTGACGAATTCATAGCCGGTAGCCAAAAAAAATTTCCAAATTTCATAATGATTGGAGGGATAGAACGCGATTTATCTTCAGTTTTCGCATTTAAACTACCCCGGCAGCTGCCCAATTCCAAATTTCCGCAGAAAAATCGTTGCTATCTCGGAAACTATGCGTTTTTGAAGAAAATATCACGAATACTACTTTTTCACCTTTTGTAAAAAAACAGCCCTTTTTCGTTATTTTAGAATAACTCGGGAAATATCGGTCGGGGGATAAAAGTTATATATCAAAAAATATTCGTGTTTTCACAATAAACAATTTCCAATAATAAAATTTGCAATCATCATTGGCCGATTTGGATTTTGAGGGTCTATTTTCAAAGCCCTCTCTAGCGCGAAAAAGGTGCATTCTGATCCCAAAAATACGAAAATGCAATTTGTTTTTAATTTTTGCACCTTTTTGTTTTTTTTGCCGGGGGTACTTTTTGTCCCTAAAAGGACAGGAAATAAAAGGCACACCTTGAAACTAACCAGAAACTATCTGGGACACACCCTGAATCTACCCACCAAGTTTCGTAAATTTTGAACCTGTATAAGAATATTTGTTCATCTCTATTCCAATGTTTGCCGATTGCAAACAAAAATGGCTCATAGGGTTCCCACTGTCATTGATTGATAGACCTACATTAATTAATGACACTATGAACGAATATTCCCCTAAAGATATAACGAAAGCAGTCTTGGTATTTCTCATGTCATGAACTATAAAAACCAAACTATAACCCTATGTTTTTTTCCTAATAATAACAAAATTTGTTATTATTTCTTCATAAGGTGTTCCAAAGACCGTGGTTGTAAATACTTGATTTTAAAATCGGTTCATTTATAAATCAAGCAAACTAACAAACCATTTTCCTAGTATTTTACTAGTTCATTCTCACTCCATCTGCTGCATTTCGAAAAATATTCTTGGCGTTGAAGCGACTGTTAATTGATAAATTATCCTGATTGGTGATATTGCATTATATATTGCACCTTACCTGCCATTTATCGGAAACCATATGCCTCAAACGTTGATAATGTACAATGCCAAAGAAAATTTCGGCTTTCATCTCACGTCCATCTATCCCGGAATACATTGTCTCTGTTCCATAGTAGTTATATCCACCTAAATTAAATAAGATAAAAAGAAGGTAATTAATAGTGTAAAATTACCAAGTAGATCAATTTTTATATGGAAACTACATCTCTCCCCAGTAGAGTGAAAGTTCAGAGAAGTCGGTGTGAATAGAGAGGAACAAGACATAAAAACTTGGTTTGAGGCTGCCTTGACTCGGAAATCATAGTTTTTACTAAACCCAGATCAAAATCAATGGCTCAAGATAAGCTTCTGAATTTTTCAATTAAAGTTTCAAGTACCTGGCCAGGAAATGTGTTAAAATTATGAAAATTCGTGAGACTTCTTGTAAAAGGTGACAAGAATCTGGAAATTGTGGATTAGCAACACTTTCCGGTCTAGTGATGTAATGTTCCACTTTCCGACCGCAAATTAATGACATAAAGTTGAATTTTCCGGACATCATGAAATAAAAAATTATTTATGCGTGTTTGGTATCAGTGATAAAAAAGAAATTAGAATAAACTTACCGGCTTCTAACAATCTACCGAAATAATCGATAGCAGTGTCATCTTCCGTGAATTTGAACGGTGTAGCATCGTGGACCAATCCGTGTAAAGCTGCAGATTTACCAGCCATGATCTCGATCATCATAGCAATTGTCATACGGGACGGAAAACCGTGGGGATTGAAGACGATATCAGGAACTAGGCCTATGAAATTCCATAAGCAATTATTTATTACATTTTTCGAAGGCAATTTTCAGAGAACAGCAGATATTACTTGCTGTCTCCGTGCGGGTTGAATTCATAAACGACTTTGACAGTTTTGGTTTCTCAGGTTGAACAGTGACAACGCGTCGTTTATTTTCAGCTGTTTCGCTCTTCTCATGAGCTCGTCAGTGGAACGAGGCAGACGTGAATTCATTGATCAACCATCTCCTAAAATGTTTGACAAACCTAGATGTACCAACATTATCTGCCGGAAAGCAGATCTCCTGAGAATATAATTCACACACTACTATTTTAAATTCACTATTCATCGTTTCGGGGCCGTCACTTGGTTGTAGTATTTCAATCGATTCTTTCAATCGCGAGAACTGTATCATCAATGCGCGGCATTGAGAATTACATTCTCAGCGAGAATGTTTCCGGCAGATGATGTTGGAACATCTAGGTTCGCCAAATATTTTCGAAAGTGGTTGTTATATTATTGCCGAAGATGGTTGATCAGTGACTTAGTCCTCTGCTTCGTTCCACTAACGGGCTGTCTGGGATTAATAGACGTATTGCCAATGTTCGACCTAGAGAACCAAAACTTTGTCTATCGACTTCTAACACGAAATGTGTTTGTAATTCACTATGCATCATAAACGATTATTTCAAAGTTTCTCTAGAAAAATAAACCGTACCTGTTTCTGTGAACGGTAAATCTTCTGAAGGCCATTTTTGCGAACAGATTCCTTTTTGTCCTGCGCGACTAGCAAACTTGTCACCCACACTTGGATTCCTCTAAAGCATGAAATATTAATCGACTTGAATTGAGTTGTACTTTATTATGTGATATACCATTATAAACCAATAAATTGTTATGTACTAAGTTTATTATTCCATTGATGGCAATTTTGTTCCTAGTACATTGCCAAAATATACAATATTGATTTATTTCATGTCATTTATTTCATTTATTCCATTTCATTGTATATAATATACTGTTATGATTTCATTTCCTAGATAAAATAAAATGATAGAATTTGAATTTACCAACATTAAAAATAGAAAAGATTAAAAAGTATATAAAATATGGAATTAAAACATTATTTAAAGTTTAATTATAAGTAGTATAAGATATTAAACATTGTATAATAACAGAAATCAAAATGTAAAATAGAATAAGAAGTGTAAAGAAGAAACAGTGAAAGTGGATAAATGTACAGTGATACGAAAGAGGAAAATCATAATTAAAATGATTCAAAGACTATCAGAAGATAGCACAAACTAGTAAAATAAGTTATAGATTTAGGATAGTATTAAGAAATTTGAATTCTACAAAGTTATATAGATGTTATTTATATTTTAAATTATGTATTAGATTTAAGCAATGACAAATGTCAAAATAGACATAATAATCAGAATTATCAAGTTTATAGGAACCTAATCATAGGGTATCATATATCAAAATATGGGAAAAAATGTTGGTAATATGAATTTAAATAGCAGAATGCACAATAACTTTAATTAATTTGAAAATCTTCAATATATCAAAATTTTAAGAATACTCAATTCTCATTGGTCGATACAACAATTAGATACTTCAAAGCTTAACAATAAGAAAGAACTGTCAAATTCAACAATGGGAATAGCTTCCTAGATATTAAGAAGAAGTACCTGATTGGCTGAGAATGATTGAACTAGCGTCCTTTTGTGGGCCCTATAAAAGGAAAAATGAAAGGAAAGCTAGTTAGTTTGCATTTACATCTGAGCACTAAATGAAAGTGTCTCCAAGCAGCTCAATTTAATTTCCATAACCTAAGTTTTTGGTAACATCGGAGAACTGAAACAGTCGTACTCAAATTATTTCGAAAGCTAAACTGCTTTTTTAAATTTCCGCTCTTTTAAATTTCAGGGACAATAGAAGTTTTAAATATTAGGTTAAAAATGGGTTTTAAGGGTTTAATAATATAAGAATGAAACATTTTAATAATTTTAACAGAGAGGCCATCCAATCCGAGGACACTGTTATTTTTTAATGATGCTATTGAATTGATAATGTCATTAGGATTTATAGGAGTTAGATAAATAGAGGCAGAGTTTCTGATATTGTTAGTTTTTTTTAGTTTATTATGTTTTGCATTTTATTTCCAATTGAACTGAAGTAGTTCTTAGCCTAGTTAGCAGCGCATTTATTGTTGCTAATTATACTATTATTTTCTTCTATTAATTGAATAATATTTCTTTTATTTATCATTGGATTAAAACATTACATCTGTTTATACAGCATGTGTTAGATCTAATCTGTCAAAATTTATGGGCGGACAATATACATTACTCTGAGCAAAAAAATTCATATAAGCATACCCACTGTCGCACCTATTTGAAGAGATATTGTAGCACCTAGATTAGATTAGAGGTTATTATTAGTATAATATTATTATTATTACGAGCACCTAACACTTATATTTTTTTAATTTTTATTAATATTTCTTGGAATAAATAAGAATAATAAGAAGGCCCTGCTCCTTTTGTATTCCATTACTAACCATATAATAATTCCTAATGCCTAGGAATCAATGCAATGGTCACTATAATATTCCCCATTAATATAAACATTAAATCAAAAATATAAGAAAATGAATGAGTAAGTAAGTCTACCTATAGAAATATTTTGAAGTTTGGTTTTTATATTAATGTTAACATTATTTTCATTTTTTCTATTATATTGTTCACTAGTCAACTTATATGCATTCGATTTTTAGAGGTTGCTAATTTAAATGCCACGTGGAAATAATGTGTTGTAAAAGTAAATCCGCCATTTATTTAGTGGATTTTCTTACAAAGCGATCACTTACCGGTACTCTAAAAGTAACACAAGCCAATCTCCCTTCTCTCTCACTGAATCCTCCACATCTTCGTATGCTATCGACGAAGCACTCTTCTTTTCCAACGAACTTCTTTACAATATATCGAGATTCGTCGGTGCTGAAGTAACAATAGAATGGATCGCCCATGTTCATTTTCCTTCCTACAAAAGGCAAACCGTCAATGTCTAAATGATCCACTAAGTTGACCTGTGTGGGATCTCTGCAAAAGTATGAGCTCGGTTCCTCTAATTGTATGAATTCGCTCTTATAGATTGAACCGTGGGCAAAACCTCTTTCGTGAGATGATTTATTAATTATCATGGCATCTTCCATATCATAGCCCTAAAATGAACAAATAGACGTTGACGAAAGTTTTTGGTACGATAGAGTAGAATTAAGTCCACCTTTGATAATGAAAAAGTCCGCCAACTACAGTTATACATTTTTTTATCGTCACACCTCCACCATTCACTGTCGTAAGAATTTCAGCAGATTTAGAAGCTTTAATAATGACCTTTATCGCTCTAGGAAATAAGGGTTAGAATAAGCTCGTTCTTTTCTCTTGATACGTTTTATTTAAATTCTCTCTTATAACAAATATTTAAGAACTTCCAATGCAAAGGCAATTTGATGAGCTAGGTTAGCTTCATTATTTTCTCAAAAATTGTAATTAAATATAAAATAAATTATTTAAAAAAACTTAGTCATGTCGCACGTTCGACCCAATCCCGTGAATCCGGCAAAATTTATATGTCTGGAATATGATCAAATTTTGTTTACAGATTAATGAATTAAAAGCACTTTTATTTTATCAGAAAATGCCGCTAGAAAAGTTATAGGAATTTTACGGGTTTTTCATTTATTCAAATTAATTTTGAAATAAAGCCTTTAATCAAAAAAACCTAAGAGATCGAAGTCATAGATAGTTTAAATACGCGTCGAATGAGCCGAGGTAGAAGTAATTTGAAAGTTATAGGCCTATTTTGTGTTTTTTTTAAGGTTTTCAAATTTTTTTTTAAATAGAAAAAAGATTGTAAAAATATTTTGTTTGCGTGGAAAGTTGGCATTTTTATTCTTCTTCTCACTGGATTTTTTTTTAAATATTTTCTTGTTGCCAAAATTTGAATTTCGCGAAAACCCGTAAAACTGCAATTGCACGCTGAAAAATGCATATTTTGACTTAAAACAAAATGCATTTTGTAGATTTTGACAAATATTACCTAAAATTACCATCTAATCACATTTTGCCATAAATGCCGGATTTTGGCCGGACTTTGAAAATTACTGTAATATGACATTACTTTTTTGTTTGAAGTATTCAAGAAAATGGAACATTTTCTGAAAAATGGAACATTCGTAAAATAAATAATTGAATAATTGCTAAATACATGTTAATCAATCTGAGAAAGTATACACATCTTTTCGCATTTGTTACGCTTATACCTATATAAGAGTCTGAATAGGAATCAAATAAAAAAAAAATTTAGTTCTCCGACGATTATGGAGACATTTTTTATTAATTCAGATGTCGTTGATTTCGAAGAAAATTTTGTTTCAAACACACTTTTTTCTACTTTCGGGGACGGAACAAAAATGTAGTATATAATACAATTTTCTATTTCGATATGCTCGAAATATTTCAAGCATATTGCTCTTTGTACCAATTGCAATTATGTACCTTATTTTTGGAGAGAATAATAAAGGAATACAAAGCCGAACAACGCGAAATTCAGAATAAACTCACCGTATAACTAATGACAGCAACAATTGCATTTGTGCCCATCGCGAAATCGTCCAAATTCATGTTGTCATGGTGAACTGGCCTGAATAGTGGGGAAGCCGGTGTCTGCAACCTATACAATTTGGTTTCTGCTTGGAAATTCCAATTATGGCACGGTGTCCCCATGGTTTGCTTACCCATCTGACACTGATACATGTTACGTGGCGATTGGTTACAGTCGGGCATTGGAATAAGCTGAGCTAAGTTGGACAAAAATTCCGTTTTGCCCATTTCCATGTGCGTGGTAACTCCTATCGAAACCATTTGTTAAGTCTTCAGATCATTTATAATTAACTTAATTAAAACCTTAATTAATACGTCTAACAGTGCGTCTTTTGTGAATTAAATAATACGACTATGACATCGAGTAATAGTCGATAAGAATAGGATATCGAGTGTTAGATAATAATTCTAGGAGATCAAGTGTTAGTTTGGCACATCAAGGTGTTACATTATGAGACTAGGAGATCAAGTGTTAGAAGCATTCAAGATAATAAGTATTTAGCAGATAGACTGTGAATTGGTTACAGTCAGGCATTGGAATAAGCCGAGCTAAGTTGGACAAAAATTCCGTTTTGCCCATTTCCATATGCGTGGTAACTCCTATCGAAACTATTTGACAAGTCTTTAGATAATTTATAGTAAACTTAACTAAAACCTTAATTAATACGTCTCTCAGTGCGTCTTTTGTGAATTAAATAATAAGGCTATGACATCGAGTAATAGTCGATCAGAATAGGATATCGAGTGTTAGATGATAAGTCTAGGAGATCAAGTGTTAGTTTGGCCCATCAAGGTGTTACATTATGAGACTAGGAGATCGAGTGTTAGCAGCATTCAAGATAATAAGTATTTAGCAGATAGACTGTGAATTGGTTACAGTCGGGCATTGGAATAAGCCGAGCTAAGTTGGACAAAAATTCCGTTTTGCCCATTTCCATATGCGTGGTAACTACTATCGAAACTATTTGACAAGTCTTTAGATAATTTATAGTAAACTTAATTAAAACCTTAATTAATACGTCTAGCAGTGCGTCTTTTGTGAATTAAATAATAAGGCTATGACATCGAGTAATAGTCGATCAGAATAGGATATCGAGTGTTAGATGATAAGTCTAGGAGATCAAGTGTTAGTTTGGCCTATCAAGGTGTTACATTATGAGACTAGGAGATCGAGTGTTAGCAGCATTCAAGATAATAAGTATTTAGCAGATGGACTGTGAATTGGTTACAGTCGGGCATTGGAATAACCTGAGCTAAGTTGGACAAAAATTCCGTTTTGCTCATTCCCATGTGCGTGGTAACTCCTATCGAAACTATTTGACAAGTCTAGATAATTTATAATTAAGTTAACTAAAACCTTAATTAATACGTCTAGCAGTGCGTCTTGTGTGAATTAAATAATAAGACTGTGACATCGAGTAATAGTCGATAAGAATAGGATATCGAGTGTTAGATGATAAGTCTAGGAAATCAAGTGTTAGTTTGGCCCATCAAGATGATACACATTATGAGACTAGGGGATCAAGTGTAAGCAGCATGCAAGATAATAAGTATTTATCAGATAGATAGGTTTAGTAAATCATTTGTCAGTTAATAAAACCTAACTAGTAAATCCAGTGTTAGTAAATATGACTTTGACTGTAGTAAATAAGTTTACAGTAAATTGAGTTTTTACCTTGGCTGCTTGACTTTTTGTGCATTATAGGTAAGAAATCCACTAAAAATACTATTACATTACTAAGGACCTTTCGGTTACCAAGTAGCCATCATCAGAGTAAACTAAATTAAGAATCAAAATGTGCCTGTTTAAATACTATTTGGGGATAATAATGTAAACAAGGCATTACCCTCAGCTGAAGATAAATCGAAATGTAATAAATTGCTTTTTCCTATATACATTTTCATCCCTTCTAAATTACCTAGATATTAGTCTGTACTGTGTTTTAAAAGTTATAAATTTTCTTGAGCAATGGTGTGACCTGTATTCAAAATATGTTCGGCTAACGGCTTATTTTTCTTTATATGGGCAAATGTTCCTTCTAGTTTGACCCACATAGCATTTTAAACACGATTCCAATCGATTTTGTAAAGAAGTCGGACATTTTATCAAAGGTGTCGCCTAAACGGCTTATAGATGTAAGAACAAGCCAAAAATTATAGCGCGTTAACCGATTAAGTTTCGTGAAAATTCTCACATATTTAACCCACCAAGGCCCAGGCAAAACGCAGCCTAATTACAGCCAAACTAACTATGCAGTTCATAGCATAAGCCGAAAAAAAATTACCAGTTTTTTTTGATTGGCCAAATTTATTGTTTAAACAATGATTGCTTAAACCATAAGCAATCATTTATTAATGAGCAATATACAATTGCTGGGTTTGCGACAAAAAGTCCGTAGGTCATAGTAATTTTGTTCGCTGAGTCGATTGGCAACCTCATATAGACGAAATGTTGTTGATTTATAACAATTGTTTCAACAATGACTGTTTAAACAATCAATTTCGCTAAACAAAAAGACACGGGTATTTTTTTTCATTGATTTTATGATCTGCATAGTTAGTTTCATTTTTTTGCACTTTCTTGAGCATGGATCTAACGGACTTTTCAACAGCTGAATTGTTTATTAGCGTTTTAACAATAAACAATTGAGCAAAATGCGAGGATAAGTTCATATCTCGTAGTAATTTGGTCTTCAAAGTCGATCGAAAGAATTCAGATGATTTTTTACAATTGTTCAAACAATTATTTCGACATTAAAAAAAACACGGGTAATTTTTTTTCCACTTATGCTATGAACTGATCAGTTAGTTTGGCTGTAATTAGGCTGCGTTTTGCCTGGGCATTGATGGGTTAAATATGTGAGAATTTTCACGAAACTTAGTCGGTTAACGCGCTATAACTCTTTGATAAAGTCCATATGTACTTCAGAATGGTATCAATCTCTTCGTAATGAGTCACTCTACAGATAGAAATCGCGAAAAAACGGTATTTGGATCTGAATTTGGTTCTAAGATTTTTTATTTGGCGATTTTTACGTCAAATTTGATGAAAATTTAGCGTTTTTTTTTTACTTTTCTGCAAATAGCAGCCAAACCTTACAAATGCAACTTTAAACTGTTTACCTTATTTCTACACAATTGTGAATAATTTAATATATCATAGACTGATGCTGAGTCAAGTTTATAAAAAGTTATTCCAGGATATTCACAGCGAAGTTTCACTTTTGGAAAAAAATTCGCCCACAGCGCAAAAGCAAACTTTTTAACTTCTAAGGTGGCTTTTAATTATTCGAAACAAATGTAGAATCGAATGCAACCATCGAGAAGGTTGGGCAGAAAAGTGTGTTACATAGTGTTATATGTTTTTATTTTTTTGTGCATTAAGTTAGTGTTAAATATTAATAAATAAGTCTCTAGTACATCCATTGTTAGTAGATAAATAGGTTTTCAGTATATGGTTTTCAGCGAAACAAATACCAATAAAGATTTTCAAAAATGATTTAAGCTGATGTGAAAAAGTTTGGAAAAGTAAGTTGATTTGTTTACGATACCACTGATCACCCATCACCGGCAGTGATATAATTCCACCTTCGAAAATGTTTAGCGGACCTAGATAATCCAACGCCATCTGCTGGAAAGCATATGTCCCACTCAGAATGTAATTTACAATGCTACGCATCGTTAATAATTCCCAGGATTCAAAGAATCGACGAGGAAAACAGTTGGAAATACTACCGCCAGGTGACGGCCGAGAACTGTATTATCAATGCGTGGCATTGTGAATTACATTCTCAGTGCGACATCTGCTTTCTGGCAGATGGTGTCACTAAACCTTTTCGAAAGTGGTAGTTATATTGCTGCCGGAGATGGCACGTCTACCTCGTTCCTCTGACGAGCTCTTGAGAAAAGCGAAACAGATGTCTATGACTAATAGACGTGTCATCACTGCTCACCCTGGAGAACCAAAACGTTGTGTATTAACTTCTATGCATACGATACTGTTGTTGAACTATCAAAATAACGCAAAATTTATTTTGTAGCATTCGATTTGAACCTTTCAGAAACACGTCAATCCTAATTAAGTGTAACAACTTGAAGAATATGCAATGTGTTGTCAATATCCAATGTATGGAGAAATATTTCGAACTCACAAAATTTCCTCAAGCAAAATCCTAAAATTTCCAAAATTTCTAATACACTTCGGAAATATCTCCGTTTCAAAATTAAATTTTCAAAAGACAGTCCATGCAAGCGCTTTAATTTCCAAAATCTTCACCTCAGACATTTCCCGTCCCTTTATTATGAATATTTAACATACCCTTATAGATTTCTTCAGTGGTTACAGAAATATCCAGATAAACTTGTTCGAAAGTACCCACAAGTTCGATTTGTCCGGTAGCCAGGTTGATTAAAGGTCTCATCATTCTCGCGGGTCCCGTGAAAAGGAATAAACCGGGAAATTGGGCGGCTACATTTTTTAAAGGCACAAGAGCGATCTCTAAAGTAGTAGGCACGTCGATTCCTTTAATTTTCAGTAGTCTCAATTTATCCACAAATCTCCCTTGAAAACAAATAAGTTTAAAGTTTATTTTTTGAATCAAAAGATAGCTAATAAGCAAACAATAATCACAGATGATGTTTATGTCACAAACAAATGGAAAATAAATGAAAATTATGCTATAACATTATATAAAATTAAGTGACTTTTCATAATACAATAAGGGCAATTCTAAATTAAAGGGGACGGCCAGGGGGGGTCTGCGGAACTTGCCGGGGCAATTTTTTTTCCGTTTCTACATCGTATTTGAACTAGTTTACCGGCATTTAGAGATTAAAATATCCTTTAAGAAGTGTTTTATGAATTTTTTCAATTTTTTGGGTTGTTTTTTAACGAAAATGCCAAAAAACTTTTTTGATCCCAGAAATCGATATTTTATAGTAAATAAACGTCCAAGAAGTCATTTCCGATCGAAAATTGGCAGCTGAATCCGAAAATGGTGTCAGCTTCCTTCCATAATCCTTACATAACGCATCATTTTCTATCCATTGGCTGATTTTCAGCGAAATCTGCGTGTTTTTACCTGAGCTATAGAATAAAATAAGAATTCTTCTGACTAAATGGATTATAGAGGTCGAAAAATCGAAAAAACTAAAAGAAACGACAAAAAACCGATATTGCTGTACAAAAATCTGCCGTTAGGTCGCTGACAAGTCTTTTTTTGGGACATATGACCTCGGAATCGGATTCAGCGGGAAATTTTACGATAAGAAAACAGTTCCCGAACGTCATCCAACAGTTTTTACACTCCAGGATACCATTAATTTTACGCCAAAAAACCAGGTAAACGTAGTTTTCTTCAAGTTTTTGACCTTTTTCGATCTCAAAGTTGCAGAATTTAGAAAGTAGGATATTTGGATTCCTTGGACAATTTTCAATTGAAAACATGCTATTACATTATTTTTTCAAATATTTTGGTGCTTTGGAAAAGCAGTTTGAAAAAAAGCTTTTTTGTAGCTGCAAATCTAGAGACTAAGTTTTTTTGTGTAATTTTTGAAGTTTGTTTCTTAAAACTTCAAATCGACTAAAATCGTGATCAAAATTGTCCGATTTTGGTCTAAAATTTCCCAATCAATCTGATTCTGACAATTTTTCAATCCCACATGATGACCCAGAGCCACAAAATTCAACAAAGCGCAAAAAATAGGAGACAAAACAACGAAACCGAATATGAATTAGTGTAATTTAGTAATTTTGTGGCTCTGGGTAATCATGTGGGGTTGAAAAATTGTCAAAATCAGAATGCTTGGGAAATTTTACATCAAAATCAGTCATTTTGATCACGATCTTAGTCGATTTAAAGTTTTAAGAAACAAACTTCAAACGTTACTAAAAAACTAAGTCTCTAGATTTGCAGCTACCAAAAAGCTTTTTTCAAACTGCTTTTCCAAGGCACCAAAATATTTAAAAAAATAATGTAATAGCATGTTTTCGATCGAAAATTGTCCAAGTAATCCAAATATCCTACTTACAATTCGAAATTCTGCAACTTTGAGGTCGAAAAAGGTCAAAAATTAGGAGAAAATTCCGTTTACTTGGTTTTTGGCGTAAAATTAATGATATACTGGAGTGTAAAACCTATTGGATGACGTTCGGGAACTGTTTTCTTATCGTAGAATTTTTCGCTGAATCCGATTCCGGGGTCATATGTCCCAAAAAAACACTTGTCAGCGACCTGACGGCAGATTTTTGTACAGTAATATTAGTCCAGGCTATGAACCGGAAAATAAAATTAAAAAAACATGTAAGTTCGAATCAAAAATTTTTTTTTGCATTACCTACAGGAGGTTCTCAGGATCATCCATACACCTTAAAACCTCTTGGGAACCCCAACCCCACCCATTGGGGGCGAAAATGGCCCGAAATCTCCAAGTCTTGAATTGTATTTTCTACAAAAAAAGGTATTTTGGCATTTCGAGTGCATGTAGGAGGTTTTTTGGGTCGCTGAACATGAACCCGTAGCCAGATTTACTTGCAATCCATCGTAGGGGTGACATTGACCAATTTTGCACCCCTATATGTTATTTTGCAATTTGTGTTTTAGGCATTTAGAATGCACCAAGGAGGTTTTTTGGGTCGCTGAATACGGTTCCGAAGCCAGATTTACTCAAATATCATCTTAAGGGTGGGAAATTCACAAAAATGGCTAATTTGACACGCTTCTAATTCTTTTTTATTTTTGCATTTTAAAATTACTTCGGAGTAAATCTGGCTTCGGAATCGTATTCAGCGACCCAAAGAACCCCCTTGGTGCATTCGAAATTCCAAAAACACGTTAATGGCAAAATAACATATAGGGGTGCAAAAATAGCCAATTTCGTCGATTTTACCACCCCTACGATGAATTGCAAGTAAACGTGGCTACGGATTCGTGATCAGCGACCCATAAAACCTCCTCAGTGCATTCGAAAAGCCAAAAACACGTAAATTGCAAAATAACATATAGGTGTGCGAAATGGGCCAGTTTTGTCGATTTGATCACTCCTACGATGGATTGCAAGTAAATCTGGCTACGGATTCGTGATAAGCGGACCAAAAAACCTTCTTGGTGCATTCGAAATGCCTAAAACACGTAAATTGCAAAATAACATATTAGGGGTGTGAAATTGGCCAATTTTGTCGATTTTGCCACCCCTACGATAGATTGCAAGTAAATGTGACTACGGATTCGTGATCAGCGACCCAAAAAACCTCCTTGATGCACTCGAAATGCCTAAAACACGTAAATTGCAAAATAACATATTAGGGGTGTGAAATTGGCCAATTTTGTCGATTTTGCCACCCCTACGATAGATTGCAAGTAAATGTGACTACGGATTCGTGATCAGCGACCCAAAAAACCTCCTTGATGCACTCGAAATGCCTAAAACACGTAAATTGCAAGATAACATATTAGGATGCGAAATTGGCGAATTTTGTCGATTTGACCACCCCTACGATGGATTGCAAGTAAATCTGGCTACGGATTCGTGTTCAGCGATCCAAAAAACCTCCTAGGTGCACTCGAAATGCCTAAAACACGTAAATTGCAAAATAACATATTAGGGGTGTGAAATTGGCCAATTTTGTCGATTTTGCCACCCCTACGATAGATTGCAAGTAAATGTGAATACGGATTCGTGATCAGCGACCCAAAAAACCTCCTTGATGCACTCGAAATGCCTAAAACACGTAAATTGCAAAATAACATATTAGGGGTGTGAAATTGGCCAATTTTGTCGATTTTGCCACCCCTACGATAGATTGCAAGTAAATGTGACTACGGATTCGTGATCAGCGACCCAAAAAACCTCCTTGATGCACTCGAAATGCCTAAAACACGTAAATTGCAAAATAACATATTAGGGGTTTGAAATTGGCCAATTTTGTCGATTTTGCCACCCCTACGATAGATTGCAAGTAAATGTGACTACGGATTCGTGATCAGCGACCCAAAAAACCTCCTTGATGCACTCGAAATGCCTAAAACACGTAAATTGCAAAATAACATATTAGGGGTGTGAAATTGGCCAATTTTGTCGATTTTGCCACCCCTACGATAGATTGCAAGTAAATGTGACTACGGATTCGTGATCAGCGACCCAAAAAACCTCCTAGGTGCACTCGAAATGCCTAAAACACGTAAATTGCAAAATAACATATTAGGGGTGTGAAATTGCCCAATTTTGTCGATTTTGCCACCCCTACGATAGATTGCAAGTAAATGTGACTACGGATTCGTGATCAGCGACCCAAAAAACCTCCTTGATGCACTCGAAATGCCTAAAACACGTAAATTGCAAAATAACATATTAGGGGTGTGAAATTGGCCAATTTTGTCGATTTTGCCACCCCTACGATAGATTGCAAGTAAATGTGACTACGGATTCGTGATCAGCGACCCAAAAAACCTCCTTGATGCACTCGAAATGCCTAAAACACGTAAATTGCAAAATAACATATTAGGGGTGTGAAATTGGCCAATTTTGTCGATTTTGCCACCCCTACGATAGATTGCAAGTAAATGTGACTACGGATTCGTGATCAGCGACCCAAAAAACCTCCTTGATGCACTCGAAATGCCTAAAACACGTAAATTGCAAGATAACATATTAGGATGCGAAATTGGCGAATTTTGTCGATTTGACCACCCCTACGATGGATTGCAAGTAAATCTGGCTACGGATTCGTGTTCAGCGATCCAAAAAACCTCCTAGGTGCACTCGAAATGCCGAAATATCTTTTTTGTAGAAAATACAATTCAAAACTCGGACCATTTTCGCCCTCAATGGGTGGGGTTGGGGTTCCCAAGAGGTTTTAAGGTGTATGAATGATCCTGAGAACCTCCTGAAGCCGATGCTGAGAAAAAATTTTGATTCGAACTTACATGTTTTTTTTTTTTTATTATAGCTAAAATCCCGGTTCACAGTCTGGACTAAATCGTTTTTTTGTCGTTTTTTCGATTTCTCGACCTCTAAAATCCATTTAGTCAGAAGAATTCTCATTTTATCGTAAAGCTGAGGTAAAAACACTCAGATTTCCCTAAAAAAAATTTTTTTAAGTGGCTGCTCACATCGATATGACGCCGTCAAAAAAAAAGGTATTTTGCAGAAAATCAGCCAATGGATAGAAAATGATAGGTTATGTAAGGAAACTGACACCATTTTCGGATTCAGCACCCAATTTCCGATCGGAAATGAGTTCTTGAACGTTTATTCATTATAAAATGTCGATTTCAGGGGTCAAAAACAGTTTTTTGACATTTTCGTTGAAAAACAACACAAAAAATTGGAAAAAGTCATAAAAAAACCTTTTAAAGGGTATTTTAATCTCTATATGCCGGTATACGAGTTCAAATACGATGAAAAAAATTGCCCCGGCAAGTTCCGCAGACCCCCCTAATCTTAGCGAAATGGAGAGCAATCAGGGAACCGTATGAACTAACTAAATTGTCGGCAAAAGTCTAGGGAATAGGCGATGTCTTTCTTATTTGTGGAAAGTGAATTAAAGTGTTGGTCCTCGATATATAGAATTGGCCAATTGATTTCCTGGTTATGGGAGGTAGATGACTTTTTTTTGTGTCTCTTCTTTTGTAATTGTGTTGTATGGAATTTATTATTGTTCAATGTTTATGTTGCCAAATGATGAAGTTCAAAAAAATTATTGCTTTAGGCCAATTTAATTATGTAAAGAGTTTATCTTTATTGAACATAATTTAATAAGATTTTTTTTGAATTATGAATTATTGCTTACCTGCAGAATTTTTATGAAGATAGCCTACAATTCTGCCATCAAGTTGAACAGTGTAACAATTCTTTAAATCTAAATCATTTACATCTCTCATCGGTGTCATACCCAATTCCGTTAAAACCAACGGTATATTCTTAACTTTGTCTGGATCCGGCTCGTCCACTATGGTGCAATTCATCGTCAGATGGTTAAGCAATCCGCAGGGAGTGCCATCTGGCGTGTGAACCGGACAAATAAAGCCCCAAGCATCCGGCAACAGTTGCCTCGCTTCGGTAGTACGCATCTCTTGGAAAAACGCTCCTCTATGAACAGCCTTGAAATGCGACATGTACCTCATGCGATTAATATTCTCAGCGACGATGGTCAAGCCTTTGTCTTGCATCAACCCTAATCCGGTATTACTCTGTATATTACCGGTTGCGAGGAATTTTTCCATAGAAATCTCCAAACCACCTGAATATTTCGCAGCAACTAATATTTCCGTTTGTGAAAGAACGTAATTGGCGTTTTCTTTCGCTCTCTTCGATATGTTCGCTCTCAAACCATATAACCAGGATTGTAGTTTTTCTTTAATGACTTGTAGATACAAATGCCCACCTGCAAAAAATTTATTAATTCAATACGATCTTATACCGGGATATCAAAAATTATCTTGGTCAAGGGTGGTTGTGGAATCTAAAACGTGTGTCTTACTTTACGTTTGAAATAATTATGTCATAATTAATTTGAAGTTTCTAAAAGTGCGAAATTTCGCAATTTTATACGAATATTGTAACACTCAGAAGTCTTTAGCGCTTTGGACTCCGGAATTTTCACATGGCCTATCGAAATTAGAAGGTTCGAATTATCTAAAAACATAATTGCATGAACGCCAGACGTCCTATGTAATTAGCTACAAACGAAATCATTTTGACATATGCCTCGAGGAGCTCGCTACGCGTAAGTTAGAGTTTATACATTTTACCTAGGTCTTGTTAATTTGGGGCCGTTTCTTGTCCCGTGCGACCGGCGCCAGTTGTAATAAAGTGTTTTTGGCTATGTGCCGCTAGCTTTTACCCGCTTCGTGTATATTTTAGTCGCGAGAAAATTCCCTTTGGTACGTCGCAAACTGTTTTAATTAAATTTTCCTATTTAATGGACATTTATCGAAAAAAAGAAGGGCCGTCGGGCACGGTCCGATACTAAATCTAACTACATGGAGCGAAAACGGCACGCGAAAAGTCGTCGTAAAGCCGTATTAGGTACAACCAGTTTGCACTTTTCTAACTCGCGTGCTACGGGCTTCTCACGTGAACGTCATTCGATTTATGGAAAATTAACTATTTCAAAACAGTTTTTGACCCGGATTGTGGCTATGACGACCTCTGAAAGGGTTCAAAGTTCACATAATTATTTCATAATTTGTAGTTCATTATTGTTTTACAACTGAAATAAATAGGTATGAAATTTGTAGGTTATTGATGATGTCAGTGTGACAGTGACATAATTATTTCAAACGTAAAGTAAGACACACGTTTTAGGTTCCAGAACCACCCTTGACCAAGATAATTTTTGATATCCCGGTAGTAGTAGAAACTGACTGTTTATTCTATAGATACAGGGAGTAATTCTGTAGCCCAGTAAGTAAAAAAAATTATTTCTACGGCAAACGATCGTAAATTGAATCATAAGCAACTAGATTTTGTACAAAATATCACACATAGATAACTCTACTACCGTAGAATGAAATGTCTTATGGTAGGAACCAAAGCTGTCATGGCCGGCGAAAGTATTTCGCTTCCAAAACACGGGAGGGCGCCTCAAGCGTCCGAAATTAATAGAAATTATAATGCGCATGCGATTGTTAGTTGTTCAATAGTAGCCAACGAGGTCTATACTAGACCTCGTTGATAGTAGCCATATGTGCTCAAGTTTTGAGTACAACTGTTGCATCGACTATTAACCTTATGGCAATTAATGGTGAGTTTAATTTGTGTCAGATTATATAAAATAAGTGTATATTTTAAATCTTCAAATTGCAGAGCAAGTTGGTTCAAATGGAACAGTTAATATGGAGAGAAGAGCCAGTGAAACTGCAGAATTTTTTTGTTTTTAGGATAATTTATTTGATAGCTTAAATGGATTTGCAGCTATGAACAAAGAGGGTAAACCATTAAGGACTCGATTCTCTATTTTTAAGAATAATTTACATATGACGCATTGGAAAGAATCACTCAAAATTATTGAAACTATGTACTGTGAAGAGAGTAGGAAAAAAACACTACCACCATTTTTCAAAAAAAGATGATAACAATTAAAGGATTTTACTTCTTACTAACCAATTAGGATCTTTCGGGTTGCGATTCTTAAAACTGAAAAATATTAATCAAGAACCCCTTGAACATTTTTTTCGGCGAATTAGGTAGAGATGCCAAAGTTTTATCAAGCCAACAAAATATAGCAATTTTTCGAATTTTAAGGATAAAAAAATGAAAATGCCCAAAATCGTTACCTACTCTAGGACTATCCGCTGAGAAGATCTACCCAATTTATGACAGCACCTTTTTTTCGAAAAATTGTTCATAAATCAAATTTAAAAAAAAATTACTTCTTAAGCTTGCCATGGGCTATACGTACAGGAAATAACAAGTATGGAAACGTAATAGTTAACGACTTCTCGATACCCCGATTTTAACGGTTTTTTCTCATTGTGTTATTTGTTAGTGAGATACAATCTGTTTTCCTTAAAAATGAATTTCACAATATAATTTTGTGTTACCTGTATTGGTTTGAAGTTGCATTATTGTACACCTCTAAAGGAATTCACATATTTTATAACGGATGTCGCTCAATTTGAACTGTACGGCGAATAACAAGTGGTTCATTTAAAACTTACCCAACAATATTTCTTGCATCATGACAGCATCAGCGCCTTCCACCTTGCATTTATCTTGAGCAAACGTAAACAACTTCTGTGTCATGAACACTAACATATCGAACTTGTCTTCGAAATCCGATAAATGTATTAAAATGCAGTGTTGTAAGACAAAATCTGTAACTTCACCATCAGTATACCATGAAGGGCATTCAAAGAATTTCACTCGAAACATAGAACCCAAGTAATTTCGGCAATGATCATGTGTGTGCAAACCCTCTTCATGGACGGTTTTCAGCATATTCCTAATGCAACTGAAAATCCATTCACATTATGTTTCTATAGAAATGTTCGGAAAAATCGATTTTTATTTAACAATTGTATTTCGACATGGAATATTCAACTCCCACCCCTTCACCCCTATGGGCTAGCAACCCCAAATAAAAAAATTCAAATGGCTAAGTGATACCTCGATTATTAGATTTTTTAGTACTGTATACAACTAAAAAAAGTATTCCAAAATCAGTTGATAAACTAGTGTTACCTCTTGGACAATAGATAAAAGTTAATCTTCGCAAATCATTAAATCATTTGATTTGGTTACTGATTTTTATATAAACGATATTGGTCTCTCATTAAGGACACCCATCCTTTCGAGGCGAATTAGTATGGATTTCAAGGTCCTTTTCCATCCAAATCTCGCAACAGGTATCTCCTTACTATCATCGATGAGTATTCCAGATTTCCATTTGCGTACTCTTGTAAAACATGATTTCGTCAACTGTTATAGGTTGTCTTGTTGACTGTTTTTCTTTATTTGGTTTTCCTTCCTAAATGCACACGGACAGCGGCGCCTCTTTCATATCTAAGGAAATCCCAAGAATTCCTTCACACCCGCGGTGTAGCAACATCTAAGTCTACTCCTTACAATCCCCTCGGGAATGGATGAAAGGAGCGCGAAATTGAACTATTTGGAGAACGGTTTCTCTTGCACTCATGCAAAGGAATTTTTTACCTTCCGATTGGGAAGTGATGCACCCAGATGAGCTTCAGTCCATAAGATCTCCCCTATGCACCGCAACAAACGAAACACTCAATGAATATATGGTCAAGCATAACTGAAGAGCTGCTAACGACTGCTCACTGCCTTTCTAGTTGGTACCTTCTACTAAAGTTCTCATGCATAAGCATGTTCGATCGAGTAAGTACGACCCTTTGGTAGAGGAAGTATTGATGTGAATCTCCAATACGCTCGAGTCAGGCTAGAAGATGGAAGGGAGAGAAATGTGTCTCTGAGACACTTGGCTGGCCCCTAATGGTGAAGGCAGCACCAAACCGGAGTTTCGACCGATTTCAAATGAGGAAGCAAACCCAAATCAAGACCAATCAAAAAGTATTCCAGAGGGCAAAGAATATGTAAATCAATGTGCAAAAATTATTCCAAAGCTTTCTGCCAACAAAGACAGTCTTTTTCAAAAGAGTCTATCTCCTCCGACCCATCTTCCGAATCTCCACCAACTTCTCAGTACATCAACAGCTATCGTTCGACTAGAGAACGTCGCCTGCCAGAGAAATTCAAGAAGTATGATATGAATTATTAATGGGGGGAAGAATATGGTGCAAGCACGGTTCTGGCCGTTTTCTTGTTATTATGAAGTTTTCTTTCTTTGACATATGACTAGTTTTGTGTTGAAAAGTCTTAATTGCTTAGAAAGTTATTCCCACTACATGATGTGTGATTTGTGATAAGAACACAAATAACAATGTTTTAGTTTCGTTCACTGAATCCTAACTTGTTTGATAAATGAAATCTTTTCAGTCATTATCAAAACAATCAGTAAACAGTAACTAGGCTAAAATAACTTATTTATTAACAACCACATTTGAAGTATACATTCATTATTAACTATTGCATTTTTGGCGATTTCCCAAGTAACATTGTTAAACATTTCTTTAGTTATTTCACTTTTCCTTGAAAGCGACAGTTTTAGAAAAACAACGAAAAAAAAGTTTTACAATTAGATTCTCTATATAATGAAATACTAATTTTTCAAATCTGCCAACAGACAAACATATTCGGTCGAATTTTAAGAGTGGGTTATTCTCAATCAACTCAATAGAATGCTTCAGTTGACTTTCGCTTATCATCAATCAATATCTTCAATGCACCCAAACAGTGCCAAATTTGGTTCTTCTAAGTTAAAGTGATATTTTTTGTTTCGAAATTTGTAACCCCTCTTTGAAGGCCTATAACTCATGTGTGTGAAGTGAGCCTGTGTAAAACCCAGCCTCACTTCGACTTGGCAACACTGCGCGTTTCTAACTTAAAGCTTCTTACTGTATTTCGATTACGTAGTTACGAGAGAAGAATTCAGCCTCTGTAAAATGATGAAACTTTCAGTGTAAATTTCTGAAGATGTGAGCTTTCATTTGATATTATACACAATAGGGCACCTACGAGATAGCATACTTACAAAAAATGAAAACTGAGACTTCTCATGGATTTTATTTTTTTTTCAAATTCTTTTTGCGTGAGGACCCATTCAGCATCTCTGTGCAATAATGAGACATATAGAGTACATTCCTGATGATGTTAGCTTCCAGTTAATACTCAACAACTCAAAATTAAAATCCATGAGAAGTCTCAGTTTTTATTTTTTCTAAGTATGCTATCTCGTTTGTGCCGTATTGTGTATAGTATCAACTTGAAACTAACATCATCAGGAATGTACACTAGATGTTTCATCATTGCACAGAGCGGCTGAATGGGTCCTTACGCAAAAAGAATTTGAAAAAAAAAATTTAATCCATGAGAAGTCTCAGTTTTTTTTTTCTAAGTATGCTATCTCGTTTGTGCCGTATTGTATATAGTATCAACTTGAAGCTAACATCATCAGGAATGTACACTAGATGTTTCATCATTGCACAGAGAGGCTGAATGGGTCCTTACTCAAAAAGAAATTGAAAAAAAAATTAAAATCCATGAGAAGTCTCAGTGATTAATTTTTTCTAAGTATACTATCTCGTTTGTGCCGTATTGTGTATAGTATCAACTTGAAGCTAACATCATCAGGAATGTACACTAAATGTTTCATTATTGCACAGAGAGGCTGAATGGGTTCTTACGCAAAAAGGATTTGAAAAAAAAAATTAAAATCCATGAGAAGTCTCAGTTTTTATTTTATCTAAGTATGCTATCTCGTTTGTGCCGTATTGTGTATAGTATCAACTTGAAGCTAACATCATCAGGAATGTACACTAAATGTTTCATTATTGCACAGAGAGGCTGAATGGGTTCTTACGCAAAAAGGATTTGAAAAAAAAAATTAAAATCCATGAGAAGTCTCAGTTTTTATTTTATCTAAGTATACTATCTCGTTTGTGCCGTATTGTGTATAGTATCAACTTGAAGCTAACATCATCAGGAATGTACACTAGATGTTTCATTATTGCACAGAGAGGCTGAATGGGTCCTTATGCAAAAAGAATTTGAGAAAAAAGATTAAAATCCACGAGAAGTTTCAGTTTTTATTTTTTCTAAGTATGCTATCTCATAGGTGCCCTATTGTGTATAATATCAAATGAAAGCCCACATCTTCAGGAATGCACACTGAAAGTTTCATCGTTGTACAGAGAGGCTGAATTCTTCTCACGCAACTATGTAATCGAAATAAAGTCAAAATCTATTAGTATGGTCAGTTTTTATTCTTTCCAATTGACTAAAATAGAGTGATATGTCCTATAATGAAGTCAGTATTACATTTCCTATTCGTGTAAAATGTGTGTGAGAAGCTTTAAGTTAGAAGCGTGCAGTGTTGCCAAGTCGAAGTGAGGCTGGGTTTTACACAGGCTCACTTCACATACATTATAACTCCTCAGGGGTGCAATTCGGTTCAGAGATCAAATTTGTTGAATCACCATATTTTGGGTTCCCATACACACCTCTGGTCCTTATGCATAACTTCTTAATGATAATTTGATATGAGAAACTTACTCTAGGTAATACAGGTCATCTTCATATCCTTTGCTGAGTTTTTGGAATATATATTGATCACTATAATCACACAAACACTTCATAATAAGCACCAAAGGAGCATAATACAGAATTTTCCTATTACTAAACATCAATTTAGCTGTTCCATCAGTAACAAAGTGTAAGACATTACTCTGAAAACAGACAAAATAATTATGATATCAGAGTACTGAAATAACCTTACTGTAGCTGTTTGATCGTTCTTAACACATCGAATAGAAATACCGCAGTCTGAAAATAGAGAGCCTCTCATTTTCCAACCAGACCTTTTGATGGCTGTTGGGTAATTCCTTCTTGTCATCAGCAACATTCTAACCAATTTTTCATGCCCTTTTACAAGAAAATATCCACCCCATTCATGCTCATGTTCCCCATTTTGGACTAAGCCAGCTGGGGACATATTTTCTAAATGACAACGATTTGACTATAAACATAAAATAATTAATTACATAGTGTGTATTATAATTTGGGAATGATGATTTACACATTTTCAATCAGCTATTTATTTACCAAATCAAGCTCATGAACATACTTCCAAATATTTGGGAGGTTATGTAAAACCAAAGGTTTTGTGTTAGTAGTTTAAATTCATAACTGACTGTAAATAAATCAGTAAAGAAGTAGAAGCCAGATTTACCATACAAATATTTAATGTCCATGTTCAAATATCAGATTATTGAACATAAAATATAGTTTGTGAAGTACATAACGTAATACCCGTAATACCTTTATCATAATTGGAATATCACCCAAATCTTTTTCAAAAGTTGTTTGTTGATTGTCATTAATAAACCAAGAAATTCTAGCTGTCAATTTTCCTTTATAAGTTCCAGCTCGCTGTCTACACTCTTTCGGAAATATTCTTGCAGTTTTAACACCTACTGTTCCAAAAGGAACCGAAGGATGATTTAAAGATACCTCTACAATCTGCAAACGTATTCTATCATTGTTGCCCAATACAAATTCAACTGGTTGCAAATTGTCTACAGCTTGCTCAAGACCCTTGTTTGTCATATAATTAAAACTTGTCAAGTGAGGTGCCCCCAACTTTTGTATCAACTGAAATCATAGCTGTATTAACAAAACCTTGATAATATAAATGTATGTAAATCTACCAGATTTGGTTCAGTGGCCGGTCGCCCAAAATTGGGATTAGTCAAATTCTTTAATGTTGGCTCTTTCTTCATGATTCAGATCTAGTTCGATATAACTGAACTTAAAATTAAGAACTTAAGAAAAATATAAAAACGAGAAAAACACTGAGGTTATGTTATTGCTTTTATCATAGATATTATATTTAAATATATATGATATCTATGGCTTTTATTTAATGGTTATGTCGATCATAAAACCACAGATATTATTTTATGTATCATATCTTTGCATACATAACTATAAACCACGGTCGTATATACAGGTCTGGGAACTCGAGGCTGTTTCCTATGTGAGAAGTGACTCCGCTAAGCGTCATCTGTTGCATAGTACCAAAAGGGTGGCGCATGAGTCGATGAATGATCTGTCACATATACGACCGTGTTCTCTGGCAACTGCCATTGTTGACTTGTAAACCCAAGGAATACCTGCGTTTTTCAGAAAAAAATTACGAAACCGTGCATTGTGCCGAAATGCAAAACGGGGTACAAAGTGTAAAGCAAGAAACTTCTGCCGAAAGATGCGGAAATGCGAAAAAGTGGATGCTTGCGATTCTGGATAGAAATCGTTTTAACGAGGTCTTTTATGTGTGCGAGCATGTATAACGAAAAAGGGAAGTTATTTTTAAGGTGAGTAATACATTTTGACAAGAATAACAGTTCTATTCCTCTCTCAAATCAGAATAGTAAATATTGCGTTACGAGAAAAATTATTTTACTTAATAATGCGATTGTTGCCATACTTAGATCCAAGCGCTAGCTGGTGGCTGAGCGAGAGACTACGAGTTTGGCGACATGTGAAAACAATAAAGTTCCCAGACCTGTATGTACGACCGTGCTATAAACATATTGAATGTCAATAATGCCTCGAGTCCATTACCGTCTCAGTCTCAAGCATAGAGATCTAGTTACCCATATCCTAGACGTCATTCATTTGGGTATAATATTCAAACTATGAACTCAAGCAAGGCTGCATAGAAAGTGAAATACGAATTAGTTTGATTGGGAGAAAATTATAACACCCTCGGTCCTTACGGCTTGAACTCATCTCTACTCTTTAGTAGTCCAAGAGGCGCAATGTTAAATGTGGACAAACTGTTGATTCACAGCCCCTTCAACCTCAAATAGAAATGACCCTCACTATCACGAATACGATAGTCGCGAAACCTAAAATCGGCGCCATCCTGCTCTGGGACCACCACAGAAATATGGAACTGCAAAACGACCAACTGGTTGGTATCTAGTGAGCGTAGTCATCTGATTAAATTATCAAGTTATACATTTATTAAAGGAAAACTCATCAAAATAATATTTATTAATATAATATTAAGTTGTATAAAAAACAAATATGAATTACATGATTTTTTTATCATATTTGTAGAAACCTTCTCCTGTTTTCCTTCCCAATTTCCCTTCAGCTACCAATTTATCAACAGACTTCAAAGGCTTGAATAATGGATTATCTGGGAATTTTTTATGCCACCCATCTAAAATGTACTTGATCAGATCAACTCCAACATAATCAATAAGCTCAATGGGACCAATTTTACAACTTGCACCTAATCTCATTGCTGTATCAACATCCTTTGGTGTTGCAATACCTGAAATCAAAGTTAATAAATACAACAGTCAATAAGGGGGTAGTAGGAGTAAATACAGCCACAAATATTCTTTTACTCATGTGAGGTCAATGTTTTCAAAAAAAGGCAAGTATGACATTGGCCAAATGAGAGGCAATAAAGTATAGTTACCTTATAAATAAGAAACAATCGCCCTTAACCACTAAAAATAATGTTAGTGTTGATGTATAATTACCTTTTTCAACCAAACGAACTGCTTCAGCAATGTATGGTAACAGAAGCCTATTAACTATAAAACCAGGGGTATCTTTGCAAGTTATACAAGTTCTTCCCATAGCTTCTCCCCATTCTAGAAAAGTTTTATAAGTATCTTCTGATAGTTCAGCAGTTTTGACAACTTCCAAAAGTTGCATCAGTGCAGGAGGATTGAAAAAATGCAAACCACCAAATTTTTTCTTTTCGATTAGTAACAGAAGCTATTTCTCTAATGGAAAGTGAACTTGTATTAGAAGCAAATATAGTTTTAGGTGGAGCAACTGCATCCAAAGTTATGAATAACTTCTGTTTTGCATCAATATTTTCTAAAATTGCTTCAACAACTAAATCACAATCTTTAACAGCATCACTGAGATTAGTTGAGCCTTTGATTCTTGATTGTGCTTGAGAAATAAATGTTTGTGCTGCAGAGGGATTATCTTTATGTAATTTTTTTGCCACAAGTTCAAAACTTTTTCGAATTTTCAATTCTGATTTTTCCAATACATCTGCATTTATTTCAACCAAAGTTACATTATGTCCAGTTTGAGCAGCTATCTTCAATTTCAAAGTTTATATGATTTATAAATTATTAATTTCACTTACCTGTGCAATTCCTGATCCCAAAAGACCACCTCCAATAACTGTTACATTTTTGATTGCATTTTTGCAAGCAGAAGTTGCTAACCCTCTTTTCAAAACTGAAAGCGACATTATTAATATTCAAAACAAGTCGGCACTTAGTACAATAAGCAAAGCAACAAGTAGTTATTCAACGCATAAATTAAGATAATTACTGAACTGACCTTAAAGGAGTAATAATAACCTAAATAGATGATAGAGGTCATAGGACTGTACCAATCTACCAATACCCTCATGGGGGCATTGACCGGGCTGGAACCGTATAGAACTCTTTGGCTGGAACGTTGATTCAGTTGATGGCATAGAGATCAAGAACAGAGTACTTGAATGTTGAATAACGGATTTCGTGACTAGCTGTAAGAACTCTACGGTATTTCTATATCTTTCTAATTGTCGGAAGAGAGAACAGCCTTCTTAGAAAAAGATAAAACCACCGCCGCTCGCTTATTAGACCTAGTCAAATAAATAACATTGCTCTTATGGGCTTCGGGTACTCAATTATTTCATCTTTGGTTGATGGAAAATCAACGGCTGGACGCACACTAGCAGCAAGCACAGAACAGCTATCACACAAGCACCAGTCAATTCAATCAACGAGGTTTATAGACCTCGTTGAATTCAATGGGGTCAAAGCTCTAGGGAGGGGTCACAGTACATGTAGTTTCCATACAACCGTAGACCTATTATCCTAAGGAGACGAAACATCTCATTCATAAAACTCCATTTGAGTTGTCGCAATGATTACATGAAGTATGACAAAGAAAACCAACGGACCTCTTTGTCGTCGAGTCATAATTACTCCTTATTGACAACGCTGTAACTATGATTGAAAACTTGGTACCACTTGTAAGGCAACACCGCTTCGAAATAGCTACGAGCTACAACAAATACGGAAGCTGTCAAATTGCGTAGTACAGAACAAAGTTTCCATTCATAAAAGGTGCGCGGCGTTGTCGCCTTCTGAACAAATGATGCAATGGAATGGAATAGTTCTATATTAAAAAATTTTAATATTCTATAATTCGATTGTATATTCCAGGTTACCATAAATTATGGAATATTTTTCAGAGAAAACGACATTTCATAAGTATTGCTTCTAATATGACCAATAAATAATACTATGGACTTTTTTTATAATAATTACAAATCCGGCACACAGAACAACTACAGCGGTCTGAGTGGCCCGAAATGTCTGATTGTGTTCAAATGTAAACAATTCTGACTCCTTAGGATAATAGGTCTATGCATACAACACAGGAAAGGTAAGTATGCATAGACAACCCTCGTATTATGTGTATTGTACAATATTATCTGTGTACAGTGTAGATGTACATAGTAATTTGTACATCTACAGATCAACCGGTCCGAAATAAATTTTAATCGGAGTGGAGTTCATTTGGAGGTGAGTTGTGGTCGAATTGCAATGTTAAGAGGTTACATATAATAAATAAATAATTGAAATATGACCATGTAATTTGTCAGTAATAAATGTTGATATTAACTTCGTATCAAATTAGATTCTGACCGATTAATTGTTACTTCCCTCACTATAGGTACAGTATAAGGGCGAAATATTAGGCACTCCCTAAAAAAACTCGGAAATATCCGTTTTGAACTTTTTTGGATCCATCTAGAATCTAGATTATTTTTGAGATGTGTGTACGTGAATAAACCACTGTTGGAGACGATTGCACCGTTCCTATTATAGTCCGGATTTAAAATTTTGTAAATCGTTCCAAAGTGATGAAAATGGGGAGTGTTTGGGGCGTGGTAGCCACCTTGGAAATGGTACTTTTGACATCCATCTTCAGTTTTTCAAATGGAACTACAATATTCTATATTGAGCTATTATGACAACAAAGATAATCAAGAATGTGAGGGAATATAAACAAGTTTGGGAAGGAAATATTTTTGAACCTTCATTTCTATATTATTAAAAGTGGACTGTCGAAGTTGTGGAACTGCTTAGTGAGAACTTTCCTCATAAATGTAGCCACCAAACTTAAAAAAAATAATTCTAGTGATGTTCTTCAATCATAGGTTTCCCTTGTCAAAAAGAATAAAATGTAATGATAGCATATAATGATCCAAGGATCAGTTAATTTTGAAATGGAATTACAGTAAGGTACTGTCGAATCCTGAATATTAAATATAATTGTGTTTTCAGTTTAGATTACATTGTGATTCTGATTCAGCCTTGTTCAGAATTATCAATTTATTCTTTTTTATTTCTTGGGAAGAAAGATCATTGAACATGTTTTATGTTATTCTTTTTTATCCAATAAAAACAGTATTTTTGTAAATTGAATTAAAACTGATTAAAATAATATTTATTAATAGTATAAAAAACTACTGACAATTAGATGATTTATTTATTATATTTGTAGAAACCTTCTCCTGTTTTTCTTCCAAATTTCCCTTCAGCAACCAATTTATCAACAGACTTCAAAGGCTTGAATAATGGATTATCAGGATATTTTTCATGCCACCCTTCTAAAATGTACTTGGTTAGATCAACTCCAACGTAATCAGTAAGTTCAATAGGACCCATTTTATAACTTGCACCTAATCTCATTGCCGTATCAACATCCTCTGGTGTTGCAATACCTGAAATAAACGTTAATAAATACCAGGAGGAGCTTTAATAAATAAAATTAAAATTAATTAAAAAATAAAATATAAGCAGTTACCTTCTTCAACCAAACGAACTGCTTCAGCCATGTATGGTACTAGAAGCCTATTAACTATAAAACCAGGGGTATCTTTGCAAGTTACACAAGTTTTTCCCATAGCTTTTCCCCATTCCAGAAGAGTTTTATAAGTATCTTCTGATAGTTCAGCAGGTTTGACAACTTCTAAAAGCTGCATTAATACAGGAGGATTGAAAAAATGCAAACCACCAAATTTGTCCTTTCGATTAGTAACAGAAGCTATTTCTGTTATGGAAAGTGAACTTGTATTAGAAGCAAATATAGTTTTAGGTGGAGCAGCTGCATCCAAAGTTTTGAATAACTTCTGCTTTATATCCATGTTTTCTAAAATTGCTTCAACAACTAAATCACAATCTTTAACAGCATCACTGGGATCAGTTGAGCCTTTGATTCTTGATTGTGCTTCAGAAATAAATGTTTGTGCTGCGGACGGATTATCTTTATGTAACTTTTTTGCCACACGTTCCAAACTTTTTTGAATTCCCAATTCTGATTTTTTCAATATGTCTGCATTTATTTCAACCAAAGTTACATTATGTCCAGTTTGAGCAGCTACCTTCAATTTCAAAGTATATATGGATAATTATATGATTTATCAATTATTTATTTTACTCACCTGTGCAATTCCTGATCCCAAAAGACCACCTCCAATAACTGTTACATTTTTGATAGCATTTTTGCAAGCAGAAGTTGCTAAACCTCTTTTCAAAACTGAAAACGACATTATCAATAACGAAAATCAAGTCAACACTAAAGTGGTTAGTGCATAAATTAAGATTATCTGATAAATGACGATCAGTTCATCAACAAGTAGCACTAGTAGCAGTGCAGTATAAGTAATAATATTGGTAGTATAGTAATCTGTATAAATTATCTATGGGCAGTAGGACTAGTCTATGAACTTTGACTTTGAAGGACTTATCAAGTTATCTTTGTTGACAACTAGAGAATGTGGGGGGAAGGAAACAGGAGTTGGATTAAGAAATGGGCAAAGTCTCACTCCCAGTTGAAATTCGTCAGGTCCAAAGTACATTTTTTTCAAAACAATGCAAAGTTCGATACTTTGATATCTATGGTTGCTTTTTAATAAATAAATACATGTAGTGATATAACTGATGCGCCTCTACATTTGACTACAAACAACGCGTATGTAGTATGCAGACAGTTGACTATGACTAGTAAGGAAAATATAATGTAGTTAATATCTGGTACCTTGAACAGCTGAAGCTATTATACATCCTAGGAGGTATGGTAACAGAAGCCTATTAACTATAAAACCAGGGGTATCTTTGGAACTTATACAAGTTCTTCCCATACCTTCTCCCCATTCTAGAAAAGTTTTATAAGTATCTTCTGATAGTTCGGCAGTTTTGTCAACTTCCAAAAGTTGCATTAGTGCAGGAGGATTGAAAAAATGCAAACCACCAAATTCTTCTTTTCGATTAGTAACAGAAGCTATTCCTCTAATGAAGTGAACACATTTCTAGTGTTGGCTTCAATCTAATTATTTTCGTTCCATTTTTATACTCAATCGACAAATAATTATATATTGGAAATAGCAAGTTTAATCATCGAGTGTCTTGAATATCCACCCATCTAGAAATTAAAGCTCTCCAGTGTGAAATTGAAATGTTACATCCAATTGCATTCTAAGTGTTCTAAATTTGCTAAATACTTGAAAAAAATACAGTCTCAATTAATGTGGGTAGTGGGTACCTACACATGGAATAATAAAATAGTATATTATTCAACGAGCATATTATGGTGGCTATTATTCACGTGGATGAAGTTTACCGCACGAGCCGCAGGCGAGTGTTGTAAATCATCCAAGTGAATAATAGCCATAATATGCAAGTAGAATACTATACTTTGTCCACGACCCATAAATAATACTTTGATACTAATAAACTTTACTGTTGAAACAAGTCGAACCAACAAATTGTTGACGTTTCAAATTAAATTCGATCTGACTTGACGTTTCATAGCACGCTCTATTTTTATCGTATTTGTCTATACGTTTCTATCATGTTTGTCATATTGATGGTAGTGAATAATGATATTTTGCCCACGACTATTGTATAAAATATGCATAATGCATGTGTTTCGTCAAGCATAATGATATCCATTAATCACTAGTGAATAATGAAATCATTATTCACTACCATCAATATGACAAACATGATAGAAACGTATAGATAGACAAATACGATAAAAATAGAGCGTGCTATGAAACGTCAAGTCAGATCGAATTTAATTTGAAACGTCAACAATTTGTTGGTTCGACTTGTTTCAACAGCAAAATTTATTAGTATCAAAGTATTATTTTATAGGTCGTGGACAAAGTATAGTATTCTACTTGCATATTATGGCTATTATTCACTTGGATGATTTACGACACTCGCCTGCGGCTCGTGTAGTAAACTTCATCCACGTGAATAATAGCCACCATAATATGCTCGTTGAATAATATACTATTATAATCAAGTGAAACATGTATAACATTTTTGAATGTCAATATTGAAATATTTTACAAAAAATTAATATTATCATTAAATCTAGTATTATATGATTAAATTTAATAATAGACACCCTTAAGGGAATTATTATATTGTTTGTTACTTTCATGATTAAACAAGACATTAAAGTATAACGACTTTATCGGAAGAGGATCACCGGGGTTGTAGATTCGGAACATCGAATAGTGTTTGGTTTCAATTTCCACCATTAATCCAATGTTTGACAAAGAAGTCTTGAATAATAATAATATTGTAGACTTCTTGGGTTTGACTCAAATTGAGAATCTTCGAAATGTTTCTGCAGAAAAGAAAGATTACCTGGGCAACGAGGTCTATACAGACCTCGTTGTACCAGGGTGGTAGATTCGGAACACGAAACATAGAAGTGCTCGGTTTTATTTTCCACCATTCATCTAAGCGTTTGACTCAAATTGAGAATCTTTGAAATGTTTCAAAAGTAACATAAATTGACGTAAGTATACAGAACAATTATTATGCATTTGTAATGAAGTACCTCGTAAAGACGTGACAATTTCGTTGTTGTCCAAGAAGTCCGCAGTGTGTTTTAAATCGATTTTGTCCTTCTTTCTTTATCAATGGAAAATATGGAAGTCTCGTACGTTTCGATTGTTGCAATCTATTGCAGCCTGTCATTGTGATTTTTAGCGAAATGTTATTATAAAGTAGTTCAATGTTGACCAGAAAAAAGGAGCCAATATGACGGACTATAATACTCATACCATAGAATAACTATGACCACGTTGAAAGAGGGATATTAACGAGAACTCAAGTTTGACTTCCAAGAAATTGCCCCACTGATTATAATTATACAACATAGTTGTAAAACACATAATGTTGTCAATTAGAATAAATATTTAATGACGTAGACTATACTTTTGCGTCTATCCACATTTTAAGCTGCCCACGGACAACTAGTAAATATATCACAATCATAGATTTAAGCCGCAGAAAATTCTGAAAGCGGAAAATTGTGCTAAAAAGAGGTGACAATAGTAGCAACAGTTGGAAATTCATTCGTACCTATTTATAATAATACGATAAAGACGTCTTAACATTATCGACCCTTGTGAAATATATTGTTGTCAATTCGAATAAACACCACGAGATTCTACATAGGTGGACTAGACCGGCTCAAGCTATAGTCACCCCTTCATTGTCAAGCTATAAACCTGCCAATCTTCAATTTTCTATCGACCTGCGAACTTGTCGTGGAACTGCTTTCCTCATATATATATATATAGCCACCAAACTTGAGAAAAAAATTCCAGTGATGTTCTTCAAAAAAAATAAAATGTAATAGCATATAATGAACCAAGGATCAGTTAATTTTGAAATGGAATTACAGTAAGGGACTGTCGAATCCCGAATCCATATCAATATAAAGTAAGTTATACTGGTTAATTTTTTTTTACATATATGTTTTTACGGAGGACCTAATTGATGGAAAGTGTTACGCGAGAACCGTTACGTGTATCCGTAACAGGTCTGATTGGTCGAAATCACCGATAGGCTCCTCCTCTTATACCAGCGCCGAGCGAGCGCGGAAACAACCGAGCCTAGAGGAGTGTATACGTGACTGTGATCACATTCATATAAGACAGTTTACTTAGGACACAATAAAAATTTATTAAATATAAGTGTTTTCAGTTTAGATTACATTGTAATTCTGATTCAGCCTTGTTCAGAATTATCAATTTATTCTTTTTTATTTGTTGGGAAGAAAGATCTTTAAACATGTTTTATGTTATTTGTTTTTACCCAATAAGAACAGTACATTTTTTTTTAAATTGAATTAAAACTGATTAAAATAATATTTAATAATAGTATAAAAAACTACTAACAATTACATGATTTATTTATTATATTTGTAGAAACCTTCTCCTGTTTTTCTTCCAAATTTCCCTTCAGCTACCAATTTATCAACAGACTTCAAAGGCTTGAATAATGGATTATCGGGGTATTTTGCATGCCACCCTTCTAAAATGTACTTGGTCAGATCAAGTCCAGTGTAATCAGCGAGTTCAATAGGACCCATTTTATAACTTGCACCTAATCTCATTGCCGTATCAACATCCTCTGGTGTTGCAATACCTGAAATAAAAGTTAATAAATACAAGTAGGAGCTCTTCTGGTTGTAGGAGTGTATACAGCCACAAATGTTCTCAGCTTTTCTCATGTTATATGTGAAGGCAAATGATTTACAAATATAAATGAACCAGGCACAATCATTCCTAAATCTGCATAAATTAATACTAGTTTTGGAAAAGGGAAGTATGACATTGGCCAAACAAGATTTAATAAAGTATAAGTAGTCACCTTCTTCAACCAAACGAACTGCTTCAGCAGCGTATGGTATTAGAAGCCTATTAACTATAAAACCAGGGGTATCTTTGCAAGTTACACAAGTTTTTCCCATAGCTTTTCCCCATTCCAGAAGAGTTTTATAAGTATCTTCTGATAGTTCGGCAGGTTTGACAACTTCTAAAAGCTGCATTAATACAGGAGGATTGAAAAAATGTAAACCACCAAATTTGTCCTTTCGATTAGTAACAGAAGCTATTTCTGTTATGGAAAGTGAACTTGTATTAGAAGCAAATATAGTTTTAGGTGGAGCAGCTGCATCCAAAGTTTTGAATAACTTCTGTTTTATATCCATGTTTTCTAAAATTGCTTCAACAACTAAATCACAATCTTTAACAGCATCACTGGGATCAGTTGAGCCTTTGATTCTTGATTGTGCTTCGGAAATAAATGTTTGTGCTGCAGAGGGATTATCTTTATGTAACTTTTTTGCCACACGTTCCAAACTTTTCTGAATTCCCAATTCTGATTTTTTCAATACATCTGCATTTATTTCAACTAAAGTTACATTATGTCCAGTTTGAGCAGCTACCTTCAATTTCAAAGTATATATGGATAATTATATGATTTATCAATTATTTATTTTACTCACCTGTGCAATTCCTGATCCCAAAAGACCACCTCCAATAACTGTTACATTTTTGATAGCATTTTTGCAAGCAGAAGTGGCTAAACCTCTTTTCAAAACTGAAAACGACATTATTAATAACGAAAATCAAGTCAACACTAAAGTGGTTAGTGCATAAATTAAGATTATCTGATAAATGACGATCAGTTCATCAACAAGTAGCAGTATTATTGGTAGTAATCTGTTAAATTATGTATGGGCAGTAGGACTAGTCAATGCACTTTGACTTTGAAGGTGTTATCAATTTATCTTTGTTGACAACTAGAGAATGTGAAGGGAAGGGAACCGGAGTTGGATTAAGAAATGGGCAAAGTCTCACTCCCAGTTGAAATTCATCAGGGGCAAAGTACATTTTTTCAAAATAATGCAAAATTCGATACTTCGATATCTATGGTTCCTTTTTAATAAATAAATACATGTACATGTAGTGATATAACTGATACGCCTCTACATTTGACCACAAACAACAAACAACGCGTATGTAGTATGCAGACACATGACTATGACTAGTAAGGAAAATATAATGTACTTAGTTAATATCTGGTACCTTGAACAGCTGAAGCTATTATGCATCCTAGGAGGTATTGGCTGAAGACGACGATGCTATAATTATGTTCTGTTGTATTTGCAAATTTATCAAATATGTGATTTTTATGAGTTATTTAGCCCTTTCTTCAAAAACATCTTGTTCTAATGCCTTGCAGCTCATGCCGGTCTAATTCAATTCCCCTAAAATATTTTACTCGGAACACCCCAAATCATTCTGTAATTTGTAAACTATTTTCAGGAACCCGTTGCAATTCACTAATTCAGGCTATTTGTTTAATAAGTACCTATAAACTCATTCATGTTTCAATTATATCTCATCGTATTTTTTTGATATGAAGGAAATTGCAATCAACATTATAATTAAATAACTTAATGATAACGAAGAAACCTTAGTTTTATAATAAACAATAAACAATCCCCTCTTTTAGTGGATAAGAGTGATTCTTTCTTATTTATAGTTTTACATATTAAGTGTATCCACAGTTTCAACTCTTTTATAATATCTTAGTTTTATTGTTATTATCATAGACCTATTCTTAGAATAATAGGTCTATGGTTATAATGGAATATCACAAAGTAACGATTTTCTTTAAAAAATCTACACGACCCTAAATGATAATAGTCTAGGAGCTAGACCGATTTTGTTTGACTGAACATTAACCCGATGGCACTATGGTTTATCGTTAGAGGACGTTTCAATGACCAATTCATCTCACAGACCGAATTTTCCCCGGCTGCTAGATCTCGAGATACGGCATCCGCATTTTTTTTTTTTACTTGAAAAGCATGCCATTATACACTTCCACCATGTGCCATCATTTTTTATCGTGTCCGTTTATCAGGCCGACCAGTTGAAATTTAACAAAAAAATGGACTGCAAGTTAACCCCCCCAAACCTGGTGGGAAATGTTCATTGGTGTTGGAAATTGTTAACATACCCTACGCCATCAAAAGTTATCGGCCCATTTCCGAGTAATTGGCCATTATTTAAACCAAAAATGTTTCTTTTTTTCATTTTATGGATACAACTTGTGGGTTATAAGGTAACATGATGGCACCATGTTCAATAACTTTATTGGAGATCAAATAAAGATTTAAAACTATTGCCATCACTGCTTGCTTATTTGAACCCCCAAAACTCCCTAAAATCATCCACGAAAATGAAAATAAATAAAAAAGAGCCGTTTCGATTTTAAACCCAGCCAGAGTCGCAATAATTTACTAATTTATCATAAAATTGGCCATAATATCCATATTTTTCATATTTATGGTTTATGTTACCCCCCTACGACAATTTATCATACCCTCCTCACGCTGGAATTAACGCCAAACATACAACTGTGTTTGAGCATGTTTTTTTTTACAAAATTATAACGATACATTAATGTACCCCTACCTCCACGATTCATTAATTCACCCCCTCTCAAGTACATCATCATCCCCCTTTTAAACAACCCCTTTGCAGAACAATATTAAAAAATCGGTATTCTTAAGCTTTTTCATTACAAGATTATATAACTGTTTTATTCCTCATCACAGCACTAAGCATATCACTAAAAGTAGATTATTTTCTCAAAAAAAAAATAGAAAAAATATGTATGGGTGATTCTTTCTGAAATCGGCCACCCTATCTTGCCCATTTTTTTTCTACGTTTCAATAAATAAAAATGTACATCCGTGAAGCTTGGACGGTCTACTTTCGGATACTACTTGGCCTTTTTGAATACAGTGCGTTCCAGCATGACACCTCCAGATATCGATTCTTAGCTTATATTGCAAGATTATAAAAAAATCATAAGAACAAAAAGTTCTTATTTTTTCATGTAGACAACGATTATATAGTTCAAATTGTCATTTTGCAAACAATCAAAAGTCAATCAAGAGTTATTATTAAAATAAATGAGGAAGTAAGTAAAATTGCGTAAGCAATCATTTCTTAATGTGTTGAAAATATTTTTTTCAAAATAATTACATTGGAAACATGAAATTACTGCTAAATGTTTCCAAATGTAAAGCTTCATGAAAATATTTTTGCTTTACAGTTGTAGAAAACCCACCCATTTCAAAAATAATATAACAGTCTTTGAAAGAGAGTGGGAAAATTGTTAGATTGTAAAATAAATTTCGTTTTGTTAACAAATAAATTGATACACATTATGTACTTTCTACGTATTGTAGTTATTTTTACTTCTTTATTCTATGAATAAAAAGCAAAATCACAGCTTCAGTTTCCCCCCACCTCCCATATATCTTACTGTATCATCACCACGACTTAAGACGAGAGCTTCAATTTTTTTATGAATCTAGATGCATATTCTAATCATATTGATAGGCAAAATGAAAATGCAATTTTTTTTTCAGATTCGACATTTTGAACTATATAATCGTTTTCTACATGAAAAAATAAGAACTTTTTGTTGTTATGATTTTTTTATAATCTTGCAATATAAGCTGAGAATCGATATCTGGAGGTGTAGAAATTGATTTTGTTTCAATTGAAAATAACATCAAAAGGAAGCAACATATCAAAAAAATGTTCGAATGAAAATTGTTGTATTTTCTTCAAAAATACAACTGAAAAGTCGACAAATTTCAATTCGTTAGTCTGCAATTTATATTGAGTTTTTTTATGAATTTTTTAATTGATGTTCATCCCTTGTTTCATGCCTCCCATCGCTGGAACGCGCTGTATTCAAAAAGGCCAAGTAGTATCCGAAAGTAGACCGTCCAAGCTTCACGGATGTACATTTTTATTTATTGAAACGTAGAAAAAAAATGGGCAAGATAGGGTGGCTGATTTCAGAAAGAATCACCCATACATATTTTTTCTATTTTTTTTTGGAGAAAATAATCTACTTTTAGTGATATGCTTAGTGCTGTGATGAGGAATAAAACAGTTATATAATCTTGTAATGAAAAAGCTTAAGAATACCGATTTTTTAATATTGTTCTGCAAAGGGGTTGTTTAAAAGGGGGATGATGATGTACTTGAGAGGGGGTGAATTAATGAATCCTGGAGGTAGGGGTACATTAATGTATCGTTATAATTTTGTAAAAAAAAACATGCTCAAACACAGTTGTATGTTTGGCTTTAATTCAGCGTGAGGAGGGTATGATAAATTGTCGTAGGGGGGTAACATAAAACATAAATATGAAAAATATGGATATTATGGCCAATTTTATGATAAATTAGTAAATTATTGCGACTCTGGCTGGGTTTAAAATCGAAACGGCTCTTTTTAATTTATTTTCATTTTCGTGGATGATTTTAGGGAGTTTTGGGGGGTTCAAATAAGCAAGGAGTGATGGCAATAGTTTTAAATCTTTATTTGATCTCCAATAAAGTTATTTAACATGATGCCATCATGTTACCTTGTAACCCGCAACTTTTATCCACAAAATAAAAAAAAGAAACATTTTTGGTCTAAATAATGGCCAATTACTCGGAAATGGGCCGACAACTTTTGATGGCATAGGGTATGTTAACAATTGCCAACACCAATGAACATTTCTTACCAGGTTTGGGGGGTTAGCTTGCAGTCCATTTTTGGTTAAATTTTAAATGGTCCGCCTGATAAACCGACACGAAAAAAAATGATGGCACATGGTGGAAGTGTATAAGAATGGCATGCTTTTCAAGTAACCGCAACTTGGAAGGGGTTAACCTCCAGTCAAAAAAAAAAAAGCGGATGCCATATCTCGAGATCTATAGCAGCCGGGGAAAATTCGGTCTGTGAGATGAATTGTTCATTGAAACGTCCTCTAACGATAAACCATAGTGCCATCGGGTTAATGTTCAGTCACACAAAATCGGTCTAGCTCCTAGACTATAACGAAGTGGCTGCGGCAGTATTTCTAGACCTTTCTATGGTATTTGATTCAGTGAGTCACGATATCCTCTTACAGAAGCTCTTCCATTATGGTTTCGGGGGAACATCCTTAGACTGGTTCATATCTTATATTACTGGTAGAAGCCAGATAATATCATTAAGCAACAATACTTCTGAAAGTGGTACAATTACACGTGGAGTTCCTCAGGGCATCATCCTAGGCCCAATTCTATTTCTGCTATATAATAACGAGATGGCTAAACTCGATATATCTGGAGCACCTTGTTTGCGGAAGACAAGAGAGTGATAACTTTTACATTGGTCGATCAAGTCATAATATCGAAATTAGATATAAGGAACATTTTCGATTTTTTAGACTCAATAAAACAGATTCATCTTTCATGAAGTAAAAAGTAGATTTAAAATTAAACACCTCATAATCAGTAGACACCTTATAATCAGTAGAAATTTTCAGAGGTATAAATAAATAACAGTAAAATTTTAAATGTTTTAATAACTTGAAAATTCTTGACTTTCAGAAGAATTCCGAGTCACTATAGCACGACTTGATGCCGACATGTCGCCAAGCATTACAGCTTGCATTTTCAGGGCAGGCTTGAGTCTTGAACTGAAACTCGTCTTGATAACATAAAATTACTTGTAACCCACTTGTACCTTCCTAGTACATTTCATTTATTAAATACCGGCAATGTATTTGCCCCTATTCAAACGGAAACCCCACAGTTGTTATCAGGATATTAGAATCTGTGAAGAGGTATATTTCGTATTTTAACCCTATGACGCAGTTCAATTTAGATTGTATGCGAAAGTTACTAATAGTTTTTTCATATTTTAATCCTACAACGAAGAATAAGAGCAAATCACTTATAGCTATCAGGGGTGCAGATTCTACCAAGAGGTATAATACCATATGTAAGGTAAAGCCTATCCCACAAAGTGGATTAGTTGAGATCATAATTGTCAGGAAAGTAGAATCTGCGAAGAGGTATATTTCATATTTTAATCCTACAGTGTGGATTAATATAGATCGTATGCGCAAGTCACTCATAGTTATCACGAGAGTAAAATGTAGAATAATTCAGATCGTATGCGCAATCGTATCAGGAGAACAGAATCTGGGAAGAGGTATGTTTTATATTTTAATCCTACAACGAAGAATATACAGATCGTATGAGTAAATTGCTAATATTATCTAAAAATTAATTAATTATTACTATTCTTACCTGTAACAGTACAATTTTATAATATTCTTGACGTAGTCTACACATCACCAAACAGTATCTACAGAGCAAATATCTCTCAGGATATAGTAGAATCTGCGTTACCAAAATCTGCCAAGAGGTATAAGCTATAACCCATCCCAAAAAGTGGATTAATTCGGATTATAGTTATCAGGAGAGCAGACTCTGAGAAGAGGTATATTCCATATTCTAATCCCACAACGAAGAATAAGACAGATTGTAAGGGCAATCGCTTATAGCTATCGAGGGAACAGAATCTACCAAGAGGTATAATACAATATGTAAGGTAAAACCTATTCCACAAAGTGGATTAGTTGGGATCATAGTTATCAGGAAAGTAGAATCTGCGAAGAGGTATATTTCATATTTTAATCCTAGAGCGTGGGTTAATTTAGATCGTATGTGCAAGTCACTCATAGTTATCACGAAAGTGAAATGTAGATTAATTCAGATCATATTCGCAATCGTATCAGGAGAGCAGAATTCGGGAAGAGGTTATGTTTCATATTTTAATCCTACAACGAAGAATATACAGATCGTATGAGTAAATTGCTAATATTATCTAAAAAATAAATAAATAATTACTATTCCTACCTGTAACTGTACAATTTTATAATATTCTTGACGTGGTCTACGCATCACCAAACAGTATCAACAGAGCAAATAAAGCTTATCTATCTCTATCAGGATATAATAGAATCTGCGTTACCAAAATCTGTCAAGGAGGTATAGGCTATAACCCATTTCACAAAGTGGATTAATTCGGATTATAGTTATCAGGAGAGCAGACTCTGAGAAGAGGTATATTTCATGGTTTAATCCTACAACGAAGAATAATACAGATTGTAAGAGCAAATCGCTTATAGCTATCAGGGGAGCAAACTCTACCAAGAGGTATAATATAATAATAACATATATAAGGTAAAGCTCATCCCACAAAGTGGATTAGTTGAATTCATAGTTATGAGGAAAGTAGAATCTGCAAAGAGATATATTTCATATTTTAATCCTACAGCGTGGGTTAATTTAGATCGTATGCGCAAGTCATTCATAGTTATCACGAGAGTAAAATGTAGATTAATTTAGATTGTATGCGCAATTTACTCATAGTTATCAGGATAGCAAAGACTGAGAAGAGGTGTATTTCATATTTTAATTCTACAACGAAAAATAAGAGCAAATCGCTCATAGCTATCAGAATAGCAGAATCTGTCAAGAGTTATAATATAATATATAAGGTAAAGCCCATCCCATAAAGTGGATTAGTTGAGATCGTAGTTATCAGGGAAGTAGAATCTGCGAAGAGTTATATTTCATATTTTGATCCGATATATTTTGATTGCGTATACGATATAAATTAAGCCACTCATAGTTATCACGAGAGTAAAATGTAGATTAATTCAGATCGTATGAGCAGAATCTGCCAAGAGGTATAAGCTATAAATCATCCCACGAAGTGGGATTAATTGTTATCAGGATAATAGAATCCGCGAGGAGGTATATTTCGTATCTTAATCATATGACGCAGTTCAATTTGTAATGTATGCGCAATTTACTCATAGTTATCAGGAGAGCAGAGTCTGAGAAGAGGTATGTTTCATATTTTAATTCTACAACGAAGAATATACAGATCGTATGAGTAAATTGCTAATATTATCTAAAAAATAAATAAATAATTACTATTCCTACCTGTAACTGAACAATTTTATAATATTCTTGACTTGGTCTACGCATCACCAAACAGTATCAACAGAACAAATAAAGCTTATCTATCTATCAGGATATAATAGAATCTGCGTTACCAAAATCTGTCAAGGAGGTATAAGCTATAACCCATCTCACAAAGTGGATTAATTCGGATTATAGTTATCAGGAGAGCAGACTCTGTAAAGAGGTATATTTCATATTTTAATCCTACAACGAAGAATAATACAGATTGTAAGAGCAAATCGCTTATAACTATCAGAGGAGCAAACTCTACCAAGAGGTATAATATAATAATAATATATATAAGGTAAAGCTCATCCCACAAAGTGGATTAGTTGAATTCATAGTTATGAGGAAAGTAGAATCTGCAAAGAGATATATTTCATATTTTAATCCTACAGCGTGGGTTAATTTAGATCGTATGCCCAAGTCATTCATAGTTATCACGAGAATAAAATGTAGATTAATTTAGATTGTATGCTCAATTTACTCATAGTTATCAGGATAGCAAAGACTGAGAAGAGGTATATTTCATATTTTAATACTACAACGAAGAATATACAGATTGTATGAGTAAATTGCTAATATTATCTACAACTTAATTAATTATTACTATTCCTACCTATAACTGTACAATTTTATAATATTCTTGACGTGGTCTACGCATCACCAAACAGTTTCAACAGAACAAATAAAGCTTATCTATCTTATCAATATAGTAGAATCTGGGTTACCAAAATCTGCCAAGAGGTATAAGCTATAACCCATCTTACAAAGTGGAATAATTCGGATCATAGTTATCAGGAGAGCAGACTCTGAGAAGAGGTATATTTAATATTTTAATCCTACAATGAAGAATAAATCAGATTGTAAGAGCAAATCGTTTATAAGCTATCAGGGGAGCAAAATTTACTAAGAGGTATAATATAAGATATAAGGTAAAGCCCATCACATAAAGTGGATTAGTTGAGATCAGGAAAGTAGAATCTGCGAAAAGGTGTATTTCATATTTTAATCCTACAACGTGGGTTAATTTAGATCGTATGCGCAAGTCGCTCATAGTTATCACGAGAGTAAAATGTAGATTAATTCAGATCGTATGCGCAATCGTATCAGGAGAACAGAATAATTTAGATTGTATGCTCAATTTTATTTTATATTTCATATGTTAATCCTACAACGAAGAATAAGAGCAAATCGTTCTTATTGGGTTGTACTCATAGATATAATATATACCTACATATATTATGCATGGTTTTAATCTATTTTTCAACCACGGTGAATTAACTTGGGCTCACTTACAGTACATCTACAATGAATAATATTCATCACTGTTGAGCACTAACCAATCCAAATCGATGGCGTAAAATACATTCAGTCGACATTTCGTTGCTCGGTTTATCTTTTATAATATTCATAATTGAGAAACACCGTTCTACTGCCGCGTTCTTTTAACCATTAAAACCAACAACAACCCCCCCTCCCTATAATACCCACCAACGACGGAGAAACCTTAATTTAGAGGGAAAACCCTTAATATGGCAACCCTGTGTGTCAACAGCCCACACTCCATTCCTCGTCACGTGAGATGATCCGTGTCCGACATATATCTAATAATGTTATGTGATTTCTGATGTCTCGACCTCAATGAAATAATGTATTAAAAGTGTTTTCGACGATATTATGCTTTAACGCGATAGCATATTGTCGTGCGTTGATTTAAAATTTGCGGACGGGGGTCACTGAGAGGATGATAAAATCAGTCGATCAGGCATCAGACTCATAAGTATGAGGCTCGGCCCATCTTCTGCCATTATTATTTCATTCTCTTGAGTATAATCCTCAGAGCAATAAAAGTTATAGAAAGGGCTTTTCTATCCTTGTTTAGAATTTAACATATCTCTTTTGTTTATAAATAGGGACTTGGTTGAGGTTAAATCTAGATCTCATCGGGTAGTTCCATGCATGCCCGTTCATTTGATTCGAACGGGGCTGACTCGTTTGGTTTGATCATTTCCGATTACCATTATAGGTTATGACGATTGATCTAACTTGTTTGTTTTGCTTCTGTTGTTAGTGTGAATTCAGCCTTTGAAAATATTTTATTCGATTATTCTTGGGTAATAAGACTGTTCAATAATTCAACTGATCGCAAATTTCTATAGAAGATATGAACGGTATAATTAATTGGTATATATTTTTCAATCGAGAATGTTTCCTTTTCACAGTTTCCAATAAGTCACAGTTTCCAGATCCCATGTAAAAAACCCGCTCATGACGTCCTAGACCCCCTGCCCCTGATCTATAAATCATACATTAAAGGATAGCCAGATGTTGGCTTGGCTTCACTACAAGGTATATTGTTGCGTGTATATCTATATCTTTTATTGCTCATAGGTATAACCATAGATAAAACTAATTCGAGCATTAGTCTGTGTTTTAACACAGAGTAATTTTCCTAACCTATTGAATTTTGTCTATCTGGCTATCAGTCAACTCGGGTGCCTGGATCGGTGTTGTTAAGTTGTTCAACAAGTACAAAATCAAAAATGGTAAATGTTATGAAAGGTGTCTTGGTTAAATGGTAATCTGCTAGCTTATACATTAAACACAAAACTCAATTAACTTTGTCTTAGTGACCAAGCGATGAAACAGTTCTTATTACATTTGGATGAAACTTTGAAACTTGGAAGGAAGTTCATTATTCAAGATCTGGATGAAACTCATTTATTCATTTCTGCCGATATTCTAGAAACGTTACAAGCTAAAATAGACGATTTAATGGATCAAATTAGTTTCCCTTTAGCTGAGAAAGGACTTTGAATAATTTCTTGATGTATTACTAAAATTTTATATTTAAAGATTCATGTTTGGATGAGATGCAATTTTTAACAGTGTACACTGTGGATGATCTTGAAGGATGAATTACAATATTGAATGTATCAAAAGTTCAGTGCCCATGGTTGTTAAGACATTCATTCTCGCTACTGGTGACAACGAAATGTGAATTTGTTTGTATTATTCAGATAAATATATAATAAAAAGTTACATTCTCTAATATTTTTTCTTTGTTGTGACTAATCTCAAAATGTGTAAGTTATGTAAGCACAAATAAATATATGCTGTAAAACTATCAAATTGTACTCGTAAGGTTTGTATAATCCATACTATTTCAGGCTGTTTTGGAAATAATCAAATCAGAAATGAAAAAATGCAAAACCAGTAGCTCTTATTTTCATTTCTTTATTCTTGAGTTATATTGTAAACTAAAAATAATAGTTGTTTCATGTTGGATTTATATATCTTCTAAAGAAACTTATTAATGGTAATTAATTTTCTTTTTCATCTCGACACAATTTATCTCATCTATGTATGCAACTGATTTGTTCCAAACGTGATTTTGCAAAACTGATACTCCTAGAATTACAAAAGAATTATATTGTTAAATAAATATATCTATATTTTCGGTGTTTACATAGTGTAAAATCATTTTATCTTTCAGAAGTTGGAGAATTAAACTCAAATTTACACAAAACAATTAATTTAGAAAATAATGAAAATTGTTTCACCACACGGCATTGAGAATGATTAATATTATTAGTCAAGTCTCATGAGGGTAGTTAGTTTGCCTTCCTCATGGCGGTGTGTTTTAAGTCTGATGGAACTTTAATCTATACGTTTCGTGAATCGACGTTTCAAATTAAATTTTAACAATTTGATAGCGTTGTTCAAGCGTGAGTCTATTCATGATAATTTGCCACAGTATGCTGAATACAAATGTCACTAATAGCGCGCTAACTGACGGCTGATTTTACAGCCACCGCGATCGGCATGAATAACATTATATCTCTCTTTCTGAGCCTCTGGGGTTACAAGCGTTAATATGTTAATAATTTACTGTATGTGTCTATGTTCATCCATAAGTAATCTCTGCAGGCCTAGGCTGTAATTCGCGGAGAAGATTCACATAAGAGAATGTCCCTCTATTCAATCAGTATCACGGTCGTACATACAGGTGTGGAAACTCTATGTCTGACGTGGGTCTCTTACGCGTCGCCAAACTCGTAGTCCCTCGCTCAACCACCAGCTAGCGCTTGGATCACGAAGTGGTAAAACGATTTCTTTCCGGAATCGCAAGCATCCACTTTTTTCGCATTTCCGCATCTTTCGACACTTTAAAAACAGAAGTTTCTTGCTTTACACTTTTATAACCCGTTTTGCATTTCGGCACAATGCACGGTTTCGTAATTTGTTTCTAAAAACGCAGGTATTCCTTGTGTTGACAAGTCAACTGACAGTCGTCAGAGAATACTCTTAAGTGGCGTCTTTTGGTACTACGCGAAAGTCGACGCTTAGCGGTCCCACTTCTCACATAGGACACAACCTCGAGTTTCCAGACCTGTATGTACGACCGTGGTCAGTACCCACTCCCTGCTGGACCCTCATGAGAATAAAAAACTTTCGACACTGATATTATAGTAATAGCAACGAGGTCTATACTAGACCTCGTTGAGTAATAGTGGAACGTGCAGTAGCATCGACCATCGACTCGGAAGTTGTCCTTGTACACTGCATGACTTTGATTCAATACAAAGTTAATTCTCATGTAGAGTGCAGAGTACTAGTGTCAATCTGTCAATATGTTAATTGATGCATTGATGGAAATTCGGGAAATTCCCGTTTCCCACTAATATCTCCTGGCCTTAGCTTAATTCGTACCATAGAGTTATTTTCCTGTTAGTGTATGCTCCGTACGCACAGGGAACATAGAGAGTGTACATTACTGCAGTACTATATTTCGGTACCTTTGACTGTATCCACTGAAACATATAATAATAGAATATTATATTTCAGTCTTCAGTGATTATACTCGCGACTTGCGGAAATAAAAACAATAATTCATAATTCAACAGAGAAATTCATGTCAAATATCAAAGCACAAGCCAACTGGATTCAATTCAAACAGGGTAGATAAATATTAATTTCGTTTCAGTAATTTAAGCTGAACTTATAGTTCTACCCAAACATTGCGGTTCAAGTTATTGTTATTGTCTAGAATTGATTACTTTACGATTGAAAAGTGATCCTTCTAAAATGCAAAAATCGCAAGCCCGGGGTTCTAATCGTATAAAAGAAGGCGAAAAACGAAAAATCGTAGATGATACTACTCGCCGAAGGCGGCTACGGAGGATGTTAGAAATGTTGGAGAGCGATAATTACCAAGATGACCCTCATGCAGATTTGGTAATGAGCAAGAAATTACCAAAATTTGACGATAGTGTGGAACAACGCGCTTCTAGAACTAAAAAAAAGGAACGAACTGCCGAATATTATCAAACTAAATATAGAAAGTCCTTCCTACAAATGGTGGAGGAAGATAGAAATGCAGCTCAAGAAGAATCTCGATTATCATACTCAGATATACAGTGTGCACCTTCTAAATATCCTTTGAGGTACTTTTGTGGAGTATGTGGAAATTTCTCAAATTATACATGTACTGTTTGTGGTATTAAATATTGCAATATTCGTTGTATGCACATCCACACTGAAACTCGCTGCTTGAAATGGACCAACTGATGTCTAGTATCTTATTTGTTTAAAACACGATATTACTACCCCAATAGCATATATCATCAGACTGAATGATTTTGGCATATTCCAGGTAATTCAGTTGAATTATTATCTGAAACCTTTCATTATTGAGAAATATAATTAAATTTATATGAAAGACACGATGGCAATTTATTATCAATCTAAGCTTTGACATAAATGGATTTGTAGCATTTGATAATAGAAATACATGCCAGTTTGTGAACATTATTGGCTCATCCTATTCCTCATCCCAGTTTAGTATGCACCTTTAAACACGAAATGAACTTTCCAATTAACTTGGTATTCAAGGAAAACAAAACTATTTTGTTTTGGGTTTAAAATTGTACCCTTCATGCCATTAATGCAAAAATTGACATCAAGGTTGTTGAAGATTCTATAAGAATAATATCTCAAAGATCTAGATGATTTGATATTTATTTAATGTATAAGCGAGGCAAGTAGATAATATTAGCTTTCTTTACCCAAAATCATAGAAGAAATTGAAGGACTTGTGAAACAGTGGCTAGCCACAAAACTGAAATTGTTGAGAATTGAAGCTCAAAATTTGTTTGAAATGTGAAAAATCAGTATTTGGTTATTATTTCTCTGAAATTATTTATCCTGAGGAGAGAAGTATAGGTGTGTATTGTGTATAAAAAATCAATAAAAAGTGAATTAATTAACGTAAGGAATTTTTTTTAAAATGTGAACACTTGCATTTAAACTAATTAACAAAACTCTTAGACAATAAACTAATAAAAAAATGTACAATTTTTATTAGATAAAAACGAATAACATAGAACATGTTTAATGTTCTTTCTTCCCAACAAATAAAACAATAAATTGATAATTCTGAACAAGATCCGCGTCCTCAGTAGACTGTCTTATATGAGAAGGAGGAGCTTATTGGTCTCGACCAATCAGACCTGTTACGAATTCACGTAACGGTTCTCGCGTAACGCTTTCCATCAATTAGGTCCTCCGTAAAAACATATTCTATGTTAAAACATACTAATTTGGGTTCTTTTGCTGCTGTTCCATTCTTTTTACTTCAAGAAATCGGGAAAATACTTTTACCATGAACCATGAGAGATCACTAAGCCATTTTATGTGGCTTGTCACTGAATAACCTCAAAGTATTGAATTGACATTTCATGGTATGTTTGGTATCTTTATTAATACACCAAGTACTCTTGTTATATAAGTTTATTAATTATAACTTTTTGGTTGCTGCTTGTAGCTTTCAGGTTCCGACAACACTAACACTACTGTGTTTTTGTACTTCCCCGATATCTTGCCTTCCTCTCTATGCACTCTTCTTTAGATCTACCTTTGAATATACATATACAACATGAATTTCTTGTTTAATTTATTCTTATTACCAAATGTCTCTCTATTTTTTGATTTACACATTATGGCAAAATGATTTTTATTGCACAATGCACATATTTTCCCAAATGCTGGATATTCCATTGGTTTATGTTGTTTTCCACACTTAGCACACTTGAAAGTTACATTTTCTATTTCACTTCTAGGCCATGTTTTCTTCTTAAATTCATCTATTTCTGCTGTTCGCTCCTTCAGTGCTCTAGCCTGAGCTCTTTCTGCTTCCGTAGCTCTACAGAACTTTATTGCATTCTCAAGTGTGAGCTCAGATTCTCTCGATAATCTTTCCTGTAGTGACTGGTCCTTTATACCTATGACTATTCTGTCTCTGATTAGTCTTTCCTCTTGATTTCCAAATTCACACTGTTTTGCTTGAACTCTTAGATCCGTGAGAAACTGATCAAAGCTCTCATCTGTTCTCTGCATTCTACTAAAAAACTTAAAGCTTTCAATGATTACGTTTTTACTCGGAGAACAATACATTTCAAATGCTTGTAATACGGAATCATATTTCTTTTTGTCTCCTTCATTCAAGCTTAATGTATTAAACACATCTAGTGCTTCTTCACCTGCGATATTTATGAGAATTGCTATGTTCGTTTCATCCGGCTTATTCTCTAAACTCGTGGCTTTCATGTAGTTATCGAATTGTTGCTTAAATGTTTTCCAGTTTGCATCAGTTTCACCCGCAAATACTAACTCTTGAAGCGGTTTGAACGATCCTTCTGCCATTTTACCAGTTTTTTAATTTGACACCATTCAGTATCTTTATTAATACACCAAGTATTCTTGTTATATAAGTTTATTAATAACTTCTTGGTTGCTGCTTGTAGCTTTTAGGTTCCGACAACACTACTGTCTTTTTGTACTTCCCCGATGTCTTGCCTTCCTCTCTATGCGCTCTTCTTTAGATCTACCTTTGAATATACATGCGTCAACATATACTACAGTATGGTAATTACTTATTGTAGCGTAATCTGCTGAAATTAAGCTCAAATATGATTCCTGTGGCTTATCATACTATTCACGACCTTGAAATATGAGATAACTCGTCATAGTGTGGCTTGTCATTGTTTCAAACTAAGCTCTTCAATTGACAAATCAGGCCTATTGAATCGATTTTCAGAAATAAAACTAGTTTGGTTGAATTTTTGTTTATTTTGTAGAAAATTGTATTTAATAGATATGTATAAATGTTATACAATCAAACTTTTGTAAATATAAAAAAAACTTAACTGGATAAGCATTGCAAATAAGCAGCTGCTAGCTTTAAAAATCACTTTTAACATTTTTTATATAAATCTCTAGTTTATTATTAGCTAATGTCTTATTTTCTCGATAAAACTTATGTTAATTCAGCATCAACAATATGAAAATTCTGAAGCATCTAATATCCTTATAGCCTATAACTTAACAGAGTCAATAAACATCATCAAATACTAATTGTAGATTTACTAATTTATCAAATTATTTCAACATTATTAGTAAAAATATTACTTTGGAAATTGATCTAATCAGTTTGATAGAATTTATAAGCACTAAGTTGATTTGAAGAATTTTGTGAAAGAGTTCACAGAACAGGATTCAAAAATATATTTCCACCAATAAGCACTATCAAATATGTACCAAAAAGATGGATAAAAATCAAATAAATAAGAGTATTGAGTGAAGATGATTTGAACACTTATTTCCAGACACATAATTTCACATTTGTATTTGTTCCATACATTTGCATAAAGAAAGAAATCCTTTATTTTTCTTAGTATAAATGTGTTATGATCAATTTTCTGCAGAGCAAATGTCTGTTGTTTTGAGCATTAATAAATCTTTGATCTATTTTTGTTGTAAATCAGAATTCAACTGATTTCAAGATATGATTATAAGGTAATTATTCAGAACAGACCAAATATTCTTGTGTTTAAAAATAAATAAACATTTATTAATTCATAAACCCTAATAAGTAAATATTTAAATTATCTCAATCATCAATATATTTGTCAGTAACATTGAAATAATATAAACTCTTAACTGAAAGTAATTCGAAAATGAAAAAAAACTTTTACAATGTCAATTGGGTAGCACAAAAAAATTATATCTATGTTGGATGAACAGTGGAACCAATTGTTATTTTGAGGGGATGATGTACAATGCAAATAAACATTTTGGGGAAGAAACTTTTTGAATGTTGAAGAATTTTTGTACATTGCAATAATAGCAGTATGTTTTGAAGAATTACAAAATATACATAGATTGATTATTCTAGAGTTTCAAAGTGCTCACTGCTTGTGACAATTCTTAATATATACTTATTAAAATGCCGAATATACTATTTAAATGATAAGGAGCATTGTGGTTCAAATAGAACTGGTTCAATGGAGCATAATATTTAGAGCATGCTGAAAATGAACAACAAAATAGGAATACATAAATCTTTGTTTTAAGATATAAATCACATCAATAAATTTTTTTTATTATGAAGCAAAGATTTTAACACCAATGAAATAACGATTGTATTTACTAATAAGCACTTTTAAAACTCTTGTATAAATATGTGATGCATTCTAAATTCCATAGAATTTAAATGACAATGACATTAATGTTTGTTCAATAAAAGTTAATCAGTTTCAAAATAGGGCTCCATCAATATTTCTTTAATTTTCAAATGCATGTATGCTTGATACATTGTGTTATGTCTTTAAGTAATAAAGCTTCAACATCTGAATTATAAAATATTATTTCATCTATTTATTAGAACATTCTACCTAAAAATAATTATTTCATAGTAGGTCAAAAGTATTTATCACTTCAAGTCTTGTGTATAAGAGATTACAATAATTTAAAATAAAAAAAATCACAAGTATAAACCTTGTATTGAAAAATTCTTTAATCACTGCTTTTGGGATTGAATTGTTAAAAGTATTAATATTCTTGACCCAGAATGAAATTATTGATCATCAAAAATATTTTTGGTTGTAGCCAGAATCATCATAGAAGTTATTCACTTCTAGGTAGGTAAATGTGCAGGAAGAAATTTAGGAATTTTCAAACTGTATATCCTTTACACATAAGAACATTCAATTCTCCTATTAACAAACAGAGACTTGTTCATGATACATTAATCAGTAAATTTACATATGACTTTAGATACCAAAATTATGAAACTCAAAAGAAAACATATGGTAAAAATGTTGAAAAAGAGAATACTATACACTTGAACACAGTTCTACAATTAATCGCCTGAAATATTCAATCCCAGTTCAGTCCTGTTGCTCAATAACATTGTGTACTATTCTACTTATAAAACCAATGTGATCCTCCAACATTTTGACATAACATTATTATTACTGAAAATCTTGTTCAAGTTTATAAATAATCATGCAAAATTTGGGAGCAAAACATACTTTGTGATCAACATGGATAATAATTCTAATGAATTGTATCAAAGTCATTTACTGAATTAGGAATGAATAAATATAAATTTAAATATTGTCATTATCGTAAAAATTAATTGGATTACTTAGTGTTGATACAATTTGGAAAACAATCAGTGGGTCATATTAATTAAACAATTGGAATAAATATAATTGTATTTGGTTATAGAAAAGTCTATCTCTTCTTTAATTATAAACATATTCTTTATGCCCTGAGCAAATGTTTAGAAACTGAATGTGAATGTTCCCCTCAAAGTAAATGTTAGCGCCTTATTTCTGTGACAAGATTAAGTACAAACAGTTATACAGATAATTGGCTAATAGTACAGGCAATAAGCCGGGAAAAAGGCTATAATAAAAAAAAATATATAGTAAGCTAGAATTTGAATTTTTTTTTTGCATTTTGTTCCTAATACCCCTAGATTATTCATGACTATCAAGACCGCGGGGGTCGACCTTTGTACCACCCAAAACAGGGTTTCAACCCCTCAGAGGAGTATTCTTACAAAAACAATCCAAAAGTTTAAAAATTAAATTGATGAATTAAGAGCCGAAAATGACCCCTAGGATGTTTTTTGGGTCGCTGATCACGATTCCGCAGTTAGTTTTCTCGGAAAACTCCCTCCAGATGGGAAATTTTAAAAATTTATATATAATTTATAATTTTGTTGCAAAAATGACCTCTAGTAGGTTTTTTAGGTCGCTGATCACGATTCCGCTATTATTTTTCCCAAAAAACTCTCCAGATGAAAAATTCGGGTAATTTGAGATTTTCTTGAGACGAATATGAATAATAAAGTATAATTTAGTTGCAAAAATGACCTCTAGTAGGTTTTTTGGGTCGCTGATCACGATTCCGCTATTTTTCCCAAAAAACTCTCCAGATGGAAAATTCGGGTAATTTGAGATTTTCCTGAGTCGGTTATGAATAATAAAGTATAATTTTGTTGCAAAAATGACCTCTAGTAGGATTTTTGGGTCGCTGATCACGATTCCGCTATTATTTTTCCAAAAAAACTCCAGATGAAAATTCGGGAAATTTGAGGTTTTCCTGAGACGGTTATGAATAATAAAGTAAAATTTTGTTGCAAAAATGACTTCTAGTAGATTTTTTGGGTCGCTGATCACGATTTCGCTATGGGTTTTCTCGGAAAACCGTCTCCAGTGTAACAAAATTATATTTTATTATTCCCAAACCCCAGGAAAATCCCAGATTTCCCATCTGGAGGGTTTTCCGAAAATACTAACAGCGGAATCGTGATCAGCGACACAAAAAACATACTAGGGGTCATTTTTGTAACAAAATTCTACTTTATTATTCATAACCGTCTCAGGAAAATATCAAATTTCCCGAATTTTCCATCTGGAGAGTTTTCTGGGAAAAATAACAGCGGAATCGTGATCAGCGACCCAAAAAACCTACTAGAAGTCATAGGAAGTTTTCCGAGAAAACTAGCTGCCGAATCGACCAGCGACCCAAAAAACATACTAGGGATCATTTTTGGCTCTTAATTCATTAATTTTCTAAACTTTTGGATTGTTTTTATAAGAATGCTCTTCTGAGGGGTTGAAACCCCGTTTTGGGGGGTAGAAAGGTCGACCCCCGCGGTCTTAATAGTCATGAATGATCTATGGGGTATTAGGAACAAAATGCAAAAAAAATTTTGAACTACTATATTTTTTTCCGGTTCGTTGCCTGGACTATAAGTGAAACCTATTGAAAAATAAATTCCCATAACATTAAATCAATAACACTGCTACATACATATTTAGAGAAATTTCAAAATTGAGATGCAATGTTGTACCAAATCGTATCTCACTTTATTCCTGGATCTCCGTTATATCAAACAACAAATACAAATAATATATCTATCTGTTCGTGACATAGGGTAACGAAGATACTAAACTACAAGCCAAAACATACAAAATACCAAAATATAAATTGAGTTTAGCAGTCTTTTTTGGAACACTGTGTATATGATTAGATCTAAATTGTTTCTCTATGTCAAAAGCACTAGGTAAGGTAATGAGAGGCAACATGAACCATTTTGAATATTTTAACGATGCTACCATGAACATGACATAAGGAGTAAACAGTAGAAATGCATACAGCATATGTGAAGCAGTATGACCAATTATAATAGCTAGAGTTACTATTCCTACTTTTTTATCTGCTTCAGAATCTCTTGTATTATTACTATGCAATATTGCCTCTGTATTTAAAGCAAGGGGTATAGCATAGTACATTGTAGCCCATTCTACTTTACCTGTTTGAGCCATGAAAGCAAACAATACAGAAATTGGCCCAAATATAGTTAAAATGAGAATATCTCCAAGAGCTATATATTTAAAGCCAATACCTCCAGTGTATAAGAAACTTGAAGACAATCCTCCAAAATAGACCAAAGCCAAATGTTCCATTTTAGCTGGTGAGATGGCTGCTAATAAAATAAAACCAACACAACCAGCAAAATATAAATATGCTCCCAACGACACCACTTCGTCTTTGGTTAAAATATGATCAACCAGAGTACGATCATCTGACTTACGGTTATCAATTCCTTTTACATAATCAAAGTAAGTATTTACAACATTTCCAGCCCCATGTACGGATATTACTGTAAATACTGTCAATAGAAGTGTAGCATAATTAAATTCTGCAGCACCAGGACACTTATATGCTATGGCAGATCCTAGTAATGTGGGCATGAGACTTGCACTTAAAGACCATGGTCTTAAAGCTAGTAAATAACTAGAAACTTTCATTAAGCTTGATTTGCCCTTCGCCGGCGTGGCTTTGTTCTTATCGGTTTCGCCATTTATCAACTTTTCTTCTGTTTTATTCACTTGATTAATGCTCATAATATTAATATCTATAGGTATACTATAATTTAATATCTGCAATGTATGGGATATTTGGATATTTCTCTTTTCTTTATCACGAGATGTATAGTACGTTGGTTTTTTCTTATTACGTAAAGCGGGTGCCCAAACGAAATTTATAATCTAACCAAACATTTTTTCTTTTTTTCAATTGACGTAGCCATCTGCCATCATAAAATATTCAAGTTATTCAAGTAAATAAAGTCCAGGGTCATCAAATAAGAGAAACTCAAGTTCAATGAATTTTGGTTAACGCAAACACAAAGAGATGTTCAGTCATAGAACGACAAATTTACACATGAACGTTAATTGGGTAAGAATGGAAAATGTGGCAAATCTAACCGAAATTTGAAGTAAAATCCTTCATGAGGTTACATATTATACAGGTATGAAATGAAAAAATTGTTATATTTATTTATTATTACTTTGTGGGTTATTATTATTCACTATAAATATTAATGTGTGATCTTCTTCACTCGAGGGATGAGGTAATTGATAGAGTTCAAATCAGGGGTGTATTATAGTGATTTGATAAGTGCGAGCAAGATTCGACAAAACTAATTACAAAACATAAAAAATTCTCAAATCAATGTACCTATGACCTTGCTACTACCGCGATCGCCAATCGGCTTGCACGCCAAGCCTTTGCATATTGTCACTATATTAACCAAGCTTTACTTGTTTCACGTGTAAAACGTGTCGGGGTCGCCGTAACTCATAAAACTCTCGTATATACGGCTGATTTAAACTCATTCTGTATTTGATACATTCCGTAAAATTGAAATGCTATATCACAATGAAAATCATCATGACTTTTTATTTTGAATATCAAGCTGTACACTAAATTTGGTAATGGTACATACTATAATTGTAAATTTTTCTAGTGAAAGGGCTTCGGATTTCTTCAATCCGAGGTGTGAAAGAAATAAATAAACTAAAAAAAATAAAAAATCGATGGTGGAGGCCGTTACTTTATGGTAATTTATCATTTTGATTATATGAAAGAATAACTACTTTGTTTTTAAGTGCCATTATCAAACAAATGGAAAATTATGAAGAAATCAATGAAACAGTTCAAGTATAAAATAATAGATTAGAGTATAAAGTAGGGTTGAGGTCAAGGGATCAACGGAAATTCCAAAACAGGTAGATCCTAGGAAAGTACAACATTACATAGTAAACAATTTGTGAATTAGTGTGATTATAATTTAATATTCTAAGAATTATTTTAAGAGCGGTTTGAAAGGCACATGAATTGATCACTTTGATATACCTAGGTCTAACTGATCATTGAGGATATTTTATTAGATTTTGACACCTTTATAAATCTATTGATTCTAATGTATTCAATTTAAAACCTCTGGTTTGGTTATGTAAAATGCTTAGGCTATCTAGATTAGGGAAATTATGACCAGTTTGTAAAAAATGATTAGCAAAGGTTGAGTCTAAACGAGCGAAAATGTTCTTCGTATCATATGATCTCTATGGTTTGAACGATATGGCGCATAATCCTGACATCCTGACAACATACTTCGATCCATGCGCTAGCTGGTGGCGGAGCGAGGGACTACGAACTTGGCAACATGTAAGAGACTCATGTCAAACATAGTTTCCAGACCTGTATATACGACCGTGCGTTCAATCGTTTTGAATTGGAGTATAGGTAGGTATTATTACTATGGTTGGTAATTACTTTAACAGTACTCATTCCATGGTTCTTATAGTTTTCAATAGAACTGACGTAAGTATGAACCAGTGGCGGCGGTGAACAGGTGAAGCAATCTCAGCGATGATTTTTATGCATATTTTTGGGCTTTTAAGCAGTAAAAAATTATTGTAAAAAACTTGTATTTTTTAGTGGCAAATTAAGCAAAAAAAAATAATTTTTCCATACTAACGGACATGAAGAGTCACAGACTATGAGAGCAATATTATTGGGCCTACTTACCGTTTGTCAGGATGTGAAGTGAAATCATTTGTTAAATACACACTGGCGCAATAGTTTTATGTTTTTGGATATCAATAGCACTTACTGCTACAAAAGTATACAAGAGTTCGTTAGAATTCTCGCAATTATTGGAGAACAAACGTTCACGATGTTCAAGAAAACTTGTTTTCCCAAGTGAAGAGTCCCACGAACAGGCATAAAACACCCGTAAAGCTGCACTTTTTCATTAAATTTTTGAACAGTCTATAATTTTCTGTTACAGCATCTGAAAGAGTATTAATATTTGACTTTAACCGCATAAAATCAATTAAAGGCTCATCGTAAATGCTCCACAGAAGATTCATATTTATGTAAAGATCGATTTAAATTACCAGTTACACAAACCACTTGTATTCCACACTCTCTTGTACCAATAATCGCACACGGCAAACAAAACAACCGGCACAGAGTGAGACTATAATAGACAAATACCGCGCGGTCTCATCCATCCTCTTCTTTCTTACTCGCATTGACAATCATTCCTTCCCGCTCGCTATTGTGGAGTATACAGGGAGAGTCAGTTTTTTGTAGACAAACAGGATGTTTTTAAGAAGAAAAGTTTATATAAACATATGTCGTAGAAGGCTTCGTTTCCGAGACACAGGGTGTTGAAATTGAAAAAAAGATTTAGTTTTTTGCCAATATCTCCGGTACCGTTTGTCGTACAGAAAGCAGCTTTTGTAAGCATTTTCTACTCATAGTAAACTATGTCTTGTGCGACAAAAAATTTTTTTTAGTCATAATTGGTGAAGATTTTGAAGGGGTAGTGGGTGTTTTACTCCCCAACTTCTACGCCACTGGAAAAAGTGCGGTTTTGAGACAACCATTTGAACCGCCAATGTTTTCTACACAAAAAAGGTACCGGTCATAAGCTCTAAAGCTGACAGTTTTCGAGAAACCTCAACTTTTATGTTGAAAAACATGGTAAATTCTTTGAAATAAAATTTATTTCTTACTAATTAAACAAAATTTATATAAACGTTAGAACAAGTAACAAAACCAAAAAATTGACCATGTTTTTCAACATAAAAGTTGATTTTCTCGAGAACGGTCAACTTTAGAGCTTATGACCAGGAGTACCTTTTTTGTGTAAGAAACATTGGCGGTTCAAATGGGCGTCTCAAAACCGTACCTTTCCCAGTGGCGTAGAAGATGGGGAGGAAAACACCCACTACCCCTTCAAAATCTTCACCAATTATGACAAAAAAAATTATCGCACAAAACATAGCTTACTATGAGTAGAAAATGCTTACAAAAGCTGTTTTCTGTACGATAAACGGTTCCGGAGATATTCGCAAAAAACGAAATTTTTTTTTCACTTTCAACACCCTGTATCTCGAAAACGAAGCCTTCTACGACATATGTTTGTGAGAACTTTTCTTATTAAAAACATCTGTTCTATCCTATCCTGTTGAAGTTTGTCTACAAAAAACTGACTCACCTGTATAGCCTACGCGCCTTTACCATGACAACCGGTCGTACACGTGCATCAAAAATCAAAACCGTTGTTAAGAATTGATTCATTTACCGTTCAAACGCACGTTGAGACGGGAGAAAAAAACATTTACTAAAATTTTAAGATTTTTTTGAGAAACTAACTTAATAGTTTCTTCAGTTAAATTTTACGGTGTTTCGGAATTCGGTCCCGCTACCTGTGGAAGGGACTACCTGCTCACAGGGACCTTGTCCAAATCCGAAAGGGTGATTTCGTAATTCGGTCCGCTGTCGAAGCAGGTAGATTTCATGTGGGTATTAAGGATTATTTTTAGCAATTGTTCTTCTGAAGTGCAGAGTGTAAGACGTGTTTATTTGTGTCCGTTATTGTGATTTTGTTTGTTTGTTTGACATGGAAAATATTAATTTCACCTCTATGACGAGTGAATACAGAATTACAGAAAGGGGACATTCCAGTAACAAGTAGGGACTTACTGTTAGTAAGAAAAACCATTAGCTACAATAGGTTGAAAACTTTTCCAAAAGTGACAAAAACATTTGATGGTATTTACAATACACTTAATAGCATCGACATAAAGACTAACGCAAATGAAAATTTTCTATTAATTAATGACCAAGAAAATAAAATAGTTTGCTTCTCAACGGTTTCTAATTTGAAGTTTTTATGTTCTGTTGAAATGGTTTTCGTTGATGGTACGTTTTATAGTTGCCCAAAGCCATTTACTCAAGTCTTTTGTTTTCATGGCTTACACGAAAATGTGTATATTCCACTAGCTTTTTTTCTTTTACCCGATAAATCACAAATCACGTACGAACATGCATTTCGACATTTAATTAGTAAGAGCAGTGAATTCCACTTAAATTTTTCTCCTTCAACCATTCGCGCAGATTTTGAAATGGCTATACACTCTGCGGTTAAGACAACTTTACTCACCACTAAAATGGTGGGTTGTCGATTTCATTTGGCGCAAAGCTGGTGGAAAAAGTTAGGACTAAGTGGAGAATATAGAGATAATCACTCTGAAGTTGGTAATTTTTAAAAAAATTTTTTTGGTTTACCGTTTTTAAATCCAACTGACGTAGATGATTGCTTTACCGATGATTTAATGTCAATTCAACCAAATAATATTAATGTTGAGAAATTTTGTGACTTTGTCCTGAATACTTATATTAAGTCTGATTCTTTATTTCCTCCGCACGTTTGGGCTGAATTTTCGTCATCTGTAACGCGAACCACCAATAACTGCGAATCATTCCACGCAAAATTTAATGCAATGTTTAATGCTCCCCATCCCAACATCCACGTATTTATAAAAGCACTTACAGATGTTCAATGTGAAATTTACGTAAAAATGCGTAGCACTGCGTCAAAAACCAAAATTTCGCAAGAAAAAGAGGCCTTTCTTTCTGAACAAAATTTTATACGTTCATTCGACATGTTTCGAAAAAATTCGGCCCCATTTTGTGTTAAGATTTTTAAATATGTATATGTACATAATATACGACGATACGCGTTTAGCGTACATTTGTAAATATGCCATTTAATTACTATTTCACGTACTGTTTTTATTTTTGACGATACGCATTTAGCGTAAATTTTTAAACATGCCAGTACAACAACAATAAGTGTGTACTGTTGGTCCTAAGCCCAAAAAAAATGTGAAGGAAAATAAAAGTCAAATTAAACAAATAGTAGGTACATGGGACCCAATTCCGAAATCGCATTTTCGCTGGTGGGACCACACTTTGAATTTAATCCGTTACAGGTAGTCCCTTCCGCAGGTAGCGGGACCGAATTCCGGTGCGTCCAAATTTTAATATTCTAGATAGTTCTTGACGTGAAATTGAAACAACAAAGAATCCTTTTTATAGAAACTTTATTACCCATACAATAACTATACTAAATGTCATATAAAAATTTATTACGTAAGATATTTGTAAACTTGATTACTTCGCAGAGAATTATGAAAGAAAAATAATCAAATTTACATAACTTAAAATGCTACTTATACATATTTCCAATTAAATTAATATATAACCTGATTTTCTTGAATATACATCTCACTTTAGGTTGATAAATTATGTACAAAAAAAAAATCGAATCTGTGATTAAAAGTTGGCAACAAGGATATTTATCAAGATAAAATAATTAATCACAATCAATAACATTCTAGTGATATTTGACATGCAGATTCACAAAAAACAATGGGAAAAATATGTCAGCAAATAATAAACAGAATCATTGACTTCATATGATAAATGTTGAGTTCATGGCAGTTCAATAAACGGAAAATTGCAGAAATAATTAAAAGAATTGAGATCTATCATTGTTTCAATCAATCAGGAACGGATATAGGAGTAGTCATAGAGGATGAAGAAGCTCATCTAAGATCAGGCAATAAAAGGACCCTATACTTGCGAGAATTATTTAAACTAATCTTGAACTTGGAAAGCATCAAACATTATTAATCATGTAACGTCCTAGATCCGTTCCTGTAATCAGACTTCTTATAACAATTATTAACGATTTCCATGACTTAAGTCTTTCAATATATACAGTTGAACTTTCAAGTTGCAATCATCGCAATAAACCATAATTCAAAGAAATATTTATTTTAAATTAGAAAATATATAAATATAACATTAAAATTAATTCTCTGAACGAGTTTTCTCAGATTTCCAATTTCGAATTTTTTCTTTCAATTCTATTGCTGAAAAAGAAATAAAATATATAATAAATGGGATACACAGCTTCATATACAGATTTTATATCTGCGAAATTTTATACTAATAGTAAAATCATAATACTCCTTTCCACTATAGATTTTTAAAATCTTATATGTATTCCGCTAGCTACGCTAGCATTATCAACTCTTCTATTTTGATGTTAGCGTAGCTAGCGCATACGCATCCTGGAATGGATGGAATAACATCATCGCTAGTAAAAAATGTCACAAACACCTTCTAAAACCCCTGGTTCATATTATAAATTTAATATTCCTGACTGGAAGAATTCCTGAACATTTTAAACTATTGGTGGTTACACCTATATATAAGAATGGTGACAAAAATCTCATTCACAACTATAGACCTATCAGCCTTATAAATACTTTTGGAAAATTATTTGAAAAACGTTTAAAATCTCGGTTACATGACTTTCTGATGAAAAATGAAATTCTCAATTATAAACAATTTGGTTTTCGGTCAGGGATAAGCACAGATGAAGCAATGTTTGAATTAATAAATCACATTAAAAAGAAACTAGACGGAGGATACAAATGTAATGCAGTGTTCCTGGACTTAGCAAAAGCATTTGACACGGTTCCTCACCCAACACTGTTAAACACTCGAACAATATGGAGTAAGAGGCATTGTAGTGGAGATTTACGAAAAATATTTACTAGAGAGGAAACAAATTGTAAAAATAAGAAATACGTATAGCAACACTGATGATATACTGAATAGGAGTACCTCATGGTACGGTTCCTGGACCCCTGCTTTCCATTACTTACTTCAACTCTTTACTAGACACACATACATATTGTTATCAGCCCAAAAAACTCCGGTTATATCTGTTTAGAGCATTTCTGAATCGATCTAGACAATTTTTGATATGTTGTCTGTGCTTGCGTGCGTAGTTGCTGACGAAGAAGACACCTTTTTACAATTAGAACGTCGTTATTATATCTCTCCACATATCCACATGATATATAATTATGGTTTAATCCTTTTTAACATAGAATATGTTTTTACGGAGGACCTAATTAATGGAAAGCGTTACGTGAATTCGTAACAGGTCTGATTGGTGGAGACCAATAGGCTCCTCCTTCTCTTATACTAGCGCCGAGCGAGCGGTGGAATAGCCGAGCGTAGAGTAGTATATACGTGACTGTGACCACATTCATATAAGACAGTCTACTGAGGACGCGGACCGTTCAAAATTATCAATTTATTCTTTTTTATTTGTTGGGAAGAAAGAACATTAAACATGTTCTATGTTATTCGTTTTTATCTAATAAAAACTGTACATTTTTAAAAGTTTTGTAAATAATTCTTTCAATTTTAATGTAAACTTTCAATTTACACATTGTGTGTCTCTCCTCCCAACTTCTCCATACAGTGTACTTTTTTAGTTCTCAGTAATCTTCGTTATTAATTATTTCAACTACAATTGAGACTGTATTTAATTATAATTTTGATGATTAGGTACTACGTTACGCCCCGATTTACGTGGGATACATTTTAATTAATTATGTAACTTATGAGAGAAAGACGTTTTAAACTCCCATTTAAGATCTACAGCGGCTCTGGAAAAAGCACTACCTAATCATCTCCAGATGGTTAACATTAACATTTATTACAGCATAGCATTCGTTTTCTGTCCTATATTGTAACGGTTTCGCCGTTACGTGTTTTGAAGAACACTGTAACGAACAGATTAAGATTTCTTTTCGGTTAGGAAACTTGTCATATTATATCTCAGACATCTGTGCGTTCAATAACATCGATTATTGAAATTAGATTGCCGCATGTGCGATAGCGCGAGTATCGCGAGGAGGGGTAGATATCAGAACGGAAGTCTAAAACGGGCATTGTAGTGAGAACTTCATACTGGGTAAGTCGAGATTCAATAATTCTTTGGTTTTGTATTGATTTTCTTAATTTTGCTATTGAAATATAATTAACATCAGGGAGCATATAATTTGATTTGGTTCTGTAATTGGAATTCTGGATGTTCAGTACCTGAATGTGATTATATTTCAGTGGAAGTAATGCTCGACTTACCACAGGGTTCCACACAATCAATTTGTATGTAGCATATTTCAGAGATAATCGTTTCCATCACTGCATAAATTGTTGTAATTTTTGTACGTAAACAATCTAACGGGACGTAGGCAGATTACAGTGATAATATTTCTTCGTTCCCTTTATGATTAACCCCACATTTAGCACATGGTAGTTTGAGTGATTTATTTTTGAATCGCCATTTTGTTGTTCTGGTACATGCGTATACAGAGTTGTCTTATTTGACTTAAACGTGCAGTAAATGTTGTTCGGGGTTATCATAAAGTAGGTATTCAATTACTGCTTATTGAGTACATAATCTCCTGTTGCAGTTTGTCTACAAAAAACTGACTCACCCTGGATAGTGTTTTTCTTTACAATTTGGGAGATAACATAATCAGTTGTGGAATCGCATGGTTATTCCGATTGATTGTGTTACTCATCCCTTTGAACTTAGGCCAGGTACTGTTCGTTTTTTTGAAATTACAGGATAAGAACAACTGAGGTGCCTCTCTTCTTTTTTCCCGAGACGGTTTAGTGAATTTCCTGGCCGGACCGACTTCCGTTTCCATCAAGTTCCAAGGAGGGTAACATTTTTTTAGTTTGAATGACCATGTTTTCATTTCTCTGATTGTGTTATCCAACTGAATTTGTATTACACTAATTTTTATAGGACCCATTTTGAGGTTCACTTTAATTCCTTGTATTTGATAATCTTTTCAATTGAAATAATTAATTTCAAAACTCTTAACTAAATTTATATATACATTTATTTTTTGTATTCAAATTGTATTCCAAGTATTAATTTTATAATTGTTTTTATTCAAAATTCAATTTTAAATTATGTTACAAACATTGTTCAATACAAATTGTACCTTCTTTAAATTATTATTCAAATTCCGTTTGGAATAAATCAAATTGTTAAGTTGAACTTGTATTATTTTTCTAAATATCCATCAACTATCATCCATCTCGTAATGCCTGTATTCTTGACTGTGAATTAATTTTTTTGTGGTTATTTATTAAGCAGTTGGCGCTCAGGGCAATTCACAAATCTAGAATCACAGGGCACCTTTCACTACGAGCCCTGAGACTAATTATCTTAATTTGAGCTAGTTGGGCAATTTAAAAAACGACGCTTACCGTTCCGTTTCAATATTGGTTATTCATATTGACAGTTTTATGATTTCCTTTAAAACTAGACATTTGTGTGAAATTATTAACCATCTTGACCATGCTAGCTATGGTTAATATCACCCTCCTTGAAGCGGGTGTGCGTTGTCTTATATGAGTGTGCGTTGTCTTTTAGAAATTCCTTTTCTATTCTCAAGCTACATTTGTTATTGATACTAAACAGAAAACATCTGCCAACCCCTAGATGTTCTTTGCTTTTAGGTATTTTAATTTTACATGAAATTATAATTTTCTACAAATGGTTTTGTTTTGAATATTGGAAATCAATTACAATAGTTTTCGAGCTATTCATGAAAAAAAATGACCTAAAATCAAGATGGCAGCCCCTTTCTCAACGGCGACTTTTAGTATGTTCAACAGGAGCGCCTCATGAACATTTATACCAATTTCAAAAAGTATATGTTTGTTTTTTTCCAATCCTTCGTTGCTGGGACTATGAGTATAATTTTACGTCTATCATTAGCGGTTTCTAAATCATTTTCAATATATTTTATGTTCCTAACATGATACATTTCACCCGCAAGTGTTTGAAAGTGAAAAATTGTGCTAACAAAAATGAGGGAAGTAAGTGATCAATTAATTAATCACAGCTTTTCCTGTAACTATAATTTGTGGAACGTTCAGCTAACTACTTGGTGATGTCAGTTTAGGCCTGCGAAATTTGCATTAGAGGTATTCCTGTGAATCTAGAGGATTTTCCAACATTTATAAACGTATTGCCACCTCCCAACAGAGGGGAATGCTTTGTACAGGAGTAATGACGCAATACAATAGGTAAATGAACGATTTTCGCAATTGTATTAATTCGTAATAGTAATTATCAACTTACCGGGAACGAGCATGTCTTCGGTTAAATGCTGTCTATTGAAGGGATCGGTATTACTGTTCAACAGGTGCCGCATGATGACGGCCCTATCCATAACTTGACCGCTGGGCAAGAGGACAGGATCGGTCATCAATGTGTCCATCAGCGGATCCTTGAACTCGTCGGGAGCGTCCGCCATCCAATCGTCCGATTTCTGATTCACTATCAGCACTTTATGAGCCTTGTTTGCTAGCGCTCGGAACTGTTCGATTTCCGTCGACGTTTTGATTAGTATCCGTTCCATTCGCAAGGCTGCGTCGTCGAATAAGTCCTTTCGGAACGATCTCTGAAACATTAACATGCGATTGAAAAATTCGATATCGACAAGAAATCAATACTAAATGACGAAAAATATTTTTTTCCTACATAGTTCACTTTCATTCCAGAACGTCATTACTGAACTTCGTGGAAAACGATGGAACTGATAAATTAAAAAAAAAAAACACATTTTTCTTAAATTTCTAACATCAAAATTAGTCGGAATTATAATTACAAATAAGCGACAGGATGGATGAAATCAATAACAATGGAATTTCTGACAGATTCACTGAACGTCATGGGCTTCCGCCAAATCGACTCTATTTAAAAGTTTGGATATGTGTTATTTCAATGAGAAATCTGAAGATTATGCAATGGAACTCAACTTGCTTACATAATGAAAGTCAACTTTAATTCGAGCAGAAATAATTAAAAGATTACATTAAGTTCTATTCACAATTGAACCTCTGGAAGAACAATGACGCAAGTGCAAATTTTCCATTGAATACGTCAATAGTGTTAAAAATTATCATTATTTCCAATGGAACAACGACGTAATTGTAGCACACTCAGATTCCGCTAGATGGAAGATGCGTCGTCGTTCTATTTGCTACTTCAGTTCGAACGAACCAAGACGTAACGGTCAGTTGTGTTTTCAATCCTGAAATGAAAGCACGTTTCTATGTTCTACATTGATGCAAGTGTTATTTCTTACAATTGTAAATAACTTTCGAGCGATTTCTAGTGGAACAACCATGCAACTGATTGTGTCACTGTTGAAGTGTAATTCGAACGAGTTTGGTCTGGTGGAACAAGAACGTAAGTGTTGATTATGTCAATATTAACCTATAAATTATATGTCATGTGACGTTACTGTGCATTTCTCTGAAATACACAATGTCTGTATTATGACTTTTGTTCCTTTATGACTAGGACAATACGTGTAGTTATTAATTTCTGCAAGCAAATACTACAATAATGGCTACTCGAGGTAAAATGCTAGTAAAATCGGTTTATGAAAACGTGGAAAGTGCGAAAAAACTTGCGGTGGAAATTGTAGAAAATCCAGAATCTGCGACAATACCCACAGACAATACCAATGATATTATGACGAATATAAAGGAACTGTTTGGTGATGATTCTAGAATGTTGTAGTAGAGGAACTTGCTTTGAAATCCCCAAATAGTTGGTTCCAATTCATCACTCATGTAGATACCGAATTTTACTTGTAAAATATTATACAAGATCATGCACCTTTTGTAGAAATCGATTTATTTTTATGGAAGATAATGCTCGACCGTATGACACAAGATCTGATTTAGTTAAGCTACTTTGGGGATGTGTGTGAAATTTTTATCAAAATTCGACCGACCTGTGTGTGCACTCGAATGAAATCAATATTTCTGTGGCGAATGAAGAATGCTGGGAGAACCTGGAAATGAGAAATACAGAACAATCCGTTGGAAAAATAAACTTGGTCAAGTCACTTTCAGTAACTCGTTGTTTGCATTTTTTTTTAGAAATCATGCAACTCATCAGTTGACGATTAAACTTCCGTTCTATTGAAACCAGAATGAGCTTAAAATCTCCAGATGGCCCTATAATATCTTTCCAACGGAAGTGTTTGGTGGCGATTCTAGAATGTTGCGATAAAGGAACTTGCTTTGAAATCCGCAAATAGTTGGTTCCCATTTATCACAGGTCATGCCTTTTGCACCATTTATAGATTTTAATAAAGTTTCTTGACCCAGGTATGAAATATATATAAATTCTCGGGAAGTAGGTCACATTAACACTTATGCTTTATCTTTTCTTGTCTTTACGTAAGTTTAGGTCTCACGACCATCATCAGAAAACTTATTATGTCTAAAACATAACAAATAATAAGTCTTCTGATGATGACGTGAGACCGAAACGTACGTAAAGACAAGTAAATATAAAGCAAAGTGTTAATGTGACCTATTTCCCGAGAATTTATATATAAACCATTTATAGAGGTCGATTCATTTTTATAGAAGATAATGGTCGACTGTGTCACAAGATCTGTTTTAGTTAAGCTACTTTTGGGGATGTGTGTTATATTTTTATCAAAATTCGACCTGTTGGTTGCACTCGAACGAAATCAATATTTCTGTGGCGAATGAAGAATGCTGGGAGAACCTGGAAATGAGAAATACAGAACAATCCGTTGGAAAAATAAACTTGGTCAAGTCACTTTCAGTAACTCGTTGTTTGCATTTTTTTTTAGAAATCATGCAACTCATCAGTTGACGATTAAACTTCCGTTCTATTGAAACCAGAATGAGCTTAAAATCTCCAGATGGCCCTATAATATCTTTCCAACGGAAGTGTTTGGTGGCGATTCTAGAATGTTGCGATAAAGGAACTTGCTTTGAAATCCGCAAATAGTTGGTTCCCATTTATCACAGGTCATGCCTTTTGCACCATTTATAGATTTTAATAAAGTTTCTTGACCCAGGTATGAAATATATATAAATTCTCGGGAAGTAGGTCACATTAACACTTATGCTTTATCTTTTCTTGTCTTTACGTAAGTTTAGGTCTCACGACCATCATCAGAAAACTTATTATGTCTAAAACATAACAAATAATAAGTCTTCTGATGATGACGTGAGACCGAAACGTACGTAAAGACAAGTAAATATAAAGCAAAGTGTTAATGTGACCTATTTCCCGAGAATTTATATATAAACCATTTATAGAGGTCGATTCATTTTTATAGAAGATAATGGTCGACTGTGTCACAAGATCTGTTTTAGTTAAGCTACTTTTGGGGATGTGTGTTATATTTTTATCAAAATTCGACCTGTTGGTTGCACTCGAACGAAATCAATATTTCTGTGGCGAATGAAGAATGCTGGGAGAACCTGGAAATGAGAAATACAGAACAATCCGTTGGAAAAATAAACTTGGTCAAGTCACTTTCAGTAACTCGTTGTTTGCATTTTTTTTTAGAAATCATGCAACTCATCAGTTGACGATTAAACTTCCGTTCTATTGAAACCAGAATGAGCTTAAAATCTCCAGATGGCCCTATAATATCTTTCCAACGGAAGTGTTTGGTGGCGATTCTAGAATGTTGCGATAAAGGAACTTGCTTTGAAATCCGCAAATAGTTGGTTCCCATTTATCACAGGTCATGCCTTTTGCACCATTTATAGATTTTAATAAAGTTTCTTGACCCAGGTATGAAATATATATAAATTCTCGGGAAGTAGGTCACATTAACACTTATGCTTTATCTTTTCTTGTCTTTACGTAAGTTTAGGTCTCACGACCATCATCAGAAAACTTATTATGTCTAAAACATAACAAATAATAAGTCTTCTGATGATGACGTGAGACCGAAACGTACGTAAAGACAAGTAAATATAAAGCAAAGTGTTAATGTGACCTATTTCCCGAGAATTTATATATAAACCATTTATAGAGGTCGATTCATTTTTATAGAAGATAATGGTCGACTGTGTCACAAGATCTGTTTTAGTTAAGCTACTTTTGGGGATGTGTGTTATATTTTTATCAAAATTCGACCTGTTGGTTGCACTCGAACGAAATCAATATTTCTGTGGCGAATGAAGAATGCTGGGAGAACCTGGAAATGAGAAATACAGAACAATCCGTTGGAAAAATAAACTTGGTCAAGTCACTTTCAGTAACTCGTTGTTTGCATTTTTTTTTAGAAATCATGCAACTCATCAGTTGACGATTAAACTTCCGTTCTATTGAAACCAGAATGAGCTTAAAATCTCCAGATGGCCCTATAATATCTTTCCAACGGAAGTGTTTGGTGGCGATTCTAGAATGTTGCGATAAAGGAACTTGCTTTGAAATCCGCAAATAGTTGGTTCCCATTTATCACAGGTCATGCCTTTTGCACCATTTATAGATTTTAATAAAGTTTCTTGACCCAGGTATGAAATATATATAAATTCTCGGGAAGTAGGTCACATTAACACTTATGCTTTATCTTTTCTTGTCTTTACGTACGTTTAGGTCTCACGACCATCATCAGAAAACTTATTATGTCTAAAACATAACAAATAATAAGTCTTCTGATGATGGTCGTGAGACCGAAACGTACGTAAAGACAAGTAAATATAAAGCAAAGTGTTAATGTGACCTATTTCCCGAGAATTTATATATAAACCATTTATAGAGGTCGATTCATTTTTATAGAAGATAATGGTCGACTGTGTCACAAGATCTGTTTTAGTTAAGCTACTTTTGGGGATGTGTGTTATATTTTTATCAAAATTCGACCTGTTGGTTGCACTCGAACGAAATCAATATTTCTGTGGTGAATGAAGAATGCTGGGAGAAGCTGGAAATGCGAAATACAGAACAAATCCGTTAGAAAAATATAAACTTGGTCAAGTCACTTTTAGTAAACAAATTTTTTTTCAAAGTTTCCCTTACATTTGGTTCAGGACTTTACACCAACTTTATAACTTGTATTAATACAGGAGTTATATGGACCTGACGTAATTGTAATGTGTAATAGCTTTATTCATTGCCTATCTTCCATATATTGTAAATATAACAGATCGAATTTCCAAAATCCTCAAAAAATATTTCTACCCGTTTTTCCACACTTCCAAAATTATCACAGTTTTACAAATCTATCAAAGATCCCCTTCTTACTCTTCATTTAGAAGGTGGTTATAGCATTGCGGTAAAGTCTACATTGGTGAAACAGGACGTACAGTAGCTACTCGTGTGAAAGAACATGAGCGCTGTACAAGGCTTCGTGAGAACAGTAGATCTGCACTTGCGAAACACAAGTTTGACACTAATCATCAAATCCTTTTCGAAGATACTAAAATACTAGCCCGAGCCCCAAACTTCTATCAGCGAAAAATTCTTGAAGCTATAGGAATCCTAAAACATCCAAATAATCTGAACCGTGACTCAGGATATTACCTTCCCAACATTTGGTAACCCATCCTGGAAAATCCCACTTCGCACATGATCACACAACCGCAGGGTTAGGTGCCGGAACGGAGTTAACCACCGGAATAAAGGCAGTAAACTGTGTGGCGTGAAGGATTTTTCCTACAATAAATACGGCTACAGAAATCAGTAGAACCAGTTTCAGTTCACGCCTCAAGCCTGCCCTGAAGATGCCACCTGTAATAATTGGCGACACGTTGGCATCAAGTCGAACTATTGTGACGCAGAATCCATCCGGAAGCCAAGCTTTTTCAAGATTAGCTATCCGCGGAAGTCTACTAATCACGAATAAATATAGTACGAATAAAGAGAAAAATACCGCCACCTAAAACAAGAAATGAACAATGTAAAGGAAAAATTACTCACCTCATCTCCTGCCAGAGCAGCCGCAAATTTATCACAGTCTAAGTGCAAATAAATATCCACAAGTTGGCTGAGCAAGCGTCGCGGTTCCCATCCGTACTTTTCAGGATTCCTAACCTTCAAGTTCTTGCATTTCGGACCGCAAAGCTGTTGCAGATTGAAATTGAGCATCGATGCCAATCTCTCGACCAGTTCCGGACGTAGGAACGGTTCCTTGATGTCGACAGTCAGATAGTGAAACATGTCGACCGTCTCCCTGCCCAGAGTAAGATACGATCTGCATTGTCGCTCGTCGGCGCTCAGCTGCCGCATGCGGTTCTGCTGTTGTTCCGGACTTAATTTTGCCCAGTTGACGTCGTCGCTGATCAGCTCTTGTACTTCGTGGATACGTTTCAGACTCTCTAGGGATTCGTCCAACAGAAAGGTGGTGTCGTTCATGAGCATGTTCACGAACTTGACGAAATGCTTGCCGATTCTTGACTCGTTTATGAGCGTTTGTCGGTGGACTGGGGAGTTCCACATACCTAAAATATAGAAATTCATAAAATGCCCGACTCTGAAGCCTCATATAATAATGTTGATGTCAAATGTGATATTTAATATTTATTCAATGGTTCCCCCAATTTCAAAATGAAATCATGCAAAAAGGGTTTATTTTGGAGTGATATAACTTTTAATAGAGACACTAGTTTGCCATTCGATTCGGCACCTTGGGCAACAATTGGAACTCTGTGCGTCTACTTTATGGAAAATTACCTATAGATCTTGCTTCAACACCTTACAAGATACAGGCTGAAAATCAAATGCAAGTTGACCCATTGTTTCATCGTATAATTTTGTTCAGCGATGAGGCTCATTTTTAGCCCAATGACTACGCCAACAAAGGGTGTGTCAGGTTTAGTGGTTAGTCCACCGTCCAGGTTAGGTTGAGTGAAATCATTGAGCCTAGTTAGGTTCAGCTTTTCTTAAATTTTTTGGGTTTTAAAGATATTAATCTAAGCCCTTCTGGCGATGTGGTACTCGTACTCTTTATTGTAGGAAAAATTTGATTGCTCCAGATTATTCGCTTTTCCAGTAATAAAATAGTATGTGGTGACGTTTCGTGTCGAAACCCGACATCGCGAAAAGTTTAAATTCACAAAAGCATCTAGCGAATTTTTCTTCTTTAAATTCCCTATCGAACTGTGGTCTCGGTTTTTTTCAATCGCCATTTTCCGATTATCACCAATTTCAATAGGGCTCGGAAGCCTGTCGAAAGCAACGCGTCCAAAAAAAAAATTGGCAGTTATCGTGTATCAAATCAAAATCGCACATTTGTCGTAATTACTCGTAAACGAATAATCGGATTGCCAAAACAAATGACCGTCGGCTGCCTCAGATTGTAATAGGTGCCGACACTGGATTCACTCAGAATGCAATTCCTCGGCAGCCATAAAAGTCCAAGCAGTTCTCTAGCATTCGACGTTGCCTCAGACTTGCTGCTATGAAGAGCTTCTGGGATGTAAAGTAGCTCTTGGCACTGAATAGAAAACCAAGTTTTGTGGAGCGGTTTTTGCAATGAACCTCACATCATCGTCCCATGAGAGGGTTATGGAAGACTTCATAGGTATAGTTCATCATATTAGGGATTGTGGGATCCGCCTTCCTGGAGAAGGCGCAAGCTTGAGTTTTGGTTGCACTAAACTCTACTAGATTATCAGATCCCCATTCCAAAATATTTGCCAGATCTCCATTAATTGCGTCAACTTGCCTCTGTCTCGCTCCTCTGGCTTCATTAGATAGTATAGAGGCTCCAGATGAGAAAACGGTATGAAGTGATTCATAATCTGCAATGCTGGGGACGGGACAGGTGGTCACTTCCAGCAGATCGTTGATATCGAGCAGGAAAAAAGTTGGTGCCAAGACTGATCCCTGTGGAACTCCAGAATTCATATCCATCGTATCGGAGGATACTCCGTCAACCACCACATGGACTGATCTATCTGAGAGAAAACTCGATAGTTAGCGACAAAGTTGAGACGGAAAACCATATGACGAAAGTTTCTCAAGAAGGCTTTGCTGTCAGACTAGGTCAAATGCTTTGGAGATATCCAATGATACAGCTAGAGATTCGCCATGTTTTTCAATAGATTTCTGCAATATATGTGATATGTAGGCAAGTAGGTATCCAGTTGATATCTGCTGACGAAAGCCATATTGCCGGTCATTCACGATTTTGTAGCTCTATAGGTATTTAATTAGCCCCTTTAAAACAACAAAATATTCTATGCTCATACATTATTAATTCAAAATCTAAAAAAGATAAATTATAGAAATCTGGAGTTTACAGGCTGAGGTGTGATGACTATAATACCTTGTATATAGGACAAACTGGACGCAGTTTCAGTGTAAGATTCCACGAATATGAAGTTGTAGGCTCAGGCCCGATATGTTACTTATTAAAAAAAAGGACAACGCCAATATTCTAAATTCATATAAATTTTAAAACATTCAAAAAACAATAGTAACGTAATATTAAATGACCAAATCGACACCTATAACCAATTTCGTAAATAAACTTCCACCCAAATCATTTTCTAGCCCCCTTCCTTAATTTGTACCATATTTTCAGACTAATTCCTAATATTTAAGAACATAATTTTAGATTTAGCTTTAATTGATAACTCCTAGATTTGAGAATGCCACAGTGTCGTGAAATAATTTGTAAACCTTATTTTCTAAATTAAATGTTATAAGTTTTGCGTACATTTGAGTTTAATTATTTAAATTGGAGTTACAACAACTACCACTTACCTTTTATGATTAAGCTAATGTGATACCTAATGGAGAACTTATCGTAAAACTCTGAACTAGAGCCGGTAGTTTCTACTTCAGTGTAGAATTTCATGAGGGCGCTGGGTAGTACGTTTTGTGAGATCTGATGAGCCATGAAACGAGAATGGAGCGTTTCGCAGCGAGGCTGTATCGACGGATTGATTATGAATATTACTTCGACGATTTTGGCAACTAAATAGGGATTTCTGACCATATTCGACGAACATATCGTGACTAGTAACCATGTGATAAGGGAATCTTCCACGTTATCGGTGATAACAGATGGAAAATATCTACAACAAAAGAAAAAAAAACTAGAAAAGTTATCGAAACGTTAAAATGCACAACATACTGCAACGCGAAAAGTAGGAATTCCGCAATATCTTCAATGTACCATTCGGGCAACGCCGAAAAAGCGGGCGGAGCTGATGAAGACATGGGGATAGGCGGGAGTTGGCTCCCTGGCGTGATGTTCGTCATAGACGACAACAAGAATTCGGCCACCGATGTATAAAATATCAACGATCTTCTCATGAGATTTTTGTCCAATAAACCAGCATCTGCACACGCTTTCGATCTGTAATCGATAATAAATATTTTTTTAAATTTAATTATTAAAATAAAAATTAATAACAATCCCCTACAAATTATATTAAAATTTTATTCTCAACTATAAATAAAAATAAATCTTTTAAATATTTTTTCATAATTTAATAGTAAATTTATTTATATTTTTTATTTATTTAATTAGTAAAATAAATTATTAATCCCCTACAAATTATATTGAAATTTGATTCTCAATTATAAATAAAAATAAATTTTTTAGATAAATTTTCATAATTTAATAATAAATAATTAATTTATTTTTTTTATTTATTTAATTAATAAAATAAAAATCAATAATTCCTTGTAAAAAATTTTAAAATATAATTTTGAAAATGAAAATTTAATAAATTTATTAATAAAAATTACTTATAAAGGTTGTAAAAATACACCTTTAAAATTTCATCTAAAGAACAATAAAGATGAAAATTTTTTACTAACTTTATTGACTAAATAACAAATGAATCAACATATATTTATTCATTTTTAAATTTAAATTATACTAGTAAATATAAAAGAAAAATTTTAATAAAATTATTTATAAACAAAATTTTAAGCTTAAAATTTATTACAAAAAAGCACATTTAAAATTTGACCAAAAAAATGTTGGAAAAGGCAATTTTTTACATTAAAAAACTTTATTTACTAAAGATAAATTTATTTTTCAAAATTCTTTTTCAATACTAATAAAATATAACTAAATTAATTTTTTGGACTTACTTGTTAAGCTTTTTAAGCTGCTGCTTCCATCGCTTGATGAAATCTTTATTTCGATGAGCGAAAGGAGTATTCCTCCATTGGGCCTCGGCTGCTACGGTTTCGTCTAGCAGTTTCTGCAAGTCTCTTATGGCACGCAAACGTCGCTGGTATTTCTGCAGAGCTGGCAATAACGATAGATGATGGCAGTGTAATGTCAGAAACCAGCATATTGTCGAGAAGTTGGGAGCTTGGAAACTGTGCCCCTTTTCTGCAAAATATCATTTTTTTAGCACCAAAGTTCGACTGCTCACTGGCATCATCAGCTCAGATATTTGGGTTGAACCGATCTCAACTAAATCATGCACAGACAATCCCTAAGATCCTACATAAACTAAAGTCAAGGTGGGTAGACAATCAAAATTTTTGATCAATTTTTAGATCCTAAAGTATATCAACCCAACTTTTACTGATCAACATCAGTCCCAATGCTCTCATCTGCAAAATTGATAATCTAAGCTTTAGGTATTTGCGGCCAGCGAAGCTGGATTCATCTATACAGGATGTTACGAATTCGATGCATTAGCATTGCTATCACGGTAACAATGAGGTCAAGGTGAAAAGTCCCCGAAAAATTATTATTTGGCCAAAACTTTTTTTTCTCAATAGTCTCCTTGTAGCCCGATACACTTCGTCCAACATTTTTCAAATTTTTTTAATCCTTCCAAATAATACGGTCCCGGCAATCCTTCAAAATAGGCGTTTGTTTCAGCGATGACCTCATCGTTTGGGCCAAGTCTCTTTCCGCCGGGCCATTTCTTCAAGTTTGGAAATAGATAAAAATTGTAGGGGGTCAAATCTGGAATGGATGACGAACCAATTCGTAGCGTAATTCATGCAATTTTGTCATTGCGACTGTGGACTTGTGAGCCTGTGCAAGGTCGAATCGAGCCAACAGCTCTGCATAATATATCCCGGTGATCGTTTTGCCCTTTTCAAGGTAATCGATATGGACGATACCGTTTGCATCCCAAAAAAAAACCACTTTGGCCTTTTTCGGCTTCGACTTGCCAGGACACGTCCACTGTTTCGACTTTTCTTTGGTCTCAGGTGTGTTGTAATGGACCTATGTTTCATCCACAGTTACGAAAAGGAGATAAAAGTTCTTCTTATCGCGCTTAAACATCGCCATTGAACGGTCGCGCGTGGTGTCAACAGAGAGCAAATGCGGCACCCACCTGGCTAATAGCTTTCTCATATCCAAAAATGTATGCAAAATGTTCCGTACCCGTTCCGTTGAGATGCCCATAGCCTCAGCAATCTCGTGCTTTAACTCACCGATCGTCCAATATCATATCATTGTAACCTCAATTGGACGGTCAAAACGTTCGTCGTGCTTTGTGGTCATTCTACTACAACGAAAATTAGTAAAACGTCTTGTGAATCGTTACAATCGATGGCGAAGAGTCCCCATAATGTTTAACAAGCGATGCTTTGGTTGCGTAATGTAATCAAGACGCGAAATTCACTTTTTTCCATGATTACGAAAATCATCGAGGTTGTTTGCTTTCGATGCGAGTCATAACAGAACTGAATGACATCAGTCTGAAAATTTTAATGCGATCTAGTTAAAGATGGTACATCACAATAATTGTCACATGGGATTTTCGATTGTGGCGCCAACTGTTTTATTTTTCAGGGACCTTTCATCTTGCCCTCGTATGTATCTTGCAATATTGAATTACAATTTCAATTTCAACTTTATATTAAAAAATAATATGATCATTTTCAATATCATTGTCACAATCAAATAAATACAAATCCGAAATAGTAACCAAAGTAATCAACTGAAAATAACACCTACTTCCAGTATGTACCCAAAAATTAAAATTGAAGAAGAAAAGAGATTTGTTAGTGTAATTTATTTTGAAAAAATCTGAAACGTCTTGAAACGTAATAATTTGGATATAGTATTTAAACCCAACGTAATGCTTTCTCACCAATAAGTGTTTATACTTGTTGGTTATGTATTTTTGAATTGTATTTGAATACCGTATGAATATGGCGTAATACGCTGAAACTGGAAAAACAAGTTACAATTAAAAATTATATCAACGTAGTTTTGTTTAAATATTAATACATTTTACATCAAATATTGAACTGCATAGATTTTTCATAAATTCATTGATTATTCAGCACCAACTACTTATAATATAGAATAAAATAGTTCACACTGTGGATATATTATAATACTATTGATAAGAAATAATCACCTTTATCCACTAAAAATGCTATTAAAGTACAGAGGACCTTTCGGCTACCAAGTAGCCATCATCAGAGTAAACTAAATTATTAATCAAAATGTGCCTGTTTAAATACTATTTGGGGATAATAATGTAGCGAAGCTGCCTTATTAATTATCAACTACAATTCATTCAGATGTCAAACATGTTGCTAAAATTCAAGCTGGGTTTTAAGAACACCCATGAACGTAAATAAAAAAAGGATATTCTTTGTTGCCTTTTATTACGTACATGAGTTCATTTCTTAGTACGACCGTCCCATCATAAACTAATACAGTCTGTTCTTTGTATCTGTGGGACGGAAACGAAATGTATAGTCTCTGAATCCTTGTCAAGGAAGGGTCTTCATAATTTGTAAAATATCGACAAGATTAACAGAAATGGTTCTAAAGAAAACAAGTGCTTTACAGTATATTGGTAGTTAAGATATATTTTTATGATCAATTCGAAACGACAAAAGGATCACTTGCCATGGTTTAAACAAAGGTTTTTTACCTTGTCCTTTCCTTTGAAGCTACAATCTATTCACGTAACCATAACATAAGACGTGCAAAACGCAGTCGTTTCTTATTAAACATGTAATTAGAATATTAACTTGACATAATTTTCATTCATACCTAAATTCAAGGAAGTCTAAATAAGGTCATAAATCAAGGTCGCTGTCAACGAAAATAGAATAGTTCTTTTATATTCAGCTCACTAGACTGGGGCAAGTCTCTCTCTTATTGGGTAAAAGTTACTACCCCCAAACATATTACTAAAATAGGAGTGGTTATCCAAGATTATAAAAAAAACCAAACTCACCACACTAAAGTCAGTTATATTTTATCTTATTGAGTTAAATCTTACTTTGATTATTTCACGAATCACTTAAATCATATTTTAGAAAACTTTTCAAGTTTTCTAGTTAAGCTTGCGTTGTGGTGTTTATGGTAGAATTTTCGCTAAGTTCATTCAGAATCAGGTCATATTGCTTAATACATAAGATTTAAAATTCCTTGAATAATTAAATCATAATTTATATTTAGATTCCAATAAGTTTGATTTAAAATTAAGGATTGATTAATTATTTTCTAATTTTAACATAATTTCTTGATTATTACTTAATTATATTTAATCTTTTAACTTTTCATTCATTTTTATAATTGTTTATTTTCTTTATTATTATTAAATATTTTATATTTGTTTTGATTGAGAGTTTTTCTACTTCTACAGTGCTTAATTAATGTGTTAGTGTCTCAACCAAAGAAGAGTGAGTATTACATATATCTATTGACCGTATTGTTGCCCGACTTGCCTAGCTAATGAGAAACCCGTGATGCGGGTCACTTCCTGGTTATCGGTACACGTACTGCAAGTTATATTAATATTAGTTAATCAAGGCAAATGATATGTAAGAATGAATTTGATAAAATAAGTAAATTGTTAACCTTTAGTAAACAAAGCAAACCAAGGAAGGGCTCCTTATTACAATAATGTAAACAATGGTTTACCCTCCGCTGGAGCCAAGACGGAATTTAATAAATTGCTTTTTCGTTTATACATTTCCATCCCTTCTAAATTACCCAGATACTTGTCTGTACTCTATTTTAGAAGTGATAAACTTGGGAAATGGTGTGACCTGTATCCAAAATGTGTTCGACTACCGCTGATTTTTCACCACTGTGTTTTTCTTTATATGTGCGAAATGTTTCTTATAACGAGTTAAAATGTTCCTTCTAGTTTGAACCACATAGCATTTCGAACTCAAGTATTTCAAGGTTATTGGCTCTAATTTGGTTAGTTCACTACGTTCCAATTTCCCCTTTTTTTGTTTAGAAATTAAATTATTGATCAAAGATTTGTGGTAACCAACGCAATTTGCTGAAGTTTCTCAACTTCTGCTATTACTCAACTTCAACTACTTATAATGTGATACCTCTAGAATGCAGAAATCAGTAATTTACGGATATTTCTGAGAAAATAAATATTATGTATCTTGCAATATTGAACAATTTTCAATCATATAATTAAATTACGAAAATTTAAATTTAGTGTTTAGTTTTAATCCTCAATCGCTACTTAATAAATTTATATCAACAGTTTTCCTAAATTGTATATTGGTGGCACATACAAGTATTTCATCATAGTTATTCACAGATATCTTTTGTAATAATTATAAATTACATTACATTATTACAGATTAAACGTTTGCTCCTCACCCCATTTAAATGAAAAATTATTTCCCCTGTTACCGTAAAAATCATAAACAATACCATGCTATTATTATTGTAAAACAACTACAATTTTAATTTCAACTTTATATTGAAAAATTATTTTATCATTACAAGTGATTTTATTTTTTTGATTTTTCAATAACATTGTCACAATCAAATTTCAAACAAGAAATAAATACAAATCGCATTAAATAATGTTGACACATCCCAAATAATAACCAAATTAATCAATTGAAAAGAACACCTACTTCAGTATGTAAGCAAAAATTAAAATTCAAGAAGAAAAGAAATTTGTCAGTGGAACTTATTTTGAAAAAATCTGAAACAACTCCTTTGTAATAACTATGAATTACATTATATTATTACAGATTTAGCATTTGTTCCCCACCACACTCCAATGAATAATTATTAAACTTGTACCAAAAAATAATAAACAATACCATGCTATTTATTGTAAATAACTACAATTTCAAGTTTATCTTAAAAAACAATCGTCATCATTACAAGTGATTTTATTTTTATAATAATTATCCAGATTAGTCTCAATTCAATTAAAAACAAGTAATTAATTATTAATCGATTGATTTGTTTTTTCAAAGCTGACAAAAATAACTGACTGTGTGGTAGGAAAAAAATCATATACAATGATGATTATTTTCTATAATGACCTTACTTTAATATAACTCACCTAATTTGGCTAACCATTCTGTAACTTCCTGGGAGGTATATTTCAGACGAGTATCGTTCTTGATGTTGATCATACTCTCGGGATGGTAAGGATAATAGAAATCTATCTTGTCCAACTTAATTTTAACGGATAACATCTGCAAAACGCTCAACAAATTCAACATGAATCCATCCCCCGATAAGGCCACTTCGTTCACTTGTAATTGGGCACGTTTTTCGTTACATTTCAAGACCAACGCCAAATAATTAAGCGTCGGATCTCTGCTTTCGATGTTGGCCAGAAGACAGTGGAATATTCTGTACAGGGTGTTTCTCGTGTTCTCCAATTCCAATTGCAAGTTCTGATTTAGCGTTTTATCGCTTGCAGACGTTCCGGAGAAGAATTTTTCGGCCACTTTGGGCTCGTCTTCAGCGAACACCGATATCGAGAGGAACGGACCTAGAAACGTCGTTCTAGTTACCTCTCTCCCCGGCGTTGGAGTGCACGTTTCTACGAGAAACTGTGCTTGTTTGGTGATGAGCGAACAAAGCGGTCTCGATGTCAAACGTAGTTCGGCTAGCTCGAACAATGTTTGAAGGGGCACTCTGTGTTCATCGCCCACTATACTCGCACTTTGCATCATGGTGCATAAGCCTGGGGATCAATGATATACATTTTTAGGTTACAAGAAAACAAAAACAGAGTAAATGTATGAAGGTTGTACTAAGACCGACAAAATAAAAATTTAAATGAAATTCAATAATCAACAACTTTCCCGTATTGCATGATTTTCCTGAGAGATCTTGAATATCAAAACCCATTATCACTTATGCATTTTTGGTAAGGTGGACAAAGATACCATAAAAATAGCTGCGTCTCAATTGATAAAAGATACATAACACTTGCCTGCCTCAGTATAACTGGGGCTATGAAAACACTCCCAATTGACATAAGAAGTAGGAAGACGTAAGAATGGGACTGCTGAGAATGCAAAATACGAGCAACAGATCGGACACCAAAATGATCAAGGAAACAGTGGGAGGTAACATTCTTGAAATGAAATCAAGGATCACATAACTTCTACAATTCTTACTTCGAGATAATCATACAAGATCGAAGGGTGTGAACTAAGACAACATCAGGGGTAAACCAAAGAGTTCTATATATAGAGTTGTAAAGTAGAAGACTGGCGTAGATCGCCATGTAAAGTAGAAGGACTTGCCAACGGTCGTCTTGTGGGGAAGAGGTCTTAATGTTGGGCGGTTCGCCCTAACTGACCCGTGGTCCTGGTCAAGGTATAGGGGATGGAAACATATCACTTATAAAAGAGTCACTTTACTCAATTGTAGAGCTCGACGCCATTACGACATAATGCCTCGCTCTACATAATAATAGTACAGTCTTACATCAATATCTTATATGAATAATCTATGATATAACTATATGTAACTGAATATGAATGTCCTACATAACTATATATATTATAATCTAACTGTGATGTTTATGTTATCGTTCTACATACTCTAGTCTTTAGCATATACATCGATTCCTCAATAACTACCTCGAGATACCCTGTTCTGTGTGTCAAGGTTATCTTGGGCTAAACAATGTGTAATAGTCAACATGTTGTTAGTGGGTCAGTTATGAGTTATCAATATATGCTTAATAACATTACTTAATAAGAATAAGGTCGAATTCTATAACTTAGGGTTTTTAGGTAATCTCGTATAGGAATGGATGATTCCTATACTACAGAGTAGACAAGTAGTGTGTTAAGCATAAGAAAGCGCTGGTAAGTAGTCGGACATTCTGTTCTTCTCGCACATGTTAGTGCGCTCTCACTCGCACGGTCTCCCCTTCTATCACAAAGAGTATAAGAATACAAGAATAAGTATAACGCGCGCACATCGTGCGAGCGCAGTACATGTGCGAGAAGGACAGAATGTCCGTTAACATACCAGTGAAAGGCTTAGTTGTCTACTCTATATACAGAACTCTTTGGGCAAACCTGGTGAAAGGAGTGGTGCTGGAATATACAGTGAGGGAAATAAAGAATATACACTTTATAATTCGGAACATGGCTTATGAAATATCCCGAATAGGCAGTAATTGGGGAAAAAACAATACAAAAGCTACTAAAAGTGAAGAAACAGGAGACACTTATGAATTTGTTTCTTGTCAAAATCATGACCAACTAAATTTTGTACTACAATTTTGCTAATAGTCTAGGAGCCAGAGCGATATTGATGGTCTGAACATTAACCCGATGGCACTATGGTTTATCGTTAGAGGACGGTTCAATGACCAATTCATCTCAAAGACCGAATTTTCCCCGACTGCTAGATCTCCAGATACAGCATCCGCATTTTTTGTTTTGACTGGAGGTTAACCCTTTCCAAGTTGCGGTTACTTGAAAAGCATGCCATTCTTATGCACTTCCATCATGTGCCATCATTTTTTATCGTGCCCGTTTATCAGGCATACCAGATCAAATTGGACCGAAAATGGACTGCTAGTTAACCCTCCCAATCCTGGTGGAAAATGTTCATTGGTGTTGGCAATTGTTAACATACCCTATGCCATCAACAGTTATCGGTCCATTTCCGAGTGATTGGCCATTATTTGGACCAAAAATGTTTATTTTCTTCATTTTGTGGCTAAAACTTGAAGGTTACAAGCCAACATGATGGCACCATGTTAAATAACTTTATTGGAGGTCAAATGAATATTTGAAGTTATTGCCATCACTCCTTGCCTATTAAAACCCTCCAAAATCCCCTAAAACCACCCCCAAAAAAATATGATTAATATGGATAATATGACCAAATTTATCATAAATTAGTAAATTTTTGAGATTCTGGCTGGTTTTTGTTTTGGGGGTGGTTTTATGGGGTTTTGGGGGGGTTTGAATAGTTAAGTGGAGTGATGGCAATAATTTTAAATCTTTATTTGACCTCCAATAAAGTTATTTAACATGGTGCCATCATGTTATCTTGTAACCCACAAGTTTTAGACACAAAATGAACAAAAGAAACGTTTTTGGTCCGAATAATGGCCAATTACTCGGAAATGGACCGATAACTTCTGATGGCACATGGTGGAAGTGCATATAAATGGCATGCTTTTGAAGTAACCGCAACTTGAAAAGGGTTAACCTCCAGTCAAAAAAAAAATGCGGATGCTGTATCTCGAGATCTAGCAGCCGGGGAAAATTGAACCGTCCTCTTAACGATAAACCATAGTGCCATCGGGTTAATGTTCAGACCATCAATATCGTTCTGGCTCCTAGACTATAAACTTGTTCTAAGAATATCAGTTATCAGTGTTTGAGAAAACATTTTTTTCCTTCTAAATTATGCGAAATATGGAATTTTCACAAGAGGTAGAAAATGAAGATAACGAATAAGCCTTTCTGTTGAAAAATCTTAGAACCATATTACCACCCCTTATCAAATTATTTAACACGTTGAATGCCACGACCATTTCACGAAAACTGGCCCCAGACGTCACGGTATAAAAATCAAAAAAATGTAATCGAATTAAGTTCATCAAACATTTTTGGTATTTGCCTTCAATTTCGATTGTTTTTTTTTTACAAAAAGCACTCACGCAAATTATCTCGCGACGGGCGTCTTGGAGTGAAGTTCTGTTTTGGCCGCCCAAGCACGAGATAACTCATGGTGACAACAACATCCTGGTCGCGCCATTCTATGTTTGCTAGTGCGTCTGAAATTTCATTAGCAGCCTACACATGTGAATCTTTTACCAGGTGTAGATTGTGAATTGGTAATAGTTTCGTTTGCACATATTAGTAGTATACATCCATAATACATATAGTCCAGGCAACGAGCCGGAAAATAAAAAAAAAGAATCGAAAATTTTTTGTGGGATTCGATCCGTGGGGTTATCAGGATCATTCATAACACATAAAACCTCAGCGGTCACTCTCTCCCACCCCTTTGGGATCCAGAAATGACCCCCAAAAGGGTAATTTCGAATTTAAAATGCACCAAGAAGGTTTTTTGGGTCGCCGATCACGATTCTGACGTCAGATGGTGGAAAATCGATCAAATTGACCAATTTCCCACCCCAAGAATTGATTTCAAGTAAATCTGACGTGAAAATCGTGATCAGCGACCCAAAAAAACCCCTTGGTGGATTTAAAATGCAAGCATAATATATATGGCCAAAATAATCTATAAGGCAGCTAAAATGACCAATTTGATCGATTTTCCACAACTAGTATTGATTTCAAGTAAATCTGACGTCAGAATCGTGATCAGCGTCCCAAAAAACTTCCTTGATGCATTTTAAATTAGAAATTACCCTTTCGGGTAATTTGGGGGGTGGGGGGAGTTGACCCCTGAGGTTTTATGTGTTGTTATGAATGATCCTGATAACCCCACGAATCGAATCCCACAAAAAAATTTCGATTCGGACCTACATGTCTTTTTTTATAATAGCTGAAATCCCGGTTCATTGCCTGGACTAATACTGCTTTATCGCCAAATTACTGGGGACACAACGAAATTTTTGAAATTTCTAGAGCATTTTGTATGCGCACTTATTGTAACAAAATGCCAAATTTCCATCATTTAGCAAGCATACCAGCATCAGAGAAAAAGCAACGACCAACAAGAGCATGTCACGTATGCATTACAAACAAAATTCGACGAGAAAATAGATATTTCTGCTCTGCATGTGCTAAAAACCCTCATGTGTAGAAAAATGCTTTGAGAAATATCACGAAAATTGAAAACTTTCATTGTGTAACTTTTCTTACGAGGAAATAAAAAAATTTCAATGTGTGACATCTTCGTTGTATTTTATTACCTTTTACAGACCCCCCGCAATTGTAATATGTATGTGAAAACCACGAACTAGCTCGTGATGGACACCAGAAAGAAGTCTTTCCAAACCGAGTTAACTCTTGGTGGGCATCTGGATACAGACAGCCAACCAAGTGTTATTTCGTTCTTGGCAGTCAACGTGTTAACAAATATCAGAGGCCTGAGGGTGGTTTTACCCTTCTACAATTCTTTGAATTTCTTTGGTTACTGAAAGTCGGGTAACTTTTTACAATGCACTTTTGCAAAATTTCTTCTAATTTGTCCACGCATTTGATAATAGCGCACAAAAATGTAATTTTTTAAGTCAACTTTGAACTCTCTTAACGGACAAATGGTACTTTTTTTACTATAAAAATTGGGTTCAATCGACTTATTTTGACCCCTACAATAAGTGGTACTTTCATTCCCCAACAATTCTGGGACATCCTGTATACTACGTATTAGGCTGTGCCAAAAAATCGAAATTTTTTTATTTTTCTCTTCTTCGAGAATATCATTCCTCGTTCAAATTCATTCAGGTCCCCTAAATTTGAAACAAATCGGCTAATATTTAGAGGTGCATTAAGCCCAAAACGTGTTTTTGAAGGTTTTCCTAAATTTTTGAGAGGTTTCATAGCACTGTTCTACAATAACGGGATGTTTGACACTTGGGAGACATTATTACATTCAAACACAAAGTATTTAATGCATTTCAGTCGCCACATCTACTTTCCCACAGATATATTGGCGAAAAGAACCATTTTTTAAGGCCTAAAAACTGTAATTTCAACTTTCAACTTCAATAACTTCATATTTTTAGGTTCGTGATGCGTCATATGCTCTTTTAACGTAGTCTAGTATCACGTAGCATTGATTGAATTGATAATTTCAGAGAAAATCGCCCATCAGGTATGATAAATCTACACTCGAGTGAAAAAACGCTCCACTTCAAAATGCACCAAACATGGAAAAAATTCAGAGTGCCATAGCTCGGTTGCGTTAAGTCGAAAATAGATGCATCTTTGAGTTCTAAAAAGGTTAGAATCTTCCCTTTAATGTGATGCTACTTAATGTGATATAAAATCCATTTCACCTCCATTTCTTAGCGGGGTGGGAACCCCGCTAAGAAAAATAAATAAATAAATACTACTCAACACATTCTATTAACTCGTCGATTAATTTTATAAAGATTCATTGATTGAGGTACAAAAATGGCAAAGTTGTGGCCAAAAAAACGCAAAATGGTACTTTTTTTTGAAAAATTCTTAACATCCCGCCAAATCATCGTAGAAACTCGAATTTTTGGGGAACTTAAAGAAAAATGATTGAAATTTATTAATCTGTTGTTTGATTGAATCCATGATTTTTTCGGCTCGGCCCACGAGCTGTCAAAGTGGGACATTTTTTGACACCAGGAACATATTTTTCTTAGCGGGGTGGGAGGGGGTGCAATGGATTTGGTATCACATTAACTAGCATCACATTAAAGGGAAGGTTCTAGTCTTTTCAGAACTCAAAGATTCATCCAGTTTCGAGTGTAGATTATCATAGCTGATGGGCGATTTTCTCTAAAATTATCAATTCAATTAATGCTACGTGATACTAGACTACGTTAAAAGAGCATATGACGTATCACGAACCTAAAAATATGAAGTTATTGAAGTTGAAAGTTGAAATTACAGTTTTTAGGCCTTAAAAAAATGGTTCTTTTCGCCAATATATCTGTCGGAAAGTGGATGTGGCGACTGAAATGCATTAAATTCTTTGTGTTTGAATGTAATAATGTCTCCTAAGTGTCAAACAGCCCGTTATTGTAGAACAGTGTTAAGAAACCTATCAAAAATTGAGGAAAAGCTTCGAAAAACACGTTTTGGGCTTGATGCACCTCGAAATATTAACCGATTTGTTTCAAATTTGGGGGTCCTGAGTGAATTTGAACGGGGAATGATATACTCGAAGAAGAACGAAATGAAAAAATATCGATTTTTTTTGGCAGTCTACTACGTATATATCTCTATATATCATTTCAAAATGCATTGAAATTGTGGTGCCTCATTTGAAAGCGACGAAATATATGTTAATTCTCATCATACCAGTAATGGCAGATAACTTCAACAGAAGCAATGATCACATAAACATTTCTACATCCTGTTTTTCCAACTGTTATTCGCACAATTGAGAAACTATTCAGTAAAGGGTAATGGAGAAAAAATAATTTATATTTTTTATTTATTTAATTAATGAAATAAATATTAATAATAATTCCCTACAAATTATATTAAAATTTAATTCTTATTTATAAATATAAATAAATTTTTAATAATTTAATAATAAATAATTAATTTATTTATATTTTTTAATTATTTCATTAATAAAATAAAAATCAATAATTCCCTGGAGAAAATATTTAAATATAATTTTTAGTTATAAATATAAATAAACTTGTTATATTCAAAAGCCATAAAAATTTAATAAATCTATTAATAAAATTACTTATAAAAAATTGTAAAAATACACCTTTGAAATTTAATCTAAAAAACGATGAAGATGAAAAATTGTATTTACTGAATAACAAATGAATATATTTATTCATTTCAAAATTTAAATTATACTAGTAAATATAAAAGAAAAAATTCATAAATGTGAATAAAATTATTTATAGACATAATTTTAAGCTTAAAATTTATTACAAAAAAACATATTTAAAATTTCACCGAAAAAATATTGGAAAAGTTAAGGGTTAAATTTTGCTAGTTCGAAGGTTAATTAACAATATTAGAAACCTAGGTTTGAACTGTATGAATAGGGGGTGACTTACCTTGCAAAATCGGGCTGAAGACACTGGAAAAAAGTTTTTCATTTTGATGTGTCCTTGAAACCAGTTCCATTAGAAAACCTCTGGGGAGAGTCTGATCTATAACTGGCTTCAGCAGCGGATGATTTTCGTTCAGATTGAAGGTGTCGCTGGGCGGAACCACAAAGCCCTGAACGACCAAAGTAGTATACTGTACCAATTGAGCACGCATTTCGGATAAGACGCCATCTAACGGGGGAATGCTGGAACGTTTCGGATGATTCCTTTCTTCCAGTCCTACGCGATTGTACGAATTCATCAGGAAATTTAGGGCCTGACTGTGTGGGGTTGAGTTCGATGTACTGTTCTCGGGAAAGGGAAGTAGGGGGATTGGACAGCTACCGACGGGGCTGGGAGACGGACTCAGATTCTGAGTAGGACTGATCGAAAACGATTTGACGCTGCTGCCGTCCAAATTGTCAGACTTGAGTTCGACGAGGTTCTTGAATGGGTTACAATCGGCGCCGAAAAGAACCAGAATTTCCATGAGCGACATGGATATCAAGTCCCTGATGGGCATTGTGGGGTTCTGAGCGAGGAACTCGGCGGTTTGGGGCAGGTATAAGAAATTCTCAGAAGAATGCTTGAACGTTGACTGCAATACTCTGGCTACGGTGGTTTGTAGTTGTTCTTCTGTCATCTCAATCGATGAGGAGGACGTTCGTTGCCGCTGTATGTCTTTTTTCTGCAGATCTGATTCGTCAACCTGAAATTGAAAATAATATAACACAACTCAATACGATTACGAAGACTGTGGTCAACATTACAGAAGATGGCAGCTTAGTTGGCGAAATGCGTAGTTATATTTTAAAATATCAATGTGGTGGTTGACTACGTTTATTTGATTCAATAGATCAAAGAATTCCTCAAGTGTGAAACACTGTTCCAATTGCAAATTGGAAATGAATCTTGGAACTTGGCTTCTTTCTAATAATTTAAGGATTCAGTGGCGCCTGGCGCATAGGGACTGCTAACAACTTTTCAACCCCACTCCACTTTCATTCTTCATGGTTAACCACCCATCTGGTGATCGACGCGCGCTAGCTGCTAGTATGCATGCCCCGACATCAAGAAAAAACTGCGAAGGTGAACACACCCGAATGCGAATTGAGGCATTACCTTCTGAATAACAAGGCCAAAGTGCTCTGACGTCAGCCAAGGTGTGTACAGGCAGCATAGCCATTTTGTTTACAATCTATATATTGGACGTCATCAAGTTCTGCATATAGAAAATTATAGTTTCGTTTGCGAGTAGTGGATATTGAGATGTTTGATTGTGTTTCATTTGGTATTGATTCATTTTTGAATGTAATGTGTATGTAAAGTAAAACTGAAGTAATGCCAAAATCTAAAACAATATTGTATTATGTGCTAACACTTTTTTGTAGTTTATAATAATTGTCTTCTGTGTGTTGTTCCCAATTAACAAACATTCCTGGAAAGTGTAGTTTATAGAGGTGTAGAAGAAATCTTGGATAGAGTTAAAAGTGCATGTTTTTGGTTTTCCAAAAGACGACGCACTTTGTGCCACAAATGGATGGCGTCAATACCTCGTTTGTTTCAGTGATGACCACATCGTTGGAGCCATTTCTTAATGTTTGGAAATAGATAAAAATCCCAGGGGCCCAAATCTAGAGAATATGGTGGATGACGAACCAATTCGTAGCGCAATTCATGCAATTTTGCCATTGCGACTGCGGACCTGTGCGCCGGTGCGTTGTCCTGTTGGAAGAGTAGTTTTTTCTTTGCTAAATGCGGCCGATTTCGCTTCTAGTCGGCGTCGAATCGATCCAACAGCTCTGCATAATATACGCCGGTGATTGTTTTGCCCTTTTCCAGGTAATCGATATGAACGATACCGTGTGCTTCCAAAAAAACTGTCGCCATGACTTTGTTGGCCGATAAATTCACCTTGGCCTTTTTCGTCTTCGATTCGCCAGGTCAAGTCCACTGTTTCGAATGTTCTTTGGTCTCTAGTGTGTTTTGATGGATCCATGTTTCGTCCATGATTACGAAAAGGCGCAAAAAGTTCTTCTTAACGCGTTTGAACATCGTCATCCTCCTTTGAAGTTGTCACACGGTCGCGCTTGTTGTCAACAGAGAGAAAATGCGGCACCCATCTGGCAGATAACTTCATCAAATTCAAAAATTTATGCAAAATGTTCCGTATCCGATCGGTTGAGATGCCCATAGCCTCAGCAAGCTTGTGGACTTAAACTCGCCGATCGTCCAATATCATACATTGAATTTTATAGACGATTTCTGGCGTTGTAACCTTAATTGGATAACCAAAACGTTCGGCGTTCTTTGTGGTCATATTACCACAACGAAAATCAGTAAACCAGTTGTGAATCGTTTCAATCCATGGTAAAGAACAAGCGATGCTTTTTCCACGCAAGAAATAATGTTGCTTTCGATGGGTGTCGAAACTGAATAACATATCAGTCTGAAAATTTGAATGAGTTCTAGTTAAAGATGGTACGTCACAAATGTCACATGGGATTTTCGATTGTGGCGCCATCTGTTTTATTTTTCAGGAACTTTTCAACTTGCCCTCGTAATAATTTAAAAGTTGTTACAATTTAGCACTTCTATGAATAGTTGAAAATTTCCTTAAAGCCATCCATTTTTAGTTTCTTCAATAGCAGATATAGTCAAAATTTTTAGATACATTCCAAGATGTTACATTCTTCTGTGAATTACAATATACTATTTCTTCATAGAAACCGTAAGAAATAGTTTAATCATTGAAAATAGGATATTTTATGCTTCGATTATAGACCATATAATGTTTATTTAACAGTCAACAAAATACCAAATTTAAGTTTCCGGTTAACTGGATGAACTTTAAACAATTTCATAAGAAATAAGGTTATTTGTACCTTAAGCATGAAGTAACCATCAGCTCTAATTATCTATTCTTACCTCCATGTTTTCAAATCCAGAGTCAATATCAGTGTTTGCACCAGCCTTCTCTGCCGATCCACTAACTTCATCGACTTCCATGTGAGTGGAACTGGTTTCAGAATCGCTTCTTTGGGGAGGAGCACGACTTCTGCTTTTGGAACTGCATGGCATGTCAATGGGTTTGCTGGGGACTTGGAATAACCCATCCGCTTTTTGGAGTTCGGAGAAAACATCTTTTTCATCTGTAATTTTGATTCAATTGAAATACAGACCAGAATGAACTGTGAATAATTTTCAATACCGTTTATTATTTTTTTCATAACTTACCATCCTTTGTTTTAATAGAAACTGCACTGTCTTCAAGAACAGAACTATTATTTTCAAAAGTAATAGGGCTGTGTATCCGGGTTAAGCTTATTGGTGATTGAGATATCGGAGTGAACGGGGGAGATACAGAGCTCAAAGGTGATCCACTCTCTAATGCTGCTAGACGAGCTAAACGCCTCCGTCTTATCTGAAACAACGTTTTGAACTGTTACTTAAAGATATATTAGGAAAATTGTAAGGTAGAGTATTGTTCATATTATACTGTTGACCTTTTGAGTGCAATAAAACCCTAATTATCCCTCTGGTCATAAATTGCACCAAATTTACTACCTTTTCCGGTAGGGCCAGAGCATAAACAAATTTTATTTAACTGCAACCCTAATTATACTATTTTAAGTAGGTAGAAATAGACCGTCCGGAGGTATTATATACCTAATAATATAAATATTAAATTGAAATAAGACGATAGCGGTTGCAGAAAGAAAAGAAAAATTGTAGCAATTGTTGGTAAAAAGCTGTGAGGAACATACACTATATACTGCAAAAGCGAGTTTATCCGAGTTGTGGCATAAACGATTAGATCACATCGGTCTTCGGAGTCTGGAAAAACTTGTGAAAATGTCTGAAGGAATGGATCTATCGGAAAAATGTTCACTGGAATTCCAGAAAGTTTGTTAGATTTGTGTGAAAGGCAAACAAACATGCTTAACTCATGACAAAACTCATATTCGAGCAAAGCGTTCTCTACAATTAGTTCATAGTGATGTTTTTGGGCCAATCAACCCGGAGTCGTGTTATGAGAAGAAACATTGCTTGGTGTTCACTGAAGACTACACACGCATTTCACGGTTGAGTACATGATAAGTCAACTCAGAAGTCTCACGATTTTTCAAAATGTTTGAAGCAATGGGTTTTTGACCAAAAAAAGTCGTTTCGTCGTGACAATTGTCGAGAATACATCACAACTGTTTTGTGAAGCTCGTGGAATTCAACTGCAATTCACGATTAGGTAAACGCCGGAACAAAATGGCGTGGCGGAGCGTATGAATCGTACTATAGTTGAAAAAGCGCGCTGCATGCTATTGGAATCAAAGTTAGACAATACATTTTGGAAGGAGGCGGTGTTGGCAGCTTTCTATTTAGTAAACAAGTTCAACCAGAGCTTCAAACAACAATAAAACGCCAGCAGAAGTTTGGTTTGGCGTGAAGCCAAATTTGAAAGGTGTCACAGTGTTTGGATGTTTTGCTTACTTGCATGTAACAACGGAGCTGATAAGAACCCTTTTTAGAAGGAATCATTTATCTCCCGATGCTAAACAATAAATTAAAAATGTATGACAATCTTTGCTAAAAAGAGATTTTAATTCAAGTGATGCATTAGCCGAAACGTCTGCTGTAACAAGTACTTCTCTATCTTCGGTAAAGGTTATAGTATAAAGCCTATTATTCCTAGAACACAGAGACATTAAAAAGTACTGACGAGAATGATGTGGATTTACTAAGAGGGACAATTTATAAAATGTATGAAGAATAACCTGTATCTAGGTTTCCCTAACAAATAGGCAAAATGGACAATTTTGCTTAAAATGGGTTTTAAATAACACACGATTCATAAAAGACAAACCCTAATGGAATCTCAAAGTTTACGAGAATCGCGACATGAATATTTCATGGCTATTAAACAATAAAGAGTAGAAAATCTTCCAATTATCTATCTTGACGAAACATGGTTTGATACACACGACAAAATTCCAAACCAAAGCCTTAAAATAAAGGCAAAACAATAACAATAATAATACATGCACGTTCAGAAAATGGATTTGTTACGAACTGTCTTTTGCTTTCAGCTACAAACAACAGATTACACTATAGATTACCACCAAGACACTGACGCAACACTTTTTGAACATAGTCTTCTTCAAAATATACCCAAAATAGCGTAATTGTAATGGACAATGCTAGTTATCATAGTCAAGTAAAATGTTGTCTAGTTCTAACAGCACTAAAGCCCAAAGCAGACATTCAAAATTTTATGATACATAATAATATACATTTTGGAGAAACTTACAGAAAACGGGATCTTTTGGAAGAATTAAATGTTTTCATACACGAAGACATGAAGTCAAATCAAATATTAGAACGACTAATGTTTCCCCCACATTAACTATATCTGTAGTGGAATTAAAAAAAAACATAGCAAATAGAATCCAGTTGTTAAAATTGATTAATTATTATATCTTTAGTAATAAAATAAAATATTATTTTCAATTGATCATTATTTTCCGTCAGTATAAAATGTCTTTTTAATTCAAAATAAAAATAAATCAATATGTAGGTATATTTTCAGGTCGACCCTGCACCCATTTCTTGTAATTTGAAGATGTTGGGACCAACACAATGGGGTTTAAACAGGTAGTTGGTTTATTGCAGTAAAGGTCAACAGTATTATGAACTATACTATAAGCAGATATATTGAATCAGAATTATGTTTGCTTATTCTAGAAACTAACAGATTCAGTCAACAAAAATTATTGTCCACTTTGGTATAGAATTGTAGGGTTAGCTCCCTGAAATGGTTGTGGTCAATATTTTTTGTTGACTGAATCTGTTAGTTTCAATTGTTTTTAGCAAATGGGTATCTGGAAGACTGAAAACTTTTCAGCTTAAATTTATCAAATACTGAACCAGTTCGATAATGTAATATCCATGTACCTATGTCAAGTAAAACACTAGAGGTATATAAAACTAAAAAAATTTTATCGCGCAAAGCTTCATCAATTGTTGCCAAATTTGGATATACATTATTCTTTTATAGCCAAAGTGCGAGCAGTATTTCATTGAATTTTATGAATAACTGTATATCTCAAAATTGTGTAAAAACCCAATCTAACGGGATTCTAAGGGTATAAAACTATAGGGCCTAAGCTGCCCGAATGTTGTTTATCTTTTGCTATCTAATGCCTCGCATTCTAACCATGGCAGTTTCTGTCCCTATGCCAATTATACAACCCAATTTTGTGTAGGTGTCCTCTCATGGGTCATGACCAGTGAGGCGACCTGTTACTGCTTGGACCTAGTTCCTACTCAAGATATGGGGCTGATGAGTCGATTCTGGCTGGTACATCAGCTTTTTTGTTGCTCTCGATGCCACAGAGTCCTCCGATCCACATAATCCTTAGATTACAAATGTAATATTATGACCTTGAGTTTCACTGATGGGTTTTACTTCTAGGCGACACTTTCAATAAATGTTTTATTGGAGCAACCTTTGTTTAATTTTTTTAAATACTAGCTTTTGAGAACCAGTATTTTGATTGAGCATAATTATATGAATAACTGTATATCTTATAATATTTTTTTTAAACATAGCCTATTGGCCTACTAGGTGCTTTTGGATTCCATATTGTTCGATAGTAGTGAACTAATTGATCGAAAGGAAATTTTATCTAAATACATTGTAGTCCTTTTGTTACCAATTTGATCATATTTCCATACACAATTCACAGTTTATGTTATTTTCATTTTCAACTAATTGAATAATAAAATTTCCTTTTTTCATAATGAGGCTAGCTTCATTGAAGTAATAAACACATTTTAAAATTTCTTAATAATAAAGCTATTATCGAATTGATTTGTTGATTCTTTTCGATATTCTATTTTGAAATAAAATAAAAATTGAATTACTTCTTTAAATATTATCACTATGTTTAATTTAACCATTTATAATTGTAATTTCAAACTTCAATCGTGCATTGTATGTTTATACAATTTTAAAACAAAGTATTTGCAAAACTATATTTGGAAGAATACAGAAGGGTCTTCTTGTTTTAATATTAAAAATACGTTGAATAAAACAAGGTTTCCAGAAACATTTTAATGTGATAGATTATATGATAATTAAAAAGTATTTTACTCTGAGCCAAACATTTGATATTTTGCGGGATGTATTAAATAATGACAAATAATGAGAAAACGCATCATTGCATTGGATTTTTCCTAGGATATATCTATTTTATGAACCGATCACTTTCTATAACAACATACTTGCATCTAAAATGAAATTAAGTCTGCATGTAAGTGTAAATGAATGTAAAAGCATCAAATGTCAAATTATTCATAAGTGAAATCATAAATGAAGGATTTAGGCAGTTAATTTCAGAATATTCTTCCAGTTTAGAATTAGATTGAGAATTTATTTGGTGTTAATAGAAAAAACATGTCTGAGCTTGGCAAAAATAATTTGTTTATCTTTAAACAATATTTCAGGAAAAATTGTATAATATGATTCTAATGTATGCTACCAGGTCATATGAATATGCCAAATCCAGAAATTATGTTGAAAAATATAATTAGGTATGTGAATAAATAAAGGAATCATCTGTGTTATGGTATATGGTATGGTTATGTTAATGTTAATGTAGTCGTTACCTCGAATAATTAGTTGTTTATATAGTTTATGACCTGCAAATTTGATTTTCAAACTCTTACCTAATAGTAATAGTTCAGAACAAAATTGAATGATTGTTAGAGATACATCTTCACTTCCACTTACCCATTTTACTAAAAACATAATTTAAACCATGAAATAATGTAAAATCATGTTGCACACTTAATAACTCACTACATGCAAACTTTCTTTAAAGCTGGCACAGGAAGTTAATTACAGTTAAAACTTTACTGTAAACTATTAGTCATTGTTCACAAAATTTCAAGAGCTGGATAGTTGGAGAATATGGCTAGACACAAGAGCTAAATAGTCCAAATAAAGTACAGTTATTGCAGAAATGTAAACAATATTGTTTTAGTGAACCAATTCCCACAAATGAAACTTAATAGTATAAAAGCACAACGTTTGACACAAAAGTAAATAGAGATTAATCAATCAATTATAGGTCAAAGAAATACATCATTTTGGTAGAAATCATACGGAAAGATTAATACTCTTTTTGGGATGTTATTTATGATCTCTTTGTTAGCATTATAATATCAGTTACCTTGAATGAAACTATAATAATGGTAAATCAGAAAGCGTTTGCATATAGCAAAATTTGCGTTTCTAAATCATAATTTCCATGTCAAAAGTGGCCAAGAAGCGACAACAGTTTCGAAACTTACTAGGAAACACAACGTGCACGCCAATACACAAAGAAATTAACCTAAACTTACCTCTTCCTGACTCAGTTCGCTCATGTTTTACACAGTCCCAATAGAAGATAATATTTCAATTTCACAATATCATAAGAAATTTTGTTAGAAACACTTAAACGCTTGTAAATGTGGATATTTAGACGTCAAACGAAAAGTCAATCACCCTCAACAGCTGAGCGTGTAAAATGACATTAGATGATTTGCAATTTACCAACCGATTCGTGCGTTTGTCACAGTCTAACCTAACTTACCTAACTAATTCAATATTTTCCTCATAGAGCTATCACTGTTTGATGGGATCGGTAGTCCATCTCCCCTTTCTTTCTCTTGCGCTTGGTTGCGTGCGCAATTGTTTCCTACTAAAATAAGACATTGAAGAACACGCGCCAAACATCTATTTTAAACTTGCTGTGAACTTGCCCTCCAATTTTCTTTGTGCGATAGTTATTTTCGATATTATTTCTGCGTATATGAAGATCAGTTTTCGACTTAATTGAATCAAAAGATTCCTTCTGGGAATAGAAAATGCGTATTAGAAACATTTACATGTAGACCCAGATTTATTAGCATAACAATTCTTCGAATTTTGTAATTACGTACCTACTATACCAATACTATAAGTTAGATATTTTTTGAATATATATCCTTCTGGAAAATCAATAATAATATGGTATTTGTATTTTTTTCTGATATGTTAGGTCAAGTAAGCTTTCGGTGCTGCTTTATGATTTTCGTATTATTATTTCGAACGCCTAGGTACTACTACTACAGTAAATTTAAATGAGGAAAACAACTGCCATGGTCAGTGTTATTGCATTGTCATTTGAAATATACAAATATCCAATTCGAACTTGACAACAAATTACGGGCGCAGAATAAACTCACTAGACTAGATAATGCAAATCATGATAATACATATTTCCTATGAAAAACAATAATGTTTATTCTAATCTACACACGAATTTTCTGTGGTAATATAATATGAGGTCTTCAATTTTAATCGCACAATGCTTGTTAGTGGAGGAGAATAATGTGTTAGAAACTTTGAAAATGTAAAATATAAAGTACCTACTAAAACTACTAAAACACTCAAGCAGAATTGAATATATCTACATATTTCTCAAAATTATTGTGATGGCGTCCAAATTTCTAATCATGGTAAATTTTGAAACTGACAATAAATATAATCACACATCAATAAGTTGAGTCGTTTGATGAATTAAAACTAGTGAATGCTGATTACTCAGTGGATTAGATTAGCGATTGTAAATTTTAGTTTTGGCAAGTCTTATTCTAGACTTCTTATTTTTGGTATGCGTCTTACTCTTTCACTGAAACACAAGAACAGGTATCTTTTGTTATTTGTTGTATTTATAAGGATAAGTTCTTGGTATTCGATAACCAGCTTGAGATTCTCATTAATAGATGTCATCCGCTTCAGCTATTCCACCAGACTGTGATTTCAATTGTAGACGCGAAGCTACTATATTATTGATTAAAAATAATTATATTAATCAATACTACTATCTTTTGACTTGTTCCGGGAAGCCAGAAGTATTCGATATTTATGTTCGTATTATTTTGATGAACTAAAACTAGTAAATAAGGTAATCCAGCCGATTAGATTATCGATTGTAAATTCTTATTCTAGATTTATTTTTGATATGCGTCTTACTGTCACGAAAATACAGTATGCTGTATGTTTTCGTAAACAATCACCCTTATTTACTAAAAATTCCCAAGTAGAAACACATGAAGAGAAATCTTCTCTTATTTGTTGCCTTCCTTCTAAGTTCTTCTTATTCGATATTCCTTGAGGTTCTCATCAATAGATGTCGCTCACACTACATTATCGGTAGGAAATGATATGAAGAAATTAACAAATATATGGTACAAGAACAAGATAATCCCTTTGAGTTGAAAAATAAATTAATTTGCCACAATAGGCAAGCATCATATATCTATGGGCTTCCGAAACTGCATAAAACCTTGAAGACCCATTGTATATTGGAGCGCCTACAATTTGTCAAACTATTTATCAAAATCTATTAATAATATAACAGGCAGAAATTAATTTTTTGTATAGGGCTCATGTCATTTTAATAAGTTAATAAAAATCAATCCGTACTCATAGATCATCAGTTAATTTCCTTAGAAGTTGTTTTCTTATTTCCAAATATACCACTTATATTGGCATTGTGTACCACAATAAAAACGTTGGGCAGAGATTAAAGACCGCGCACCTCTACATCAGTCTGAATGTATAAATGCAGTAAAGTGTTGTTTGGAATGCACTTATTTTTAATACGGTGAACAATGTTTTGGACAAATATTCGCCACTGCAATCAAAGAGTTCTATATATAGAGTAGACAACTAAGCCTTTTATTGGTATTTATTTATTTATTTATTTATTTTATTTATTTATGTCCTTCTCGCACATGTACTGCGCTCTCACTCGCACGATGTGCGCGCGTTATACTTCTTCTTGTATTCTTATACTTTTTGTGATAGAAGGGGAGACCGTGCGAGTGAGAGCGCACTAACATATGCGAGAAGGACAGAATGTCCGACTACTTACCAGCGCTTTCCTATGCTCAACACATTACTTGTTTACTCTATATATAGAACTCTTTGACTGCAATGGGATCTACTATTTCAGCTGCTATGCTAACCTAGAGGAATCTGTAATAAATTCACAAGATTTTCAACCCGAATTTTTCAAACGATATGTAGATGATTGCCCAATGTGTGTTCCCAATGATAAAATTCAGTATATAATTAATAAATTTAACAATTTTCACTGTAAACTTCAATTTACCTGTGAAATAGAAGTGAATAAAAATAAATTTCCTAGATATGAACATCAGGCATGATTCAGATGGAAAAATAAAAACATCGTGGTTTACTAGAAAAGTTTGATCTCGATGATATTTTCACTTTAATTCTGTTGCACTAACAAGTTATAAAAAGTGTTATAAACAGCCTTACAGATCGCGCTGTAAAATTGTCATACACAGAAGACCGTCCCAAAAATTTGAAAATAGTTCGTAATGAATGGCCACACAAAAATATTTTTCAACCCCATCATTAAAGAAAAAATAAACATATATAAATAATATAAACGGTAATAAAGATAATTTTATAACATAACCATACATTCCGGAGACCTCAGATACAATTAAAAAATGTCCAAACAATTATGATATAAATGCTGCGCACAATTTATACTAACTGTGTTTATTTTTCAAATCTAAAATTTTTAATACCTAAAGGTATATAAAATAAATTGCTTAGATTGCGATGGGACTTATACAGGAATCTCTAAACAACTTTTACAAAAAAGAATGTGTGGTCATAAGTATAGTACTAAAAGCAAAAACTTGGAGAATTCCACCACCCCTGCTAAACATTGCATTGATTATAACCATCAGTTCGATTATAAATCTGTTAATATATTAGGTAAAGAAATCAATTATTATGAAGATCTATCCTGGAGATGATTCACATAAAACGTGACTCCAAGTTTGTAAATCATACAACGGACGTTGGATCACTCACATTACAGGAGATGGCTTCAATTACCATAGAAAAATTGCTTTGCAGCAGGTTTTTGATACATATTCATATACTTAGAACATTATTATTATAATTTGGATTACTCGTGTTTTTGTTCATTTCGGCGACGTAGGCCTTTTTGATTGAAATCTTAATGCGATAAGGACACTTTTTTCTTGATACAAGAATTTCCGTCTTAGACAGTGATTATTTATGATACGTCTTCTGATGATCGTCGTGAGACCGAAACGTACGTAAAGACGAGAATAGTAAACCGATGTGTTAGTCTTAGCCGCATCAGCTATTTCACTTCCAGTCGTTAGCTACTATATATTGACTTGATCCCGGTGGCCTAGAGGGTTTTACTAAAATTTAAATCAGTAAATAACTACTAGGGATGCTAAGCATCGATACTTGGGATCATATCTTTTCATAGATTAGAAAATAATTTATTTGTTTAATGTTATATAATTTAAAGTTATATAATTTTACAATGTACAAAATGTACTTGAGAATATTACAGTATTAAATTATAATCAGCGTCAGTATAGGATATAATATTTAGTTTATAAGTTTTATTATTTAGGTTTTGATACGATACGATTCTTGTTGTAGAAGTAATACTTTATTCCATCTGCTAAAAAACTAGACATTATAAAAAATTTCAGTAGTTCTAGTTGAACCTGAGAAGAGTCTTTTAGGACACAGCATAAAACAAATTTAATCTCTATTAAAATTTCATCGAGTAAATTGCCAAGCTCTTGTAACCTTTCTTCTAAAAGATAATTATTTATATTATCAAACCATTTCCATATGAAGAGTCCACGGAAGAAAGGCGAAATGTCCATCGAGAGTTGTTTTGAGAAAATCAAATTTTGAACTTTAGAGCACTGACTGGCATAGTAGAATAAGAATAACTTTGGATCTTTTTTATATAACTTATTCTTTGTACTGTTTTGTATCATATTTGAAGGTTTACTAGTTTTAAAAAATCTGAAGATGCAAAAAAAATTTATTAAGAATATAAAACAAATTTTACACGGAAAAAAAGCGAAATGTTCCCTGTTTATATAATGAAAAAGACCCCTATCGTTTTTCTATTTTTTTCATTTCTCCTCGTTGTTGGTTATGGGGTAAGCTTTGGTAAAACGACCTGGCTTTTTCAGAAGTGCAGAACTGGCTGAGATGGAGCTGATCTGTGAATTTCTCCTTTGATATTTTTATTGGATCTGAAAAAGGAGAAATGCTTAAGAAGGTGAAAACGATTGAGTTATAAAGCAAACTTACCAGGATACACTTTGGTGGTAAAACAAACTCTCCCTCTGGAAGCTGCAACTCATCAGAAGTCGTCAAGCGTGGGCGGATAATCGATGAATTCCAGTGTCCATTATAGGTATCTCTGTGTTCCAAAAGTCGTGGATGGTCATTTGATATTCTTAGCTCTCTGATTGGTCTTGATTTAAGAGGCGGTTTTTTCACGTACATGCTGTCCAACATGTGAGACCAGTTTCGTATAAGTGATTGATCAACTTCTATGACGTTGAATGGATCGGGTTTTACTCTGCATGATCGGATTCCGCTGTACCAGTCTTCTGGAAGTTCAGCTCTAATTTTCTGATTGATCACTCCCATATCTCGATCGCACTCCATATGAGAGTGCCCTCTTATTGGAAACGTTACTTCAATTTTGTCTAGTCTCTTCGTAACATTAACGACATAATGAAGATAGCGGAACACGGTGAAGTTTTTGTTTTGACCTCCACATGAATCACAGAATATGTGGAGGTACCTTATATTTTGCGTCAAGTTGAAGAAATGATACGACTTCATTTGAGCCCTTGCCTCCTATGGTTTCAGGATGTAGCACTTCCTGTTGACAATACATGAATATTGAATGAGTTTAAGGTCAGTTGTCTTCTATAATACACGTCATTGGTCGGAATATTGGGAGCAGGTAAATTTTTTTGAAAATCCATAGCAATAGCACCGGTTTCAACACACTTCATGGCCATTTTTCGAGCATTCCTCTTTCGCTGATAGAACACCTCAGCTTTAGCTTTGTGTAATTGGTTTTCCAAGGTAATTTTTCTTATCTTAACCTCTATCTCTTTTTGGGCAGATGAATCACATCCTACATTCATTTTCGCATGAAAAACCTTTAATTCAGCTATGAAGTTGTCGCAGGTACTACAAGTATCAGAACGAGGATAACCGAAACTGATGTTGAAATGCTTATTGAAAATGTTGCGATGCGTTTCGTATGAGACAGCTAAAGGATTGATGGTCTTGTACATATCGTACATTTTTTTAATATTCAACTCTTCAGGAAGGTATACTTTCTCTGTTTCTTTTCTACTGTAATGACTTTCTCTACCTTCAAAACTTCTTATATGTTCAAGAACTTCATTCAGCCTCTCCTGCGATAGTGTATGTTTCTTTTTATTTTTTCCCCGCATGTCTGTTGGCGCACTTCCTGAAGCTTTCAAACTTTTTTGGATATTTTCAAGTCTCTTTCGTCTGATCCCATGGATGCTTAGGAATGCTTTAAAGCAAATTGGAGTGTCAGTAGTTCCATTTTCAGATACTGTCCTTACTCTGAAAGAGTATGAAGCATCGTCTAACTTGGCTGTGGCTTGGCTTCATTTGTAGCTCTTCTTCGTTTTACGGGCATTAAAGAAATTAGTCCTGCCAAGTAATTATTTTGATCATTATAAACCAAAATGTTGAAAAACACTTCAATCGTTTGCAGCGACAGTCTTCGACGAATATCCACATTATCACATCCACTATCCGACATTATTTACCACGTGTAACAAAGCATACATATGCTTTATGCGGAAAAAACAACGCAATAAATACCACGAAAGTCAAACGTAAACTAAACGTTTCGAAAAAACAAGTCGATTCTTGTTGATAATGTGGACATTTCGCCTTTCTCGACTTTTCGCATGGACATTTCGCGTTTCTTCGCTGTTGGGGATATTTTCAAACGACGTTTAAGGTGTGATCCATCGCGTTTTTTCCTTTTTTGATTACGGCATATAAATATAGTACTATAACCTACAAGTTGCCGTATTTAGCTCGAAAATAATAAAAATGTGACATTCCGCCTTTCTTCCGTGGACTCTTCATATATTATCCTTGGACTCAGCTGTACGAGCTTTTGCTACTCCTTCGGGGTATTTCTTTTCAATATTGGGATGGTGTGCTAGAAAGGTTTTAAACCGTTCTTCAGATTTGGGCAATTAAAGGAGATGGCCAAGGAAGGGAAGGTTTGCGGAACTTGCCAGGGCAATTTTTTTCCGTTTCTAGATCGTATTTGAACTAGTTTACCAGCATTTAGAGATTAAAATACCCTTTAAAAAGGTTTTTATGAATTTTTTCCATCTTTTGGGTTGTTTTTCAAAGAAAAAGCGAAAAAAATGTTTTTGACCCCAGAAACTTCCAAGAAGTCATTTCTGATCGAAAATTGGCCGCTGAATCCGAAAATGGTGTCAGTTTCCTTCCATAATCCTTACATAACGCATCATTTTATTCCTTTTTTTCACGGCGTCATATCGGTGTGAGCAGCCACTTAAAAAAATATTTATTCTAGTGAAATCTGCGTGTTTTCACCTCAGCTAAAATAGATAAAATAAGAATTCTTCTGACTAAATGGATTTTAGAGGTTGAAAAATTGAAAAGAACTAGAAACTTATCTGTAATACGGCGCCACATACTAAACACAACAAATAACTAATTTCATTGAACTTGTTATTATGTAGTGTTTCAAAGCAATGTGACATCAGAAATAGTTTATTTTAGCTTCTACCTGAAAGTGCATAAATATTAAATATACAATATTTTCTGCTTTTGTAATGTAAGATAAATAATTAAAATATGTGAAATCAAATTCTGCACAAATTTACTCAAAAATTATGAATTTGATACTATATTAACAAAATCATCCTATCATTTTTGTTGAAATCCGAAAATTTTTTCAATATATTATACCGGGATATCAAAAATTATCTTGGTCAAGGGTGGTTGTGGAATCTAAAACGTGTGTCTTACTTTACGTTTGAAATAATTCAGTCATAATAATTTTGAAGTTTCTAAAAGTGCGAATTTTCGCAATTTTATACGAATATTGTAACACTCAGAAGTCTTTAGCGCTTTGGACTATAGGATTTTCACGTGGCCCATCGAAATTAGAAGGTTCGAATTATCTAAAAACATAATTGCATGAACGCCAGACGTCCTATGTAATTAGCTACGAACGAAATCATTTTGACATATGCCTCGAGGAGCTCGCTGCGCGTAAGTTGGAGTTTATACATTTTACCTCGGTCTTGTTAATTTGGGGCCGTTTCTTGCCCCGTGCGACCGGCGCCAGTTGTGATAAAGTGTTTTTGGCTATGGGCCGCTAGCTTTTACCCGCTTCGTGTATATTTTAGTGTCGAGAAAATTCCCTTTGGTACGTCGCACGGTAGACGCGCGTAGCTGAGATCTGAGAATAGCTCAAACTGTTTTAATTAAATTTTCCTATTTAATAGACATTTATCGAAAAAAGGAGGGCCGTCGGGCACGGTTCGATACTAAATCTAACTACATGGAGCCAAAACGGCACGCGAAAAGTCGTCGTAAAGCCGTATTAGGTACAACCAGTTTGCACTTTTCGAACTCGCGTGCTACGGGCTTCTCTCGTGAACGTCATTCGATTTACGGAAAATTAACTATTTCAAAACAGTTTTTGAACCGGATTGTGGCTATCACAACCTCTGAAAAGGTTCAAAGTTCACATAATTATTTCATAATTTGTAGTTCATTATTGTTTTACAACTGAAATAAATAGGTATGAAATTTGTAGATTATTGATGATTTCAGTGTGACAGTGACATAATTATTTCAAACGTAAAGTAAGACACACGTTTTAGATTCCACAACCACCCTTGACCAAGATAATTTGTGATATCCCGGTACTTGGTGGGGGCACCTTCTTGGTGGGGGCCCGTGGGCAGCCGCTCACTCTGACCACTCCTAGGTCCGGCCCTGAACACAGTAGCTTCTTCAAATAAATATTACAAAGTACTAACTTAGAAATAGAGAGTTCATTTTTCAGAAAAGGTGCGAAAACTAAAGTCTAATTTAAACAATGCCTTCTTTGGATAGTTTCCCCATATCTTACATGCATTTAATATTTTATAAGATTAAATACTCGTGTCTTTTCAAAAGAACTATAAAATTATTGCAACTTTGCACCGCTCGTACCAACATTTTTTTATGACTGTAATTTTAGTTTTTAAAAACAAGGAAAGTAAATGAAATATTTACCAGGGAACTGATATGTGACGTCTTGAATAGTAGTCTTCCGCGGATAGCTAATCTTGAAAAAAAAAGACGGTGAGTATTACACAAATAAATTAATTTTTACCAGTTAAGTAAACTTTGGATTTGTAAAAAATATTTTATTTGATAAAAATATCAAAAATCGCAACTTCATCCTCTGACTTTTGAAAAAATATATATACAGATATATGTCTTCAAATTGCGTTCAGAATTCTTATTTGATTTTTATAGTTTTATTTATTACTCATACATCGCCCCTTCCAAAATTAAATTCTGGATACAGCCAATAAATTGACTATCTATGCATTTAACTGATGTACTTTAGATATACCGACAAATACAACCACCAATTTCATGATGTTTATATGTTTTCAAACATTTCATCTTATGGGTTGCCGCGTAATTACGTACAATTTTAGGGCACCGAATTTCGCAAATCGTTCATGTCCTTCTGCGCTTGAGGGTTTGATCAATAACTCGATATTTCAGGTCACAGTCAGGTAATAAATCGGGCACAAAATTATGTAGACAGTGGATGTAATGAAAATTAGTTGATATGAATTATGTGATAATTTATCGGAAATACCAAGCACGTCAACTTTCCTCAATTTTGAACCGAGTAGGTAGCGAATGAAACGATTCTAAGAACTGATAACTGATATTCGCTTCGGCTTTAATTTAGTGTGAACCAGATTCAGGCGAGATTTTCAGTCTGTCCAATAGCAATTTACATTTTCTGTGAAATCTCTCATATTGGCAATGTAGTAATATAATAATGATGAATTTACATATAATAATATATAATAAAATCTGATAGATAGAGCTATTGAACTAAGTTCCTGAACTAAGAACTATATCAATTGAAAAAACAAAGGAAACTTTGATAAAGAATGGTTATCTCATTAATTTAACAAAATTCATAAATTTTACAACTCCTCTAGTAAAACCAATACCAGTAATGAGAGATTAAAAGCAAAACATTACATATCAGTACCATATATTAATGGTCCCAAAATTTCAAGCCATATACTTCAATAATGAGCCGCCTAGAATATTTATCATTTTTTTTGTAATTTTATTGATTGAAAATGAGAATACGGCATTTCTTTTGTAGAAACGCATTACTGAAGCAAAAAATATTCAAAACCATGAATTTGATGGGAAATTTTCCAAGGAATTTAACGCCGCCTTCAGAATTGGGCTATCGTTTCGCGCAAACTTAAAAATTAAATTTCTTCTTAGAAAAAAAAAATAATTTTTATTATTATAACTCATTTTATTTAATTATCATTTATTTAAAATTATTATTTGATAATAATTTTTATTATATAACTCATTTTATTTAGTTATTATTTTTTTTAAATTATTATTTTTCTTTAAAAAAAATATTTTTTTTTAATGGAGAAACTAAATTTTATCTAGAAATGTACACTGCCCTTTCAAACAAATTTGAATATTGAAAAAAACATGCTCGCAATATCGATTGAATCGACTTAAAATATTTTTAGAAAGTACATAATCGATCGAAAATTTTCCGAGGAATATGAATCTGGAATCAGATTAGAGCATCAGCATGAACTTGAAAGAAATGGCCTAGGAATTTTAGAAAATACAGATAATTAACTCTAGCAGTTTTGTTTCATGATTTCATGACCATTCAAACACCACTTTGAAGTATTCACTTTTAGCTGCCTTCACACAAAATTTCAGGCCGATCGGAGTAGCAACACCGGAGACATGAATTTTTGAACACATTGGATTCCTTGGAAATTTCCCATAAAATCCATGATTTGGAAAATTCTTTTGTTTCAGTACAGCCTTCCTACAGAAGAAATGCCGTGTTATCATTTACAATCAATGAAATTAAAAAAAAGAAAAATATTCTAGGCGGCGCATTATTGAAGTATATATATGGCTTGAAATTTTGGGAAGCCTAATATTTCGTGAGGCAGAAACCACCTGCAAAATTTCAGCAAAAAATCTCACATGGCATGAAGTGCGAATATGAATGACCTGGAATGCACCATATATGTCTTAAAAGTTATTTAAACCAGAAAAGTCTTCTTACTAAATTAAAAAGCGACATACCTTCCAAAAAGATAACCCATTCTGTATATTCCATCCCTGTAAAGATTGTGGAAAAGTATATATCGGCCAATCTTCCAAATGCCTTGACAAAAAATCGAATGCTCCTAAATATACAAGAATACACTGCACATATGACTACAACAATACAATAATTTTGAATGTTGAAAAAAATAATGGTAAACGTTCAATATAAGAATGTATCAAAATTAAAAGAAGTTGTACTCATTCAATGACAGTATCCCGATTCTTATATATTAATATGTATAAGTAGGCGAAGAAACCTTAAACTTGTTTATACTTACCCAGAACATTTCTCATTCACTTCTATTGAAATATATAAAAACCGGGATACTGTCGTTGAATGAGTACTCCAGAGTAATTGCCAACCATAGTAATACTCAAGTCTATACTTCAAAACGATTGAACTTTTGATGAATGTGCGTTAATAGTTGATCTATAGCGGGGCATCGAATCGCATCAATGATCTCCTATCCTTTCAGAGGTTTATATTGAAGGAGGGCATATCATTTATCATTTCGCCAATTGAATGAATCTGGAAAAAGATTAAGAATTCAGTTTCTCTTAACATTAAAATCAAGAACACTTGGAATTATAAATGTAGATTTATTTTGTGATAATTGCCACACTCCAGAATTTCGTAGTAATGACGTATTTTATCCAGAATTTGAAATTACTTCACATCTGGAGAAATTGAACATTTAATTGCCATTATTACTTATTTAGGTGGCTATTGTTTATAAATTGCAACAAGAAATCGAAATGTGATTAAGATTAAACGGTTCCCTCGAAAACCACGTCGCTACTCCAAGCCTTTTGTTGTTGACGTCACACTTAGGTTCGTAGGAAGCCAAATGGCTCAATTTCGCCTAGCCCCCAAGTGGATTCCCCTATAATGAAACGTTATCGATAGCCCGTAAGCGGTACCAATCTTGTGTAATAATCAATGCATCGAGCAATGATGAACGTTTCTAGAATCACAAAATAGACCGTAAAACGTAAAAACAAAACTGAATCGTTATACCATGAATCGGTAGTTACCAGAATACCTGTTATTTAGAAATGAAATAGTAAATTTTATAGTTTTTATGGATGGTTAAAACGAAAACAAATAATTTAGATCGACTTAGAAAAGTCAGCGGCGCACATCATGATTAGTGTGAGCTCGGTTAATTTATTTACGTAATGTCTGTAATCAGTACGTAATACAATCGATCCGATGAAGGCCACAAGGATAAATACATAGCAGCGAAGTCCCAATGTTTATATCGCCCCGGGGCAAGTTAATGGGTACCTTGCCTCCGGAAGGGTCAGCAGAAAAGTCTGGTTTATAGAAAAAGTGATAAGTTCAACAATTTTCCAGTGTCTATAATCAAGAGAGGTTTGCGATGAATTTTGAAAATTACTGATAACGTTGGTGCATTATTGATTCTTATAATACATGTATGCACCAAATTTGTGTAAATAAAAATATGTTGCAATATTGTTTTCAAATTCTTGCACATGACTGAAAGTTTCGTTCGCAATAAAATTCACATTCAAATGAGATACGTCAAGTTGCAGTCATACGCACTCATATCTTAATAGTCCAGTAGCACTAACTTTTGGTCAGGAAATTTCATATATAATTTTTCTGAGGTCGATAGAAAATGGATTTTGAGAAAAAAGTTCCTATTAACATATATGCACAGACGCTTAATTTTTTAGAAGTGTTGAATTTTATGAAAATTTTGCTTGTGTATCTGGCACCGTTTCACGGCAAATTTAATTTTTGTGATATAATTACCACGAAAAAGTAGCTTTCACAGGGTGATAACACTTTTCGGGTCAATTTGTTGTTATTAAATATCTATATCTATGCCACTGGAAGTAGTTCTGGTCTCAAATTAGGTGCAAATGTGGTAACCACGGAGATACAAACAAAATTAATAAATTTTTTACTATATGTAACACCCTGTATCTCAAAAATTAAGTCTGTGCATATATGTTGGGATAACCTGTATATGCGATGCATCGGGTTTTCCGAATTTCCCAGGTAAAATATTGAAAAATGAAAAACTGAAATATGAATTCGAATCCAAAAACATATTTTGAATACTTTTTGTTCTTACGAGTTTTGCGATAAAAGCTAAAACAACGGAGTTTTTTTTCTTCTAATTATATGGCTTTGGTCGTAAGCTTTAGCCAACAGCCTCTGTCACGTACAGCAAGGGTACAATATCAATAATTAATTGGAATAAAAGAATTCAGAATATAGTAAGGGTGCCATTGCCAGCGTCAAAAACTTAGTTATTACAAATCATCCACCTAAAAAACTCAAGGGATTATAAACAACGGAGTTATAACACAATTTGTTGCCAAAAGTCGTTTATTTATATATGCGATGCATCGAGTTTTCCAAATTTCCAAGGTAAAATAATGAAAAATGGAAAACTGAAATATGAGTTCATATTTTAAATATGTATTTTTTTCTCACAAGTTTTGGGATAAGAGCAAAAACAACGGAGTCATAGAACTTTGTTTGATTAAAATTCAATTTTATCAATCAACTTACCTACACTTTTTTTAATATTTCTTTACAAATTGTAGTGAATATTTCGGCCAAATCGAAAAAACACCCACTTCTTATGAGAGGAGTGATACTGACGTTGAAACTTAAGGTCCTGTGGGTCTTTCCTCTCATGTGAATCAAGTTTTGGGTCCAAAAAATAAAAGGGGCCCAGTGTAAAGCCCAAAGCAAAAAAAAATCTGCTCCTCCGAATCTACTTATGACATCAATGTCTGCTTGAGCTCAAATTGAAGGGAAAAATAAATGTATTTGAACGGTCTAAACTGTGACTGGATTCGACTCTAGAGAATCGAGATATTCGAGTTCAAATTTCGAACCTAACCTATAACGGCCACTCGGAGTGAAAACATTAGAAAAAAAACGTCTTACACTATATAGGTAATATAGAATAAAGTCCCACAAAGTGAATAAGTTCAATTAGAATCTGAGAGACTGCAGAAGGTTCTGAATGAAAGTGCAATTTGCGCGCCACCTATTGAAGAAGTCAAATTGAAATAATTAGGGTATATTTTAGAACTGAAATGTGGTTCTTGGCGTGCTATAGAAGTAATTTCGGTCTATAATTTTCCCCAAAAAAAATCATGAAATTTTTTTTTTGCTTATACCACGTGACTAGAGAGGGGTGAGGGTTTTATTTTCCGAATTATTTCGTACTCTGGTGTTGTCAATCACCATCAAGAATTTGAAGTCGATATCTTCAAAAACGACGATTTTGGACCCCTTCTTCCGTTTTTTTACACAAAAAGTGAAGTAATGACATGAAGCACAGGATTTGGCCCAAAAATTATGTCACCATCGTTTTTAGATGGTCGATTTGCGTAATAATAGCCACCTTAGAAAAATTATATATGAAATTTCCAAAAACGTCGATTTTAAAAATAGTGTTACTGGACTATAAGGTAATTTGAAATACTAACTTGTTACACGTTCAGTCATAGTATCAACATACACAAACCTTTTGTTTTTTTTTATTTCTTAGCAACGAATGTAATCAGGAAGCATAGGTACAAAATAATAAATACAGATACTAATAAAATATAATTTGAAAAAATGCTAAGAGTAAATAAAAAAATCGGTTGTCTGTAAAGTCGGTTTACTGACGATAGTTGAACGTGACAACGTCATAAGAAAATACTGATGGAATGGTTTCATTTTTCAAAAGAAAATTTTAATTTTATTTGTTTGATAGATATTTTGTATGGATATAGAGAAGGAGGTAAACAGAAATCACAATTGAATTGATCAAGCTACATTTATTTGTACGCATAAATACAATTATGTCAATTTAGCTTTTAAAAAGCCCGCCTCAATGTGTTTGATATAGGAGAAAATTGTTCCCTTTGACGGCTGGCTGGTCCTACCTGTCATTTCAGACAGGTTGTTATGATAAGTGGAAGATTTAACATTTATGTTTTAATTTTTTGAAATCATAGCTACGCTCGATAATTATTTCGATCGAATAGTATAGCAATTGATTTTTTACTCATCGTGAAACAGTTCTGTTAACTTATTGTTATAGTTTTGTCAATTATAGCATAACCTACAATCGCTGCAATCCGCTAGGACCGATGCTATTTATTTTAATGATGAAAGCACGAATATTCGACAACATATCACTGAACATATATTTAATATCGAAAGTATCATTACCTTTATCGCCGCAATTAACGTTGCTATAAACAATTGACACCACATTCAGTTTTCACTGCACTTACGAGAACATGTAAATGTATTATTGTATAGCAGCTGTCTACGCGCATCGCATCGGTCACTCAAGTAGAAGAGCTCGCTTGCACTTCAAGCCTTAAATGGAACGCCTCAGAGCGAGGTAACGCACAGCCGGTCAGAGCGAGGTAACGGCAAATGAGACATGTTTTCGCGTGCGTGCAGCCGGCTTCATCGAATTATAAGACGTTGTCACGTCAAAAACAATAGATTGAAAGTATGAAATATCAAATCTTCATCTCATTATTATCATAAAGGATAATAAAAGATAATTAGAACTAAAACAAATGATAATGGATATTGAAAGTCATAATAATAAACTATTTTAAGCAGCAAATACTACGATTCATTATATTTTTCTTTCAATTCTCTTTCAATTATTTTGGCAGTTGGTTAAGAAATTTAATTATTCATAGCTGAGCAAGTTTGCAAAATGTTGTGTAGATCAACACCCTCTTATTACAATGCCTACCGCCTCGATCATGACGTCACAAGCCGGAGGTTGTTGTTGCAACTGGGTTGAGGGCATATATAGAGATGGGAACTGAACTCTTAGTTGCACCCCATTTGCTTTTTTGAATGAAAAAAACCAAAACACATGCATACGAGGGCAAGAAGAAAAGTTCCTGAGAAATGAAACAAGAAATGATTTATTTGGTCAAAACTTATTTTATTCCTGAACATCTCCTTGTAGCCCAATACACTTCATCTTACGTTTCTATAATATTTCGATCCCTTTCAAATAATACGATTTCGACAATCCTTCGAAATAGGCGGTTGTTTCAGTGACGACCTCATCGTTGCGCCGAGCCATTTCTTCAAGTTTCCGCCGAGCCATTTCTTCAAGTTTGCAAATAAATAAAATCGCAGGCAGTCAAATCTGGAGAATATGGTGGATGACGAATCAATTCGTAGAGCAATTCATGCAATTTTGCCATTGCGACTGCGGACCTGTGCATCGGTGCGTTGTCCTGGTGGAATAACACTTTTTTCTTTGCCAAATGCGACCGCTTCCGTTTCAAATCAGCTTCGATTCAATCCGACAGCTCTGCATAATATACGCCGTTTTGCCCTCTTCAAGGTAGTCGATATGGGCTATACCTTGTGCATCCAAAAAAACTGTCGCCATGACAATTCCACTCTCTCGACTATTCTTCAGTCTCTGGTGTGTCGTGATGGATCCATGTTTCGTCCACGGCTATGAACAGGAGCTAAAATTCCTTCTTATCGCGATTGAACATCCCCAAACACTCGTTTGAAGTTATGTCACGGTGGCGCTTGTTGTCAACAGAGAGGAAATGCGGCACCCATCAGGCAACCCGTTCGGTTGAGATGCCCATAGCCACAGCAATCTCGTGCAGTTCAACTCGCCGATCGTCCTATATCATACCATGGATTTTATTGACGATTTCTGGTGTTGTAACCTCAATTGGACTACGAGTAAGGGAAATTAGTGATCAATGGATCACAGTTTTTTTTTAATCATAGGTGAAATAAAACAAAGTATTCGAGGACCCGGCCAGCAGTTCAAACTAAATTTACTATTCATTTTATCCCTCAGAGAGGTGATGCCTGTGTTGTCCTGTCAACTAAACTTGACCGGAGGGGTAAGGGTAGAAATAGAAACTGTTAGAATCAGAATAGTAGACTTCCGCGGATAGCTAATCTTGAAAAATCTTGGCTTCCTGATGGATTCCGCGTCACAATAGCTCGAATTGATGCCGACGTTTCGCCAACCATTACAGGTGACATCTTCAGGGCAGGCTTGAGACTTGAGCTGAAACTGGTTCTGCTGGTTTCTGTAGCCGTATTTATTGTAGGAAAATCCTTCACGCTACACTTTATTCCGGTGGTTAAATCCGTTCCGGCACCTGACCCTGCCGTTGTGTGATCATGTGCGAAGTGGAATTTTCGAGGATGGGTTTCCAAATCTTGAGAAGGTAATAACCTGAGTCACGGTTCAGATTATTCGGATGTTTTAGGATTCAAGGATTTTTCGGTGATAGAAGTTTGGGGCTCGGACTAGGATTTTAGTATCTTCAAAAAGGATTTGATGATTAGTGTCAAACTTGTGTTCCGCAAGTGCAGATCTACTGGTGTCACGAAGCCTTGTACAGCGCTCATGTTCTTTCACACGAGTAGCTACTGTACGACCTGTTTCATCAATGTATACTTTACCGCAAGAACAGGGAATGCTATAAACACCTTCTGAGTGAAGAGGAGGAAAGGGATCTTTGATAGGTTTGTAAAACTGAGATAATTTTGGAAGTGTGGAAAAACGGGTAGAAATGTTAGAATCAGAGCAGAATTCCACTAATTCATAGGCTTCCGACATTCCAGAGACACACTTAAGCCGAACTGTATTTTACACTGATAGTAATTATATTGGGACTTTTTCAAATATTTTATTTTGTATTGTTGTTGTGTCACAGTCTTCGTAACCGTTTGGGGTTAATCACTTGTTTAATTTTTGAGGGAATTAATATATTCTAGATCAATATTTTATTGAATGTATAATTAATGTTGACATGAGAATATATCATATACGGAAACGCGATAACTATAAAGAAGGTACTCCAATCGTTCAACTAAAACGAATGCAACGATTTCATGTTTATGACGCATAATATTAATAATATGGAAAGGTTAATGTTCTTCATATACTTTTATATTTTTCAAGACATAACTCGCATCGTAGTAACCTTGAAACACACAATTATAACAACAAAACTCAGGAATATTACACCTGTACTATTTATAGAACATCTGCATGTGCCTTCGGATGTACATTAAAATTTCTAACAGCCTTGAAAGGCCACTTCGAACTTGAATTCTATCGTTGCGTCAGTGGCGGTGCTGTTTGAACAGTTATAGTGCAGACCTTCCCATCTAACAATGTAATTTTGATTGATAGTTGACTAATTTGAGGGCGATCAATCAGTTCAGGTAACGCAGAAGTTGTTGATTGACACGTTGAATGACGATAGCTTGTTATCGACTAAAGTGAAGACTGGAAGCTTTAACATCTTGAAATAAACGGCACTGATTTCCTTAATTTGTGAAGTATGATTTAATTTCCAACAATTGGCATCTTTCAAATTCCTCCAGATGATGAACCTAAGAGAAAACAAGCCAAGGATTAGGCTCCGTATCTTATTCTTTCTCATCAGTAGGCCAGTCCCCAAAGTAATTTATTGAATTAATGAATCTCAGTCTTGTATTGATGGCTTGAATTTTATGTTCATGGATTTGAAATACTGATTCTAATTAAGATATTATATTAAATTAAAGTATGAGTATAGATTATAAAGAATATTGAAACCAGGTTTACAAAATAAACATTACATATCACTCCTGCAGAGGTACCGTAGATTGCAGGCTGGTTATAATCTTACAAAAACATAGAAGAAAAAAAAGGGTAACAAATAAATAAATAAAGAACAATACCAATCTTTAATAAAAATAATAAGAACATTGATAATTTATAGTGAAACCAGAAATGGCAATCTCGACAAAAATTAATAATAATAATTGTGGTAATTAATCAACTTGTAGTTTGTTTTTTATAGATCTTTGTAATTCTATCTTGTAATCACTCTTTTTAATTGCTTTGTGACTATTCGGCCGACTATTGAATTCTTTATAGCTGAATATTTCGGACTCTTTTTCCCAACATCCAAAATTGCTTTGGGCAATACTATATCTTTGTTTCTTGTTTTTGATAAATTATTTATAAATTTTTCTGATAGATCTTTGTAGTAGTATGCCAGTCTTCAAGCATGTATTTCTTATCTAGTTCAAGTGGTATAGCCATGCTATTTTCTTTTCTTTTCAGTATTTTAATAATTCTTTCATGAATGTTAAATATTGATTTCTTTACTGTTATATTAGCCATTCCCCAAGCAATACCATATGTGACCGCGCTATAATATAAACCATATACAATTGACAGTAAATTCTTTGGATTGATTATTCTGTTTAATTTATATATTACATGAATGAAATATCTCACTCTTTTCACTATATTTTGTACATGATCTTTCCATGATAGATTTTTATCAATTATAATCCCAAGTTATTTGGTATCATTGACTCGTTTAATGTCCTTTCCATTCAATTCCAGATCAAAAAGTTATGGTTGTGTATCATTATAGTTTGTTACAGTAGGACATACCCTTTTAGTGATATTAAGTGCTAGTTTATTATGATCCAACCAATCTTTCAAATATTCAAGCTGTTTGTGCAATAGTTTTTTCAGGTCTTCCCAAGTATTGGCTGATGCAATAAGTACTGTGTCATCTGCGTAAGTAATAATTTTTTATTTCTCAAGAAGGACATCTATCATGTCTTTTATGTGAATAATAAATAATAGGGGACCTAGACTAGTACCTTGTAATTGTATAGTTACAACCATAAGATCACTTTTTGTTTTATTTATCCTGACCAGTTGTTTTCTATTTTGTAGATAACTTGCAATTAGCTGATTCCGCAATTTTCTAATTTTTCAATCAGTAGTGCATGATCATTTAGTCTGGAGTGAATTAATCTTTTGAAAATTTTTACAAAATTGGAAATTAGAGATATTGGCCTATAATTATCAGGTGACACTTCATTTCCAGTTTTGTGTATTGGTGTTGTTTCAGCAACTCGAAAATGATTTGGACAGTAACCATGTTCTATGCATAGATTACATATATGCTCAAGAGGACCAATAATATAAGCAACAATATGTTTTATCACATTGGCATGTATGCCATCTACTCCACCTCACTTTATTTTCATATTCTTGATTATATTTTTCAATTCTTCTCTATTTTTTGGTTCAAGAAAGAGTGACTTGCTAATATCAATGGGTTTACAATTATTCAACATTGCTCCTGTATTATTTTCAATCATTGCATTTGCATTTAATAGAAGATTTTATTCAAATGATTCGCAATTTCTTGTTGATCATGTTTTTTATCTTTTGTTTCTTCATTCACTAAATGGTTTATTTCATTAGATTCTGATTTTTTGAGCAGAAGATGTGCCTAGCGCCTTTATACAATTCCTTAAGCAAAATAAGTATTAAAAGAATTATAATTTGTATGAACAATTCCACGGGGCAAAACAAAACTTTTATTTTTTATTCCGCTATCCTATGTTATATAAATTGTCCGTATTGTTCAACCGAAGAAATTCATTTAAAATATTTGGTAAATTGAAGAGGCTGTTAGAAAAGCCAAAAACGTTTACGATTACAATGATTTTGTATCAGTTTGTTTTAAATCTTTGCATCGCAGTGGAGCCACAGTTTTGGAGCATGCAGATTTTTACAAAATTTGAAAATTTAATTCGAACAAGAAAATCAAGCAATGCTAATGATTCTATTCCATACTATAAAGACATTACTTTTGCCAAATTTGTTCGTGGGTCATGCAATTTTATCTATCAAACATCCCCTGATGGTGAGTTTATCACCACACAAAATACTTTAAAATGAACACCAAAACTAGAAATTCCTGTGACGATGACCTATAATAGTTCCTATAACCAAAAAGGCAAAAGATCTGATTCCAAAAATACCCACAGACAGAAGACAATTTTGGATCGTTTTGCCTGAAAACGAAAATTCACAGAGGTAAGAAGTTCTATATATAAAAATTCTCGGGAAATAGGTCACAATAACACTTTGTTTTAAATATTCGTCTTTACGTACGTTTCGGTCTCACGACCATCATCAGAAGACTCACTATGTCTAAAAAGGGGGTTTATTAAAACTAATTATAGCACAAGCGTCCAAATCGCACAATTTAACTTCAATCAAAAGAGCCCACGCCGTCGAAACGAACAGAACCACGAATAATCGAAATTGTATCGTCAGAATTAATGTATAAAATTTTTTTTTTTTTGTAGTAAGAATCCGCTATTCAGTAATATTATTAAAATATATGAGTGCATTTTGATTGGTATTCTCACAACAAATGAGAAGAACGAAGTTATTTGTCAAGTATCTACTTTCGAAACCAGATGTGTAGGATTTATGACAAGGCACTTAAGAAAGGTTTCAGACCTGTACTGGGAAATAACTATTACGAATTCTTCCTAAAAACATTTTCTACACTTTTAAAGACGTATGTAAGAATTTGCAAGAGATTATTTAATCAAATTAGTATAAATATGACTTAGATTTTGTGTGTCTACCCTATGATTCACAGATTTGGGGTCCCGTTTTATGTGAATCATCTCCAGGATAGATCTTTTATAATAATTGGTTTCCTTAGTTAAGATATTAACATTTTTGTAATCAAATTGATGGTTATAATCAAAGCAATGCTTAGCAAGGGCGGTGGAATTTTCTAAGTTGTTATTTCTTGTGCTATATTTATGGCCGTACATTCTTTTTTGTAAATATTGTTTAGAGATTCCAGTATAGGTTCCATCACAATCTAAACAATTCAATTTATACACTGTGTGGGTTTGTTTATCTTTGGGTATTAAAGGTTTTAGATTTGAGAAATATTTCCCAACACAGTTAGTAGGTTTATGCGCAACATTTATATCATACTTTTTCAAACATTTTTTGATTTTCTCTGAGGTCTCCGGAATGTAAGGTAGAGTTATAAAATTGTCTGTATTACCTTTTATGTTATTTTTATTAGACGAACCATTATAGATTTTGTTTATTCTTTCTTTAATGATAGGATTGAAAAAAGTTTTTGGGTAGCCATTCAATTCTAGTGTAGTACGAACAATTTTTAAATTTTTGGGGCGGTCATCTGCGTGGGACAATTTTATCGCGCGATCTGTAAGGCTGTTTATGACACTTTTTTTATAACAAGCTGGTGCAACGGAATTGAAGTGAAGATAACGTTGAGACCATACTTCTTTAGTAAACCAAGAGGTTTTTATTTTTCCATCAGCATCATGCCTAATGTTCATATCTAGGAAATTTATGTTATTGTTTAATTCTATTTCACAAGTGAATTGAAGTTTACAGTGAAAATTGTTAAATTTATCAATTACATATTGAATTTTATCGTTGGGAACACACATAAGGCAATCGTCTACATACCGTTTAAAGAATACAGGCCGAAAATCTAATGAACTCATAACAGATTCCTCTAGGCACTCCATAACGAGGTTAGCAATGGTAGCTGAAATAGGTGATCCCATTGCTGTGCCGAATATTTGTCCAAAAAATTGCTCACCATACTGAAAGTATGTGCATTCTAAACAAAATTTTACAGCATTTATAAATTCCGATTGATCTAGAGGTGTGTGGTTTTCAATCTCTGCCCAACGTTTTTTGATGCTACTCAATGCCAAAACAACAGGTATATTTGTAAATAAAGAAACAACAAAAAACAAGAAAATCAGTTGATGGTTTACGGGTACGGATTGATTTTTTATAAATTCATTAAAGTGCCATGAATCTTTTACATAGAATTCATTTTTTCCTATTATATTATTGATAGATTTTGATAGAAATTTTGATAAATTGTAAGTGGGCGCTCCAATATTACTAACAATGGGTCTTAGAGGTATATCATTTTTATGCAGTTTGGGAAGCCCATAGATATAAGGTGCTAGCCCATTATGGCAAATTAATTTATTTTTTAATTCAATAGGGATTATCTTATTCTTATGCCATTTATTTATCAATTTATTCATGTTGTTTTGTACTGATAAAGTAGGATCAGATTTTAATTTTTTATAAGTTGTTTCATCATTTAAAAGGTTTCCTATTTTGTTTTCATAGTCATTTCTATGCATTATGACGGTTTTATTACATTTATCCGCGTTCAAAACTAATATTTGAGGGTTAGCATCTAAGAAATCTTTTGTTATTTTTGTATGATAGTTAAAACGATTCTTTGCAATCCCTACTTCTGCCTTCTGTTTGTTCTTTTTGTTTGTCAAGATGTTACAAACTTTGTTTCTAATTTCGTTTTTCTCTTCTACATTTTTATTCCTAATTCCGCATTCTAAATTTGCAATAATATTATCGATAGGCAGTTTATTATTGTTATTAGGCAATGCAAATTTCGGACCTAAACTTAACGTGTGCTGCACCTCATCCGGAATTTTTATGTCCGTTAGATTTTTCAACCATTGTTCATTGATATTCTTTTTTTCATAAGTTACCGAACAAGAGACCGAAACGTACGTAAAGACGAATATTTAAAACAAAGTGTTATTGTGACCTATTTCCCGAGAATTTTTATATATAATTCATACTGGGTCAAGAATCTTATTATTATTTCGGTAAGAAGTTCGCAGGAATGCCCCAAATTTTATATGGAGCACCCCCCTCAAAATTACTCTTAGAACATCCTGTTAAAAGGAACGCATATCATACTGGAACATCCTGTATAATGAAGAAATTTTATCTGCTATAAAACTAGAATAGTGAACGGGAAATGATCGATTTCTCCCACTTTCATTAGTAGAAAAGGGAGAAGTAGAAGTACCTACTCACATTTTGGAGTATTAATTACTAAAGGGATATGTGAATTTGCATTTTTATTCCTTCAATCTCTTTACTTGTTTATAATAATAGTATGAAAATAATGTATGATGAGATACAGATAATAAAAGTTTTATGTTCATTTAATTGAGCTCATACTGTTATACAATCATAATATAAAATCTAAATAATCATAACTTTAGATAAGCTAAATGAAAAGAATGGGCTCTTATATATTTTGATAATAAATTTACATTATATTAGCATCAATTTGAATTGAACTATTAAGCTAGCAAGCCCAAACATATTAATTGATATCAACTATCGGATAATTAATTAATTCAAGTTAGGAATGTCAATCTCGAACTAAGGCGACTTTTTTTTAGAAAGAAAAGTTCGAATTTCAAAATTTTGTATTCAAAATTGAGATAAATTCTGACACAAAAAAGAATTTTTCCTCTACGCCCCCTAATTCTACACGTTCTTACCATAAATTAATATTCTTGTTCGCAGACATAGTTGAAGAATTGTACCCTTATTTACTATTTCGATTTTCATGATTTTGTCTTAAACCGTTACATATTTACAAAAATCGATCTTCATGGTTCACCCTTTGGAGGGCTCTAGCTCCCTTAGGAACCATGTTTCAACCCTTATTTAAACGAACTTTTGTCTTGAAATCGCCTGAAGTACATTTTCGTTATTTCCGGACAGTCTGTATAATTTGAAACTAATTGATTTATTTATGTTCTTTGAGCGCAAGTTAATTTTCAAATAGGCAATAAACATTCATATTATTATTCACATGGAGTGAGTTGAGAACCTTGTAATATTTTCTGTAACTTTTTACTACCAGGTACTTATGCTTTTAACGACAACACCATAATTAAATAATTGTTAATTAGCTAGTACTGGAGCCTGTCCGGTAGCATGTAATTAGAGTTTAACTAGTATAATTGTTCCGTATGCTTTTGTTTTTGCAGGATGTTTCTGTCCTATGTAACCCACAGAAGGTATATAATAGAATAAACAAAGCGTAACACTATGGGAATCTCGAATGAACTACCGGTTATCATTCATAACTTCCTACACTTTATTAAAATGCACATCTTAAGAGTAACAGTAACAAGGAATAGTTCTTATCTGAAGTGTTTTCCAAGATTATTTCCTCCTTTTATTATAGATCATTGAAATTAGAGATATTATAGCAATTACAAGTCGAAAAGTGTCACAGAGGTATCTATTTCATTCTTTTTATCCGAGACATGCGTGATCCAACGGGTAATGAGAAGTTTTTTCAAATAAAAATTAATTTTTTTGTGAACTATTATACATACATGAGAGACAATATCATTTAAATGATCTCCATGGCTTCACTATCAATATTTCCATAACTCTTCAGACTAAAAGTGAATTAATGGCCTCTAATACTCAGAAAAAGTAAATTGAGGCCCATTTCCATATTCCTAAATTCAGTCACACTGATAAAATCATACTCCCGGGTTTCAATATAATTCCCAGAATATTCTTAGAAATGAGACTGTTAAGATTAGCGCAATTACAATATTTGCATTCTACAAAGTTAGGTAAGGTTAGTTTAGGTTAGGTTAGGTTAGGTTACCTCCTGGAAAGCAGGAGCCTCTTCTCTTGTGCGGAGCCTAAAAACCGCAACCAGGCGCGTCACCAGGTGGCGGATAGGGGAATACTCATGGCCCTGTTGCCAGCAGGGTCAAGAGTAGGAGTAGACATGCTCCCGCGGCCAACAGGCACCCAGACCCTGATAGATTATGGGACTCCCAGTCACATGTTCCAGAAAGGAAGGTGACGGATAGATTGTGGCTGATACGGATGATCCATATGTTTCAGAAGAGTAAGGTATCCCATCATAGAGCGATAAAGTACTATTAACACAGGAACCTTAATATTGGGAACAAACAATATTTTGGTATAGACAAAAACACCACAGGAAATATCTATACCAAGATAAAGTGCTCGAAATCCAGAAACCGTAACATCGGTACAAACAGAAACACCATAGGAAGTTATCCGAAGAAAGATGAATAACTAAGACTAAAAAATACCATAAAATTGGGCATCAACCATATTACGGTATAAACATAATTAATCACGGGACAGAAAGATAGATAAATAGCGCTATATAGACAAATAGTCAGAAACAACCAAACGTTAACATCAACGGAAACACGAACGTTAACAACTACGTAAAATCAACGTAAAACATATAGTCAAACATAATGGATATAACATCAAGAAACACAAAAAGACGCAGTCCATACCCTGAAGAAATTCGAAAAGCGGTTCCAGGGTATGGATGAAGCTCGGAGAAGTTTTAGCAGGTATGCCGTAACTTAGAGCGAGTCGTGCACTACCAGTAGTGATAGATTAAAGCTGCTGGTGTGCATGAAGCATTTTCTTTCCACATATTAGAAAAAAAAGGTTAGGTTAAGTTACCTGGAGCCTCTTCTCTTGGCGAAGCCTGAAACCGCAACCAAGCGCGTGCCCAGGAGGCGGATAGGGGAATGCTCACGGCCCTGTTACCAGCAGGGTCAAGTTTAGGAGTGAAAACGCTCCCGGGAAACCAACAGGCACCCAGACCCTGAATAGATTATGAACTCTCAATCACAAGTTCCTGAGAAGAAGGTGATGGATAGATTGTGATTGGCACGGATGATCCATATGTTCCAGGAGAGTAAGTTATCCCATCAAAGATAAGGGACATAGGAAGTTATCCAATCGAGATAAATTACTAAAACCCAGGAATCACAATATTGGAAATCAATATTATGGTACAAACCGAAACAACACAGGAAGTTATCCCATCGAGATAAAGTACTACGACACAAAATACCATAAAATTGGGCATCAACCATTTTATAGTACGATACGAATTAGAACACAAACTTAGACAAATAACAAACGTTAACATTAACGTAAACAGAAAGTGAGCCTTCCATTCTTGTTGATGAACTGAAATTCTACAAATTTCATGATAACTGCTGTAATTTAATTCACTCTCTTTTATCCAACCGAAAACAGTACAGTGTCATCAATGGAACCTCCTCGGAACACGGTGAGGTTGTCAGTGGAGTTCCACAAGGATTTGTCCTTGGTCCGCTACTGTTCCTTATTTACATTAATGATCTGGTTCAGGCAGTGGGAGCGGCTGATCTCCTGTTCTTTGCTGATGACACCAGTATGGTTCGAAGTGAGAATAATGAAAGGGATTTGGTGACTTGCTTGAGTGATTCTCGAGAAAGTCTTTTTGAATGGTTTTGTGCTAATGAACTGCCCGTAAACCTTGACAAAACTGGTATAATGTTTTTCACACACAGAAACATTACTATTGAAAACCCTGACTATATAACGTTTTTGGGTATCTTATTTGATCCAGTCCTTAGTTGGGAATATCATGTTGATAGTGTAGGTAACAAAATCTCAAAAGATACTTTCTTGATAAGAAATTTAGTAAACTACTTGCCTGAAGAGGCGATGCGCATGGCATACTTCTTCCTTATTCAGTCGCATATATCATATGCCCTGACAGGCTGGGGTAATTCACCTCATTCGGATAGGATTTTTCGCCTTCAAAGAAAAGTGTTGAGAATCTTAACAAAGAAACGTTTTAGAGATGAGGTTAGAAATAGTTTTATCGATTTCAAAATTATGACTTTTCCGTCACTATATATTTATAATTGCATACTAATGGGTATGTCGTCTGATACACATGTTTTTAATAATAATCTGCATAATTATAAAACTAGATGTTGCCATAATATTCATATTAACTACTTAAGATTAAATTCGAGTCGCCGTTATGATAACTATTATAGTAAAACATGTATAAACAAGCTACCCAAGAAGCTAAAAGAGTGCTCACTCAACGTTTCTAAACCCACATTAAGAAAATTCTTTTTTGATCATGCATTCTACCTGATAAAAGAATTTTTGTGGCCCCATTGGCCAATTGATTGTTTTAAATAATTTTGAATGAGTCTATATAAATTTTATATGGCATGTCATATATGTCCACTCAAGTTTGTTAAGTCCAGTCCGTGTTCCATATACATTATTAACTACATTTACTTACAAACATTTTAAATCTTTTTTATATACATACCTTAGTATATAATTTTCACGTTTCATTTGACAAATGTAAACAATAGTTTATACATGCAATAAATACTCGTACTCTTACTCTTACTCTTACAGAATCAAGAAACACAATAGAGACGCAGTCCATACCCTGAAGTAATGCGATAAGCGGTCATGGGGTATGGATGAAGATAGGAGAGGTTCTAGAAGGTATGCTGTAACATGTGTGAGTCCTGCACTACCAGTAGTGATAGAATAAAGCTTCTGGTGTGCATAAAGCATTTCCTCTCCACAGAAAAAAAAAGGTTAGGTCAGGTTAGAAACAAAGGGGGCACAAACATTATTGTTTATTATACTGTCTGTCTATCAGTAGTTGAAGGGTTTGTGGGTCATTGGTATACTTATATACGGGACACATTGCTGCTCGACATAATCCTAATATCTATTGTACGCTTGACTCGTTTATATCATCGGCCCTGGTGATCACAAAGATTTGACCACTCCACTTTGTAACCCTCGTGTCTCATACAGTGTCACTCTTCACTACTGTATGTTCAAATTTCATCAGGTTTTCGAGATCTGTAAAGATCTCGGAGATTAACCTGATGCCTTGCCTATGCTATGCCAAACAGCGTTTTGGAAGTTCGGCAGTCATCATTGCTTCTCCATACTGAGGAATGTAGATTTTTCAGATGGTTCCGCAACATCTGAATACCTTCGCTGTAGGGGATACCAGCAAGGGAATCTTGAGAACCCTCTGAACTGACCCCCCTCTGACCAGCTTGTTCGCTCTCTCATTTCCTTTCTAACCTGAGTTACTGATCCAGGTCAGGTTCAGCCTGTTGCTGTTAAGGATCTCCTTGGTATTCCTGACAAGCATCGACGACACAATCGGACTTTCCGTTGCATTGAGTGTCGCTTGACTGTCTGAACAGAACCAGATGGTCTCATTTATCTTACCATAGCCGAGCAGCTTCTCCGCACATCTGGAAGATCGCAAAAAACTCGGGTTGGAAGTCTGTGTTTATACCCCAATTCGCATTTAATAGCGGTTTTGTTGATAATGGATCATCATCACGTAATGGTTGATTCTATACAACATATATTTGATTTGTGCATGATTTTCTTATAATCGACGATATTTGCGATGATAGAAATAAAATCCCCTATCCCTAGATTAACGTCATTATAGAATAGATCCATTTGGATCCAGAGAATATGAGTTTTGCGTTTTGGAGGCCAATACTTTTTCAGAGATACCCATTTTCTCAGGTCTCTACTCAGCAGTTATAAAGTGGAGACGGAGTGAGAAATTCCAAAAATTGTTATCAAGAGATATTAGGCGGAAGATAATGAGAATACAGAAAGTTGTAAATTTTTTATTTTTTTCAATTACTTTTCATATACAGCGTAACACATTTATTCATACGAAACAGATGTATAAAATATTTATCTCTAGATTTTTTATTTTTCGAGTTCAGTTTCATTATAACTTAATATAAATAATAATAAATATTATAATCTTATTAATATTATATCACTAGATTTCAAGAATTACAGATTTTTATCAAAATTATTCCTTACATTGATGAGCAGGATGTGCTGATTGACCCTAGTAAACAAAGGACTTCTGCCTATTGGGCCGATTTATAACATATATGGTCAATTTTTCATTTTGTTTATAGACTTTTTCAATATGACTAATCAGCAAAATAAATAGTTATAAAAGCAAAATAAAGATGCTTTAGTTGGTAAAATCACCACGCTCTATTTATTTTAGAAAATTTTGTGTTCAGCCAACGTTTTGCCTGTCATTGGAAATATATCGAAATGAGTATGAAACAGAAATATTAAGGCAGAAAATAAGCAATTTGTGAACGAAATTTTCCAGTAGTGGCTTTTACTTAGCAAACATTTGGTGATAGCCTTTCACTTTGATACACCATCATTCATTTCATTTAGAATTGACAGGCAACCAAAGGAGTTGCATAGGTTTTATTCCGAGCCATTTCTGAATGCTCCCCCCGCAATGTTCCTCCATGTGATTGCACATAGAAAGCCCGTCCTTTCTTTTGGAAGTCGGTATATGTGCTCTCTCATACCTCATGTGAGGAGGAACAAAGACCACAAAACATTATAAATCAGCAAGCCATAGACACTAAAGTGAAAATAAACATTTTTGAAATAGGTTGGGTTGTATGTTCCTGGAATTTGATGGCCCCAAGCCGATGGAATCATCATATTATTACTTAAAAATCTAATGGTTCCGAATATCAAAAATATGATTCATGACAAAACGATACTTCATTACAACAATGGCCCACCAGTGCAGAAAGAACTGCAAAGGAATTTGGTTTAATCATATTCAGTCTGCTTAAACACTATTTGCGGCCAAACATGTAGAGAACGTGCAGTGTTCTACATCAGCGATAACAATAAAAATAACAATTAGTGTCCCAAACAAATCAAGGATAAAAGTTCTGCAATGCGTCTCCATATAATGTATTATAGGAATCTCTAAGCACGAAAATGTCATCTGGTTTGCCGTTGAAAGCGTATTCCCCGGGAAGTTTGTGAATGGTCGAATCGGGTGTTGGTTTCTTCGTTGTTTCTGGCACTTGATAAATTGGTGGAGGTGGTGTTGGAAATTGAACTCTACCGTCCCATTGGTAGATCGAAGCTGGTTTGCCGTTAGACACGAAACTAACTGGTAGATTGACAAACGGTGAAATCGGCGATGGTGGAGTTGGCGGTTGGGATACGTATCCTAATCCGGATACGTACATGTACGGTTGGGGTGGCAGCCTGATGTAATAAATGGGAGAGTTGTACGCCTGAGGTCTTGGTTGAAGTCGTTTCCTGCCCGGTATCGTTCGGCTTAAGTCGTTGTCGTCAATCACATAGTCCTGCACTTCGGAAGGGTAATTGTAATATCCTTCCTCTCCAGGTGGGAGGTAGTCGTAATACCCTAGGGATTTCATCTTTCGAGAGTTCGATTCCGGTGCTTGTATAGGGGCACTTGACGTTACATGGACGACGAATCCAATCGATAGTATATAATAGAATGATATGTGCATCTGAAACGAAAATAAATTTATAAGTGATCGACAGCTTCAATATTATTATCATCAAGAACTTTTGAAAAAAATCGAATATGTGATATATCTGATTCGCATAAAAACCGTTCAAAAGGGGTTATTAAAAAGAATCCCATTTTTTTGGTCTATAATAAATATAAATAAAATCGATCATTTCCCGTTCCCTATTTTAGTAGAAAAGGGAGATGTACCTACTCAAATTTTGGCGTATCAATTACTAAAGAAATTTGTGAATTTGCATTTTTATTCCTTCAATCTCTTTTTTAAGTTGCTTATAATAATAGTATGAACATAATGTATGATGAGGTATAGATAATAAAAGATTTATGTTCATTTAATTGAGCTCATACTGTTATACTATCATAATATTAAATCTAAATAGTCATAACTTCAGCTGAGCAGAATGAAAAGAATGCTCTTTTTATATTTTGATAATAAATTTACATTTTATTAGCATCAATTTTAATTAAGCAATTAGGCTAACAAGCCCAAACACATTAATTAATATCAACTATCGGATAATTAATTAACCAAGTTTGGAATGTCAATCTCAAATATGTTTCCACTGTTAATTATTATAGCGTTCAAGTTTTTTTATTTCAGGGAATCCGAAACCTGTTCAAATTAAAAATGGACCAGGAATATCGAACTGGCGTTCAAGTTCATAGGTGGAAAAGTATATAATACTCCTCCGGGATAAAAGGACAACTTTATTGACATTTGAATCATATAACTTTCATAGTCTGACCGTAAATTTCGAGTTAGGTAACGATGGGAAGCTAGATCTTAATTTGTTTGGGGTTGTTTTGAGATTTACTAGCAATTGAAAAAACAGGTTTTCTTTTCTGAATACACGCATTGAATTCGAATCTCTACTCGTAGTTGACAAACGAGAACTAATTAGAAGTTGATATTCAACGATCAAGGTGTATTTCCTGGTGTTTGGACTGGATCTGTACTTGGGTCTCAAAACTTGTTCAAAATTGTGTACCTACTATTTTTTCAAATGAACCCTTCCATTTTTCAAAGAAATTGGAATCAAACTTAAATATCCTGAAGAACATCGTGATAAGATTGATTTACAAACCTGTTTCAAAAAGATTAAAATTATAATGACTCTATTACAAAATTCAAAAACAAAAATTAGAGTGATTTCTTCCAGAAAACATCCAAAACAGCATTTGGTTTCATTTTAATATTTTCTTAATGAAAATATGAACGATTGATTCAAGTTTTAGTATCGTTGGCAATTTGAATATTTCAATTTCTTCATTCAAGAATACCCAGTGATGTCAAACGAAGTCTCTAAACATTTATGCTCGTTAGTATTCGGATATTTTACATTAAAACGCCTATTGTAAGAAGTTTTAAACAAGAAACTCCTATGGAAACCACAATTAGAACAACAGTGCCGCCAATTCACTGCAGCCTTCTGGTTGTGTAGAAGGGTCATTGGCCACAATTGGGACCAGTGGCGGCTCGTGAACTTTTTGAGAGAGGAGGCTGGACATAAAACGTTTTTGTAAAAATATACTATTTTCAGTCAATTAATTTAACCTCCGCGCAGCGACCGTACCAGCTACTTCAGTGACAAAATTAATTGTTACCCAGCAAGAACAAACGTGGAGGTATAGAGTTTCTCTTGCCCATAAATTTTTTTCATTCGTTATTTGTTTTTTATTTTTTTTTGGATTTTTAATTTTTTTTCTTTTTTTTTTGGATTTTTCATATTTTGTTTTTTTTTTATTAATTTTATCAACTTTTTTATATATTAACGAAATTCTACGGTCTTTAATTTGTGAAAAATGATCAATAATATTATCATAAAATGTATCATTATGTTTTAAGTGTTTTACTAAATCTTTTTCAATAGATATTAAACTAACATTGTATAAACGATTTTGGCCCATTGTATTTCGCATGTATGTTTTAATTCGTTTGAGAGTAGAAAATGATCTCTCCACCGATACCGACGTGACAGGAATGGTGACTGTCAAACAAAGTAGTTTATAAAACTGAGGTAAGACTTTTTGCAAATCATTATCTATCATATATTCTATCATATCGGCGTGACTGTCGTACTGGCCTAAAATATCTTTATCCCAGTATACAAAGCATAATTTATTGTGCAGCGCTATTTTATCAAAAAAATTATATTTTGGAACTAACTTATCTGAAAGTGTATTGAGAAACTCTTTTGAAAAAGATTCGAAAAATCATGTAAATCGGAAAATCGAATCTCAATATTTGACCTTTAATAGTATCTAAAATTTCATAAGAAAGTTGTTTATAATGTAGTTTCTTGTCTACCAAATTATATGTTTTCCTTCTTTTCACGGGAGAAGCCTCATCAGTTGAATAATTTCCAAATAAAATATTAAAATGAAATTCTGTATAACGGAAACTTGAAATTTTATCAATGAGATGTTTTAAACGATCTCTTGAATGAATTAGATTAGTGAATTTATGTTGTAAAATTTGAAAAATAAGATCAGTTTGTTCAAATATTAATTTAAAAGTATCAAGAAAAAACAAAAATTCTTCATTTTCTAAATAAGATTTTAAACCAACAGCAGCATTTAATGAAACCTGATCTGTTGAAAAGTCATCACTGTTTAATATAAAATCAAATGTTTCAATTAATTTGTCTTTATTTTTATGGATGGTAAACTAAACATTGCACGTGACGTAAAATTCCATCGAGTTCGAGCATTACAGGGAATTCTGTTTCCTACTATGTTATTTAAAACTTACGTTCGTTTGTTTGAAGACCGTTTAAATGTTCCGCCATCACAGATGCCGTCGTAAGTCTGATTTATTCGCAAAGTCGAATCGTTGAAATTTTTCCATTAAAAAATTGAATAAATTGACCGCTGTTCTTCCCGAACTAACATCGTAGAACCTTAAAAATCTTTCCACTAGTTGTTCATTTTTACAATTAATAATTTACCGAACAGACGAATTCTAATCTAACCTTATTTCGCGTGGTGTCACTCAACCATTACACCCGCATAAAACAAAACAAGCACTGACACAACACGCATGTGTCGTATTCCGTACCACACCGACTGTACTGAACTTAAAGCCCCAAGCTAGCCTCCAGAGGGTGTTGCCATTTTCGCTGTTTCACGTCATTTGGCGATTGACTGGTCGGAAAAACGGCAACTGTGTTGAACAACACATGCTCAGAGTTTGAGATATATAGAGTCTAGCCTCAGGGCACTGTTGCCAGATTAAAAATAACTACTGAGAACGGGGAATTAGCTGTAAAATTTAAAAAATTATTAGAGAAACAGGAAATAAAATGAAGAATGATCAACAAGATAAATTTGTGAGCAGGCTGAGCCTCCTTAGCCTCCTTCGAGGAGCCGCCACTGATTGGGACCTCAGCCCAAACACTATAATGTGGATCTTCGAAGCCACACTTAAACCTAGGTTGACATATGCGTCGGTGATGTGGTGGAAAACAACAGAACTCAATCAAGCATGGAACATCTGAGAAAGATGCGGCCAGACGAGTTATGAAAAATACTTCCACAGCTTCACATAGAGCTCTGACGAGGGTGGAACCAATCCCCATGTCTGTACAAGAGGTGGCAACAAAATTTGCCCACAGAATTGTGTAAATAGGACTGTGGAAGGCAAAAGGCAGCCACACCTTACTACCAATTAGTTGAAAACGCATCCCATTTATTCAAAGAGAATGGCAAGTCACCACTATACATCTTCGATAAGAAGTATCGTAAAAGAATAGCCTCGAAAGAAGATAAACTCACAACATCCAAACATCCCTGCTAACCAATGGTGAAATCTGGTTCACTGATGGATCCAGAAACCATGGACAGGCTGTAGCAGGGACATCGAGGGCATGGGGAAAAGTGTCTGCAATTCATATTTTTCTGATGAAACATGTTTATATGTATTCACCACTACTGTTGATTGTCAAGTTCTGGTCTTTATTCGTTCTTCCGGTTTCTTTGTTACCTAAATTCCAGATTGTTTTAGGTTTATTATTAGACATGTATATGAGTTGCTCATTAAATTGCATTTTGGCATTCTTGAGCAACATAGTATGTTTAGTTTTTTCATTTCTATATAACTTTTGGACATATAGACCATATGAATTATCTCATTTTATGGTAGGATACTGTACCATTTGTTGAGTAATTAGTTTCTGTTTTCACTCTTCTACAATCTAGAGTGAGCTTTCAACTGCTCAAAATATAAAGTATATTCAAATCCAACTGGCTGTGGACGTAAGTATTCGGTGCATGGTCGAATGTTATTCGCATCTCCATTGAATTACCTGCCTGAAAACATCAGATAGCAGGTTCAAGAGACGAATTTTAGTTATCAGGTCGAGGTTTTTTACATTTATCTCATTGTAAACTAAAAATACTTCATGTACCATCTTTAACTAGAACGCATTGAAATTTTCAGATATGTCATTCAGTTCTGTTTTGACACCCATCGAAAGCAAGCAACCTTGATGGAAAGAAGTGAATCACGCATCTTGATTAAACATTATTTCTGGCGTGGAAAAAACATTGCGCAAACCAAAACATAGCTTGTTAAACATTATGGAGCCTCTTCACCATCGGTTGGAATGATTTTCAAGTGGCTTACTGATTTTGGTTGTGGTAGTAACCACATAGTACGCCGAACGTTCTGGTCGTCCAATTGAGGTTACAACGCCAGAAATCGGCGATAAAATCCATGGTATGATATTGGACGAACGGCTAGTTAATATGCACGAGAATGCTGAGGGTCTGACCGAACGGTTACGGAACATTTTGCATACATTTTTGAATATGAGAAAGCTATCTGCCAGATGGGTGCCGCATTTGCTCTCTGTTGGCAACAAACGCAACCGTGGGACAACTTCAAAGGAGTGTTTGGTGATGTTCATGTGCGATAAGAAAGACTTTTTTCGCCACTTCGTAACTGTGGATGAAACATGGATCCATCAAAACACATCAGAGATTAAAGAACAGTCGAAACAGTGGACTTGTTCTGGCAAATCGAAGCCGAAAAAGGCTAGGGAAGGTCAACAAAGTTATGGCTACAGTTTTTTGGGAAGCACATGGTATCGTATCGATTATCTTGAAAAGGGCAAAACGATCACCGGCGTATATTAAGCAGAGGTGTTGGATCGATTCGACGCCGATTAGAAACGAAAGCGGACGCATTTGGCAAAGAAAAAAGAGCTCTTCCACCAGGACAATGCACCGGCGCACAGGTCCGCAGTCGCAATGGCAAAATTGCATGAATTGCGCTACGAATTGTTCCGTCATCCACCATATTCTCTAGATTTGGCCCCCTGGGATTATTATCTATTTCCAAACTACCTCGGCGGAGAAAGATTTGGTTCCAACGATGAGGTCATCGCTGAAACAAACGCCTATTTTGAAGGATTGCCGAAATCGAAATTTGAAGGGATCGTAAAATTAGAAAAACGTTGAATCGGGCTACAAGGAGATTATGTTGAGAAATAAAATAAGACCAAATAAATCATTTCTTGTTTCATTTTTCAGGAACTATTCACCTCTCTTGATTTTGTTTCGAATAAAATTTGCTGACATATACCGTTAATCACAAATTCGGGAATTGAGTGGATATTTGCAAATTTCACTTTTTCTCATATTACGTGTATAGGTATTCCTTCAACCTACACAAGAAAAACAAAATGGTCAACTGGGAAAATGTTAAGAGCGGAAGTCAAAATAAGTAACCTATAGAAATTAGATCATCACGACTTCCCTATCGACCTTCTAAACATGCATTTTGTATTTTATACAGACAGTTTTTGACGGCTGATTGAATACAATAAGAAAACCGCGTTCCACTAACGTATACACTACAAGTAAAAGTGCCTTCATTTCAATGTCACAAAAACTTAAGTTATGCTCTGAAATGTCTCCATTAACAAGCCACATCATTCCAAGCTATAAAAAGGGCAACCTGCTTCTTAACTGTGAAAAGAACTTCGGCCAAATTAGGCAAGCTTTCGCGGAATCGAGAGGAACATGATCTGCATTATTTATTCGGTTCTTCAATGAAATAAATAAAGATGGTTTTTAATAAAGAAATGTTTTAATTGACTATATAAGACAATAAGAAGGTATAGTAATTTGGACAGAGTTTAATTAGTTGATCCAGCAACTATTGGTAATAATAAACATCGTTAGATTTGTTTATTTAATTGCGCTAAGTAATTGATGATAATCCGATGTTAATTTATGCAAGTTGAATCAGAGCGAACGCTTTTCGGCGTCTAAAGATTGTATCGAAGCTGTAAAGTATTTGTAAGCTCGAATAAACATAATTTCTTCATAATCTCGAAGATATCTTAATTAATTCATATTTTACTAACGCAAATCGAAACGATAACATCAGTTCCCATGTTGTTTATCCAGAAGCTCAAAGGATAAATTATTATATTATAATGAATAAAGTTTATCTGATATTAATATGCCAATGATTGGATAACTATTCTCCTTTCCCCTCATTTAATCTGTAGATATGATGAGAGGTTAGGGTTAAGAAGGCCAGATCTATTCGTTTCTGGAATATGAAAAACTGAGGATGATACTATATGTAATAATATCGTAAACGAGTACCGTCGATTCAATTCGATCACTGGGCTCTACTCAGTGTCCACCCCCACCTCGCGCCATACCATTACCTTGTGAATAACAAGGCCAAAGGGCTCAAACGTCAGGAGGTCGTGACGACAGCTAATATAAAGTCTTGTGTCGTTGTTATTCAAGTGAACTATATCTTCTCAATATAATCAAACAAAATCTTGTTCGTTATAGCTTGTATTATATTGAATATAACATGTATCATATAATATTATGGTTAATGATGCACAATGCAACAAAAACAAACGTTGTTGAATCAATTAATTATGAAACTATCAAAATCGACAAGTGTCTGTCTTCCAGAGCCTTTCCCATTCTCATTATGTTTTATAGAATCGATAACATCGAATTTTTTCAAAATTATCGGAGCCACAACAGTTAAGGTGGACCATTCTACGAGCTCCGGGGCCCCCATTAATTATTGCAGTATTTTGCGACCCACGTGTACTGGCAGCATATTCGTGTACAATACCCACTAATCAAAAATTGCGACCAATTGAAAAATTTCAGTTCAGTCAAGCCGTAGAGCAAAGAAAACAGGAACATTTGGCATATAAAAACTCTGTTACGAAACTTATACCGAATTTCTCAATGTTTTTAAAATATGATGATTCCTCAAGGATGTTCAACCATTCATGATGAGAAAAAAGTAACATTATTAAAATTTATTCCATGGCCGGTAATAATTTACCATTTGCAAATCAATTTAGATATTGAATGAGTCCTTTTTATGGACCTGAAATTAATATTTCAATAAATAAATTGAAAACGTTTGGTAGTTTGGTTATTAATTACAAATTATATGCCTAGGTTCTTTAATACATAGGGATTTTGATAAGAATGAGAAAAAAGCATTTGTCCAATATTTTAGGTGAAGATGACAATAATGTCCTTTTCATTTGTCAAGGGCTGAAATTACATTCTTGTTCAAAAGAATAGTACCGTGGTTAATTGAATATTGTGATATTGGCTTCAATTATTTTTACAATTCATGCATATAAATATTTGCTGAATTCCGATTATTTAATTTTTCCTCATCCAAAAATGATAAAAACAATTTGTAAATTAACTTAGTATTGTTTACCGCCATTCTATTTCAAACGATACACCACTGTTTTTCTTATTATATTTTGAACATTTATCAAAATGTATTAGAAACAATGAGTTCGATTCAAAATCTTACCCAAACTTAACTCGAAGAATTTGGACTAAAAGGTAGATTTATTTTTATGCATTAATTCAAATGTAATTTAAATAAGCACGTATTATTCTAGATTATAGTTTTAGGCTTGGTTTTACGTTTATTTTATTTTACGACAAAGTCAGGTGGTGTATATGAATTACAACTAAAAACACAATATACCAATAGAGCCGTAAATAAAAAAAATTTAAATTCATTACAAATCGTTCTATTACATCTTAATAATACGCTAAAAATCATATAAATACAGCATGTGTATTGTGGCAGTTGTTATGGAACAACGTTATCAAAGTTAACTTGATTAACTTTTTGAAAAGAAAAATCTAATTATCTCTGAAACAAATGAAAATCGGCCTTGAACATATGAGTTTATTTTACCTATTTTGGCAAAATTTATTTTCATTTCCTCCCGAAACACCCTAGTATGTCAAATAATGGCTTCTGTCAGCCGGTGATAAATAGGTACCATAAAAAGCCCATAACACACGGAACGATCATTTTGATAATACATTTCAAATATTTGTTTTTTTCAACCCTTGTGAATGTGTCCATTGTAACATGTCAAGTTTCATTGAGTTCTTATGTCAATAGGTGACAGCAACATCTTTTGTTACGATAACGCAATAGTTGATCAAAACTCTATCACTCTTAATGACAAACCCTGTACTTTTTTTGATACGACTTTTGTATTGGATATAATATTTTTATGTTGAATATATAATTGGCATATGGAACGTTATTTGAAAATTCTGCAACAGCAGTAAAATCGCTAATGTTGTTTATATTAGTACCGTAATATGTATATTTCATTATGACATGAAATTGGTATTTATGGGTTTTCTTTGTACATCCATAAGAACCAACTAGTAATTGCTTAGATATTCAAATGAAATCACCAGTTAAATCAATATGCTGTACAAAAGAAGGCCAGCAGATTTGAATAATAAACTAAAACTTTTTGCAGGTAGCTAATTTTTTTCAGAAACCAGATTTACGTTTATATTCGAGATTGATGCAGTGTTACATATGTTGTCAACAAATAATGTCTTGTTTAATATATTCCTTGTTTTATGTTCAAACCGCTTGATGTTGAGTATTTGATAATAGATTTACTATGTTAGACCAATGTTTGCATTATATCGTTTAATATTCTTCAGAGTAAATACTTCGCGATAAAAGTAATTGTGAAATTACGCCATCAAGGCTGTTTTTTAACATTGGGTAGTTAAACATTAAATAAGATGTGTAAACAGTACTTCAACAATTTCATTGCGAGTGCCATTGAAAACCTTCTTCCGCATTATATATTTTCCATCACTTGATTTGAAATTGTTATCATCATAATCTTCAGATAAATGGTCTATAAAGAATCATATAGTGTGTCGGCTTTGTATCTAATCTTCCTGCTGAAGGAAATATGATAAGTATACAAAGTCACACACATTTACATGAATTTATGTTGATGTAGAAGGAAAAAAATATAAAAGCTATCTAGTTTTAATTTCAACGATATCTAGAGCGTCAGCACGCTGGATACCCTGGGGGAGGTCCAATGGGACCACAGGGAAACGCTCGAGAAACCAATTCGAGTCCGTTTTTTTTCACCTCAAAAAGTGTACTCAGAAAAATGCATTTTTTGCCTGTAGGAATGCAATACATTTTTTCCGCAAAAAAAATACCGGACAAATTTCCTAAATCACTTTCTAAATCGAATGCAGAAAACCGCATCTCAATGCATCCAACTGCGCCGGATTCGGAATGTGGAATGCTTTATTTCCTGAACTATATATATATATATATATATGTGTTTATCAATGATCTACTATCCTTTCAGAGGTTTATATTTACAAAAATATAAAAATCTAACAGGACCGAAGTGGTGTAATTGGTAAACACCCTGGACTAGAAATCCAGAAATGTGGGTTCGAATCCCGCCTATGGTTCAATCTTTTACGTTTATTCATCTTTATAATCCTATGTTAAATTATCTAAGTTATCTTCATAATTCAGAAAATTTAATTCTATATCTCTTAAGTTACATACACGATAGTGGCCAATTAGGCAAAGAAACTTTAAACTTGTTTATATATATATATATATATATATATATATATATATATATATATATATATATATATATATATATATCCGCGGAATTCTACTATTCACGAGGAATATATACCTACTATATTTTTTATTAATGTAGGGGGCGGTGAGGTTCCATTCTTCTATCAAATTTGTTTTACGTATGCGTATTTTTCGGTATGTGGTTCATTTCAATTAAGTTGCTCAATGTTGAAAAAAGATCCAATTAACGAAATTATTCTTAAGTTCGGCTACTACATTTCACAGCTGTAATCAACACTTACTCACATTGCAGGGGGTCGATGCCAATGGAACAAACAAGATAATATCACAGAAGTTTATGCTCACATTCTCTAATTTTGAGCCATTATATTACAAAAATAAATTTGGAGTACAAGCAGTATACAAGCTCAAGTCGTAAATCGGAAACCTGGTGCATCGAATTAAAAGAGAGAATCGGAATGGGTCTCATTTATAATATCTTGATTATAATTCTGATAAATGCTTGGTGGAGAATGTATAATTCTGTGATTTACATAGACTTAATCCAAATCATGAAACTTTTTTCTCTATTTATATTGACGATCTTCATGCCCAAAGAAGTGAACGTACAAGAGATTGTATTCATATATCATAATTAAGTAATTATGATCATTGATACATACTCGTTCTTAGGTAGTTTAGGTAGATATTTATATTAGCATAATATGAAGCGTGGCACAAATGATAGATGCTTATTTACATTATAGAATAATGAAGCAGAACGTTTGGTTAATTCTGATTTGATCAAAAAATGAAACAGAACTCACCAACTATTAAGCATACCTATTTGATATTTAATAAAAAATGTTTCTGTACATTTTAGATAAATTCATCTAGATTCTAGATGAATGTCCATTCACATCTCAGAACTATTTTAATTTTTTCAGAAAATGTACACTTTTTTGGAACCGTTTCCTGTACCCACTCACACAATTTAGATTAGAAATTCTTGTAAAGTTCAAATGTATTGCCTGTAATAGTCTGTAAGTATCTGAACTATCTGACTATTCTATTCCCTCTTCATGTGAAATATTATATTATTACTGGTACATTTTCCAGGATAATAATATATCACTCCGAAGGAGTAGGTATAAGTAGATTATGACATCTCAACATGAAAGTATCTCCTGGATTAATTTCAATTCCCTGCACTTCTTCTTCTACCAATAAACGGATAAAACCTACGATGGTATGATTGCATTCTACCAAACCAAAATCAATCACAACATCTGGAACCTAGAAGATTATTATATGGCGATTCTGGCAGGATCGCCATGCGATATCCAGGTTCTAGGGGTTCGCTAGAGTTGAGAGAGAGTATATCATGATTAGTTTGATTTGCTTATTCTAACAATTACAGGTAGCAACAATATCATGATAACACACTCATTATACATTACTTGATAATATAATAAAACAATTCATAGTGTTTAATCATTCTTGATACATTCATATTCAATCAGTAATATTGATAAGTATGAATAAGTAATGTATAATCAGTGTGTTATAATGATGCTGCAAAACAGATATTGTTGCTACCTCTGTGAGGTTACAATAAGCGAATTAAACCAATCATGGTATACTTCCTTCCGACGACCCAGTCATCTCTAGCGAACCCCTAGAACCTTGATATCACATGACTATCACCACATAATAATCTTCTAGGTTCTATCTGGCTTGTTACTGGACACATAAAATATTGATATATTCCGCAAACTTAACTCTGATTCAACTAATAATAAACCTTTGGATAACTTTGATAACTTCAGTAATAATATTCTATCTCTTTCAATTGTTAGTTCCTCTGATGTGATTCAAGTTACTAAAAGACTTAGGGCAAGTCACACGAAGGGTCCAGATCAAATTCCTCTTTCTTTTCGTGAAAGATTGCATCAATGTATTCGCAGCTCCACTGGCATTTATATATTCATTAGTCTTAAAATCGCATACTTTTCCGTAACTGTGGAAAGTTTCGAAACTAGTACTTGTTTTAAAAAAGGTAATAGACATGAGGTTACTAACTATCACCCAATTGCCATCATCAATAACTTATGCAAAATTTTTGAATATATCTTATATGATGTTTCAATCATGTAAAACAGCAGTCGATACTTGGCTGATGTTATTGATGAGGGTGGCCAGGTTGATTGTATCTGCCTCGATTTTGTGTTCTGTAACCGTTCGGTTGAGATGTCCAAAGCCTCAGCAATCTCGTTCACTTTAATTCGCCGATCGTCCAAAATCATACCATGGATTTTATCGACGATTTGTGGCGTTGTAACCACAATTGGACGAGCAGAACGTTCGGCGTTGCTTGTGTTCATACTACCACAACGAAAATCAGTAAAACACATGTGAATCGTTCCAATCGGTGGTGAGGAGTCCCCATAATGTTCAACAAGCGATGCTTTGGTTTGCGTAATGTTTTTTCCACGCAAGAAATAATGTTTAAAAAAGACACGTTTACAGAAATCTTCAAGGCAGCGTGCTTTCGATGGGTGTCAACAGAACTCAATGACATGTCAGTCTGAAAACTTTAATGCGTTCTAGTTAAAGATGGTACAGCTGTAAGGGTACAATTTACTCTTACTCAAGGATGAACTAAAAGCTCTATTTTATCACTTGGTTGCCAACAGCTACAGTGAAGACGGTCGTGAGTTATAATTTTAGATGTTAAGAATTCGGGCGCCAGAGTATTTTAACCAACCAATGAATTACGTATATAACTAGGGGATACAAATACTCAAGTCCCCAGGTTAAATTACCCTGAAAGAAAGAAATAAAAGACCTGTACCCAGAATGATTGAAATTTACTAGTAACTGAGATACTAATATTGATACAGTTTATGACAGATCTTATACTAATGAGATATGGAGCGAATGAATTGAAAATATGGATGAAGGAAATTGTTTAAACATTAAATCAAGAAAGCAGTTGAATTTACTCAATATACAAATACTCAATGATTATTTCAATTGTTAAATAAAACCAAAATCGGTAGCCTGACCTGGTGAGAGCTGGATGTTGTACTTGCTTGGTTATAGGTTAATACTTCTACTTGATGTAGGGGTCCCTGCCACAGTTATAATAAAGTCCCACGATTGTACATCACAAGTAACTCCTAAATCAGTTTTTCCACAGCAGATTCAAGCCAACCTCAATACACTTGTTGAATTTTCCACAACATAAACAGAAAAAAAGAACCCTGAAATCACGAAATGTTCAAACCTCTATTGTTCTATCGTCCTCAGAAGACAGACATGAACAAAATACATAACAATTGTTGAACAAATTAGGACTAGCCTATGTCCTGTAAGATACCACCTATGAAGGCAAATTAATTCCTGAAGTCAGTGAATAAATCAAATGGAATTAATATAGATATTTACCTCTATCACGATAGGCTTTTCCTTCCAATAAGACAAACTTCACTTCCGTCCACAACCAGTTACGTTGAAACTAAGTTTTAATCCCCTAAGGTGAATGAATTACTGAAATAATCCCAATTATTCCAATCCAAATTGGTAATTGATGCCTTTACTTTCAACGGAAGTATATTCCCAGAATTTGGTTCCAAACACAAGCTTGGTATCACCTCCCTGTTGAAATAACCTAGCAACGCACTTCCCGCTTGAACGATTGACCAGAAGTAACGCCATTTTCTCTTTCTTTCCGACGTCTCGTTGAACAACCTCGAAATAGAAGCGGTAACTACGGATCGGACACTGAACAACCATGACCCTTAGAATATACGGTCTAGCATAGCTGACGTCACAGGAGTTAACCGATTGTACTACAGCGGCCATTTCTAAGCCGTTAAGTGGAATTTACACGTTACACCTATCGAATGTCACATGGTATTTTCGATTGTGGTGCCATCTGTTTTATTTTTCAGGGACTTTTTACCTTGCCCTCGTATATGCGTGTGACCTTATGTACGTAAAAAAGAGAATAAAATCGTTGTATTTGCAGAGTATCTATACCTTTCCTTGCAAATCGTCTGAACATTCACATTCCCTGAGGAAGTCATTTTACAACGCACTTTATTCAGTCATAACATTTTTATATACGCTTATTCAAGGTAAAAACACTTTCCAATTATACAAGGATCCTTAAGGAACAGGTGCGACGTATAATTTTGCACAAGAAACTGGTGAAACTCTGTTAAATTCTAATATTTATAACCTGTCACACTCAATACTGGTCATGCGCCATTAACACTACGGTACTGTCGTTACCTTCGTTTCTACTCCAATTGAATTGCTGACTTCACCCCTGAATTTTGACCAAATATCACAAAGTATCACATAGCCGTAGGTATTAAAGATAATAGAGGTTATGTCTTATTGAATCATAAAAGAGTTGCCGATTCAGGCGAGTAGTTACATTTAATATAATAATAATAAAAGTATTAACGACCCTCTAAAATCATGTTCTTTACAATCATTAGTTCACAATGGTTCATTCTATTTCATTATCTCGAAGTCATGTTTAATGTCTTATGGTGATTTTATATCTGTCACAGACTTGTTATAAAATGATTTATGTAGGTGCAGTTGATTGCATTCGATGTAAGTGGTTTCCCCCAAGGATTATTAAGTTCAAGTATAAGGTTAGGTCCAATCAGAACTGTATATTCTATTTTGATACTTTAGTGACAGATACACGATGTTTTGTATCGATACTTCAACTTTCGATATATTGTGGATTGATACTTATTTAGTAGGTATCGCAATACCCCGGGTCGGTTATGACGCTATGTCAAGAAAAGTATTTTTTATTCATTTAATTGCCTTGCGACCTTTAGCATCTATTGAAATATCTCATGAAATAGTTTAATACGATGACTTGGCGGTATAATTCTTCAAAATATTTTATTTTATTGTTTTCAATTTCAATTTTAGTGCTGAATTTTTTGTTCGAAAAGTTCACATAATGTATCAGTCGATTCGTTTCGTATTTGTTTATTATCTCAAATTATCCACTATTATTATATTGAATGACATAATCTCACATCGTTATATTATTATTATTTTTTATTTCATTTTCACTTGATTGAGCTCATCTAGTCCGCCTATCTGGCATCTCGTGGTGGAATAACAGACGAGATTTCTGACCATCTTCAGGACAGGCTTGAGGTTCAGTTCAAGCCTCAAGCCTGCCCTGAAGATGCCACCTGTAATGGTTGGAGAAACGTCGGCATCAAGTCGAGCTATTGTGACGCATAATCCATCCGGAAGCCAAGAGTTTTCAAGATCTTCAAACTGGTTGTATTTCAAATTCAGAAAACAAACTATGGAATTCATTAATTACTGAATAATGATAAGTGAAACTTTTGAATATTATTAAAGTATTTGAAGGTGATGGCTCTAATTTGGTTAGTCGGCTACGTTCCAATTTCCTTTTTTGTTTCGACATTGAATTATTGATCAAAGATTTGCTGAAGTTTCTCAACTTCGTTGTTATAATTTTGTTGGCTCAAAGGGACGTTCAGTAATACCAAACGTTTGGAAACTAATTCAATTTTGATTTCAAGGAGGTTTTCTGTTCGCTTAGAAAAATATCGGCCAAAAAAGGAGAGAGTGGATTGCCCAATGCACATCCACTTATTTGTTTAAAGTAATTTTTGTTAAAAGTGAAATAATTTTGCTCCATACATAAAGATGTAAGATCTTCTGTGCAGTTTCTATCGGGGATATTAATATTTGAAAGCCATAACTTCAGAATGCTTATCGACTCAGGGATTAGAGTATTTGTAAATAGTGAAACAACATCGAATGAAACGAGAGTATCGCCAGGTTCAAGTTTGAAATCTTTCAAATTTGCATTTTTCACTAAGTTCGTGCGGCTTGGAAGTTGCTAAATTCCTTCGCTAAGCATTTTGCTATGTTATACCAAGGACAATTAATGTTTGAAATGGTCTCATGGAATTTTCCGGTTTATGAATCTTAGGTAAGCAATACAGCTTAGGAAGAATAGGATTTGAAAGTCTAAGTTTGTATTTTAAATTATCGGAGATTACAGCTGTACACGATTTCAATGAATTATTGACTAGTTTAACGCATTTTGATAACGGATTCCTGGTAATCTGTTCATAAGGACCATCATTTCATGAGGTATTTGCCGAATTGTGATAATCCTCATTGCCCATAATTACGAGGGAATTTTCCTTAGTTGATTTCAAGTAATAACAGTCTTTTTCCTTCAAAGATTTACGGATATTATTGAAGTTATTGGAGGAACTTTTATATAATTTATTTGAATGTCCAAGAATTGTCTTGCAGTTGTTGCGAATAACAGTTTTATCTTGAAGGTTGAGAGACCAAATCGTATTTGACTACTATGAGCATGGTTTTTGTTGATGTATAAGTTACTTGTACAAGTTGTAAATAGGTTTTATTCACTATATTCCTTACTATTTCTTTTACATTTCCAAAGAACGGATAATATAAATCTATACATAAAACTAGTTTATTATTTTGATATAAAGACGCAATATCGCGTTCGTATATAAGATAATAATTAGTTCCCACATATTCTTAATGACTTTCTCAGTTCATTTAAATTTGCATAGTGGCACAACTTGAGCAAGTACAGATATATGAAAGGGACATTGAACACGAGAATTTTCTAACATTTAACTAAGATTTCTAACAAAGCTCTGCACTAACCTATGTATGTATCTGTTCTAGGAACTCCTAATTAACTGTTGACTACTTCAATTATTTATGGTGATTTCGTCTCATTTCACGTAATTAGGAACACTTATTTCGAGCTCATGTCGATTTGAATAATTCATCGATTCATATGAGTTATATTGTATCCTATTAGTTAGAGAAAATTGAACATCCATGACTAGTTCGAAAATACATAGTTGTACGTTAAGGCAGTTTATCTTCCGCTTAACTTCAAAACCATCAAATTTCAAGGGAGCGTTATTGGATGGAAGTCAGAACTTAAATATCTGGGAATTACATTAGATAAAAATCCCATAGAACACGCATGTAAAATAAGATAAGATAACCATCAAACCCATAATAGTGTGCAGAAACTTTGCGGGATCAAAATGGGCTGTAACCCAAGTACCTTGGCGTGGATGTGAACGGAAATAGTGAGAACGATCATCACATATGGGGTAGTGGTCTGGGGTATAGCAGAACTAATCGGGCTGGTTCAAAGATAAAGCTAACGAAAATCCAAAGACTAGCCTGTGGATGCATAACAGGTGTAAGGAGAATATTCCCAACGGCTGCTATAGAAGTAACTCTACCACACACCCCTCCAAATGGTAGTGGAGAGTATGGCGATAAGTACAACGTATATAATGAAAATCAGCAAACCGGGGACACGCCGCAAGATGAGATGCATGAAGGTATATCTTCGTGAAAGAACTTAACATGAAGCTAAGTCCCAAAATCGAATGGTACAAAAATCCCATCCCAAGACTCGGTAAAGTAAAGTATAGTAAAATTAAATTTATTTTCTCAATAATAATTGGTGTAAAATAATAACAAGATTATAAGAAAACAAGTCAAACAATACAGAAGAAATTTAAAATAAAATACAAAGACAAAACCTCATTCAAGTATTCATTATATATTGAATATCAATTGGCAAATTGTTGAAAAATTTGATGCACAATTTTTCTCTGTAAGTGTAAGCGTATATGCTGGAAATATATATGAAATATTACGTGTGTTGTAATTGAAAGATTTTTTGAAATCTGTAAAGAATCTTCTATGTTTGAAAATAAAAAGAGGGGATTGATAAATGTATATTCCAATAACAGTTAGCGTTAGCATTCTTGAAAAACCTCTGCAACTTTGCTTATATCCTAATCCAGAGATTATTCGTATTGCTCTTTTTTGCTGCCTGAATATTATATCAACCTGGTAGCTGTTACCCCAAAAAGTACCAGAAAACTCAACAGAGATTGAAAGTTGGCATAATAAAAAACTTTTAATGTATTTTCCTCAAGTTGTGGCTTCATGACACGTAAACTATAAATAATAGAACTCAGCCTTTTACATCGTTGTTCGATTTCTTTACACCAGTTGAGATTTTATCTATATTTAATCCAAGACATTTCGAATATTCCTTCATTTCCAAAATGTAATTATTTAAATTTAATGTTTCTGGAATTTGCAGTCTACTATGGCTTGACGTAAAGATGATGCAGTTTCTCTTACTTTCGTTCAATCTGAGTTTGTTATTCATACACCAATGTTCAATCTTTGCAGAGGCAATTTCAGATTCGAGAAGGCTAAAGTGATTTGGAGATAGCTTAATGTTACTATTATCTGCATAATTGATAAGTAACTTTCTAGCATCAGCAATAACTTGTGGTAGATCATTAATATAGATTAAGAACAAAACTGGGTCCATTACGCTACCTTGAGCAACTCCCATTTTTAGTGACAATTCCCCTACATTCTAAATAACTTTCCATCAAAGCTAATTGTTTATCTCTGACTCCGTATTTCTCCAGTTTTGCAAAAAGGACTCCATGATCGACCATGTCAAAAGCTTTCGGGAGATCAAGGAAAAGTCCGCATGAGATTTCTTTATTTTCCAAGGATGTTATAACTGATTCGATGAATTTAAAAACGGCTATTTCCAAATTATGGTCCTTAAGAAAACCATGTTGACTGTCATTGCTTAGTAGCTTCTCATACAATTTGGAGAATAAAGAAAGGAGACTGATTGGTCGGTAGTTCCCTAGATTTTGTGGATCATTTTTTTCGTAAAATGGTATTATCAACGTGGTCTCCAGAGAGTGAGGGAAAACTCTACATTTGAAACAACTGTTCAAAATGTAGCATAATGGACTCACTATATTCATTATTGTCTCCTTTAAAATTGATAGAGGTATTTCATCATAGCCAGAGCTAGTTTTATTTTTTAGAAGACTAGAAATTTTAATTGCCTCTTCCTCTGTTACTTCGAATAAGTAGAAAGAGTTTTTTAATGCTGGTATTAGTAAGTTGTCCTAAGAATTTCAAAAAAATTCTTCTATAGTTCAGAGGCAATGTTGACAAAATATGAATTGAAATTTTCTGCCAATGCAAGCCTATCACCAGATAAATTGTATTCTATCTCACCTTTAGTTTTTCATATAATGGAGTTAAGTATGTTCCACATAGTTTTTGTTTTGTTGTCTGATTTTATAACTTTATTGTGAAAATAGTTATGCTTGGCCTTTTTAATTGCTTCATCATACAAGACTTTCAATTCTTTATATGCTACTAATAGATCTGCATTTTTTTTCGAGGCAATACATATTTTATCGAGAAGTTGTTTTAGTTCTTTAACATCTTGATCCTCACATACATTCGATTTTTCAAAAGGCAATGGTAAAATTGCATGAATTACGCTACGAATTGGTTCGTCATCAACCATATTCTCCAGATTTGGCCCCCTGTGATATTTATCTATATCCAAACTTGGAGAAATGGCTCTGCGGAAAGAGATTTAGCTCTAACGATAAGGTCCTCGCAGAAACAAACGCCTGTTTTGAAGGATTGCCGAAAACGTATTGTTTGGAAGGGATCGAAAAATAGAAAAACGTTGGACGAAGTGTATCGGGCCACAAGGAGATTATGTTGAGAAATAAAATAAGTTTTGACCAAATATATAATTTCTTGTTTAATTTTTAAGAGACCTTTCACCTTGCCCGTGTATATCTATTTGTTTGTGTAGGTTTTCCGCATAATGTTGAATTCCGAATAGTGACCATTTTTGATGATGTTAATGTCAAGAAAAAGAAGCTGGAGTTTTGCTTTCTTTTTCTCCACTGAATTTGAGTGAATCAAATTGGTTATTAATCGTGTTCAAAAAGCCATGTACATCAAAATATTCACCTATATGACGAAAATATTATCGATATATCAGCCAACTTTAATATTTCAAGAGTTATCGAGGGGTCATACCCACAAAGAAGAACTGAGACATGTGCTCTTGTCCTAATTTTTTTTATGCCTAAAATATACCGAGATATCAAAAATTATCTTGGTCAAGGGTGGTTATGGAATCTAAAACGTGTGTCTTACTTTACGTTTGAAATAATTATGTCACTGTCACACTGACATCATCAATAACCTACAAATTTCATATCTATTTATTCCAGTTGTAGAACAACAATGAACTACAAATTTACAATTATCTTAATCAATGGTGATTGTGGAATGTAAAACGTGTGTCTTACTTCAAATTTTTGAATATGTTTTGTTGTGTCAGAATCTGTTAAGTCATTGTGCTGAAATTTTCTAATCCAGTTTTTGAGTCATGCCTCTTACCACACAGCACAAAATTTTCATGATTGAAGCCTATTTTCGAACGGGTGCGCTAGTTAATGGAAATTGGCAATACAGTCAACGTTTGTGTTTGGACAATTTTCGAGAGCCCTTCCCAAACGTGGCAATATTACCGGACAATTTTTATGCGTGCCTTACAAATTGTGTTAAAGTGTTTCGCGAAACTGGTTGGGTGACTCATAAAAAAGGTGCTGGTAGACCAAGAGTTCGTACAGAAGAAGTTGTCAATGACGTTCGTCCACGTATGGAAGAGGAGCCTGCAAAACCTTTGAAACGTCTCTCTCAGGAAATTGGACTTTCTTATGGAACATGTCAGAAGATTTTAAAGAAAGACTTGAACATGCATCCATATAAGATGCAAGCACCTCAAGCTCTTCTGCTCGCAGACCACCCCAGACGCCTTGCTTACTGCCATTGGTTTGTCAATAATTTAACGAATGACGATCTTTTGGACTTAACTTTTTTTTCTGACGAAGCGTGGTTCCACCTTTCGGGATACATCAATTCTCAAAATATGCGAATGTGGAGCAATGATAACCCTCATGTTTTTACTGAATCGCCACTACATGCTAAAAAAATCGGTGTTTGGATGGCAGTTTCTCGCAGAAGAATAGTTTTGGACCAATTTTTTTCGATTTCACCGTCAACGCAGAAAGGTACAGACCCAACTGTTTGGCTGAATTTGTGCAACAGTTAAACGATGATGAACTTCGGTACGGTTATTTCCAGCATGACGGTGCAACAGCACATACTACACAAGAAAATATTGCTTTTCTCCGCGAGCTTTTTGATGACCGGCTGATAAGTTTCATACAGAAGTTGAGTTTCCCCCGAGATCACCTTGTTTGACAATTATGGACTATTTTATATTTCCTTACTTAAAAAACAAGGTTTTCGCAACTCCGGTAAATAATTTGCAAGAACTTCAACAAAGAATAGTTCAGCAATGTGCAACCATAACGCCAGAAATGCTGCAAAACGGTTTTCAAAGCATGAGGATGCGCGTCACTTATGCATCGAACAAAACGGGGGACATTTCCAACAATTACTGTAATTTAGTTTTTCTTGTTACTAAAACCGTTATTTCATAATTTATAGTTCATTATTGTTTTACAACTGAAATAAATAGGTATGAAATTTGTAGGTTATTGATGATGTCAGTGTGACAGTGACATAATTATTTCAAACGTGAAGTAAGACACACGTTTTAGATTCCACAACCACCCTTGACCAAGATAATTTTTGATATTCCGGTATTAATGAATTCAACTATAACATATTCGAAAAGAATAATGTAAACAGTTCATTATAAATTGACAATTAATAATCATCTACAAATGCAATAGCCATCGTTCTTTTCAAAGGCGCTGAATGTACAACTAACGGATTCAGCAATTATTAATTGAGAAGTAATAAACCGTGACATAAGTACCTATTCATTCGTTTCATTGTGAGTAATGGCTCAATGCAATGCTATTCTCGATTAAACACGAATAGGTTCTCTTCTTGGACAAAGCTACCGGGCTTTTACACTTGCTGGGAGTTCTAAGTGAATAATGTTTGTTTATTTCGTTCGAAATTTAATATGAAGCGTTGAATGACTTGAGGTTAATTTAAGTAAGCCTCATTAGGCTTACTCATCAATGCCGTTTAAAAGCAATTTCGCTGAAATAAAACAAAATAGTATTTAACTCTTGACTGTTAGTTTTTTATTATAGTTAGTTGTTATTTAGAAAAGGCGCCTTGGGTAATAATTAAACTGGAAATTAGGCACAATTCACATTCAATTAAGCATCACAATTAGAATTTTGTTTCGTCTAGCATTATCCATAAAGCAGATAAAACGATCAGTAACATAGGACGTAATTTGGTTCTGAAACACCAAAATGTCTATGGGACCAGACGGAATTCCACCAGTCGTTCTCAAGGAATGTGCGCCTGAATTAACACCAGTTTTCTGCAGGTTGATTACCCTTTCATACAAACTTTGTGCTCCTTCCAGCTCGAAGAAAGCTAGGGTTCAACCCCTTCCAAAAAGAGGAAAGAAAACCCTTCATAATAATTATAGACCCATTGCACTATTATCTATGATCTCTAAAGTGATGGGGAAAGCAATAAAAATTGAGCTCATCAAATACCCAACTATAAAATTGTGAATGACCGGCAATATGACTTTCGTCAGCAGAGATCAACAGGAAACCTGCTTGGCTACGTAACACATGTATGGCAGAAATCTATTGAAAAACATGGGGAATCTCTAGCTGTATCATTGGACATCTCCAAAGTATTTCACCGACTCTGGCACCAAAGCCTTCTTCTTACTATCTATCGATTTTTCTTTCAGATAGATCACTCCATGTTGTGGTAGGCAGAGTATCTTCCGATACAATGAATTTCAACGCTGATGTTCCACAGGAATTTGTCTTGGTACCAACTTTGTTTCTGCTCCATATGAATGATCTGCTGGAAGTGACCATCTGTTACGTTCACAGCTTTGCAGATGATGATATTCTTCATACCGCCTTCTCATCTAGAGCCTCTATATCATCTAATGAAACCAAAAGAAAGAGACAGGGACAGGCTTACGCAATTAATGGAGATCTGGCAAATATTTTGAAATGGGGATCTGATAATTTAGTAGTGTTGAATGCAACCAAAATTCAAGCTTGCGTCTTCTCCAGGAAAGCGGATCCCACGATCCCTAATATGATCATGTCAGGTACAACTATTCCTATGAAGTCTTCCATAACAATGCTCTTATGGGAAGATCATATGAGGTCCATTGCGAAAACCGCTTCATATAAGCTTGGTTTTCTATTCCGTGCCAAGAGCTATTTTACATCCCAGCAGCTTCTCAGAATCTACAAAACCCAGCTCCAATCTGTCCTGGAGTAATATTCATATGTTTGGAGTTCGGCTCTCAAACATACGCTGAAGTTCTTGAATTTCATCAAGAAGAGAGCTTTTCGTTTGATTGATACGAATTCATGGAGCTCTCTAGAACATCGTAGAAAGGTGGGAGATCTCTCCCTTTGCTATAGATATTTCCATGATCGGTGTTCATCAGAAATCTCGTCTGTTCTTCCAACACGAGAGATTTCAGATAGGCGGACTAGACAAGCTCAAGCTAGTCACCCCTCCACTGTCAAGCTGGAGACCTGCTGAACTTCTTCCTACCAGACATAATTTTTTTATTGAACTGAGAAGTTGTGGAACTCTCCACCTAGTGAGGTCGTTCCCTATGCCTATAACCTGCAAACCTTCAAGAAAAATGCGAATGCCTATCTCCTCTGCCTACATTCCACGCTGGCTCACACGATGTTCTTCGAACATTATAAATTTCCCTCTCGTATAGTCAGAGTATAAAAAAATATTTATTTCAATCTGTTTTCAATCAAGTGGACTGGTAATAATATGTCGGTGAAACAAATAAACCATTTATTTTCACTGATTGTTTCTATTATGTATATATTCATATATTTATATTTTGTTACTCTGTACAATACATTTATTAAATATTCTGTGGATGAAGTCTTTACTTTGTGATATATTCACTATGTCGATATGTCGATGACCTTTTCGCCGTTATTAATGAAAAATCTTGATCTTCACGATTTATATAAAGACAAATCAAAACATATTTTGATTACAATACTTTCCTTACAAATTATATACTACGTAGAGTGAGATAAGTAGAAACAGAGACAGTTTTCTATATGCTTCTATGTCTCAAAGTACTCCTTTTCCAAATAGTGAGTTTAAAACAACTTAGTTTCCACAAATCAAGACGGTAGGATGTAAAGTGAAACTTGGGACTTCTTACGATCGAAAACTATACTCTTCACCACTTTCATATTGTTATAAATGCCAGACTTTGGGGCTACGATTAGCGGCTGTTAGATAAGTAAGTTTAATATGATATTAAAGAGTCAGGGTTGAGACGAAGTGTGTGAGTGGGCCGAAAGAAGTCAAAAGCGGATTTATTTGTTCAGTATTTGTAGGTACAAACTTTTTCACGAACGTATTTCAAGTTATCTTTATGAACTGTACTTCTGAGAATAGCTTACGGGCTTACTCTGTTAAGATTTGAAAGAGGTCAATTTCATCATTGCTGCCATTCGTTGAAAAAATCTTTTTAGATAACAATTGAAATAAAAAAAACGTTAGGCAGGAATGCTTTCGAATATTTATTTATTTATTAATTATAATTGGGTTTTATATTTTTATTATTGAATATAAATTATTGATTAATATTATTTGAATAGTTTAACTAATTAATTTATTAATATCATTAATAAAAATTTGTATTTACTTTATTTTCTAATTAAAATGAAGTTTTGTAAAGTGAGAAAATATCATCTCAGCTTTTTTAGATAAAATTTTGGAGCTGATTTTTTGTAAAAAAATTCAATTTCAAATCTTTGTTTATGAATAATTTTTCCAAAAATTTTATTTCAATTTATTAATTTTTCCTATTTTCTAGCATAATTAAAATTTTGAAATAACTAAAATATATGTCTATTTTGAAGCAGTTCTCTGCCAATGTAACTTCAGTTTATAACTAGTTCAGATAATGACATTGTGTTGAAATATATGTAAGCATTAATAATAAAGATTCTTGACCCAGTATGAATTATATATAAAAATTCTCGGGAAATAGGTCACTTAACACTCTGTTTTAAATTTTCGTCTTTACTTACGTTTCGGTCTTACGACCATTATCAGAAGACTTATTATGTCTAAAACTTGATTACTTAAACTAATTGTATTACACAAAGCGTCCAAATCGCACCAATTTCAATTAAAATGCCCACGTCGCCGAAATGAACAGAAACACGATTAAACGAAATTGTAAACTTCAATGCTATAGTAAAATTATCAAAAATCCAAATTTCTTAATGAAAGCGTACTCATGTCAACACAGTGAGTGATCGACTGAGACGAGACAAATAAAATCAAATTTTTAAGTATACAACTTTCAAACCAGATGTTAGATTTACGAGCTAATAGAAAAAGGTTTTGTCGTGACAGGAGGTATACTTGACATTCTACCTAAATATATCCTATTAACATTGTAACGAGACACGTAGGAATTTGCAAGAGATATTATTTGATCAAATTTGTATAGATAGACTTAGAATTTGCGTATCTGTCCTATGATTTACAGAATTGGAGTCACGTTTTATGTGAAACATCTCCAAAATAGATCTTTTATAATAATTGGTTTCCTTAGTTAGTATATTAACATTGTTGTAATCGAATTGATGGTTATAATCAAAGCAGTGTTTAGCAAGGGCGGTGGAATTTTCTAAGTTTTTGTTTTTTGTACTATACCTATGGCCGTACATTCTTTTTTGTAAATATTGTTTAGAGATTCCAGTATAAGTTCCATCGCAATCTAAACAATTTAATTCGTATACTGTGTGGGTTTGTTTATCTTTAGGTATTAAAGGCTTTAGATTTGAGAAATATTCTCCAACACAGTTAGTAGGTTTATGCGCGACATTTATATTGTACTTTTTCAAACATTTCTTAATTTTCTCTGAGGTCTCCGGAATGTATGGTGAAGTTATATAATACGCTTTGGACGCTTTGTGTAATACAATTAGTTTAAGTAACCAAGTTTTAGACATAATAAGTCTTCTGATGATGGTCGTAAGACCGAAACGTACGTAAAGACGAAAATTTAAAACAGAGTGTTAAGTGACCTATTTCCCGAGAATTTTTATATGTAACCATTAAGAATAAAAAAAACATTCATTGTTCATTCAGTGGCTTATTTCCATAAACTTATAAGTTGAAAATATGCTTATTCATTTGTTATTAGTAAATAAAGTTTTATTTAACTAAACATTTATCATCTTCATCGTTTTTTATATGGAATTTTAAAAGTATATCTTCATTATTTTTTAAATAATTTCAATAGTAAATTTATTGAATTGTCATGGTTTCTGAAACAAATTTGTTTATATTTATACTCAAGAATTAAATTTTAAAATAATTTGCTGATCAAAGAACAGTTGAAACAGTAGACATGTCCTGGCGAATTGAAGTCGAAAAAGGCCAAAGTCGGTTTATCGATGCCGATTTGAAGCGGAAGCGGCCGCATTTGGCAAAGAAAAAAATGCTCTTTAACAAGGACAACGCACCGGCGCACAAGTCCGCAGTCGAAATGACAAAATTTCATGAATTGCGCTAAGAATTGGTTCGTTATTCACCATATTCTCCAGATTTGGCCTTCTGCGATTCTTATCTATTTCAAAACTTGAAGGAATGGCTCGGCGGAAAGATATTTGGCTCCAACGATGAGCTCATCCCTGAAACAAACGCCTATTTTGCCGAAATTGGGATCGAAAAATTAGAAAAATGTTGGACGAAGTGTATCGAGCCACAAGAAGATTATGTTGAAAAATAAAATAAGTTTTGACCAAATAAATCATTTCTTGTTCAATTCTTTGGGAATTTTCACCTTGCCTCGTACATCTTTCCACTGTTTGAACTACTCTTTCCGTTGCCGTTGATACGTATAGAAGAAATAATGAACTGATTAATCGCACGTTGAAGGATATAACGTAAATATTGCAAAGTAACTCAGATCGTAGTGTTCCACCGTAAATTACACTGTTTATTGTAATACTGTATGTACGTTATTTAGAGCAAACAGTAGTAATCATTAATTATTTGCTTTTGCAATTGTACTTGTTCACGTTTTCTCTGTGCTCGGAATCGCTATAACAGATTCTCAGTAAAATTATGAATTATTCCGTAACTAACGAAGATGCTAATTTTGTTTTTCAAAGCGGCGTATATTGTATATAGGAACAGCATGACATATTATTTAATTTTTTCTATACTGGATGATAAATTGAATGTGCTTAGCCCTGAAAATCAAGGATGAAGTTGTCGAGATAAGATTGTATAACAATAAAAAAATTAAAACTGGCTGTGGAATTGTAATATGTAACTATGTGGTTGATTTTGTCAGTTAATTCATTCTTTTATAAAAACTTTTGGTTGTGTCTTGCGTTTGAAGGATTCATTTGTTCCACATCACTTAGATCATCTAAAGAGATACGAAATCGTGGAAGGCCAAATAAAATGCCTAGTTCCGATATAGATCAATGCGAATATTGATGATTACTCGAGACATGGAACTTATATTTAAACAATCTTCGTTACCTTAGCGAGGGTAGAGCAAAATTTCTTTGGATTCTGTAATAAACATTGAGTTTTTTAAAACGTTGGCTTTTTAATTTCGATAAAAATATGTTTACATCATACCAGACCTAATTTTTTTTGTTACCATCAATCGCCAAGCTACGGTCATGAACTTTAATTTTCCCAAATAAATTATGTCAGGATAATTTATAAATAATAACAATCTCCCTAAGTATTCTTTATATAAGGTGACCCAGGGTTAAGCCGCCAAAAGCTTAGGATCGGTTTCTTAGGGAAAAAACAATTTCGAGATACTGGGTGTTAAAGTCTTTAGAAAAAATCACTTTTTGATCAATTAGTCAAAAAATTTTCGGCTTATTTGATAAAACTGTGCATGCTTATTTGCTATAATAAGGGGTTTCTTTTAATATAATTGGAATAGAATAATTGCTTCCAGTGGCGTTTCAAAGGGGAATCTAACTGATATTAAGACAAATAGTTGTACGCCACTGTTTTCTGTATGTTTATTTTTGTAGACTAAGCAACTAAAAATACAATTTTTTTGCCTTTCCAATTTTTAACGTATCTCGCAATTTTTGAGTTTTTGAGACCCGGCATGTAAGAGAAACAAATTCATTTCACAAAAATCAGATCAAAGGCAGCCGAGCAAAATCTCGGCAACAATTGAGGGTTTGCTTGTGTCATAGTTTGACAGCCTGTGGTATGTTCATTGATCAATACGAGTTTTAATTCATTTTAGATGCGTTTATGCGTAGTCTGCGAAATGATATTGCCCCCCGGGAAGCCACCGGAATTAATAATTTTATTCGAATTACATTAAAAGCAGCCCCTCATTACTGCAAAAAAGCATGCAAAGTTTAATCAAAACCAGCTTAAAAGTTTTTGAGCAGGTAATTCACAAAAAACTGAATTTTCCTACTTAACTTTGACACCTTGTATCTCATAAACGGAGCAGGTTGGGACACATGATTATGAAAAAAAATCTTATTTGTACCTAAGAAACCTATCCTAAACATTTGGCGGTTTAACCCTGGGTCACACTGTATATTAGAATATTTGTTTAATTCTGTGAAGGATCAGTACTAAATAAACCATCCGTTCAACTTATCCACATCATGTATGATTAATTATTTATATATGATAGATATATTATTTTTGTGAATTTCGTGAATTGAAAATCAACGCAATGAAAAGATTCTTGCCGTTGAATAACATCAAATCGAGGCATTGATGAAACATTATTTGATAAGAAAAGAGGTTATAGTGTCCTTTACGTTCTTTCTAGTGAAACTTCAAAGTGTTGCGGATGGAATGAGAACCATCTAACAGGATTATTTCAATGTTTAATTGTTAACGATTTGCAAATAAACTACCATGATTTCTCAAAAAACAGAAAGTACCCATGCTAAATATTGAATTATCTTTTGGTGTCGTTATTAATTAATTACTAATAAATATTTGATTCTGCTGTTTTTATTTACCATTATTTTTTGAAACTACGGATAGAAATGAAAAATAAAATTATGTTACGGACAAGTAAAACAAAAATATATTTTTTCACTTTATTGATATGTTTCGTTGGATCGATCATTCTTAAAGGAATCCATGGAAAGTAGGTAGGTACTAAATCTTAAAAAGAGTCTAGAATGACCCATAATAAATGTAATTGGCAAATAAGGTTCAAATATAACTTACAATATAATGTTCCGTTAACAATAACCTTATTCCAAATTAGGCATCAGGCATCTGTAACACTTGGGGTTCCCCAAGGAATCCATATAGGTCCACTACTCTTTTTGTTATTTATTAATAATATTTCAGAAGTAATACAACACAGTTGCTAGTTCCTGTTTGTAGATGACTTCAAACTGTATAGGATCATCAAAAATGTCTGTGATATATTGATGCCACATATAGGGCTCACATTATTTTTTCAAGATCTGTGAATATTGGTTTCTTATTGGCTTGGAAGTTTAAATTATCATTTTCATGGAGATTCAATTTTAGAATTAAAACACATTCCACGTCATAAGTTATATATTTTAGTAAGAAAGAGAAATTACGGAGAACACTTCGGTCTTCGATGTTAACTTATTCTATGAACTATACACACGATGTTGTGGTTATATTATTAGAACTGGATGCATTCATCAAAACAAATCGTTTCATTATTAATTGGGAATCCCATTCAATTAGGTTCAAAGAATTCTTTTAACCTATCATCGGAATTTGAAATCGATCAGGCTAGGTAATATATTGATTAATTTTCAGTAAGTATAATTTATAAGCTGTTGCATTTACATAAGAAACTACTGGGCGGGTAAGGTGATTAATTTTATTTAGTTTAGGTAGGCTATGAAATAGAGATGTTCTGAGACCCGTATTTACCTACTAAGAAACACGATTCATTAACGAACCGTCTATTTTTCCCATCAAATGATTTACTCAACCATTTTTTATGAACTTAGTACTCATAAATGTTGCTATAATATGAAAATATGAATACCAAGATTTGTTGCAATATCAAATTGCATGATTTACATTACCAATTTTGTTGTAATTTAAAGTTTGAAAATAAGGTTATTAGGAAGCGCTTTGGTTCTACCTTCTAGGGGTCCATTGAAAAATATAGGTTTTGAATATACTTAATTTATGGGTATCCTAGAAAGTGAGATCGAAAATTGTTTTTGAGACACATTTCCAACGAACTTTTTGGAGCACAATATACTATTGTGTTCAGAAGATTATGAGTTTCCAAGCATTTCAGTCTCTTTGAAATCATAGTTGGCCGAAAAATATGTCATAAGTTATATCACAAAATAGATGAAACAGCTTACTAAATGGAATGTGTACTAATTGAATCTTTAATATATTCAATTTCATAACGAATTTTGAGAAAATGTATGAGAACTATGTTGAAAAAATTACTATTCATAGCCCTCATTAAAATTTGCCAATAGTACAGTACTGAAAAAATTGCCTTATAATGTTCTCATCCCATATCTTTGATATGAAGACAGTAATCTAAAAATGATTTATCATTCATATTTGTTTGTGCTATAGATTCAATACGAAAGTTATTCTTTTTTTTTCTGATACTATGATTATAAATTTCATAGATAAATAAAAGATTTCATAAAATTTTAATTAAAAATGACATTTTAATGACTATTTTCCGTTTTGATTCATAATCGAGAAAATAATACTTGAGTCAGCATATTATTATTTAAGTATCCAGATATTTTACTTGTCAGTTGCCAACGCAATTTTCAATTTCCAATCTTTTATTCGGAAAATGGACAAAGTTTTAATTAATGATTTTTCTGTAAAAATTCAAGAATTATTATATCTCTGAAATGATGACCGTAATGTCATGATGAATTATCATTCATATTTGTTTGTTCTATAAATTCAGTATGAAAGTTGTTTTCCAATACTTTTTATACGGCTTGATTATAAATTTTATAGATAAATAAAAGATTTGATAACATTTTAATTAAAAATTATATTTTTCTTTAATTTTGATGAATTATTATTTCCGGCTTGACTCATAATCGAGCCAATAATAATTGAGTCAGCAAATAAAAACTTTTAGTTTAGTGAGATGTGGAGAAGATCTTCATATTTAGGTATCTAGATATTTTACTTGTCAGTTGCCCACGCAATTTTCAATTTCCATTCTTTTATTCGGAAATTAGATGAAGTCTTAATAATTTTTTTTCCCTAAAAATTTAAGAAATATTATATCTTTGAAATGATGATAGCAATCTCATGATTTATCATCCATATTTGTTTGTTCCATAAATTGATTATGAAAGTTCTTCTCTAATTTTTTTTTATACGGCTTGCCTAAAAATTTCATAGATAAATGAAATATTTCATAAAATTTTAATAAAAAATTACATTTTTCTATAATTGTAATGAATTAATATTTTTGTCTTGATCCATAATCGAGCCAATAATAGTTGAGTCAGCAAATAGAAGCTTTTAGGTTTAGTGAGATGTGGAAAAGATCCTCATATCTAAGTATCCAGATATTTTACTTGTCAGTTACCCACCAAAAGTTCAATTTCCGATCTCTTATTCGGAAAATTGATAACGTTTTAGTTAATTATTTTTCTATAAAAATTAAAAACTTTTTATATCTCTGAAATGATGACAGTAATCTCAAAATGATTTATGATTTGTTCTATGAATCCAATATGAAAGTTTTTCTCTAATCATTTTTATACGACTTTATAATAAATTTAATAGGTAAATAAAAGGTTTAATAAAATTTTAATCGAAAATTACATTTTTCTCTAATTTTAATGAATTATTTTTCCGACTTGATTCATAATCGAGTCAATAATAATTGAGCCAGGAAATAAAAACTTTCAGCTTTGGAGAGCTGATATTTAAGTATATACATTTTTACTTGTCAAATTTTCAATTTCCAATCTTTTATTTGGAAAATGGATAACGTTTCAATTAATTTTCTTTTTGTAAAAATTCAAGAATTATTATATTTCTGAAATGATAACAGTAATCTCATGATGATTCATCATTTGTTCTATAAATTTAATATGAAAGTTCTTCTCTAATCTCTTTTATACGGCTCGATTATAAATTTTCTAGATAAATAAAACATTTCATAAATTTTTAATTAAAAATTGTCTTTTTCTCTAATTTTAATGTATTATTTCTTTCGAGCCAGTAATAATTGAAACAACTATATAACTTTCAATTTTGTTGACAAGATTTCCATATCTAAGTATCTAGATAATTTATTTATCAAATTCCCTCCAAATAGTCCATTTCCAATCTTTAATTCGGAAAATGGATAAGGTTTTAAATAATTTTTTTTCTGTAAAAATACAAGAACAATAATGAAAAATGTACCTATCATGATATAAAAGAGTTGCTAACCTTAGTTTTCATACACAAAAACGTTTAAAATCGATGTAAGATGAGCCGGGAATAGTCCGTGAAGCACTGGAGGAGCAGAAGATCGCGGCCTTGTTCGACCTTGCACTATTATAATAGGTAGTATAGTAATACTTCAGATGTTTATGAAACGAGTCGTCGCTTACTATATGCATGCAGAACACCGCGCCCGTGGTCACTGTATGAGGAAGAAAGAGAGAGGGATACTGTAAAATTCAAAACGTATTTTACGCACACATCCAAGTACCGATGGCCCGCCAATTCTAGAGCAAGAGTGGAAGATTCCGAGTGAATCTGCAAGTTTACTGGTTGATACTGTATGAAAGTAAATCGGCATATTCTTCTTTTATATATATGCATGAGTTTCCCACGAGAGGAGGGAGCACTTCGAAGAAATAACGAATAGGAGAAAAATTTTTGAGTTAATATTTTTTGACTGATATGTGATGAATTGGTTAATAAGGCTCTAAGCCGGTAAAATTTTGGACTTACCATAGTCATGAATTCCAAATTTTTTGAAGGTTTTTAAAACAATTTGTATTTAGTCCTGAAAAAAAAGTAAAATCCAATTTAATTTTAACTAAAATTTAAAATATAAGTTCTTGGTAGTTATATCAATGATACATGGATAATTCAGCATATCAGATAAATATAATTAAGAAAATTAATGTAATACTGGTTGAAACAGTTGATCAGATCGATAACATCTATATTACGTTACGTGGCCGTCATTCCTATGAAATATGGATAAATGCATAAATAAATCAAAATAAAAGAGATATTAAATGCGGAAATTCTGAAGTCTATAAGCTTAATTAATTGAGATTGTGATGCCTCATACACTGGCCAAACGGGACGGAACTTCTATCTAATAGTTCATTAACAAATTAGAAGTCTCAACAAACAGGATTCAAATGACGCCAACCATCTCTTAGAATTTAATCATAATTTCACTCATCAATATTTTGGACATTAAATTTATTTATTTCGATCTAACAAAGAAATGATTGAAATTTCAACAAACAAATTCATCGTTACATCGGTATTTTTGTGATTTTCATGTACAAAATGCATGTTTTGAATCAGAATTTTCAAAAATCTACTACCAAGAATCAGAGATAAGGTTTGTGAAGTTGACATTTTGTCGACTTTATACATTGTATGATCTATAATCGGATCATGAACAAACAGAACAGAAACATCTTAATAATGTATCATTTTGTCTAGAGATTTTGTAAGATATCATTAAATGAAACACATGAAATTAGATTTCGTCTGATATTTTATATATTACCGAAATCATTTTCCCCTTCTAAACTTTAAATTCAGAATTATCTCGAAAACCTTTTAGGTCAGGTATATTTTACATAGAAAGCATACCTAAAAATAAAATAATTATATTATTTTATTGCACCGTGCTTTTCTGGTTATTAATATAATATCACAAGGATATATTTAACCTGCAGAAGTATTCGAAATTCTTATTTTGAGATTCAAGTGAGTCATCGATCTAGCGTCACAGCCTATTTTGTGAACGTTTTCTCTGTGACAAATTTTGTAGATCATGTGACAGCAGGTGTCAGTATTAAATATAGAGTTGTAGAATACGTTATGTAGACTATTTGAATAGAATTTCAATGTAACATAGAGTATAATTTAATGTCTTTCATTAGCTGTTTCTAGATCATTTCCAATATATTTTCTGTTCCTACCATCATATATTCGACCCGCAAAAGTGTCCGAAAGTTGTTTTGCTGAAGTTAAGGAAGTCAGTCATCGATTGATCATAATTCGTTTGATACTTGCAGGCTCTGTGGGAGGCGCCACTTGTACACTTGAACACTGCATATGCTTCAAAATCCATTGTTCATATTTTCCCATAACCTCCATCCAAAACTATTATCCCCAACAATGAATGATGGTCAATTGGGACTCTTTTTTTCGTCAAACCTTGCTACTCAGTTTTTTCATTCACTACCCTGCTTTTTCATGATCATTCGCCAGATTGTTTACTATACTATCACTGGTACTATAAGAAACAGAAACCGTGTTTCTTCAAACGCTCTATAGAACAGTGTTTTCCAACCTTCTTGAATACAAGACCCCTTTACGCGTAAAAAAGATCTGGTGACGCCCAGAATCGTCATGAAACTATGTCAGTAATTTCAAAGACGAGGTATTTAATTTTCTTTCCATTGAAACTGATCGAAAAAAATTTATTATCAGAATCAATAATGTCAAAGGTTTCATGGGCACACTGCTTCCTTCATCGGCCAGCTTTGGCAGCCAAGGCTTTACCTTCTGATTTAAATGATGTGCTTAAAGAGGTTATCAAAGTTGTGAACTCCATTAGAGTTAAAGTCTTGCAAACTCGACTGCTTAGAAATATTTGTGAAGACATGGGTCCGCCCGATCATAATCTTCTTTATCACACATAAGGAAGTCAGGTAAGGTATTGACACTAGTTCTGGAACTAAAAAAAAATATTTTTGTGACTCTGTTTGGCTGTTAAAATTATTATTTCACGTTGATCTCCCTATCCACCTGAATATTTCAAACAAGAGCCTCCAAGGGAAAGAAGGAAACATTCTAACGGCCAAGGATAAAATCAAAGAATTCCTCGCAAGACTTCGTTTGTGGTCGGGTCTTTACAAAAAATTATATTTGATTCTTCTTGATTCTGGATTCTGAAGATGGATACTAAATCCATTCGGAGATATGTCAGCACAACTGGCTGATTTGACCACGAAGATGGAAGAAAATCTTGAAGCTTTTGCTGCTAACGGTATGCTTAAAATGGAGATAAATTCGGAGAATAATGACGTTTTTTGGATGAAGAGAAAAGAAGAATATCCATAGCTGAAAAGGTAAAATTATTAGTGCCATTTGCCACTTCCTACATACGTGAACTAACGTTCCCTTCAATGGTGAACTGAGAAGAGAAATAGGCTCTAATTAGAAAATGATTTGGTTATTTGCGTCTCAAAAATAGAACCGCGATTCGACAAACTAATAAAAAATAAACAGACACAGCCTTCTCACAAAAATTGTTGTAATGTGGGTCCTACAACTCTTGCTTTTCACTTTTAACTGACTTTGGCTTTAACCCGGGACCACTCGAGCAAGACTTTACGACCTTCCCTCCCCTGAGAGACGCGACCCACAGGTTGGAAAACATTGCTGTAGAGGAATGAACCAATTCATTCCAGAAGAGGAAGTTTCGCAATTTGATCCTGGAATCTACATCATCCAATTGAAATATTTCTAAAAGTGATTATATCCGCACTTTTACAAACCACTCTTCACATGATACTTTTACTTGATGAGATCCATAACAAGCCATTTTTAGATTATAAATCCAGAAATATTGTTGGTACCGCTTGCAGTAACGCGTTTCTTGCAACAACAGCATTTGTGTTTATGACTGATTCAAAGAGGCTGTCCATATTTGTTCTGTATCAAACATAAATCACGAATTATTGCTTATGTTTATAAAGTCAATTATTTTAAAATTAGGAACTATTCTCCATTATAAGTCACAATAATGCACTTGAGAGCAAAGTCATGAACAATTTTTCTGAACATATCATAAGTTACATATCGTGTATCCTCATACAGTTGATAATTCAAGACCATTATTTTATCGGAATTTAAATGGAGCTGTCCGTTACTTTATGATATTCTATTTTTACAAATAAAAACAAGAAATTTTAGTTTGTTAAAAACACGCTATTTGAAAGAAAATAGACTGCAATTTCGAACTTTACACTTCATTATCAGAACATACAATGAGAAGACACTGAAACATCATAAGTATGTATATGAAATTTACAATGAAGTGAACCGATTCTAAGAATTAATGGTACACATCTACTAAGGTTAATTATGTTCAGATAGTAAACGGAAAAGGAACAAACCGTCGGTAATTAGATTCTAAGGATTGTATTACGTGGAATTTAATAGGGTGAACAAAGTGGAATTTCCTGAATCTAGTTGCTCGTTAAGTAGATTGTTTGAAGGATTATTGTATTTAGATATTTCTATAGATTCTAGTACATTAAGTTTTTAACCCTTCGTAATTGTGTGTAAGATATTTAGGTTTTCTAGTGTAGGAAAGCGGTGTTGGGTTTCTATAAGGTGGGAAAAGACATATGAAGTTTGAGTCTAGACTAATAGGTATATCCATTTACAATCACAGTATTAACTTATAAATCACAGTATATTATCAACAGGTACATCGTATGATTTAATAGAAGTTGGCTTTGTATATGACCTAAGCGTTATTATTCATTTAATAATAAATTAGGCAGATATAGTAATGTATTTTAACTTAAACTACGTGTACATAATATCATTTAACAGAAGTTAGAGATATTGTATATGATCTAAGCGTTATAACTCATTTAATTATAAAATAGGCAAATATAGTAATGTATTTTAACTTAAACTACAGGTACATAGTATCATTTAATAGAAGTTTATTGTATATGACATAAGCGTTATTACTCATTTAATTATAAAATAGGCAGGTATAGTAATGAATTTTAACTTAAACTACGTGTACATAGTATCATTTAACAGAAGTTAAAGATATTGTATATGATCTAAGCGTTATAACTAATTTAATTATAAAATAGGCAAATATAGTAATGTATTTTAAATTAAACTACAGGTATATAGTATCAATTAATAGAAGTTTATTGTATATGACCTAAGCGTTATTACTCATTTAATTATAAAATAGGCAGGTATAGTAATGTATTTTAACTTGAGCTACGTGTACATAGTATCATTTAACAGAAGTTAAAGGTATTGTATATGATCTAAGCGTTATAACTCATTCAATTATAAAATAGGCAAATATAGTAATGTATTTTAACTTAAACTACGTGTACATAGTATCATTTAACAGAAGTTAAAGGTATTGTATATGATCTAAGCGTTATAACTCATTCAATTATAAAATAGGCAAATATAGTAATGTATTTTAACTTAAACTACGTGTACATAGTATCATTTAACAGAAGTTAAAGATATTGTATATGATCTAAGCGTTATAACTAATTTAATTATAAAATAGGCAAATATAGTAATGTATTTTAAATTAAACTACAGGTATATAGTATCATTTAATAGAAGTTTATTGTATATGACCTAAGCGTTATTACTCATTTAATTATAAAATAGGCAGGTATAGTAATGTATTTTAACTTAAACTACGTGTACATAGTATCATTTAACAGAAGTTAAAGGTATTGTATATGATCTAAGCGTTATAACTCATTCAATTATAAAATAGGCAAATATAGTAATGTATTTTAACTTAAACTACGTGTACATAGTATCATTTAACAGAAGTTAAAGATATTGTATATGATCTAAGCGTTATAACTAATTTAATTATAAAATAGGCAAATATAGTAATGTATTTTAAATTAAACTACAGGTATATAGTATCATTTAATAGAAGTTTATTGTATATGACCTAAGCGTTATTACTCATTTAATTATAAAATAGGCAGGTATAGTAATGTATTTTAACTTAAACTACGTGTACATAGTATCATTTAACAGAAGTTAAAGGTATTGTATATGATCTAAGCGTTATAACTCATTCAATTATAAAATAGGCAAATATAGTAATGTATTTTAACTTAAACTACGTGTACATAGTATCATTTAACAGAAGTTAAAGATATTGTATATGATCTAAGCGTTATAACTAATTTAATTATAAAATAGGCAAATATAGTAATGTATTTTAAATTAAACTACAGGTATATAGTATCATTTAATAGAAGTTTATTGTATATGACCTAAGCGTTATTACTCATTTAATTATAAAATAGGCAGGTATAGTAATGTATTTTAACTTAAACTACGTGTACATAGTATCATTTAACAGAAGTTAAAGGTATTGTATATGATCTAAGCGTTATAACTCATTCAATTATAAAATAGGCAAATATAGTAATGTATTTTAACTTAAACTACGTGTACATAGTATCATTTAACAGAAGTTAAAGATATTGTATATGATCTAAGCGTTATAACTAATTTAATTATAAAATAGGCAAATATAGTAATGTATTTTAAATTAAACTACAGGTATATAGTATCATTTAATAGAAGTTTATTGTATATGACCTAAGCGTTATTACTCATTTAATTATAAAATAGGCAGGTATAGTAATGTATTTTAACTTAAACTACGTGTACATAGTATCATTTAACAGAAGTTAAAGGTATTGTATATGATCTAAGCGTTATAACTCATTCAATTATAAAACAGACAAATATAGTAATGTATTTTAATTTGAATTATTTCTGTAATAAACACATTATGATTATAGTAGATTTTATCAAGTAAGAAGTAGTTAAGTTGGTGGAAAATAATTTATGAAAAAAACTCCCATGAAAAGGCAACGATTAAGGGACTAGGAATCTATCGTTAAAGGTAACTTAGAGGATGATTCGAAAATCCAATTTTTAGAAATTTTTTAAATTGGTCAGATACATGGGAGTTTATTTCGGCTTTAAATAAATTAACAATACTGACACATACTTCATGGTTACACAGAGTTCACGGAATTTTAAAACTATTTAATTTGAATTACATATTGTTAGGAAAAATTCAAACAGATCCACCAGAAGACAGGTTTTTCACATTAAAAAGAAACAAAAGGGATGCAATTAAGGATTCAGTTCACGTCTGGCAATCTCGTTTAAACAGGAATTACATGTCCTAAAAAATGAATAAAACATAGCCTAAAAAATGGATAAAAATACTGTCGATATTGCAGCATTATGCCATAACCTCGGCTGTAACTAACGAGTGACCAGTTGCAACATAGCCTCTGGCGTGTGACGTCACGATCGAATGTTCAGGCTTTGTGTTATAGAGGGTATTAGAAGAATAGGTGGTCGTTCGTCCACTTCGGGAGCTTGGTGAACACCTTTGAGTGGGAACCGCTTCAGTAGGAGATATGGGGTGAAAGAGCCTTGACCTAGACAATAAGGAACTTCACCGGTTACCCCCACATTATTAAGAATAATATTGTCAAACAGATGCAGAGCAGTTATTAAAAGTCGTGGAGGGTATATGTTGTATTAATTTTTTCTCGTATTTTTTCCATCACATCCTAAAACCTATTTTCCACAATTTAGTTTCCACATCCTAATAAGATTATTAACTATTTTCTTTCTGTAAAATATATGTTGCAAACATGAAGATGTTGAACGTGTTTCCTTAATTAGTTGAATGCCTCAATGAAATATTCCTTGTTGATCATGCAAATCTAGCTATATTGCATGTTCCCAAGATTATTTTGATGTGTATACCTATTAAAGAGAAAATAGTGCCTTTTAGTAAATAAAGAGAAGCAAGCAAGCATTTCAACAATCTCTGACAGTAATGAAATTGTGGAAAGTAAATAGATATTATGAACAATGAATAACCACCGTCTCATATAATCGCTAACATAGAAGAAATACTATTATTGATATTTATTATTCTATTAAGATGATTTTATAAGCAGATCCTGAACTGAAATGAAGTACTCGGTTTACTTACACACGAAGTACGAGTATAATACGGTGAGGAAACTAATTTCACTTAATATGTAGCGGTTTATTCTTTAATCTTACAATTAACCTTAATATCCACCGATGAGAACAGAGAAATGGGCAAGAACTCGGAACATTTAGATAAAATTTTACCATGACGCTTAATGTACACATGTCCATAAAGATGCAATATTCCAAGTGAAAATGTAAACGGAAGCTTAATCGTATCATTAATTTTGAAAAGCATGGTCTTTATCAATTACTGTTTCTTGTTATCTTTTGTTAGTAACTGAATGCAATTATCCATTGGAATTATGTTAAACAGAAAGTTTGCTTCTTAACTTGAAATTCAGTATCGTGGTTACCCAGAAAATACATTTGTTGTTGTTGAGAACACGATTCTCTCACTCTTTATTTATTCACTGATTGTAAGGAAACACAATCTAGCTGTTACTCTTGTTGAAAAACATCACGGTATTCTTTGTATAGCCGTGGATTCACAAAAGTTTCTAATACTCTAGTGATTAGGGTTGAATCAGCCAGATTTTCCACTTTATACTGGACAATGTTTCCACCGTTGTTCTGCTAATGCTGATGTTGACCTCACTGTCGATAATAGTCCAAGAACTGCGGGATGTTTCGCCTCTTATTTGGCCACTCTGAAAACTTTTAGAAACATCTCATTTGGATGATGTAGATTCCAGGATCAATTGTCGAAACTTCCTGCTCTGGAATGAATTGGTTAATTTCTCTAAAGCAATGTTTTCCAACCTATGTGTTGCGTCTCTCAGGGGAAGGGAGGTCGGAAAGTCTTGCTCGGGGGGCCCAAGCCAAAGTCGGGTAAAAGTGAAAAGCAAGAGTTGTGGGACCCGATGCATTACAATAAAAAATCAATAAGTTTTTCATTCATCTTCGTGGTCAGATCAGCCAATTGTACTGATATATCCAAAAAAGAATTTAGTATCCAGTTCTGGAAGTAATTTAATAGTTTCTCTTCCAAATTATGCAAGCTCTGTACCATGCAAGAAATCTGTTAGGTTGCTATGTTGCTACCAACGATTGGTTCATTACCATTTCTTCAACAATTTTCTGAATGGAAGGGAAAGAATTATTCATCATTTCCTGTAAAGACCACAAACGAAGTTTTGCGAGGGATCCTTTGATGTTATCCTTAGCCGTTAAAATTTTGTTTTATTTCCCTTGGAAGCTCTTGTTTAAAATATTAGGATGGTTAGAGAGATCAGTGAGAAATGATAATTTTAGAAGCCTAACAGGGACACGAAAATGATTTGTTTTAGTTCCAGAACTCGTGTCAACACCTTATCTTTGGATTGCCACCTGACTTCCTTCTGTGTGATAAAGAAGATTTTCATGGAGCGGACTCATGTCGTCACAAATATTTCTAAACAGCCGAGTTTGCAGGGCTTTACCTTCAATAGAGTTCACAACTTTGATCACCTCTTCAAGCACATCACTTAAATCAGAAAGTAAAGCCTTGGCTGCCAGAGCTTGCCGATGAAGAAAGCAGTGTGTTCATGAAACATTTGGCATTATTGATTTTGATAATAATTTTTCGATCAGTTTCAATTGAAAGAAAATTAAATACCTCATCTTTGAAATTATTGACATAGTTTTATGACGATTCTTGGCGTCACCAGAATTTTTTTACTCGTGAAGGGCTCGTGTATTCAAGAAGGTTGAAAAACACAGTTCTATAGAACGTTTGAAGAAAAACGGTTTCTGTGTCTCCTCACGGACCTGCGTAAACAACCAGGCGAATGATCATGAACAAACAGGTTTGTGAGGAGAAAAGATGATGAGGAGCAAAGTTCGACGAAAAAAATAGTTCCAATTGACCATCATTCATTGTTATGGATAATAGTTTTGGATGAAGGCTATGGCAAAAATATGGACAATCGATATAGAAGTATATGAAGCGTGCAAGTGTACAAGTGGCACCTCCCAGGAAGCCTGCAAGTACCAAATGAAATATGATCAATCGATCACTGACTTCCCTCACTTTTCTTAGCCAAATAGCTTTCGAACGTTTCTGCTGATCGAATGCATGATGGGAGGGAAAATATATTGGAAATGATTTAGAAAGAGCTAATGAAAGGCGATAAATTATACTCTATGTGACATTGAAATTGTATTCAAATGGTCTACGTAACGTATTCTACAACTCTATGTCTTATAATGACATCTGCTGTCACATGAACTATAAAATTTATTACAGAGAAAACGTTCACAAAATAGACTGTGACGCTACATCGATGACTCACTTAAATCTCACTATGAGAATTTCGAACACTTCTGCAGATTAAATATATGCATTTAATATTATATTAATAACTAGAAAAATACTGTTGTCAAGGTTCAATAAAATTCTATAATTGAAGAAAAAATTAGTTTCACCCAAGTGTGAGTTCACATTGATATTAATATTGTAATGTTTAATTTTCACAAACAATTTTATGTAGATACATACTACCAGGTTTCGAGTAGCTTTCTGAATTTCAACTGTTGAACATGTATTATATATGGGATCTTTTTATAGAGCACTATAAAAAATTATTTGAACAAAATTTTCCATTAGAAAAATACAAAATTTGCAGTAAGAGCAAAAAAATTAAAGTAAAAAATTAGGAGTTAGACTCTTTAAAAAATTCCCTAGATCTATTAAATATAATCTCAAAATTTGATCCAAATTATAATGTACTATATAAAAAGATAAAACAAAATTTTGACTCATTAATAATAACTCGAAGACAAAAACTCTTAAAAAAGCAAATACTAAGCTCAAGTAATAAATCAAAAACCACCTGGAATATTGTAAATAATGTATGTAATAAAAATAAGAAAAATAATGATATAAAAATTACGGGCGATTTAAATAAAGTTGTAAACGATTTTAATGATTTCTTTATAAATTCTGGAAAAAGGTTATACAATGATAAAAATAATCAAGAACCTTATGTTTGTCCCATTGAACCTGTCGAATAGTCTTTATCTTTATCCAGTGACAGAAGATGAGATAATAAAGGGTTGTAATCAGCTGCAAAATAAGTTTAGTTTTGGTGTTGACGGCATTCCCCTAACTATTCTTAAATTCTCATTAGCAAAAATACAAAAAATATTATGTCATATTATAAATTGTATATTTGAAAATGGTATATTTCCCGACGCTTTAAAGGTAGCAATAGTAAAGCCTTTGTATAAAAAAGGAGACTGCGAGGACTTGGGTAGCTATCGGCCTATTAGCCTTCTTTCTTCGTTTGCCAAACTGGTAGAAAAAATTTTGAGTCACAGATTAGTAGGTTTTCTTACAAAATTCAAAATTTTTGACAAAAGTCAACATGGCTTTCTTAGGGGCCGAAGTACAATGACAGCTGTATTCGAATTTACTAGATTTGTGTTAAAGGCTTTGGATAATCAAGAGATACCTTGTGGAATTTTCTTAGACTTATCCAAAGCCTTTGACTGTATAGATCACACAATTTTAATCAAAAAACTGACAAATAACGGTATACGAGGGAAACAGTTGTCAATTATAGTCAGCTACTTAAAAGATAGAAACCAAGTTGTAGAAATGAACTCAGACCAGAACCAATACATATCAAAAAAAAATATATATATTGAAATGGGAGTGCCACAGGGCTCTATATTAGGGCCTCTTCTCTTTCTAATATTTATCAATGATTTGCCTATAATAATATCGGAAAGTGGCCATACCTCGATAAACTATGCGGACGACGAGAATGTTGCCATTAAAAGTAACAATATTGAGAATTTGAATCAGGAGTTGATCCTAGTGCTGACAGAGATTGAAAATTGGTGTCAAGTCAATAAACTTGTAATTAACAAGTCAAAAACAAAGTGTGTGATTTTTCAAACTAATAAGTCGAATATTGAAATTCCAAAAACTCTTACTTTGAATAACCAAATTATTGACGTAGATAATAGTACTAAATTTTTGGGACTTATTATAGACAAAAATTTGAATTGGTATGAACAAATAACATCTCTTTCAAACAGACTTAAATCTAAACTATACGTATTAAGAACTTTAAAAAAATCGGTGGACAAGGAAACTCTAATGGTTGTCTATTACGCCTTTTTTCAGTCTCTGATAACTTATGGGATTACTTTCTGGGGCAACAGCTCTCAATCTAAACAGATTTTGATTCTACAAAAAATGGCAATACGCATAATTCATGGCCTGAGGCATCGAAACTCCTGTAAAGGTACTTTTCGCCAATTCAATATTTTAACTGTAATTTAATTGAAAAAATTCAAAGCAGCTGTTACTAAATTGCTAATAACTTTAGAACCTTATACAGTTGCAGATTTTTTAGAACAATAAGTCTGTATATTATGTGCTAACATTTTACGGTGATAGTGTTTCTATATTATTTATTATTTGTTTATATATGTATATATATATGTAGTGAAGTGTATATACATAAAGTTACTACGACGTTTTTTAATATTGTATTGTTCATGTTTATTCTTTAAATGTAGACAAACCATGTTGAAATAAAGATTATTATTATTATTATTATTATATAAATCAAAACTGAAATTCCACATACAAACTTTAATTATGTGGAGATGAAGCCATATAAATAATTTTATACATTAAATTCATTATGTATATATACCTAAGGATGAGGTGTAATAATTGATCTCGGAATTTGGAAGTATGGATCTACAAAAACAAAGTCTAATTTCGTGTGTTTTATTTAAGAATATCTCACAAAATCTGTAGACAAAATGATGCATTTTTAAGATGTTTCTATTTCTGTTCTGTTTATGATCCGATTATAGACTATACAATGAATAAAGTCAATGAAATGTCAACTTCAAAACCAATTATATCTAGTTCTTGGTAGTAAATTTTAGAAAATTCTAATTCAAAACTTGCAATTTTGTACATGAAAATCACAAAAATACCGAGGAAACGCTGAATTTGTTTGTGAAATTTCAACCATTTCTTTATTAGATCAAAGTAATATGAAACAATTTCAAGTAAACTAATGCGGGCCTTTTGTTTGAATGCGCAAAATATCGGGGTATGAGTAAAATTATGATTAAATTCTAAGAGATGGTTGGCGTCATTTGAATCCTTCTCTCAAATTGTTAATGAAGTTCCGTCCCGTTTGGCCAATGTATGAAGCATCACAATCTCAACAGCTAAGCTTATAGATTCCACATATTTTGCATTTATTACTATGTGATTTTGAATTATTTATGCATTTATCCATAATTCTTTTTATGATAGATTCGTAGAGTTCATAGGAATGATGGCCACTTAACTTAATATACGGTTGTAGATAGAGCAATTAATGTCACCGGAATGAATAGATCCTAGATGTGCGCGTGTTTTTTTAAAATTATAATACATCTTGATAATCTCAGAATTTCAGTATGTAATTAGATAAATTGCGCAATTTTGGAAAGTTATGAATTTAGTTTTTCAGTTGAATTAATCTCATTATTTTGGTTTCATATTTTGTCTGATATTGATCATTACCATTCCTTATAATTTACCATTCAGCAAAAGAGAAATGAAGAAACGTTTTTAACAGTTGTTTCTAAATTTCTACTCACAAATCATAACTATCCAGATAATTTATTTTGCGAGGTACTTTTTACTTTCGGAATTATCTTCTTTTAATTTTGCTTATTCACGAAGGCATAATTAGTCCGTGAAGTTTTTTATTTTGACAAAATATCTCATCAAACTTCTGAACAAGACCATGACAAATTGGTCAATTTAAGATAACCTCAAGACATTAAGTGCTTTCGATTATTTTAAACACGCTTAATGAGACTTAATTCATAAATATTCTGATCGACAAATTCAATAAGACGTAAGAATCATCAGTGACCCAGGGATTCCACTTCATATTATCTTTATATATTATAGGATTACAGATTTAATTAGAATATTAATATTAATATTCCAATATTAGAGCGTTGCTTCCATTGTTTTATACACCTTTAGTCTAGATTATATAATGAGGATGGTATCTGGAAAATTCTTCGCAGATAGTAATTCATCCCGGGAAAATTCATTGCAGGGAAAATTCATCGCGGAAAAATGCAGCGCAAGAAAATTTATCACAAGGAAATTTTTAGAATTGTTTGGATGCTAGTATTTTTACTAGTCAGATTTCTAAATTGGAGGAAAACAGAAAAATTAAAAACGCAACACGTAATATGATTATGTTTATATTTACATTTTTTTTACAAATTTTGTTCCATTTACAATAAAGATTCAAATAAATATTATCTTATCCAATATTAAGTGGAAGTCTTCTCAAATAATCAAGTATTCTACGTTTGGCATAGTCATCAAATATGTCCTGGAGTCATCACGGTAGTATCACGAAAGCCACCATGAATTTTCCATGCGATGGATTTTTCCGCGATGAATTTCCTCACGATGTTTGTGTAAATCTGTTGGAAACTGTATGGAGAACTGATTTCAGAAACACATTATGAGAACATTTGAATAAAATTACAATGGGACATAGAGTATAGTTTAAAGTATTTCATTACCTGTTTCTAATCATTTCAAATATATTTTATGTTTCTATAATCATAAATCATACATTTGGTTCGCAGAAGTCTCCAAAACCGAAAAATTGTGCTAAAAAAAGTGAGGAAAATTAGTGATCGATTGATTACATTTCATATTATTTGATATTGCAAAAACAGCACAGTTTTTACTAGTTGTAGTTTTTCTTCTTTCAATTCTCACATTAGCAGGTATACACATTTACAAATACCTACGAGTATTGTTCCTAGAAGAAAATGGGAAACTAGTCCGAAATACCGAGAAACCCAACAGTATACCAAGAGAAATTTGATTTATTGCAGATACCTAATTTATAGGCTGACCATATAGAAAAAAATTGTATTTCTCTATGAAACTGTACAATTACTTACTGCAGAATATAAAAACAGATTAATAACCCAAAATTATATTGTCGTTCAGTTTATGATTATGTGAACCGTACACTATCAATGATTTTTCACTAAATATATTTTATTTGAATGTTTTATTTGTAATGTTAATACTATTTTAATATTCAGCATCATATATGACTCATTTCACAAACATTTATACATAATTTTTTATTGTTGAATACGTGTATCATGAAATGAATAAGCTTAACTGTCTATGTACCTATCTATCTATCTATCCATCGCAATGTATAAGAATGAGATTGTACATGTTTTATAATAAAATAAAATCTATCGTGATAATCCTTTTTTTATAATTTGATAAACGAGAAGGGAAGCTATAATGTTCGAGCAACATCGTGTGAGCAAGCGGTATAATGTTGGAAGAGGAGATAGGTATTCGTATTTTCCTAGAAGGTTTGGAGGATATAGGCGTGAGGCAAGACCTCACTAGGCAACGAGTTCCACACCTTCGCCGTTCGATAGGAAAATGAAGTCTGGTAGAAAGAAGTTCGGCAGATCTCCAGCTTGACAGTGAGATTGCTGATGAACACCGACCATAGAAATATCTATAGAACTTTCTACGATGTTCTAGAGAGGTCTATGAGCACGTATCAATAAAAAGAATAGGCTCTCTTCTGGATATAATCCAAGAGCTTCAACGCATGTTTGAGAGCCGAACTCCAAGCATGTGAACAGTAATCCAGTACAGGTCGAAGATGTGCTTTATGGATTATGAGGAGCTGGCGGGATGTAAAGTAGCTCTAGACACGGAACAGAAAACTAAGTTTTTGTGAAGCGGTTTTCGCAATGGACCTCACGTGATGCTCGCATAAGAAGGTGCTGTTGGTGGTGATCCTGAGCATGGATATGGAAGACTTCATAGGAATAGTTGTACCTGACATCATCATATTAGAGATTGTGGAATCCGCCTTCCTGGAGAAGACGCAAGCTTGAGTTTTGATTGCATTAAACTCTACTAGATTATCAGATTCCCATTTCAACATCTTTGCGCCAGATCTCCCTGTCTCGTTCCTCTGGCTTCATTGGATGGTATGAGGACTCTAGATGAGAAAGCGGTATGTAGTGTACCCTCATATGCAAAGCTGTGATCGGGACAGCTGGTCACTTCCTGCAGATTGTTTATATAGAGTAGAAATAAGTTAGATCCCTGTGGTACTCCAGCAGTGATAGCCATTGTATCGGAGGATACTTCGTCAACCACCACATGGAGTGATCTATCTGAGAGAAAACTCGATAGTAAGCGTCAAAGTTGAGGCGGCAAACCCTATGATGAAAGTTTCCAAAGAAGGCTTTGGTGCTCGGTCAAATGCTTTAGAGATATCCAATGCTAGCTAGAGATACCCCATGTTTTTCATTAGATTCCTGCCATACATGTGTTTCGTAGGCAAGCAGGTCTCCTGTTGATCCCTGCTGGCGAAAGCCATATTGCTTGTCATTCACGATTTTGGAGCTCTCTAGGTATTGGATGTGCTCGAAGTTGATTGCTTTCTCCATCAATTTAGAGATCAGAGATAATAGTGCAATGGGTATATAATTACTAGTTTCTATAGTTTCTTCATTTATCACGGGAGAATTAGTAATAAAAAATTCAATTTTAAAGAAACAATTAACATTTCCAAACTATATAATTTATTTAAAATTCAAATCTTCATCAGAAATGTCACTGAACTGGTTGAACAATTGTTACAATTTATGAATGTGTCAATATACAAAAGTGTAAATTGTATTCTTTTTCATCTTTAGTTGTGGATCACAGTTTTATCAAATTGTTGATTGCAATTACCAATTTTATACTTCATGGCATACATTTTTCCGAAACGAAATTGCAGCTGCAGAGATATTTAGCAAAATACTTTATTCGTTCAGAATGGGATATCACAGAATCATTCAAACCGTTTCTTTCAGTTTTATAATTCGTAATTGGAGTGAAGTATCTGATTTAAGAATAAATCAATCAGATGTTGGATATCTTAATTATATGGAAAGTGGATTCTCATTAGGAATGATATCAATTGCTGCACTATATTTGATTGTTTTCGGAACCTTTCAATAAACTGAAGTAACGACAATCTATTTAAGAAAACATGAAAGTGCTCGATTGTACGTCTTACGATCCTGCTCTTCTTTCGAGGCAAGCGGACAGCCGGTTTTTGCGTTACGTTATGATTAAAAGAATAGAAATTTCTTCACACTTTCATGTAATTGAAATGTTTATAATTTTATATGGTTATTGGATATAAGAAGAACTAGTCGATCATTTTTTGAGTGACCTGAATCTGCATTGTTATTATTAGTCGAAGTGTTCGGATTTCTACAATTTATTTTGATAGGCCTCGATATAAATGCTCACTTTTATTACAATAAACTAGTTTATTGGATTGTTCTTAACGTAGCCATTCAACGAACCAATTCAATACCAATAAGTTAATGAACTGATTAATTCATTTTACATTCTTTACAGCACAATCCAGAAAGTATAATTTCTTGAAAATCCAAATATTCTGGTTATACTATTGATAAGAAATAATCACCATTATCGACTAAAAATACTATCAAAGTAATGTAGACATTTCGGCTACCAATTAGCCATCATCAAAGTGAACTAAATTATAAATCAAAATGTGCCTGTTCAAATACTATTTGGGAATAATAATGTAAACAATGGGTTACCCTCAGCTGGAGATAAATGAGAATTTAATAAATTGCTAAGTTACCTAATGTGTTTTAAAATTGATACACTTTCTTGAGAAATGTTGTGACCTGTATTCAAAATATGTTCGGCTGATTTTTCACCATTTTTTTAGATGGTCAAAATGTTTCTTATAACGAGTTCAAATGTTATAGTTTGACACTTTATAGTTTATTAATTCTGATAACAGATAACATCCATTGCATGTTTCACTTGGGTAAATAGGTAATAACTAAAGTGAGGCATTTATGAAATTTCAATTTTTCATATTATATGGAATTTTTCATATTTTCAACTATTTTTTAATTTTCAGCATATCTGTTACAATTTTACAAGCAATTCCTTCCTATACAATTCAACCAAAACATTTTATTATTCTTGCGACTAAAGTAAATTTAAAAGCTCTCACTTTGTGTTGCTTGACTGGTTTTGCATGTAGCAGGTATAATTTTAAGAAAAGGACAATTACTGGTAAATCCCAATAATATTGTTGATTTTTAAAATATTCACAATAAAGATTCTTGACCCACGTATGAATTATATATAAATTCTCGGGAAATAGGTCACATTAACACTTATGCTTTATATTTTCTTGTCTTTACCTACGTTTCGGTCTCACGACCATCATCAGAAAACTTATTATGGCTAAAAATGGATTACTTGAAACTAATTGTATTACACAAAGCGTCCTTATCGCACCAATTTCAATTAAAACGCCCAGGTCACCGAAACGAACAGAAACATGAATAATCGAAATTGAGGTGTTACAATTTCGATTATTCGTGCAGAAGAAGTTAACTTTCCCCTTGTAAATGATTTGATATCTAGCGTAAAAAAATATTTTTAAAAGCTCCACTTAGAATTCAATTTTATAGAGAGCATTTACCTCATCTTCCTTTTCCACCTCAACCCGTTTTAACACGTTGGGGAACGTGGTTAGAGGCTGCTTCTTTTTATGCCGGAACCTTTACGCAAATAAAAACTGTTATACAAGAATTTGAAGATGATTCTTCTCAGCCTCTCTTGCAAGTCAAAAAAATTGCTGACCAATCACATTTTATGTCAACAAGTTTCATTTATAAAAACCAATTATAATTTCATTTCAAATTATAATTGGAGTAATCCAAATTATCTTTGATAGAGATTGTAAATTTAATAAAAGAATTTGAGCAAAAATGCAAAAATGTTCCGGGTGTTTAATTGTGTAGCCTTTCTTTTAAAACTACTGTTTCATAATTGAAAATATATTATTGAAAATGATACAAATCAAAATCTTGTTTTTACAACAACTGTCGTTCTAACAATAATGTCATGACAACACTCTGCCTACTTCATTACAAAAATACCGTCGTCCACAGATGCGGAATATCAACGTTATAATTTGAACATAATCGGCCCCTTTGAAAACCTCAAGGTTTCAATAAAACTTAAAAATATGATTACAAATGAATTAAATTTGCTTGTAAAGCATAATACATCAATTTATGGTATTTCTTCACAGTTTAACTTGTCAGAGTCCGATACACTACTATCACTTTCAAATGGAAGTATACAAATTTTTACAACTGGTCTCTTATAAATACCGTTGATCGTTTTGATGGTAACTGATCTGATAACGTCGTCGTTTCCTTTATGCAGGCTGATCACTCGTCCTAAATGCCAATTAAGTGCAGGGGTGTTATCTTCCTTTACGATGACTAATACTCCTGGTTTCAGCAAATTGGGATATTGTTGTTTCCATCTTGTTCTAATTTGTAGCTCAGAAACGTATTCTTTGGACCACCTAGTCCAAAAGTGTTGTAGAAGTTGTTGGGTCCTTTGAAAAATATCTAAGCGATTTCCTTTAATATGCTCCAGGTTTTGGTCGGGTACAGCAATAAGTGATTGTCCGATGAGAAAGTGCGCAGGAGTCAAGGGACTTGGGTCATTTGGGTTATTGGATATGGGACATAGAGGTCGTGAATTTAAACAAGCCTCTACTTGTGTCAACATTGTATATAGGTGTTCAAAAGTGAGAGATGCATCACCTATTACACGCTTTAAATGATACTTGGTAGATTTAATACCGGCTTCCCATAACCCACCCCAATGTGGTGCTCGAGGAGGAATAAAATGAAACGATATACCTTCCATTGCAGTTTTTGATTCAATTTCATGACGAGATCTGTTAAGGAAGCTATCAAGTTTTGCTTTCGCTCCAACAAAATTAGACCCGTTATCAGAATATATATTCAAACATTTACCTCGTCGTGAAACAAAACGGCGTAATGCAGCTAAAAAAGATTCAGTACTTAGATCGCTAACAAGTTCAAGGTGAACCGCCTTTGTAACAAAACAGATAAAAAGGCAAATATATGCTTTGGTTATAAGTGGTTTTCGACCCTTTCTATCGTGTATCAAAAATGGCCCGGCATAATCGACGCCAGAATTCAAAAATGGCCTTGCAGGTGTGATTCTAGATTCAGGAAGATCAGCCATTATGTATTTAGTGCTGGTAGGATTGATTTTGAAACATCGAACACACTGACGAATTATTCGTTTCACGGTGTTACGTGCAGATACAATCCAAAATCTTTCTCGAATAGAAGATAATACTAATTGGGGTCCTGAATGGAGTAACCTTTCATGTTCACATCTAATAATCAGAATTGATAAGTGATGTTTCGATGATAAAAGAGCAGGGTGTTTTTTCTGATAATGAAATTTGGAATTCTTCAATCTACCACCTACTCGTAAGATTCCAAGTTCATCTATAAAAGGACTTAATGACAATATTTTACTGTTCTTACTAACGTTACCAGTTTTCTTTATATCGGATATTTCTTGGGCAAATGTTTGTTCTTGAGAAAGACGTATCAATATATTCATGGAATGGTGAAGTTCTTCAACTTCAATTGAATTGATTTTTCTGCAAGTCTTGTCTGATAAACTATTATTTTTAAAACGTATACAATATGATATAATTCGGAGTAGCTTATTCAAATCCGAATATTTCGTTATTATATTCTCGAATTTTGGATTTGGATATTTTGATACTAGATTTACTGAAAATTGTTGTTTTCGAATTTCTTTGCTATAATCGTCATCAAATTCGGGAAGACTTTGATGAGGATTTTGTTGCAGCCCATTTACTTTGAATATTAGATAACCACCATGGACCGGTCCACCAAAGTTTTAAATTTTGTAACTCCCTGGGATCAACTCCTCGTGTTAATAAATCTGCAGGATTATCGCGAGTGTTGATATATTGCCATCGTTTTGCATCGGTCAAATCTTGAACTTCGGAGACCCTATTCGCTACAAATGTCTTCCACATATGAGGAGGTGAACTAATCCATGATAATACAATTGTAGAGTCCGACCAATACCAGATACTGTTGAAGTCAATATTCATGGATTTGATTACTTTATCTACTAATTGTGCTAATAATACAGATGCACACAACTCAAGTCTTGGTACGGTTATGATTTTCAGTGGTGCCACCCTATTTTTTGAACATAATAATTTCACGAAGCATTTGTCATATTGATCAATGGATCTTATATATACACATGCCCCATATGCTAATTCGGATGAGTCCGAAAATCCATGTAGCTGTATTTCGCGAAAATTCCTACAAATAACTTGTCTTGGTATTTTAATAGAGCTGCCGTACTCCAAATTGTCTCGAAATGATTCCCACATTGTATGAATGTCTAGAGGGACCGATTCATCCCAAGATAATTTATATTGCCATAATTTCTGCAATAAAATCTTTGCTATTATTATTGAGGGACCTAATAAACCAAGCGGGTCAAATATCTGAGCTATCGTCGAAAGAATCGATCTTTTAGTGATTCTTTTGTTCTTTTGGGGTGTGATAGAATAATTTAAAATATCTTCAGAAGCACACCAACGTAAACCCAAGGTTTTAGTTATGTTTGAATCACCAATGTTCAAAATCGCTCCGTGATCCTTTGAGCATATACTTTCAAGCACCTCAGCTTCATTGGATGACCACTTGTTCAGACAAAAGCCACCAGATAAGAGAATTGCAGTGATTTCTTGTTGTATTAATTTAACGTCTTCAATGGTATCACCACCAGTTAGTAAATCATCTACATAAAAATCTCGACGAATGATTTTACTTACTAATGGATTATGTTCGAATGCTTCTATGGCTAATTCGTGTAAACAACGTATGGCTAGGAAAGATGCAGATGATGTACCGTATGTCACTGTGTTGAGTTCAAAACATTCTACATCCTTGGAATCATCTGATCTCCAAAAAATGCGTTGCAAAGATCGTTGGTTATTTTGAATTAATATTTGTCGATACATCTTTGTGATATCAGCGGTCAACACAAAATTGTATTTTCTAAACCGTAGTACTATAGATAATAAATCCTCTTGTATTGTAGGTCCTATCATGTGTAAATCATTTATTGAATAACCAGATGAAGTTTTTGCCGAAGCATCAAATACTACTCGGAGTTTAGTTGTAATGCTGCTTTCCTTTATCACAAAGTGATGTGGGACATAGTAGGCATTATCGTCTTTTGGAGAATGTAATTTAGTCATATGTTGCAAGTTCTCATATTCTTCCATGAAAGTAACATATTGATTCTTCAAATTAACATTTTTATTTAGCTTTTTCTCCATTGAGTAAAATCGTTTCATCGCCATTTCTTTAGAATTACCAAGTTTAGAAATAGATTCTTTCAAAGGTATGCTGACAATAAATCGTCCAGTAGAGTCTCGCATTGTGTGTTGTACGAAGTGCTTTTCTGCTGCATTTTCTTCTGAAGAGAAATATTTTCTTTCTGGATATTCCTCGATTTCCCAAAACCTCTTAACTTGTCGTTCAATTTCTCCAAACGATACCAAATTATAACAAGAAGCCTTTGAATAAGAAATATAATGTGGAATTTCTCCTGTTACTATCCATCCAAGCAGAGTTTTTTGTAATACTGGCTTATTTTTTCCAAGCTTAATTTGACCGACGCTTATGAGTTGCCAAAATATGTTTGAACCAATTAGTATGTCAATTTTCGCAGTGTGATTGAATTTTGGATCGGCTAATGATAAATTGCGAGGTATGTTTAATGATCCACTGTCAAAAGAAACAGATGGAAGGTTTTCTGTGATCTTTGGGATAATCAAACATGATATCATATTTTTGTATGAATTACAACGTGATTGTATTTTAACTTTAGTGCATTGTGTAATATTTGTAACTGATTGATTAATACCCGATATAGTGAAATTAATCTTAGATTTTTGCATTCCTAATATATCGCTTAATTCCTTAGAAATAAAATTTGACTGTGATCCTGAATCTAGCAAGGCTCTACATTCATGAATTTTGCCATATCTATCGGATACCTGTATAACTGCTGTAGATAGAAGAATTTGAGATTCAATGTTTTGTAATGAATGATGCGACGAAATTTTGTTACTGCTTGAAGTATTTCCATTGATTGTTGTTTCAAGGTTATCCTCACCATTTGACATTGACTCATTTTGTTTATTTACAAAGTGTAGAAGGGTGTTATGTTTCTTGTCACATTTTCTACATGTACCTTTCTTACAATTTTGTGAGCTATGACCTTTCTTGAGGCAATTTAGACATAAATTCAATAGTTTGATCTTATTAAATCTTTTTTGTATTGAAAAATCTAGAAACTTTTGGCAATTATAAATCAAATGGTTGTCGCTACAGATAGGACATTGTAACATATCAGCAACTAAATATGATTTAGTCCTTTGCTTAACTTGTTGAACTTTGTTGTCATTATCGTTTAATTGTAAAGTTTCTAGTATTCGGCATTTTTCATTTAAGAATGAAATTAATTCCTTGAAGGTGAGTATGTCAGAGATTGTTTTCTCAGATTCCCAGTCACGTCTTGTGATAGAATCCAATTTCGAGACAATCAAATGTATTAATAATATATCCCATTGATCTATAGGTTGTTTCAGAGCTTCTAGAGCTCTCAAATGCATAGAGACTTCATCTAATAGATGGCGTAAGCTTATAAAGGATTCTTTGCTAATGTTTGTCAAATTGAAAAGACCTTTGACATGATTATTGATTAGAAGTTTTTTATTTTCATAGCGTTCCAATAATAATTTCCAAGCAACGCCATAGTTCGCAGAGGAAATTTCTAGTGATCTTATGATATCTGACGCTTCTCCCTTCAATGATAATCGTAAATAGTGAAACTTTTGTACATCTGAAATAGCATTGTTAGCGTGAATTATAGAATCAAAGGTATCTCTAAAGAATAACCACTGGTTGTAATTACCATCGAATGTTGGTAAATTTAAAGTTGGCAATTTTATCTGATTTGTATCATGGATTTCGGATCGCGATTCATTTACTGAACCTTCCTTGGCATTTGATTGATTTATAAATTGATTTGCCTTAGAAATGATCGAATAATAATATTGTTCAAAATTGTTTCGTTCGACATCGTTATTACTCACATCGTTATTCAATAATTCGATATTTAATTGAATTTCATTGAAATTGTCCAATAACAATACGGCGTTTGAGAGACGTATTTTCAGCTCACAAATGTCTGGAGATTCATCTCGTTGAAATACATCAATGTATGTATTGAAACGAGTTAACTGGCCTTTAATAGAGCCACGTTTCAATATCAAATTTGATAGATCAGTCATTGTGTAAATAATTTTCGTAGATCACACTGAATGCTGACACAAGTAGAGATATAAAAGTATTAGTATTATTATGATTGGAAATAGGTATTAAGGACTGGGAACGCACTCACTTTGGGAGCTAATGCCTTGATTTCACCTGTAGAATGCCAGTGATTATGGGCTATGTTTTCCAAATTCCATCACTTTATCCGTTATCGAAAGATCATGATTAATTGTGTAGCCTTTCTTTTAAAACTACTGTTTCATAATTGAAAATATATTATTGAAAATGATACAAATCAAAATCTTGTTTTTACAACAACTGTCGTTTTATTAACAATAATGTCATGACAACACTCTGCCTACTTCATTACAAAAATACCGTCGTCCACAGATGCGGAATATCAACGTTATAATTTGAACACCGGGACATATTGGAAATCAAATATAAAAAAACTTCAAAGCAGTAATTGATAAGAACCATGGCTACAAATCCCTTTTACAAGCAGCCAATGCTTTAATTGGACATTTTGATGAAACATTTGCATTGGAACCAGAAATTTTGTCACATTTAAAAAACGCCGCTATTACGTCTGTTGACGTAGAGAGAAGCTTTCCTGCATTTAAACATATGTATACAAATAGGAGGCGAAACTTTTTGTTAGAGAATTTCGAGAAATACTTAATTGTTCATTGTTTTAATAATTAATTAATCATGTGAAAATTGTTTTGGTGGATATATTTTTGAATAACAAAATATTGAACCATGTTTTGTTTTATTTCAAACTACCCCATTGAAAAGCAATTGATTGTGAAAATTAAAATATTAATTTTTAAATAATTTCAGTGTTTAAGATTAAGTATGGGTTATTTACAATCACATCAGTCACTCATGTCCATAGTCAACATATATCCCTTGCCCAACGAAATATCCTGTATGTAAATGCGTGAATTAATTTATTTTGATTCTACTGATCTGTCCTAACAAATGGAACAGGAACTATGAATAAATCTCAAACAACTTCCTCTCTGGCTAATACCTCGACGGATAGTAAAATACAAAAATATACTTATGTATGGAGGAAAATATTACAAAAATGTATCAAGTAAGATTCAAAGAACAGAAAAAAATGTATATTCATTCATTTATCAATTATGAGGTCACATAAGGCACTATTAATATTAGCAAGGACGATCTGTTTTATTTCAGTGACTAAATCATTAATGATTCTCAATTTTTCACCAGAGTTGATGAGTAATGTGCATCTATACAGTATGTCTGGAATTAATGTTAATATACTGCAGGACCTTATTTCTCGGATGATTTTGAGAAAAAAGTTCATATAAAGAAGGGTCGAAAAATGCTTCCTAAGGGAGCTATAACTCTAGCTATAAGGGCAAACCTTGAAGACTGATTTTTGTTAATATCTTCGAAACGGTTCAAGATAAAATTATGAAATTCAAAACTGTCTAGCACTATAGAAAAAAATTTGTATATGGTTTTTTAATAATTTTTCATAAGAAATCTTGAAATTTGAACTTTTCTTCACCAAAAAGGTGAAGGAGTCGTATACTCATTTACCATTCTGAATTTCATAATAATTTTATGTTGAACCATTTCGAAGTACTTTATAAGAATCGTTCTTGAGGGTTCATTTGGAGAGCTCCCTTTGGACGCATTTTTCAACCCCTATTTAGAAAAACTTTTCCAAGTTTTCCCAATGGCTCGGCGGAAAGAAATTTGGCTCCAACGATGGGGTCATCGCTGAAACAAACGCCTATTTTGAAGTATTGCTGAAATCGTAGTATTTGGAATGGATTGAAACGTTGGATGAAGTGTATCGGGCTACAAGGAGATTATGTTGAGAAATAATTAAATTTTGACCAAATAAATCATTTCTTCAATTTTTCGAGGACTTTTCACCTTGCCCTCGTAAGCTAACACTCTATCCAAGAAAGTCCTGCATGAGTTACTGTAAAAAATTAGGATTTTTGAGTGCCACTTTGCTATATATATTATCTCTTGTAATGTTCATAAAGAGTAACTGATTCATTTAATTCCAATAGTGACTCGTATGCATCTGAAATGTCAATAACGGAAAGGAACCAGAACGATTTAAGAATCTCGCATCATATCTGTTCATTTCATGTAGAAGGACCTCATTGAGGGCAGTCTCTTAAAATTCATGTCAATATATCATGTACTGATTTTTTTCATGATGAATGTCAATATAGTTTTTTCCATGGCCTTAATTCTTTAATATTATTATCTTCGATTCAACACCAAAAAACCACGTCATATGTTGTGACTCATTCTGAACTTTAATTATTATTATTATTATTGTGATTATTTACGTTATCAATATACCGATTGATTATTTCAGAAATTTCGTAAATTCGATACCTGTTTTATTCCTCATTTTACCTGTCCCCGAAAAGCTGTCTTTCCGGAATTTGCCTATGTATCTATATTTGTACAAGAAATAATGTGTTGCTTTTTATTTCTAGCTTACCCACGGTCGTACATACAGGTCTGGGGACTAGAATGTTTGACATGGGTCTCTTACGCCTCGCCAAACTCGTAGTCGCTCGCTCAGCCACTAGGTAGCTCTTGGATCTCGAAGTACGGCAACAATCACATTATTAAGTAAAATAATTTTTCTCGTAACGCAATATTTACTATTCTGATTTGAGAAAGGAATAGAACTGTTACTCTTGTCAAAATGTATTACTCACCTTAAAAATAACTTCCCCTTCTTCGTTATACATGACGCACACATAAAAGACCTCGTTAAAACGATTTCTATCCGGAATCGCAAGCATCCACTTTTTCGCATTTCCGCATCTTTCGGCTTCAAAAACAGAAGTTTTTTGCTTTACACTTCTGTACCACGTTTTGCATTTCGGCACAATGCACAGTTTGTAATTTGTTTCTAAAAACGCAGGTATTCCTTGTGTTTACAACTTAAGAATGACAGTTGTCAGAGAATACTCTCACGCGACGTCTTTTGGTACTACGCGACAGTCGACGCTTAGCGGTCCCACTTCTCACATAGGAAACATTCCCGAGTTTCCAGAGCTGCTTGTACGACCGTGAGCTTACTTGCACTTGTTCAGATCAATCAACATATAATACGCAAAAAAACATTTTTAAATCGACATCATAAAATATCTTGAAATAGGAATAATCACAAAACAGAATTATCACTGGCTCTCAAACTAATTATTCAAAACACCTTAATCCAGATAGAATTACAGGAAGTGGTCGTGAAGATATGGTACAAGTTTCATGTAGCTGTAATACTTTGTCAATTTTGTTTTTACGATTATCGTCAGTAATTGTCCATAATTTTGTCTGTAATGGAAATCTCATCCTGATAACTTTCCAAAGTCACAGGTCATATAAATTATCGGCGAGAGAAAGAGGGGATGTAACAAATTATTAAGTTTTTAAAGAAACGAAACCATATTATTAAAAACCTATTACCGCTGTTTCAGAACCTACACTGTAATTTTAGAAGGCGAGCTACTTACATGGAGATTAAACGATATTAATGCTAATATCAGACACATTACTTGAACATACATTTCTAATGAGGGTAATTTAACGTTGGACAATATTTTCACAGTAATTACCTTGGTTGCTACTTGATAACACTTCTATATCCGCTGATATTAATGTAAATATGCTTCTGCATTTCTGTGTCGAATGAAACCACTCACAATGCAAATTTTGCCGTTTTCTATTTTGTGAAACGCTTCTATACAATATTTTAATTTTAGAGAATCTCAGTTGTAACGATTTAAATTATTAGAATGTAGAATGTTGGAAAACCTTAGGTCGTTCGTAAGTTGTTTTTCGGTACGTTAAGGTAGATATGAAAAATAATCGTCATTGCAAGAAGTCCCTCTGAATCAGCTCATTAAGTTTTGAGATATACAAGTTTCATTATTGTTCATCTCAATACAATTTTTCTGCTCTACAAAAATGTTCACCTGCACCAGCTATAGGTAGTTAAAAGGAAAAAGTTGGTTTAATTTACCCGATTTTATAAAATAATTTCTCTTTCTTATTGATAATATATTCAGATAAGTAATTAGTTATTTCATTTTGATAAACATGGAATATAATGTTAGTAAAAATATTGTGTCGCGCTCTCCGTCGCATTTTTGTATGCCACAGAGTAAAGAGTATCTGTGGACGCTCTCTTACGCTGATATAAAAAATATTTATGTTTGACATTTCGACGTATTAATTCAATTCATGTACTATACTGTTCTACTTGTATTTCAATAACACTGCCACGGGTCCAAATGACACTAAGAGTCATACCTGATTTCGTCAGTTTGTTTCAAACTTTACGTAATATTTCAATTATCTCTGTATGTTGGTGCATTGCAATTTTACTGATTTAGGAAACGTTTGGTTATAGTTACTAATTTGTTACAATAGTAATATCAACTTGTTTCATTCAACTGTGTATTACCTAGAATCCCATACTATATTGTACCATAGTTTAGTTTGTACCGAGATATCAAAAATTATCTTGGTCAAAGGTGGTTGTGGAATCTACTGGTGGTCTTACTTTACGTTTGAAATAATTATGTCATAATTAATTTGAAGTTTCTAAAAGTGAGAAATTTCGCAATTTTATACGAATATTGTAACACTCAGAAGTCTTTAGCGCTTTGGACTCCGGGATTTTCACGTAGCCTATCGAAATTAGAAGGTTCGAATTATCTAAAAACATAATTGCATGAACGCCAGACGTCTTATGTAATTAGCTACGAACGAAATCATTTTGACATATGCCTCGAGGAGCTCGCTGCGCGTAAGTTAGAGTTTATACATTTTACCTCGGTCTTGTTAATTTGGGGTCGTTTCTTGCCCCGTGCGACCGGCGCCAGTTGTTATAAAGTGTTTTTGGCTGTGGGCCGCTAGATTTTACCCACTTCGTGTATATTTTAGTCGCGAGAAAATTCCCTTTGGTACGTCGCACGTTAGACGCGCGTAGCTGAGATTTGAGAATAGCTCAAATTGTTTTAATTAAATTTTCCTATTTAATGGACATTTATCGAAAAAAGAAGGGCCGTCGGGCACGGTCCGATACAAAATCTAACTACATGGAGCGAAAACGCCACGCGAAAAGTCGTCGTAAAGCCGTATTAGGTACAACCAGTTTGCACTTTTCTAACTCGCGTGCTACGGGCTTCTCACGTGAACGTCATTCGATTTACGGAAAATTAACTATTTCAAAACAGTTTTTGACCAGGATTGTGGCTATCACGACCTCTGGAAAGTTTCAAAGTTCACATAATTATTTCATAGTTTGTAGTTCATTTTTGTTTTACAACTGAAGTAAATAGGTATGAAATTTGTAGGTTATTGATGATGTCAGTGTGACAGTGACATAATTATTTCAAACGTAAAGTAAGACACACGTTTTAGATTCCACAACCACCCTTGACCAAGATAATTTTTGAAATCCCTGTATAACATATACTGTATAACCATAACTCTAGGTTTCAGAATGGTATTGTCATAGAATTCAATTCGTTCCTCCTATTTTTCGATGTATCGTTTCACTGAAATTAGGTCAAGTTCATTATTCATTGTCTTTCTTCTTTTGCAACCCAGCTTCCGTACGTGTCGGTCATAAGTTATTACGCAGTAATTGTGCATCTGGATCTTATTGTTTGATCCTTCGATTTTATATCGGATTGGAAACATTTTTTACTGAATTAAATCGTAATTCATCATTGGGATATAGTTTCGTTGGTATACGAATTATTTATGATATTCACGAGAACCACGTTGTGTGGAATATGATTGGATACCTTGTGTAACTGACAAAACTTCTTTCATACGGAAAACCCGTCCATCTGGGTAAGTGAAATCAATTGAGATGATCATTCTATTCAGAATTAATAATTGTTCAACTTTGTCAGATTGTTGAATTTCAACTTTGACAAGTTTGGTTAGAGTTCACTTTTCCAATAGGAGAAAATGATTATAATTTGTCTGGCGCTCTATCATTATCTTCCCACTTACTAGTCTCGTAAGTTTGAGCTAGTGATTTTCTCCTAAAGACGTGAGACAATTTTAAGATCTGAACATATTAATTATGAGGACGTTATTTAAGCTAATCGCTGTGTTTCTCTTATTCTAGGTTTTTATGCTTCAGCTGTGGTGTTTTCTGATTTAGCTTTGGGTTGATTACCCTCAATTTTATTAACTACATTATTATCTTTCCTTATCTGAACACGAACTTTTGAACCTGAACTATCAATTATTGGAGTACTGCATTCATCCTGAACTTGGATTTTGAAGGTTATATCGAGCAGTTGGACATCTATCAGGACTGCGAATTGAAGCCTATGCCTCGATATAAACGAGATCTGCATTCTCAATAACTAAGGTTGTATTCAATTTATTTGTGTCATTTTGTAATTTTGGATATTTCAATTTATTTGTATCACTCTGTAATTTTGATATCATTACTCAACCTTTAAATTTTATTATGTATGTAACTGAACTATTGATTCATCTTTTGTTGAACTGAACAGAATTTATCTTCATATAAATTCAAATATATATATCTTTTCCTTTTTATTCATTCTATATCAATACAGATTATATTATATATCTAATTTTGTTAAATATATCATTTTTCTTTTCTCTGATTCATTATTTACGCTAGTTAGTCGGGCACTGTGATAACACATCGATTGATTCAATTGTAACGCTGTTTAATTTCCAGTTCTAACATATAACGTGAAATAAAAAGTTTTTCTTGTACTCCAATTTCTAGATATATGTCTATATTTTAACCAGAAATAGTTTCCTATCTAATATAAAATAACAAATACCGTTTATTCGTAGTTTTCTCCATCAGCTTCTCGGCTATTCGTCTGCTACCAAATTGTTACTTTCTTCATTTAATACCTAACAGAACACTACGGTTTTATCGTTTCGAATATATGAAGAGCGAAACTTGATGGTTTGCAGCTTCTCTAGTTCGAATAAAAAAAAATTAGAAATGCTGTGTCCGGTACATTTTAGACAAGGAATCTTTGAAGTTCTGTTTCATACAATATAAACTATACATTTTATTTTGTTTATTTGAATTTCAATCATAATTTCCTTTCCAGCTAACGGGAGTTAAATAAGAAGATATTCGATTGTCCGTTTTTTTGTGATTGAAGTTTGAGGATAGACTTGGCCCCAATACTTAGTGAGCCTAGGGTCACATATATTCTGAAGACGGCCCTGTTCATAATCATGCTTATGACATTTTTATCAACCATCTCATCATTTCGTCACTCTATATATTATGGATAAGATGAAATAACTATAGTCGAGTCATATAGGTATTAAAACAGAGGCCGACTTACGAAAATCGTTAGATATGGACCGATTTTGATGAAACAAAGTGCATTCGATTCGGGATGACGTCTAGAAAAAAGCTTACCGGTAAGTTTTTTGTGTAAATTTGTTATTCATTTTTTAAACAAAAAATTGACCAATTTTCTGGCTAATTATTGGGAAAATTTAGTCGGGAGTTTTCGGGGTCGCTGATTACGATTCTGAGCTCAGATTGGCCAAAATCGATCTTCCCAGCTAGTAATTGGCCAAAATTGTTCATTTTTTCTTAATTTCATCGCAAATAGACAGGAAAAATTACTCGGGGGTTTTCGTAGTTGCCGAGTACGATTCTGAAGTAAAATTGTCCAAAATCGAACTTCTCAGCTGGTAATTGGCAGGTTTAATTGGACAAAATTGACCATTTCCAAAATTTCATCAAAACTAACCAGAAATCCTCAGTAAGGGGTTGTGGAGGTTGTTGTTTTATGTAGAATGTTTAAAAATTTGTTAAAAGGGGGTCGTTACTAATTCAAATCAGAAACAAAATCGAATTCTAATTTCTTAATTCTTTAATTTGAAATAAATTCCCGCTCATCTAAAATTTTTTTCTATCTTCTCTACTCAGTCTTTTTATATTCCACACAGCATCTTTTACGTATACTATGAACATATACGTCCATTTAATATTTTGATCTTAAAATTGCTGTTATCATCCTAAGGAATTGAAAGAGAGTACACCTATAAATAAAACAACACATTTTTGAATAAATATTATTTCCATTACTTAAATTATTTAACTAAACTTTGTATTTTCAAAACACAAATTTGTAAAAAGTTAAAAAAACGCTAAAGAAGAAATTGTCGACTTATCGTCCTTACCACCAACACTGGATGCGTTTATGGAACATTTGAAAAGGGTTTATTTTCAAGTTCAAACTTGAATTGGTGTATGAGTATTGAATCCAGAAGAGTGGGGATGGAAAAAAGTAGACGGAGTCTCACATCCTGTAAAATTGAACTTGGATCCAGTTCCTGAAGAGCTTTTAAATACAGTATCATGCTCATGCAAAAAGAAATGCGCGTCAAGCAGATGTGGATCTCGCAAAAAAAATATGAACTGTACTGTTGCTTGTGCAAATTGCATGGGAAATTGTAGTAACAATTTCAGTCCGATCAATCCAATTTCACCTGGAGATGACGACGAAGACGATGACGATGATGAAGTAGATAATACCAATGAAGAAGAAGGCATTGAAAATATTCAAACACGCAATGACAATTATTATGATCATGATAGTGACGATGAAGATTGATTTTACTTGTACTTACTGAAATATGCATTTTGTAAATAATGTTCAATTGATTAAACATATTGTGAATATGTATATCCTGCCAATTACCAGCTGAGGAGTTCGATTTTGGACAATTTGACTTCACAATCGTACTCAGCGACTCCGAAAACCCCCGAGTAATTTTTCCTGTCTATTTGCGATGAAATTAAAAAAAAATTATCAATTTTGTCCAATCAAACTGGCCAATTACCAGCTGGGAAGATCGATTTTGGCCAATCTGAGTTCAGAATCGTAATCAGCGACCCCAAAAACCCCCCGAGTGATTTTTCCTGGCTATTTTTGATGAAATTTAAAAAAATGGTCACTTTGTCAAATAAAGTGGCCAATTACCAGCTGGGGAGTTCGATTTTGGCCAATCTGAGTTCAGAATCGTAATCAGCGACCCCGAAAACCCCCGACTACATTTTCCCAATAATTAGCCAGAAAATTGGTCAACTTTTTGTTAAAAAAAATAATAACAAAAAACTAACCGGTAAGCTTTTTTCTAGACGTCATCCCAAATCGAATGCACTTTGTTTTATCAAAATCGGTCCATATCTAACGATTTTCGTAATAATATAATAAGATTCTTGACCCAGTATGAATTATATAAAAAATTCTCGGGAATTAGGTCACATTAACACTCTGTTATAAATGTTCGTCTTTACGTACGTTTCGGTCTCACGACCATCATCAGAAGACTTATTTTGTTAAAAAGGGGTTAACTAAAACTAATTAGCACAAGCGTCCATATCGCACAATTTTCAATCAAAAAGCTCACGCCGTCGAAACGAACAGAACTACGAATAATCGAAAATTGTATCGTTAATTAACGAACATTTATAACAGAGTGTTAATGTGACCTAATTCCCGAGAATTTTTATATGATTTTCGTAATGAAATACCTATTTGACTCGACTACTAGGTGATGAATAGTAAAACGTATTGTACGACAGGCACTATATACCAACAAAAACGGATGTATCTAATTTGTGGAAAAAGAAATTTAAAGAAAATTTTGGTGACCGAACCTAATATGCTGCTCAAGTTAGAAGAAACGTTCACTTATCATAAAGACAAGACTGTCTTATGTTATAAAATAACCTTTATGATCATAAAATATTTTTTTTGTCGTGCAAGATGCTGCAGGAGGATTACCCGCCACAAGTTGGCTTGGTCAAATCAGGGGTTGTTCCGCCCCCGCCTTAGCAAGTGTGTATAAGTGATAAACAAGTTGGAAATGCTTCTACGACATTGCATTTTTCCGCTTTAACAATACCTTGTTGAATATTACCAATTTTATTCGAATAAATTCTGATAAATATCTGTTACTTATGAACTGGTTTCGGAAAGCTTTTTTCTGTTTATTCAGTATGAAAAAATCTTTCAACAGGGGCACCGCAAGGGGTGTGTTGTCATTTGAATTTTTAAAGTTTGGGTTGCCACCCCTTAGGGTTGAAGCGGTGGGGGTTGAAAACTACATGTCTAAATGGAAATTTAAAAATAAAGGCGATGTGCCCGGGCATTTTCCTGGAATATTTTTGTTAACGATTTTATAGAATTTATCCATTACTTTTGGGAAGCACTGTATAATAACTTATTTGAGCAAACAAGATAAAAACCGAAATGTAGCTGTCAGTGACTGGCTTACAATACGTTTTTTCTCACATTCCTTTGTTCGTTCCCAAAGACATAGTGTTGCAATACATTAATTGATGAAGGCTGTTGTATTAATTATATGACAAAAAATTACCGGCTTGCGCATGGATATACTAGTATTGGTTTTATTGTGTAGTCATATTATGAGATGAATTGGTTATGGTGTTCTTCTGCATACTATGAATAATTGAAGCAACAATTGAGATGTTAATGTCTGAAATTTCCAAGGTGGAAACTAGTTGATGGTATTTGTAATGTAGTTACCAGCTATATCCTCTAATCGTGGATAGAAGATGTTTCATTGCACAAAATATCCTAATTAACATAATCTGAGCGCATAACAACAGAACATCAGATAAAGTTGGAAGTAAAAATTTCTTCTTTAAGACAAGTTCTCATTTTAAAGTATTCTAAAAAGAAAAAAGTGTCTTGTTAAATATGCGACTGTTCTCATATCAGGAAATAACAAATTCAAAAGCTTATCATATGAGAATCCCTATTTGTTTTGTCTTCGAACTTAATACAAATGACTTTGTATTCAGTTCGAAGACAAAATAGCGAAGCTTTTGAATTTGTTATATTCTGATTTGAGAACAAAATAACTTACGTCTCGTCCGTCATCAGTAGCCGTCATTTCAAATTTTTGAATTTGTAGGACAGTCATGGGAACTCTCAATGGGTTTGAGATGGAGGCACTGGTCGATGGAGGATGTCCGCAGGGAGATGCTCTGCTATGGAATCTGGTGGTGGACGAACTTCTAGTCATTGAAGTACAAGGGAGGTCCGGGGGCACATTAGCATCTCTGAAGCAGCAAGCACTGAATATAGTAGAAAAATGGTACAACAAGGAGGGACTCAAAGTGAATCCCTCACAAGAACAACCATTGTACCCTTTACGAGGTGAAAGGACATTGGAAACATACAGTACTTAGTTTTGTATGCACTGAGTGTATACCACCATAAGTGAAACTCTTTGTAATATACGCGGCAATCGTGTCGTTGGCCAAAAATAAAAATGAAAATATCCCAGCATTCCCTGAACAGAGATCAGAGGCTGTCGTGCTTAGGAATAACGGATGCAATGACGACCACTCCAACAGTCGCGATAGAAAAGTTGTTGGGGCTGGAACCACTGAGCCTCGCCGTTCATGGTAAAGCCATATGAGGACATGGAAAGACCGAATAAACAGGGCGAAGCATTCTTGGATTGCCTGGATCACCTGGGCTATTTGGGATGAGATCCGACAGAATTAAGGTTCCCAGCACTTCAGTACCGTTCAAGATTCATACCTTAAACAGCGGTGTGGGGGAATGCTGGGGGTAATCCTCATATGATACCAGAGGATTCCGCATGGATCACCGAATGCAATAAGACCTAAAAAAGTTTAGGTGCTGGAATAGTCGACAAGAAGGACCAAGGGAAAAGAATTTCTTTGAACCTAGAGACACACACGACAGGATTGCCAGCAAAAATACTAGCAATTAGAATATCTGCTCGAATTATGAGTGAGAGAGCCTATGATAATAGACGAATCACAATCATAGCGTGCAATCTGGCAGTGGTTAAGCCACTGGAGTCATACCTAATGACCTTACAATGTGTATTTGATTGTGTAATGGAGCTAACAGCACCAGTAAAGCACACCAATAGAGTGATACCAGTTAAGGAGTCTAGGGAAACCGGACGCGAAAGGACTGAAACTGCCGTCACCCTCGCCAAAGCGGCGGTGGAACAACTCCTGATTGGACCAGGGCCAACTTGTGGCCAGTGGCGGCTCGTGAATTTTTGAGAGAGGAGGCTGGATATAAAACGTTTTTGTAAAAATATACTCTATTCACAGCCTTTCAACCTTTGCACAGCGACCGTACCAGCTATTTCAGTGACAAAATTAATTGTTACCCAGCAAGAACCAACGTGAAGGTATAGAGTTTCTCTTGCCAAAAAATTATTTATTCGTTTTTTGTCTTTTATTTTTTTTGGATTTTTAATATTTTTTCTTTATTTTGGAATTTTTCATATTTTGTTTTTTTTTATTAATTTTATAATTTTTTTTATATATTAACGGAATTCTACGGTCTTTAGTTTGCGAAAAATGATCAATAATATTATCAAAAAATGTATCATTTTGTTTTAAGTGTTTTACTAAATCTTTTTCAATAGATATTGAACTAACCTTGTATAAACGATTTTGGCCCATTGTATTTGGCATGTAAGTTTTAATTCGTTTGAGAGTAGAAAATGATCTCTCCACCGATGCCGACGTGACAGAAATGGTGACTGTCAAACAAAGTAGTTTATAAAACTGAGGTAAAACTTGTTGCAAATCATTGTCTATCATATATTTTATCATATCGGCGTGACTGTCATACTGGCCTAAAATATCTTTATCCGAGTATATAACGCATAATTCATTGTGCCGTGCTATTTCATCAAAAATATATATATTTATATTTAAGAACTAAGTTATCTTAAAGTGTATTGGGGAACTCTTTTGAAAAAGATTCGAAAAATCTTCTATTCGTCAAGTCAAAAAACTTCAATTCATGTAAATCGAAAAATCGAATCTCAATTTGACCTTTAATAGTATCTAAAATTTCATAAAAAAGTTGTTTATACTTAATGTAGTTTCTTGTCTACCAAATTATATGTTTTCCTCCTTTTCGCGGGAGGAGCCCTCATCAGTTGAAAAATTTTCAAATAAAATATTAAAATGAAATTCTGTATTACGGAAACTTGAAATTTTTCCAATGAGATGTTTCAAACGATCTCTTGAATTTATGTTGTAAAATTTGAAAAATAAGATCAGTTTGTTCAAATATTAATTTAAAATTATCAAGAAAAAACAAAAATTCTTCATTTTCTAAATAAGATTTTAAACCAACAGCAGCATTTAATGAAACCTGATCTGTTGAAAAGTCATCACTGTTTAATACAAAATCAAATGTTTCAATTAATTTGTCTTTATTTTTATGGATGGTAAATACTGCACGTGATGTAAAATTCCATCGAGTTGGAGCATTACAGGGAAATCAATGATTTTTTTAAAACTTGTCTTGTCAATACTACTATTAGTATTAACAATGATCGATTTTGATAGTTACCTGACATTACTAATCCTTTCAAATCCGGTAAAGGCCATTTATTCAAAAGAAACACTTTTATCATATATTAATTCACTAAATGGATTTTCTAAAAGGCAGCAACTAACTCACTAACACTCATTTTAAATTCACAACAGAAAACAATCTAACCTTACTTGGCGTGACAACACATAAACAAACAAGCACTGACTGACCTACTCAGCAGTCGGCAGAACGCACGTCTCGTATGTCATAGATTGCTAGCGGCTGCCGCAGGCTAGCCTCCAGAGGATGTTGCCGTTTTCGCTGATTTACCCAGTTGGCGTTCGGACTGGTCGGAAAAACGGCAACTGCGTTGAACAACACATGCTCAGCGTTTGAGATATATAAAGATTAGAGAGTCTAGCCTCAGGGCACTGTTTCCAGATTAAAAATAACTACTGAGAACGGGGAATTAATTGTAAAATTGTAAAAATTATCAGAGAAACAGGGAATAAAATGGAGAATGATCATTAAGATAAATTGGCGAGGAGGCTGAGCCTCCTTAGCCTCCTTCGAGGAGCCGCCCCTGCTTGTGGCATTTTCATGCTGAGGCTTATCGCATTATGAAACCATATGTCAAAAACCACTTTTCAGAATAGCAGAGGCTTAGAGAATATTCAAAAAAATACATTGATAATACCGCAAAATATCCACCATCAATATGGGCAAGAGATAATGTTTGGGACTCTGAAACAACAAATGCTTGCGAGTCATTCCATTCGCACGACAATATATATATTTTTGTAGTGCGCATCCAAATCTTCATAAGTTTGTTGAGGTATTAAGAGAGTTTCTTGTAGAAGCACTGATAAATATGCAAAGTGCAATCAAACTGAACCCAGTGATAAATAGGGAGAGTATCAGGAAGAAAGGAAGGATTGCACAATACCAATTTGAATATAGATCTTTAATGTGGGCTTTTATTAAAAAAAAAATGACTTGAGTCAGAGCACCGTGCCTATTGGAGGGAACTGCCCCGTATGACTCACTCCAAGCGACTAATGTGAGACCTCTACCAGCAATGAGTACAAAATCTACTGAAGTTCAGGAGACAAGAAATACGGAATCTCGTTGCATTCCTGACCGGATACGCCCCATGCAACGAACATCTCTGCACGATGGGTCTGGTGGATCAGCCCACATGTAGAGCTTGCGGCGTGGAAGAAAACACACATGCAAGTGCTGTGTCAGTGCATGCAATATGTGGTTGGTCAACGGACATACCTTGAGGACGATCCAACTACACCCAAGGAAATCAGAAGTATCCCCTATATCAGACTAGTGAAATTCATCGAATAAACCGGACTAATGAGGAGGTAGGAATAAGTGAGGGCAAAATAGGACACTAATGCCCGCAGTGCAGTGGGGGAAGTATTTTAGTCGGTAAGAATCCGGCACATCCTGCAAGCAAAAAAATTAAAAAAGAATGTAATAACTTCGAAAATCATGGGTTCCGTCAAAAACTTGAGCAACAAAACAGACTAAGCACCAGATAAATCGTTAAAACAGCAAATGTATATCTTCATTGATGTGTGTTTAGCATGTATTTATAACGAAGATAAACGGTTCGTTTACACTACTATACGTAAACGACGTTTGAATGTCATTAGCTGTTCGTGTATACTTTCATTAATGAAATCGTATCATAAAACAAGCCTGCGTTACGTTCGAGTTCAATGCCAATGGAAAAAACTCGTAAATTAAATGAGTGTGGTTGAGAAATAGTTTTACATGTAAAAGAGAATAAATCGACAATACCAACACTGGAAGGTTCAATTTATTTCAATATCCACGGTCCATCTCATTCTATTCAGTTTACAATCGTGGATTCTTTCGAAATGCTCCAAAATAATGCAGTTATGAGAAAAAATAAATAAATTCTGCGAAAGCATTAATGAAGGATTATCATTTTTATCGGTCTCATAGATCAAACTCCTCTCTCTGCATATTTATATTGTTGATTCAATGGGTACCAAGGATATACATAGATATAGTCTCAATCGATAGAAGAATATGTGAGAGTACTCTATGGGACATCATCCATGAAGGTCTTTAAGATCACGGGGGAATGGTGTAAATTAGACGGACTGTGAATTAACTCTAGTAAAACTACAATAGAGGTCTTTATTGGAAGAAAAGGAAAATTACTTAACCTATTGCAAAACCATATTCTAAGAATTCTCTACAAAACAGAACAGTTATTCCCTACTCGGCTAATTTTCTCAGAAAATATTATAGGTACGTACGATCCCTATATATTATTTCTTCTTTCATTGCTAAGAAAGGGGAATCAAAAATTACATAGAACAACAAGAAATAAAATTAATGAACATCTAACAATTCCAAATAGTAATACCAGTATCAATTTAAAATTTTATTATCTAAGTTTTGCTTCAAATCTATAATTATTTGCCAACCGATATAAGATCAATATTAAATATTGAATTATTCAATGACAGTTGTACAATCTTTATAACTAGACACTTTTTCTTACTACTTCTCTTTAATTTCTATATTATTCACTTTTCTCCAATTTAGCTTCTGATCAAATTAGCCAAATTGCATATACAGAAGTTCAGCCCTGTATGTGCTTTACTAAATGATTAAATTATTAATTATTAAATTTAACAGACAATAATTGAACAATTACTTCTTAGGAATTAATCTAATCCACAAAGATGATAGAAAATCTCTTTAGATCGATCAGTGGACACTGACATCCCAGATAAATTGCTCCAGACAGCTGTTTCAGTTTCTCTGGCTCATCATCGGTGAAACGAGTAGAGATATAGTGCCACCCATCGATATTTCTGCTGATGTATACATAAACCAATAACAGAAAGTGATAGATAAGAATAGAACAACTAACGCCATCTACCCCTGAATAGATCTCACATGGAGATAATTGAAGTGAATTGAACTATCGTCAGCTGAAGAATGAGGTCAAATATCTAGTTATATTACTGGATAATAGTGTCACCTACATCCAGCACCTAAATAATTGAAATAAAGAGGCGATACGTGCCCCAAAAGTATGTAGAAGGAAAATGCGACTCTAAGCGACATTGGATATTTTCGCGTTGTGGAAATTGCAACAATAACTGTGCTAGCATCGGACAACCCCCGAAACCATGTCTTCGTTCAGCTGGATGTATTTATAAGGACCCTTACTTAGGTAATGGACGGTACACTTGCGTTTTGATAGAAAACTGTGCGGCCGCTTATAAATAAATGTTTCTTCTGCATGAAATGTAATATTTCGTTCATGGACCTATATCAATAATTTAACTATATGCTTGAAAAATTTAACGAAAATGACTGTTCTTGGCTTACCAGCTAACCTTCCAAAAAACATGTCTTGAATTGAATATTTAATAATTATATTCCAATTATCTTACTATCCACCTGTTAAAATTCCAGTGACATATCATTTTGGTTGAAAAGTTCCATTAGGGAAGGATAACATTTCAGGTTTAGTAATTTGACTTCTTCAGTTCAGAATATTATGAAAAGCCTAACTTTGTTCTAAAGAAGAACGTTGAATGAATTATTATCTTATTGTAAAAATAAACACAAAAGTAGCATAACTCCTGTCAGCTTATTCTAGAAAACTATATGAATTGAAATAGCTCTGTAAATGATGTCAAAGTGACAATAAGTGATCAATAGCCGATGTGGTTATATTCAAGTAATTTTAAAAATAGACTAATCAATCAATAAATGGGATGGAATGATTAATAATAATGGATGGAATTAATTGATATGGAATAAACAGTCAACTAACTTTCGAAATATAAAAGGTTTCAATATTTAATAGATGGATGGCGTGGCAGTTTGTTTTCTGTGCAAATCGCAACACAATATAGAGCCAATCATGTTTCTTCTTGAAGTTGAATTGCTGGTGCACGCCCTGCTGTTTTGCTTTTAACACCACGACGGCCAGACAAATAAGATTGAAGGGTGGAAAAAGGTATGTGGTACAGTTTTGCAGACTTTCGAATAGTTAATACATGCCTCTTGATATTTTCAAGTGCGAGATTTAAATTTTCTTTGCTGTAATGGCCCGATCTATTTATCTTTTGTAATTGCGGTCCATTGCAGCACCTTTAAGGAAAGGAAGAAAAAACTCAGGACTGAAATTAATCAGAGGAAGGTGCAATCGCCAGACCGCATTTTCCACATAAACAATGACCGCACTTAGCCCACCGGCAAACATTTATGGCGTAAATGTAGTCACCCAAAAATGTATGCCTTAACAATGAAAATTTTCTGTGACATATATCCGGTTGCCAATTAGAATGAGGAAACTAGACCAGCTCGCTATATGTTTCGCATATCAAGAAGGTTCAAAGTAAGTCGTCCTAATGACTGATGACGCTTTATTTATATGTGTGAATAACAATTGATTTCCATTGCATTTACCCTACTCTACCTTAATTGAAATAAGAGATATAAGTAGGATATGTTTCGTAGAGCAAAACTGTACCTCGAAAGCTATCTTTTTATTTGTACACATCAATTTAGCTTAGAATAAATAATATTTTTTTATGTATACTTGACTACACGAGAGGGAAACCTAAAGGGTGTCTCAGAATGTTTTTCGTTTTTAGATGTTAAATAAAAAACAACAATATCAATTAAAACTCGTTTTATTTATTGTTAAATTAAAGAGCAGTTCTTGAAGTCTATTTACGGAAAACAACCGTTTGCAAATGCGCACCATTCGCTTCTTCACACTCATTTAACCTGGAGCTAAAATTTTCAATCACTCGCTGGAGCATCGCTCTTGGAATAGAGTTGATTTCTTCAGTGATTCTTCGCTTCAAAACATTCAGGTTGGATGGCAATGGATTGTAAACTGTACTTTTCACATAGGAATAAATCAGCAGGCGTTAAATCAGGGCTCCTCGGTGGCCAGTTGATGTCCCTCGGCGGCTTATCACTCTTCCAGGGAATAAATCGTGAAGAGCAGTCAATTAGTCATTTGTAACATGAGAAGTGGCTCCATCTTGCTGGAAAAAGGCCAAGCAATTGAGACCACTCCCTGCGGTTGACGCGAAACACATTCTGAGACACCCTTTATAATGTTCGAAGAACATCGTGTAAGCCAGCAGTGGAATGTAGGGAGAGGAGATAGGCATTCGTATTTTTCCTAAAGGTTTGGAGGTTATAGGCATAGGGAAAGACCTCACTAGTGCCTAGTTTGAGCTCGTCAAGTCCACCTATCTGGAATCTATTGTGGTGGAACAACAGAAGAGATTACTGATGAACACCGACCATGGAAGTATCTATAGGAAAGGGAGAGATCTTCCCCCTTTCTACTATGTTTTAGAGAGGTCAATGAACTCGTAAGTATGACATCAATTAAACGAATAGCTCCTTTCTGAATATAATCCAAGAGCTTCTGCGTATGTGTACGCATGTGAATAGTACTCCAGGACAGGTCGAATCTGTGCTTTGTAGATTTGAGGAGCTGCTGGGATGTAAAGTAGCTCTTGGCACGGAATAGAAAACCAAGTTTTTGTGAAGTGGTTTTCGCAATGAACTTCAATGATTGGTGCCAGATTCGATCAAATGCTTTGGAGAAATCCAATGAAACATATAGAGATTCCCCATGTTTTCCAATAGATTTCTGCCATAGATGTGCTACGTAGACAAACAGGTCTCTTGTTGATCTCTGCGAACGAAAGTCACATTGCCGGTCATTCACAAATTTGTAGCTCTCTATGTATTTGATGAGATCGATGTTGATTGCTTTTTCATCGCAGATAATAGTGCAATGGGTCTATAATTATTAGGAAGGGTCTTCTTTCTTTTTTTTCTGGAATTGGTTCCACTCTAGCTGTTATATTAAGAAAGGAACATTTTTCACCCACTGAAAGAACGTAGAGAAAATTAAAATTACACCATTGGAACTGTGAAAAATATTAGTCTTTCTAAAGGATCAAAAGCTCACTGGCATGCTATAAGGGAGTTACAATAGATCTGTAAGGACGAAGGAGTAAAAACATCCCCCATAGAAATCTCAATTAATCTTACTGCTGAAAGAATTGATTCGACTCAAGCATGCGGCATTACATGCGATCTCAAGAAAATAAAGGATAATATAAGGAGTTATAACAGGCAATGATTACCTCGAAGTAAATTCCTAGTACAAAATCAGAGAGTTTGTTGCCCCCTCATAGTTTGGTGATAAAGAATCTACAGAAGCTCGTGAAGGATCTGGCATATACACTAGTAAATAATTGGTACTCCGTTAATATTGCAACAATACAACTTCACATGGGCGTGCACATTTTTATAATTGCTATTTGCATATGAGTCGCGTAAAGTCTCATCGTATTATCGATTGCATCATACACTGACTCACTTGTTCTTACGGTAAGAATCGAGTTAATAAACTCATAGTAAAATAACATCACCTAGGCTATATCTGCCGTGTCCAATAAACTTATCTTAATTACATATCTAAAGTTTGCTTCACTTATGTTTTCAAAGAATACATTATATGAGTAAGTATGCATATCGATTTTTTAAATTTTATATTGCTTTTCCGAACCAGTTACGCATTATATTAATACAAATTATTGCCTAGTTGTGTTTACATGTTCATTAAAAAAAATGGGTAAGATTGCCTGGTTGTCATGCTCTTGCACTGTCGACAATATTCAATAATGAAACAAGTTATTATGATCAAATTTATAAATTCCTAGCTGAGGCTGATAATCTATATTTTAATTTTACAGAAATCAATATAATTTCAATGTGTGTGAGGACTTTTTTCTTCCGAATTTCGGCAAGTTCTGATTTTGGTATATTCTTGTGTATTTTGACACACTGAACACGATGGTGTAATTTACATTTAGATTAACCCTGTGCTCGAAAAACTATTGGACCCAAAAATGGACACGTCTACAAAGACTCACACATTCACATAAAACGATTATAAGCATGCAGGTGTATTTAAAAATACTAAAAAAACTAAACCTTCGCGCGCGGAGTCCTTGCACCGCCGCTAAATAAAATTCCGCGCTAGTTTTTTATGATGAAATTCTTGGAATAGTGGACGAATCGCCATACGCTGTTTCAAACTTAAATAGCCGATGTATTTCTCTGTAATTTGATCCAAGATTCTTGTAGATGTACCAAAAATGGGCTATCTAGAGGTCCAAACATATTTATTAGGATAGCTTCATTTCAACTCAACCCAAATCGATGTGCTTGGGCACAAAAACTCGTTATGAAAACTTCTGATAGAACCTAGAATTTGGATTTAGTGGAAAATTTCTAACTTTAAAAAATTTTGATTTTTCGGTAGTCCAAATTTTTCAAAATGGCGCCAAAGTTATGTCTTTGAACCAAAATTGTTGAACTTTGGATATTAGCTGCAGAGTGATAACATCTTTCGAACGGTTCCAGATCGATAACATAAGTATTTCGTCTTAAATTCGTAAAATACGAATTTTTCATAATGACCGATTTTCGCGGTAAAAAATGAGATAGGTCAGAATACCGGAAACCAAAAAAAAAATACCATATTTTCACCGAAACAGAATATGAAAAAAACAAAAACTCTCTGACATATACTAAATTTTTCATTGTGCTAGAAAACACACTAAAGGTTTAGGCGCACAGCCCTGAATCGATTCCAGACCGAAGCCAAAACTCGTGTATTAAATTTTCCAACAACTTTTGTCTCAAACACGTTTTCATACAACTCGTAGTTTCCTCGTAAAACGCAAAAATGGACATATTTTGGGTACAAAAAATGGCCCTAGTTCTCCGAGCACAGGGAATCCAAATTGAAACTATATCATTGTGTTCAGAGCGTCAAAATACATAAGCATGGACCAAAATTAGAACTAGCCGATATAAATAAAAATATTGTATGATAAAAATCGTCGATTTTCCTCCTTTAATCCCTGGACTAGTAGTGTTTCCACGTATACTCCCCAATTAGGGTGCGTTCGGCCTTTCCCCAAATAATGATGAAATGTGCCCTATTCTCTTTTGAATAACAAAACTGTTATATGCAAAGAAATAATCATTGGTTTGTTGAATGGTAGACTTCCGCGGATAACTAGTCTTGAAAATTCTTGGCTTCCAGATGGATTATGCGTCATAATAGCACGACTTGATGCCGACGTTGCGCCAACCATTGTAGGTGAATCCTGCAACTGCTCAAAACTAGTTCCTATGAGCTGCTGCCAAAAGATCCCACCACCTCTATAGAACGTTCAGTTTCACAAATCATCCTTCATTCGTCCCTTCCTGATCCAGATAAGAAATATCTTATCCCTCATTGTTCACGGAGTCCCCGATTATATGGTTTGTTAAATTCATAAGCTTCCAGTTCCCCTAAGACCAACTGCCCGCACTATCGATTCCCCTTCTTACGAGTGCAAGGGGAAAAGTCTTTGAAAAATAAAACAGATGGCACCACAATCGGAAATCACTTATGACATTTGTGATGTACCATCTTTAAATAGAACGCATCACAATTTTCAGACGCAAATCAAAGCATCGCTTGTTAAGTATTATGGGGACTCTCCACCATCGATTGGAACGATTCACAAGTGGTTTACTGATTTTCGTTGTGGTAGTATGACGTTCTGGTCGTCCATTGGAGGTAAGAATGCCAGAAATCGTCGATAAAATCCATGGTGTGATGGACGAACGGCGAGTTGAAGTGCACGCTCAACTCAAACTTATATGACAATCTCAGGCCAGACTTGCGCCAATTCATTAATTGCGAGGTTGAGAAGCCCAGGCTCTAGCCAAGGTAGATCCCGTTGTCAATCCTCCTACATAGGATGTACCGATAGATCAGGATTGAAATAGATGGAATCGATTTCAGAGAGACTTGCATCCTAATTCGATTCACGATTAATTCATCCTGCTATTTCTCCACTGAATGGTTTCACTTTTCTATGATTTCTCTATGTTTTACGTATTGTGATTTAGATTACTCAAAATTTTCGTTTTTAAGTGTACTAAAACAGAGTGAGGGAAGTTATTTTTCTACGGATCAGTTGATCCATTTGCGACAGACAGTCTCGGAACATGCAACACTGCAAAGACAGTAAGCCCCAATTTAGTTCTTCAGGTCACCGGGTCAATGACCCTGTTATGGTTAGCCCTGAAATGTAACGAAGAATACATTTCAATAACTGCTACAGTAAATTTCAACTGAGATTCTGAGCTTTGAGATAGTCAAGAGTGAAAAATCTTTTCTAAATAAAAAAAATATTTTAGAAAATGATAATTTTTGATTGATGTGAAAAACAGTCACAATCTAGTTAAGTATAAAATATGAAAACTTTCCTAGTACTAATGGAGTCGTGTTGAATAAATCACCTTCAAAATCCATTGTTTCTCTATATCCATTCGCTATTATCCATATTATTCCGTGAGTAGTGAAGAGTGTAACAATGGCATTACAGTCACGAGTATTTTAGTTTCAAGAGACCGCAATTTAAGTAATTGTTTTCCCTCTAACTGTGTTAGTCGTATTGAAAAAATATGTATTTCCGCTGCCATAAGAACGTTAAGTTGAGCGGCTATGAGAAACAAACTAATTGTGGGCAACTTATATGGAAGACAGAAGGATTGCAATTTCGATTGAAAACCGCAGTCGTAAACCATCGTTACAGTTAAAACAATAATATTTTATTAAGTGTAAAACGCACAAAGCAAATGGAAGCAGACTGAAAAAATAAAATCACATGTCCGTGCCAACACGATCTCTACCAACAAACACTGTGAAATTGTTTGATCTACATAGCAACACGAAATGCATTGGTAATAAAAACTGTTGGGAAGATAGCAAATGTAGAATTCTAGATAAAGAAGCCACTCTGTACGACACGCTACAATGACTGTTACACGGATAAACGTTAATCTCCCGTACGCATTATGTTTAAAACGGGAAGGGTAACAAATAATAAATCAGATATAATAAGAAAAGATGCAGAATAAATTGTTATATGAAGAACATAAAACACTTAAGAACTATATATAGCAGAGGTTGAAAACAAAATTAAGCGCGTTAAACAATCCTGTTACCTGAATTTTGATAGCAACATTATCCCCCAATTTTTCCAAAATCAGCAGAACAATTTCGAACAAAAATTCATTCAATCAAAAAAGATTAAATGAAGTGAGTAGCTTTTGACTATCAAAACATCAATAAACAATGGTTAAACGTAACAGACACAAAAATTCCGGATGAGGTGCAGCACACGTTAAGCTCAGGTTCGAAATTTGCATTGCCTGATAATAAAAAATTGCTTCTCGACAATATAATTGCTAATTCCAAATGCGGAATTAGAAATAAAAATTTAGAGGAAAAAAATAAAATTTGTAACATCTTGACCAACAAAAAGAATAAACAGAAAGCAGAAATAGACATAGCAAAAAATCGGTTTAACTATCACACAAAAAAGACTAACCCTCAAATATTAGTTTTGAACGCAGATAAATGTAATAAAACCGTCATAATGCATAGGAATGAATACGAAAACAAAATAGGAAATCTATTAAATGATGAAACAACTTACAGAAAATTAAAATCTGATCCTACTATCAGTACAGAGTTTCATAAATAAATTGATAAATAAACAGTACAAAAATAAGATAATCCCTATTGAATTGAAAAATAAATTAATTTGCCAAAATGGGCAAGCACCTTATACATATGGGCTACCGAAACTATATAAAAGTGATATACCTTTAAGACTACAATTTATCAAAATTTTGAACGAAATATATTAACAATATAATTGGAAAAAATGAATTTTATGTGAAAGACTCATGGAATTTCAATGAAATTATGAAAAATCAATCCGTACGCGTACTATTAATTTCCTTGGACGTTGTTTCTTTATTAACAAATATACCAGTCGTTTTGGCCATTGCCAATGCTACTCAATAGTAGCATCAAAAAACGTTGGGCAGAGATTAAAAACCACACACCTCTAGATCAATCTGAATTTATAAATGCAGTACAGTTTTGTTTAGAATGCACTTATTTTCCATACGGTCTCAATGTTAACTTCAATTCCGTTGCACCAACAAGTTATAAAAAAAGTGTTATAAACAGCCTTACAGATCGAGGGGTTGAATTGTCCCACTCAGAGGACCGTCACAAAAATTTCAAAATTGTTCGTTATACACTGGAAATGAATGGCTACACAAAAAATTTTTCAATCCCATCATTAAAGAAAGAATAAACAAAATCTATAATGGAACGTCATATATAAATAACATAAACGGTAATACAGATAATTTTATAACATTACCATACATTCCGGAGATCTCAGAGAAAAGTAAGAAATGTTCAGGAAAGTATGATATAAATGTTGCGCATAAACCTACTAACTGTGTTGGGAAATATTTTTCAAATCTAAACCTTTTAATACCTAAAGATAAACAAACCCACATAGTATACACATTAAATTGTTTAGATTGCGATGGTACTTATACAGGAATCTCCAAACAATATATACAAAGAAGAATGTATGGCCATAAGTATTGTACAAGAAACAAAAACTTAGAAAATTACACCGCCCTTTCTAAATACTACTTTGATTACAACCATCAAATTCGATCACAAAAATGTTAATATTTTAACTGAGGAAATCAATTATTATAAAAGATCAATTCTGGAGATGATTCACATAAAACGTGACTCCAAGTCTGTAAATCATAGAACAGATATTCTGTCATTAAGTCAAATTTGTACTAACTTAATTAATTAAAGCCTTTCCAAATTCCTACATGCATCTTTATAATGTTGAAAGTATATTTTAGGTAGAATGCTCAAATAGCAATATTTCTAATAAGAACTGACAACCTTTTTCTATTACCTCATAAATCTTTGACATCTGGTTCGGAAGCGGGTACTTGAGCGTTATATTCTTTGGTTTCAGTCATATACAGATTTCGTTTGACACGAGTTCGTACATTATAAGAAAATTGCTGAGCAGTGGATTCTTGATATAATAAATACATATGCTTAAAACATTGTGTTACAGTTTCGATTATTCGTGTTTCTGTTTGTTTCGGCGACGTTACAACTCCTAAGCTCTCTGAGGGGTTTTTCCTGTTGAGGTAGTGCAATTAACTAAATAAAATAAATAAATATATATCTTACAGATTCCACGCCTAAGGGCGTTTTTGTATCTCTGATGTAGGTACATAAAATAAATAAATAAGTCTAATCTAAATATGTTTCTGAACCTGAAAATAGTTACAATTCAAAATCAGTTGAGAATGTAAATAGGATTTTTTAGCTGGTAGGGCAGAATGGATCCCATTTTTTTTAAATATGTGTTACACATTATTACATTCTGAATCTACGTTGATGATTCTGCACTTGAGTTGGGGTGCACTTTACTCAATTATAGACACTTATACTCTACTTGCTCTTTTAACTATCATTCCTCAGCAATTACCATTCCTGATATATCATAGGCTCGAGGCTTATATGTATGGGATGATACTTTAAATTACCAGATTCTCCCTTTCAAGCTTGATTAATTTACTATTGAAATGTTACGATCACTAATAATTTTATGTCAGTGGATATTGATGAAAGTATCTTCAATTTTTCGGCTAATTGTCCATCAAGTTGTAATTTCCATGGCATTAGTTGCATTAGAATTCAAGCACCGAATTTTGTAGAAACTGAGAATAATTTTCTTGTGAGAATACTAAATTACTGTTCTACTGTATGGTATTCATAATAATTTAACAGCTTCTCTCAACCACAGATAAAACAGTAGTATGTTATTGTTCCAGCTCAAATTAATTAACGGTTTATAACGCCTTCCTTCACTCGAGGATGTCTAGGTCCTCCTCAAACTTGTCAGGTTGGCAACTTTATAGTATTTAGTCCATGGATCTTCTCAACATCTCAGTGTATAAATTATGGGCTAACTGCTTATTTCCACAATGATAATAGTTAGATTGAATACTCCGCTTCAGCAATTGCAGTTTTCATAAACTGGAGATAATAATTAAACTGACTGGTTAAGTGTTTGTGTTACTCATATTATGAGGATGTGAAAGGTTAATAACATATACCTACAAATATTGTAACTTTCTGGGAACAATATGAAGGAATTAATTGTATTCTTATAGATCTGCAATATGTATTATATGTAATTAGCCAAGGTAGGCCAATTTATTACAATCGACAACAACAACAACGATTCTTTGAACTATTTAATTGGCACATGAAGGATGTGATCAAAGTTGCTAAGAAATGACAGCTGATTACTGGGTTTCGTCAGAACTCTGCGTCAATCCATCCTTAGAAATCCCGACGGTTCATATATGAACTTCAGGGTTCGTCAGTGAAGCGGGAAAATTTAAAACTACTATATCTACATAAGTTTTTATTTTAACATTAATGTTTTCACAGTTTGCTGTTGGGTTGGACTTGCCATTTCATTCTTTAAAAACAATAATTGACAGGTGAGCACCATTACGATCTACGCATTCTTGTACTCTTGAGCTAACTCCAAAGGAAAAAGTCGCATGGGGACAAATCAGGTTATCTAGCCGGCCAAGCGATGTTTCCATTTTTGGATATGATATGGTTCGGAAAGAGTTCCCTTAAAGCAGAAATAGACTTATGAGCAGTATGATTGGTAGCACCGTCTTGCTGGAACGTAATCTCTGGAAATGGAACCAGTTCTCGCCCCAAAAATGTTTGTGTAAAGAACTGCAGTAACGGTTGTAGCAATTCCTGGATCGTCTTCAGAAAATAATGGCCCAATAATGCCAGATGTCACCTTAGGATTATGTAAGGGTTTCTCATGTAACTGAAGCGGGTTTTAAGCGCTCCAAAATCGTATATTATGTTTATTTACATAGCCGTAGAGATGAAAATGGGCTTCATCTGACATAAACATATGGTGGATTAAGTTTTCTTCCCTATCCAAACGCTGCAACATTTCTTGACTTACTGTTGCTGTGATAAGTTGGATAGAAAGACACAGAATGGTAATAACTCTGTTTCATTTACTTGCTAGGTAAAGCTTAATGACAAGTATAATACACCGAAAATTTAACTTGAGGGTAATAACTAGCAAATAATTGAAATGAATCCCACTAACATTATAAACATTATAACATATAAACTTTATTACATATAAAATACTAATGAGATTTATGTAATTGTGATTTTCCACTGACAATAGTTTGTAGTGGTGGACCAATTTTACTAGTACCAATTATTAAAAGAAATTTAAGATACTCATCGGTTAACTTAGATCTGTAAACATTCTTTGTTTACTTCAGGAGGATGTTTTCTTACAGAAGTAAGTAGTACCAAAAACAGAAAACAGCCCACTAGAGAATTTATGCAAATTATCAAATTGTGCCAGTGGAAGACTTATAAAACTTCAACAAAGATGAGTTTTGATATTTGTTCTTAATTATATCACTAAATCAATAATTTCTATTTGAAATTCTGGGGCTATGGTTTCAATGTCAGTATCAAAAGGATTAAGAAAAAAGCAAATTTTATTCGCAATGACATCAAAGTCTGAGAAACGAGTATTCAAAGTTATCTTCAAAGCACTCAAAGCTTCGATTGCAAGACGGGAAACTCAGTCTCATTAGTGTGACTGAATATTTGACATGTTTCAAAATATGTGAAACATTTTTCACCTAATTATTGTTTTCTGCCGGAACCATATGATATTAGTGTATAAATCAAGTAGAAGTTGGTTTTCTTCTTGCAATTTCAAATTCAGTTCGTTCATAGGTTTTGTCAAATCGACATAGAATCCTAACTTCCACAGTTATTCGCTATTTTGTAATTCGGTGAGAGGGCGTAGTTTTCATTCAAAAAAATTTCGATCACTGATCGAAGTTCAAAAAACCGCCGAAGGACTTTACCGCAACTGAGCCAGCGTACGGCAGTATGACAGGGTAAATTTTCTCCAATCTCTTGAATAAACTCGTGGAATTGTCGGTGATTCAGCCAAGTGGATCTGACGAAATTAACAACTGATATGACTGATTTTAGAACTTCAGACATATCCAAACATTTCCCGCACAAGAACTGTTCATGAATGATCCAATGTAAGACTGATGGTTTTGAACCACCATCATTTTCTACAAACTTTGACACGTGAGAAACCACTCCTTCATTTTTACCACACATGTTTTTGCCTCCATTAGTAGTAATAGATGTTAAGTTTTTCCATCGAAGATTTCTTTCATTAATGACAGTTTCAACTCTCTTAAAAATATGTTCCCCAGTAGTCGTGCCGACAATACTATCAATATCAAGGAGTTCTCCATCACTTCATACCTTTTATCTACTCCTCGAATGAAAATCAACCCATAAACAGTATTTGACTCATCGAAGGCCAGAGAAAACCACTCAAGATGTCAATTCATGTCATACAGTTGAGATGATAGATTTTCTGCGATGTCTTCTACCCTTCGAGCCACGATATTTGCTGTCAAACTGACAGTTTCAAATAAATTTACCATTACGGGGCACATTTCCTCGGCTACTGTAATTACTCATTCTTCGACCATTTGTTCATCGGTGAATGGTTTTCACCGTTTCGCGATTTTAAGAGCCATACAAAAGCTGACACGAGTTGCAGCCTCTTGTTCAGTATTGAGTTTAGTAAACAAAGATTGCTGCGGTTTCAATCTGCGCATTTATAACTTCCTTTATATTCTGAGTAATTTTGAAAATGTTTCGTTTTATAATGACGTATGATGTTATATTCTTTGAGAATGGCTATGGTTTCATTGCAAATCTAACATAGTGCCTTCTTACTTCACTTAATTACGAAATATTGAAAGTTCCATTGATCTTTGCCTATATTGGCCATTTTCGGTATTAATATCCCCAAAGTAATTAATTTGAAGTTTCTAAAAGTGCGAAATTTCGCAATTTTATACGAATATTGCGAGCCTCAGAAGTTGACAGCGCTTTTGGCTCCGGGATTTTCACGGGGCCTATCGAAATTAGAAGGTTCAAATTGTATAAAAACACAATTGCATAAACGCCAGGCGTACGAACGTAATCATTTTGACGTTTCCCCCGAGAAGCTCGCTACGCGTCAGTTAGAGTTTATATATTTTACCTCGGTTTTGTTATGTTTTGGCAATTTCGTGCCCCGCGCGGGCGGCGCCAGTTGCTATAAAGTATTTTCGGCTGTGGACCGCTAGCTTTCACCCGCTTCGGGTATATTTTGGTAGCCAGAAAATTCCCTTTGGTACGTCACACGTTAGACGCGCGTAGCTGAGACCTGAGAGTACCTGTTTCTATTTTAATTGAAGTTTCCTATTCAATGGACATTTATCGAAAAAAGAAGAGCCGTCGGGTACGGTCCAATGCCTAATCTAACTACATGGAGCGAAAACGACACGCGAAAAGTCGTCGTAAAGCCGTATTAGGTACAACCAGTTTGAACTTTTCTAACTCGCCAGTTACGCGCTCCTCACGTGAACGTCATTCGATTCATCTCAAATTAACCAAAATGGCCAATATAGGCCGGAAAAAAAATAATCAAAAAATGAGTTCCATGACATAAAACTATGCGAATACCTACATTTTCTCGCGAAGCAGATCCCGATCGGATGTAAATGACATGAAATATCTTAATTTGAAAAATTACTAAAAAATTGACTTAAAGTTAAAATTCTGGAGAACCGTTCGATATTTTCACTTGAAATTTAGAGGGTAGTTTTAAGACCAAAACACTGTCCTTGGACATTGACAATAAAAGGGTTTCACTTTCGTTTCTTAATTTTCAATACAACCAGAAATATTTTTTTTTTTGCTAAACTATCCTTAAAAATGTAAAAAAAACCTTTTTGGCCAAAAAAGGGGTTGCACCCACTTTGGGAAATTGAAATGTCAGGGGGTTGTTATTGGTACCACAACAAAAATTTTCCACCGGGTCGCTAAGCATCGTAAGATTTTCGCCAACCATTTGCCAGATTTACTCCACTAATAATGGCAAGACAATTGAAACGGTGTTGGCCCTTGGAACTCACTGGAGTAAACAGTATGGCCTTAAGTCTGGGAAGTTTGGAGACTGAGCTATACAGCGGCTTTCGGTTTGGCGCAGTGCTCTCAGTATGACGATGGCAAAGCTCTCCACATCGAGGACCTATTTTCGCGTGTGACCACCAGATATCGTCGCGGTCGTAACAATAAAGTACAGTTAGTACACAATAGTAATTGAACTAGCGAATTTAGCAAGCGTATGTTTGCTCAATGCGCGTACTCGGCGACTAGTCTAGAAATTATAGATAATGGCAAGACAATTGAAACGTTTTTGGCCCTTGGAACTTACTGGAGTAAACAGTATGGCCCTAGGACTGGAAAGTTTGAGGACCCCCGGATTATACAGTGGCTCTCGGTTTGTCGAAGTGCTCCCGGTATGAGGATGGCAAAGCTCTCCAGATAGCAGACTTCTCGCCCAAACACTCGAAAACCCTTCTCTATGAGCAGAAGATGCTCAAAGCTGACGGGACTCCTCACAGGGCACTATCATTTGAATAAAGAGCTACACTTAATGAGTATCGTTGATGACCCAGGTTGTGGTAGATGTAGAAAGGTGAACGAAACCGCCTCTCATGCTCTTGAATGTCCAGCACTGGCTTCATAGGCTACAACACCTCGGCAGCGCATGCATACCGCCTGAGTGGATAAGAGATATCAGTTCATGCAGAAACCTAGCCTTTGGTGCTGCCTTAGGTCTGCTGTACTTAGTTTTGTATCAAGGGGGGGCGCAAAATGGACCCAATTAAGTGGGCTAAGTGCTCTGGACTTGTCCGCCCTCTTCTTGTTTGATTGAATAATTCAATACTCTTCTAATACAGGAGTTAAGCGAATGTAGATATGTCTACAAATTTTATTACTGTTCACTGCGTGGCGGTCTTGTAAGATTCTTAGACATTTATATTGAATTTTTTTAAGCTTGTGTTATGAATGAATACCTGCAACCATTATATGGCATTCTGGGTGGCGATGCTGAACAACTGTCATCTAACTAGTTAAAAATAATACTATTTATTCATCTTCTATTTATTAGTAGGTTTCCATCCATGTTTTTCCTATCTTATAAATCAAGCTTTTATGATTTCTTTATGAAGAACACCCATTGAGAATTATTCATTCGTTTAATGTATTAATATATTTTCCAAGTAATGAATTTAATTTGAATGTTAATCTTACACATGTATCCAGGTTAATTTAATTTAATGTCGTAAAATATGAGGAACATGTTTGAAGAGAAAATGTAATGAATACAAGAGAATGTTCAACGTTCTTCCGTTTTTAACTTATTGAAAAACATTAACCCCTGACCGAACCGTGCGATTAAAACAAAGCACTTAAATTGCCATTTTAACGACCCATGAATGAAGAGAATAAGATAAGTAGAAGCATATATTTCCTAGTGCAGGTATATCTAAGTAAATCATCTTATCCACAACAAAACAATAGATAGCTACTTATTCTAATAAATATAATTATTTACGAGTGTACTTGTGGGATTGTTAGAAGAACAATTGGAGTAAGAAAAGGTCGTCCTAGTTGTACTTTGCAGCATATCCCCATACGTGTTACATTTGTTGTCGTACGTGACCACAATGGGGCATTGAACACTGGATTAATGAATGAATGATATTGCCAACTAGAAGTCAACCGTTTTAATAGAAGGTCAACAAAAATCGTGATGATTCTATATTATACCAGTGCCTGTAGTAAATTACAGTAGCCGGAAAATTATCCTGTAATTATTTGGTATGGATAACAATTAAAGTGTCTACCTTATCTCACGTTTCTAAATAAAAATTGCTCTAACAATATAATGCCCAAGATCGGTGTTAACAATTACATCGTTTTCGTACTTTCTAAATAATAACGTTGTTGATTAATTAGGTTACACTGACTGAAAATAAACCATATCAACATTCAATTATATCAAAGAGAAATTATAATTGTGTGGGAAACTTGAAAAAGATGCAAAGTTGCGGTTTTCACTGTTGTTTTCGTATGATCACAAGTTTTTTCACATAAGTTTGACAGTCCTTAGTACGTTCGGTTTTACAGGTAAGGTGTTATTGAAATAGGGACATCGTTCAGAATTTTATACAGTTGTAAAGAGAGTTCCTTCCTGAAGGTGGAGGTAGGTGTATCTAACTGCAGCAGGAACAGATTATATTAAAATTTCACTTGTCCACTGATTTCTTCATATATGACTAGAAAGAAAACCTGATTGGCTTTGCAAATTATTGTATTGTCAGTTACGATACCCTAGCATTGACTCAATATTAATAAATCGTGTGGGCAAATATATTTGGAATTTACATGATGGGTTATAAAAAACTTTTATGGCATTTATTCCGGTCGAAAAATGTCACTATGCTGCTCAGTTTTTCTCAAAGATTGTTAATATATTATGTTAATTATAGGTATACGAGGGCAAGGTGAAAAGTCACTGAAAAATAAAACAGATGGCGCCACAACCGAATATCCTGTAACGTGTAAATTCCACTTTACGGCTAGCTATGCTAGACCGTATATTCGGTATATTCTAAGAGTCATGGACCGTACCTATATTCTAAGGGTCTTGGTTGCTCGGTGTCAGTTACCGCTTCTCTTTCGAGGGTGTTCTGTGAGACGCCGGAAAGGAAGAGAAAATGTTACTTCTGGTCAATTCGTTCGAGTGGAAAGTCGATTGCTAGATTATTTCAACAGGGAGGTGATACCAAGCGTGTGTTTGGAACCAAATTCTGGGAATATCTTTCTGTTGAAAACAAAGGCATCAATCACCAATTTGGATTGGAATATTTGGAATTAATTGGGTGATTGATATACCTTCGGGGATCTAAACTTAGTTTTCGACGTGACTGGCTGTGAACGGAAGTAACAGTTGTCTTATTTGAAGGAAAACCCTATCGTGTTGGGGGTAAATATCTTTGTAATTCCATTTGATTCATTCACTAACTTCAGGAATTAATTGCCTTCATAGGTGGTATCTGACTGAACATAGGCTAGTCCTAAATTGTTCAACAATTGTTATGTATTTTGTTAATGTCTGTCTTCTGACGACAGTAGAACAATAGAGGTTTGAACGTTTCGTGATTTCAGGGTTCTTCTTCTTCCCTATATTTTTGTCTATGTTGTGGAATGTCCAACAAGAAGTGTGTTGAGAATTGCTTAAGTCTACTGTGGAAAGATTACTTAGGAGTCGCTGATTTATTTGTGCTGTACGATCGTGGAAACGATATTACAATTGTGGCAGGGACATGAAGTAAAAGTAATTAATCATCACCAAGCAAATACAACATCAATTCTCACCAGGTCAGATTATCGATTGTGGTTTTGTGTAACAATTTTAATAATCATTGAGTATTGCATATTATGTAAATTCAATCAACTGTTCACTTGTTTAAATGATTTAAGTAACTAATTTCATCCATATTTTCTAATCATTCGCTTCATATCTCATTAATATAAGTTTGTAATAAATTATATCAATAATAATATTTCAAAGTAAATTTCAATCTTTCTGGGTACAGGTCTTTTATTTTCTTTCTTTCAGGGTAATTTAACCTGGGGACTTGAGTATTTGCATCCCCTAGTTATATACATAATTCATTGGTTGGTTAAAATACTCTGGCGCTCGAATTTTTAATTCCTAAAATATAACCTACGACCTTCACTGTAGCTGTCGGCAACCAAGTGATAAAATAGAGCTTTAGTTTATCCTTTAGTAAGAGTAAATTGTAACCCTCACAATCCCATGTGACATCTTCAACTAGAACGCATCATAATTTTCAGACTGATATGTCATTCAGTCCTGTTTTGACACTCATCGAAGGCAAGCAACCTTGAAGATGATTAAACATTATTTCTTGCGTGGAAAAAACATTACGCAAACCAGAGCATCGCTTGTTATACATTATGGGGACTATTCACCATCGATTGCAAAGATTTACAAGTGGTTTTCTGATTTTCGTTGTGGTAATACGACAACAATGGACGCCGAACGTTCTGGACGTTCAATTGAGGTTACAACGCCAGAAAACGTAGAAAATCCATAGTATGATATTGGACGATCGGCGAGATAAAGTGGACGAGATTGCTGAGGCTATGGGTATCTCAAGAGAACGGGTACGGAACATTTTGCATACATTTTTGAATATGAGAAAGCTTTCTGCCAGATGGGTGCCACATTTGCTCCCTGTTGATAACAAGCGCCGCCGTGTGAAAACTTCAAAGGAGTGTTTGACGATGTTCAAGCGCGATAAAAGGACTTTTTGGCGCCGTTTCGTAACCGTGGACGAAACATGGATCCTTTACAACACACCAGAAATCAAAGAACAGTCGAAACAGTGGACTTGTCCTAGCGAATCGAAGCCGTAGAAGGCCAAAGTAGGTTTATCGGCGACAGTTTTTTGGGATGCACACAGTATCGTCCATATCGATTACCTTGAAAAGGGCAAAACGATCGCAGGCGTATATTATGCAGAGCTGTTGGATCGATTCGACGCCGATTTGAAACGAAAGCGGCCGCAGTTGGCCAAAAAAGTGCTCTGCCACCAGGCCAACGCAACGACGCACAGGTCCGCAGTAGCAATGGTAAAATTGCATGAATTGCGCTACCAATGAACAATCAAACACGATTTCCTTCCAAATAAATTCAGCCTCATGAGATATCATTCTGATAAGTATTGTCTAATTTCAGGTTAAATCCATAGAATCATCCTAAATATCTAGAAATGTGATATTATAATAGTGCATTAGGTATTTAGTTCATAGAAAACATTGAAATGTTATCAAATCCACAGAGATATAGAACTTTGGTGGAATGTCGGATTGATCACTCCATATGGCAGTTGACTGAGTATCCTAAAATGTAATGACTATCAACACTGGTGCTCCACAGGGGTCTGTCTTGGAACCAACTTTGTTTCTGCGCCATATCAACGATCTGTTGGAAGTATCCAAATGTCCCATCCACAGCTTCGCAGATGATGATACCCTTCATATCGCTTTCTCATCTAGAGCCACTATACCATCCAATGAAGCAGAAGAGCGAGATAGAGACAGGTTGACGCAATTAATGGATATCTGGCAACGATTTTGAAATGGGAATCTAGTAGAGATCAATGCAGCCAAAACTCAAGCTTGCATCTTCTCCAGGAAGGCGTATCCCACAATCCCTAATATGATGATGTCAGGTACAACTTACTATTCCTATGAAGTCTTCCATATCGATGCTAGGGATCACCACCAACAGCACCCTCTCATGGAATGATCATGTGAGTTACATTGTGAAAACCCCTTCACAAGTACTTGGTTTTTATTCCGTGCCAAGAGCTACTTTACATCCTAGCAGCACCTCATAATCTGCACAGATTTGACCTGTCCTGGAGTAGTGTTCACATGTTTGGAGTTCGGCTCCCAAACATACGCTGAAGGTCCTCGATTCTATAAAGAAGAGAGATATTCGTATGATTGATGAGGCGATCTCTCCCTTTTCTATAGATATTTCCGTGGTCGGTTTTCATCAGAAATCTCCTTTGTTATTCCACCACTAAAGATTTCAGTTAGGCGGACTAGACGAGCTTTAGCTAATCACCAATTCATTGTCAAACACGAGATCAGTCCAACTTCTTATTACCAGATTTAATTTCCCTATCGGATGACGAAGGTGTGGAACTCTTTGCCTAGGGAGGGTTGTCCTCATACCTTTAACCTCCAAACCTTCAAGAAAAATTCGAATGCCTCCTCTCCCTCATTTCACTGCTGGCTCACACTATGTTTTTCGAACATTATAGGTTTTCCCTTCGTGTAGTTAAAGTATAGAAAGAAAAAATGTAGAGAAACTGTGATCAATCAATCACTCTCTTCCCTTATTTTTTTCAGATCAATTTTTCGCATTGGGACTGTTCTGCGAGTCAAATGTATGATTGTAGGAAAAGAAAATATATTGGAAATGATTTAAAAACAGGTAGCGCAATACATTTAATTATACTGTTTCGGAAGTTGGAGAATAAAACTCAAATTTTACACAAAACTTTTAACATTTGATTAAAAATGCTGACAAATTGTTTCAACTAAAGCTAAATCTAAAAGTATGTCCTTAAATATCAGGGATCAGAATGTGGTACAAATTGAAGGATGGGGATGGATAATGGTGAGAGTGTGTTTACAAAATTGTTAACAAGCAGTGAATTATATATCGATTGTATACATTATTATTGTTTTTTGAGTGTTTCAATATTTCTATGGATTTTAGTATATTAAGTTTATGTCCTTTTTCCTGAATATGTAGAATATCGGGATGAAGGGTGAAATTGTGGTTATGTTCTAATAGGTAATTTGCATAATTAGAGTCCTCTTTCTTGAGCCTGTAACTTCTCAAATGTTCGTTGAACCTTACGCTGAAACTGCGTCCAGTTTGTCCAATGTACAACAACAGTCATCACATCTCAGTCTGTAAGCTCCAGATTTCTTCAATTTATCTTTTTTAGATTTCGAGTTATTATTATGATGATGTAATGAATTTACACTACGTAAACGCCGAAACCATAGATATATACTAATGTTACATCCAAATTTTATTCAAATGATCTACATAATTTATTTTACAATTCTATGTTTTATTTACATGCTGTTAGGTCCAAAGAACTGAAATGAATCACATTAGCAGGTTTCGACTGGTTAAAAGCTTGGGTTTATCAAGCATCCTAGTAAATTTGTTGTTAGTTAGACGTGGAAGACTTTGTTGTAATGTTGTAAGGTTTAATTTCTATGCCCAAAAACCTGAATGCTCTTTTCTTATTGAAAGTAAGGAACGCAGCAGTATATTATCAAGTAATTCAAAATTTTCCCATAGCGACGAGTTGGTTCTTTTCAAACCATTCCTCGCACTTTGCTTATCACATCCTGTAATACCAGATTCATTTAAAGAAAGTTCTACTCCATAATTTAATTTTATTCTCGTTCATTTATCTGAATATAAATTACGAGTTTTATTATCTGTAAAAAAACTGACATACTGGTCTAGGTAATTGCGACTCATCGACCTGTTAAACACGTTTAAAGTAGTACGTATTGTTAGTGATATATGCATTAGTACTTTATCTACTGTGAAACACGAGAATATGCGCGTAATGACCAAATTACAGTGAAAAACAGTTGGTGTTTTTAATTGATTGAAATCTGGAAAAGGAAGTTCGTTTCTGCGTAAATCTGACGATGTTAGTCATCTAATTACCTTGGAATTGTTTTGTTTCTGGATCATGTTAAATAATTGCTTCCTTGATCTTGATCAACACCTATTAAAGCTATCAACCGAATCTTTTGTGGATGTTGTTTGAATTCCAAGCCAGTGGAATATTAGTATTAATGCAGTGAAATGGGTATAAAAATAGGCCAAACCCGTAAATCAAAGTCAATATCGTCGAATGTATACCCACAAATTAGCTAATTTGTTATAAACAAATTACACTAAACATCAAAAGTCTTGGCCACCCATTCAGTCTTGTTAATGAAATGTTTTGTTAGAAAAACAAAAGATATCTATCAAAGTATATTGTTTGTTCAATCTATTTCTTGTGGAAGGGTTATTTTATACAAACTCGGATACTAAGAAAATTAAAAAGTAAGAAATGTGTGAATTTGTTGCAAAAATTATTGAATAAAAAAAGTAATGAAACATGTTGTACCCTGACTAATAGTGGGTATGACCTCCTCCCCGTTGAAATAACATGTTGACACGTCTGTGCATTGATATAACCAAGCGGTTTATAGTGTTTTGTGGAATATTGTTCCATTCCTCTACCGCCGTGACAACTAACTCATCTGCAGTCTGAGGTGGGTTAATTCGATTGTGAATGGCTCTACTTATGTAATCCCACATGTTTTCAATCGGATTCATATCCGGCGAGTTGGCTGGCCAATCCAATCTATTGATCTGTCCTGCTTGAAGTGTATCCTGCACCCTTCTTGCGCGATGTGGTCTGACGGTGTCGTTCATAAACACACAATTTTTGCCTAATTCGTTACGTATGGGAAAGATAATGGGCGTAATAACCTGTTCTACGTAAATTTGGCTTGGTCATATTCTGTGGAATGTGAATTAAAGGGGTGTGGCGGTTGAACATTATTCCTCCCCAAAACATTACAGTACCCCCTTGATAGGGAGCAAATTCCCGGGGAAAATTAAGTCGCTGTTGAAGACCTGGTTCTCTCCGGACTCTTCGCCCATTGTCATCACTCACCAGTCCAAATCTGGTTTCGTCTGTGAATAACACCCACCTCCACTGCTGCAAAAGCCAACCCCTGTGCTCTCGCGGATAGACAAAAATCAATTATCGGTCTCAAATCAAATCCTGATTTGGCTATTTTGAGGGCTGATAAAGGAAATTCTACTGTTGTCATGAATCGTTCAGATTATGATAACAAAATCCTGCAACGTCTGCAAACTAATTCCTATAAGCTTCTACCAAAAGATCCCACCTCCTCTATAGAACGTTCAATTCCACAAATTATTCGTCATTCTTCCCTTCCTGATTCAGATAAGAAATTTCGTATCCCCCATTGTTCAAAATGTCCCCATTTATATGGTTTGCCTAAAATTCATAAGCCCTCAGTTCCCCTGAGACCAATTGTCAGCACTATCGGATCTCCTACTTATAAACTCTCTCGATACCTGTCATCTATTCTCAAACCCCTTGTAGGTGATTCCAATAGTTTTATCCTTAATTCCTTTCATTTCGTTGAAAAACTTCAAACGTTGAAAGTTGACCCATGCGATTTGCTCGTCAGCTTCGACGTCGAATCACTGTTTACCAATGTTCCCATTCCAGACACCCTTTCCATAATTTCTCAATTGTTACCTGTCAAAAAAATTTCAACGGACTTGCTACCGTTAATTGATTTTTGTCTATCCTCCACATATTTTCTATACGATGGCAAGTTCTACGAGCAGTCCTCGGGAGCTGCCATGGGTTCCCCACTTTCCCCGATCATAGCTAATATCTTCATGGAAGCTTTTGAACAGGATGCCATTGACTCATCTGTTCTCAAGCCGAAATGTTGGTTTGGATATGTCGACGATACTTTCGTTATTTGGCAACATGGTCGCGAAAAGCTTGTTCCCTTCCTCAATCATTTGAATTCATTACATCCCAATATCCGTTTCACCATGGAAGTCAAATCGCAAGGTTCACTCCCATTCCTGGATGTATTGGTTAGTCGACAGACTGACGGTACTTTAGGACATTCTGTGTATCGGAAACCCACCCATACCGATAGATACCTCAATGGTCTTTCCCACCACCACCCTGCCCAAAGGCAATCTGTCATAAACTCCCTGGTCCACAGAGCTGTCAACCTATCTCAGCCTCAATCCTTAAAATCAGAATTAAAACATCTATTCAAAAAGCCATAAAGAAATACACTTCACCTAAAATTCCAAATCGACCTGAGCCAGAAACCCTCCCACCTGCTTTATCCACGGCCTATCTTCCATATATTCAAAATATAACAGATCGAATTTCCAAAATCCTCAAAAAACATAATATTTCTACCCGTTTTTCCACACTTCCAAAATTATCTCAATTTTACAAACCTATCAAAGATCCCCTTCCTCCTCTCCACTTAGAAGGTGTTTATAGTATTCCCTGTTCTTGCGGTAAAGTCTACATTGGTGAAACAGGTCGTACAGTAGCTACTCGTGTGAAAGAACATGAGCGCTGTACAAGACTTCGTGACACCAGTAGATCTGCACTTGCGGAACACAAGTTTAACACAAATCATCAAATCCTTTTTGAAGATACTAAAATCCTACTCCGAGCCCCAAACTTCTATCAGCGAAAAATCCTTGAAGCTTTAGAAATCCTAAAACATCCGAATAATCTGAACCGTGACTCAGGATATTACCTTCCCAACATTTGGAAACACATCCTCGAAAATTCCACTTCGCACATGATCGCACAACGGCAGGGTCAGGTGCCGGAACGAAGTTAATCACCGGAACAAAGGCAGTGAACTATGTAGCGTGAAGGATTTTTCCTACAATAAATACGGCTACAGAAACCAGTAGAACCAGTTTCAGTTCAAGCCTCAAGCCTGCCCTGAAGATGCTACCTGTAATGGTTGGCGAAATGTCGACATCAAGTCGAGCTATTGTGACGCGGAATCCATCCGGAAGACAAGATTTTTCAAGATTAGCTGTCCGCGGAAGTCTACTAACCAAGGATTTTGATTTGACTTCCGGTCCTCCATTTTGAATTTACCTAATTAGATCTCATATTCATAATCAGCGACCTCGGAAACCCCGAGTATTTATTTTCAAGGCAAGAAGTCCATTTTTTATGGAAAATAGCTCGACTTCCGGTCCGTCATGTTGAATTTCCTAACTCGAACCTCGTATTCGTGATCAGCGACCTCGAAAACCCCCAAGTACAGATTTTCAATTAAAAACTGTCATTTCTTAATTATTTTTTTTGAAAGCTTAATTTCGGAGGCAATTCGGGGGCCTAAACCGCCCCTAACTCCGTCATTTGGGACGCCCGCAAACGGGTTGAGTGCAATAAATACTCCTGGAGGTCCAAGGAATACGATGCAGAAAGACTTTTTCAAACTCGAGCTATTTCCCCACTTTTAGACTTTCGGCACTTTTTCACGGTTTATTTACTGGATTTATATATCAATATTATAAATTATCACAAACCGACTGATTTAGTTTTAATGTCATACGATAGATGACTCTGATAAAACGCATAATAAACAGCTTATACCCGTAGAAGAAGGTGTCGGCTCTACCGCGATGTGATTGCCCAAGTTTCAAGATTTAATGCATATTTGAAATTAGTAGCAGCAAAAAGCGTGGGAAGACGGGAAATTAGCTCCGTCATGTGAAAGTTCCAATAGAATTGACAATGATATCTAGGTTATGGATTATTATACGACTGTCAATAATGTATCAGCTGTCTGTCATGTAAACGTCAAAAAAAAACTTCAAGGTGTGTCTAATCTTTCGGAAGCTTATTTCCATCATCAGGGAGACTTAAATGAATTGTTACCATGATTAATCACATATCATGTATAATAATCTTACTTACATCTTCGTTAACAACGTTTGAAATGATATTTGAAGGTAAATTCATGTACATAATCACGATTCACTGACAAAGTGTAAAGTTATTTAAAATTAGTCGACACACATTTGGTTTGATCATATGATTACATTCCAAATATAGATTAAGAATATAATACGAGTATATATCACTACCTACATAGTATAAAACAAAGTCGCTTTCTCTGTCCCTATATCCCTATGTATGCTTAAATCTTTAAAACTACGCAACGGATTTTGATGCGTTTTTTTTTAATAGATAGAATGATTGAAGAGGAAGGTTTATATGTATAATAACATCCATTAAATAGTGGAGAAATACTGTTATTTTTGAGGTTTCTAATGTGATGCAAACGCAGGCTGAACCCTACGAGATTATCAAAATAGTGTACTAAGTATTGTACACATTGAAAAGGTCTACAGAAAACTCCGCCATGGTATATGTCTATGGTTATCTCACAATACCATTTTTTTGTCATTTACTTTTTACGACAAATAATGGCTAATTTTCGAAGCGATTTTAACCAATACAGCATTAATCCTTATCCAATTAAATACCTTAAATACATTGTTGATTTAATATAGATATATATGGCCCTTTACAGCATATGATTTAAATGAATATTTTCGAAGATATTACAGATTCAAAAATTGCGGGACGTAGCGTTTGCGGCGGTACCGGCCGGCAGGGCGGGAGCGTGCCTATAAATAGCGCGTCGGAGGCCGTGGTTCTCCCTATAGCACTTTGAATTTATCAGCATTGCACCCGTGTGAAGCCGGGGCGGGTCGCTAGTAATATCTATATTCAAGTGTTACATGGTCTTCGTCATGTGGTTTAGCTTTAACTTAGCAGGTTAGATAATTGATTCAGAGATTTTTCTTAATGAAATTTGTTAACGCATGGCAATTGTCGTGTTGTACCGAAAATCATGGTGTGACACTGATGGTATTACTAGACTGTTCATTACTGTACATGGCTTACATAGATTTATATGGCAATTAATAAATTTGTGTTATAATTGGTTGGATTATTTGAATTATTATTCCATTCCGTTATACTTTTATAACGCCCTGGAATACAAGCATCAACCAACCAATTATTATTTGTTATTTAACATCCTTGTGCCCAATTTATCGATACAAAAACCTCAGTTGTATATCCACAACCAATTCCACAATTCTGGAGTTCATTATTATGTTTCATATATATTTTCTTAGCACTTAGGTCTGCATGTTCTTCAATATTTGATGGAACCAAAACCAGTTTCGGTAGATCGTAAACATTTATAGGATTTGCATCTGGTTCTCCCATTAGTAACTCTATCATGATGGAATAACAATTGCTTCAAACTTGAATTTGAAAACAATAACAACTAAATTATTCATCATCAGATAAGATGCATGTTACTTCTTAGAACTATCTTGCGAGTTGAAACGCGCATAGCCTCAAAAAGAAATAACAATTTCTTTGTCGTATCTCCGAATGCCCAAAACACGAAAAAAAAACTACCAGGCAGCAATAAACATAAACACGTTTTATTTATTCCCAAAACATGTTTAACTCAAAAGACAACGGTGATGCATAGCACACATGTCAGTCTTATCAGATCGAAATTTAACAATAGAATTAAACACAAGAATAAGAGCTTCATAGATAGATATACTGATGCAGAAGAAAGAATATAGCAAAATATTATATATATTCTAACATTAAAGTCCAACTTCATAAAAAATTTATATCTCACACATATTTCGATGATATCTTTCAGAAACTTGCTAATATATTTTCTAAGCTAATCCTAGTCGTTTCATCCAGGCCTCGGAATAAACTTATTGATTTGATATTCAACCATTAAGATAAACAAATTTTGTGAATCCGGAGTTTATCAACCACACACTAATCTGCTGCGGTGGTGCACCATCGTGCATAAGCCTCATTGCAATTCTCGTTACCAATGGTACATCCTCCACCAATTCAGGTAGAGATTGTTCTAAAAAGTTTCGAGAAACCTCGCCGGTAAATCTTCCTGGTAGAAATACCGGTCCAATTAGCCACCCACAATTCCAACTCAAACGTTAAACAAAAACTGATTTTGAAAACGAATTTTTACTGTCATTGGCGTAACGAATTCCTATCGACAAGTCGATACAAAAAACGCATGTCAGTTCAGTGAAGTATGCCATATGTTTATTTGGGGTACATTAATAATTTAAAAAATATTAAACCATGTTTGTGGCTTTGCGAAAATCATCATTTGACAAAATATTCTCAAAATAACCCAGGTACCAACACTATAAATTTTTGCCGTATGTTTACTAAGCACCCTATACAGGGCGTAAATAAATAACTGCGAAAAAATTCAGGGGGTGATTCCTTGTTGAAAAATAAGGTGGATCTTTCATATAAAATTTTTCTCTAAATCACTTCGTTTTCGAGATACAGGGTGCTGAAATTGAAAAAAAAATTAGTTTTTTGCAAATATCTCCGGAACCGTCTATCGTACAGAAAACAGCTTTTGTAAGCAATCTCTACTCATAGTGAGCTATGTTTTGTGGGATAAAAAATGTTTTTTTATTCATAATTGGTAAAGATTTTGAAGGGGTAGTGGTTGTTTTTCTCCCCAACTTCTACGCCACTGGAAAAAGTATGGTTTTGAGATGGCCATTTGAACCGCCAAAGTTTTCTACACAAAAAAGTACTTAGTTATAAGCTCTAAAGTTAACCGTTTTCGAGAAAAATCAACTTTATGTTGAAAAACATTGTCAATTCTTTGAAATAAAATTTATTTTTTACCAATTAAACGGAATTTCTTTACACAAGTAACAAAACCAAAAATTGACCATGTTTTTCAACATAAAAGTTGATTTTTCTCGAAAACGGTTAACTTTAGAGCTCATAACCAAGCATTTTTCTTGTGTAGAAAATATTGGCGGTTCAAATGGGCATTTCAAAACCGTGTTTTTTTCAGTGGCGTAGAAGTTGGGGAGAAAAACAACCACTACCCCTCCAAAATCTTCACCAATTATGAATAAAAAAGAATTTTTTATCTCACAAAACATAGCTTATTATGAGTAGAGATTTATCACAAAAGCTGTTTTCTGTACGATAAACGGTTCCGGAGATATTCGCAAAAAACTAAATTTTTTTTTCAATTTCAACACCCTGTATCTCGGAAACGAAGTGATTTAGAGAAAAATTTCATATGAAAGACCCACTTTATTTTTCAACAAGGAATCACCTCCTGAATTTTTTTGCAGTTATTTATTTACACCTTGTATATGAAAGACAAATACACCCACTGAACTGTCACATGACATAGAGTATAATTTTATGTGTGCCCACGCCTTTAGCTATTTCTACTCATTTGAAATATTATACATTAATTCTTGAAACTTGAGGGATGATATCGTGGTGGCGGAGCAAACGCTTTCTCTTACAGGTATTAGCTGTTTCTGCGGACGTAGTTCACGAACTATAGCTAGTCTATATACACAAAAGGCAAATATCATTCACTGACTAACTCACAGACACACTCATCACGAAAACTATGAAACTATAAAGCAGACCGACTTGAAATTTGGCATGAATTTTCCTTATATGACGTAGGAACACGCTAAGGAGGGATTTTCAGAAATTCCATGCCAAAGGGGATTTATTAGATTAGATTAGTATGGGACTTAGGGCTGGGAGCCTCTCAACTGCGACCTTTGCAAATATATTGTGTGTGCCCACATGTTATGTTAGAGTTCCCTATCTAGACCCGTCCTTACTACTAGATTCCATAGGCCAGACCTTAAATTTCCGTTCGTTTTGAACTTTCGCCAAAGCAATTGGTACAAATTTTACTTCCAGTTCATCCCCCCCCCCTATCCAAACACGATGATACACTGGCTACTACACCACAAAAAAATCCAACCTTTTTACTGGAAAGTTTGCAGCAAATTCCGCTTTGGATCCACAGGGGAAAGATTCTCCTAATATTGCTCCCATCGATAATCATATACCTACCTGAAATTGTCTTTCCGCAGCGCACAATTAGACGCATTTTGCTTGATCTCAAAAAGTCTATGGGCCCAGAAGGAATTCCATTTGTTGTTCTTAAGGAATGTGCGCCTGAATTGAAACCAGTTTTCGGCAGGTTATTTACCCTTTCTTACAAGCTTGGTGTTTCGTTCTACCTGGGAGACAGCTAGAGTCCAACCAATTCCTAAAAAAAGGGGAGAAGTCCCTTTCTAATAATTATAGACTTATTGCACTATTATCTGTGATCTCTAAGGTGATGGAGAAAGTAATCAATATCTGCTCCATATCAACGATTTGAGTGACCACCGGTCCCGTCCACAGCTTTGCAGATGATGATACACTTCATACCGCTTTCTCATCTAGAGCCCCTAAACCATCCAATAAATCCAGAGGAGCGAAACAGAGACAGGTTGAGGCAATTAATGGAGATCTGTCAAAAATTTTGGAATGGTGATTTGATAATCTAGTAGAGTTCAATGCAACCAAGACTCAAGCTAGCATCTTCTCCAGAAAGCCGGATACCACAATCCCTAATATGATGATGTTAGGTACCACTCTTCCCATAAAGTCATCCATATCCATGCTCGGGATCACCACCAACAGCACCTCCTTATGGGACGATCATATGAGGTCCATTGCGAAAACCATTTCACAAAAACTTGGTTATCTATCCCGTGCCAAGAGATACTTCACATCCCAGCAGCTCTTCATATTAAAGCACAGTTTCGGCCTGTCCTGATGAACTGTTTATATGTTTGAAATTCGGCTCCCAAACATATGCTGAAGCTCTTGGATTCTACCCAGGAGAGCTATTCGTCTGATTGATGATGTCACACTTAAATTGACCTCTCTAGAACACCGTAGAAAGATGGGAGATCTGTCCCTTTTTTATATATATATTTCCATGGTGAAAGTTTATCAGAAATCTCGTCTATTGTTTCACCACGAAAGATTCCAGATATGTGCCGAACTTCTTCCTCCCAGACTTAATTTTTCTATCAAACAGTGAAGTTGTGGAACTCTTTACCCAATGAAAACCTTAACCTCGTCAGACCTTTGCAGTAGCACAGTTTGTGTGCTATTAGTTTTTTAAGAATTTATATTTTATGAAATTTGTTAATGAAGGCAAGGTGAAAAGTACCTGACAAATAAAACAGATGGAGCCACAATTTAAAATCCCACGTGACATTTGTGATGTGCCATCCTTAACTAGAACACATTAGAATTTTCAGACTGATATGTCATTCAGTTCTGTTTCGACACTCATCGAAAGCAAGCAAAAGTGAATATTGTACCTTGATTGAACATCATTTCTTGCGTGGAAAAAACATTACGCAAACCAAAGTATCGCCGCTTGTTAAGCATTATGGGGATTCCTCACCATCGATTGGAATGAACGCCGAACGTTCTAGTCGTCCAATTGAGGTTACTACGCCAGAAATCGTCGATAAAATCCATGGTATGATATTGGACGATCGGCGAGTTAAAGTGCCCGAGATTGCTGAGGCTATGGGCATCTCAACCGAACGGATATGAAACATTTTGCATACAAGAGAAAGCTATCTGCCAGATGGGTGTCGCATTTGTTCTCTGTAGATAACAAGCGCGACCGTGTGAAAATTTCAAAGGAATGTTTGGCGATGTTCAGGCACGATAAGAAGAACTTTTTGCGCCGTTTCGTAACCGTGGACGAAAAATGGATCCATCACAACACATCAGAGACCAAAGAAGAAACGGTGGACTTGTCCTGGTGAATCGAAGCCAAAAAAGGCTAAAGTGGGTTTATCGGCCAACAAAGTCATGGCGATAGTTTTGTGGAATGCACAAGGTATCGTTCAAATCGATTACCTTGGAAAGGACAAAACCGATCACCGGCGTATATTATGCAGAGGTGTTGGATCGATTTGACGCCGATTTGAAGTGAACGCGGCCGCATTTAGAAAAGAAAATAGTGCTTTTCCAGTAGGAAAACGCACCGGCGTACAGGTCCGCAGTCGCAATGGCAAACTTTTGAAATACTTTTTTCTCAGGTCCAAAATACTGAGATGATGTATTCCAGATTTTTAACATTAAATCCGAATCCTCTGTTTTGAAATCTATCGCAAGCGTCGAGGCTCGAAAATAATTCGTTTTTGAGATACTTATTACTTCCTGTCATCGTATATCTTGAGAACTACAATCTAGTAGTCGCTCGTTATTTTTCCTAAGAATTATAATATTATCGTTATGATTTGAAAATAGCTTCCCTAATGAATCGATTAAAAATGAATTGTTCACCAACATATAGCTTTGTTACAATATTAATTCCGGAATATATATGATCCACCCTCGCATCTACAAACATTAAACGCATCAAAACTGATCGTTTTTGTGTAACGAATTCACAAACATCCAAAGGTAACATTAGGTAATTTTTGCGGAATCCCCTCCGTATTAGGTATGCGATATAAGCTCATTAGAAACTAAGAAGGAATAATTACACAGGACTATTACTTACAGGCTACCTATTACAGCAACTTAATATAATTGTTTCGCGTCCGATCGGGCTGAGACTGACGCAATATGAAGGCCGTTCCACGACCTTGCAGGTCACTCACTCCACACAATCAATGCATTCTGAGCTGAGATTCCATCTAAGCTGGTGCCTCATCTAATCGTGTCTAAAGGTGTGAAGCGTGCTAAACTATTATTCACGACGGTATATTTAATGGAAAATATTACAAAATATTAAATTACACTCATTATATTGACGGACCGACTAACCACAATAAATGAAAATTACAGTTCGGAGAAATTTTAACACTCAACTTCGCAGAAGTTCAAATCTCTTATATTGGTTTGATTATTCTGTAATGTTTCATTCAGTTTCTTGACACTGCTTGTATTATTCGACAAACGTAAACTTTTTAGGCAAACCTACATAGAATATTTTCAAATAGTAAGATATTTTAAGGCAGGGCCTGATTTAGGAGTGGGCAAAGTGAGTGGCTGCCCACGGGCCCTCACCAAGAAGGAGCACTCACCAAGTATGATATATTGAAAAAAATTTTGGATTTCAACAAAAATGATAGTTTGTTTGATTTTGTTAATATAGTAACAAATTCATAACTTTTGAGTAAATTTGTGCAGCATTTGAATTTACATATTTTAATTATTCATTTTACATTACGAAATCAGGAAATATCGTTTATTTAATATTTATGCAATCTCAGGTAGAAGTTAAAATAAGCTATTTCTGATGTCACATTACTTTGAAACACTACACAATAACAAGTTCATTGAAACTACTTATTTGAATTTTCCCGCGTGTTTAGTATGTGGCGCCGTATTACAGATAAGTTTCTAGTCCTTTGATATCACAATTGCATCATAATTTTGTATTGTAAAAATATTTTGTGGCATTTAATATTACCGTCTACCATAGGGGCATCCACCAAACTTGTGCCCACGGGCCCCACCACTCTGAATCCGACTCTATTATGAGGGTATGAGCTGTTCACGTTAAGAAAGAAATGACGTCATAGTTTTATACTTTTATAACCAACTCACGTCAAAAATTTCCCTAAATAATTGCCGCGCTACCTCCGGCAACCCAGGTATGAATTATGTATAAATTATCGAGAAATAAGGTCCCACCAAAACATACGCTCATTATTTTTGTCTTTACGTACGTTTCGATCTAGCGACCATCATCGGAAGACGTATAGTGTCTAAAACGGGATTTCTTGAAACCAATTGTATCAGCACAAAGCGTCCCTATCACCACAATTTCCATTAAAAATGCCCACGTCGCCGAAACGAACAGAAACACGAATCATCGAAATTGTAACAAATTAATGTTTTAAATATATGAATATGTATCAAGAATCCACTGCTTAACAATTGAATTTATGTCAAACAAAGTCTGTGTACGGCTGGAACCAAAAAATATAACACTTAAGTATCCACTTTTGAACCAAATGTCAAAGATTTATGAGGTAATAGTCCCTTCAAATTAGACATTTTTTAGAGAAATTTTACCCACAGCTTAGCGACCTATATTTGGACTGTCTGAAGACTATTTTCCCCCGTGCGCACGCGTGAGTTAGTTTTTTGTAGACAAACTCCAACAGGAGATAGAACAGATGTTTTTAAGAAGAACAGTTCCTATAAACACGTGGCGTAGAAGGCTCCGTTTTCGAGATACAGGGTGTTGAAATTGAAAAAAAAACTTAGTTTCTTGCGAATATCTCCGGAACCGTTCATCGTAGAAAACAGCTTTTGTAAGCATTTTCTACTCATAGTAAGCTATGTTTTTAGTCATAATTGGTGAAAATTTTGGAGGGGTAGTGGGTGTTTTTCTCTGCAATTCCTACGCCACTTGAGACGTTCATTTGAACCGCCAATATCTTCTACACAAAAAAAGGTACTCTTGGTCATAAGCTCTAAAGATGACCGTTTTCGAGAAAAATTTTATTTCATGTTGAAAAACATGGTACATTTTTTGGTTTTGTTACTTGTTCTAACGTTTAAATTAAATTTATTTAACTAGTAAAAAAAAAAATTATTTCAAAAAATTGATCATGTTTATCAACATAAAAGTTGATTTTTCTCGAAAACGGTCAACTTTAGAGCTTATGACGAGGAGTACCTTTTTTGTGTAAAAACATTGGCGAAACGTCGGCATCGAGTCGTGATTGCCAAGATTGTTCAAGATTAGATATCCGCGGAAGTCTACTATTCAAGATAAGGTATAAAGTAGCTTCTTGTCCACTCACACCACTGTCGATGGGCGGAATGACGTAATAGCTCTCGAGAATGCTATTCTATACAAAATGAACTAGTGCAAAAGATTGTTCATCTCTCTTCTTCCCAATAAACACCGCTGTTCCAGGGTTATCCAAGATTTTTTTTCTTTTCATATTTTCAAGATCATACTACTTTCGGTTACACCGGAAGTCGCCATTAACTTCCTTATTTTAAATGGAACACCCAGTATATTATTCCATTTGATTCTTGAGAAAATTACATAGTGGATTCTATCAGGTTTCACTATACCTATTTTCAATTTTTTCTCAGATATCTTGATTCTTTTGAAAATGTTGACAGATGTAGCGCTGTTTTGAGCATTGCGCCCTTTAACCAATTTCGATTGGTGGAAAGCGCTTCTGGGGTAGACGTAAGCACAGGAATGATTCTTTCGAATGCCATATTGACAACTGATTTATCGCATACAGGGTATCCAAAATTTAATGACCAATTACATCATTTTAAAAGTTGAAAAAGTTCGTTTTTTCAAATAAGACACCCTGTATTTTATCAGATGGTCGGATGCAGAATTTGATTCTGCATCGATTTGCTATAACATTGCCTATACCTATTTCCAGTGGTTTTCTTGTTAATCCATATTTTTATCAAAAGGTGATCAAACTCCAAAAGTTTTACCAAAATTTAAATGCGGCAAGATATCTGGAGATACTGAGAGGGTTTGTTAGTGATTTTCTGAATGCCCTACCTCCACGTGATAGAGCAAACAGTTGGTATCAGCTTGATGGGGCTCCAGCACATTCCACTATAGCTGTACACCGGCAATTGTCACTGTTGTTCGAGGATCGGTGGATTTGCCCGCGAGGACCTTGGAACTGGCCACCCAGATCACCCGAGTTGACCCCCTTGGATTTTTACCTTTGGGGTCGCATGAAAGAACCAGTGTACTCTAGGCCGGTACAAACTAGAGAGGAATTGTTGAACCGTGTTCACCATGCGCTTACTAATATAAGTCCAAACGAACTTCGGAGGTCTGTTTCGCGAGGAGTATATGACAGAGTTATTCAGTGTTTGAACCAAAATGGAGGTCATATAGAACAATTATTGTAATTTTACATTCTCTTATTATTTTATGTCATAATGTTCCAATTTTTTGTTTTTATTTTATATTTCGTTCTAAATGTTATGTACTAATGTCATGTTCTAATTAAAGTAAATTTTTTACCGTTTCATTGATGTTTATTTGACTTCGGAAGACAAGCGATGTTTCGGTTTCTGCCAAAAAAACACATTAAAATAAAAAAAATGGATTAACAAGAAAACCACTGGAAATAGGTATAGGGAATGTTATAGCAAATCGATGCAGAATCAAATTCTGCATCCGACCATCCAATAAAATACAGGGTGTCTCATTTGAAAAAACGAACTTCTTCAACTTTTAAAATGATGTAATTGGTCATTAAATTTTGGATACCCTGTATGCGATAAATCAGTTGTCAGTATGGCATTCGAAAGAATCATTCCTGTGCTTCCGTTTACCCCAGAAGCGCTTTCCACCAATCGAAATTGGTTAAAGGGCGCAATGCTCAAAACAGCGCTACATCTGTCAAAATTTTCAAAAAAATCAAGATATCTAAGAAAAAATTGAAAATAGGTATAGGAAAACCTGATGAAATCCACTATGAAATTTTCTCAGGAATCTAAAAATGAAATAATATACCGGGTGTTCCATTTAAAATAAGGAAGTTAATGGCGACTCCCGGTGTAACCGGAAGCAGTATGATCTTGAAAATATTTTGAAAAGAAAGAAAATCTTGGATAACCCTGGAACCCAGAATTTCAGAATTCTAATTTTTTTCTAACTACAAAAACTTCTAACGAACGGCTCTCGTGGAATACCCTGTATACAAATTTCCGAAATATCTACCTCCAAAACTACCCACAAATCAATCTACAATTCATAACAGGTCATTCTGACGTCTATTACATAAGCTTGCTCTATCTTGATTACTACTTAGAAATTTAAAAACTTGTTTACTTACGGATTCACTCTCAATATATACTAACAGTGCCCCTTGTGTTCCATGAAAAGTTCAACTTTAAAAGTCTTATTAAGCAATGAAGGTCGTTTTAATTCAAACGGCTTTGTGAATTACCCAAATTGTCGTATATGGGGTAGTGAATATCCATGAGAAGACAACGAATCCAACAAAAATGCACTGCCTGGTGTGCACTATGGGCTAGAGGAATTATTGCTTTACATTTTTTGAAGATGCATGTAGCAGTGCTGTTTGTGTCAATGGTATAAGTGATCTAGGGGAGATTATTTTGAACCAGTTTCTGTTCTCACTGAGCGTTAGCATTTCCAAGTTGTAGTATTCCAATACATCAAAATTGCGTCATTTCATCAATCATTAAACATACAATGCAACATTTTAATATCTTTATGTCCTTTTCATATATTGAGAACAAATAAACCTGAAGGTTTGCTCCTTTATACTGAAAACAAATTAATGAAAGATTGTTCTCTAAAAATATAAGCTGAGCGTTAACATTTCCAAGTTGTAGTATTCCAATACATCAAAATTGTGTAATGTTATCATTCATTAAACATACAATGCAAAACTTTAATATCTTCATGTCATTTTCTTTCGTTTCCTCAGTCATTATATTGAGAAGAAATAAATCTAAAGGTGCTCCTTTGTACTAGAAACATATTAATGCAAGATTGTTCTATAACAATTTTCAAACTCAAAAGATTTTATTCCGCATTAATTCGGGTTTAATCGCTTTTACATACTTTCACGATAAATTTAATTTATTTGTAATAATAACTATGCAATTAGGCTGTATATGTATTAATTATACTTAATTGATTTAAATTCAGAAGTAGCATTAAATTTATGTAGCTAGGTACCCATATATAACATCTAATTAATTGAAATTTTTATCAGCTTCTCCATACCAATAAAATTGTTCTGAGTCATGAAATAGATTCAAATTTGTTTCTCCATGCTAATCAAACAAATAACATTGCTTTTCTATGTTTAACATTTCAAAATGTCTTCTAAATACCTGATATACTATTCTGTGTTAAATTTTCATACAGCCAAGATAATTCTAAGGATATAACACGAAAGATCTGTTGAATAATACTACTTTTTATGGGGGGTAATAAGGTACTATGAGTTCTCGCATTACTATTGCAGTGGCGTATTCACCTATGTGCCATGTGTGCGAAGCACATGGGCCTGGCCCTGAAAGAGGACCGGGAAAACGGCATATACTTAATATTCTCAGAGAAGAAAAAAAGATCATCCATTGTTCTTATGTTTTCTCTCATTTGGTTCGTCTACTATCTAACCACCTCGTAATGCCGGAAATTCTTGATTGAGGGGTTTTGTATTTTTTTGTCAAAGCTGTTGGCGCCTTTAGGCAACCCAGCAACAACCAAGGATCGGAGGATACGTTTCATTACGAGATCCTGAGATACAATTGAAATTTTCCTGAGATGGATCGTCCTAGATACATTGGGAAATAAGATTGAACCTAACAAAGACAATTAAAGTGTGAAAGCTGAATATTTTAAGACTGTTTTTATTCATAAACGAAAATTTGATCTTTGTTTTATTAACATTCAACTGTAGTTTGCGTTGTGAAACCTCTCATCTAGTTCTTCAACGTCAGTGATTAAATTAGGCACCCAAGGGCGCCTGAGACGCTTTTCCTCCTTCTGTCGGCATGTCCAGTAAAAGCAGCTTCGGCATACACCATAATGCAGCCCTACGTGTGTTCATCATGTAAGGCAATATACCAAGAGACGGTGTTATCTTACATGCCAGGAGATATTGAGTCCGTTGTCGGAAACAAAAAATGCCAGATGGAATTACCTGTTTCTGACCGTCAGGTTCATACAAGCAAATAGGCCTGACGTTGTCGTTTTCGATAAACAAACCAAGACTATGTATGTCATCGAATTCTCTGCTCTGGCAAAGTAGAACGTAGTCTTGAAAAGAAGAAAAAATGGACAAATTATCAAGACATCGTGTTCGAGCTCCGCAAGCTATACCTAGGCCACAAAGTGGTATTACTGGTTCTGATTATCGGTGTTATGTGCGGAATTCGATCTTCGCTGCATTCCAGTTTGAAGATCATTCCGACCTGCAAGAACTCTGCACATATTTTGGTACACCGGATGCAGAAGGCAGTCATCTTTGGTTCAATAAGGCTACTTAGGGCACACGATTTGGGAACCTGAAGCCACTTACCGACAGGTGGAGAGGAGTACCTCCAGTTATCGGATTAGATTTTCTGGCGCGATTGCTACGATGTTTATTTTTAACTCGTAGAAAGGTGGGAGATCTCTCCCTTTTCTATAGATATTTCCATGGTCGATGTTCATTAGAAATCTCGTCTGTTGTTCCACCACTAGAGATTCCATATAGGCGGACTAGACGTGCTAAAACTAGTAACCCCCTCACTGTCAAGCTCGAGACCTGCCGAGCTTCTTCCTACCAGGCTTCATTTTTTTCGAACAACGAAGTTGTGGAACTCTTTACCTAGTGAGGTCTTTCCCTCTATGCCTATAACCTCCAAACCTTCAAGGAAAATACGAATGCCTATCTCGTCTCCCTATATTCCACAGCTGTCTCACACGATGTTCTTCGAACATTATAGATTTCCCTCTCGTGTAGTCAAAGTATATATAAAAAAAATCCACTTTCTATGTATCTTATATTAGATACAATCTAATTTATCACCGTAGTCTTACATGATAAACAAATTGCTATCAATGCACCAACTCGTGAGTCTCCGCGTTGGTGGCGTGTGTGTTGTGACACCTAAAACTACACGTTTTTGATGAAAAATCCCAAACTGCTCGTTTGTCTCTATTTTGGACATTTTAGTCCAAGTTGACCGGACTATAACTAGTACTTCGATGTTTTAAATATGATATGTATGAAGCACAAACTTGACAAGAAATATTATCATAGTTGAGGAGGAAATTAACAATAACAAAGAATCGTTTGAATAGAAATGTCATCTCCAGAATAGTTGTTCAATCTGTCGCACTGAAATATGCCTCTTGCTGTAAAACTCACGACCGGTGGAATATCGCCTTCAGATATGCAGACAGATAAAAGATAACTTTAATAGAGCGGTAGAAATTACACGGTACACAGAGATAAATATCGCTCCAATTGTGACTCGTTAAGTAGTGTGTTCATCTACGTTTGAATATACTATCAAGTATTTCTGTTGACGATAATGGTGATGAGAGAGTTAAACTAGATGCTCAATTGCTATTTAATAAGGAGCATTTTATTTTGCACCATCATCAAAATAAAATACATTCACATACCACATATATCTTACAGTTGTTTCGTTCCTTAATTAGCTCTCATCGTTAAACCCGATCTTTCTCAGGATGTTTACTGAAAACAAACAATAATTGAAAAGATAAAGAGCTGTACCGTTCAGTGAAATTCGGACACTTTCTATCAACAACGTAATTGCTGCTTTTGTCAAATTCCTTCGAAATAACGAATACCCATTAACATGGTTTCATTGTGTCAAATAATTCGTTTCATAGACATGATCATTTGGAGGCACTGAAATACTTGAAATAGTGATAAGTACCTCTCATCAGCAAATGATTCACCATTTAAGTAGTTTCGCAGTTTTTGTATTATATTTAATTCGATTTATAGTATACCTCTTCCTTTCAGTCCAGTTAGGGTAGGGGGGATGTAGAAAACATTGTCAGGAACAGAATTTTTGACTTCAGGGCTGTGTTTCGGGTGATTAGGAGGTAAGCATACTAAAGCCCTCCGGGCTTACGAGCTGAGTCAATACCCTCTATCTATACAAAGACTAGGCCCTGACTAAGAATATGAGCTTACAAGGAGAAGGGACATTGGAAACATACAAGACTTAGTTTTGTATGGAAAAAATATACAGATGACGGACACGGTCAAGTACCTTGGTGTAAGCCTAGATAAAATGCTAACAAAGCGATAAGGGCCCTGTGGACCTGTGGACCTGTCGTCGTACAGTCGAGAGAACCTGGGGACTCACTTCACGGATGGTACACTGGGTGTACACAACCATAGTGAGATCCATTGTAGCATACGCCGCCATCGTGTGGTGGCCAAAAACAAAAACCAAAGCATCCCAGCATTCACTGAACAGAGCTCAGAGGCTGGCATCCTTAGGAGTAACAGGTGCAATGTCGACCACTCCAACGGCTGCTATGAAGCTGTTGGGATGGAATCACTACACCTCGCCGTTCAGACAGAGGCCATAAGAGGAGCGTATCGCTTCGATCTTATCGGCAAAGGAAAGGCTCACCAAAAAGGCAGAAGCATCCTCGAATTGCTTGGATCAGCTGGGCCATTGGGGATAAGATCCGACAGGATCAACGCTCACAGCACTTCCGTGTCTTTCATGATTCAAACCGTGAATGGGCTGGAGAACGCTGGGGGCAGCCCTCATATGATACCAGGGGATTCCATATGGCTTACCGGAGCACCAAGGCGGAAAAACGTACTGGTGCTGGAATAGTCGAGAAAACGGACCAAGGAGAAATAATTTCTTTGAACCTAGGGACTTTTGCGACAGAATTCCAAGCAAAAATAGTTGCAATTACAAAGTGTGCTCAAATTATGAGGCAGAGAGCCTATGAGAATAGCCAAATCACAATCATAGTGAGCAACCTGACAGTGCTTAAGGCTCTGGAACCATACACAATCACCTCACAATGTGTACTTGATTGCGTTGAAGAACTAACGGCACTAGTAATGAATCCCAATAGAGTAACACTCGTGTGGGAGTCTGAAGAAACCAAACGAGAAGGGACAGAAATTGCCGTCGCACTCGCTCAAGCGGAAGCGGAAAAAACACTGATTGGACCAGAGCCAACCTGTGGCATTTCTCATGCTACAGCGAAATCTGTAATCCAAAAATGGCTCGAGATAGAGCACCGTACCTACTGGACAGAACTGTCCCGTATGTCGCCCTCCAAGCGACTGATGGGAGATCTCCAGCAGCAACGAGTGAACAATCTGCTGACGTTCAACAGACAAGAAATACGGAATCTTGTTGCATTCCTGGCCGGACACGCCCCATGCAACAAACACCTCTACACGATGGGACTGGTAGATCAGCCCACTTGCAGGGGTTGCGGCGTGGAAGATGACACACTTATGCATGTGCTGTGTCAGTACACGGCATACACGGTTGGTCGTCGGAGTTACCTCGGAGACGATAAGACTACACCCGAGGAAATCAGAAGTATTCCCTATATCAGGCTACTGAAATTCATAGAATACACCGAATTGATGAGGAGTTAGGAACATGTGAGGGTAAAATAGGACTATAATGAACGCAGTGCAGTGGGGCTTTCCTTAGGATGGAGAACCAACCTCACGGAGGAGGGGTTTTAGTCGGTAGGAATCCGGTACACCCGGGGGCACGGGCACCCGAGGCGTCTATGCAAGATTTCTCCTCCTCTACGCCAAAAAAAAGAAAAAAGAACATGAGCTTGACGTTATCAACAAAAGGCTTGGAGTAGCTAGGTACCTTACAGCAATACCGCTTAGAGTGTGACAGTTGATAAATATTATAATTTAATTAGAGTTTTACAGTTCTCGCCAACATATAAATTGTCTATCTCTTTTTAATACACATGCTTCAGATGAAGTACGAGAACTGTACCTGTATCTTGTCGTAAATTATATGTCGCACCTGCTCCGTAGATGTCCTTGTGTGATTGGAACGTGTTTTCACCTGTACGATAGTGTTATGACTTGATAAAGTGCATTGCAAAATGGTTTCTTAATTGAATGTTCATGTTGGTTCCTTCCTCGTTTAGTGTCGTAATTTTTACAATTTACTGACGTTTGTTATTTAATTATGCCGAATAAATGTTGTGCTCCAAAGCTGCAAGGGAAATTACAGCATAGAGCCTAAAATTGAAATGTTTAGTTTTCTAAATGATAATGAATTACGGAAACAATGGATATCGGCTGTCCCTTTGAAAGATTTCAATCCCTCTATATACTCAAGAATTTGTGTATCATACCTTTCCAAAGCTGATCTGGTAACAACAATAACAGACAAGATTCTCGTAGTGGTATTGCAGTAAGCGTAAATTTAGATAAACCTCATCTTAAAACAACGCCTGTCCCCTTTAATGTTTTTAATTGTCCGGAATGTTTTTCTAAATTAAAAATTTAGACGTGAAACTCGCGATGAAAAACTACTTCGAGCAGAATTTATGGCAAAAGCAATAACGCTACCACCCTGGTTTAAAATAGTTGAAACAAATTTTTCATACGAATATATAATCCTGGTCCAACAATAACTTGCGCTTTTATATTAAATTGGAATTTGCTAGTAGAAACATTTTTATTTGGTAATGAAATTTCTCTTGCAGTAAATGATAATGAAACAGTACTACGAATAAATAATTTGAATGAAATCAAACATTATGAATATTAACAGAGATAACTGATAATCTGATATTTTGAATACTTTTTGGGGCTGAATCAAGTGATGAAAATTTAAAATTTCATTTTCCATCGGAACAAATTACACTGCAGGCGACTTGCAGGAATAGGTATAGATCCTCACTTTTACAATAATAATTGGTAAGTTTTTAAAGAATTTCAAGTATCAATTTTGCATCATTCAAAAATTATAAATACAGCTTGTAATTCATACTTAACGATCCAGTAGTTAACGTGAAGCAAATGTTCCTTACATTTACCCATATTCAATTTAAATTTTTGAATAAACATGAAAATAACATGATACTTTTATTTGATGACATCCATATTAAGCCATTTTTGGATGATAAACCTGAACTATTGTTGGTACCGCTTGCAATAACTCTAATTGAAGTTAATTCAAAATTGAAAGAGGTTATGAATATCTGCCCTGTATCAAAAATGAATCGATAATAATAATAAAACGAACTATTCTCTAATTTCATGAACTGAATTATTTTCAAATTAGAATAAATTAGATACAAAATATTTCGTATTATATGTGACGATAATGCACGAGTTTTCTCTAAAAATTGAAATTACTTCACATGACTGAACAAAATGATTATTTAATGCCCGTTATCACTTATTTAGATCGCTATTGCTGATATATTGTAACAAACAATTGAAATGTAAAGTAAACAGGGTGTTTCAGTTTTTTCGTTCATAATTTCGGCAAACGATAGAACTTCTAAAAATAATAGGGGTCTTCCATATAACATTTTTCCCCGAATCACTTCGTTTGTTGAAATTGAAAAAAAAAGTTTTTTGCAAATATCTCCGGAACCGTTAATCGTACAGAAAACAGATTTTGTAAGCAATTTCTACTCATTCTATGTTTTGTGTGATGAAAATTTTTTTTTTATTCATAATTGGTGAAGATTTTGAAGGGGTGGTGGTCGTTTTCCACCCAACTTCTACACCACACTGGGAACCGCCAATATATTCTACACAAAAAAGGTACTCTTAGTCATAAGCTCTAAAGTTGACCGTTTTCGAGAAAAATCAACTTTTATGTTGAAAACATGGTCAATTCTTACTAATTAAACAAAATTTATTCAAACGTTAGAACAAGTAGGTAGCAAAACCAAAAAATTTACCATGTTTTCAACATAAAAATTGATTATTATCGAAAACGGTCAACTTTACAGCTTATGACCAAGTATCTTTTTTTATGTAGAAAACATTGGCGGTTCAAATGGGCATCTCAAAAGCGTACTTTTTTCAGTGGCGTAGAAGTTGGGGAGAAAAACAACCACTACCCCTTCAAAATGTTCACCAATTATGACTAAAAAAAAAATTTGTATCGCACAAAACATAGCTTATTATGAGTAGAAATTGCTTACGATATCTGTTCTCTGTACAATAAACGGTGCCGGAGATATTCGCAAAAATATAAATTTTGTTTTTCAATTTCAACACCCTGTATCTCGAAAACGAAGTGATTTAGAGAAAAATTTTATATGGGAGACCCCTATTATTTTTAGAAGTTCTATCGTTTGCCGAAGTTATGAATGAAAAAACTGAAACACCCTGTATAAGTCGAATTTGATTTTCTCAGAAGATATATTAGTTGAGGGCTTTTATAGTCTTATGGAAAAATTTAAGTAGGGGTGATTCATTTTATTCCAAAGAAATAGTGAGCCATTTGGTTATGTATGTTAGAATAAATTATTAAGAAATCACAAAGAGTAATTTCTTATAATTTTAAATAAACATAGGTTTCTTTGTGATTTAGTTTCGAAGCATATAACAGAAGAGGACTATTTTCAAAATTTTGTTGGTTGTGAAACTCACATAGAGAAGGATATTCTTGAATAATTATTGCTCAGGAACTATAGATCAATTAAAATCTTTAAGTAAAGGTCGAAAATTAAGTACATAGGCAGTTGTTGATTCTCAAAGTTTTCACAGAATATAGATATGATGCTCGAAATGTACTGGTTTGTAAATTCAATATCGTACCCATAGATAACTCTACTACCGTAGAATGAAATGTCTTATGGAAGGGATCAAAACCGTCAAGTATTTACGCTTCCAAAACACGGGAGGGCGCGTCAAGCGCCCGAAATCAATAGAAATTATAATGCGCATGCGTTTGTTATTGTTTTTCAATAGTAGCCATGTTTAATTCATTTGTGGATTTTGCTTGCTATCATACACGCTATTTCTACAATATTATTTTTGCATAATATTTATCATGGGAAAACACGGTTGTGCTATACGCAATTGTCCGCCACTTCAGGACCATAAACGCTACAGATTTCCGAGCTGTATTTCATGGATTGAAAGAAACTGCGAAGAATATGAAACCTGGTGAGAAACATTGTGTTCTTATTTTTGATGAAATGAGTCTTACACCATACCTGCAGTATAATGAAAATACGGACGAAGTTGATGGTTTCGAAGATTTTGGAAGTTAGAAAACCTCTAACATAGCTAATCATGTACAGGTGAACTATATGTGAATAAAAATAATTAAATTTCTCTCATTGACGCTCTATCAGATTTTCATGGTGCAAGGTATTGAGGGAAAATGGAAACAACCAATTATTATGTATCAATTTATTAAAGGAGCAGCAAAGGCTGAAACCATTAAATGTTCAATTCAAAACATTGTACGATCTTGCAGGGAAATTGGTTTCAATGTGGTGGCCACAATTTGCGATCAAGGTACAAATAATGTCAGTACGATAAACAAATTAGTGAAGGAAACGAAAGACGAGTATGCAATGCAAGAGGAGGGAAAGAATTATATGACTTCATATTTGAAGTTGATGGACAAAAAATTATCCCATTGTATGATCCACCACATTTATTGAAAGGTGTGAGAAACAACCTCCTAACAAAAACCGTTTATTACACGCTAAACGGAACTTCAAAAAAAGCAAAATGGGAATATATACAAAAGGCATGGCAACTGGATAATGTTAGTGGATACTTGAGAGCGATGCCAAAATTGACTGAGTTTCATGTAACTCCTAATAAAGTGAAGAAAATGAAGGTCTCAATATGTGCTCAAGTTTTGAGTAGAATATTTAATTGTATTTATATGTATATTTTATATATTTCTGTTCTAACTCAGCAACATGTATATTTCATGTATTTTTGTTTTAATTAGTCTCGGTATTTAATTGTATTTATATGTATATTTTTTGTATTTTTGTTTTAACCCATTGTAATTAGTCTCGATATTTAATTGTATTTATATGTATATTTTATATATTTCTGTTCTAACTCTGCGGTTGAATAAAAACTATTGGTAAAAACTATCGACTTTCATTTCCTACTTGAATTGTAGAAAACAAAATTTGCGTTTATGTGCTGTGTAACTTCGAATTTCCCTCCAAACCATCATTTAGTACGCTTCCAATCCTCACGCAGCGCTCTTGTCGCGGTTTCGGTACCTAACATGGAACATTTCATTCTACGGTAGTAGAGTTATCTATGATCGTACCTTAAGCCGTTTCCGAGTTATTGAATAGAACGGTCCGTCAAAATACTGGGCGCTATTCGCCCATTGTAGAAAGAAATTGTGCCTATAAACTCCGCGAATCCCGTACAGAAGCGCCCTCTACAATTTACGGGCGACCGTTGAGAAAACTAGGTTTGCAGATGCTTGGAGCTGTGTGTGCCAAAGCTGCTTTCTTTTATTGATGCCGACTGATTCATGGTCATGGTTTTGTAGCTTACTATAATAGCCTATTCACTTCCAAGATCGCACGTAGACAAATTGTAATGGAATGATAAGGGTATGTCTTCAATTAGTCCTGAATTAGGTAAATTCCGAACATTACTCTATTTGTTCAATGTTATATCAACAATTTATATAATGAGATTAATATAACATACAAATTGGACCATAGGTATGTATAATGATGCAAACTTAGCAAGGTTCCCTTATTGTTGGTACATCATATATGTCAACAACAATATGAATGAATGTTATGGAATGACGTATCAACATCAATACATAAGGATGAGGAAGGATGAGAGTTTATAGATTAGGATAGTGTTATCATGAGCAATCAGAATTAATTTTTAGGAGTTAAGATATCATAAATCATGATTAACCAGTTATGAATTAGTTCTATGTTATGAACTGTTGTAATATGGTGTAAGTGTTATTTCAATAAGGCGATAAACCATACGATGATATAATTTGCATCTTACCACACCACCAGCAATCACAACCCCAATAGAACCTGGCACCTGGATGCGGCGTTCACTGTGAACAAAATAGAATTATAGTAATCGTTGAATGATAAAATCTTCATAAAATAATCGATGAATCAATCATTCAATTAATCTATCATTTCAAAAAATTATTTCACTTCAATCCATGCTCACGTAATAATAAAACATCAATAAGTACCTACATCATACGTGCCACATAATTCTAATCATTCATTGAAACAAGATTTGTGGAAGAGTTGAAAGTTTGTATGCACAATTTACATTTCGCTGAAACATTATTGTCCATATTTTTCTAGAATATACCTTTACTCTTAGGTAAATTATGATTAATTCCTTTATGGTTCCTAATGATCAACTCCCTACTAACAACAAACTAATTATTTAACTGATAGGGTGAGTATAAATTGTCACTGTGAGTAACGACCCCGACGGGTTGCTTTAATAATTTAGCGAAGATATCAAAGAATGTAAAATACAGAATATCGTAACTTGGATAAATAACGTGGTATATGCTGTTGTGAAAATTCGAAATGTGATGGATTTCGGAAAACATACCCGCAAAAAAATTAACAAACGAAATTGCTGCTTGGTGTTTTGAACCTAGGCTATAGATCTAAACGGCAATGTTATCGCAGGTTAGTTTTTCAAATTTCCTGGCGTTTAGTTTTCCGAATTTCACCGGAGAATGTCGACATTCATCAGTTTCAGTCTTCACAGCAATATATACACAATTACAGTTCAGACAGAACACTGAAAAATATATTTTATCCAATGTCTGATGCTATCGTTGCGGTCTTTACTCAAATCGCGGTTTGAAATGCTGACCAGCTCAGAACAAACATGCAATCTTGTATGAAACATCATCAAATTTAATGAAAAGGAAATATCCTTAGATTGCTACATAGCGCAATCGAGCTCGGGCAACTAGACTGACTGCGCCGCGCGCTCTTTGGTCAGTCAGGAATATACCTAGATAGACTGCGGCGCGTGCTCTTCATCGGCTTATGCGAAAGACGGCGTGAGCGTAGCGAAAGCATAAGCTCATCATTTGCATCAATGCGTTGCATTGTGAATAATTCTTTCAGTGGGACATCTATCTTCTGGTTCACTTGGTGCTTCAGTATTTCCAAATGGGGTTTCTCTCTGGCGGAGAGGGTCGAATAGTGACTTCGTCGTCCTACTCGTTCCACTCATGAGCTCGTAAGAAAAGTGAAACATATCGACATGGAGAAATCTAAACTCTAATTAAAATTAGTTAAAATTGGTTGAGAAAAGTAAAATTTTTCGGGAGACATTTATTAACAAAATTGAGTATACTTGATTTTAATCCGTTTTATGACCAAATAAAGATGAAGAATTTATATTAAGACGACTCGTCTCTGATTTTTGTGGCAGAACTGTAGAAGTATGTATATGGTGAATGTAACTGCATTTTCAGAGCTCAAATAGTGGTAGTTCAAATTTATTCCCAACAAACAACATTTGGTTCAGCTCAAAGTTCAACTACAAAAATATTTCTTAATTATAATCGAGCCTTTAAAACGCGAAATTAATCGTAACCTTATTTTCAAGCGTTTCTGAGGAATTACCGTTTAACTGTGCTTTCATGACAAAGTTTAACCGGATTGTAATGTTTAATTCACACACTCTGATTCTGTTTCAACAAGATGATTATCCAAACGAGTAAACATTATCGTTAAAATGTATTCGGCCAGCTTAAAATTTACATCGTTAATATCAAAAGTGCTACATTCTCGCCTCATGTCAGAGCGTAAGACCCCAGGCCAAAACTAACAAGCTTGTATGCATTAGTTTCGAATAAATCATATTTCGTGACTTATCAAATTGGATGCATGTTTTCTCGTTGGAGCATTTCCGGCATGGCATGAATTGGCAAAATTAAATAGTTTAATTTCTAGTTGATATTACACAATCATGAACGACGTTTGAGTTTCAATTCACAAAATTTATTCATGTCGGTATAAATGAATATTATTATTAGTATTATTTGAGGGGGTGGGTCATTGCGGCCCCTCCATGCCTAGGCCGAATCCCTTTGCACGGCGGTTCCCACCGACGAGTGTTCACCAGGCCACCAATGGGCAGTTCCCACACGACAGTGTTCATCATGCTCCTTAGGTTAACGATTAACGTGTCACCTGGTGGAGCGGTTCTCCCCACGAGTATTCACCTATCTCCCACAGGTGAACGATTCCTAAAGTGGTTAACACCAAGTTCGTGATATATTATTTAAACGTAGTCCTATTTAAATGGTTTCCACTCGAGGGTGTTCACCTGCTTCAGAGGTAGGTGAAATCGGTTCCCACTTAAGAGTGCTCACCGAGTGTCCGAAGTGGACAAACAGCCACCTACTCAAACCCCAGTTGGAACTGGATAGAGGTTTAGCACCATCTTTGTATCTAGTTTCTGGATCTCTCCAGTATTGCATAGCTCCAACGAGAGTGCTCTGCGTCTTGAGGAATTCAGTGTTAACCATCTGTACAGAATGTGCATTGACGTTTCATTTCCCCTTTGCACGAATTGCACAAAGACGAATCGGTAAGGTTCATCCTGTGGAGAGTACTCTTTCCTAATGTGCTGTCTAGTCAGTGCTTTCGACTGCCTGCAACCGTTCACTAGTTTCTACTCTTCCGTGTGTTGTGTTCTAACCCAGCAGTGGATTGTCTCTTTGATGTTACTCTTCGAGATGCCCATCGCAAGTTCGGGGCCTATTAGGGGTTCTATAGCCCTCAGTTTTGCAAGCTCATCGGCTATTTTGTTTCCCCTTATTCCAGAGTGACCGGGGACCCAGAATAAAGTGAGCTTGTCTTCGTCTCCGGCAACATTTTAAAGCATGTTGATACAATCCCACACCAGATTCGATGTTATTCTCATGATACCCAGCGCACCAAGGGCTGCCTTGCTGTCTGTGCATATACTGATGAAGGTTTGCATTCTTTCTCAGCGCGTTATTGTCTGTATCTCCGCTTGGAGAATGGTGGCGTGTTTGCCCAGAGGTATAGAAATACTTTTACCTGTAATATATCCCTGCTCCCAACTACCCATGGTTCCTGGCTCCATCAGTGCACCAGATTTCACCATTGGGACTAAATGAATAGGTATTTGGAAAAACACCTGACAGTATTCAAATTGTGGACAAAAATCAAATATCCACAGCTAATTGAATTAATGCAAAATCAATAATATATTCACCAGGAATTAGCCTTGGGGGTAAAGTGGATTTAATGTCCCTACGTAGGGGAGCAGGTAGCTCGACGCTCGAGATTTACAGGTTCCTTGGGAAACACCGAATAAATGGATAAAGCAGGTATGGGTAACGAGAAGGAATTCACTGACTTGCCTGACCAAAGCTTATGTACTTGGTATACCGTGAAAAATCCCTTTTGAAAACTCGACTGTTAGTCAGTCTAAAACGGGATCTTAACTCTGGTCCCTTCCGAATTCTGAAGGAATATTTATTGAAACTGCACAACCACTAGCAATTGTAACCAGTAAACCTATTTTATTAAATATGTATAGATTGATATAGTATATTATGCAACTAGTGCGGAAATTAGTATATTTCATACGTGTATGAACTAACCAGTTTTCGCTCGAGTTGTACACTACACTTTTCCGATGACCTACTTTATCCAACTTATAAATACGTGTCTTCTGAATAAATTAGAATAACTTACAATTATTAATACAGTGAAACCCATACTATAATGTCATCAACTATTTTTCGGTTAGTCATTGTCACAGCTGCCCATAACTGAGTGAAAATTAGAGTATAGGTACCTAATAGGTAATCCCACCAATCACAGGGCGAGGAAATTGTGGGAAATATCTCAAACTAGTGGCGAATATGAAATTTTCTGCGCTATCACAATACGCAATATGTTTTTCAGGTAGATCATCGGAAAATAAAATTTCCGTCTCAACAAATCCCAAAAAAGGCACCCGCAACGCTTCAACAATTATTCTTCTCAGATTGGGAAACACAAGTACTATTCATATATTATTGTTCAAGATGTCCCAAAAGCGTCATCCCTTGGAGGGCTGTTAGAGCAGCTCTTCATCATAATATCAAAATACAGGATTCAGGGTAAGCTCCTCCTTTTGGTTCAACTTGTTTATTATGTTTAGAGCAGATGCTGTTCCTGCGATTTTGCCTATTGCGATACTCGCAATGTCGTTGGCATACCCTAAGCAGTTAATGTCTTTGGATGCCAGCCTTATCGATGGTTCATTCACCAGGATATTCCATTGAAAAGTTGTGACCACCCCTCTTTGCGGCCACCCCTACCAGGACTGGCGTTTATTCACTGGCACAGGAAGGATTTGTACCCCTTTACTTTCTAGACCCTTGGTAATTGACTATGTTGATGCATTGTTTAATACACCCTCAATATCGACAAACGTTGCCATGGCTATCTCTTTATCGTCGAGGATTTCGCTGGTAGCCTGTTAAAATCATCCAGTGCCCAATCTGTTGATTCACCTGGCGTTCGTTGAGGGGGTTTCTTGATAAAGAAGAATTTTGGGTTTCTTTGGAGATTGCTTCGAAATTGATTATCTTAGGTTGTGTCCTCGTGCTAGCATAGATACATATTTGTCGCATGCTGCTTTAATTCAGCAGTTGATTATTACTCACAGCAATGCTATTTTTTGTGTAGTAGGTGATTATAATCTACCGGATATTGGGTGGTCTCCTGATGAGGATGCTGATGGACTTTCCCCTTGTAACATTCGCGGTCACGTTAATCAAACTATTTGTGACAGTTTAATTAGTGCAGGTTTGTCGCAATTTAATCATATTCATAATCATAACAATGTTATTTTAGATTTAGTGTTTAGTAGTTCTGGCAATATTGTTGTAGATCGATGTTTATCGCTTTTTAAGTGTGATCAGCACCATCCTTGTTTCACTGTTTGTATTTGTGAAATTGTGGTTGCCACAGTAGATGATAGCTTCAGTATAGGTGCTTTGAATTTCAAATATGCCCCTTATGATTTGATAAACTGTTATCTCGCCTCTGTGGATTGGAATTTTCTTGGTGATTTTCAGACGGTTGATGAATCAGTGGATGCTTTTTATGAAATAATATTCGCTGCGGTTAATTTTTACATAGACGAGAAAGTTCCTTGTCCAATCGGGAGATTTCCTCCATGGTTCGACAGAAGTACTAAGTCACTCATAGTCAACAAGAAAATTGCTCATAAGAGGTATAAATTCACAGAATCTATTGAGGATTATGACGCATTCATTGCACTGAGGAGAGAATGTAAGGTGGCGACCCATACTTGTAATAGATTACACATCGAGGATGTTGAACGTAAAATTATTCATAAACCGAAATCTTTCTGGAAGTACGTAAATTCCAAAAAGTGCGATAATGGTATTCCCAAAGCCATGTCTTATAAAGAAGCCAGGGCAGATGGTGCTGGCGATGTTGCTGACTTGTTTGCTGACTATTTCGAGGCCGTTTACGTCGGGGGTAGTCTTCCCAGGAATGCGTCATTCGTCGAACCACCTCAAGCAGCCGTGAACTTGAATACTGTGAGCATAACAGTTGATATTATTATTGATAAAATTAACAACATAGATGCTTCAAGTTCCATAGGACCAGACAGTTTGTGCGCTGTATTTCTAAGATCGTGTGCTCTTCAGCTTGCTGTTCCTCTGAAGTTATTGTTTGAAAAGTCTCTCCAACTGTCTATATACCCTGCTAGATGGAAGCTTAATTTCACTCTACCATTACACAACAAAGGTAACCGTACGGCTGTAGATAATTATAGAGGGATCAGTATCTGCTCTGTAATTCCTAAAATATTTGATTCAATTGTAACTGACAGGATGTTTGAGAGTGTAAAGAGGATGATCGTTGAGGAACAGCACGGCTTCTTCAAGGGCAGATCTACGACTACCAATTTGTTCATATTCACAAATTTTGTAACGAATTGTCTTGAAGCTGGCAATGAGGTCAACTGTATTTTCACAGATATAGTTAAAGCATTTGATCGCCTCGACATTGAACATCTGTTACGTAAATTAAACATGATTGGTATAGGTGATAATTTAATATTGTGGCTACGATCTTATTTGACCGATCGGAGTCAGGTGGTGAGGGTTTGTGACGCGGGCTCGAGAGAGATTTCTGTGACATCCGGCGTGCCTCAGGGGTCTCACTTGGGACCTGTTCTCTTCTTATTGTATATGAATGATGTCAAGGAAGTGATAAAGTATTCACAGCTTCTACTGTTTGCCGACGACCTAAAAGTGTTCATTAGAATAGAGCATGAATCTGACTTTTCACTTCTTCAGAGCGATATAGACACCTTTATCGACTGGTGTGACAGGAACTATCTAGAATTGAACTATGCGAAATGTAAAATGTTGAGGTTTTCTAGAAAGAAAATTGTAAGTTGTCATGAGTATATTGTTCGTGGCCATGCTCTAGAACAAGTTGACAATTATAAAGATCTCGGTGTTGTCCTCGATTCAAAACTGAATTATAACCTACATATTGACGCAATTATAGGCAGAGCAAACAGGATGGTTGGTTTCATTATTAGGCAGTCCCAAGAATTTTTAAATATTAGGGCATTGATAATTTTATATAATAGTTTAGTACGCTCGATACTCGAGTACTGCTCAGTTATTTGGTCTCCAGGATATATTGTTCATATTGAACGGATTGAAAATGTCCAAAGAAAATTTGTGAGATACTTATGTTTCAAATCACATATTGATTATAAGAATACCTCCTATGTAAATATACTTAAATATTTTGGTCTTCAGCATTTAAATGTCAGACGTACTTACTTCGACCTTTGCTTTGTATATAAGGTTTTAAATTTTGAAATCGATTCTGCTGCGGTCTTGGAAATGTTCTCTTTTCGAACACCAGCTTGTACTGTGAGAAAGAACCCATTGCTTATGGCACCTTTTTGTAGAACCAACTATAGTGCATTCTCGTCTTTAAGTAGGATGTCTTGGACCGTTGCAGATTGTGAATCCTTGAATTTCTTCGGCTCTACATTATACAGATTCAAGTCGGATGTTAGACTATTGCTTTTGATGTGAGGAGGGGTCGCGCTCTGCTCATTGGGGATCTGTTCTTGTTCTGTGATTGTGTAGTTTGTAGTTTAGTGTAGATGATTTTCTTTTTTTTTTAATATTTTTTTTGTGATAAGTTAGGTTACCTTTATAAACTTTTATATACTAATGTACACGGTAATTGAACCGTTAATAAATCGTATATATATATATATATATATAACCTCTTCTCTCATGCCTTGCTTGTTTGGTTTACTTCCCTCTCAAGGCTTTTGACATTTTCTATTTCAATCATTTCCCCTTCAAGAGCCTCACTGAGTGACAATATGTATCTGTACCAGTTTGTCTCCCTGGTGTTTCGGTAAGTGATTGAAGTTCGAGGGGGGTGCCTAGATCGAATCTAATCCGTCTATGGTTGGAGCATGAAGGCTCCTCAGACTCATGCCAATGTGCTATATTATCACCTGGTTTTTCTAACGAAAGTTTTATATCCAATCCTCTCTCCTTGTCCCAGAGAAGAATGTTGGTTTATTACCTACATTAGCATTAATTTTCGAGATTTCGGCACTTTTATGAATTTCGAGAAAATCGACGTCTTAGATTATATTTTCGAGTGCCACAGCTACAGAATCCATATTCCAAGATTCACCTACAGATTAAATACATTCCAGATGCGACGCTAGTGTCGGCTTATTCAATGTCGGCCGTGCTTTTCGGTTGCCCTTGACCTGTCCATCCTTTTGATTTTGTTTCATACTTCAGACTACAGCGAAGGGAAATCTATAAGGCTCGAAGAACATCGTGTGAGACAGCAATGAAATATAGGAAGAGGAGATAGAAATTCGTATTTTTCCTGAAGGTTTGGAGGTTTTAATAATGATAATAGTAATAATAAGTAATCTTTATTCATGAGACCAAAAGAAATATGGTATAGAATGCGTCAGGACAGATAGGTACAAATTTGAGATAATGCTACATATATATTTAAATAGTTATAGCTGAGTATTAAAATATTCGGACGCACCGGAGTTCGGTCCCGCTACCTGCGGAAGGGACTACCTGTAACGGATTAAATTCGAAGTGTGGTCCCACCAGCGAAAATGCGATTTCGGAATTGGGTCCCATGTACCTACTATTTGTTTAATTTGACTTTTATTTTCCTTCACATTTTTTTGGGCTTAGGACCAACAGTACACACTTATTGTTGTTGTACTGGCATGTTTAAAAATTTACGCTAAATGCGTATCGTCAAAAATAAAAACAGTACGTGAAATAGTAATTAAACGGCATATTTACAAATGTACGCTAAACGCGTATCGTCGTATATTATGTACATATATATATTTAAAAATCTTAACACAAAATGGGGCCGAATTTTTTCGAAACATGTCGAACGAACGTATAACGGTCAATTATACAATTTTGAAATAAAAAATTTTGTTCAGAAAGAAAGGCCTCTTTTTCTTGCGAAATTTTGGTTTTTGACGCAGTGCTACGCATTTTTACGTAAATTTCACATTGAACATCTGTAAGTGCTTTTATAAATACGTGGATGTTGGGATGGGGAGCATTAAACATTGCATTAAATTTTGCGTGGAATGATTCGCAGATGACGAAAATTCAGCCCAAACGTGCGGAGGAAATAAAGAATCAGACTTAATATAAGTATTCAGGACAAAGTCACAAAATTTCTCAACATTAATATTATTTGGTTGAATTGACATTAAATCATCGGTAAAGCAATCATCTACGTCAGTTGGATTTAAAAACGGTAAACCAAAAAAAATTTTTTAAAAATTACCAACTTCAGAGTGATTATCTCTATATTCTCCACTTAGTCCTAACTCTTGAATTTTTTTCCACCAGCTTTGCGCCAAATGAAATCGACAACCCACCATTTTAGTGGTGAGTAAAGTTGTCTTAACCGCAGAGTGTATAGCCATTTCAAAATCTGCGCGAATGGTTGAAGGAGAAAAATGTAAGTGGAATTCACTGCTCTTACTAATTAAATGTCGAAATGCATGTTCGTATGTGATTTGTGATTTATCGGGTAAAAGAAAAAAAGCTAGTGGAATATACACATTTTTGTGTAAGCCATGAAAACAAAAGACTTGAGTAAATGGCTTTGGGCAACTATAAAACGTACCATCAACGAAAACCATTTCAACAGAACATAAAAACTTCAAATTAGAAACCGTTGAGAAGCAAACTATTTTATTTTCTTGGTCATTAATTAATAGAAAATTTTCATTTGCGTTAGTCTTTATGTCGATGCTATTAAGTGTATTGTAAATACCATCAAATGTTTTTGTCACTTTTGGAAAAGTTTTCAACCTATTGTGGCTAATGTTTTTTCTTACTAACAGTAAGTCCCTACTTGTTACTGGAATGTCCCCTTTGTTACATGGGACCCAATTCCGAAATCGCATTTTCGCTGGTGGGACCACACTTCGAATTTAATCCGTTACAGGTAGTCCCTTCCACAGGTAGCGGGACCGAATTCCGAAACACCGAAATATTCCAATTTGGAGTAATAACATTCTCCTATGAGACGTGATTTTAGGGTGTTTTTAAAACTCCTGTAATCGAGATTCCTTAAATTTTGAGAAACATGGTTATAAATTATGATCGATTCGTTTTTCGTGGTTCTATAGATCTGAGTTAGTGCAGTTTGGTCTTGTAAGAGAATGGGTTTATGACAAATTTCATAACTGTGCAACAAACTATGTTCCTGAAAAAACTCTTCATAATGTTTCTTAATGAAGCAGGCACATTCTAGGATATAAATTGAAAATATGGTTAGTATTCTGTGTCTTATAAAATATGGTCTACATGACTCTCGATATTTTAGTTTGAAGATATTTCTTACACATCTTTTTTGCACTACTTTGATTCTATAAATGTCTGTTGAGACAAAAAATTATAGCATATTTGATTACAGAATTTACGTATGAATTATATATGCTAGCAGAGCAACCTCATTACTTACATTATTTTTCAAGACCCTAAACTGGTAGCACAAGCATGATAATTTTGATGCCATTTGATCAATATGACCCTTCCACGTTAGTCTAGAGTCGATGTAGAGCCCCAAGAATTTCATTTCATATATCGACGTTAATGCAATTTTGTTACATACAAGTTTTATTTGCTTCGGACGTGCATGTGAGGAATGAAATTGCACCATTTGACTTTTTTCTACATCTAAGTCTTATATATTTGTGTCAAACCAATCCTTCAAAATTTGCAATAGCTGCTCTATTTTAATTTGTAAGGCTTCATCTGTTTCCGCAGTGATTGTAGCAGAAGAGCCATCAGCAAAACAGACAGTATTTTCAATCAATTCGGGTAGGTCATTTATATAGAGCAGGAATAGCAAAGGTCCCAAAGCTGAGCCCTGTGGAACTGCCTGCGATGTACAATTCCAGTCTGAATGAGACTCATGACGGTTGTTTGTAATTACCATTTTCTGTTTTCTATTTGAAAGATACGTTTTAATTAGGTTATAAGCAATACCTGTGACACCTAGACAGAATAGTTTGTTAAGTAGTCTGTCATGATTTACAAAGTCGAAAGCTTTGGACAGATCAAGAAATAACCCTGCTATTTCATGTTTGTTATTTTGAGAATTTACTATGTTGTTGATTACTTGATAAATGGCCCGGTCTGTTGATCTTCCCTTAATATACGCGTTCTGATTAGGGTTAAATATATTATGTTGTATCATGAAATTCGATATTCTATTGTGAATAATCTTTTCTATTACTTTTGCTATATTATTCAGAAGAGCAATTGGTATATAGTTGTTCATACTAGTGGAATTGCCTTTTTTTAACAGAGGTAAAATTATCGTTTCTTTTAGACATTCTGGAAAAACTCCGTTTGAAGAGACGTTAATTATATGTTTCAGCGGGACTAGTAGGTGAAGTTTAAAAATTTTACACAGGGAAAGACCTCACTAAAAAAAGAGTTTCACAACTTCGCTGTTCGATACAAAAATTGAGACTGGATTCTCTCGTGGTGGAACAACAAACGAGATTTCTGATGAATACCGATCATGGAAATATCTATAGAAAAGGGAGTGATCTCTAACCTTTCTACGAAATTCTAGAGAGGTCATAGCTCTCTTCTGGATAGAATCCAAGAGCTTCAGGGTATATTTGGGAGCCGAACTCCAAACATGTGAACAATACTCCAGGACAGGTCGAATCTGTGCCTTGTAGATTATGAGGAGCTGCTGGGATGTAAAGTAGCTCATGGCACGGAAGGAAACCAAGTTTTTGTGAAGCGGCTTTCGCAATGACGCAATTCTGACTCCTTCAAAAACGTGTTCAAATTGAAAGAAAAAACATAATTCGGAGTCGTTTGAAAATTGTCGAATGAAATATCTATCGAATTAAATTCTAAAAAAAAGTAATATAACGCTACAAATAGAACAAGAAGCGTATGATTCAAGTAGCGATGCAATCGACAGTGCCTGTACCGGCTAGGCGCTTGTCAGACGAGATAGGAGTCGAAGGATCCGCTAAGGAAAATGCCACTGCAACTAGAAACCCCTCGCCTCACTTACGGTTCAGAGGATCACTAACTTCATATACCCATTTCCGGTAAAACCGAAAGAATTGACAACTGCGCAACAGAAAACGCGTGATCTTTCATAGGTTTCAAGTAATGATAGTTTAAAACCGCTTAATTTTCGATCAGACACCCGGTATATGATTATTAAATTTTGTTTTATTCACATTTCACTATTCAATTCAATTTGAATGCATATTTATGCTGAATATAAAATTAAGAGTCACTTTGTACTCGTAGTATTCCTAAAAATATCATAAAATATACTTTTTTTGTTAATAAACTTCAATAAATGTGAAATGTTAACCATCGGGTATAAATAATGTGCTTGAGTTTACATGCGGTAGAATATTTACTGAGCCACGTATTCGTAGCATACATACGTACAATGGTTATATGTAAAAGGAACAAGTGAAGAAATTATATGGTGTGGCGTTTTGTCATGGTTGTTACTATAGAGTAAAATCACAAGAGAAATAATACATGTCAGGAGGATAATAGCCATCAGGTGCATTCTCCTCTGATAGTAAGTACACATTAATTTGACTGTCCACTTTCAATAACAGTCATCAATAAACTATGAATTCTAATCTGAAGCGTTTACAATTATTATAATAAGATCTTTTTTACTGGTTTCAACGGTATACAGGAACAACGCAGGATTCAATTATTCTAAAGATTTAAATACTTAACTAATAGTAAACTATAATAATCACACTGTGGATACACTAGAACACTATAAATAAGAAACAATCACACTTATCCTCTGAGAATAAGACCTTTCAGCTACCAAGTAGCCATCTTCTTAGTGACCAAATTAGAAAACAAAATGTGCCTGTTCAAATACTATATTTAACTAGTAGGGTATATAAGGAGATAAATCTTAATTTCTTACCAGGAGCGGCGCTACGGGGCACCTGCAATACATTTCCTGCTTTGTTTTAATCGTACAGTTTTCTTGATTTTAACAATATTTACGAGGGCAAGGTGAAAAGTCCCTGAAGAATGAAACAAGAAATCATTTATTTGGTCGAAACTTATTTTATTTCTCATCATCATCTCCTTGTGACCCGATACACTTCATCCGACGTTTTTCTAATTTTTCGATCCCTTCCAAATAATACGATTTCGGCAATCCTTGATAATAGGCGTTTGCTTCAGTGATGACCTCATCGTTGGAGCCAAATCTCTTTCCGACGAGTCATTTTTTCAAGTTTGGAAATGGATAAAATCCCAGGGGGCCAAATCTGGAGTATGTAGTGGATGACGAACTAATTCGTAGCGCAATTCATGCAATTTTGTCATTACGACTGCGAACCTGTTCGCCGGTGCGTTGTCCTGGTGGGAGAGTCAAATCTTTCCACCCTATCAGCCTCACATCCTTTCTCCTGAAAGCGCTGGAGCGGTTGATCGATAGGTATATCAAAGACGGTGCTTTGCAGGATTTTACGCTTCACCGTCGACAGTACGCCTATCAGGCAGGCAAATCAACCGAGACGACCCTTCATCACCTGGTTATCCAGACCGAAGGAGCTTTTAGTCCCGGACAATGTGCTATAGGCGTTTTACTGAATATCGAAGGGGCGTTTGATAATACCTCCTTTGAATTCATGTGTCATGCTGCGGAGAGACATGGAAGACCATGCTCTCTCGCAGGAGACGGACGGGTCTGAGACGAGCCGGAGTCTACTCGTGTACACCCAGAAGGGAGATTTCAGTTCCCTTAGGTGGCCACGCAACCGTTTTCCAGGCTGAGGTCCGTGCAATATGGACATGTGCCCTGGAAAACCTTAGATAAAACTACCAAGGTAGGCGAGGTAGGATTTACATCTGCACTGACAACTGAGCAGCCCTGGGTGCGCTTCGCGCCCACATAGTGACTTCTAGGCTTGTCTTGGAGAGCAGGGAAACTCTGATTGAATTAGGCAGAAGGAACAAACTGCAGCTAGTGTGGGTATCTGCCCATTCTGGCGTGAAGGGAAACGAAGTGGCCGATTAATTGGTCAAATGGAGTTCCTTGAGCGCCCCTGGCCCCGATTCAATGATCGGAATTTCATCGACCACGCCCTCAAAGTTGCCACTGGATAGACAGTGGCCCTCGGTCTGGCGTGGTTCGCCCGGCATGAGACGGGCGAAGCTCCACATTAGGCAGTTCTCGCCTAAACTCTCTAAAACCCTACTCTCTGTGAGCAGGAAAGGCCTAAAACTGGTGACAGGACTTCTCACAGGACACTGTCATCTGAATAAACATCTACACACAATGGGCATTGTTGAAGACCCAGTTTGTAGTAGATGTGGAGAGGCGGATGAAACTGCTTCTCACATCCTAGCAGAATGTCCAGCACTGGCTTCTCTTGGGCTAGAACACCTCAGCAGGACACAAATGCCGCTTGAAGCCATAAAAGACATCTTTCTTAGCCTTCGGAACTGCCTTAGGCCTGCTGGACCAATTCTTGTATCAAGGGGCACACAATGGACCCAATCAAGCGGTCTAAGTGCTCCGGACTTGTTCGCCTCCATTTCGATTGATTGATTGATTGATTGATTGGTGGAAGAGCACTTTTGTCTTTGCCAAATACGACCACTTCCGGTTCAAATTTGCGTCGAATCGATCCAAAAACTGTCGCCATGACTTTGTTGGCCGATAAACACACTTTGGCATTTTTCGCCGTCGATTGGCCAAGACAAGTCCACTGTATCGACTGTCCTTTGGTCTCTGGTGTGTTGTGATGGATCCATGTTTCGTCCACGGTTACGAAACGTCGCAAAAAGTTCTTCCTAACGAGCTTGAACATCGCCAAACACTCCTTTGAAGTTGTCACACGGTCGCGCTGGTTGTCAACAGAAAGCAAATGCGGCACCCATCTGGCAGATAGCTTTCTCATATTCAAGAGCTTATGCAAAATGTTCCGTACTCATTTGATTGAGATGCCCATAGACTCAGCAATCTCGTGCACTTTAACTCGCTGATCGTCAAATATTATACCATAGATTTTATCGAAGGTTTCTGGAGTTGTAACCTCAATTGGACGACCAGAATAGTCGGCGTCCTTTGTGGTCAAACTACCACAACGAAAATCAGTAAACCACTTGTGAATCGTCCCAATCGATGGTAAAGAGTCCCCATAATGCTTAACAAGCGATGCTTTGGTTCGCGTAATGTTTTTTCCACGCAAGAAATAATGTTTAATCAAGACGCGAAATTCACTTTTTTCCATGTTTACAAAAATCTTCAAGGTTGTTTGCTTTCGATGGGTGTTAAAAGAGAACTGAATGACATATCAGTTTGAAAATGTTATTGCGTCCTAGTTAAAGATGGTACATCACAAATATCACATGGGAGTTTCGATTGTGGCGCCATCTGTTTTATTTTTCATGGACTTTTCACCTTGCCCTCGTATAGGGTTTTTTACCTGAATTTCTTCCAAAAATGTATGAATGAAAAATTTCGTTTCAAAAGGATTGATTAACTTAACATAATAAAATAGTCAAAGGAAAAGCTTTGAAACTTCTGGGTGACAATTAAGTTTTGCAGACTATAGCTGTGACGTTCATTGTTGTTTTAGTTTTTCTATAGCTTTATTTGCAACATTTGATGATTATGATCATTAGCATTCAGTAACACAAATGTTTTGAAATCTTTGTTCTTACATTATGACCGGGTACACACTTTCTGAAATGGCCGATTTGCATTTCATCTACGGCAAATAGTTTCATTCGTGAAACTCTCAGACATCACCAAGTAGCATTTCAGAATCGTCGAGAACCCTCCAAAAATTTATTTACTTGATTACATCAACACTTAAGAGAAAATAGTACACTTTTTTCAAAAGGAACCGTTTCAGTTCACGCGGGAAGGAATTGTGAATTTCCACTACAGTCACTTTTTTTAAATGACAATTTTGCCTTGAAAATCTCTACTCCGGGGTTTTGGAGGCCGCTGGTCACGAATCCGAGATCCCATTTAGGAAATTTGATATGGCGGACCGGAAGTCGAGCTATTTTCCATAAAAAATTTTAGAATGGACATTTTGTATTGAAAATATATACTCGTGGGTTTTCCAGATCGCTGATTACGAATCTGAGGTGTAATTAGGTAAATTCAAAATGACGGACCGGAAATAGAGTTATTTTCTCATACAAATCCTGGTTTTCATTTACAAGTAGGGTTGTAACAAGACCCAAGAGAAATAAGAGCTTACTCTCTATCTTATAACTCCAGTGTTTTTCACGTCCGAACCAATTTTACTCCATATTTTTTTAAATTTATGTTAATTAGACGTCAGATTCGTGATCAGCGAGCTCAAAAACCCCCCAAGTACCAGTTTTCAGCCCAAAAACTAATAAAACAGGATATTCATGAGAAAATGACCCTACTTCTGGTCCGCCATTTTAAATTTACCATAGTAGACCTCAGATTCATAGTCAGCGACCTCGAAAACTTCTAAGTAGCCATTTCCAGCCAAAAACGAGAAAGAAACAGGATTTTCATAAGAAAATGACTACTTCTGGTCCACCATTTTGAATTTTTCAAATTAGACCTCAGATTCATGATCAGCGACCTCGAAAACAGCCAAGTACAGATTTTTAAGGCAAAATTGTCATTACATTTTTTCTATTTCAAACCTTAATTTCAGGGGCGATTCGGGGGCCTTAACCGCCCCTAACATCGTCATTTTGTCGCCCACAAGCGAGTTAAATGTAATGAATACTCCTGGGGATCTATGGACCACGATGAAAGAAGAATTTTTCAAATCCGAAAGGGACTTTTGGCACTTTTTCCCGGCTTATTTACTGAACTAGTAATAATATAAGTGATAAAAAACAAAGTAGAAGTGTTTTATTTCATCATATCAGTACAATACTTCCCTTATTGCACTACCCTTATATCGTGTAATAGTGAGCGAAGTAATAGTAGGTAATTAAATAATAATTGACTGTTTCTGCAAATCAGAGACAAACACAACTGGTCATTTAATAATATGAATCGGGAATAAAATCTGTTTAATCCATGTCAAATCATAAATGTGACGAATCAAGTAATTATCTCTCAACTCTTACAGATTCAAGAACATTTCTAACCAAATCCAACGCAGATACAGCATGCTGTTATGAGATGTATAATCTTCATGTCATGTCTTTTTTTGAAAAACTCCATATGGTAAGTAATATGCGTAACTGATATTCAGGGAGAGTCGTATTAAGATTCACTTATTCAACTGTCACGCCTAGGACGGATGTAAATGAATACGAAAAACGTTACCGAGTTCCACTAATAATTAAACTTATCCTCTTGCAGATCTTTCCTGGGGTGATCGGGGGAAGCACGCTATGAAATTTTCGCTCAAGTGTTACGAACTATTCTTGCCCGAAGACCTTTTTGGCATGCATTACGAAACGAGTTGCGTTCCATAACGAAACGAAAGCATTCTTGCTGAAGCAAATAATGATTTCGTGATTATTAGAAATGTGTAGGTAATCACGTTTAACTTATGAATAGCGAATTATCATTGAATCTCTTCATGCATTGTTGATTTTCAGCTGAACAGTTTGAAATAGGAAGTGGACCAGTTGATCTGGTTGATGCAACCTAACTGCCCAAAACTATTTGAGAAGCACGAAATAATACAGCTTTCCAACAAATACAAGGAATATTTCTTTGTTGAATTTCACAACAATAATAATTATTAAATGGAATGAAACACTTATAGCTATTTTTATCACTTATATTAGCTAAACAAACGCTAACCTGACTATAATTTCGACAATTAGCATGTCTGGACACAGTTCGGCACATCAGGTTTGATCCATCAATATAATTTGATTCTCCAATGTAAGAGTTAATTCAGATACTCCAGGTTTATCAAATCTATTATTTGAATCTTTTACAAATTATATAAAAAAGGGATCGACGTAAAATGAGTCTGGCATCTATAACTGTCTTTCTAAGTAGGTAAAATCAGACGGGTGTTTTTAAGGTCTACGTGAACTTAGTCCTAGGTATACCTGGTTGTCAGGTGAGATAATCAGCATGTAGAACCTACTGCCTAGGCCAACCACCCTTCTGTTGGCAAGTATTTGCACAATAACCATTAATGATTGTTTATTGTATCTCCTTTGTTTCTCACCTAACCTAACTTTGTTGATATAGAATACAAATGTTGTAACTACGCTAATCTTAATACTTTCATAATAACCAACAATGAATGTTTTTCATAGTACCCCTTTTGTTTCTAAACTAACCTAACCTAACATAACCTAACCTTTTTTCTTTTTTTTTCTGTGGAGAGGAATTGCTTTATGCACACCGTCAGAATTTATTTATCACTTCAGGTAGTGCAGGACTCACACTAAGTTACAGCATACCTGCTAAAACCTCTCCGATCTTCATCCATACCCCGGAACCGCTTATCGCATTACCTCAGAATATGGACTGCGTCTTTCTCTTATGTTTCTCGATGTGAGTTTCCTTTGATGTTATTTATTTACGTTGATTGAACGTCTTAGGAGCAAAATAGACTTGGACATACTTTTTCTTTACATTTCCAATTTGTTTTACTTGTACGTTATTTAAATTATTATTCATCATCAGAACAGTATTTTCCTTGTAATACCTCAATAATGTTTTGCTTAGTGAATCATACTGACGTTATGCTTGCGGATCCCTTTAACAGTTATCTAATTATTTCAGTAAATATTTTTTTATGATAGAAAAATACATAAATCCAACGTATTAATTAATATAAGTTTGAAATTTCATTTATCCACAAAATTATTATGATATATTTATAAAATCCTTACAATCAAAGTAGCGGTATACAGCAGTCTTATATTAGTTTTCACAAGTGTCGCACAACAAGCAAAAACAGAAATATTGAAGATTTTGCAAGCCTAGGCCACTTCGAACGCACGAAATCAGTTTCCCCCAATCCGCCGCACGCTCCGTCAGCCGCGTACGCTTCACTTTGTTACTCAGTTTCTAATAATACTATGAACCAATAAAACATATCCTAGTATTTTTTTATTGAAAATGGAGGTATTTAACAGTAACTTCTATAACGTACACTTTGTAAAATGTTTATTGCGTCTTACAGATTTTTTTTGAAATAAAAAAATCATCTCTGGTCCAGAAGGTCGTAGATTGAATATTTTTTTTGGTAGTCCATGAAAAAAAATCAGGGATCGATTTCCGTCAAAGATATTTCCCTAAAATGAAAATTGCAATACTTATCTGGAAAAAACATGTTCAAAAAGGTGCAATTTTTTCAAAGTGATTTTTTTTATCTTCAAAATCCCAAAATTCGCAATATTTCTTTAATAACATTATACCACAACTCTTCAAGAAGAAAACAAATCTTTATTCTAGGACCATCCGCTGAGAAGATCTAGCCAATTTATGAGAGCGCCTTTTTTTCGAAAAATCGATATATTCCGAAAAATTATTTATATTTTGAATTAAAAAAAACATTGCTTCCTAAGGTTGTCATGGGCTACACGTACAGCAAATAACAAGTATGGAAACGTAATAGTTAACGACTTTTCGATACGCCAATTTTTAACTGTTTTTCCAATATAACTCGAAAAGTATGGAAGATATCGATAATTATTATAGAAGCAAATCGATAAATCTATTTGATACCTTACAACTTTCTCATTTAACTTTTTTCGATCTGAGCTATAGTTTTTTACTTATTTCAGAAAAAACAGTTTTTGTAATTTTGTCAATTTTTTATGTTATGTTCGCCATTTCGGATCGAGTTTCATGAAACAGAAACTCAACTTTAAATTCAATTTCCTATACGCTCATTTTTTTCAGGTATCAATTTCTGCACGCACTTCTGTCTATTGCTTCACCTTTATATATCTCGAAATGAAGCACTATGTACTGAAAAACAAATAATATGGGTTATCCTGTTAATGTATGAAAAGTTTCAATAATAACCAGAGGAATTCAAAGACATATCATATTTAATTACCTTTCCTATTTGGAACAACGTCCATTTGTTTGCCAACAAATCAGACAATAATTAATGAAATACGCCTTTGGGCGTTAATTTATAATTCAGTTCAATACATCTATATCTATAATCAGCTGATATGTTGAAAACAATATTAATAAAACGTCATCAATTATCTTCATTGTAAAAATGCGAATATTCAACCTAGTGACACAATTTGCAGAAATACAGAAGTAGAGACGTTCACATTCGCATATTTAAACCGACAAAGAATATCGTTTCAGTTCGAAATGAAATTAGCACTCTTCATCCTTAATCTGTGTTAATTACACAAACTCTTACGTTGAATATAAAAAGATTCTATTAATTGTCGTTTATGTTTGTGCAAAATCTCTCGTAAATGTCGTCGATGCGAATTGAAAACACAAATAATCGGCAACAGTTGGAATCATTAGCCCGTCGACTCGGGAAATTCCAACAATATCTTTTCTCTACCAACCAGGATATTAAAAACTTTCTTAATTGAAAAATCGATACTAATTACGAAGGAATTTTTCGGTCACAGGAAGGGCCATTATTCCGCAAAAGGAATTGCCATTCCTGGTATTGGTTAATTTAAAATGAGGACATTCCTGAAATTATATGTAATAATTATTACAACACATACATTGACTTAACACGACGTGATACTGGTATTCGTTTGAAAAAAATCTTGATCATTTTTTATACAGTGTGTTCACTTCAACGACTTACCACCTTTGAAACTTTTGTATGTTTTGACGGATTTTGATAAACAATTTTTTGTTAGGTTGGTATTCAAAATGTGCATTAACTTATTGGATAACTTTAGTTTTGGTCTGTAATTATGGCCACCTACGACCACTTTTATTGGCTCAAATTTCAGTATCATTGGAGATTTTTTTGAGAAAAACAGATAGCGGTTTCTTATTTAGGATAACGTTAAACTTACCTGTGCCGATTTACAGTGTTCCAAGAAAAGAAAATGTATTATTTGGATTTCAGAAATTCATAATGTAAATTCCTAAATCTAAATGCTCTAAAGCTTAAATAATAATCATTGAAATAATCAAGAAACCTTAATTTGATTTTTTATTACACTTATCATGATTTAACCGTTGACCACTCGAACAATTCCCACTTTTCCTTGCATTATATCATTTGATTACAAATTCGTTGAAAAAGCTCAGTGTGTTGTGAAAACCAAAAATGTTATCTTAGTTGAAAGCTGATAGTCAAGATAATCAAGTAGTTTGTAGTATTACTGTTCCAAATAAGCAAAAGGCATAAAGAATGTCATATTCCTTACAAGAAAAAGTGGAAATAATAAGATTGGTTGATGACGGAACGTAGTATCAATCATGTGACCATTGGAAATATTAACAAATCCTTTGACCAACATGAAACAGTTGAGAGAGTTCCAAACCAGCATCGTGATCGAGAGTGAAGAGGAAACCTTATGATTCTCAATTATTTTAATGATAATCCACATTCAAGTCTTAGGGATACTAGTAGAAATTTAAATATTTCTAAAAGCCAAATCTGGAAATGTTTGAAGAAAAACGGTAAGAAACCTTTCAAGCCAAAATTTATTCGCATACTTGAAGCTGAAGATGTTGAAGCAAAAATGAAATTATGTTTATGACTGCAAGGTACGTACCTAGAAAATCCTTAATTAAGAAAAAAAACTTTGTACACGGATAAGGTTACATTTAGGACCAACGAGATTGTATCATCACAAAATATCAGAATGTGGAGCGAGCATATTCCAAATTGGGTAATTAAGTGTAAGAGAGAATACTCGAAGGTAAATGTTTTCTGTGACATTTTAAATGAAAAGATTATTGGGCGATACTTTTTGAATGAGAATTTAGATGCTGCTAGCTTTTTCAGATTTCTGGAAAATGAGTTTACAGATGCATTTGATGACCTTTCTCTAACTGCTACAATTTATACTTATAATTTTGATGGAGCACCTATCCACAACGCTGTTAATGTGAGACAGTGGTTAAATGATAATTTTCCTAATCGTTGGATTGGAAGCAGTAGTCCTCTTATTCGTTGGCCCCCGAGATCCCCAGACATTTGCTGCTTGATTTGTTTCTATGGCGGAAAATGAAAGATAAAGTGTATGCTGCAAGGTCTCAGAAACAAGAAGAATTTTGTGACAGCATCAGAGAAGCTTGTCACAGTATATCTCGACAGCAGTTAAAAAATGCGATAAGGAATAATCGGCGACGAATTGACAAGTATATGAGGGAATTCGGGGGATTAGTGAAAATTACAATAACTTTTTTACAAATCTCTCATTTGTTAATTTAACTATAAACGTGTTTAATAATTTGTATTAGTGTCGATAAAAGTTAATTTTCTTTTCTTGGACAGCCCTGCATTTTAGAACACTGAAAATAGGCACAGGTAAGTTTAACGTTATCCTAAATAAGAATCCGTCATCTGTTTTTCTCTAAAATAATCCCTGATAATACTTTCTGAAATTTAAGCCAATAAAAGTGGTTGTAGGTGATGATGATTACAGCCCAAAACTAAAGTTATCCACTAGTTCAATGCAAATATTGAATACCAACCTAACAACAGAAGTGTATCAAAATCCGTCAAAAATACAAAAGTTATAGGGGTGGTAAATCCTTAACGTGGACACATTGTTTATTGAAGATTTGAAAGTATGGTGTTACTCAACATATTTTTGATACACAAAAAGTTCAAATTTCGAATCAATTCGATAGCCCTAATATTATCCGAGTTACGGGATACAAGGCCTGAACGCTTAGTAGAAAAGTCAGTGTGAGGTTATCAATAAGAGGCTTGGGGAAGATACATTGTATACGATAGTATCGTTAAACCTCAATGACGCTTACCCATATTGACTGTGGCAGGTCATAAATATTAGAAATAAACATAGTTTCAACACTTTCTTGTGGAATATTATATCTTGCACCTGTTCCTAAGGTGTCCTCGTTTGATTGAAACCTACTTTCACTTGTAAATTAGCGTGAATAAGAGTGTTATGACTGAATAAAGTGCGTTGTAATATGGCTTCTTAAATGAATGTTTATGTTGATTCTTTCCGCGTTAGGTGTCGTACGTACAGTTTCTGACGCCAATGGGGTGCAACTAAGGAGTCAGTTCAAGTCTCGCAACCCTGTTTAGACAGGAATTCCTTATATATGTCGCAAAGAATAAATAAAACTTCTGTTTTACTGTCGACATTGCAGCATTGCTGTCACGATCAAGCGTTCAGTCCTTGTAGGTACTATAGAGGATATAAGCTATGGACCTAAAACTGAACGGTTGTTTTCCAATCGCCAATAGCTCAATGCTGACAGCTCAAAACTGTACAACGATAAGTGGAAAATTCAGATGAATGCTAAATAGCCCAGTTTTTGAGCTTTCTTCTGGATTCTGTTTCTTATGGACAAAAATCAACTAAGTGTTATTTATTCAAGTAGCTACTATTTTAAATTTATTAATTATAATTGAGAACCTTAAAAAAGGGCCTATAGCCTAGTTTTGGGCTTTCTTCTCAATCCTAATTATACGCTAAGCTTTCCGAGTTATGGATCAAAAACGATGTTTTCACGATATAAATCGAATGAATTTCCAAAGGTGCTTGATATTTTAGTATTGTTGTTATTAGACCACTTAACACAAACTACTTTCTTAATGATTTGAATATTTAGACTAATTAGTTGTAGACAGTCCAATAACAATTATTTAAAGTGTGTGCAAGTGTTGATTACCATTTTGCAATCATGAGTTTTTAAACGGTCAAAAAAACTTGTATTTTGCATTTCATAAATATGTAATTCAATTGAAAAATAAGATTATAATCATTTTAATAGAGGCTATTATCTGCTAAATGGAGATTTAATTTGGAATGATATATAGTGGAATTTATTTTCAGTGTCATAAATTTAGTAATTTCTGTTTGAAGATAATTGTTTCAATTTAAATACATCCTACGCCTGAAAACGAATATACGCCATACGCCCTAATCTTGAAATTCTTTCCCATGAAATTGATTATTAAAAAATCCAACAATACAGAATATTCGTTACATGCATTTCATCAATGGCAGTTACTAGAATGTTTCTCAAATAAGTTCATGTAAGTTACTAACGGAAATATTATGTTTTGAATTCACTCTCACAATAGTGTATCAAAAGGAAAAGGATACTCTTTTCCACCATTGCACTCATTGCAGTCTTTTCAACCTAAGAAATAATAAAAAGGCAGAGTTTTGGTTCTCCAGGTTGAATAGTTACAACACGTACAGCAGATCCAAACAGCTGTTAGCTCTTAAGGTGAGCATATCAGTGAAACAAACTAGACGATGAAGGCACTGATGGGCCATCTCCGGCAGAAGTATAACTACCACTGTGGAAAATGTTGGAATAACAAGAGGTTACAACACCAACTCCCGGAAAGCAATGTCTCACTGATAATATTATTCACAATGCCTCGCATTGATAAATCTTATTCCGCGATTCAAAGGATAGACGGGGAAACAGTTGGACATACAACCGCTTGGTGACGATCCCGAAAATCTTCTTTCCCGCAGGAGAAGATCGAAAAAGCTGTCTGGAAGTAATAGACGTGTTGTCACTGTCACTTTGTCTATCGATTTTAACCCGAAATACTTTACACACTTTGATGCCGTCAGAGTCTCATATTTGGTAAACGCGCTGAACTAGACAACCAAGAAATCCCGCCCATGCCATGGTTCAATGTTTTACATTTATTCATCTTTATAATCCTATATGTTAAATTATTTAGGCTATTTTCATAATTCAGAAAATTTAATTATATATCTCTTAATGTACTTACACGAAATTGTGGCCAAAAATACATATGAAAGGTTCGAGTTCACAAGTTTATTAAAGACGTCTCAAAAATTATTCAGAACGAATTGCTAGATACAATGTTGCAAATGTCGTTGCTTTGGAGGCCGATGAAACTGCAGACACCTGTAATCATCAGCAAATGGTTGTTATTATTCGATACGTGTTTAATGGACAAATTTTTGAACGCATTTGTTCTTTTTTTAAGCCGGGTGCGCATAATGCTGATGTATTAGAAAAACATTGCTGAATGAATTACAAACTATTTTAAATTCTCCTCCTGGGTCTGATAATAATAAACTAATCGCTCAAAGTTACGATGAGTGGTATCCAAGCCATTATCAAAAGAACATCTCCACATGCACATTATACACATTATACACAATTCAATTATTGAACGAGCGGCACAGTGGCATAAAAAATTTTCTTTGTAAATTTCCAGTCATTTTCAAGCTTTTTTCTCGATCGCCAAAAGGAACGGTAATTCTTGATGAAATGGTCAAATGTAGATTACCACGCGCTGTTTCTACACGCTAGATTTTGAGAAGTCGAATTGTGAACACATTATTTGAACACCAGGATTCTTTCAAATAATGTTTAGACAAATCTATTGACGGAGATGGGATGAATTCAGTTACTATTAGTGAAGCAAGTGGCTTATTGAAATATTTGAATTTGCCCGAAATTTCTCTAGTGGCTGCCACATGTATAAATATTATTTAACCACACTCAAATGCGCGGGATTGACAGTGCTCAATTGCAAAAGGCAATTGAAATATTCCAACAGCAAATTATTCGAATTAGAAATTCTACTGACAATGACAATCAAATCAAGAACGCAATAATGAAAAGAACCTGCTAGGAAAAGACAAAAACGGCAGCTGGAGATAACAGAGCTGTTATTTGAAAAGAAGTATGTGACACTATTTTAAACAAAATTAGCGACCAATTTGATTTTAGGGATCACTTAAGGGCGGGAAAATTATTTGATTCTCAAAATTGGTAAACTTATAGACATGCATTTCCACAAAAACATTTTGATGAAACTGTGAAATCTTATCCAATCTTGGATAGTGTAAAATTAAAAAATGAACTTTCAGCAATTTATGAGCGCGATGAAATATGTGACGTAGGTGGTATTTTGCCACTTTTAGTGTTCATAACGGACCACAACCTAAAAAAGGATGTGACGGAAAAATACAAACTGTCGACAGCAGAATGTGAACGACGTTTTTCCACCCTCAAACGCATTAAAACTTTCCTGAGAAGCACAATGTCAGAAGATCGACTCAACGCATTGGCGGTCCTATCAATTGAAAAGAAGTTCGTCCAGTATATCCCGAATTTTGACAACAAAGTCATACAAATTTTTTCCAGCATGGAAAATAGGAGAATGGATTTCATGTACAAAAAAGTTTGTCTTTGTGCAAACCCTCTTTCATAACTCACGAGCCGCCACTGTGTGTATGGTAAAGTTTCATATCTATCGCTAATGATCATCTGAGTTCGTGTTGGATTAAAAAAATACCTGTGAGACCGTCTGAGTTAAGGTTCACCGTAGATTAAGGTTTCATGTTAGAAGTAATAAAGAATTATCACAACAGGGTGAAACGATAGAATTTCTTAACACTCTAATCTTATACATACTATTGGAAATAATGTAGCTTCATAAAACTCCCGAAAAACCCTCGAGCGCCGAATCAACTTGAAATGGATAATTTCAACACAGGTTGTACTATGTATCTTCAGTTTTTATTTCCGCCCATAATAACCTAATTACTACGTATTGCGGATAATGCGTAAGTAAATGACATTATTACATATTGCTTCTGTCTGAGCAAAGAGCGTTTTCCTATTTCTCGAAGCTGAATTAACCGTCGACAACATAAATCTATGGTGATAATTAGGCGCCATCGGTATTATTTCCGATTATAAATGTCCGTTAATGTGAGTACATTAAGTGCAGGCCCGGCGTTGGCCTTCAGCGACAAAAAGTAATAGCTTAGCTCTTTTAAATTATATCTATATTAAGTCTAAGATCGAAACGTCGTTATCGTTCTCGAAGTCGGTAGTTTAGATTAATTCGAAGTAGTCTAGTTTATTTTTCTATGCGGATATTTGACTCATATCGACAGATATTTGTCACTTGCACATCAAGGTTTTCTAGTAATGTATAACATGACCAATTATTAAAATTTGATGAATAACTTTGCTTCTCCATCTATTATCTCATATTCGACAGTTATTAGTGTGGCACTTCTTTTCTTCATTCCATTATCTCATGAATTTGAAACCGCTTTTCCGCAATTAAATTGGTGAAAAAAATATTTTTTATCTTGAATAGTAGACTTCCGCGGATAGCTAATTTTGAAAAATCTTGGCTTCCGGATGGATTCCGCGTCACAATATCTCGACTTGATGGCCGACGTTTCGCCAACCATTACAGGTGGCATCTTCAGGACAGGCTTGAGGCTTGAGCTGAAATAGTGATGCCACCTGTAATGTTTGGCATCAAGTCGAGATATTGTGACGTGGAATCCATCCGGAAGCCAAGATTTTTCAAAATTAGCTATCCGCGGAAGTCTACTATTCAAGATAAAAAATATTTTTTTCACCAATTTAATTGCGGAAAAGCGGTTTCAAATTCATGAGATAATGGAATGAAGAAAAGAAGTGCCACACTAATAACTGTCGAATATGAGATAATAGATGGAGAAGCAAAGTTATTCATCAAATTTTAATAATTGGTCATGTTATACATTACTAGAAAACCTTGATGTGCAAGTGACAAATATCTGTCGATATGAGTCAAATATCCGCATAGAAAAATAAACTAGACTACTTCGAATTAATCTAAACTACCGACTTCGAGAACGATAACGACGTTTCGATCTTAGACTTAATATAGATATAATTTAAAAGAGCTAAGCTAAGCCAAGATTTTTCAAATATTTTTAACTTTAGTAAAATGTCATCTTTCGTAATTATTTGCTATTTCCGATATTTCCTCAATCATCTATATGTATATTAACATTTCTTTCTAAACTTCCCGAATATGTGAGAAAAATACCAACAATTTAGGAGACGCCGATATCCATGAACTTCTGCTCAATTACCGCCCTGTAGACATCCTGACAACAGCACAAGACCAATAATCTGAAGGGATCGATATCCATGAACTTATGCTGCCACTACTGTAGACATCTCGACTGCAACACAATACCAAAAATCTAGTACAGTTCAATATCCACGGACTTCTGCCTAATTACCACTGCTGTAGACATTCTGGCTGCAGTACAACATCAACAATCTGACATGGTGCTTTCCACAGACTTCTGCTCAAATACAACCACTTGTAGACATCCTGGTTACAAAACGATACCAACAATCTAGAATAGACTGATATACACGGACTGCTGTCCAATTACCACCGCTGTAGACATTCTGGCTGCAGCACAACAGCAAAATTTTTAGATGTTGATTTCCACTGACTTCTGCTTAATTACCACCGTTATAGACATCCTGGCTGCAACACAATACCGACAAAATAGAAGAAGCCAATATCCACAAACTTCTGCATAATCACCACCACTATAGACATTCGGGCTGTAACACAATATCAAAATTTTGAGATGTTGGTTTTCACTAACTTCTGCTCAATTACCACCGCTGTAGACATCCTAGCTACAATACAATATCAACAATCTAGAAGAGACCGATATACAAGGACTTCTGTCCAATTACTACCGCTGTAGACATTCTGGCTGCAGTACAACATCAACAATCTGAGATGTTGCTGTTCACGGACTTCTTCTCAAATACAACCGCTGTAGACATCCTGGATGCAGCATAATATCAACAATATGAAATGTTGCTTTCCACGGACTTCTGCTCAAATACAACTGCTGTAGACATCCTGGCTACAACAGAATACCAACAGTCGAGAAGAGACCGATATACAAGGACTTCTGTCCAATTACTACCGATGTAGACATTCTGGCTGCAGTACAACATCAACAATCTGAGATGTTGCTGTTCACGGACTTCTTCTCAAATACAACCGCTGTAGACATCCTGGATGCAGCACAATATCAACAATATGAAATGTTGCTTTCCACGGACTTCTGCTCAAATACAACTGCTGTAGACATCCTGGCTACAACAGAATACCAACAGTCGAGAAGAGACCGATATACAAGGACTTCTGTCCAATTACTACCGATGTAGACATTCTGGCTGCAGTACAACATCAACAATCTGAGATGTTGCTTTCCACGGACTTCTGTTAAAACACAACCGCTGTAGACATCCTGGCTACAATACAATAACAACAATCTAGAAGAGGTCGATATCCACGGACTTCTGCCTAATTACCACCGCTGTAGACATTCTGACTGCAGCACAACAAAAATTTGAGATGTTGCGTTCCACTAATTTCTGCCCAAATACAACCGCTGTCGACCTCTTGGACACAGCCCAATGCCAACAATCTACCGATATCTATCAATTAAGTCTTCCGTGAAAACATATGACTGTTTCTCCTCATCATTATGATTCTTTGTATCAAACAATTCATAAAGAAATTTATTCAACTTGATCCCAGCTAACTAACTTCCTGAAAGTACCTACATCATAAGGAGAACAACAAGTTTTAAAGCTCTTCGCATCATTATCAAAATAAGGGTTTTTAGTTTGATGATGATGCTATGAGCACATAAACTGCAGTAACAATTATTATTGTTCTAATAAAGTTTTAGTAAAAGGTAAAAAAAGTATGATTGTCATCTGAAAATAATCGTAAGGTCCAACATCATGGAACACAATTATCTTCACGTCTAAAAGAATGAAAATGTTTATTTTAACTCTTCACGATGCATGTAAATATATGAAGCGTTGGAGATTTACTGCGAGGCAAATAAAACCAAGTATACTTAAACACTTGGTCGTACCTACTTAGTGTTTTCAATTAATAGTGGAGCTTTCCTCAAGGTCTAATTACTCATTCTAGAATAGCAAGAGCGACGTCTACTTAAAATACCCACTTCGTTACCTGTGTAAACAATCTACTTGTACATGTTATGTTTTTAATTATAATAAAGGTTAATAATAAAGGTAAGTACACAGACTGTAAAAATATTTCTATTATCTTCTAGTACTATAACGTAGACTCATCATTATGAAACTAATAGGAGATTATACTGCTCCTAAGGGGGTCATAAAATGGACGTGCTTACGTCAGTTTCTATTATCCGTGAACACACACGCTGTTGGTCAGCAGTAATATCAACATAATATATTAAATAGAAGGACATGCACAAAAATATTGACCGCGCAAAATGTTAACAAAGGGCGTTATGAGTTGTTATAATAAGAATGTAAAACTGTAAAAATAGGGTGTTTTTAATAGACAGTTTTAAACATTAAGCTTTATGCACTTTGTGCAAAAACTTATCCGATGTTGAAGTATATCAGCGTACGATGGTATTACTAAATAAATCTCCTTGAAAAATGCAGCGGCGATTTGGAGAAAGAAAACTTTGTTGTATGCCAACATTTGCTTCTAAATACCCAAAAACTAAACATACGAGTGTCAAATTATTATTTATATTTTATTAGACACAGATGTTTAATAAAAAATAGAACTTCTCCTGGTTTAACATATTCACCGTTAATAAGCTATAAAAGAGTTCACACACTGGATATATTATAATACAATTGATAAGAAATAATCACACTAAAAATACTATTGAAGCACTGAGGACCTTCCAGCAACCAAGTAGCTGTCATCAGAGTAAACTAAATTATAAATCGTTTTCTGAATTTTTCTAAAGAAATTAATGTTCCATCGAGGCTGCCTCAGGGATCACATTTAGGACCATTGCTGTTTCTTCTTTTCATCAACGATATAAAGTATGTTTTCAAAATATGTCGTTTTTTGCTTTATGCCTATGATTTGAAACTTTTCTATGTCATTGAATCTGTTTTAGATGCTCTAACAGTTCAAAAAGAGTTAACAGAAATTTATATATGGTGCAACGAAAATGGGATGGAGTTCAATGTTGATAAATGCTTTGTAATGAGGTTTTATGGAACCAATAGTTTTGTGGATTTCGATTATCATATCAATAACAATATCTTAGTTAGTAAAACAGAAATAAGGGATCTTGGTGTTATTATAGACAGAAAGCTTACTTTTAATGCAAATTGTGATTATATAGTTAATTAAGCACTTAAGTCCTCAGGTTTTATAAAAAAAGTTTCTAACGATTTTCATTACATTGTTTCTATAAGATCTCTTTACACAGCATTGGTGCGTCCGCACCTTGAGTATTGCGTCTATATGGTCCCCTTCTTATAATGTTCATCGCATGAGGATTGAAAGGGTTCAACATAAGTTCTTCAGATTTGCCGCCTATAAAATGAATATTAGATTTCGTGACTGTAATTTCAATTACGACTTGGTTGAATCTATTCTAAACATTGAAAAATTTACATGAAGTAGAAATCACAATGATCCAAAATTTTTATTCAAATTCATTAATGGGTTAGCTAACTGGCCTGATTTACTGTCTCAAATTAATTTCCGCATTCCCCAAAGAAGTACCCGCTAATATTAATATTTTTCACATACCATATAGCAGAACAAACTGCCTAATGCATTCTCCATTATTTCCGTATTTTAACTACCGCAAATCATTATTCAAATCTCAATTTTTGGAATATTTTCTTGGTTGCTTTTCAAAGGGCTTTAACTTGCTCAACATAGATAAATTATGTAATTTCGATCGTATGTACATGTCTGTGTATATTTGTAATGTAACTTTTTTATTCTTTTATTTTTTTTACGATACATTATATTTTACTAAATTTGTTATACTGTAAAAGAGTGCCTGTCGATAATAATGTAAACAATGAGGTACCCTCAACTGGAGATAAGTTGGAAGTTATTAAATTGCTTTTTCGTTTATACATTTCCATCCCTTCTAAATGACCTAGATATTTGTCTGTACTGTGTTTTAAAAGTAATAAACTTTCTTGAGAAATGGTGTAACCTGTAGTCACAATATGTTCTGCTGCCGCTGATTATTCACCATTATTTTTCTTCATATGGGCAAAAGGTTCCTTATAACGAGTTAAAAAATGTTCCTTCCAGTTTAACCCACATAGCATTTTCAACATGACTCACAATTGATTTTGTAAATCCCGGATTTGTCGAAATTGGAAACCTTATCAAAGGTATGACCTAAACGGTGTTTTAGCTTGTTCTTACATCTATGAACTGGTTGTATTGCAAATTTAGGAAACAAACAGTGGAATTTATTAATTACTGGAGAATGATGAGACTATTTTATTGAAGTATTTGAAGGTAATGGCTCTAGTTTGGCTAGTTGGCTACGTTCCAATTTACTTTTTTGCTTAGAAATTTAATTATTGAGCAAAGATTTGTGGTAACCATTGTCCAACGCAAATTGCTGAATTTTCTCAACTTCGTTATCATAATTTTTCTGGCTCAAAAGGACGTTCAATAATAATCTATGAACTAGACTATTAAACGGAGCTATTTTATATCTAAATAGTGTAGAAGAATCCGCCGGGGTATACCTATTTGTTTGAGTGGATTTTCTGTAATGTTGAAATACAAGTGATTACCATGTTTTATAATGTTAATATCTAGGAAAGGAAGCTGATTATCTGTTTCTATTTTGACAGTGAATCTCAGTGAATCAAATTGGCTACTAAGCTTGTTGAAAAACCCATGTAAATCAAAATCTTTACTTGTAATCGCGAAAATGTCATCAGCATATCTATATTAAACTTTTGGGAACTGATTCAATTTTGATTTTAAGGAGGTTCCAAGTTCGCTTAGAGGAATATTGGCAAAAAAGGAGAGAGTGGATTGCTCATCGTATATCCGCTCGTTTGGTTTTGTTAAATAATTTTGCTCCATTCATAAAGTTGTAAGGATCACGTATTCTGTACAATTTCTAATTTCTACCGGGGCCTCTAATTTTTGAAAGTCATTACTTCAGAATGTTTATCGACTCAGCGATTGGAGTATTTGTTAATAGTGAAACAACATCAAATGAAACGAGAGTATCACCAGGTTCAATTTTGAAATCTTTCCATTTTGAAATAAGTTCCAAAGAGTTTTTCACAGACAAACTTGGTACGGCTTGGAAGTTGGTAAATTTAGTTACTCTAAAATTCGTAACTGAAAATCATAATAAGGATGATTAATTTTGAATGTAGGTAAGCGCAAAAATTTTTTTGTTATATATTTCTAAGTTTATAAAATAAATATGTGAAAATTGGTTACATGTACTTAATGTAACTATTTATCAAGTGACAGTAATTATTACGTTAAAAAATGTCCACCATAATTCACTCCAAGTGGAAAAAATGTCCGTATTTTCTATAAAATACTAGATTTTATCGAGTCACCGATTGAGTACGAAATGAAATTTCTTTAAATTTGGGGCCGTTGTGGAGTATTTTGTCCATATATTTTTTTTTGTGTGCCTTTTCTTCTCATTATGTGAACAATTTTAACGTCATCATTAAATGATTATTACTCATATTTATACGTTCCTTCATTCGGAAATCTTTCTTGAATTTTTTTTCTGAAGTATGCTAACTCAAAAGCCTCCTCAAAGTTTCGATAATGACTTATATCTGCTTGAATTACCGCCGCTTCAAGGATTTAATGCTTAAAAAATTCCATTTTACATATTAATCGAAATCCAGCGGTTTATTATTTGCCACCCGAGATGTGGGATTGGCTCATTGGCTTGGTTTTATATATCGTTGTACAAGCCGTTGGTGTAAATAATTCAGATCTAACCGGCATCCGCATCCTGACTGATTACATAGCTTCAACAATCAATCAGCATTCAGTGTTGAGCAATTGGGCTGCACTAAAAAGGACTTTATATATTAAAAAGTAATAACGTTGCCCTATAATTAACTCAACTATTTGTAAAATTATAAGGCCAGCGGTCATATAAATTCATATGATTGGGATCCATTACTCCGAACGTGTTAAAATTACCATTCTTATTAATTCAATATAACACTACGTAACATCGATGGAATTAAGCGGTAAACACGAACTGGAAATAGAGTTGAGAGATGCCCATAATGTTAACAACTCAACCAGTTCAATGAAGCAATACCACCCTAATAATACACGATATCCTAGACTCTTTCTACTTCTATGTCCAATTCATATCTAAATGCCACGGCCCTAAAATCGTAATTCAACGAAAGAAATTCATTGCTTATGCACTAATATGAGTAAGAGTACGAGTAAGAGTATTTATTGCATGTATAAACTATTGTTTACAATTTGTAAAATAAAACATGAAAATTGTATACTATATATGTATATAAAAAAAGATTTAAAATGTAGTTAATAATGTATATGGAACACAGAATGAACTTAACAAGTCTGAGTGGACATGTATGGCATGCCATACAAAATTTATATGAACTCATTCAAAACTATTTAAAACAATCAATTGGCCAATGGGGCAACAAAAATTCTTTTATCGAGTAGAATGCATGATTAAGAAAGATTTTTTTAATGTGGGCTTAGAAACGTTGAGTGAGCCTCTTTCAGCTTCTTGGGTAGCTTGTTCATAAATATTTTACTATAATAGTTAGCAGAACAGCGACTAGAATCTAATCTTAAGTAGTCAATATGAATATTATGGCAACATCTAGTGTTATAATTATGCAGATTATTATTAAAAACATGTGTATCAGACGACATACCCATTAGTATGCAATTATAAATATATAGTGACGAGAAAGTCATAATTTTGAAATCAATTAAAATGTTTCTAACGTCATCTCTAAAACGTTTCTTTGTTAAGATTCTCAACTATTTTCTTTGAAGGCCAAAAATCCTATTCGAATGAGGTGAATTACCCCAGCCTGTCAGGGCATATGACATATGCGACTGAATAAGGAAGAAGTATGCCATGCGCATCGCCTCTTCAGGCAAGTAGTTTACTAAATTTCTTATCAAGAAAATATTAATAAATTTGGTTAGCTACACTGTCAATATGACATTCCCAACTAAGGACTGGATCAAATAAGATACCCAAAATCTTTATATAGTCAGGGTTTTCAAAAGTAATGTTTCTGTGTATGAATAACATTATGCCAGTTTTATCAAGGTTTACGGACAGTTCATTTGCACAAAACCAATCAAAAAGACTTTCTTGAGAATCGTTCAAGCAAGCCACCAAATCCCTTTCATTATTCTCGCTTCGAACCATACTGGTGTCATCAGTAAAGAGCAGGAGATCAGCCGCTCTCACCGCCTGAACCAGATCATTAATGTAAATAAGGAACAGTAGCGGACCAAGGACAGATCCCTGTGGAACTCCACTGACAACCTCACTATGTTCATTAAGTAACAAATAATCACCATTATCCACTAAAATACTTAAATTACCGAGGACCTTTCATCTACCAAGTAGCCATCATCAGAGTAAACTATACTAGGTCATAAGACCCTAAACTAAAGAAACAGTAGCAACGTAATCTACTTGATAGCAATTCAAGCTACCTTGGTTAGAGAAGACTCGGTATTTCATTTTCGCCGCTAGAGCTGCTGCCCTTTAGACACAACGTGGTAGTTACATAAAAAGCGGCTGCTAGCGTTTAACCAACCTATAATTAAATTTCGTTATCCAACCTGATGAGTAGCACACTGGTTACCTTTGTTTAAAGGAAGAAATGGAATACAAAAATTACGTAAATTACAAAAAATTTTATTAAAAATAATAATCCTAAATGATCGGTTAAGGATGGCCGAGAAAAGCCAGATATAACGGGTCACTGTCGTCTTAAGAAACACATTCATATTATGGGCATCGCAGATGATCCTATACAGGGTGTTTCAAAAAATGGTGGCCCCGTTGCAAGGATAGGTAGAAATAAGTGGGGTTTGCTTAGTAAAAAATTTTCGTAACGGCATCCGTGTTCTAGATACAGGATGTTGTAAAAAATGGAGAGCTCCATCATGCACAAAAAAGTTATGTTTGAAACTACTCGCTCCTAACCGTGTTATTACCGCCCTCTGTGAGAGTCAGATATAAAAATAAATTCATGTGATGTGTCAGCTTCCAAAACATATTCATACAAAATTTCATAACAATGTTGCCAGTAGTTTCGACATAATCGTAAATAATGTTTTATACAATTTTTTTACACCCCTCATCTTGAATAGGGATGCCATTACAAATTTTTTTTACTTAGCAGACCCCACTTATTTTTCAGTGTTCTGCCGGTCCTAGCAGCGGAACCACCTTTTTTGAAACACCCTGTATCTAGGATATGCAGAGAGGTAGGATAAACTGCCTCTCACATCCTGTTGGAATGCCCTGCTTTGATATACCTCAGGTACCGTTACTGCTGTGAAGCAAAACTGGGGGTTAAGCCCCCTCCCCTTGAATGATGATGATGATGAAAGGTCCTGTCCTCTTCCCAACCCCGGAAGGCCGCTCCTCGGTGTTGGTCCTATTTTAAATTCCAATTGTGATATTAAGAAATGTTATCTTGAAATTGGGATCGTTTTATTCATAAATAAAAGTTGAACTTATGGAAGTTGTTACTTAACAACGCTTAAAATACTGCGTGTCTTAGTTTGAGGTTTTCGCACGCTTCTTGGTTCATTAGACAAGGATTATGATGCAGGTATAATAAAAATAATTGTTAGACAGAAAGACAAATAGATCTAGTCATGTTCTAACTTGGTGTCTACCGACATCCCCAACCAACCGAAAATTCCGTAGCTCTCGGAAGAGGACCCCGAGGAGATAAACGCCTTGTCCAATGGACTTCTCGACATTCATCAGGGCAACGAGGACCCAGGTAACTCTACTAGGGCCCTCTGCGATGGAAGAGAGAACAGTGCAAAATACTGCACCCCTCTCCGAAATATGGACAGTACGGGGGACTACTTGGTCCTTCGGTCCTTCCTAGACCACGTGCCTACCCCAAACAGGAGGCATGCTACACTACTGTGCCTTTGAGGCAGAGAGATGTAAGGATAGAGTGCGCTAGCAACCATAAGCCTAACGTTAAAAAAATGACCGAGGTTAGACGAACTAACAGCTAGAAGATTTGTCCCCTCTCTTTACTAAATATCGTCCCACACACCGTATTATACAATATAAGCTGTTGAGGAGTAGTGGATTTCTCGCTAGACAAAATCCCACCACCATCCAATTATATATCTTAAGCTCGGTCACTAAAATAGTCGCTCGCGGTTTCTATCCTTACATCCCTCTGCTCTGAGGCTGATGAGGTGCCAAGAGAATGCATCTTCATGAAAGGTGCCGACGCCTTTCCGTTGCAGGACTTCTCTCACAGGATGTGGCATCTCGTGGAAGGAGTCAGAATGAAGGTGGTGGTTTGATCTGCATACTTCCCCAACAATCCTCCACCTGCGGATGTCGTCGAATTAGGTATATGTTGTGAGGGGCAGAGAGTGCCACTATTTCAAAGATGCGACGCCAACTCTCCTCAAACGGTGCGAGGGAGCTGGGATGTCAATTCGAGAAGGACAGCGCTATTGGAGTTCCTTACGTTCACTCAGTTGGAGGTCCTCAATACTTACTCCACCCCCGCAGGCAGCTAGTAATTGACCTAATCTTAGCAAATACAAATCATTTTACCGATGATTACCGGGAATTCATTCTCTCGAAACAAATTATGTTGCTTTCAAGTAACATAATTTAATTTTCAAAATGGAAGTAGGTAATTTGTATTTCGATAATCATCGATAGAATTGTTGTATTACATAAAATACTCAAAATGGTCGCAGTATGTGCTGATCTCTTGATTCATATTTAACTTAGTGATGACACTCGATATTTTAAACTCACATTTAAATATGCATTCGACGCTCTAGTTGCAAAATTCAGCCGCTTTTGAGCGGTTAATAATAATTGTGAACATTCTCTCTTATACTTGTCACATTATGCATTTGGCTTTTGATAAGTTTTAAATAAGCGCACCTTCTGGATTCAATAAATTCTTAATACAATACATTATGGAAATGATAATTAAAGGAAATTACATCGCTGAGGAAGCAGTAAAGATAAAAATGTGAACAAACGGTAACTTTAAAATATGTGTAACAATTCTTCTGGATGGGAAGAGATGTATGGAGATAAGTGAGTTTAGTCTGTAACAATTTGAATAAGTTTATGCAATTAAATTAACACCATTCTTTAAGGCATAATACTATTCATCGTTTTCTACATTGTTGCTTCCATTATCCATTTAACTAACCATCCAAGAAATTATTAGTGTAAGGCATTCAAGAATGTTGTATTCATCATTATATTGTTCTGTTTTTGCTTGATTTTTATACCTTATTCATTTGTTCTCTTATTCTGGTCTAGTTGATTCAAGCACTTCGATTTTAAATAATGCACTTACTCCTGTTCGTTACAACATTCTCTATTTAACTGACTGGTAAGTTCATCAGGAATTTTTAATTCGTTTTCAAATTGAACATGTTTCATTCAAGAATTTAAAACAATACTGACATCTCCGATGATCTTTGTGGAATTGATTCTTATTCTACAATATAATTGTATGAATATGTTGAATACAAAATATACCTATACATAGTGTTCCAAATTCGACCCTTACCATTGGGATGTCAGTAACCTTATAACATCGATTAAATGGGGAATGTGGTGCGCTTATTTCTTTAGTTTGAGAATCCGATTCGAAATCAAGGGTAACTGCCACCGTTCCTCTCGTCGATACTAAGCTTTTGTAAAAATCGAAATTTTCGATTTTGGCGAATAACTCGGAAGCGATTCGCCATATAATGTAACGTTTGGGCGTTAATAAATCATTATTTAATGGTTATTTATTATTCCGATAACTGTTATGAGGTATTTAATCTCAGAAAGAGACAATCTCTGACCTCTGTAGTTTGATAGTCCAAGCTAAGTATGACAATACGGTAGCGGGCCGTTGGAGAAGCGGAGGATTGTCGCAAGAGGGGGCACGTTTCTCACATCCGGAAAGAGGTTGAATGCGGATGTGAAGATGATCATCTTGAGAGTTACTTTTGACAAGGTAAGATCGATAAAAATCGATTTTGATATTTCATAATAATTCTGTAAATTGAAAGTCTATATTGTTGTGAATAAATATTATTATGATATCTTGATTATTCTAATTACATATTATCAATGTGATATTATTCGCTATATAAACTTATCCTTGTTGCATACCAAGAACATTTTTTTCTCATATTCGGTTGCATGCAATTAATTGCAAAACTATATTTCTTTTTACCGTCACTAAATAGAGTAATAAATTTGTCAAGTTAATCATCAGAATTGTTCATATTGTTTCATTACGGCTTGTTTAACCTAGCAAATGAACCACGGGGTTTCGTGGTATTCACCACCTCGAAATTACATTCTTCTTAATAAATTTGATACAATATGGACATTTTATGATGAAGTATTTGTGATATGAAGGAATGATTATCTGATCTGGGTGATTATAAATAAAGACAAATTACTCAGTTACTGCTTTATGGCAGTGAACCTTCTGATATTTTACTTGGATATTCAGAAACTATTCCGAGTTTCATACTCTTATTCCAGCATAACTATATAACCAGTAAACTAATAACTAATTATTTCCTTTCAGATTTCAATATTGCAATTTAATAAATTGTTAGTCTCTGCTTAAAAAATTTCCTGTATTTCATTTATTCTCTTGAAAACCTTACAGTGGCGCCCAAATTAACGTGGTATAGAATATTGTTGATGGTTAAAAAGGGGAAAAAATGGTTATTTCTATAATTTTTCTTATCTCTTATATTCATTCAGTTAACTTGAGTTACATTGAAATAATCCCAAAAGGTTCCTTCAAAACCTTACAACAAGGACAGAACTTTGACATTATAGAGGCACTTTTTTGTCAAATTTTTTCAAAAATTTTCAGTTATCGAGATATGAGCGTCATATTGATTTTTTAGAGATTTGGATTCTATGTAAATTTCCATTTTCAATGACGTATCACACTTTGTGTTTTTTCATTGGTTGACTCACAAAATAGTTATTTTTGTATCAAGTGCGTAAATGAACATGAAATTTATACACGAAATACAAACAACATTTTTTGTACAACTGTGAATGTGAATTTACATCGTCTGAAATATATTAAAAATAATACTTCCAATATAATTTCACAGCATCCAATGGTCTTTCTGTGTCGTTACTATAGAAACGGTTTGTTGACACGCCGCGTGTTTGACTGTTTGACTGTGTTTGCTCGTAGTTGCTTCAATTTCGACATGGAACATCTTCGGAAATTTATGTTGGAAGTAATTGTTCAAACTTTACTATCAATTATTATTCCAATAAATGAAATTGTTTTATGATAAATAATCAATCAATAATTGTCTCTGTTAAAAATAAATCCTTCAAAAAGTAATATTTCATGTTTATTTCGTGAATTATTTTGGCAGTGAAAAAAAGTCTTTTTTTCACGGTGAAAAAAAGTAAACATTTACGCATCAATAGAGATGCAGAAATGTCAAGTTTTTTTGACAGCTGTACAAAAAGAGGATTTTTGTTTTCATGTAAGTGGCTAGGCAGTATCATAATTTATATCCGGAAAGAAGACAGCCCCACCGTACAATTTTTCCCTAAGTAGAAATTTGCAACAATATTTTTTTTTGTTACACCCAGAGAAAAATATAGCTCTCTTCGTTATCCCAACAAAATATTGAAAATATCGAAAATATTATTAATGAGACACGAAAAATTCCAACAAGAGATATAACATAACATTATTAACTAACACGTCTATACTTAGACATTTGGAAAAGAATAAATACCATCCTTACAAGCTGGTGATTGTACAAAAAGTAAAACCTGACGTCTTGAGTATTGCCACTAGTTAACAATCAGTGCGAATTAAATAGATAATTTTCCTTTACCTTAAGCTGTGCTAGACTGATGAAAGAAGATTCCATAATAATGAAATATTCAATGAACATAATCACCAAAATTGGGACCCAAATAACCCTCATAACAAAAGGTAGGTAAGTAATTTAGATAGGTTCCTTTTTGCTCATAACATGCATATGTTAAAGTCATTAATTACTAGATTTTGGGGAACAAGATTATGGGGTCCAATTGGAGCTGCTACAAACTTCTAATCATTTAGATGAGATACCGTTAATTGAACACGGAAGAATGTGATTTCAGCTCCCCCTCATAATGCACGAACTGTGCAAAATTAACTTGCTAATCAGTTTGGTCCACAATTGATAACAAATAATGGACCTGTATGATGGCATCCTAGATCGCCTGAACTTATCCCTCTTGATTTTTATCTCTGCTGTTATGCAAAAAACTAGACGATTTGAGGCAAAGGGTTCTGGATACCTCTTAAAATATCAATAGATTACACGGTAAGCGGTAAGTCATGTGTGTTATTTCCTAATAGTATGCATTGAAAGCAATTTTGAACAGAATCTTTAATTTTTATTTCTTTTTGTTGTTAAATTGATTAATAAAACTGTTGTTAAACTGTTGATGAACATTTATTTGAATTTGTTTCACTTCAATTGAATCGGTTTTTTCTTAACACACCTCTTACTTAGAAAACAGAAATCGTCTTCTTATGAGTCAATCTACGAAAAAAACATTCACCAGTGTGATATGTCATTGAAATGAAATTTTATGTAGAATACAAATCCGTAAAAATCCAATATGGCGCCTATAAGAAAATCTGAACGTCATATCTCAAAAACTAAACATTTTTGAAAATCTGACAACCCTACTGAAACGGCAATAAAAAAGTGCCTTTATAATGTAAAAGGTCTGTCCTTGTACGGCAAATCGTTTCCGAGTTATTCGTTAAAATAATTAAAACTAACATTTTCGATTTTTCACAAATAACTCAGGAACGGTCGCAGTTAGCCTTGATTTCGAACCGGACTCTTAAACAGATGAAAAAAGCGCACAACTTTCGCTTTTAAACCGATGTTGTAGCTCTGACAGGGTCGAATTTAGGACACACTTTGAGAATAACTACTAAATCTGATGAAAGTTAATATCAATGAAGAGCGAATAAAATCATTATAAGCGTTGATACAATGTGAAATGAATAGATTTGCTGGACATTTTAATGAGAATTTTTTTAGAGCTTCAAATTGTATGCTTGTTTGTATAATATCAATTATTGACGCTTTCGGGTCCATCCAATTATCTTGCCATATTTTGTTCACTAAATGGTGACAATCACCAATTCATACTGAAGGTATAAGCTTTGCATTCAAAACCTGTACCTTGTTGTAAAATATTGCTTCATTTGATTTCACTTTGAATTGCTTTGGAAAAACAAAAGTTATACAGCTGTTCACAACAAATGTGAAGGTAAACTAATTTCACTCAAGATAGTGACTGAAATGAATAAAGTTTATAAGATACAAATAACTTATTGGCACTTACATTTCAAATTTCATTACATTACGTTTCATTTCGTTATGGTTACCAAGACTGTGGTCAACACAAAAACATCAAACAAATGTACATCACGTTGGTATTTAGAAATGCGAATATGAATTTTCACAAATAGATTGTCGAAATTCGAGTAACAGAATTTACAAATTAAAGTGGTATCAACGTAGTAGTGTTTAAGAATACAATATAGTAAACTACACACATCAAAAGTAACTAAGGGTCAAGCATATTTTGGGATTGTTTGTTAATTCTCGGAAATCCACGTGGCATTATCGCGTTGCAGATCTTTGTTTGTTATTTACACAATACTTTTTTATCATTTTGAACATCATGGCATGCGTTCCTCTTTTTTCCAACGACTATTCATTTTCTTCATGTCGTACCTTGTTTCATTCATCAGATCAAATCAGATGTTATCCGACCAGCGAATGGTAATTATTGAAAATTTTGAGTAGTGTTGTTTGTCTAAATTATGGAACGTAATCACCTTCAGAGAGACGTGTACTTAAGGGCCATTGGAATGCTTCAAGCTGAAATTTCGCAGAGGGTTGTTGCCAATGAATTAGGGTCTAACCAGTCCACTATAAGTCGCTTATGGATTCGTTATAATCAAACTGGTGATGTTAGAGAGCAACATACTGGCCGTATCAGAATAACAACGGCGGCACAGGACAGATTTCTGAGAATTCAAGCTCTGAGAAATCCAACCCACACGACAGGTCAACTAAGTTTGGAACTCAGAAACGCTCACCATATACAGATAAGTGAACAAACTGTGAGAAATAGACTACACGAGTCCAATTTACGTGCCAGGCGTCCATGGAGAGCTCCACCATTATCCAGAGGAAATCGCGAGGCCCGAATAGTCTGGGCTAGAAATTACATCGAATGGGGCGTGCAAGAATGGACTCCTGTGTTGTTTAGTGATGAATCGAGATTCGGTTTACGTCCAGATACTAGACGTACTCGTGTATGGAGACAACCTGGAAATGTTTGGAGACTTAGGACTGCACAGGAAGTTCACAGCTACCAAGGCGGAACGGTGATGGTTTGGGGTGGTATCAGCATTGGCGGAAGAAGCGACCTCGTATTGCTGGAGAGGTTTGTAAATGCTCTTAGATATAGGGACCTGATATTAGAACCATTTGTCATTCCGTATGCAGCTGCAGTAGGTGAAAACTTCATCTTCATGCATGACAATGCGCGCCCTCATACCGCCGCGATCGTAAGAGATCACTTGGATGAGAGTGGTATAAGTGTTTTGGATTGGCCTGCTCAATCGCCAGACCTGAATCCGATTGAGCATGTGTGGGATGTGCTTGGCAGAAGAATTTTAAGGCGTTACATTCTCTTTCAGACACGAAATCAATTGTTCCATACTCCGGTTGAAGAATGGAATGCGATTGATCAGGAAAGCATCGATAACCTTATTCTCAGCTTACCAAATCGATGTAGGGCAGTTTTGAACAATCGCGGTGGACACACTCTGTATTAAACATTGACCAGTAATAATTTTTTCGCTCAGAATCCTAAGTGCATTGAATTCGAATTTTTCACTCTTTTCAGTTAGATTAAAGCATTCAATTGATTTGCAAACTTTGTATGAAATTATAAATAAATTATGTGGCAAAAGATTATGTTCTACGTGGGTAACAAAAATTGTATTGAATTTCCCATTACCAAGTGACGAAACCCTAAAAATATCGCTGACCCCTACATTTTTTTGATGTGTGTATAAAAGAGTCCATACTGTGCATTCACTATAACATTAAAAATAAGAAATAATCACTCTTATCCACTAAAAGTACTGTTAAAGTACTGAGGACCTTTCATCAATGAAAATCTTTACTTATAATATACAGGAAGTATATATTATTATATATGTAAGAAAATATTTTGATTTAGGTACATAGATTTTTGAACACGCTAATAGCCAATTTGATACACTCAAATTCGAAATAGAAACATATAAGCAGCTTCCTTTCCCTAATATTAACATTATAAAATATGGCAATCACCATCTCAAACAGTTCAATAAAATGCAAAAGTTTCACTCTTTATCCTTCAGTAATTATTAAATTTCATATTTTGTTTTTTAAATTTGCAATATAACCCATTGGTATATATATGAGGGCAAGGTTCCTGAAAAATAAAACAGATGGCGCCACTATCGAAAATCCCATGTGACATTTGTAATAAACCATCTTTAACTAGAACGCATTCAAATTTTCAGACTGATATGTCCAAAGAGTTCTATATATAGAGTAGACTAGTAGTGTGTTAACTATAGGAAAGCGCTAATAAGTAGTCGGACATTCTGTCCTTCTCGCACATGTTAGTGCGCTCTCACTCGCACTGTCTCCCCTTCTATCACAAAGAGTATAAGAATACAAGAATAAATATAACGCGCGCACATCGTGCGAGTGAGAGCACAGTACATGTGCGAGAAGGACAGAATGTCCGTTAACATACCAGTGAAAGGCTTAGTTGTCTACTCTACATATAGAACTCTTTGGATAAGTCATTCAGTTCTACTGCTTTGACACCCATCCAAAGCAAGCAGCCTTGAAGAGTTTCGGAAACATGGAAAAAAGTGAATTTCGCGTCTTGATCAAACATTATTTCTTGCGTGGAAAAAACATTACGCAAACCAAAGCACCGCTTGTTCAACATTATGTCACCATCTTGGTTTTTGGCTCTTCTCGTCGTGATTTCAAACCCATGCATGTGAGAACGATTTTGAGTAGAGTAGTACTCTTTTTGTAAGTTAAAAGTACCTACAATTTTACTGTTTGTACTATTCATTATGTAAAAATGATGAAAGTATGAATGAATATAACTTATATAGGGTTATATCTCATAACAGACAAATTGAAAAGAAGAAGTTTTTCCTTTCCTTTTTGGCTCACTCAATAACTCCGTCTTAACCCTTTGGGCATAGGCGCAGCGTACCACTTATGTATATTAGAGATGACATTGATTGACAGATATATTAATCAGTGAAAACTCAAATCTTCAATACTAACGTCTTTATTATGAATATGTCAATCTTTAGCATGCAACGCCAACCAACGCATATTATCGTTTTGTTTTTGACGTGACTATGTTAAAATTATATTTAAATGCTTTCTCTTAAATACATGAGAGATGTTCTGAACCATGTCTGAACTAATCATTATTTCAAGTTGCGACCATGATAGTTGAGGTATACATAATATACTATTTATATATATTCATACATTTATCTTACATGATTAAAAACACTTGGATGCACATCTACATTTTAAACCAGGCACTTATATTCGCTCAAATTCATTGTTAGTCATACATTCTGGGCATGTGATTTCGGCTATATAATGAAAACACTGTTAGAGTATGGAGCTTCGAAATTAAAACTTGATGATGTCTGTTTAACCACTTTCGTCTGCGGTTATCCTTTTGAGAATTTTGTTCATCAGATTCTAAAAATGCATCATTAACAGAAGGGTGCTTCAGAAGCTAAAACAAAAACAGCGTTATTGCCACAATTTGAGACATGGGGGCTTGCAACGTTGAAGCCTTGAAACAACATAGAGTCAAACCCCCTTTCGTCACGCCGACAAATTTCACGAATGTTTCTAGTGTCAAATAATATATTTCTATTTAGGAATACTGCAGCGGTCACAGTTACGATAAAAAAAAATTTTAAGCGAAACTTTGAAGAGACCCTTTGGAAAAGTTAATGAAAAAATTGAGGTATTTATGTCTACTTATTTTTTTACTAGACTATCGATTGTTATTATAGTTAGAACTTTCAAATATGTGAGCCTAATTATAATGGGTTTCAAAATATGCTATTAACACAATCTAGAACCATTTATCTTCTATTAACTCTAGATTAGAATTGATTTATGATTCGTGTCTATTTTAATTCAATGTATATTGTGGAGAATTATTATCCTGTCAGTTTAGGTGATGCGTAAAATTGGAGAATAATCAATCGGCTATCTTATAAAAACTCATTATGCTATTATACAATCTGGAAGCAGAGTATTCTCTCTCAAAATGGAAAATATATATATATACATTACTGTGAATCCAATTCAATATCAAAATAATGATATAGTTTAATGACCTCGTCACAAGAGTCCCAAAGGTGTTCATCGAAAATGTCCACTTATATTGTACCGTGACATCAAAAAGTATCTTGGTCAAGGGTGGTTGTGGAATCTAAAACGTGTGTCTTTACTTGTGTCAAATTAATTAATTTGAAGTTTGTAAAATTGCGAAATTTCGCAATTTTATACGAATGTTATAACACTCAGAAGTCTCTAGCGCTTCAGACTCCGGGATTTTCACTTGGCCTATCGAAATTAGAAGGTTCGAATTATCTAAAAACATAATTGCATGATCGCCAGACGTCCTATGTAATTGGGTACGAACGAAATCATTTTGACGTTTCCCTCGAGAAGCTCGCTACGCGTCAGTTGAGACCTGAGAGTACCTGCTTCTATTTTAATTAAATTTTCCTATTTAAACGGAATTTTTGGAAAAAAGAAGGGCCGTCGGGTGCGTATCGCGACTAAATCTAACTATATGGAGCGAAAACGGTACGCAAAAAGCCCTCGTAAAGAAGTTCTATGTTCCTAACTTTTGCACTTTTCCAACTCGCGAGCTACGGGCTTCTCACGTGAACGTCATTCCATTTCTCGAAAATTAACTATTTTAAAACTATTTTCGACCCGGTTTGTGGCTATCCTGACCTTTTAAAAGGTTCAAACATTTCGACAATTTTTATTACTATATTAATTTGTATTCATTATTGTTTTACAACTGAAATAAATAGGTATGAAATTTGTAGGTTATTGATGATGTCAGTGTGACAGTGACATAATTATTTCAAACGTAAACTAAGACATACGTTTTAGATTCCACAACCACCCTTGACCAAGATACTTTTTGATATCTCGGTATATATAGACAGGATTAATACACAAGATGAAAGTGAATAGGTACCAGGATTACTCAGTCAAGACCTTTAACACAACTAGCTGAAGCTGTAACCTTAAGATTCCCTGTTTACAAGTTCGAAAGTGCAATTTCCTTCAGATTACGTTAAACGATTTACGATTTATTAATGTGGTCCACACATATTTTCTTGTTACGAAAAGTCATCTTTTTGACGCTGATTGTTATTGTAAAGAGTGGTTAATTTCAACATTGAGTGCTAAAATGAGTTTAGTAACATACACACATATTGCTTTTCACTTAGTTGGCAGCAAATTTGCTACTACAGATTTTGCCACTTGTTCAACGTCCGAAGGTTGATAGAAGATATAAATGTGGATATTTTGACAAATATGTCTTGACATTGGCGCTTTTCCATGGTAACTCTTATATCACGATTTTTGCATTATTCTCTCCATATAAAGGCACAAAAATGGCTTTGATACCATCTAATTGAAAATGAAACGTACTGAAATTTTTTTTTGTTATAGCCGCATTACAAAAAATCTTGTATAAAACATGATGCAAACGGCGTGTTTTTGCACACGATGTGTTAGATACTTAATACCTATTCAATTCCTCTGAGTGAATTGATTTCAAGCATTATGTTTCATAGTTGTGATTCACTATTTGCTTTTCTATATACTCTTACTCTGAAATATTTCAAGCCACAACATAACAACGCAAGCTTTTATTTCCTTAGAGAATTTAGTACTCAGTTCACCCCAAAGAGTTCTATAAATAGAGTAGACAAGTAGTGTGTTAAGCATAGGTAAGTAAGTAGTTTGGACATTCTGTCCTTCTCGCACATGTAGTGCGCTCGTAGTGCGCTCTCACTCGCACGGTCTCCCCTTCTATCACAAGAGTATAAGAATACAAGAATAAGTATAACGCGCGCACATCGTTGTCCATCAACTTTACCAGTGAAAGACTTAGTAATCTACTCTATATATAGAACTCTTTGGTATCTTTGGTTATAAAGGATAAATGAATAATTTTCAATTTTCACGAAGTGTGCTATCTAGTAACGGAAGAACGAAGTAATGTTTGACAAGTATTCTGTGAAAATTTGTTTATTCTTATTGAACGAGAGTATATTTCTGGCCAGGGTATATGGGAATCTGAATTTCAATGTTATTTCACTCGTCCGATTCAAATAAATATCAATTCCTGACATCCAGAGAGAATACGTCTTACTCTCTGCTGACATCTATGTGAGATGCGCTCGACTACATGCAGATCTATCCAATCAGAATCACAGATTTATAGTCTGTGATCGGAATCAAAATTATCACAGAACTGGATTTTCAACTGTAAACCATTGAAGTAGAGCTTTGTTTAGTTTTCTCTGTTACGATCATAGATCACTCTACTACCGGTAGTAGAGTTATCTATGGTTATGATTTTCTGCATGACTGCGTCTGCATGGACAAACTTATGATTCTCCAATACCAATTGTCCAAACAAAAACTAGTTATTGTAAACACAACACATAATCAATGGGTTAAAATTTTTATTACATAACCACCGGCTAGTAAATCAGATGAGCAAGAACGAAAATTGAATGTTGGAACAATCTTACAAAGCAAGCAAATTCAAGATGTATCTAAATGATACATAACAATAATTTAGAGATGAATTTAAATAATTGGAATGGAAATTCTTGTCTCAAAGAAAATCATATTAGCCCTGTTATTATTAACAACTATATCATTTTATATCACTTTTACATTCAATACTTGTTTAGTATCAGGCATAGCTAAAGCTTTTCCTAAAGTAAGTAGTAAAGAATAAATAACTTTTTTGGAATTTTATTGACTTGTTCACAGCTTTCTGTTGGAAATACAATTTGTTATATTAATATCATTTGTTTTTGCTTCCAATTTTGATCAAGGTCATGAGATTGAACTATTTGTAAAGACAATTTTCCAACAATATTTCAAAGCAATTCTAATTCCTGAAAATTGTTTTGGACAATTCAAACTTAAATTTCTTTATTTTCATATTTTAGTGGCCTCAAAACCCTTTAGCTCCAAACGTATATCCTATTAATCAACATACCACATTAGTTCGTTTAGTGCCACTCATTGAGGAGGATGAGAGTGACATATCGCCGAAATACAAACTCTTCCGGGAGCAGGGTCTTACTCCTGCTCGACAACTGCCAAATGCTTTGATAATAGGTGTAAAGAAGGGAGGCACTAGGGCTCTTCTAGAATTCATTCGAATTCATCCAGATGTGCGAGCGGCAGGAAGTGAGGTTCACTTTTTTGATAAAAATTATGCTAAAGGTAAATAGTTCTGCAATGTTGTGGCAATGTTTTGAATATATATATTTTACATAGGTTTTCAATGGTATCGAGAACGAATGCCTCCTACGTTGGAAGGACAACAAACTATCGAAAAGACGCCATCATATTTCATAACTAAGGAAGCTCCTAAAAGAGTACAACACATGAATCCCTCCACTAAGTTACTAGTAGTAGTAAGAGACCCAGTTACTAGAGCAATATCTGATTATACACAAGCTGCCTCAAAGAAATCTGAAATGAAACAGTTTGAATCGTTAGTTTTTATAAATGGATCTATTGGAAGTCTCATTGACACTTCCTGGGGACCCATCAAGCTTGGTATTTATTTCCGTTATTTAACACGTTGGTTAAAATATTTCCCGCTATCGCAGTTTTTGTTTGTTAGCGGTGAAAGATTAGTTCTAGATCCTGCCATTGAATTGAAACATGTGCAAGATTTTCTTGGTTTAAAACGTGTAGTCAATGAAAAACATTTTTATTTCAATTCAACTAAAGGGTTTCCCTGCCTGTTTAAGAGTGAGGGACATAGCAGCCCACATTGCCTTGGTAAAACCAAGGGAAGGCATCATCCAAATGTTGATCCAACAGTACTACAAAGACTTAGAGATTTTTATAGACCTTTTAATATTAGATTCTACCAAATGACAGGAATTGACTTTGGTTGGGGTTAGGTGCATCATAGCATAGTGGAAAAGCTAATCTCAATATTTATCTTATTATTTGAAACCCTTTATATATTTTGGATTAGTAGAATCTCTGCATTTTCTGATCGTTTCTCTTATGAATCTAAACAAGGGGAGAAAAGACAAGATACGAAACTTCCTCTTTAGCGCTGTGTCTCTGTGCGAGAATTATCAGAATAATAGGGCGGTGATTACAGTACATCATACCTAATAAGATTATATGGCTAATGTGGTATTTCATTCTGTCCGCTGGGAAGCACTGTTTTAGTAACGGAAGTGGACTTTTCAGATAACTGCGCATGAGCCAAACTTAAACAGTTAATCTGTTTGTTTGTTCGTTGGTTTACTTCCTAATTCGGACATTTTTTGGAGTGATTTTGCTGTTATTTGTATGATTTAGTGCTCTTTCATTATTTATTGAACTTTTTTTTTTGTAAATATGGATTTTAGACACTGTTTTGCTCATAAGAAAATTAAAGGCGTGCCTTCTGAATACACATTTGTTGGAAAGAAACTAACAATACCCTAATATGCATATTACACAACTTTACAAGCGTCATGCTGCGATAACTTTTTAAAAACTATCTTTGTCGATTTATGAAAACTAAATGAAGATGAAGTAACTCATTCTAGTTTCTTCACGTTCGTCCATATATGGAGATATGTCATTCCTTGCACATCTTTTGAATTTCACGCCTAGTGCAGTCAAATTGGTGTTGGACCCGTGGGACAAAGTGCATTCTCTTCAGAATGTCATCAGAAAAAAGTTGACCACAAATAAAGTTACTGCGCAAATTGTTTATATTGTTTATAAACAATAAATAAACAATTTGATTAATTCATTTTTGAGTTTACATAAAAATTTCTAAAAAATGTAAAATTTTACCTTTTTGTCATCGGATAAAGACTATTTTTTGTTATAAACCATTTATTTATTAACAAAATAGATGAATTCTAGCAAAACTCCGACTTTAGGGTCGTTTTCAGATAATTTTGGTATTCTGAGTTTTATCGTCAATATCGTCGAATGTATATGCTAATTGCTAATTTGTTATAAACAAATTATGTTTATTATTAAATATACGAATTTGACCAAAATGTCGAGTTTATAGTCGTTGTCGAATAATTTTGACCTCCTGCGTGCGATTTTATTGCTATTATGGCTAGAAAATTGATATTTTTAGCAAATAGCAAACTCTAGCGGACATGCGTATTACAACCAAAACTCCACAATTGGGATATATATCTTTCACTAATGCGGACAATTATCTTTGTAGAAAGGAATAATACATTAGTCATATAGTCTTATTTAATCTAATATATACTTAGTATAAATACAGTAGCCGCAATAGTAGTCCGATTTTTGATTGGTTTGTTTAAATTTCACGATAGTAAAGGATATCCAAATGTTGGCTTCACTACCAAGGGCAGTGTCATTATAACCAAGGCGTCTGTATACCTTTTATTGTACCGAATAATATCCACATAATTTGTGACTTTTTAAATCCCATTTGAGAATACCGTTTAATCGGTTGAAATTCACAACATTTAGCATTCTGGGATATGATGATATAAAATAAAAATATAAAATTTTCCAAAATATCGTCAAGAAAACTGATAGAAAAAGGCTTAATAAAAGTCTTTGGCACTTCCCGAACTTTTAGATGTTCCAAACGATTTATAAACCTGTAACTTTTCAACCAAAAAAAATTTCACAGTGAACATGTTTCGCACGTGCGTTTTTTAGGCCCGAGTTTGTCAGGTGATATGATAGTCACCTGGTCAAGGTGCTGGTCTCAGATTAGAGAAGGCTATGCCTGTACAATAAAAACAGCGTTCGTTTGCGCAAGTACAACAACTCTGGGATCGCACCTCCCCTTGTCCGTTATTGAACCCACCCCTTTCACGAAAGTTTGGCCTCGTGTCTCAAGTTGTCTTGTCAAAATTACAAAAAACATCTACATCGTTCTTTCTTTCTTTGAAAGTCTAAGGACATAGATGTATAGTAAAATGAATGTTATACAGTAATATGGTAGATTGCTATATTCGCGAAGGTGGGCGATGGGATTAGCTAAACCTAGAGACAGAGGAGACCAACCTTCCATGAAAGAGGTTAGCAAATAATAGACGCAGGGTAGGCGGGATCTCCGAGTTGCTGTCCTTCCGCAAACAAACGCTTTTGCATAGATTAGGACGCTATTGCAATTTAACAGCAACGTGATCCATGGGTAGTAGACGCCATTGGGTGTACCCAGTATGATGTACTGTAAGAATCGCCCTGCTTGTGTCCATAGTCATGTCGCACACAGTTTGATTACCTGTCTCGTCTTCTTGACCCAAAGGATGATGTCTGTGACAAAACGAACTTGTTATAACTTTAATATTGAACATAAAATATCTTGATATAGTCGGGGCTATTTTTTTTAAAAGTAAAATGGTCGCACGAGAACGCTATTTACCATTGATAAAAATCTTATGGACAAAATTGTTGTGTGAAATAAGCTACGGTTGAATACAAAAAAAATCGGTTGTCTGTAAAGTCGGTTTACTGACGATAGTTGAACGTGACAACGTCATAAGAAAATACTGATGGAATGGTTTCATTTTTCAAAAGAAAATTTTAATTTTATTTGTTTGATAGATATTTTGTATGGATATAGAGAAGGAGGTAAATGGAAATCACAATTGAATTGATCAAGTTACATTTACTTGTACGCATAAATACAATTATGTCAATTTAGCTTTTAAAAAGCCCGTCTCAATGTGTTTGATATAGGAGAAAATTGTTCCCTTTGACGGCTGGCTGGTCCAACCTGTCATTTCAGACACGTTGTTATGATATGTGGAAGATTCAACATTTATGTTTTAATTTTTCGAAATCATAGCTATGCTCGATAATTATTTCGATCGAATAGTAAAGCAATTGATTTTTTACTCATCGTGAAATAGTTGTTAACTTATTGTTATAGTTTTGTCAATTATAGCATACCCTACAATCGCTGCACTAGCGGACCGATGCTATTTATTTTAATGATGAAAGCACGAATATTCGACAATATATCACTGAACATATATTTAATATCGAAAGAATCATTACCTTTATCGCCGCAATTATCGTTGCTATAAACAATTGACACCACATTCACTTTTCACTGCACTTCATACTTGACGAAAACATGTAAATGTATTATTTTGTATAGCAGCTGTCCACGCGGACGCATCGTTCGCTCAAGTAGGAGACGCTCTCGCTTGCACTTCAAGCCTTAGAGCGAGGTAACGCCGCATGAGTCATGTTTTCTCGTGCGTGCAGCCGGCTCCATCGAATTATAAGACGTTGTCACGTCAAAATGTCTCGGGTAAATATGACGTACGATCTGTTGCTGTAAATAAATCGTCCGGAACGACTATTCGAAGACTATAAATAAGAAACAATCACCCTTATCCAGTGGATAAGAGGGACTGTTTATATACTTATTTATATAGCTATAGTGTATCCGTTTTTTATAGTTTATAAGCGACTATTTGAAGGTTAGTGAGATTGCAATAAATTAACAATTTGCATGTAGACAGTTTTGAATTTTAGTAGTCAGTCCATAAGATTCAGGTTTTTACTTACCTCAAGTTTGTTAAAAAAATTGTTATTAGTGTTATATCATTACTGTACAAAAATTTACCAAAGATGTTGATTTGTTATTTATAGATCTGACTATATTGTTCATGTATGTTGAACAAATAATGAGAATTTTGTTGAATTAGTTTTTATCTTATTGATCAATTTATTGTTATATTAACTTGTATGTTTATTTTTGTTTTTATTATATGCAAAGGCTGCTGAAGTTTTCCATGGTGGGGATATTCTTGAATTTAACTTTATTGATACGTTTTTGGGGAAATTCGCTCAAATATCCTTCCACCTTTGAATTTGATAAGTACTAGTAGTTCTTAGTTACAAAGCTTTGTTTTCTATAATTATTATAACACCTCAATTATTATTCCAACACTTTCTGATACATAACTAAAATAATTATATGGAGAATATTTTGAATAACTGCACATGTCGAAATTATGTGTGCTAAAAAATTACAAAATATTCTAGATGCTAATAACTTGAATATATTTTTGTAGCATAGATTCGAAAGTTGCACACATTTTCAAATTTTACTTCGACTAAAGAAAATAACTCGACTTTCTTAGTGAAATGAGAAATTTGTGAGGGGTGCAAAGTAACATTATTCTGCATTTTATTGATTCAATTAGTAGCTCTTATTACCAACTCATTTTCATATTTAATTCATAGCTTAATGTTATGACCTCGGTCGAGTTGTTAATAAAAATTGTGAAAATAGTTTTTGGCCTTGAATTTCCGCCATAATGAGCCAACTTATGCCTTCTGTTTGATGTTCTGGAACAGTTTGAAAAAGGTGGAGAGTGACAAGAGAAACCAAAATCGACAGGTATTATTTTAAATTAGTGGGTAATTTTGTTGGATGCCTTAGAAAACTCTTTGTATACTGCGTCAATTGCACTATCATTATCCAATATTCCTACAGTATTCCGATTTTCTTGCAACAATAGAAACAATTTCTGCAAGAAACTACTCTATGCTTTAATATAAATTATCTTCTTTTACACTTACTTTTTTCATTACATTGAATATTTGGTTAGGATATTATTTTGTGTGGTTTATTTTTCATTTAATAATTCTTACTATTATGGCCGGTTTGTATAGATACTTTCTTGATAAGTAAGTTTAACAGTTGAAGAGTTCGTATGAAAATGACAACGCTGTTATGAAAATAAACCAAACAGTATTAACAACCTCTTCATTATTATTATGGATAATAAAATTGTCAAAAATTAGATCATACTTATTCGTTAAACAATTGATGAATTTATTGATCAAGAAATTGAGTAAAATAATTTCGCACAAATATACGCTTTAATTAATTAGTGATTATGATGATTGTTACATTAATTTATACTTGTTACACGTGATTGTTTAGTTTTAATGCCAAACCATTTTTACCGGTGATAAATACTTAAAAGTAAGATTCGTTATTTTATTTAAGAACAATAAAAATTTTTCCATTCCTTTTGCAAAAGTCACAAATGATGAATGAAATCTCCTATGTATGCCCTCAATCCTTTCTGAAATTTCCAACTTTATGTCCATTGGTAATGGTGTGGAATTAAATTATTTCATTTTATATGAAAATATTTTTTGCCACGACAAAAAATCCTCGATAACTTCAATTAGTTGATCGAACTGGGGGAGATGTAGAAAATAGAGTCCCTGCCAGGGCCGGATTTAGTTTATACTGGATCCTAGGCATACGTTGGTGGGACCTCTATGACTGGTCGGACCTTGAGGTGGTGAGTAATTATTTTATTATTTGTACCTTTCGAACTTTATTTGTATATAGATTGGTTATTTGCAACAAATGAAATGAAATTAGGTATTTTCATTTTATTTCGGGTAGATATAAGAGTGAAATCAGTATATATTTCGAAAAGGGCAGAAATACCGAAAAATCGAAAGATCTGGCAACACTACTGTATGTAACACCAACAGATCAAAAGTGACATTGTCATATTTTTCTGCAAAACAAATATGTTATATCTGTCTTTTAACATATTTGCTGCAGACATACTTTCTGGTATCGATAAGTAATTCAATAAATACAATAATTGTATAATTATGCACTTGGTATTAATCAAAAAATATTGAATAATAAAAACTATTTTGCAAGATGTTAAACAAAACAATCAGTTTGAGTTTTATCAACATTTCACCTTAATTCCTTCTAAAATACTTCTCCATGTCTTGGAATATTTAGAAAGCAGATTGGAGGCTGTTCTACTGAGTAAGAGAAGGAAGGTGGTTGAAGTGAGGATCCATATAGCAATCACAGAAATAAAACAGAAGGCGATCAAATACGTTGGAGGAGCGAGGAGTATTAGAAGACGCTTGCTTAATTCAGTGATTAACTCAATCCTTTTATATGATGGGCAAAAACTTCTAGATTTGAAAAGTACCTTGGCATGTTAGAGAAGTGCAGGGGAGGAGGGCTATTAGAATATGTTCTGGATACAGGACGATGTCAGGAGAAGCAGCACAGATCATCGGAAGGGCCATTCCCTTCGAACTGCCAATTAAGGAGAATGAAAACCTATACTGTGGGAAGTACTATAAACAGACAGATGCTAAAGCCTGTACAATGGAGAAATTGCAGAATAAATGGGATAATTTGGAAGACAAAGCGCAATGGACGAAAATTCTGATACATGATGTGGAAAGGTGGCACAATAGGACGCATGGGGAGGTGAGCTTCAGACTGACTTGATGCCTCACAGGACACAGGTGCTGTATACAATACCTCCATAGAATAGAAAGGTTGGAAACAGTCAGGTCTTGCTATTGCTATAGGATAGATGGTACAGAACATATAATGTTTGAATGTAGTAGGTGGAAAGTGGAAAGAAAGAAATAGGAGAAGAGATAACGAAAACTAATATGGTGGAAGTTATGCTGAAGGGTTAAAGAGAGTGGAAGTTAATATTCAAACACCTAGCAAACATTTTTGCATGCAAGGAGGAATGAGAAAGGCAAAGGAAGCTGAATAAAACCAAGACCGGATTATACAATAAAGTAAAGCTTCGGCAGTCCCGCTGTATACGCCAAAGAAAATCCGAGAGGTTTTTTGCAGATATTCTTCACTGCATCGCAAATTTTTTTCATTGAGCACAGAGCGGTAGGCCTGCACTAATTCGTTATCATTGAACCAATTACCGGGTGTTCACGAGAATTTCCTCTCCACCAGAAAAAAAAAATAGACAGACCTCAGGCTGGTCACCCTCTCGTTGCAGGGCTCGAGACCGGCCAAACTTTTTTTACCAGGCTTCATTTCCCTACTGAAGGGCGAAGTTGTGGAACTCTTTACCTAGTCAGGTCTTTCCTGGTGCCTATAACCTCCATATCTTCAAGAAAATCTTATTGGTTTTGCTCTCTTTTAGTCAAAGTATAAAAATAAAAAACAATTTCAGGATTCCTTTCACAACCATCTACCAAAATTGAAAGCATGATAAATTCAATTTTTACTTTTTAATTTTCCTCCAGAAGAAATTTACTGAAAAATATTGTAATATCCATGTATAAACGTGAAATGCTTGTTTGAAGGACCACCCTTTCGAGAACGTTAATGATTAAAATTCGTGTTGAACTGTAATGTAATTTTTATTGATACTATCATGACATTTCTATATACAGGGGGTGTTTAAAAAAAAGGGGCCCCGTTGCTAGGATAGGTAGAACACTGAAAATAAGTGGAGTTTGCTATGTGAAAAATTTTCGTAACGGCATCAATCATTTATTCGAGATATCAGAAGATCTAATGCTAAACGAGCGAAGATCCCTCTTTTTTATGCATGATGGAGCTCCCCCGCATTTTGATAGAAACTATAAGAATACAAGAAACGCGCGCACATCGTGCGAATGAGAGCGCAGTACATGTGCGAGGACAGGATGTACGTTATGATACCAGTGAAAGGCTTAGTTGTCTACTCTATATATAAAATTCTTTGGATTGAACGATGTTCAATTTGAACTAGAAAATCTAACCTCGGTACGAACCGTGTAATTAGCGCCCTCTATGAGAGTCAGATGTAAGAATAAATTTGTATCTCTAATACGGATGCAGTTACGATAATTTTTTATTCTCACTTATCTTTTAGTGTTCTACGTATCGTAGCAACGGGGTCACCTTTTTTTTGAAACATCCTGTATAAACAATAAAAGACGGACCACAGAACAACTACAGACCGACTCGACCACGGTCGTACATACAGGTCTGGAAACTCGGGGCTGTTTCCTATGTGAGAAGTGGGACCGCTAAGCGTAGACTGTCGTGTAGTACCAAAAGAAGTCACGGGTGACGCAGTAGTCTACGAGTATTCTCTGACAACTATCAGTTGAATTGTAAACACAAGGAATACCTGTGTTTTTAGAAACAAATTACGAAACCGTGCATTGTGCCGAAATGCAAAACGGGGTACAAAAGTGTAAAGCAAGAAACTTCTGCCGAAAGATGCGGAAATGCGAAAAAAGTGGATGCTTGCGATTCCGGATAGAAATCGTTTTAACGAGGTCTTTTATGTGTGCGAGCATGTATAACGAAAAAGGGGAAGTTATTTTTAAGGTGAGTAATACATTTTGACAAGAGTAACAGTTCTATTCCTCTCTCAAATCAGAATACTTAGTAACACTGCTTGCGATTCCGGAAAGAAATCGTTTCACTTCGATCCAAGCGCTAGCTAGTGGCTGAGCGAGTGACTACGAGTTTGGCGACGCGTAAGAGACCCATGTCAAACATACGAGTCCCCAGACCTGTATGTACGACCGTGGACTCGAGCCATGCTAACAATGGTCTCTAAGCCTACTTGCACATTGGTAATTGACAAATGACAATGTCAATACTCATTGCAATATAAATATAATTGACGATTGCCCTATCCGTATTGGATCATTTTCTGTTACCACCACCAATAATAAGTATCTTTTTTCCAAGAATAAGAAAAAATCAAATTTGTTAATGTTTTATTAACTTCATAAACTCACCCATTTGCACTTCACAATAAATTAGGTATATATGTGTTAGCAAATCTATAAAACGCTATATTATCATTTGTATAAGTAGCAAAAATATTTGGTACATCCTCATAATTGTTAAAATCATTCTCAAAAAGGTTCTTCCTAAAAAAAATTGAATAAGGTTAAGGATTTATTTATGATGAAGTGCTTACCTCAAATACAAATTAAAATCATGTTTGTACTTGTGGCAACTGCCACTGGGTAAAAATCCAAAATAATCAGGACGTTTGCTGCATAAAACTGGTTCAACAGGTTTAGGACTTTTCGCTCTCAATTTTGCAAAGATATCTGAGTAAAAATCTGTAGTTTTATTTGAGCAAGTTGCTTCAATTTCATCAGATGTCTTGAAGTTATTGGCTACTTTTTCTGTGTCATCTACTTTTTTCATCTTGGTTTCAATATCAGTAATTAATGAATTATGTTTACGTTTTTCTTTTCTTCTAATGTCACATACGGCAGATTCTAAACTGTTTTTTGAACTTATTTCTTTTGATGATATATCTTCATGTTTTACATCTATTTGCCTATTACTTTGTTTAGGTGTTTGGGTGTAGATTCTCCTGATGCCTGTTGTATTCAGTAATCTGTAACCTTGAAGTGATAATTTCTTATATACTCTATACTTTTCTATATTTAAATTGGGATGTTTCAACAAATTATCATATGCTTCGTGTATGCTCATTACTCTGTTGCCTCTCGATAGTTCCAGTTTATTCTACAAAAGTCAAAAATATTACAAAATAACATATGCATGAAATTATCAGTTAACCTGCTATAACACTATGTAACACACTTTTCTGCCTAACCTTCTCGATGTTTGCGTTCGATTTTACATCTATTTTCAATAATTAAAAGCCACCTCAGAAGTTAAAAGGTTTGCTTTTACGCTCAGGGCGAATTTTTTTCCAAAAGTAAAACTTCGCTGTGAATATCCAGGAATAACTTTGTATAAACTTGATTCAGCACCAGTCTATGATATATCAAATTATTCGCAATTGTGTGGGGGGTCATTCACAAATTACGTAACGCTGCTTTTCACTATTTTTCTATCCCCCCTCCCCCTTTGTCACGAACCGTAACAAACCATTGAGTCCCCCCGTGATATTACGTAACGTGTTATAAATGTACCCCCCTCAGTTGGTTTATTATATATATTTATATATTATTTTAAATGGTAACATTTTTATTAAAATTTAAAGTCATTGCACGGAATAATGAATTGACTAGTCCACAGTTTGATCTATTCCTCGCTTGATTTTTCCCAAGGACTGGCTATCCATTCATCAATTTTATTGATATTGGGAAAACCTTATTTGCTTATTTATATCAACGAGGTAGTAGACCTCGTTGATTTATATGGATACTCAAACGGTAAATAAAAACAGATGATTTGAACCGCCAAGAATTCTACTTTATCGGCTGCTCAGAAACCGCGCTTAAATTTAAAATACTTCAAGTACGCCCGTTTATTTTAAATGCAATATTCAAACGAAAAATTTATAAAACCTGGACAATTACAACCGAATTTGTATTTACATTTTGTTACGTAACACGACCGTATAAACCCCCAGCTCCCCTTCGTCACAAAATGTAACGAATCCATGACCCCCCCCCCAAACTGCGTTACGTAATTTGTGAATGACCCCTGGAGAAGTGTGATAAACAGTTAAAAGTTGCATATGTGAGACTGTTTGGCTGCTATTTGCAGAAAAGTAAAAAAAAACGCTAATTTTTCATCAAATTTGACGTAAAAATCGCCAAATAAAAAATCGTAGAGCCAAATTCAGATCCAAATACAGTTTTTCGCGATTTTCGTCTGTAGAATGACTCATTACGAAGATATTGATACCATTCCGAAGTACATATGGACTTTTATTAAAAAGTTTTAAATAACGGCTATTTTTTTTCCACTTATGCTATGAACTGCGTAGTTAGTTTCGCTGTAATTAGGCTACGTTTTGCATGGGCCTTGATGGATTAAATATGCGAGAATTTTTACGAAATTTAATCGGTTAACGCGCTATAACTTTTTAATAAAAGTTCATATGTGCTTCGGAATGGTATCAATCTCTTCGTAATGAGTCACTCTACAGATACAAATCGCGAAACTGTATTTGGATCTGAATTTGGCTCTACGATTTTTTATTTGGCAAGTTAGCGTTTTTTTTTTACTTTTCTGCAAATAGCAGCCTAACAGTCTTACATATGCAACTTTTTTATAAAAAGTTATTCCAGGATATTCACAGCGAAGTTTTACTTTTGGAAAAAAAATTCGACCTGAGCGCAAGGTTTTTAATTATTCGAAATAGATGTAGAATCGAACGCAAACATCGAAAAGATTAGGCAGAACAAGAAGTTGAATTTTGTTACATAGTTGTAATCAATGATTTTCAGAATTTTAAATAATCAGTCATTTGCCTTTAATCATTCGTAATTTAACGTGGTTTCGTTATGTAATGTCTTGATAGAATCAGAATATATCATTGATAAGCGTATGAGCAATATCTTTGTGTTTGTATGCAGATACAACATTTCACCATTGCCGATTTTTAAAGACAAGAAAGGTATCGTGTCATATGCAGGTAAGACAAACAGTTGTTCCAGCGCAGCATTGTCGGATGTAAGATGTTTCCCGCATTTATGAACGATAATATAGCGTACGCCTGGAATGCGAAGTTTAAGTATTGGTTATAATTCTCCGCTATAGTTTGGTAATAGTGAATAATTTGTATAGCAAGCAGTCACACGTATTCTCAGTGGTGCTGCTAGAGCGTTGGAGTCAGTTATTTTTTGTACTCTTGAAGACTGTAGCTCGATTGTTCTCGTGATTATTTAAATGAGGTTTCCAATACAAAATGCAACCGTTTACCATTTGACTCTTGAAGAACGTGGTTTGACTAAAAATGTTAACTGTTAACCAACTAAACTGTAGTTGGTACTGTTAACCCTTCGATTAAGAAAATTAAGAAACGTGAAATGACATGTTGAAATATAAAAACACGGGATGCGGCGGAACCTGGACAACTACATCAGGCGTGATCGGGGCCGTCTTAAACTAGGCTGGTGCCCTTGGGCCCTTTTGGAAAGTAAAAAAAGCGAATTATAATAACATTTTTACTAAGTATGAGCATTTATTACCTATAATCCTATAAAGGTAATCAAATACAATATGATATAGTATGTCATTAATGATATTAGAATGCTGCTGGTTTTTATATTTTGGAAAAACTCTGGCCCTTTTCGAATCCAAATATCACGGACTTCTTCCGGTAAAATGTCGTCACAGTAAGTACCAGGGTCAGGAGACACAGATACATTGCAGTTATTAATTCACAGTAGCTTGAAATCGATGGTTCAGCATCTAATGCGTGTTTGTCATTTTCGTCACACGTAACCTCTTTTTCTGGTGACATTCAGAGGTACTTTTGTCTTGCGGTGATGAGAATGAATAATCCCTCGGCTTATTTATTTCTTCAACCGTAAAAAACGAAGTGAGCTTTGGAAGTTTTTCCGTTATTTCTTTTTGAGCTATAACTTTTTTTCTTTTTTGTGAACCACTTAAATATGTTCTTTTCGACATAATGAAATAATGTTTAAACGAACAAATGAAATCTTCTATTTACCTTACTCAATTTTAAATATCAAACGAAACAAAATAACGCCATACGCCACACTAACTTAACTCGCAGACTGAAAGTTTAATAGGTACCTATACCAGACTATACCTACATCATTCGGGGATTCGCCCAACCATAGACAATGTCGACATTTATTTTAGGCCTTGTTTAGACGGTGCAGCTTGACTTTGGAATCGGAGTTATTGCGTGAGTGATCGCTAGATGGTGTACTTAGTAAATTAGGTAGGATGCGTTCGGAAATATTATTAATTAGTACAGTATGAATAATAGGCGCAGTCATCGATATAATGGCGTAGTATATGCCTTGTAAATACCTTCTGATATGATTACTGATTTGTGAAAAAAGTGTAATGTGCCTGACAAAAATGTTTTGAGAATAAATGTGAGAGAAATTGTCGGTCCTTCGGGGCCCTCTGAGAATGGGGGCCCTGGGCACGGGCCCCGTGTGCCCTTATGGTGAAGACGGTATTGGGCGTGATGGTTCAAACTCCCCTCCTTTCGAATGCATCGCTCTCTCAGCCATCAGGAAAAAGACGCTCCAAAGCGGGTACTCGCTGCTCTATCGTCGTTGCTTGGACCCATCCGATTTTAAGCTCTAAACCATCGATTGTGTCTGCCTGCGAACAAAGCCTCGATCTGAATTGAATTTTGTAACTTTGTCCGGCTAATTTTCATGGTTCAGCATGTATTTTCTTTCGTGCCTTTTGGCTGAAGCCAATTTGTAATGCTTCCTCCGATTAAGGCCGGTCACACCAAGCCTTTGTGAAATTCAAATTCAACAGATGCGATAGATACCTTTCTTCAGTTTAGGCTATATTTTTTTGAAAATTCCTTCTTTTGACATTTCTACACTCTGCAAAATTTTTGACCAAATTTGTACCAAGTGATTGTTAAGGGAGCTTGGTGTATGCTCGGTCTGAATCGCAAATTTGCGTGTCGAGTACATCGAGGCGAGGCTAAGCTTCGACACCGATAACTTCGTCTGCGCAACTCATCGTTGGGGTCGCGACCCCCCAACTCTACTCTTCGGCTGCCAGACCACAAACAGCCATTATGGAGCGGAATAGGCTACTGGAAGACCTGGAAAGTCACAGTATTCTGGGAATGATCTCAGGTATCATACCAACAACGACCAACTCAACCTCCCCATTTACATCATCTTCCCAAAATATATGGTTGCAGTCCGAGGACTGAACTATCTGCTGTTACTTATGCAACTATTTTTCTAGCAGATATCTATGCCATCTAGTTGTGTCCACGAGCGCTACTCGCTGATCTATGAAACTTTCCTCCCACAGCCAAACGACTGTCAAAGCGATTGCGTCCAATCTTTGTAACACAAAAACAGTATGACACTGTTAAAAAGCTCTACCATGCGTAGTCAACAATTTAGGTTTTGCCCACTCGGGCATTGAACGAAATGAGGCAGCAGACTCTCTAGCCAGGGAGGGTGCAGCTCCAAACTTTATAGGACATTGCCATTTAAACCACCATCTACGAAAGCTCGGCTTGATGGAAGATCCTTAATGTCAAATATGTCTAGAGGATGATGAAACAACGACTGCTGTCAGGCTGACTTTCGCCACAAAAATATCTTATGGTTCAATAAAATACCATAATTCCAGTTCAAAAAATGAAGATGGGTATCAGAAATAGCACTCTAAACGGGGCTACCGCGTCCAAAAAGAATACAGTTCCATTTTCACCACAACCAATAAGAACGGCGCAATCGTCTCCACAGTGGGTTACACACCACTAGAGATGGTTCCAATCGTTCCCGTTCCACGAAAATACCGCTTCAAAATACCTTTTCATGGAACATATCATATCATAACATGTAGGTAGCTCCACTTCCTTTGTTTCACTCTTCGGAGTTCCTCATTTTTATTTTTTATGAGTTATTTATTTGTTTATTATCAAAAATAAATTGTTGTTTAAATTTATAATGGATTTGTTGTTTTTTTTTTGAATATTTAAATAGCCCATAGTTATTAATTGATATTTCCACGATTATTTCTGAATTCTGATTATATTATATGATCTTTCGAAAGCCTTCTTGATCAGAAGTTTCATTATGGAAGTACAGCTCGACTTTGACAGATCGACGTCAAATGCTCACTAAATTAATGAAAACGAAAATAATGTCCCCAATACTAAGTTATAGATTAGGTACTTTACCATACATAATACATTGAATTATGATTTATGGTAAATTATAATTGAATCGTATATTCACGTCTGTAACAAATTTCCAGGGCAACGGAACAGAACATTCTATTCGTTTCATACCTCATACCTTCTGTTCCATTTTAGTTCTACGCAACGTTTGTTGTATGACGTAACGAAACGAAAGGAATGGGAACCCTTCATCTTTTGGAACTGAACGTTACAAAGAAATACCGTTCCGAAATCGCGGTATTGAAGTAACGATATATCTCTACACACCACACACACAGACATACTGTCGGAAATAGTCTAGATCGATTCAAAACTGCTGAAAACGGATATATCTGCGACAATCCGAAAAATATTTTTGGGCTGATTACAATACTTTGCTTGCAGTGTAGTTAGGGGTGTAAAAAATAATTCAAATATTGTGATTGATGCAAATTGTTGTAACAATCAAAATCTTAAGATCTTTGTTTTTGAGAGTTAGATTGTTAGTAATAATCTTTTACTGAAAACTAATTTTTTGATTAGGTTCCAAGAGGTGCAACTTTGATGTAACCTAATCAAAAAAATGAATTCTTACCAATCCAACATCAGAGTGGTGCTGAGGATTTGGACTGTATGTAAAACCTTTTATCAAAGGCACAAAATCGCCCAATAACAACTGTAATCATGAATGCGGCGATCATGAATAAATATACCTACTGGTTAAGAAAACACCTACACATTCCATTAAAAATAGTGTTTCCTCTGGAAACAAAAATTTTCCATTTCTATCTTGGAACCCATAACTTGCCAAGAACGACCCAGACATTTTTGTGACTTTTGCCAAACTGACGTTTTCCAGCCAATCAGCTTTAATCCGAGCACATCTGCAATAAAAAAATGTTCATTATATATACAAAAGAAAATTAAGCAAATTCATGGCATTCATAGATTAGGCATACATATCAATTTGAGGAACATTGTAGTTGCTAATATATCATACTTCAATTTTTCGAAACAAAGTATAAGGTCATATCAGATATTACCTTCTATCGACTCTTAAATGTTCCAATGATTGTCGTAGTTTACCAAGATATTTGTCCACAAAAAGTTGCTCTTCTTCCGGTCTAATCGTTAGAAAAAATTTCTTAGAAGGAACATCTAATTTTACCAATGGATTCTTATGGTCATGTAAACATTTCTCAGCTCTACAAAAATTTAGGTTTAGATTTTTACAAAATTAATAAAAAGAAAATAACATTACGAAATATTCATCATTGAAATATTCGTAATTAAATTGTTTCAATAGGAACAGCAACAACTTCTGATCATTTTTAGAAATGAGTATTATGAAAAACTGAAATAGGTTAATTTGTCCCTAACCCTAACCAAAAATAATCAAACATCCAGCGCAGACACAGAACAAGTACAAACGTCAATACCAGCCATCCAATACATATTATATTGTTCATAGACAAAAGTAAATTTCTATATAATGGAAGAGGAATAATCATAATGGATATTATTCATTATAACAATATAACTATATTTGTCGAAACTATTATGCATATTAAAGAAAATGAGTGTATTAGCTGGTAATAAATGAGATTCTGTCGAGAACTTAAGACTAATGTAATCATAGTGGTTTAGTCTTAAAGCGGAAATTATTTGTGGCGATTTTTTTTAGAAATTTAACAAGAACAAGCAAACTGTGTTTCGTGTTTTTTTTAGAGTTTTAAAGTTTTGTTGGCGATTTTAAAAATGGAAACGCTTTCATTGAGACTTTGACTGAGGCCACGGTCGTACATACAAGTCTGAGAACTCTATGTTTGACATGAGTCTCTTACATGTCGCCAAACTCGTAGTCCCTCGCTCAGTCCCTCGCTTAAGTAAAATAATTTTTCTCGTAATGCAATATTTACTATTCTGATTTGAGAGAGGAATAGAACTGTTACTCTTGTCAAAATGTATTACTCACCTTAAAAATAACTTCCCCTTTTTGCACGGTTTCGTAATTTAAAACGCCGGTATTCCTTGTGTTTACAAGTCAATAATGACAGTTGCCAGAGAACACGGTCATACACGTGACAGAGATCATTCTTCGACTACTGCGCCACCGGTTGGTACTACGCGGCAATTGACGCTTAGCGGACTCACTTCTCACATAGGAAACAGCCTCGAGCTCCCAGACCTGTATGTACGACCGTGGTTCTGGTCTATGTCAATATCCATAGATATTATATATGGTATATATAATATCTATGTGTATGTCTATGACTTAACCTCACTACTTATGTACATCTGTTTCTCCAACTCAATGTGCTTGTTATTCAAATATCTTACAATTACCACAAGTTAATCTCTACAATATTCAAACATATTCGTGCTGGTTATATTTAGAATTTTGAGTTAAGATGGTTAAAATAAAACGGTCTCCAAAAGGAAAAGGTAAATTAGCTACCTTATTTAAAGATAGCAAAAATATTAAAAAAGTAAAGCAAAAAATTAAAGTGAAGCCCTCAGTAATAAAATCAAACGCTGTCGAAAATAAGAAGAACCAAACAAATATAAAAACTAAGGAAATTAGTAAAAAAGTTGATAAAGATGAAAAGCTTCTAGAAAACCCTGAATTGCAACAAATCTCTGATAAATATGGTGTTTCCACGAGTACTGTTGCTTCTGCATTGGATGGTTTTTTGCAAATAATCAATAAGAAACCAAAAGTTCAAAACAAATTATTTGAAGACGATCACATACCTTTGTTTTTACAGTTATGTTGTATAAAAATACCAAAGTGCCCATCTAAATTAACAAGAATTCTGTTGAAGCATTCACTTCTTCAACCAGATGATGAAGTATGTTTGATTGTACCAGATATCAAGCGTATAAACCGTAAAGACCATGAGAAGCATGTTGAAGTATATGAGGAGCTCCTAAAAAAGAAAGGGGTTGATAATATAAATAAAATCATGACATACAATGAGTTGAAAACTGAATATGACACTTTTGAACTTAAGAGAGGTTTAGTTGGATTGTATGAATCATTTTTGGTAGATGGGAAAATTAGTGGCATGGCTGTTCAAAAGCTAGGTAAAATTTTTTATGAAAAGCGTAAAGTGCCAGTTTCAGTGAAACTTCGGTCTAGCAACTTGAAGCCTCATATTGATCAAGCGTTGAGAAAAACCAGCTTACAAATCCACTCAAAAGGAGACAGTTTTACAGTAGAAGTAGGTCATAATAAAATGGACAGACAAAAACTGTTTGAAAATGTGTTTGCCGCTATCGAGCAGTTGGACAAAGTATTTCCTGGAGGATTCAAGAATTTGAGATCTATTGGTTTGCATACAACCAGAGCGCCATCTATCCCCATCTACTTATCACTGAGTAAGTAGATATTCAAATCATTCATAGTGTGTTCAAGTGTTAAATCCTATGGAAAAAATACCGGGATATCAAAAATTATCTTGGTCAAAGGTGGTTGTGGAATCTAAAACGTGTGTCTTACTTCATGTTTGAAATAATTATGTCACTGTCACACTGACATCATCAATAACCTACAAATTTCATACTTATTTATTTCAGTTGTAAAACAATAATGAACTACAAATTAAAAATTATCTTTGTCAAGGGTGGTTGTGGAATCTAAGACGTGTGTCTTACTTTACGTTTGAAATAGTTATGTCACTGTCACACTGACATCATCAATAACCTACAAATTTCATACCTATTTATTTCAGTTGTAAAACAATAATGAACTACAAATTAAAAATTATCTTGGTCAAGGGTGGTTGTGGAATCTAAAACGTGTGTCTTACTTTATGTTTGAAATAATTATGACACTGTCACACTGACACCATCAATAACCTACAAATTTCATACCTATTTATTTCAGTTGTAAAACAATAATGAACTAAAAATTAAAAATTATCTTGGTCAAGGGTGGTTGTGGAATCTAAGACGTGTGTCTTACTTTACGTTTGAAATAATTATGTCACTGTCACACTGACATCATCAATAACCTACAAATTTCATACCTATTTATTTCAGTTGTAAAACAATAATGAACTACAAATTAAAAATTATCTTGGTCAAGGGTGGTTGTGGAATCTAAAACGTGTCTTACTTTAAATTTTTGAATATGTTTTGTTGTGTCAGAATCTGTTAAGTCATTGTGCTGAAATTTTCTAATCCAGTTTTTGAATCATGCCTCTTACCACACAGCACAAAATGTTCATGATTGAAGCCTATTTTCGAACGGGTGCGCTAGTTAATGGAAATTGGCAATACAACGTTTGTGTTTGGACAATTTTCGACAGCACTTCCCAAACGTCGCAATATTACCGGACAATTTTTATGCGAGCCTTACAAATTGTGTTGAAGTGTTTCGCGAAACTGATTGTGTGACTCATAAAAAAGGTGCTGGTAGACCAAGAGTTCGTACAGAAGAAGTTGTCAATGACTCCGGTAAATAATTTGCAAGAACTTCAACAAAGAATAGTTCAGCAATGTGCAACCATAACGCCAGAAATGCTGCAAAACGGTTTTCACAGCATGAGGATGCGCGTCAACTTGTGCATCGAACAAAACGGGGGACATTTCCAACAATTACTGTAATTTAGTTTTTCTTGTCACTAAAACCGTTATTTCATAATTTGTAGTTCATTATTGTTTTACAACTGAAATAAATAGGTATGAAATTTGTAGGTTATTGATGATGTCAGTGTGACAGTGACATAATTATTTCAAACGTAAAGTAAGACTCACGTTATAGATTCCACAACCACCCTTGAACAAGATAATTTTTGATATCCCGGTATAACACACAATCTTTTTTGATAATAATGTACTAAGCAAATCAACTTATTTCCAACTTTTGTATACTATTATCTACTATTTGAAAATTATTTTATTTCCTAGGTCATAATCATTGATTCTTCAGAAATACTCACAGACTCCATCTCATTATCAATTTCTACTGACTTACCTGTTTGTTAATTTGAATTATTTGGGGTAACTATCAAATTAGGTTGAAAATATAAATGGATTAAAGTCATGTTATTTATCATTGCGCACCAAACATCTTCGTCTTGAATAGTAGACTTCCGCGGATAGCTAATCTTGAAAAATCTTGGCCTCCAGATGGATTCCGCGTCACAATAGCTCGACTTGATGCCGACGTTTCGCCAACAGGTGGCATCTTCAGGGCAGGCTTGAGACTTGAACTGAAACTGGTTCTACTGTAGCCGTATTTATTGTAGGAAAAATCCTTCACGCTACACAGTTCACTGCCTTTATTCCGGTGAGGACTGCTCGTACAACTTGCTATCGTACAGAAAATATGTGAAGAATAGACAAAAATCAATTAACGGTAGAAGGTCCATTCCCTGTTCTTGCGGTAAAGTCTACATTGGTGAAACAGGTCGTACATACAGTAGCTACTTGTGTGAAAGAACATGAGCGCTGTACAAGGCTTCGTGACACCAGTAGATCTGCACTTGCGGAACACAAGTTTGACACTAATCATCAAATCCTTTTCGAAAATACTAAAATCCTAGTCCGAGCCCCAAACTTCTATCAGCGAAAAATCCTTGAAGCTATAGAAATCCTAAAACATCCAAATAATCTGAACAGTGACTCAGGATATTACCTTCCCAACATTTGGAAACCCATCCTCGAAAATTCCACTTCGCACATGATCACACAACGGCAGGGTCAGGTGCCGGAACAGAGTTAACCACCGGAATAAAGGCAGTGAACTGTGAGGCGTGAAGGATTTTTCTTACAATAAATACGGCTACAGGAAGCAGTTTCAGTTCAAGTGTCAACCCTGCCCTGAAGATGCCACCTGTAATGGTTGGCGAAACGTCTGCATCAAGTCGAGCTATCGTGACGCGGAAGCCAAGACTGAACTATAGGCTGTTCAAAACGACATATTTTTGTGTGTAGATCAATGCATGGGCTTGTCCTTTGAGTTTCACAAAAACTGCAATATTCTGTATATTGTGGATATTCACCAGTACCACTAATTTCCTCATATTGACATGATGCTGTTTATAAGAATTTGTCTATATAACATAATTTTTCTAGCAAATCAAAATGATGTAAAGGTTCCCAAACTCAAGCTTAAACGACCAAAGGCATATAAAACAGTTGAAGGTGAATTAACAACAATCATGAATGCTACTGTGAAAGTGAAACCAAGTGGTGAAGTTAAAGTCACCAAACCCAAATATGACAGAAAGAAGCTTATGCTTTTAAAAGAAAACACTGCAGGAGATCAAGAAGGAAATACTAATTTAGAAGCTGATTCTTGAAGACTTGATAACAAGTGAATGTATCTTGTAAAAATTTTATAATCGTTGGATAATTTGAAGTTGTTGAATAGACATTGGAATTAAACAGTTTATTTATTTATTTTATGGAAATTATTTTGAACAAGCCTAGGCCGATGACTTGGCTGGCGTCACCTTCGGGCGGCACTTGGGGACGCTATGCGAGCTGCAAAACACGCTGTTTAGTATAGTGGACGGCTGGTGCCGCAAGGGGCTCTGGGTAAATCCTGACAAAACGGAAATTGTTATTTACAAGGAAAGCAAGCTGGGTACACTGTCAGAGATTCGTTTCTCTGGCAAGGCCTACAATTCAAAGGGTCGGTGAAGTTTCTGGGAGTAATCCTAGACTCTAAACTGACCGTCATTTTGGGCGTGCAGAAGAGCTTTCAGCAGCACATGGGGATTACAGCCAAAATTCTTTATTGAATATATACCGCTGTGATCAGGCCTGTTTTCATATGCTGCGGTAGTGTGGTGGTCGGGGACAATTACTGGTATTTCACAGCGCCCCCTGGACCGACTGCAGCGGCTTGCATGCGTAGGCATATTGAGCGGTATTAGGTCGGCTCCAACGAGAGCCCTTGAAGCTCTCGCCGGATTACCATCTCTACACTTATACATAAAAACTGAGGCCATAAGAACGGCGTTAAAGTGCCTAGGCCAGTGGACCAAAACGCATTACCCTCGTGGACACGGTAGTAGAGTTATCTATGTGGGCACTCATCGATTTAAAGTGAGGCAATCTCTAAATGCCCCATACTAGAAATGGAGCAAGATAGCATGATCAGCTATATATCTCATTTCTCGCAAAATTCTCTGTAATAAATAGGAATTATGGAAATCGTAGCTTCTCATTGTTAAAGTAGCCTCTGTTGTATGTTGCGATAATCTTATCGAGTTAAGGCGGTAATATTAGTCTGGATTGAAACAATGAATGTCCTTTGCCGCCGAAGATATTAACCGATACTCTGTACTCACACGAAGGTGTTATCAATGAAAAATACGACATCAGCGAAAACAGGGAGCTGGGAATAAATATAAGATTGAGATGAGAAATAAGGGGTATAGAGGCTATGTTGTATTGACAAAACTCTTTCTTCGAGAAGGAAGAAGGCAGTTCTGGCTGGTTCATACTCAAGTCGCGTATTGTTAAAGCCTTAAAGATAAAGTTTGGTGATTAAGGTGTGAGGTTGTGATTAAATTAATTTGTTAATTCATTCAGTTTAGAGGACAGCCCGGAACTCCGATGTGTTATCATCTTTAAATAAATAAGTTCGTTCCTATATCATTGGCACCGAATCGTCCGTGGAATTAAAAGTAGTGAGTGGTAGGGGACCAAATATTGGGAGAAGGTTAGACAACATAGGTCTAGATAATTATAACTGTTCGGGTTGGACTTATACTGAATGATTTCCGCTGAGTAGAGTATTAATGTGGTAAAAGGTTGTAAAGGACTTTTTTTTTTAGATTCAATTCAGAAACCACTATTCCTTTTGTTTATTCTGTCACGACGGTAAGGTTTAGTGACCATTTAGTTTAGTTGTAATAGTCTCTATATATCTATATAATTATATTTGTGCTATTAAAGTTATTAATAATAAATCCAGATCATAAGTTTGATTGGCTTTGATTTAATAAGTGGACCAACCCAAAGTTTATTTATAAAGTGATAAGCATTGATAGTACCGGAGGGTTCCTGCTTAACCTCTCAAATAAGTAGGTGGTAAGGTTAATTGCCCGATTGCAAATTCCGATTATTTGCTGGCAGCCGCGAGGACACGCACTACCAGACGAGCGCTGTGAGGTTGATGCTGGAGAGACAGTAGTAGGAAATTAATTAAGTACAAGGTTGGGTACCTTTGTCTAGGAGGTGGTAGTCGATAAAGTACAAGAATTAAAATAAAGAAATATGTGTATATTACACCTCATTCCGGATAGAGGAGATTGGAATAACGAAACTCTCACCCTACTGCCACCAGACGGGCTGGTATGGTTCACAGATGGGTCCAAGGTAGGTCAGGCCTCTGGGGCAGGAGTGTACCTACCTAAAAAGGCCAAAGATCACTATCTCAGTGACTCTAGGCACCTACTACACGGTTTTTCACGCAGAGCTTATGGAAGCCATCACTGGCAATATTCTGGGTTTCTGGCGGGCCACAAACCTGCTAGTATCGGATAGGCTTCTGACCACGGGACGCACAATGGGCCTCAAGTGCATTTAGGGTCTAATCCCCCTCCCCTCAAGTGGTGATCTAATTTTATCAGCTGTTGTCAGCTAGTTGTGTTCTCCAATTAAAAGCAACACAAAGTAGCAACTGTAACTTCAGAAAATCCATAGTTATTGGCATTTTTTGTGGATCAAGTTGAAATATCAGTTCCCAAGGACTGTTATTGGATAATATTGGTAATTAATTTTCCAAGCATGCCGATTCTACATATTGCCTGGTTATTTAAAAAATGAAAAACATTTAAAATAAGCATTATTTATTCATAGATATTTGTCTTACTATACAAGGCAACATTCAAGTTAAAGCTAAAGCTAGCGTAATTCATCGTCCATATTTCTCCGATACAGAATTGACTTTACCAAATAAGGAATAATATTGAGACTTATAAATATATTTCAGCAGACATGTTGGTAGGAAATATTGTTTCTTAACAGATAAGCAACAAATGTAGGTGGTGAAAGATTGTTGCTATCTCCAATGAACAAATATCTCAGGAAGTACCAATCAAAATGATTGGAAGGAAACCTGACAAGTAGGTAACATATAAACATATATTAGTTAGTGCAGTCAAATGGGTATAAAAATAGGCCAAATCTCGAAATCCTTGGGAAATGGACAGATTTTGATGGGACAAAGTGCATTCCCTTGGGTTTTTCATCAGAAACAAAGTCTATCTCGTCTAAAGTTGCGCAAAAATTGTGCATTGTTTATAAACAATAAATTAACAATTTAATGTATGTCCGCTAATTTATTGATTTGTTATAAACAAATCATATTTATTAATAGATAAACGAATTTGACCAAAATGTCGAGTTTATAGTAGTTTTCAGCTGATTTTGGCATTCTGAGTACGATTTTATTGTTATTATGGTCTTTAAATGCATACTTAAATTTTTAAAAATTCTTATAAATAAATTATTTATTAATAACTATACGAATTTGACCAAAATGTCGAGTTTATAGTCGTTTTCAGCAAATTTTGCCCTATTGAGCTCGATTTTATTGGTATTACAGTCCTTAAATGCATAGATACATTTTTGAATTGTTATAAATAAATTATTTATTGATAAACATACGAATTGCGCCAAAATTTCAATTGTAAAGTGTTTTTGAAATCAATGTATTGATAGTCAAATAAATTATATAAAAAAAGTATGTATGTTACTAGCAAAATCACAATTTTGAAACGAACAATTAAAAAATATTTTATTCTTGTTCATCTTCGGGGGTATTATTCGTGATACGTTTGAATTAAACAATTTTTTTTGTTATATATTTTCTTATTAAATAAGACTTGATACTATTTTTTTTAGATATAATTCATTTAACTATTAATACATTAATTTTAAAAACACTACACTTGGAATTTTGGCGCCATTCGTATATTTATTAGTAAATAATGTACTGGTATTATTCGTGGTACTTTTGAATTAAACTATTTTTTTTCTTGAACATGACATTTTCTTATTAATTAATTTGTTATTTTAATAAGACTTGATACTATTTTTTTTGATATAATTTATTTGACTATTAATACATTAATTTTAAAAACACTTTACACTTGGAATTTTGGCGCAATTCGTATATTAATTAATAAATAATGTATTTATAACAATTCAAAAATTTATCCATGCATTTAAGGACAACATAACAATAACAATAAAATCATTCTCAAGAGGCTGAAAACGACTTTTGTTTGGTCAAATTCGTGTATTTATTAATAAATATAATTTTTAAAAATAAATTAGCGGGTATACATTCGACGATAATAACGACAAAATCGAACTCAAATGGCCAAAATTATTCGAAAACGATCCTCAGCTCGTAGTTTAGGTCGAATTTGTCTATTTGTTAATAAATGAATTGTTTATAACAAATGAAATTAATTCAACTACTTGTTTAACTATTTTTATATAGTCTTTACCCGATTATTTTTTATGAATTTTTATGTAAACTCATGAATACGTTAATTAAATTGTTAATTAATTGTTTATAAGCAATTCACAATTTTTGCGCACCTTTAGACGAGGTAGGCTTTGTTTCTGATAAAATTCTGAAGAGAATGCAAATCAGTCCATTTCCCAAGGATTTCGACCTCAAATACCCATTTGACTGCACTATATTCTCAATTTTGAAATTTACTGGCCATTGTACCGGGATATCAAAAATTATCTTGGTCAAGGGTGGTTGTGAATCTAAAACGTGTCCTACTTTACGTTTGAAATAATTATGTCACTGTCACACTGACATCATCAATAACCTACAAATTTCATACCTATTTATTTCAGTTGTAAAACAATAATTAACTTCATGAGGATGCGCGTCAACTTGCGTATCGAACAAAACGGAGGACATTTCCAACAATTACTGTAATTAAGTTTTTCTTGTTACTATAACCGTTATTTCATAATTTGTAGTTCATTATTGTTTTACAACTGAAATAAATAGGTATGAAATTTGTAGGTTATTGATGATGTCAGTGTGACAGTGACATAATTATTTCAAACATAAAGTAAAACACACGTTTTAGATACCACAACCACCCTTGACCAAGATAATTTTTGATATCTCGTTATTTGAACCTCAAGGTGTTTACAAACCTTTTACATTCATGAAACATCCATCAAATGCATAACTTGATGTGATGAAATGTACAAAAAAGTATCTTATAATAATTAATAATATTGTAGTTCTAGATAAGTCTCAAGGAAATAACTATTTTTCATTTCCAGCCATTCAAAGTATAATGTATTAGGCAAAATTAGAAATATCATTTGCATCTGCAATCAAAAGCCGTTTCTTTACTAATGGATAAAATAATAATATGAAAATAGAAAATCTATAATTAATTCTAGAAAGTTGGTCTATCGCTGCTATTTACTATTGCAATCTTGCGTTTCATATGATATTCTTGGAAAACTATATCTTTAGAGTATATACATTTAGAGCGAATAATGGGAAAAAGATCAAACCGCTCAAAGATTTAACATTTTTGATAGTAACCTCAATATAAAATGGTCTGGTTCTTACTTGATATGCTCTGGTAACAGTTATTAGCCTTATCAGTATTTGTAGCGGAGAGTACTACTTCTAGAGATTGAAAGTTGCTGAGTCTTTTAACATCACTGTCTTTCCTCAGCCTTGTATTGGGAAGCTTCCTTATTCTTTCTACCATTTGTTCTGAACATTGCAATTCTTCACAAATAATCTTCAGTAAATAGTTGTATGTTAGTTTCCATTTTGGTATTTCTATTTCTATGAAATCAGGATCATTGGTTCCAGCTATTCGTATTTTCAACACGAGATCTGAAAATTATTTTAAACCTCAAACGATGTTCAATAGTTACTTTCTATAAGCACAGATACTACTTCCAGATTCTAAGTGGCAAAGAAAACTTAATTTAGGAATTGTCAAATATTATACTAAAAATTGATTCTTCTAAGCTGCAACTGTTTATAGAACCCAAGCTGATTTTTGTAAGAAGTCATACAAGAAATTGTGGTCCAAATAATTCTTGTAAAAACCAACTTATATCAGGAAAATTTCCTTTTAATAAGTAACTGTCCAATATTAAACTTCACAGTTGTTGCTGTTGAAGTATGTAGGACAAGGAGTTTTCAATATCAAATGGATTTTAAGAGCTTTTAAAAGAAAAAGTTGTATTGACTGCAAGAACGGTAGGTCGTAGCGGAAAATTTCGTAAACAAAATTGTAGAGAACTTCATTGTCTACCATGTATCTCCTACAATCGCCGCGTTAGAACCAAAAACGCAAGAGGCAGGGGGCGCCAAAGTTTTCTATGAAGAATAATGGACCAAACAACACTGAGGAACGCCCCATGGACATAAATAACTTCGGAATATGGCTGATATGTAAATTTTTCGAATTGCCTAACTAAATTCAACACACAAATTTATTTATTGGAGTGCTCGATTTCTCTAATTCCTATTATCATAATTAAACAATGAGATTTCAAAAAATTCGTGATAAAAATCGATATGGATACGCTTTAGTTAGTAACCTGCCAAGCCTTTTACACAATAATCCCAGGATTATACTTTTATCTTATTTAATTTATATCATTTAAAGAACAAAGGACCATAATGGCATCTTTGAGGGACGCCTAAAGAAGATTTGGAGATCCACTTATTGTACATACTAAATGCTCAAACAGAATCTATAACTGCCCAAACGAGGCTTTTATTCGCGAAAAAACTTTTTAGGCCAGGGAAATCAATTTTTTTTCAGAAATCCACTCTTGTGATTTTGTGATAATGAACTCCAAATTCAGTTAATTATTTTGGATGGACAAAAGAGAAAAGGGTTACTATTTATTCATAGACATATTGCTACAGATTTATATTATCCATCATAGTGAACTGCTGGCACCCCAAAAACCCAAAACAAAATTTTAATTAACATATGAAACATATTTTATTAAAAATATGTAAGATAAAAATGGAACACAGAACATTAAGATACTTTTGCAGCAGAAAAAAGATTTACGCATAATCAAGAAACCCATGCATACCATCATCTTGAGCTGCTGGCAAGCTCGTAGTAGGCATTGTACCAAAATCTGAATGTTTTGTCCTTTTCCAACCAAGATCAACTTGACCATTCAAAGAAGAATTTTTAATATAACTTGGAATAAACTGACAATCAGCACTAACATTACTGACTGGTATATCATTTGTTCCTAATAACTCTAATATTTTAGGATTAGAACATATATTCCCTGGCGTTTCATCTCTATTGTTTATTATCTTCGGGTCAGCACCGCGATTCATGAGTATTCTAACGATTTCCGGGTTTCCTCGTTTACAGGCCCAATGCAATGCAGTCCTGGAAATATGATAAATTGTAATTCATTGAATGCTTGGAGCCCTATATTATACCATCCATTCACTGCATTCTTGCTATTTACATCAACATTCTCGTTTAAAAGAATGTTCACAGCATCCGTGTCACCAACACATGCAGCTTCGCGCAACTTTTCCTCAAAATTCATTTTCACATTTTCAGATTCTTGAATTGTATTAACTTTATACCTTTTACAGTTTTCTTATTTCCACGTCTTGTGCACCACAGAACAACTAAAAATTTGTGCACTTGTGCTTTGCTTGTGCAGAAACCATAAAAAAACATAAAGGCAGGTTGTTATTTTATTTAATTAAATTGATTAACGAGAAACCGCCAATTAAGATTTACAAATATGTTACAAGTTTATGGGCTGTTTTCATAATCAACTTTAGATATTACTTTAAACAATAGTCAACTTTAAAAATAATTAGTTTTCATAAAACAACAATATAAAACTCAAGAGAACCACCTCTACCAGTTTTGGACCGTTCCACATCCACCGTTCACCGAATTGCAAGAACATTGAAATCTAGTAATACTGGCACGTGCTCTAGCGGCGGCAATGCCATAGAGATCATATATGATCTCTATGGGCAATGCAAGCCGAGAGAGACGCGACCATAGACCTATTAAACTTGGGATCGCGGGAGTTTCACAGAGTACAAAGATAGAAATCCTCGTTGTTCACCATCCATAGATAACTGTACTACCGGTAGTAGAGTTATCTATGTCACCATCTCTCGGCTTTCGTACGCACAGAGAATATAGATGGAGTGTACGTTCCAGTATAACAATATTTCAGTGAGCATGACGCTAGTGAGAAACGTTTAGAGAAACCGAAGTAGAGGTTACCTCTAATTCAATCGTTGTTCACCATCCATAGATAACTGTACTACCGGTAGTAGAGTTATCTATGTCACCATCGCTCGGCTTTCGTACGCACAGAGAATATAGATGGAGTGTACGTTCCAGTATAACAATATTTCAGTGAGCATGACGCTAGTGAGAAACGTTTAGAGAAACCGAAGTAGAGGTTACCTCTAATTCAATCATGTTTTCAACTGTTTCGACATAACGATTTTTACCTAATATGTAATAAATATTTCCTCTATGATACAAACGGGTATATTAGTGTTTTATGAGTTGTATGGTGCAAGTGGCATACTGTTCTAAGAAAATAACAGTATATTATTACAACTTCTCTCATCTAGCAATAGCTAATAACTATGTAAGTAGCGTGACACGAGTTTGATCTCGTTGTTTATCTTCAATAAAGCATTTTGTTTTCATATTTTTCGATATTTTATTTCTGGCATTTAATGTTATGACTATGGTTATGAAAAGATAAAGAGAATATAACTCAAAATATTTAATCGATATGTAAAATAATAAATACAAAATTTTATAAGTTAATGAAGAGAAAATCACGCTTCTTCAGCTGTTTTAGCCTGATTGTCATCATCTGTCTTATCCTGATCGTCATCATGTGTCTTAGCATGATTGTCATCACTTGTCTTGCCCTCGTTCTCTGGATCTCCTGTTTCAACATGATTATCTACATCGTCCGTTTTCGCCTCAGCTTCTATAGTATCTGTCTTAGCTTCAGTATCCGTCTTAGCTTCAGTATCTGTCTTAGCTTCAGTATCTGTCTTAGCTTCAGTATCTATCTTAGCTTCATTATCTACGCCTTCTGTCTCAGCGTCCTTATGTTCGTCTTCTGTCTCAGCGTCCTTATGTTCGTCTTCTGTCTCAGCTTCATTAACTAAATCATCTGTCTCAGTCTCATTCTCATCTTCTGCACCATCTGTCGGAGTTTCATCTACAAACGCTAACTCTTTTCTGATTTCGTCTCTCAACGATTCGCTCGAATCCATCTGTATTAAATCTTCTTCCTCTGGTTCACCCTCTTCTTCGAATGAACCTTCTTTATCTTCGACTATAATTCCCAGTAGTCTTTCATTTTCTCCAGCCATAACCGCAATTGCTTTCTCATTATCCTTGAATACACTAATAACAATGCAGGATGTTTGCTAATTCAGTACAGAAATTTCAAGTGGTGTTTCTATAGCTTAAAATGAATATGCACTAGCTATTTTGAAATATCGAGGTATTAGAGGTTTTGATAATTATTCACCTGGACACTGGGTAAAACCATTTAGGTCTTGTCATCTTCAAGTTTTATGCTTTTGTTGAGTCTTTTAATTATTAATACATCCCTGTGTCATCAAATATTAGAAAGGCAAGTTTGCACGAATTGTTTTTGAATGTTTAGCCATAGAATCACTACTTTAAATGTTTGCACTGAATAATTAAACCTTTGAAAGTTGAATATTGCAATGGATATAAACTAAACCTACCTCCATTCGGGCTTTGTAGACGCCGTGAATCTCTTCACGTGAAGCAATGGCACTATTTAATTTTTGTTGTGCTACCCTCGGCAACATATATTTTCTACTGAATCCAAGTACGGACTGTAGCTTTTTGTTTTGTTTCTGCTCTTGCTGTAAGTTGTATCGTAGTTGGTTCGTTTCGACCAGGAGCAGGGAATTTTCTTCTACCAAACGGAATTTATCCACGCCCACCGTGGAACTACTTCGAATCACCTGGAACATCAAAACTAATAGTACCCCATGGACAGTGAATAGTGACTTGATAATGGATTATAAAGCGTTTGTAGTACAAAATTATCGACCCACTTATCACATCAAACTTTCTTTTTTGATAAACAGATCTCTTTTAATAGTTTAATTCGGAATAAATTTCCCAACTACTTCAAACTTATTTTATCAGTACTTCCATCAATCAAACTTACAGTTATTACTTAATTCAGGCCTTGCTATTTATACGAATACGGCTTATCTCAACCAAAGTCTATAGGATATTCTCCCAAGCGCAAACGTAATGCGATCATTAACAACAGGTGCGAATGGTACCGAAATTGATATTTGGTGCTACATAGGATAATGACCCACTCCGGGCGTTTTACCTTCGTATGGCAGACCGAAACCCTTGTGCGATATAGGAAACCACACTATACAGAAAATCTTCAGAATAGAAGACTAAGCACTGGAGTAACAAATAGACAGTCCAAGATCCTCTGATAAATTTAGGAGAAATGAAGTCTTAAAAAGAATAAGGAGAAGCAGAAATAACCTTAGAATCGTAATAGGACTCATGAGGGGACACTGCAACTCAATGGTCATACGAGAAAATTGGCCCAGTGAATGATGGGAGGTGTAGAATTTTGCAAAGAGGCTGAAGAAACACCGATACGCTTACTGAATGCGTAGCTACACTCATCAGCAGAAGCAAATACTTCTGGACTTACAACAGAACAGAAGAGTCTTTTCAAAGGATCTAAACAGAATCTAAAGAGGTTATAATAGTCCATTAAGGTCGCGGTAGGGACAACACCCCTGACAGAAGATCGCATCCTTTTTATCGTTGGGATATTTTGTAGAGATTCAATGATGACGAGTAGCCAAACCATAAAAGTCATAGACGTCCAAGCAGAAACATCTCATACAATATGGGACAGAAGTAATAAAAACCATTACGCTGAGTGATTCCCATCAAATAAAACAAAAGATGAGATGGTGTGTTTGTTTTATATCATGCTAATGAACTTTCATATAGTTGACAACAAAATAAGAGCGCCTTTCAATATTACGGGACATACTAGAAAAAAGAGATCGTATAAATTCACCTTGGACAATTCGTGAAAGTGCAAGCTATAAATAAGGCCACAGTACCCTCTGCCACAGCTGACTGAGAAGAGAAATAAAAAGTGCGACATATGTCATAAACCTTAACGAGATATGTCGATCCCAAAGGGATAATCTCCGTAACGAGGAAAATTGAGCATGTTATCAAGTCAATTAGATTAGCCTAAAAGAAACTGTCATACCAAAAGTTGGGCTATAATCTAAGAATTATTGATCATAAGTTGCACCTGTTGATATCAGGATTTAGGGAGTTTGATTTTGGCTTGAAAATTCCTGCACTAATACCAACATTAGATATCATAGGTGAATATCGTGCGAGGGCTCTTCACCAATTCTTGAACAAAATGAAGAATTTCAAATGAACTCAGGAAAGCTAGTTTTCATGAATAAGGCTTGACGTTGAAGAACCATTGGATTGAATGATGGAGCACAGAGTTAAAGCGTGTTTTGTGTATACAATACACAAGTAAATGCCACATTCCTCCACTTGATATGGAACCAGAGTTTTAGATATCACGAGTCCATGAGTTAAGGAGAAGTGTTTATACACACATCTCTCGGCACTTAACACTGGTTCATTTGACCATTAAAAGGAATCAAGGGGATCAAGTATCTAGTATTATAATCAATAATCATTCTTTATGGTTTCCATATTGAGGATAAGAGACCTTATTGACATGAAAACGAAAATCTAACTATGCAACAAGCATTAGATTAGTTTCAACATTTCTACTTACACGTTGTTTTAGGTTGCTAATCGTTCTCTCCAGGAACGTTCGTTGACGTAAAAATTCGCTTTTCGCTTCTTTGTCCTCCTCTTGGATTGTGGCGAAATCTTTATCTGCATTATATTTGTGGAACATATTCTGAAATAAAAATTATGGATTATGTTCCATGTGGAGACATGCTTCAACAACAAAATAAAGGATGGAATATCTATTAGTTTCTTTTTGAACTGAGTATTTTTCCATATTGACAACACTGACGCGCTCGACATATTGACATACATGTAGTGTCAGACCTCCGCTATAAAGAAATGAAACGTTTTAAACTGGAACAATGTTGGGAAATACAGGAAAAATTTCCAACGCGAGTGCTGCATCTCAAAAACTTTACTAATTGACCGGTTTAAGTCATCTTTTGGGAAACCACTTAGAGGCTGTCGGGTCTATGCGGACCAACATGCAAAAGTTGCTTTTTAAAATCATCACTTAATTCAGCGCTAAATCACTTGAAAATATTGGGTTTAATTCGAGGGTTGACTCCACATCTGTATCTTCATTTTCGACTTTATTTGCGCCTTTAATGCCCGGTTGAGTAGTTTCATCATCATCACACACGTGTTCTTCTGATGATGCAGATGTTGACGGTGTTTCAGAAGACGAAATAACTTCTTTTCTGAAAAAACATATCAATCTTGACGATCTTTTTCTTCTCCTTGTCCTTTTTTTCAACCAGTTTCCTTTTTTGAGCTCCACATAAATATTTTCGTGAACTACTCATTTTAATATTTTAAATAACAACAACGCAAACGCAAAACAAAAATGCAAACGCAACAAAACAAAGACAAGCGGGTGAATGGGAAATGTGGCATAGGCTTGGTAATAACTGTAAATTTCCAATAAAACGGGGAATCACCGAGGTTTCGACCCACGATCGAACCGGAGCCAATTGTCTGAACAAAAAAAGATGGTCAGTCGTCCCCGTTGTGCACATTATTTATGGTAGGAAGAAATGTTGAAAAATGAAATATGGATTTGATAATTTTGAACGAAAATCGAAAAAGCCGTGTTTTTCAATGCACCGCAGTGCCTATTATAAAGCCTTTGGTCTAGAAACTGGTGAATGGTGACCCTCAAGCACTTCTAAAACTAAACATAAACACGACCAAATTAACTCACAATAATAAGATGATATAGTCTAAAATTGTTTTACTAACTGTAAAATGTTGAATATGGTTTGGACTATTAGTGTTAGATTTTACGATGGTGACTATTCTGTTTTATTTAGCGTAATAAATTATGAATTAATTAATTAAATTAATCAAATACCCTGAATAGTATTAAAAATGTAAGCAGTTTCAAAGGAACGAAATGCTTATGTGCGCGTATTTGTATTTTTGGTTTGTTAATTTTTTAAAGGTTAAGGGGCCCCAATATATCGGATCCCCCACGCTGCTGTTCATTTCGTTTCATCAATACGATTACGGTAAAGGCATCAACAATCAATTATTTCCTCATCATTACATTATTTTTTTTGTGGCTTGAGCTTGAATTAGTCAAGCTTGTGATAACTTCTCATCACAAAATGAATTTAAGAAAAAACCTAGACTTAACTTACCCTCAGGACTCTAGTTAATGTTGGGATATCTTGTATGTGAGCGCTAGCATTATGAATGTCTATTCTGATCGACTTTAGAGCCTCCTTCATCCTCCTATTCTTGGCAACTTCCAATTTAACCTCGTTGTCGGAAGCGGCGAGCTTCTCCCTCAATTCGTCCAGTTGCAAATCTAAGCTGAGGATGATCTTTTGAAGATTTTCCAGTTCCCGCACCATCTCGTTTGTCTGTTCCGCCTGTTCTCTGATCTGGCGTTCTTTGGGTTCGATCTGCGATTTAAGTTCTTTAATCTTGAAGTCCAAGATAAATTTGAACTTTTCCAATTCTTGATTTTTTCGTTTCAGTTCGTATATGCGCTTCTCTTTGTCCTGGATGGTCATGTCTCTTTCCGTTATTTCTTTCTTCAAATCGGCAATGTCCTTGTCCAATTCGATGATGATTCCTAACGAACAAACCAGTAATTAAGTTTATAAATTCTACGCCTGATTCTAAATTGAAGATAACTCAGACCCTTTAACATAGGATCATTAAAATGAATGAGCGTAAAAATTGAATGATAGGTGGGATTCCAAACCACATCTTCAGATGTGTTGAGCTTTACCAATTACGCAACTCACCACGAAGAAGTGGATCAATGACAAACTTGAGTGATTCTGCACCGGATATAGATCATACATTGATTTTGAGCTAATACCTTTTGGGAAGAAAACTACCTACTATATTTGGTAGTTTATTGCACGGCGTTTTTTTCTTCAATAGTATTAAAAAAATGTATCTAATGAAAATGTTTCCTAAAAAAACAAAATACTATTAAAGTTTAAAAACATAAATTAAGATGTAATTTTGAATGAATTAAAATTATAGAGGGATATAATCCAAATTTTGTTTCGTCTACTCTGCGATACAATTCGGCTAATAATAATTATTATCCTTATATATTGAGGTAATAAAACCTCGAAATAAAATGCATTCAAATAGTAATTAATTATCCATTTTTACATTGTGTTGCAATTAATAAAGCGTCGGAATTAAAATAAACATTTTAATTTATGAATATAAATTATTTTTTTTTGCAATTACAAAAATATTACCACCATAATTTTAATAATTCAACTCTTAATGAAAATATGGCAACACTGCAAGATAATAAACAAGTCGGTATAGTAGATATCTGGTGTGTTTCTTTTCAGCTGGAAGGCAGCTAGAGTTCAACCAATTCCAAAAGAGGAAAGAAGACCCTGTCTAATAATTATAGACCCTTTGCACTATTATCTGTGATCTCTAAAGTGTTGGAGAAAGCAATCGACATCGAGCTCATCTAATACTTGGAGAGCTCCAACATCGTAAATGACTGGCATTATGGCTTTCGCCAGCAGAGATCAACATGATACCCGCTTGTCTAGGTAACACATGTATGGCAAAAATCTATTGAGAAATATTGGGGAATCTTAGCTGTAGAATTGGATATCACCAAATCATTTGACCGAGTCCGGCACCAAGGCCTTCTTGGGAAACTTCCGTCATATAGTTTGTCGCCTCAAGTTTGTCGCTTATTATCGAGTTTCTTGTCAAATAGATCACTGGTAACGCTGGTGCTCCACAGGTACCTTGGCTCCAACTTTGTTTCTGCTCCATATCATCTCATCTAGAGCTCATATATCATTCAATGAAGCCAGAGGAGCGAGGCAGAGACAGGTCGCTGCAATTAATGGAGATCTGGCAGCGATTTTGAAATGGAGATCTGAAAATCTAGTAGAGTGAAATTCATGTATTTTCTCCAGGAAAGCGGATCCCACAATAATCCCAAATATAATGATCTCAGGTACAACTATTCTTATGAAGTCTTCCATATCCATGCTCGGGATCACCATCACCAGCCCCCTCCATGGAATCATCATGTGAGGTCCGTTGCGAAAACGAAAACTGGGTTTTCTATATCGTGCCAAGAACTACTTTTCATCCCAGCAGCTCCTTATAATCTAAAAAGCACTGATTCGACCTGTCCTGGAGTACACGTTTGGAGCTCTCTAGAACATGAAGAAACACTTACGAATGCATTGAGCTGTCTAGAAGGACGTAGAAGGATGGGCGATCTTTCCCTTTTCTGCAGATATGTTCCTGGTCGGGTTTGGTCAGAAATCTCATCTGTTATTCCACTCCTTCATTGTCAAGCTTAAAACCTACCGAATTTCTTCCTGCCAGGATCCATTTCTCTATCGAGCGGCGGAGTTGTGGAACTCTTTGACTAGTGAGGTCTTTCCTTATGCATATAACTTCCTCGAACATTATAGGTTATCCTCTCGTGTAGTCAAAGTATAAAAAAACATCTGGCTTCAAATAAATGTCCCGCCAAGAGTGAAACGTTACGAATTTGCAGTGTTGTCTTATTTTCATTGTGAGCTGAATTAAAGTTATGTAAATATAATTTTCAATCATATGTACAATAACAATTCATTTCGAAAAATCATCATTTCAATTATTTTTTTGAGTCAACTCCTAATTTAAACGTTTGAACTTAACTGTTTTCTCAATTTATTTCAATTTTCTCCAACAAAATTCCATAGCAGTTGGTTCAGTTGGTATTAATTAATCTGATTAATTTTACTTTAATAATATTATGATTTTGCATAATTTTAGACAGAGAATAAAACAAAAAATAATTAATTCCAACGTACTCCCTATATTTTCTCTTCTATTATGAATTATTTTATGATAAATCATCATTTCAATTAACTTTTTTCTCAATTTATTTCAATTTTCCCTAACCAAATTCCTTAGGAGATGGTTCAGTTGGTATCAATTCATTAATTGATTAATTTTACGTTAATAATATTATTATTTTGCATAGTTTTAGACAGACAACGAAACAATAAATAAACAATTCCAATGTACTCCCTATATTTTCTCTTCTATTATGAATTATTTTATGATACATTTTTTCAATTATTTTTTCGAGTCAACTCCTAGTTCAAACGTTCAAACTTAACTGTTTTCTCAATTTATTTTAATTTTTCTCAACAAAATTCCATAGTAGTTGCTTATTCAGTTGGTATCAATTCATTAATTGATTAATTTTACCTTAATAATATTATTATTTTGCATAATTTTAGAGAGTGCTTAGTGAATCGTTAATCCTTCATTATCAAGAATGCTTAATGCTTTGTAAATAATGAATTGACAGTTAGCAATTTCCACCAGTTGAAGTGTCACGACTTCTTCCAAAATTGGACAGTGACAGTTTTTAAACCAAAGTTCATTAAACAACAATCTCAAAAATACCTTTGAATTTCACGTGTTCATTTTCAAGTAGGTAGATGCCATGTTTGAGATCATCAATCTCCTTCTGCGACGTAATCAATTTCTTCTTCACCATTGCTGTTTCTCCGCGAATCCTAACGTTCAAGTCTTGCTCCTCCTTTAGCTCTTTCTCGTGAGCAGCTTTCAATTCGTATATCTCTCTATCTGCATCGTCTTCTATTTGTTCTTTTATCAGTTCGTGTTGTTCAGTTCCTAGTTTGGCTTGTTCCATCATCTGAAATACTTCAATACATTAATAATACCGTACATCACTGTTAAATGTATGAGGAGTTCTGAGCGCCTGTGCCACTGTCTCATTCCCTAGAGATTTTGATGATGTTGTCATTCTTTCGCCCTTGCCATCCCCACTAATGTTGCAAACCCTTCATTTCATATTATGTGCACCTGCAAGTTCATACGTAGTTGGAGAACACAGTGGATCCAAAGATCTGTAGTTTGAAGGCATCTCACTTATACGAGGGCAAGGTGAAAAGTCCCTGAAAAATAAAACAGATGGCGCCACAATCGAAAATCCCATGTGACATTCGTGATGTACCATCTTTAACTAGAACGCATTAAAATTATCAGACTGATATGTCATTCAGTTCTGTTTTGACACCCATCGAAAGCAAGCAGCCTTGAAGATTTTTGTAAACATGGAAAAAAGTGAATTTCGCGTCTTGATTAAACATAATTTCTTGCATGGAAGGAACATTACGCAAACCAAAGCATCGCTTGTTAAACGTTATGGCGACCACTCCTCACCAACGATTCACAAGTGGCTTACTGTTTTTAGTTGTGGTAGTATGATCACAACAGACACCGAACGTTTTGGCCGTTCAATTGAGGTTAGAACGCCAGAAATCGTCGATAAAATCTATGGTATGATATTGCACGATCGGCGAGTTAAAGTGCACAAGATTGCTGAGACTATCGGCATCTCAACCGAACCGAATGGGTCCGGAACATTTTGCATAAATTTTTGACTATGAGACAGCTATCTGGCAAATGAGTACCGCATTTGCTCTCTGTTGACAACAAGCGCGACAGTGTGACAACTTGAAAGGAGTGTTTGGAGATGTTCAAGCGCGATAAGAAGGACATTTTGCGGCGTTTTGTAACCGGCGAAACAAAGATCCATTTCAACACACCAGAGACCAAAGAACAGTCGAAACAGTGCACTTGTCCTGGCGAATCAAAGCCGAAAAATACCAAAATGGTGACAGCTTTTTGGGATGCACACGGTATCGTCCATATCGATTACCTTGAAAAGGGCGAAACGATCAGCGGCGTATAGAAAGCAGAGCTGCTGGATCGATTCGACGCCGATTTGAAGCGAAAGCAGCCACATTTGGCGAAGAAAAAAGTGCTCTTTCACCAGAACAAGGCACCGATGCACAGATCCGCAGTCGCAATGGCAAAAGTGCATGAATTGCGCTACGAATTGGTTCGTCATCCACTATATTCTCCAGATTTCGCCCCTTGCGATTCTTATCTATTTCCAAATTGGAAATATGACTCGGCGGAAAGATGAATAATCGCTGAAACAAACGCCTATTTTGAAGGATTGGCGAAATCATATTATTTGGAAGGCATCGGAAAATTAGAAAAACGTTTGGTATCGGGCTACAAGGATATTATGTTGAGAAATAAAATAAGTTTCGACTAAGTAAATCATTTCTTGTTCCATTTTTTAGGGACTTTTCACCTTGTATATGTCTGTGACGTATACAGACAACGACTTCTTCCAGGAAGGATATGTACCTATTCTGATTCCATGTGAATGTATTCAAGGCTGTGTCAATATGTCAAAGCAAGTTTAATGTGTACTTACAGCAATTTGGTACCTAAAACAGTCACGGGCAAAGCTGCTTTGTCATCACCGAAGAGTTTGAAAATAAACTTGTTTAATGTTCGGTTGATGTTCAGATGATATTTGTTACTGATAATATCGAACTTTTATTGAAATTTTGTTAGAATCATTTTCACTATTTATTTAACCCATTTTTACAGATTTATTTTACGGTGTAACGTGAAAATAGTAAATCTGAAGTCTAAAAATTATGCTTTCAGGGGGTAGTTGTGTGAATAACCCCGGGACTTCGGATACCTTTTTAGTTTTCCGAGGTTTCAAAATCTTATAAATATTTGAAATGTACTATTATTAATGCTGTCAATCCAAAAGACATGAAAATAGAAAAGTAATAAAAAAGTTATCTATGGAAAAATTACCGAAGGGACTTTCTTTTCCATAATGAATATTTTCCATCTTTAACCGAATACGGTGAGTTCTCTATTTTTTACCAGTATCAAATTTTTCCTTACGCTCATTTTTACGAGCATTTACAAACGCCTTAAGAAGCAAAAAATAAATGAATTGTACACGTAGGAATAAGCACAGGTCGCAACTGCAGCCAATATATTGCTATTAAAGTGTAAATTTGGTTACCTCTTCAATTTGTATCTCTTTTTCTCTAAGTTGCTCGATATAACCAGCTGATAAATTATCTTCACTCTCATTCTTCGCCTTCCTCAACTCGTCCAGTTCTTGTTCGTATTCTCTGCGCATCGTATCCATCTTTTCCTCTAGAAGCATATATTTGTCGTATTCGTAGATCAATTTCTCGTTGTAGTTCGCCTCGAGCTTGTGTACAAACTGCTCGTGCCCCTGTTTCATCTTGTTTATTTCCATGTTGATGTTGTGCAACTCTTGCTGGTGGTCCGACTCGATTTGTTCATTTTTCTCCTTCAATTCCTCGATGGCATTACAATAGCCCGAATGAACGTCTTTCATACGCAAATTGTGTACGACGTCGTTTTGGCGCATCTGATACGCAAATTCGGTTTCGAGTTCGTGCATTCTCAGTTGGAGATCGCGGATCTGGTTCAACTTATCCTCCAATATTTCTCTTGAGACGAGAATCTCGCGAGTAGTGGCGATTTCTTTGTCTATTTTGATGGCTTTACCCTCCGTGTTGGTTAATCTCCAGAAACACAAGCTACCGTCTTTGGAACCAGATAATATATATCTGAAAGGAATTCGAAGGTATGAGGAGAAATTATAACTCAACAGCTAAAATTGGTTGACCGTACAAGAAACCAAGCACGCAGTGAGAATTTAATGGATAGCACCGAATTTGATATTGTATTTAATATTTGGATGGAGAAGAGCCGCAATGTTTTCGGTTCCTTCGAAATTTTCACATAATCAATAGATAGTTCTTGATTGCTACCAGGCCACAAGCAGGCAATATGGAGCGGTATAAGCGGCTGGAAGACTTGGAAAGACAGTTTTCAGGTAATGATCTCAGATATCATACCAACAACGACAAGCGTCAACCTCCCCTCCAAAATCATCTTCGCAGAAAGTGATGTATGGATTCGGAATATAACCGATCCTATGAGGGTGGACATCCATTGGTTCACAGACGGCTCCATAGCTCTTCAAAGAGTTGGGGCCGGAATATACTGTTGAAGCTATTTTTCAAGCAGAAGTATACAGAATGGTCCAAATTGGACACTTTTGATAGGAGACACCAATTTCTAGAGGAGCTAGAAAAAACTAATCTACATGTAACGAGCTCGTTTTTCGTGAAAAAGTGATTACCGAAAACTGCACATCAAACTGTTTAAGTAACACGGGCTGGTTTTCAATTTCGTGCTTTTTTTCTGCTTCTTTTATTTATTTATGAATATTTTTTGTTTCTGTAAGAAAAATTTCGAGGTACTTTTTTCAAAGGAATCCAATGGTGTGTATTTTTTTGTGAAAAAAAAATTGTTTTGAAGCTATACATAAGCGTTTATGTTTTCTTATGAACCAACCTGTATATTAGTTTTTAAATAAATATCTCTTTTTCTTTTTAAACTTTTATTTTATTGCTGTTTTTTTTTAAAATATTATGGATGAGGGGCTTTGACCTAGTACTTTTAGTATTCTAGTTAATAGCTATTTGCTATAAACAAACACCTGCTGAATGAAGACCTTAGAAGGGAATCTTTTCATCTACACTCCCAAAACTACCTCAGTTTTACACACCTCTCAAAGAACGCCAAATTTGATTTTAATTGAATGAAATGGTTAGTTGTATTCAAACATTGGGAAACCTGTCAATTTGACAACATTGTGTCACCTTCAGCTGTAACGTCCTTTCTTTCTGCGAACTCACAACGTAAGTTGAGAATAACGAAGAACGCGCTTACCTATCATCGAAAGACATGAACATAGCAGTAACAGCCGCACTGTGCATAATGAAGTCAGCCGTTTCCGGCTTCTCCGCCAGCGGAAACTTGACGCTTATGATCGCACCATCTTGTCCAGCTACGAAAAGCATCGTATCCAATCTGGACAATTCTATACAGTCCAATTGGGTGGGAATCAGGTGCACATCCTTGTTAATATAAGAATTGAACAGCTCTCTGATGTGCCCATCCATACCTACAGCATAAGTGCATTTTCCATCCGAACTCACTACGCAACTCAAGAAAGGACATGTCTTGATGATCGTTTCAGCAGTACGTTTCGATTGGGTTACGTTCCATTCGTAGACTGCGCCTTCGCTACCGCATGTTGAAAGTTTGATATCGTCGCTGGTCCAGCTCATGGCATTGATTTTGCCATTGTGTCCTTTCAGGACGTAGAACAATTCGAATGTTATGCTGGAATACACCTGCAATTTGAAGAAAATCGTTCAAGAACCCATCAGGCTATATTACAGTAAATTGCTAATGGTTATTTGGTGTGTTATTCTAAATTATATTACGATTCATGTTATGTAGTTAAATGTAAAAGCGTGGAGATCCATGTTGAAATTAAATTCTTATACTCTTTTCACGGGAATGTAACAAGAAAGTGCACCACCTCTTACACTCAGCTGCTCAACATCGGAAATGATGATAATAGCACAGACTTATTAAACAAACAATTATTTTTGATTTTTAGTGAGTTTATAAACCAATCTTTTTTGTTCACAATACTATTTTCTTCTTTTTTTTTCGAGATTAAACCTCTAAGTAATAAAATGAAACGCTTCATTTTATGTGTGACGTAGAATAGTCCGGCGGCCTGTCTTAATTTTGGCTTGGGGAGTTGCACCTCAGCAATTACTCCGGTAATGCCTTGAAACTCCTAGATCCAGAAGATGAGATCCTGAGTGTTGAACATCAAATTTCCGGCCGTGCAACTTCCGAAGCCGTCAAGATGGGAGAGATGTAAGTCAGCAATTTTAATGGCACACTCGCAAGGTATGATTTGGTTACCAAAGCCAAAGTTCCGCGTTTATCCTGCACGCTAAATTTGGCCACATGCAATTCCCAAAGACTCAAAGTGTCAGCAAATTTTCGTACTCACGGTAAATGACGTTTTAAGACCATACTTACTTAAGTTGTAGACGATGACAGCTTGCACGCAAAAAGTATAAGTGAAAAACTGCGCAAAATTGCAAATACGCGGTTTCTCTTGAGATAAGTCCTTTTTGAGTCTTGGATTGTCGTATTAGGTCAAATTCACGAACTTACAATCTTCCGTAAAATGGCCTTATTAAAATTTTATTCGAAGTTTTCCCAATAACATTTTTTCTCATCGAAATTGTCAATTCAAGGCGTAACAATTCCCGTATCCCAGCATTCCGTGTCAAAAGAAGCCCCAAAATGGCCATGTTCGTTTTTTCCAGAGAATTTTCCGGAAAATTCAGATTGTTGGTTTGTGAATAAGAAGTGGGTGGAATTGACTGTTTTTGTTTACATACATGATTCATTTATTTATTTATTTATGATCGAGTTCTAACAATGATTAAGTGGCTACAAATAAATTGAGTTCTATACAAGGTATAGCGATTTTCAACTTTAATTGATTACAATAATTGAACCATGATTTGTCTGGAAGTGGAAATATACAATAACTTTATTGTCTCACCTGTATAATGTTTCCATTGGCCGCTGCGAAAAGGTGCCCCATTCTGCTGAAGCTGCATATTTTACACACTCTAATGGGAAATTCTCTGTTTGTAGTAAATTCGTCGATCATAATTGTGAGATATCGCAGCTTATCTGAAAACCCGACAGTAGCATATAAGCCAGTTGGATGCAGAGCGACTCCGAATAAATCGTCCTGGTACTTTTGCCCCAATTCCATATCCATTGTTTCGTAATTCCAAATCTTCAAGGTTCTATCTATTAAGCCTACAAAAAGGGAAAAATTGTTCTTCGTTGTTGTTTCAAGCAGTATCTACTTTGATAAAGTAAAGATTCAATATCGAATTTCGGTATAGTTTGGATAATACATCATTTTATAGACATCGTGTAGATGCAGCAAAAAGTGTATAGTCTTGGTTTTCTGCAGTCAATGAATAGCGAGATGTTTTGAAATTCGATCTTCAAGGCACATATTTTTGCAGTCAAGAGAAAACTCCGAAAAGTTTGGGAAATGAATACATAAAAAAACATTTGACTGCAATTTTGCGAGTCACAGAGATAAGAGCAATTTTTTGGTTCGGATCCCATTTCTGATAAGTTTTGAAAGTTTTTAAATAGTGGGGATTGCTTTGATTAGGTGTGCACACGGTCGTATATACAGGCCTGGAAACTCTATGTTCGACATGAGTCTCTTACACGGTCATATATACAGGTCTGGAATCTCTATGTTTGACATGAGTCTCTTACATGTCGCCAAACTCGTAGTCCCTCGCTCAGCCACCAGCTGGCGCATGGATCTAAGTATGTTGCCAGGATTAGGCGCCATATCGTTCAAATTTCAAGCCCCACAATACAGAGATTGATTGATAATAACCGCAAATTTTAAGTAAAATAATTTTTCTCGTAAAGCAATATTTACTATTCTGATTTGAAAGAGTAATAGAACTGTTACTCTTGTCAAAATGTATAACTCACCTCAAAAATAACTCCCCCTTTTTCGTTATACATGACGCACTGTTTTTTTTTTAAATGCTCGCACACATAAAAGACCTCGTTAAAACGATTTCTTCCCGGAATCGCAAGCATCCACTTTTTTCGCATTTCCGCATTTTTCTGCACTTTGAAAACAGAAGTTTTTTGCTTTACACTTTTGTACCCCGTTTTGCATTTCGGCACAATGCACGGTTTCGTAATTTTTTCCTAGAAACGCCGATATTCCTTGTGTTTACACGTCAACAATGACAGTTGCCGGAGAACACGGTCGTATACGTGCCAGGAAACATCTCTCGACTCATGCGCCACCCTTTTGGTACTACGCAACAGATGACGCTTAGCGGACTCACTTCTCACATAGGAAACAGCCTCGAGTTTCCAGACCTCTATATACGGCCGTGGGTGTGATTATGTGAGAAAGGTTTTGACCTGTGCCAAATCAATAATATTAGTCAATTTCGACCTTTTAGATGACATCAAATTATGCCATGGTGAACAAATTTAAACAACTCGCTATTCCAGCTAAAAGTCTCCACTCTAAGGAATTGGATCTTGTGGTCATCCTTCTTGAGCTCGCTCTACTATCATGTTTAAACATAGACTCAGGACAGAACGCAAGACTCTATTAAGCAAAAGTGAGTAATGATTACAATTAAACATTCGCGAATAATCTCGTTGTTTCGAGGAAGTCCTTGTGTATTTCACTCACTTCTAGACGGCAGTAATTGGAGTAAAAAAAGGCTAGAAGCGCCACTAGCGAAACTAGTACTAATACTGTTTTAATAACAATTACGTAAAAAAAATGTTTCACACATTTCAAAACATTTAAATATTCAGCCACACTACTGAGACTGAGTTTTCCGTCGATTTGTAATCGAAGTTTTGAGTGATTTGAAGATACATTTTGATACTCGTTTCTCAGACTTTGATCATTACGAATGAAATTAAGATTTTTCAAAATCTTTTGATACTGATATTGAAACCACAGCCCTGGAATTTCAAATGGAAATTATTGATTCACAGTGCAATGATATAATTAAGAACAAATATCAAAACTCATCTTTGTTGGAATTTTACTGGTACAATTTGATAATTTGGCTAAATTTGCTCGTGGTCTGTTTTCTGTTTTTATTACAACTTACTTGTGTGACAAAACATTCTCCAAAATGAAGTACACAAAGAATGGTTACAGATCTATGTTAACCGATAAGCAACTACAAACTATTGTCAGTGGAAAATCACAATTACATGAATCTCATTATTATTTCATATGTTATAATGTTTATATGTTATAATGTTTATAATGTTGATGGGATTTATTTCAATTATTTGTTAGTAATCATGCTTAAGTTAAATTTTCTGCGTATTATACTTGTCATTAAGCTTCACTTATAGTCTAGGAGATATGTCATATGTGTTATGTTTTAGCAATTATTAGTCAGAGTATTTTATCCTATGTGAGTTGGACCTCCAACCGCGCAGCATTTTGAGTTAGTCGCACCAGAAAATATTCAATTTTGGAACATTTGTTGTTTGGTGATAGTCGAAGAGGGTCCCTTGGCGATCAATATTCAATAAATGCCAACATTTTCATTTTTTTCTCCATGCAGTTGGCAGCACTGGCAGCTTTAGTTATGACCAATATTGGAACGTGGTATAACACTTTCTGAGCAGGCGGAAAATGTTTGTTATCAATGCTCATTACTCGAAAACCATACGCCAACATTTTCTATGCGTCCATTTTCAAGAATTTGGTCTTTTTGGCAAAAATTGGTCAAATCGTCTGAAATTGGAAAAACAAATGTTGGCACCTCCATCAACTTGTAGTTTTAATGTGAAAGCTAAGCTTGTGTGAGTGAGATTTTAATGATTTGGGGGAGTTTGGGGCGGTTTGGCGGGGTGGGGGTTGAACATGAAAGAAAATGTTGGCGTATGGTTTTCGAGTAATGAGCAATGATAACAAAAATTTTCCGCTTGGTCAGAAAGTGTTATACCACGTTCCAATTTTGGTAATAACTAAAGCTGCCAGTGCTGGAGAAAAAAAGTTGGCATTTATTGAATATTGATCGCCAGGGACCCTCTTCGACTAGCACCAAACACCAAAGTGTTATAGCACGTTCCAAAATTGAATATTTTCGGGGGCGGCTAACTCATAATGGGGCGGGGAGGGCGGTCCAACTCACATAGGATAAAATACTCTGATTAATAATTGCTAAAACATATATGACAACATGCTATATCTCAGGCCCAAAATATGAATCTACCCCTAGACTACCTAGACTATTAGCAAGTGAATAAAACCGAGTTATTATCATTCTGTACCTTTTTATCCAACTTATCACAACAATTAGATAGAACCCTAGTCTAGAAGTATTGAAGGTTTTTAAAATTTATAAAGAATACGTGAGTGGTAAACTTGCAACAGAAAATGGACATACAGTGTTGCGTCTTTCCTCCTACTATTTGTGTTTTTCATTCAATTGAACTAATATCCCACGAAGTCAAATCAAATATTGGAAGGAATAACATTTCCCCCACATTAAATATATCTGTAGTGGAATTAATAAAAAATATACGGAGTACAGTTTCTGTAGGCAGTTGGAAAAACTGTATACAACTTGTAATTAAGGTGGAAACTTTTATACGTCTAGGATAACTAATGTTCAACCCTTAATAACAAGTTTAGACTTAGATGAAGATAATAGTGATAGTGACAGAACTAAATTCGATGTAATATAGAATTGAGTTGTTACAAATGAATATTGTAAAATTTTTCCGTTTATCCACATTAATTTTATTATATTTTCAGCAATAAAACAAAATATTATTTTCAATTGACCGTTGTTTTCCTTTAGTGTAAAATGCTTGTTTAATTCAAAATAAAAATAAATCAATAAGTAAGCATATTTTCAACGCGACCCTGCACTCATTACTTGCGGTTTGAATATTTTGAGACCAACACAATGGAGTTTACTCTGGTAGTTGGTTTATTGCAGTAAAGCTCAACGGTATAATAAGAACCATGCTATACCTTCCACCTTTTGTGACGTAATATAAGTGTACAAAGTAGGAACATCAATCAATCAATGTTCACTGTAACAATAAATGTGTACAAGGGAAAGGAAAAGCAATACCAATCTAGTATTACCAAAAATATATGACAATTTGAAAAACCAACCCGATGAAAGCTTAACAAACTAACCTGCGATGACCTTGACTCTTGGAGTTTCGAAATCAGGAAGCAAAATGTATTACCGAGAACTTAACCGCCGATGCAGGTTGAACATTGAATTCGGTTTATCAACAATTAATTCGCTTGTCGCTAGGAGCATACATTAACTATATGGGTGGGGGTACCACTTTTGCTTATAAATTACTCCTGAAAAGCATGAACATAATTATTTTGTGATAACCCCTATTTTGACAACAGTGCGCCATCTATGGAATAAAAGTAGACTTCAATGAGACATTTTAATCTACTGTACCTGCTGTGAGCAGAATTGGTTTCCAAGCGCACACCGCCATACTGCCTACAGGCCCATTGTGCAACATGTAGCCATATTCCGAGAAATAAACTTCCGGATTGGAATTCACGTCTTGTAACCACAAACGTACAGAGTAAAGCTGACTCTCGTTGCACGTGACCATCAAACGATCTTGAGCCGGATTGATGGCGATACAGTTCACCGCTGTTAAACTCTCCTCTGGAGGTTTCTCGTATTCCCTGACGATGGAGCGATCTGGTACTTTGAAAACGTTACGTTTACGATACCTGTTCGGAGTTTCTTTCTCGAAGAGATGCACGGTGCCGTCCATGTAAGAAAATGCGAAACCCCTCGTGAAATTTATCAGGTTTCGAATTGCGTGGTCCGCAGACGAGAGTTCTTCTTCTTCCTTTGGAAGGGAATGTTCTGAAGCTACTAGACTTGCTTGAGAAGCCTGTTGTAATCTGTATTGGGAAAAATAAAATTAGAACAACAGATATTTTCTTTGTTTTAAATGTATGCGTTCTCCACAGTTAATATTATTTTCTATTTTGAATGTAAGCTACAAATGTGTAGATTCATCATTATTATCATCATTTATTCACAAATCATCTCTTCCGAAATCGTAAAGACGATATGAGAATTCACGGAAATATTTTGAAAGTGCATACAGCTGGACATCACATATGAGTTCTAGAACAGGAAGAATCATGGTATATCGAATATTTCGACACAAAACTTAAGGAACCCGAAGAGGGTTTTGAATATTTTTTTTATCATCAAGAAAAGGGTCTATCAATAGGAGTGATAGAACTTTCGAACGTCATATACGCAAAGTGTCAATTTTCATAACGCGAATCAAGCGTCAGTTGTACTTAGTATACTTCGACATTTGACAATGAATCGTTTAAGTAAAGAGCAACGTCGAGTTATCGTACAAAGATACTATGAAAATGCTCGGTCGGTTAGAGCTTGTTTTCGTGCTCTTCGAGAAGATTTTGGTCACCGTGGACAGCCTTCTGGGGGGCCAATTCTTGAATTGCGAACAACGAGTGTCGCATACGACTTTTGTACAATGTCGTATACTTTTTGATAGATTTCAGGAAAGCCAATTCTTCAATCTCGCATTCGACATTTTTCAGTAGAATTCACAACGAGTGGTGTAAACCACTCGTCTTTTAAGTTTCTACTAAGATTCTGTGTTCTGTGTAGGCTATGTTCAGTGTAAAGATTAAATTTGAATTTTTAGCGTCATAAACAAATTATTGTTAATAACTTACACTTATTATGAACAATAATAGAGCATTTGTCGTGGTAATAGAAAATTTGGAAAATGATGAAAATGTCGCCGACCCACAAAGAATAGCAAGACCTTGTTACGATTCATTTCAAGCAAGGAATTTCACTTCATGAAAAACTTTACATTATCTAAAAACCTTGCTCGGGAATTAATTGAGATGCTAAGGCCATATTTGTCCATTTTGCTCTTCTACAAATCCAATTAGCAGAGCAAATCGCAAAATAATCAAACAAATATACATCAACCTTCACATCTAACCTCACTTTCAGTAATTTCAGTTCAAGCCTTGCAACTTGTGTTGCATAAATATTGCAAAATTACAACGTTGTCACATTGTCGCGTGCGAGATATAATGTCGAATGGCAAATGTCGAATGTGCAGAGTCGATCGCTATTCAAGAATAGCTTTTTGTAAAAACGCTGACAAATTTCGCATGCGACTCATTTCAGTAGAGATTCAAGAATTGGCCCCCCCTGAGCTTGCTATTAGGCGTACAATTGAGAAGATTGAACGGGATTACACTCTCCTGGACCGTAATCCACCGACACGACAAAGAAATGCAAGGAGTGTTGAAAATATCGCTGCTGTAAGGGAACGTCGTTTAAGGGTCTGCCGTCGCAGCCGAGGTGGACATCTTAATGATGTTTTATTTAAAACATAATGTTATATACTACAAAATAAATTAAAAATTATAGAAATATGTAAATTTGTTTTCATTTTATAGCAATTTGAAGTTATATCACTCCTATTGGTAGACCCTTTATATCATAGATGGGCCAGATAGCTCAGTGGTAGAAGCATCGATCTTCTGATCACTGTGGTCGCGGGTTCGAATCTCAACGACGGCGGAGTTTTTTCGATGGACCGAGAAAGTGGTGAGGCAAGCTACAATGAGCATCGAGACTACCCTGGTTGTAAAATCGAGCCTACCACACGAGGTAGAGTGTTTAGAGGGTATATCTGAGGAGATTAAATTCGGACCAGGGACACCCACACTACATTGTGGGATGTTACAGGCCCACAAAGTGCCCATAAAGGGTTTCAACCACCTTCCAAAAAAAAAATCTCATAGTTATATGAACTACATCTACTGAAAGATGGCAATATCAAGTTAAAAAATTTATCATGACAAACGAGTAGTCTGACATTTTGTGCAATATAAATGTCACGAATGTGCTCAGTTATACAGAATGAGTTTAAATCACTGGTGTTTGGTGTATAGTGATTCAATAATTCATAAGCGAGATTCGACAGAGATGGGGATAAATGGAGATCCGATTCATAGTTAGCCCTTCAGATGTCTAGCTGGACCAAACGCTTGTTGCATCCGAATAATTTTTTTGTGTGGCAAGCATAAAATAAAACTTATTTTATTATTCATAGTAACCAGTAAGTGCATAGCATATTGTTAAAACAACTCACTATAGCAGTTTATTTGTTTCTCTTATAAAACAATATAATGTTTCAGGCCAATAGTCTCTATGCTACAAGTCCTGAATGATTGGTACTGAAGTTAGTGTAACGTCATCAACAAGAGGCATATGACAGTATCGTTTAGTCGTGATGGCACGTGGACGTTGATGACTGTGAAAGGTGATAAATATTAGAATTAAAAAGAGTTTAACTTGTGGAAAATTATTCGTTCCTAAGGTGTCCCCGTGTGATTGGGACATATTTTTAACTGTAAATAAGCGTATATAAGAGTGTTATGACTGAATAAAGTGCGTTGAAAAATGGTTTATGTTGGTTCATACTTCGTTTTATGTCGTACGTACAGTTTACTAACGTTTGTTAGTTTATTAATTAGGGTGAAAAAATGTTGTACTCCTGAGTGGCTGTAAGAAAAATTACAACAATGGGCGAAAAGTTCAAATATTCAGTTTTCCTAAAAACAAGAAGGCTATAGAAGCAGTTAAGAATGCATTAATAATTACCGATCTGTGTCCACATTTAGATGATGGTGTAAGAGACGTGTATGAGGGTAGAATATGTTAAAGTCTGCAAAAAAGCATATATAAGATATGGAGCTAAATATCGATCGGCGTTCACTCAGGTAGATCATTAGGATAGTTCAGGAGACGATTCGTATCAGATGAAGAGAAATTATTGTAGAATCGAACGATTTACATTTAATAGTCGAGCCAAATAGATGAACGAAGAGCTACGAAAACCGGGATAAATATGAAAAATTCATAAATTGGAAGATTGGACTACGGAAGACACGACAATACATTTTTTTTCAAAGACGTGATAGTAAAAATAGAAGTAACAATACTGAGTAGAGACATTCACATTATTATCAAATATCTAGAAAAGTAGAATGAAAATTTGAATACAAATAACACGGCAAGCATATCAAATTAATACCAACGAAGTAAAGAATACGCAAATGCCAAAATAATATTAATTATAAGTTTCAAACTATATGTAAGGACAAATCAAGTAATATGAAAAAATGTAGGTCATCAGTTCACATTTTTCCCCCGTTCATGGTAGGTGCAATGAAATGATAAGGGATTATCTTCAATAATTCTTAAATTAGTTACCTTCGGAAGATTACTCTATTTGTTTAATTGTTCGCATGTTTTATCAAAAAGTTATGTACTGAAGTTGACATAACATGCGAAGTAGACCACTATGTGCAATACCGTTAACTCAGCAAGATTACTAGGAAGTATCAACAAGGTGTAAACATTAAGAAGGAGAAGTATTCATAGATTAGGATAAGACATTATTAGTCAGTTATCATAAGCTATCATCAGTTAGTCTAGTCCACTCTAAGTCAAAGTTATTAATGAGTCTTCGGAAACAATGGATATCGAATGTCCCTGTGAAAGATTTCATGGTTACAACAATAACAGAACGAGATTCTGGTTGTGCTATCGTTGTTAAATTTTGGCTATGCTCTGAATTTGGGAGCACTCTATCCTACAAATTTGTCAAAATGTTAAAGTAGTCCTTAAGGTATTCGATGAATATGTTATACAGGCTCTACTTCAATTTGGTTCAGATATACATCATTCCAAATCCACCGTCCAGTTTATATATACATTTAACTAATAAAATAAAGAATGTAAAACTGCCACCAAAAGGCAACGATTGATGGACTTCTCCAGGAACCTACCGTTGAAGGTAAGGATGATTCGGAAATGAAGTTTTTTAGAAATTTATTAAATCGTTTAGTTACCTGGAATTTTAGTTCGGCTTTAAATAAATTAACAGCACTGACACATACTGCATGGTCACACACAGTTCATGGAATTTTAGAAATAATTTTGTTATGTTTCAATGAGCTTAATTTAAATTACATATCGTTAGGGAAATTATGAGCAGAACCTTTAGAACACATGAGTTCTACATTAATGAAAGCAAATGGGGTGCTACTAAGGACTCAGTTCACGTCTGGCAATTCCCTATATATGTCCTAAAAAATAAAAGAAACTTTTGTTTTGTTGGTATTGCTGCATTGTGCTGTACCATACGGGTGCCCAGCTGCAGCACAGCCTCTGGCTTGTGACGTCACTATCGAGCGTTCAGGTCTTGTACTATAGAAGTTATTGGTCTGGATTGCTCTAACTCACAAGACTCCTATTCACCTCTGATATAAACTCAATATGTATATTCAATTTACTTACTGCTTCATGGTTTCCTTCCTATTCCTTGCTCCAAGCATTATTAGAATCAAATAAAAAGTATTAAAGCAGTATCCGGTTACTTATATTTTCATGTATAACACATTTTATACCAAGAATATCATAAATCAACCAGAAAGATAAGTTATGTGAACTTGTGCTTCTACTAAGAGAACTGAAGTATTTAGAAAATCAATTTCACAGCTTATATAGTTACAGATCAACCAGAAGGATAAGTTGTGAACTTGTGCTTCTTCTATAAGAGAAGTGAAGTATTTAGAAAAGTAATTCAAAAGCTTATGTAGCTACATATTCTTGTAAGCTGAAGATATGAATAAATAGCTAATTTTTCAAAAAACAAGCATGGCACATCGGGAAGTGAAAAAGTTCTTGCAATTCTGGAAGGAGTTTTCTGCTACTTTACAAGTTAATTCTTGGAATAAACTATTAATTTTCCAGAATATGCTCAAAAAAACTCGTTCTTCAATACACATTTCTTGCTGCTTTCTAAACCGCTTGAGCAGATTCAAAAATTAATTTTAACTGGATGTGAATGAGTAATTCCATGAGTAGAATATCATTAATTTTAGAAAGTTATGGAAACGTAAAACATTAACAATTTACAACAACTCACTTTTGAGTATATTATTTATTATTATTTTTAATAAAAGGTGGCCATGCACAAGTTGAACCATATTGTTGCCTTCAAACTTATCTGATGTAGCCCGCCCTACTTGACTTCTCATTGTGTATTAAATATAGATTGACTTATATCAAAAATTACTATAATAGTTACTAATAGATATAGAAGTATCTCACGAACGTATTTATTGAATGAAGTTATATCAACTTTTGACATACTTTATGCTAACATAACTCATTTATTTGCTATTGTAACAGAAGAATCATCCTGATCTTCAGATTGTGTTGCAATTAGAAACTCACTCAAAAGATTTTGTATCAATAACAATAACCAATAGCACACTTAAGCGTATTATGAATGACCTAACTCAAAAATTCTGTAATATATAAAATCTCCAGCAGCTCAATATTTGCCGATTCTGTTCATGAATCCCGAACTTGAGCTTTGGGACTACCACATATTCAAAAAAGTAGTGATTTTACTAACAGATTCTATAAACATACGCCATGTTTCTCCTCTCTAATCAAAGATGGATGACACATTCACCCACGGTTGAGAATATGGATTCTCCATACTGAAACAACTTACTCGTCTTTTACTTTTAAATTTATAACTGGTAAATCGGCTGCGCTGAAAACCATCTTCAATTCTCCACTTTCGATGAATATAAACTTTCCGCTCTCTGTTCCTACCAGGATACGATCTTGTGTCAACCAGCAAGTGCTTGTCAATACCATCTGATCATTCTTGCTGTAGCCATATTGACGCCATTGAAAGTCGGTACATTGTAGCATGCGCAACAGTCCTTCGCCTATTAAAATCAGCTGACTTGAGTCCATTGGATTACATGAAACCTACGAGTGAATAATGTCAAATAACAATAATTTGATTGAAAGCACAGGGCTCCTCAACCTCTTAAATTATTACGTAGAAACATTTAACACGTTCATAATAACCCGAGATTGCCAGGTATCAGGTTCTATAGGGGTTGTGATTGCTGGTGGTGTGCTAAGATGCAAATTATATCATCGTAGGGTTTATCGGTTCATTGGAATAACACTTACACATGTAACAATGGTTCATAACACAGAACTAATTCAGAACTGCCTAATTTCAACTTCTCTAATCATTAATTATGATTCTAAATATTATGATAATTCTATCCTAAACTATAAATACTCCCCCTTCCTTATTCTCATATATAGATGTTGATACGTCATTCCATAACATTTATTCATATCGTTGTTGATATGTATGATGTATCAACAATAAGCTAACCTTGGTTATTATTACACATGTGGGCACTTTGTATGTTTTATCAACCTCATCATATAGCTTGTTGATATAACATGTAAACAATTGGACAAACAGAGTAATATTCGGAATTTACCTAATTTAGGACTTATTGAAGATATACCCTCATGACCTTACCATTACACATTATAGTGGAATTACTCTCTTCTGTATAGAATCCAAGAGCTTCAGCTCCCACTCCAAACCTATGGACAATACTCGTACAGGTCGAATCTGTGCTTTGTTGATTAACCAAGTTTGTGAAGTGGATTTCGTAATGCACCTCACATGATCGACCCATGAGAGGGTGTTGTTGGTGACACCGAGCATGGATATGGAAGACTTCATCGGAATGTTACCTCGCTTTCATGGAGGAAATATGAGTTTGAGTTTTGTTCGTATTAAACTCTACTTGACTATCAATATCCCTATTTCAAAATTGTGGCCAGATCTCCATTAATTGCGTCGATCTGTCTCTATCTCGCTTCTCTGGCTTCATTGGATGATACAGGGTGATCTAGATGAGACCGCGGTATCAAGTGTACCATCATCTGTAAACTGTGGCGGGACAAGAGGTCACTTCCAACATATCGTTGATATGGAGCAGAAACAAAGTTGGTCTCAAGACAGATCCTTGTGGGACACCAGTATTATTAGTAATTTCATCGAAGGAGACTCTTCACTACCACATGGAGTGATCTATCTGAGAGAACTTGATAGTAAGCGACAAATTTGAGGTGGCAAACCATATGAAAGAAGCTTCCAAAGTAGGCCTTAGTTCCAGACTCAGTCAAATGTTTTGCAGATATCCAATGATACAGCTAGAGATTCTCACAATTTTGCTGTTTAACGAAACATGTTAGGTGAATATTATATTATCAATGTTTAATAAGTGTAATCTCATTTTCAATTTTTTTAAAAACCTTTTTTCACTGATATTATGGAAGACAAATTCACCAAATACTGATGGAATACAAGAATGTAATTGATTAAAAACTCGACGCTATCGCCTTGTGCTAACTAACTCACCTATTGTTAAAGCGGAATGGTGCCTATAAAATCGGCGAGTAGTACACCTACCGCAATGCCCTCTACAATGTACGGGCAGCCGTTGAGAGACCTAGGTTTGCCAGTAATGCCTTTTTTTACCACTTTCTTTTTTGATGCCTACTGTTTCATTTTCATGGATTTGTAGTTAGATAGTGCGCCAAGTTGTTGAACGAATGTTCGACAGATAGTAAGATATTATGAACTTGACTCACATTCGTCTGCTAGGCGATCTCTAATGTCCCGAACTGTAAGTGACTGTATCCACATAAGACAGACATGTTATTTGTTTTTATATAAAAAAACTATTACTACCAATTTAAGGTCTGCTTTGTGTTTTGAATTTCACAAAACTTTTGGAACACTCACCTGCGTAACAGTTCCAGTTCCGTTGGCGTTATTGGCCCTGGCCGTACTTTCTAATTTTCCTCTTTCACTTTTGAATGCGTAGAGCGTCCATTCGGGTTCACCAGAAACACAAATGATCGTTTTAGAGTCATGTGAGAATGTGACAGCTGCAAATCGCCACACTAAACATACTTCATCTTTCTCGAGCGGTATGGTCAATTGTCTTTTCCTTTTATAAGTTAGAGGATCATACATTGTGACTGTGGGCTTATCTCCTGTCTCTACAACGGCTATAATTTTTCTGAAAGGGTTCCGAAAATTAGAAAACAACTCTCATTTTTGATTCATTTCGTCATCAAAAATGGTGGGGAAGTAGGGAATCAGAGTTTTGTCACTTTGTATGTGAATTCAATTGTAAGAGTATTTTAAATTGTTTGTCAGTTGACATTCTATAAAATTCAATACCACCAACTATCGTAATATAGTGTGATGTACTTTTTGCAGCGATGTTCATGTATATGAAATGTCAATGCCAATGTTTAGTCTGGAAACGATCAGTTATTGTTATTACTATTAGCTTTATGGAATTAATGTAACAATCAGACATATAGTATGAGTATGATAAGTTTGCAATGACGCTGAAGATATCAACAGACGTGATGTTGCCAATATGAGCTGAATTTCTTTGCCAATATAGAATTTCCATCAGACCACAGTAAAAAGCACAAGCATCGTTGAAAACAAGTATTCTAACGCCCCTAGCGGTGAGCATTAATGGCAATAGATATATTGTATTCAGTAATAAGTTAGCATCAACGGTACTAGACAAAACCCTCTATACTACAAGGTCTGAACTCTTACTATTAAAGTAAGTGTAACATCAGGGACAAAAGACTTGGAGCAGAGAGTAAGCTTACGAAAGTATCGTTTATTCTTGATGGCGTGTGAGCGGTATTGGAAAATGTGGGTGGATAATATTTTGTGACCAATTTTGTAAACACTTTGTAATTTTCGAAATTAGGATTTCTTCCATAAAAACCTATAATGTGCAGGTAAAAGTACGTGATTAAGAAATGAACGAAATCTAACAACGATTTTTCGACTTATTTGAAAAAATGTAAAAAAATAAATAATTTTTGGAGCCCTTCAGCGTACAAGCTCAACAACTTTGTGTATAGGTAAGTTGAGTTAAATCATCTCATTTTGGCCAAGGAACTTGTGGTCTTCCGTTGTACACGCCAATTCGAGACAGCCTGTATAAAGATAGTATTGGCACCAGCTGGTAAGACGGTTGAACAATACTGAGATTAATTTTAGTAGCTTATGTGCGGAACATACAGACTGTCAAACAGTTCTTTTCTATTGTATTTCAAGTGACAAGTCTAGGTTATTAGGTTATTTGCAAGTTTATTTTTGGTTGCAATAACATCACATGGACAATTATGAATTATATACAAGCAGACAATTCAAAAATACCAATCCCCCAACGAGGGAAGTTTAACTTTTTCATTTTTACTTGAAAAGTCCATGGAAATGCTTGAAACGCGCTTTTGACATATCTAACATAACCTATCATATCTTAAGCTAACCTAATCTAACAATATGCCATCTTTGAATAACCGTGACAACCAATGACTAGCCCCTTTGTAGAGGAGGAATATTCTTGTATTTTTATTAAAGTGCTGAAAATAGAGTTTGTTGTTGTTTGGAGTTTGTATTACATATTTTAGAGTAATTACTTGCTTTTGAGTAGGCAATTTTATCTACTCTATCTTCTGAAAGGCACTGCCCATTTTATCTTCATAATCAGGTAACATTTTTATTCGGTGCAATTATGAATAACAGTTTGATCATTTAAAAACCAAACGGAATCTACAGTGACGCTTATTTTCTAATTGTAGTTTACCCGGTTCTATTGTAATATTCAAATCTTTATTAAACAGTGAGTGAATTTGATTGAGTTAATAATTCTTCACGTTATTATGAAAATTGTAATAGTCTAATAAATAAGAGCGTAGGTATCTATACATACTTGTTTGGACTCACTACTATTGAAGTAACGTTTCTACCTTTATCAGGAAGTCTTACGAATTTCTGTTTTTTCTGATTTAAGTTATGTAACGCAAGTACAGAACCCACAGGATACAATACTTCTTCATCAGAAATAAAGTGACAATTTCCTTCCAGCTTAGTCCTAAGACCTAGTAAGAGGCGAGGCTGCAAACCTGGCACAGACGACATTATATTAACTGCCCTTAAAGCCAGAAAACTCAATTGACAGTATTCAACTATTTGACTCTTCTACCAATATTTGCTCGATAACGTGGAAACAATCATGGCCTTAGTTACCGGTTGAGGGGAATGTCATCAGTGGCGACTCGTGGGACTTTTAGCTGGGTTAGTGAATATAACAGCATTTTGTTCTATACATTTGAAATCACTATGATACCTTTCCGATGGAAAATAAACTCTCCTCTTATTTACTTTACGTGACAAGGGAGTTGCTACGAGTGTGTGAATTTTGAATCGAAACATAAGGTGCAGTTTGGGTATCGTTGGTGTTTGGACTAACTTTTTGCCTACCTGATTGATGACCTGCTCGAAGTTTGAGGTAACAATGGTGATCCAAAAACGGAATCCCAATTTCACTCAAACTGTTGTAGAAAGATCGAGCACTGTTCTTGCAACTTTTTTCGGTAATCGAATTTTTTCCAACTTTCCGAATATGTCGAAAGAAAATTGTGAGACTAGGTGTGGTTTACGTTAGCAAAAAAAATTATTGTGAAGTTTCAATCAAACGTCCAATGAATCAGTAAGGCCGATCGAACTACATGGAGAATGAAGATTGTGGTATTTGAAAATTAACTGTTCAGTAAATCCTAACTTCCCGTACCTTTCGTTAGTACAATTTTTCGGCATTTCTGGGGGTTAAAGTTATGATTGTGAAGTACATCCACTAGCTTTTTCAATAACTGACTTAATGAATTAAAGCTGAAAAATTATACTCTATGTCCTGGCATTGAACCTTTATTTAAATTGACAATACATGTTTTACAATTCCCTATTTTATACTCTATGTATTAATATATTTTGCTGTCAGCTGTCAACTATCAAAATCATTAACATAAAGAACTATGTATTGTAAATTTTACTTTCATGATACCAGAGAGTTATTAATTTTATTTCTGACCGAGATATTATAAGCTCATATCGTCATAGTTACGCTATCAATAATGAGGGTCATAACTCCCTTGGGACATTATAGATTCTATAATTCCCTCTACCTTTCACAAGTAAAAATAAAACAAGAAATGCTAATATATATGTATATTTAGAAATCTGATGACATCTTTGGGAGATAAAACAGCGGACTTTTTCGGCTTATAACTCTTACTCTTCCCTTTCAGAAAGTCTCTAGTTCAATGAACTTGGTGATATCTAGTTTCTCATGTATAGTCACTATCAATTTTAGCATTGACCATTTAGTCCATAAAGAATTCGGACTATACGTTTCTGACTGCAACGAATAAACACAATTACTACCAAATCTACCGAAAAACATAGAAAATTTCTTACCAGTTCTTGAAAATATGCCAGAAATACAGTTTCAGTGGCATCTTTAGGCATAAAATTTTTCCGTATCAGCCACTCCAGATATATTTTATATTCTTTTTTGTATACGGCTTAACTTTTCGATGGAAATAATGATTCTCTTGCTTTTTCTGCATTTTTCAAAATATCCTCCATTATATTTGGGGTAGAAAACACGTTTTTAACGCAAACACAACTTGATAATAAAGAAAAATCTTGTCTTCCGGATGGATTCCGCGTCACAATAGCTCTACTTGATATTAAAGCTTTGTTTGTAAACAAGTAACATAGCAACAACCTAGCAACAACAAAACTCCTATAATCAACGGTTCCTGATTCAAATATAGCGGGAAGGTAATGCATTGGTGCATTTATTCCGTTTCAAAAATGAACAAAATTTTATTGAAATCGGTCAGAAATAAAATTATCTATGTACCACGGGAATTAATGAGCCTTAATAACCTCAGGCAATTGCTGTCCCTTCAGGCAATTGCTGGCCCTCGGGCCAAAGGCCCTCGGGACGCAAACTTTGCCATCGGTAATTAAGGCTCTTATAATTCCCTTGATACATAAATAACTATAATGTAACCCTGTTATAAAGTAGCTACGGTTCAAGACCTATAGATTTTATTCCTATGACGAGGAACACAGAAATGGGACGTCGTTACTTCGATGATGTAAAATAAAAGAATTTATGCAGGTTGAATGTATGATTGCGATATATATTTATAACGAGAAACCAGAATAATACGAAAAGTACTATAGATTTCATTTGAAAATTTGAAGATGACTGCCAAAAGTATTACTTGCAAAGGGGCAATTTTACACTTGCAATTTAGAAATTTTCGGATTCTTAGAACTATTAAGCAAGTCGCAAACGTCTCCCCAGTGTGTTATGTACACATAGCGCGGGAGCCCGGTAGGAAGAAATTAAAATTTCTCCATCCAGGACTTTGTTAGATTGGTAAGAGATCGTTCATTAACGTTGTGACGACCCTAGCGAACAAGAAACTGAATCCAGACTGCGTTGTAAGAATGACTTACGCGGTAAAGGTGAAAAGTCGTTGAAAAATAGAACAGATGGCGCCATAATCTAATATCCCATGTGACATTTGTGATGTATCATCTTCAATTAGATCGCATTAAAATTTTCAGACTGATATGTCATTCAGTTTCGCTTTGACACCCATCGGAAGCAAGCAACCTTGAAGTTTTTTGTAAACATGGAAAAAAGTGAATTGTTAAACATTATGGGGACTCTTCACCATCGATTGGAACGATTCACAAGTGGTTTACTGATTTTCGTTGTGGTAGTATGACCACAAATGACCCGAACGTTCTGGTCGTCCAATTGAGGTTACAACGCCACATATGTTATTTGACGATCGGCCAGTTAAAGTGCACGGGATTGCTGAGGCTATGGGCATCTCAACCCAATGGGTACGGAACATTTTGCATACATTTTTTAAATATGAGAATGCTATCTGCCAGATGGGTGCCTGCATTTGCTCTCTCTTGAAAACAAGCGCGACCGTGTGACAACTTCAAAGGAGTGTTTGGCGATGTTCAAGTGTGATAAGAAGGAATTTTTGCGCCATTCCGTAACCGTGGACGAAACATGGATCCATCTCAATACACCAGAGAATGAAGAAAAAGAAAAAGTGGGTTTATTGGCAAACAAACTCATGGCGACAGTTTTTTGGTATGCACACGGTATCGTCAATATCGATTACCTTGTAAAGGGCAAAACGATCACCGGCGTATATTATGCAGAGCTGTTTGATTGTTGATTCCACCTCGATTTGAAGCGAAAGCGGCCGCATTTGGCAAAGAAAAAAAAGCTCTTCCACCAGGACAACGGATTGGTATGTCATCTACCATATTCTCCAGATTTGGTAACCTGCGATTTTTATCTATTTCCAAACTTGAGGAAATGGCTCGGCGCAAAGAGATTTGGCTCCAACGATGAGGTCATCACTGAAACAAACGTCTATTTTGAAGGATTGCCGGAATGTTGTTGTTCAACAAACCGTTGCATTCTGACATAAATATATCAATTCTGACATTCACAAGGATTGCGTTATTCTTTACAAAAATTAGACTACGTAATCTTTTGTTGAAGTTAAGTGATCGATTAAGACAATGCCTCATATAATGGAAAGGTTTCTTCTAAGTTTTATTCATCCTTGATTAGTCAAGGAATTCTTATCGAGTAAAATCTTAGGCAAAAAAAATAATCGTGTTAGAGGGAGACTAATTGCCCAAAAACTCTGGGACGAAAATTGATATTAATGTGCTCAATTATAATGGGCTTGTGATGATGGGAGAGTTCATTTGCATAATTGAATTAACATTGATGTATAATTTGAACCTTACAGACCGCGCGGTAAGCTTGTCCCACGCAGAGAACCGTCCCAAGAATTTAAAAATTGTTCGTAATACACTGGAAATGAACGGCTACCCAAAAACTTTCTTCAATCCGATCATCAAAGAGAGAATAAACAGAATCTATTATGGTTCTTCATATAAAAGTAACATAAAAGATAATACAGACAATTATATAACCTTACCTACTACAACTATGTTGGAAAATATTTCTCAAATCTAAAGCCTTTAATACCTAAAGATAAACAAACCCACACAGTATACAAATTAAATTGTTTAGATTGTGATGGAAGTTATACTGGAATCTCTAAAAAAAATTTACAAAAAAGAATGTACGGCCATAGGTATAGCACAAAAAACAAAAACTTAGAAAATTCCACCGCCCTTGCTAAACACTGCTTTGATTATAACCATCAGTTCGATTACAATAATGTTAATATTCTAACTAAGGAAACCAATTATTATAGAAGATCTATTTTGGAGATGATTCACATAAAACGTGACTCCAATTCTGTAAATCATAGGACAGACACGCAAAATCTAAGTCATATCTATACAAATTTGATCAAATAATATCTCTTGCAAATTCCTACATGTCTCGTATAATGTAATAGTATATATTTAGGTAGAATGTCAAGTATACCTCCTGTCACGACAAAACCTTTTCTATTAGCTCGTAAATCTAACATCTGGTTCGAAAGTTGTATACTTAAAAATTAAATTTTATTTGTCTGGTCTCTAGTCGATCACTCACTGTGTTGACATGAGTACGATTTTATTGAGAAATCTTCTTTCCAGTGGATTTTTGATAATTTTACTATAGCATCGAGGTTTACAATTTCGTTTAATCGTGTTTCTGTTCGTTTCGGCGACGTGGGCATTTTAATTGAAATTGGTGCGATTTGGACGCTTTGTGTAATACAATTAGTTTTAAGTAATCAAGTTTGAGACATAATAAGTCTTCTGATGATGGTCGTGAGACCGAAACGAACGTAAAGACGAAAATTTTAAAACAGAGTGTTAATGTGACCTATTTCCCGAGAATTTTTATATAAATTCATACTGGGTCAAGAATCTTTATTATTTCTAATCATAAGGACAACCCTGTTTTCTTGGTTATGTCTTTACTCTGTGATAAATATTGATAGCTCATTTGAAAGCATTCTTTTTCTTGAAAACGGCTTGTAGTGGAAAGATTTCACACGTTTTTGGGCAATACTTGGGGCAGATAACAGCTATTTGTTTTTGGCGATCCGATTTTTCATTTTCGAGCTATTACGTCAAATGTGTGATTTTCCAAAATTTTCCTTTGATACACGATAACTGTCGAAAGAATTTATTAATTTTGATGAAATTCTTTGATCACGTTCCTTCTGACATGTTCTTCAAAACACTATTGATGAAATTGGCGAGAATTGCAAAATGGCCTGTATAGTTGTGAAGAAATCGCGAGGACTTAAAAATCGAGACCACAGTTCGATAGGGATTTTAGAGAAGAACTCTATCGGTTTCGGAAATGTCAGTAAAAAGGACTTTTGAGTGAGAATGTAAAAGCGTCCATTTGTATGGCAAAAAAATTAAGCTTTTTATTTATTTTCTCGGAAAATAATTGTTTTATAGGAAACCTGATTACTTGAGAATCTACGGCAAAAACCGTATAAGAGGACAATACATAAATTATGATGGTTTTTATATATTGTATGCGATCTCTGAAGTGATGGAGAAGGCAATCAACATCAAGCTCTTCCAATGCCTGGATAGCTCTAAAATTGCGAATGACCGGCAGTATGGCTTCCGTTAGCAGAGATCAACAGGAGATATGCTTTTGTCCTTAACACATGTATGGCAGAGATCTATTGAAAAACATGGGGAATCTCTTGCTGTAGCATTCGATGTATCCAAAGCATTTATCCAAGTCTGGCACCAGGACATTCTTGGAAGACTTTCGTCATATGCCTTGCCGCCTCAACTTTGTCGCTTGCTATCTAGTTTTCTCTCAGATCACTCCATGTGGTGATTGACGCAGTGCTCTCTGATACAATGGCCATCAATGCTGGTGCTCCACAGGGACCTGTCTTGGCTCCAGCTTTGTTTCTGCTTCATATAAACGATCTGCTGGGGGTGGCCACCTGTCCAGTCCACGGCTTTGCAGATGATGGTGCGCTTTATATCGCTTTCTCATCTAGAACCCCTATGCCATCCAATAAGGCAAGAGGAGCGAGACAGAGACAGTTTGATGCAATTAATGGAGATCTGGCAAATATTGTGAAATGGGGATCTGATAATATAGTAGCTTAATGCAACCTAGACTCAAGCTTGCGTCTTCTCCAGGAAGGCGGATCTCACAATCCCTAGTATGATGTCAGGTACAACTATTCCTATGAAGTCTTCCATAACAATGCTCGTGATCACCATCTCCTCATGGAATAATCATGCACATTTGATCCGCAGGAGTGTCCGAAAGCTAGTTTGATAACAAAAGTGAGGAAAGTCATTTGATCAATTGACAGTTCATTTAAATTATCAGTGGAAGTATTAGATGCTGGCTTCTGAAGTTATATTGAATAATTATCGATATCGACATATTTTGTAATAAATAGGAATTAGGGGAATCGTATCTTCTCATTGTTAAAGTAGCCTCTGTTGTATGTTGCGATAATCTTATCGAGTTAAGGCGGTAATATTAGTCTCGATTGAAACAATGGAAGTCCTTTGCCGCCGAAGATATGAACTCACACGAAGGTGTTATCAATAAAAACTATGACATCAGCGAAAACAGGGAGCTGAGAATAAATGTAAAATCGGGTTGGGAAGTAAGGGGGTAAAGAGGCTGTGCTGTTTTGATAAAACTCTTTCTTCAAGAGGGAAGAAGGCAGTTCGGGCCGGTCCATACTCAAGTCGCGTATTATTAAAGCCGAAGTCAATTCATTCCTTGCTCTTAAAGATAAAATTTGGTGTTTAAGGTGTAATGTTGTAATTAAATTAAGTTGTTAAGTAGTTCAGTTCAGAGAACAGCCCGGGACTCCGATGTGTTATCATCGTTAAATAAATAAGTTCGTTCCTATATCATTGGCACCGACTCGTCCGGTGAATTAAAAGTAGTGAGTGTTAGGGGAAGGTTAAACAACAAGAGGGGTAAGTCTTATATCTAGATAATTACAACTGTTTGGGTTGGACTGGTACTTAATGATTTCCGCTGAGTAGAGTATTAATGTGGTAAAAGGTTGTAAAGGACTTTTCTTTGGAGATTCAATTCAGAAACCACTATTCCATTTGTTTATTTAGTCACGACGGTTCGGGTTAGTAACCATTTGGTTTAGATGTAATAGTCTCTATATATCCATATTATTATATTTGTCATATTAAAATTATTGATAATAAATTCAGGTCATAAGTTCGATTGGCTTTGATTTAATAAACTGACCAACCCAAAGTTTACCTATAAAGTGATAAGTATTGATAGTACCGGAGGGTTCCTGCTTACCCTCTCAAATAAGTAGGTGGTGGCAGCATATCATAATAATGAATAAAGTAGTTGATAGGTAAGGTTAATTGCCTGATTGCAAATTCCGATTATTTGCTGGAAGCCGTGAGGACACGCATTACCAGAGGAGCGCTGTGAGGTTGATAGTGGAGAGAGTCAGTAGTGCGAAGTTAATAAATTACATGAATTAAAACAAAGAAATAGGTGTATATTACAATTTCTCCCATTATTACCAAGAGTTCGAAAAGTTTTAATGTTTAATGGTTTTGGGACCAGCAACACTTGGCCGGTTGGCGTACTGTGGATAAATACTTGGCTTTTTGGTTGAGGAAAAAATAGGTCAACTGTCTGTTCAACTGGAACTGACTAGATGATACTTCAAAAATTGATTAGGTTTCTCGTAAAAATAATTTTAGTTCAAAAATTCTCATCCTCACATGATCTAGTCTAGCATTTAATAAATGAGTTTAGTTTCTAGTGGTTAACATTTCTTGTTCGGAGGGCATCTATGGATCAGTAGCCAAAATATATCCACCGTATATGGTAGAAACAGGAAACTGTAATGATTCATTGTAGAACTTATTGAATATGGTCTTCCTTCACATCTTTGGTTATCTTCCAAGAGATGGCGTCAACATGCCACATGAAAACATGTATAATTAAGGTATTCTACATTAATCAATGCCTTGATTCTTTTCTTAGTATAGTTTCACTGGAGCTAAATTGAACATTCACAGCCTGTAGTACCCATTAAAGACACGTTTTTAAAAGTCTTACAATTTATTAACTTAATGAGAAAACAATTAAATCATAATATAAAATACATAAGCAAATATTCAGTCTGATCATACACTGCATTATTGCACAATAAATAAACTTCATAATGTAAATCATGGCAGGAGTCGGTGATAATGTGCTTTCTTACTCTTCTCAATGACATAGAAAGAATGTGGCTTTCCGTTTCCTGGGAAATATTTCATAAACGACGCTTTCTTAGTTTTAGCGGGAACGTAGTAAGATGGTTTGACCGCTTTCATTTCCTTTTGCGGCTTATCCAAAACTTCATTCCAACTTTCCGGATTGTGAAAATTGTGCTGATCGTAATCATTCGTTCTGGCTTTCACTTTATCGTTGGCCACTTTCCTTAAGATCGGTATATTCCAATGGTATACTTTCGCCGGTTTACCATTATTTTTGAATCCTACAGGTATATTTTTACTTGACGAATCATCGATATGGTTAGGTAAATTGTGGGCATAATAATAAGGATTCGGAGGCAATTTGATAATAAACATATGAGAATCGTCGGATCGGCTGTGGTGCCTTGATTCAACAGCTAAGCGTTTCCTATGATGCCCGCTAGGTGCTTCTATTTTTCTGAATCCTATGTTGGTCAGCAAGTCATGATTTTTGACTGCAGATTTTCGAGCATCGCTTGAACAAATCACCACTACGAGAACAGCTATCACCAATGAGAGCCTGAAAACAAGGAAAAATAACAGTGAGTCGTTTTAAAATTACCTTTTGTACAGAAATACCAAAAAATTTGAGTTCATGATAATTTAAAATCTCCTAAAAACTTTTCATCGGAACAATTTACCAGTTCAAAAAACGGAGAGTATTTATTGCCATTAGTGTCAAAAATAGTGTATATTAATCAATGTCTGTAGTAAAGTTTCAAGAAATAAATGAGGTAGGTATTGCAGGTTTTGTACCAATAAAACGAAAAAGAAACATTTTGGTTTAGTGGTCATCTGAAGCAACTAGACTTCGTTAAAGAGAAGGCTCATAAACAATTTATTCTTTTAGGTAGTTATATATAACTTCTCGGGAAATAGGTCACATTAACACTTATGTCTTTACGTATGTTTCGGTCTCACGACCATCATCAGAAGACTTATTATTTCAATAACCTGATTGTTTAGAACTAATTGCATCAACACAAAGCGTCCTTATCGCACCAATTTCGTTTAAAATTCGAACGTCGCTGAAACGAACAGAAACACGAAAACGAAATTGTAAACACAACAATGTTATAAGTATGATAGGTATATCAAGAATCCACTATTTAGTAGAAATCTAAAAGAATACGAACACATTTCATCATAGTCTATGAACGACTAACATGAGACAAGTTCAAGTATTTACTTTCGAACCAGATGTCACGATTTATTAAGTAATAAAAGAAGGTCTGGCCTCTGAGATATACTTTTGACCATTCTACCTAAAAATATACTTTCAACATTATAAGGACGCAAGTATGTTGATGCAATTAGTTCTAAGTAAGCAGGTTATTGAAATAAATGGTCTTCTGATGATGGTCGTGAGACCGAAACGTACGTAAAGACTAAAATCTAAAACATAAGTGTTGATGTGGCCTATTTCACGAGAATTCATATATAATTCATACCTGGGTCGACCATATTATTATAATTATTATACTTTTAGGTAGTGTTAGTGATTATATTTGCTTCTATAATTTCTGGGCTAGGTGTAAAGCCTCATCTGAGTCTTGTTACAAGAATATTGACCAAAAACTTAAAATATTGTTCTCAAAAACAAAAAACGTTTTTGGAATTATATTAACGTAAAACATTGTAATAATTTTTCTGGCATAAATAAAATAACTTTTTCATCCTATCTATTTGAATAAAACGTTGACCCAAAACGGTAATGATCTCGTCAATATATTAGGCAACTTTTTGCTATGGTATACTGGAATGTACATTGTAAAATACTTCATTTTAATCAAGAGTTCCTTTGGTATTGATTACATAGATATTAGTCGAAATAACTTTGTGGACAACATAAACAAATTGAAATTGAAGTTTATTCCTGGATCCAATGGTTTACTCAATTAAGTACTAACACAATTGCCAGACCTTCACACTTTTTGTTTAACGGCTCTCTAGGATATTCCAAATTCCCATCTACCTTGAAACACAGTTACAACACCAATATTTAAACCGCCCACCCATCGTTATATAGACTTTTGTCACCGACAAGCCCTCCTCTGCTATGAAGCTGCACCACCTTTGAGAATGAAGATGGAGGGTGTCCTCCACCTGGGCTCATTTTATTCATGTTACCTGTTGAAGAGTTTACGATTGATGAGTAACAGTCGGCCTCCAGGTTAAACTTGTAGTGAAGCGAAAAAATCAAGAGATGTTTTTTGTAGTGTAAAAATTTCTGTTAAAAGATGTTAATAAATATTATTTTGACTAGTCCTTGAAAAGACCTTGAAAAATAAAACAGAGGTGCCGAAATCGAAAATCCCTTGTCACATTTGTAATCTACCATAAAAAAATCGATGGTGGAAGCCGTTACTTTATGGTAATTTTATCATTTTGATTATATGAAAGAATAACTACTTTGTTTTTATACCACTTTTATTAATAATAACGTGAAAACTTAACTACAGTTTCAACACCGAAGTGCCATTATCAAACAATTAGAAAATTATGAAGAAATCAATGAAACAGTTCAAGTATAAATAGAGTAGAGTAAAGTAGGGTTGAGATTAAGGGATCAACGGAAATTTCAAAAACAGGTAGATCCTAGGAAAATACAGTATTACATAGTAAACATAGCAACAATTTGTGAATTAGTGAGATTATAATTTAATATTCTAAGAATTATTTAATGAGCGGTTTGAAAGACAGTACAGTATTACATAGTAATCAAGGTAACAATTTGTGAATTAGTGTGATTATAATTTAATATTCTAAGAATTATTTTAAGAGCGGTTTGAAAGACACATTAAAAGATCACTTTGATATAGGTCTAACTGATCATTGAGGATATTTTTATTATAGTTTTTGATACCTTTATAAATCTCTATTGATTCTAATGTATTCAATTTAAAACCTCTGGTTTGGTTATGTAAAACGCTTAGGCTATCTAAATTAGGGAAATTATGACCAGTTTGTAAAAAATGATTAGCAAAGGTTGAGTCAGTTTTGTTGAGTCTAAACGAACGAAAATGTTCTTCGTATCTTGATTTGAAATTACGACAAGTTCTACCTATATAAAAGAAATCACAGTCTGGACAAATCATCTTATAAACTCCAGGTTTTCTATATTCATTGATTTTGTCTTTGGCGTTGTATATAAGATGGCAAAGTTTATTTTGAGGTTTGAAACTGATTTTAAAATTATGGCGTGATAAAATGTTAGCAATATGTTCGCTTACTGTACCAAAATATGTCAAAGAGATGAATTTAGTGGTTACATCTATGTGTTTTATACGCGGATAAATTTTATAGAAAGTTAATTGTTGTTGTTTGCGATTTATTAGTTTAATTATTTGATCTACCGGAAAACCAGTATTGATGGCTATTTGTTTGATCGTGTTCAACTCAATAGTGAGGTGTTCCATTGACAATGGTATCGAAAATGCTCTATGGATCATTGAGTGATATGCTGCTAATTTATGGCTACGAGGGCTAAACGATGAGTTCGGAATAGTGATGTCTGTACAAGTGGGTTTCCTGAAGATATTGAAGTTTATTTTATTATGGTTACGTATTAGTGTTAAATCCAAAAAGTTTATTGTTCTATCTTTTTCTGTTTCTAACGTGAATTCAATTTTTGGGTGAAGTTGGTTAATAAATGAAAGAAAGGAATTTAATTGTCTGGATGTGCCTTTGAAGAAGGCAAGTACATCATCTACGTATCTATACCAAAATTGAATATGTTTTTTTGCTAATGTGCAGTTCATAATTTTGTCCTCCAGATAGATCAGACCTAAACATGTCTGCTAATAGTGGACTCAATGGGTTACCCATAGCGAGACCTGAATTCTGTACATAAAATTTATTATTAAATCGACAATAGTTTTGACTCAAGCATAGGTCAAACGCGAGTTCTATTTCATTTTGAATTAAAGAGTTAATATGTGATCTATCTACCATCTTTAACAAAAAGCATTAGAATTTTCAGTCTGATATGCCATTCAGTTCTGTTTTGACACCCATCGAAAGCAAGCAACCTTGAAGATTTTTGTAAACATGGATCCACCACAATACACCAGAGTCCAAAGAACAGTAGTGGACTTGTCCTGGCGAATCGAAGCCGGAAAAGGCCAAAGTGGGTTTATTGGCCAACAAAGTCATGTCGACAGTTTTTTGGGATGCACACGGTATCGTCCATATCAATTACCTTGAAAAGGGCAAAACGATCACCGGAGTATATTATACAGAGCTGTTGGTCGATTCGACGCCGATTTGAAGCGAAAGCGGTAGCATTTGGTAGAGAAAAAAGTGCTCTTCCACCAGGACAACGCCTATTTTGAAGAATTTCCGAAATCATATTATTTGGAAGGGATCGAAAAATTTGATTGTGTTGAGAAATAAAATGAGTTTTTAACAAATAAATCATTCCTTGTTTCATTCACTAACTTAATTTGACCAGACTCACATTTCTCTGCCACAGATTACCTGAGAAGCAACACGTTTTATGGCTGTTTATGGCTATATTTCGGGTAATTTCACTCCAATGTCTCTTTTACTTTGGAAGATATTTGAAAAATAATGTATTTTTCAGCATATTTCAACGCCCTCTCTGTATCTCCATCACGAAGCCTTTGCGGACATACGTCTATATTAACTTTTTTTCGATGTAGAGCCCTAAGTTAAATTTTGACAGCGTATTTCTGTTACACCCTATCTGGCTGTCGGACGTAAACACGGTAGGTGAGGGTCAATTTTGTAGGCACGGGATGCAACTGAGATGCAGGCATTAATTTTGTCCCAAGATCAAAGAGATCAAATCCTAGGTTAACTGACTAACTTCAAAAATCCTTCGTTTATCTCCTATACATGGGGAAATTCTAATACAGTCTACGTTTGCTGTGATGCAGTATTATATCTGTTAGAATACCAAAAGCAATTACCCGATGTTATGATCTTCGTATAACGGGGACGGGACCGATCCCATCACGAATATCTTACGGCTAGACATTATTACGCACATTATCGGTGACCAAAGTGAACCCAAGAATGGCACTTTATGTAGTCACTCCTAAATAGCCAATCATGTTCTGATTTGATTAAGGAAAAATTGCTGTAAGGCTTACTGGTGGAACGGGTTTTTAATGTATTAGGTGGATATGTTCTTACGATTGAGTTCTTCAACGGATGTAAATAAGTTTGTAGCAAGACCAGTGCCAACATATTTATGGGAATTATTCGTAGTAATAATGTGGATATATTGAAATAACTCATACGCGTATATCTTGTCAGTTCACTGTTTGCATAAATAAGTTAGGCGCATAAATCATAAGGGTAATAATTTATTATGCTCACCAGTGTGAGATACATAATACAGTGAGCGAAACTGTTTTTAAAGGAACGAGACTAAACAATAAATCAAATCATGAGATTCAACTGAAATCCAATATTCCAACTTAGAGTTGTAGATAATTGATAAGACTCACAAAATGGTTGAAGGTTACCCGCTACTATGTCTAATAATTGCTTGAATAATCTTGATAACGGTTTCCACTCGGAATTATAGATGATTAAACAAGGAAAAATAATACGACTGACATCTACGTTTCAATAGAAAATCGATTATTCATCTTGCGCGAAAACTCGAGAGGGGTCTCACGACAAGCGATGAGAGGATTCACTAGAAAACGGAAATCGACAGACGACATCTTGGATATGAATTTCACCTGGGTGAGTTGTATTCAAATCGTTTTTCTTTTCTGATATTGATCGGCTTTATTGAAAGATTATTGTCGATAGTGAACATGTAATTTGATGTGTAATAGCGTCTAAATCTAGTTGTAGATGTGTATATTCTCTAATCAACGATATTTTTCAATAATAAAAGAATTGACTCATCCACGTGTTCAACACCAGATCACTTTTGCTTGCTGGAATCCAAATTAGATAATCATTTACTATATTCTTTCTCTTGTCTTTATTTAGAATCTAAGTTGTCAAGTTAGTAGTCAGAATGGTTTATGTCGTTCTCTAAGGCTTGTTTAACCTAGCAATTATCTGTATGGTTGTGTGGTATTTCGTATCTTCTTTCTTTGACTTTCCTCATATGAACTTGTAATGGTTATGCCTTTTTAGAATGGTCTTGGTGAGATAACGGAATGATTATTGATCTTGGTGAACTTAAATAAAGCCGAAATTCTCATTTACTGCTTTATGAGATCACCGAGTAAATCATCTGATATTGATTGATCGGATTATTCATTCAGAATCTATGAGCACAATTTCAGTATACTGTACTCTGTAAACTATTATCTAATTATTCTCTTGCAAATTTCTGAATTAACTAACTCATATTTTTTTAGAACTACGATTTATTTTATATAATTTGTAGTATAAATTGTCATAACTTCAATGAGTAACTCAGTATCCAAATATTCTCTTCCAGATTTTAATATTGTATTTTACTAGTTCTCTTCAATTCTTTTAATACGTTTGAATATACAGTTTGGGAAGATGGCATAATCACTTGTGGAATAATATTGATTATTTATCCCTCGAACTTGTGCCAACGTATTCACCGTATTGTCTGTATTACAGGGTTTAAGCGATCGAGACGTCTTCATTTTTTTCCCGTGCCGTGTTGTAGAGGGAAATTCCTAGCAGAGCACTTCTTCCAAGCTGATCCAAGTTTAAAGGACGGTAACATTGTTCTTAGTTGAAATAACCAATTTTCATAATTAATTGTTTTTGTTCTCTAACTAAATTTGTTTTCACCTACAATTAAATTTCTTGAATTCGAACCTTCAGTTCAAAAATTGTATTCTTTCCTAAAATGAATAATGTCAATTTGAGTAATCAAATTATTAGGGTTGCTAGTTTCTTTCACTTTCAATTTTTGAGTATTGAACTTTGTTAATTTTAAAAATATGTCTGATATTGATCAAACTAATTTTGTTCAAATTACAATTCTTGAGAGGATTAAAATCAAATTCTGAAGTTGAAACTTGTCTATATTTCTCTGATATAATTTTTAACATCTATCCACCTTGTCGTGTGGGAAATTCTTGATTGAGAATTCTATCTCAACTTTTTTTTGCTAAAGCAGTTGGCGCTCAGGGTAATCCGATCAATCAAGAATCTAAGGACAAGCATCACCAAGAGCCCTGAGTGTATAATATCCTAGTGAGCTAGTAAGGATCACAAACACAAAAAGTCACTTCAACCTTACAATGGCCGCTCACTACAAAACCTTACAATCATGGATATAATGTTGTCACTGATTAAATAATCTTCAAAGCTTTTTCATCATTACTCCTGATAGTGAGCTATATACAAAACCGTATGCTTAATGTTGCTATTATTATTATTTATTAAGAATAGAGTTGAAGATGAAATACTGTATGACTCAATTATACATTTATAGCAGCTAGAATAAGTCCTATTACGCTTGAATTGAAAACCAATATAAAATAGTATTAATATGGTAATGTAATTTTAATTATAGCTAAATCTGACTAAATTCATAAGTAAATGAATGCTGAGGAATTAGATAACACATAAATATAAACATATTTTAGATGTCACATATTGTTATTTCAAGGTAGCTGAATATGCACATTCCACCTGTCGACATAATGTGCTATTGTATCGTAATCGATGTTTTCCCAGTGGTTGGAAAGAAAGCACATATACAGACAGATTATCAATTCATATTCAAATTGTTATTAGAATCATCCTTGATGGATTCCAAATTAATCATTAAAGCCATAAGCACCTAGGTCAGTAGTGTGATTCTCATATTATCACATTCCTAATTTTTTAGTGTTAGTTAATGTATAACAGTGTTACTAAAGATTCTAACTTCTGGTTCCCAAGATTTCGGTGCCATGAGTTATTGCTTCCACGGGCGAAATACTATTTTCACTCTTCGCTTTGTTTTATTGAATGTCTGACTGACTATTTTTTTGTTTAATATTATATAAACCACCGTTGTTCAAAAATTTCCAGATTTTACAATTCAATTTCACATTATTTCTTTTTTACACATACTTGAGGCCCGACTGATCAACCACCTACTTTTCACAGCAAGGGCTCAACTGACCACATTATGTTAATGTGTGCCACCGTTAAAATGAAATATCAAAAAACTAGGGTTCTTATTTTCAGAGACGTTTTCAGTTCCGAGCTCTTGGACTAATAGGGATTCAGCATTATTTTAAATAAAATTACATCACAACTATAATATTAATAATATTGCAATTATTTCTCAAAGCTTCTTGCAGATTTGGACTTTCTTGAAATCTCTGAAAATCTAAATACTAATAGTTTATATAGTTATAGAACGATTGCTTTGGAGATCGTTCCGGAAGATCAATGACATGAATGCAAATTTTAGTTTTTGCGTTTTTATTTTTTTTCGCGTTTCCTGAGTTATTTAAAATTTTGCAGTTGTGGCGTTGTCCTTCCGGAGATACGATTATGTAGATTGCTCGAGTATTGATGCTTAGATATAGAATTCAAACCATAAGAAACAATCACGAGTAGACTCCGGCTCCGCTAGATTGGCTATACTTGAAACCGTCTGTGAACCACACAAGAACCAATGATGGAAGTGGTCCTTGTTTTCAGTGTCTCTCCTCTGGGTTATGAGGAAGTCTGGCATGTGGAAGGTGACAGCAGGGGATATCCAATCCTGCTTCAGTAGGAGAACCTGGCAGCTTCCAGCAGCCCATTCCTAGATTTTGCAGCATCGCGACCACACACATCGACCCACTGGCCCAGACCAACAATCCGTTACACACAACGGCTGCATAGGTTATGGTTGAGCAGATAATGGCCGTATAGATCAAGTGCAGAACACGCGGTTGTAGACCCCATGTGCCTGCGAAGGCTTTCGTTCATGCAAAAAAGAATGCAACGGACTTCTTCATCTGGGTTTCCAGATGCATTTTGCAGCTCCGTTCAACATCGAGGATAACTACGATGTACTTCAATGGTCCTTTCAGGTACAAGGTCTTCCCTAACAAAAGAATCTCTGGTAGCAGTTCTAGTTTTATCGTTTCCTCGTGACAAGAACCACTTCGGTCTTATCGTGATTCACCCTGACACCAATGATCTACTATACCAAGTGCAGTATTCTGAAGTTAATACTAATATACTATACTATCGAATAAGTTTTCCATATTTGCAAATATATCGTAACTTTGGTATGAGTCGACTGTAAATGAGAAGAAATTTCGAAATTCAAGTATTGGCATATTTGATGTTTTGACTTATTTTTCTTTCACATCAAAACTGCGTAATCTTGTTTTGATGTGAAAGGCATTTCCTAGTTCCATATAATTCACTACTTTTCTGCATTGCCTAGTCAGAATTTCTTGAGCTTTGATAGAACAGTTGTTATGACAAAATTCGCTTACGGTACGGTATGAAGCTTCGGATTAAAGGTCGTTTGAGAGCACAAAGCGTAAGAAAGGAATAATACACCGTACATGAATTCCTCATAAAATAGAAAATAAGAGATCACCGACACAATCATCGGTGAAGTCACGAGGATAGCTTACACCGCACTAAATTGGCAATATACTTCCAAATACGTCGATAACTGTGCTTTAGTAGTACCTAATCAATTAAATTATGCTACGACCGCAGTCTTCTCCTGGGACTGGTTGCTGTAGAACCGTTATTCCAGCATCATCTTCATCTACAAAGTGCTTCACGTCCGATCCTGAAGTTCTTCAAAGGATATTCAATTTGACACCAGTTCTTTTCAAAAAGTAATATATAACGTTTTAAATTGCCTGGTAACGAAGCGATCTAGAGACATGCCTGTCGTAGCAATGTTATTATTAAATTTTAAACTATAGCTCGATTTGTTAGGGAATTCGTTGATTTGTTCCTGTGTTATTATTAAAGGGAGGCATTTATGAAATTTTCATATTTGGCATATTTTTCATATTATATGAAATTTTACCGAATTTTTCATATTTTGAACTATTTTTTAATTTTTAGCGTATCTGTAACAATTTTACAAACAATTCCTGTCAAAACTTCAAGTGAGCAAGAATTCAGGCAGGATTTATGTAGAGCATTGGTGACGTCAAATATACCCTTATCAAAACTGTCAAACGATAATTTTCAATCTTTTCTTTAAAAGTATTGTAAATTTAATATACCAAGCGAAAGAACTCTAAGAAGAACCGAAATTGACAATTTATATTCCTCGTTACTTAATAGCATCAGATTAGAGATAGTGAATAATTATTTTTTTAAAAATGTAGATGAAACGACAGATGCCTTAGGACGTTATATTGCCCATTTAATGATTGGGGCTCTTAAGAATGAAAATTTTACAAAACCATACTTAATTGCTTGCAAAGAACTTCCTCAAACAAATGTCTTAACTGTTACTAGATTTATACAAGACACTTTAACAAACTTTTTTCTTCCTGAGACTGTTCCTAACGAAAAGTTTATACTTCTCCTATCAGATGCAGCACCTTATATGATCAAGACAGGCCTAGGCTTAAAAAAAAATTATTCACAATTAATTCATACTACTTGTTTGGCCCTTGCAATAAATAGAGTGGTAGAAGAAGTTAGAAAAAACTTTCCCCTTGGAAATGATTTGATATCTTGCGTAAAAAAAATATTTTTGAAAGCTCCACTTAAAATTCAATTTTATAGAGAGCATTTACCTAATCTTCCTCTTCCACCTCAACCCGTTTTAACACGTTGGGGAATGTGGTTAGAGGCTGCTTCTTTTTATATCGAAAACGCAAATAAAACTGTTATACAAGAATTTGAACATAATTCTTCTCAGCCTCTCTTACAAGCCAAAAAATTGCTGACCAATCACATTTTATGTCAACAAGTTTCATTTATAAAAACTAATTATAATTTCATTCCAAACACTATTATCCAATTAGAGTCATCCAAATTATCTTTGATAGAGGCGGTAAATTTAATAAAAGAATTTGAGCAAAAATGGAAAAATGTTCCGGGACATATTTGAAACCAAATACATAAAAAATTCAAAGCAGTAATTGATAAGAACCATGGCTACAAATTCCTTTTACAAGCAGCCAATGCTTTAATTGGAGATTTTGATGAAACATTTACATTGGAACCAGAAATTTTGTCACATTAAAAAAACGCCCCTATTACGTCTGTTGACGTAGAGAGAAGCTTTTCTGCATTTAAACATATGTATACTGATAGGAGGCGAAACTTTTTGTTTGAGAATTTCTAGAAATACTTAATTGTTTATTGTTTTAATAATTAAATTAATCATGTAAAAATTGTTTTGGTAGATATATTTTTAAATAACAAAAGATTGAACTATGTTTTGTTTTATTTCAAACTACCTTAATGGGGTAGTTGCAATTGATTGTGAAAATTAAAATTTAATTTTTAAATAATTTCATATTTAAATTTTTTTTTTCATATTTCAACTAAATTTCTTTCATATATATGATCATATTTCCTACTTTTTTTCCTTCATTTTTGCCTCACTTTAGTTATTATACTCTTTACAGACGATATATTACATTTACTAATGTTATTTATAAAATCATTAATGAACGTCCTAGAGAAAAATTCTTCCACCATAGTCTGTCTGGATGTTCGTCACGATATCTCAAAAATGAATGGTACTATCATATTCAAATTTCCGCAAGAAATTATTGCTGTTCGGTTAGGAACCTGTTTTCAGGGAAATCGTGTAATAAACACACCCTTTTCTGAACGGTTGAAAAAAAATAACTTACAAAATATACATTGAATAGATTCAAAACTTTTACAGTATATTTAAGTTAATTTAGAACTGCTTTCACCCAAATTTCAACAAAATCGTACAACAACAACAAAAACATTTATTGAAGTAAACTTGAATTTACAATGTACTTTAACTGTTTATAACAAACGGCGTTGAACCAAAGGTATGGTCTAGGGACTAGGATACTGGGCTGCCACTCAGAAAACACAAAATTTGTTTATTAATGGCATTTTCTTAAAAAAAAACATTATTAATTTCAATGTCATTTAGTTGTGTAAAGATAATGAAATACGCTAAATTTCACTATTTTGAGGTTGATCTGGTTTTCATTTCATATGTAAGTGCAATATTAGAAATGAAGCAAGATTGCATGATCCCTGCTATGTGTCTCACTTCTCCCAAAATCCTCACCCCGGATAGATGAGATTAGAACAACGATACCCTCACCCTACTGCCACCAGCCGGACTCGTATGGTTCACAAATGGGTCCAAGGTAGGTCAAGCTTCTGGGGCGGGAGTGTACTTAAAAAGGCCAAGGATCACTATCTCAGTGACTCTAGACGCCTACTGCAAAGTTTTTCAGGCTGAGGTCTAGGCAATACTGACTTGTGCGATGGGATACCTGCGAAGAAACTATGTAAATAGGCGCAAATATATTTGCGCAGACAGCCGGTCGACACTGGGAGCTCTCAAATTACCCAGAGTCACATCAAGGCTTCTCAAAGAATGCAGGGATACAATGTTTGAACTAGCTAGGAGAAATAAAGTTCAACTCATCTGGGTGACACAGCGGAGTTGTAGGGAACGATATGGCCGACTCTCTGGCCAGGCGGGGGTCGTCTAGCGCCCAAATCGGGCCGGAGCCAATGGTGGCCTTATCAAACTGCGTAGGGAGCCCCGCCCTTCTGGGCCAACTGAATAAAGAGTGGTCTAAACTATGGCGGGAATCACCACGCATGAGGCAGGCCAAGCTCTTCATCAAAGAGCCTGTGCCTAGGCTCTCAAAGAAACTCCTTTCTCTGAACAGAAGAGACATCAGAGAGGTGACTGGAATCCTAATCGGTCACTGTCGTCCTAATCGGTCACTGTCGTCTCAACAAACACTATGGGCATCACAAATGACCCAATATGTGGGAAATGCAGAGAGGTGGAAGAAACTGCCTCTCACATCCTGTTGGAAGGTCCAGCATTACCATCCCTCAAGCACCGACACTTCGTACAATTAAAACTTCTCCCAGAAGAATTTATGGAAGCCAGCACTAGCAATATTGTGGGTTTCTGGCGGGTCACAAACCTGCTAGAATAAGAATAGGTTTCTGACCACGGGGTGCACAACCAGCTGGTCTAAGTGCATTAGGGGGCAACGCTCCCTCTCCTCAGTTGATGATGATGATGATGATGAAGTGCAATAGTATTTTTCATTGTTTTTCTATAGACAAAGATGTAATTTTTTCCTCTTGCTTCAGGTGTGAGAAAGATCGGAGCATTTCCTAGTAATTTTTCGGAACTATATAACTAGAGATGTTTAGATATTTCATTTTTCAACCTATCCTCTAAGCATAAATTGTTTTCTATATAGATATTTGTACCTTTTAATTTCTTTGCTTTATTCAAGATACTTACAGTCTTCCAAGGCGAGGTGCTTGCCATCTACAGATTTGCGGAGAAGATACTCGGCTATGGTAAGATAGATAAGACTATCTCGATCTATTCGGACATTCAAGCGGCCCCAACTCAATGGAAAAACCGACTTTGTCCTCGAGACTGGTGATGGATACCAAGGAGATCCGCAACAGGCTAGCCGGTGGAGACAGGCTCAACCTGACCTATATTTCGGGTCACTCAGGCTGGAATGGGCATGAGAAAGCGAACAAACTGGCCAGAGACGGGCCCAGATTGGACAGTCCTGTATCCCCTACAACGGGGATATACAGAACCACTGAGAGATCTACATGCCTCAGTATGGATGAACATTGACGACTGCCGAACTGCCAAAGCGTTGTTTGGCAATGAGGTACACCTAAGGGCAAGCGAGATAAGTTCACTGAGTAGGCAACGCATCAGGATAATATCCGAAATCTTTACAGGTCATGGAAATCTGATGAAATTCAAACATTAAGTAGGAAAAAACAACACTGTATGAGATGCAAGGGAAACAAAGTGGAGTCGTCAATCCACTTTCTTTGTCAATGTTCTGCGCTCAGTCGAACCAGATTTACCTGGCTGAGTTAGGGGATCATCACGATCGATGACATAAATGATCTAAGTCTTAAACAGATCTTAGGATTCTGCCGAACAGCGGGATATCCAAATACCCCCTGAAAAACGTACCAGGGGATAGTGCACAAGGGTCTTTGGCAAAGTGTGATGAACTTTCTATCAGGCCCGCTACCATGTCAACCAATACCAAAAAGTTCTATTATTAACTTTGCTACCCATTTTGTACAAATCATTATCGTCATTTTAATTCAAGTTATTTTCCAGTATTGGGTTCAGTTTTCGTAACAAAGAACTCAAAATTGTAATGGTCTCTTCAATTCCTATTCCAAAGATATAATACTGTTTTTCCCGCCTTTTCTTTCTAGGCTCAATATAGGTTCTTTCTTGGTTTGTATTATTTTTTCTACAGTGTTTATTCCACCTATTCGGACTGATAAGCAATTTCATCAATATAGTATAATTTCAATTATTACAGATATCTCCGGAAAATAATTATAAGGTTTTCATCAGTCTACTCATATTAATCAGTATTTCTATGACAATCAGTGATAGAGTGAATTGGACGGTCAAAGTATAAAGGTCTGTTAGAGCCTCTCTTCTACTCTTTTTAAAATTCGAGTGCAAGCTGATTGGTCGTTCATTTTGCGGGAATGTCGCGCTCTTGATTTTGAACTTTATACATTTTTATATGTACATTGATAAATAATATGTTAGGTAAGTATTTTATGTAGGGTAAGTATATTGTGATAAAATGTTATTGTTATTATTTAATTCTTTTGTTTTGCGACGCCGACATAATATGATGTTGTTACGTGCCGGCGACTAACCGATGAGAGCAAGGCTGTGATTGAAGGAGACGGGTGACGTCACCCGGCGCGAGAAAAGATGATAGAGAGGCTCCAACAGACCTTTATACTTTCACTATGGAATTGAAGTATCCGCTTATCTCTCAATATAATACTCCATTTACTCTCTCTCTCTCTCTTTCTCTATTTCTCCTGTTTCGAGTGAGGACACATATAGATATTCCAGAAGAATTTGATTTTATCAATTGGGAATCGAATACAAGGATGTTTTTGCTCTCTTGTAAATGTTTGCTATATGGAGTGACCATGATAAATTTTCGGATACTGTAACACCACCAATATTATAGTCCAAGCAATTATTTGTTTTGCCCAAATGGAGAATAACACCATACAGATTTCCTATCGAGATCTTCTTGTAGCTCTGTATGCTGGTGTACAGAGTTTATATAAATTTTCATATCATCGGTTTATCAGGATTTCTTAGATTTAACATGGCAAACAATGTTCGAGACGTATGTCAGGAATAAGAAAGGTCCCAAAACCGGACCCTGGGATACACAATCCAGAACGCTTACTTTAGAGGATAGGTATTCCCCAACTCTAACACAGAAGGTTGCATCATTATTCTTGACTTTAATGGGAGTTATGCTTATTGGTCTACAAATTTCTGAATTTATCACCTCTTTTAAATATAGGTGTTATCCACGCAGAGCGCCAAACATCGGTAAGATAGCGATGATCGAATGAATATTGCATAATCTTTAAAACCAAGATCTATGTGATGGGCTACAGGTAATATGTTTACACTACAGATATTATAGTCCAAGCGATTATTTGTTTTGCTCAAATGGAGGATAACACATTTGTTTATATTTAGAGAAGGGACCCAAATGGAACACCATACAAATATCCTAGCAAAGATTTTTTGTAGCTCTATATGCTGGAATATCGGGTTTTGCATAAATCTTCATATCATCGGAAAAGCAGGATTCCTTAGATTTAACATGGCAAAACATGTCCGAGACGTAGGACAGGAATATCAGAGGTTCCAAAACCGCGCCTTGAGGTGCACCACTCAGAACGCTTACTTTAGAGAATAATTAGTTCTCAACTCTAATACAGAAGGTTCGGTTTGGTGAGAGGAAGCCTACAATCCAGGCGAGCAGATTTTTATCTGATACCATATTACTCCAATTTGGCCAGCAAGAGATCTTTGTGTACACGGCCAATAACCCTAAAAAAATCTAGGGATATTACATCAACAGGTAGCTTCTTATCTAGAACTAATGACCAATCATTTATGCGTTTTGAAAGATTGGTAATAACGGAACGCCCATGGGGGAGACCATGTTGTTCTTCGGGTAGTTGGGCTTATTGGTCTGTTATTTTATGGATTGAATTTATCACTTTTTTTTTATATGTGTTTTCGAACGTGGAGCGCTAAACATATGGAAGATAGTGATGATCGAATGAATTTTGCATAATCTGTGAAAGAGGATGGCAGATTGAAGAGGAACATTCTTTTAAAAGATGTGCTGAAATTCCATTCAAGCCAAGAGATATGGATTTATTGAGATCTTGTATATGTACTCGTACTATTTGACATAGACTGTAATCGATTTTGGTGTTGGAAAACTTCGGTCTGTGTATATAAATTTTTAAAGATATTTAAAAGAAGTTCATTTACCTGCTGCCTATTTTCACATAAATTTCCATTTTCATTTCGTAACATTAGTATAGACGACATGGTAGATCTCACGTATTTATAAAGTTGTTTTTTTTGCCCTCTGACACATTTGATGAGCCCCATGTAAGCAATCACTGATGAATATACATCAGTTGTCATAAGTATTCAAACAAGAATTAATGGCTATAGTGACAAAACTATTAATAACGACAGGCTGTTCCTTTCTAACATTCGTCACACTCCCAAAGAACATCGTTTTGCTACATGAATGTATATAAAAGTGTAGATATAAATGCAATAAAGATGTAGAAAAGAGGAATATGTTAATTCGCTAATTAACCACTCCAGAAGCGGTAAACAGAGATGGTTTACCGCGATGTTGCGTTAAGTAGTGATATCGGCAGCGATTTTCAAAGAAGGCAACTATAAAACATTGTCGATAATGATTCTAATGATGTACGACATCCATCGTAGTAATAACACTTGCAATAAGTTTAATTAAAATGAATTATAGTTGCGAGTGTGAGAAAATGTGTTGGTGAAAACGATTAAAACACAAGTAAGCAATTTACATCATGTCAATGCTTACTTTACTAGTCTGATAACTATTCGCGAGATCATATCTTCAGCTAATATCTATCAAAACGTACATAACCATTCGTAACACGACTCCCTGCAAACAAATTAATTAATTCGCTATTTGCAAATGGCTACAAATACGTGATACATTTCTTCCTGTGGGCGTTATAACTGATCGATCTATCACGATACCAACACATTAACCGTATCGTTATTTAGAAATGTATCTCCTGCAGGACAAATAACGTCAATAAAGAAGTCGAGGAAAGATGTAGATCTAAATTAATGGGATTCTCTAATTGGTTATTGAAAGATTTCAATAACATAACGCAAATACCTATAGCGTGTACAGAATACGTGGCCTTGGTGAAAAGTAATGCACAAATTGAAATGAATTCTTATAGTCGAGGAAATAAAGCACTAAAATATGCCAAACTTTCCAAAGTCGGTGCAGTGGAATCGAATGCAGGAGACCGCATCTCAATTATTTTGAAATTTTGTGCCGGGTTTGTTTTTCGCGGAAAAAATTTAATGCTTCTACAGCCAAAAAATGCATTTTTCTGAAGACACTTTTTGAGGTGAATAAAAAAAACGGACTCGAATTGGTTTCTCGGGGGTTTTTGGGGTCACTGAACATGAATATGCTACAAAAAAATTCCCTGAGGTCTCCTTGGACCATCCCCGGAGTATTCGGGGTCCTGACGCCCAAAATATCGACGAATTTCATTAGAAAATTTATTCAAATTATTTTTAAAGTTTGTTAACTGTTGGAGAGGTGATATAAAGGTTGCTAGTGATAACTACGACGTGAAAAAACTCTTCTGCAATACCTAGTGGTACCCTGAGACCGGGTAACCACGTCATCTTCTAGGAATTTGTTAATTTTTCTTCATAAAATGTAATAAATTCTGGCTCTCGGGAATTCCAAGTCGCCGATCACGACTACTACACTCACAATATTCTGCAAATTACCTGGGGGTGTTTCCGAGTCTCTGTGTATGTACGTCATCTTTTAGCAATTTGTTCATTTTTCTTCGTAAAATGTAACAAATTCTGGCTCTCGGGAATTCCAAGTCGCCGATCATGACTATGACACTCACAATATTCTGCAAATTACCTGAGGGTGTTTCCGGATCTCTGGAGCCTTGTGTATCTACGTCATATTCTAGGAATTTGTTGACTTTTCTTCATAAAAGGTATTAAATTCTGGCTCTCGGGGGTTTTCAAAGTCGCCGATTACGATTATGATACTCAGAAAGCTTATGCCTAGAAGGTGACGTAGATACACAGGGCTCCAGAGACCCGGAAACACCCCCCAGGTAATTTGCAGAACATTGTGTCATAGTCGTGATGGGCGACTTCGAAACCCCCCGAGAGTCAGAATTTGTTATATTTCATGAAGGTACCACCAGGTATTGCAGAAGAGTTTTTTCACGTCGTAATCATCACTAACAACCTTTATATCACCTCTCGAACAGTTAACAAACATTAAAAATAATTTTCTGAAGAAATTCATCGATATACGGGGCGTTAGGACCACGGATACTTCTGGGATTGTCCAAGGGAACCTGAGGGAATTTTTTTGATAGCATATTCGTGTTCAGAGACCCCAAAAATCCCCGAGAAACCAATTCGAGTCCGTTTTTTTTATTCACCTCGAAAAGTGCCTTCAGAAAAATGCATTTTTAAGAGAAGACACATTATTGAAAAATGTAGCTGTCCAGAAAAATAGATAAGCTCCTTCACATGCAACAAATTCGATGAATATGAAATAGTATATTTGAGAACTCAAGTAGAATATCTGAAGGACACACACTAAATAAGTTAAAGTTTGCATTTATCACCACAACGTGTATTCAATACACTTTATATGTGGGCGAAATATTATTGCAATGAAGTTATGAATGGACAGTTTAGTTAAAGCTTTGATTAACTGGTTAGAGTATGTGGTATTTGTGAATCTTTTAGTAGGTAGGTCTATGGTGAAATACAGAATCCGTTGATGAAGCGGGAAAATTGAAAACTTGACGTTTGACGCTTAAATCTGAAGTTTAGCAGAAAAATGCAATTTTAAAGGAAGCATATGTATTTCAGGATATTATTATATAAGTACCTATTGCTCATTCATGACCGTCGAATGAACCGACAAGTTACGGGCACTTGGTAGGGTTCTAAGCGGAAGGTTTTCCTGTTTTCCTCATATAAGTTATCAGAACTGAATCTAATTGACTTTATGTTGATTTCTCGGGCGCGTATCACAATGCTATTTATGGATAGCCTTGTCCCAGGGTAGTCTCAGTGGAGTAAGTAACCAGGGGTCGATAGGGCAGACTGAAAAGTATCAGAATTGTAGGCTTCAATTGCAATTAATACATGGTTTAACATCGATACATATTTGACTTTGTCTATATAATAATAATTTATCCAGATCCGGGGGAAGCACAAGGGAGCTCAGAAACAAACTGAAAGAAAGCGGTTCAAACAGGGTATTTCATTATTATAGCCTTGAAAACAAATAGTTATGTGAGTATTATTAAAAATGGCTATCCGTGCACTGATTACTAGCAAAATTACTATTTACCTAATATTTTAATGATAACTGGCCGGAACACTTACTTTTCGATTTTGGCGGTACAAATTATTGTTTACACTCACTTCGGAAGACTCACTTAACTTTGACTGTCTGACTGGCTCACTGTCTCAGGCTGTCTAACTGACTTATTATCTCAAGCTGTCTAACGGACTGAATACCTCAAGCTGTCTAACTGACTGACTACCCTTTTAACTTGCGAGTCGTTCTTTTACACCAGTCGAGGTGCTGGTCAAGTCACCTACACCAGCTCTAGTCGACCCCTTTCTTGCTCATTTCGCGTGAATGATGGTCCACCAGTTCCTTAATTCTGTACCGTAGTTTTTATGCTTACATCTGTTTCGTTATCTTATGTTTACATTAAATATGCACTGTTTTGAATGAAATACGCTGTTGATGAATTGAAATTAATGCAAATGTAATCTTTATACTACACGGATGTCTATTCCCGGTACTATCTGAATACCAATACAACAATATAATTATTCAGAATTATGAATTCTATATACTAATATAAACGAAATCTAAAACTTATGATCAATATACGTGTTTTCCATTGAATAATTATTCAATATTTTAGAGCTTCGTTTCATTACGAATACACGTAACCATATTAAAATTCGTATAGGATCCATTCAATTTGTGATTAGGATAGTTATTTTAATAATGTAAAATCATAACTACAATAATAAGGAATTCTGATGATAATATAGCTAGTTTATTTCCACCTGACATATATAGTTCTTTTAGGCATCTCTCTCTCTCTTTCTTTTTTTCTCTCTCTCTCTTTCGTGCGACCACTCATATATGACATACCAAAATAATTTGATTTTAACAATCGGCAATCGAAGGAGTGTTTCATCGTTTCATTGGGACAGACCCTGAGATATTTCAATACTGACCTAATTGGGTAATTAAAGGGTTGGAACTGACTAGTTAAGATATTTTTGTACCCGAAACTCATATTTCATCCAATAGTGAATCAGCAATCTTCGAACATATTAATATTTCAAATTATAAAATAACAATAGATAATCTTAAAATCCTTCATACTTGCAATTAAAGGAAGACAATGAATCTGTTGGGAAATTTGAAGATAAACAAACTGTGTAAGAACCTCGAATTCAATACAATTAATAAATGAATAAATCTACCTGGTATTCCTATATTCACTTGATAATGATGTAAAAGTCGAAACTGGTCGTGTTTGTTGAAAAATAAAATCTGTTGTGGAAATTATACAAAAAATTGTTTTATTTCATTTTATTGAAAAGGATTTCCATAAAACAAAAAGTTCATCCCTATCACTGATGATTATTTCTTATTTATAGTGTTATATGTATCAACAGTGTGAACTCTTTTATAGTTTATAAATGATTAAGTAACAATTGAATAATTTGTTTTTACAAGTCAGGCAAAAACAACTAGCTGTGTCTTGTCTTTAATAACAATTAAGATCAATATTACATATGTTAGTGCGAAGGAAGTAGCAATGTTAAAATTTTAATTTGCTTTGAATTATAAGATTTAATATTATAATTAAAAAGAACGATCTTGTTATCAGCAAATTCCAACATATTAACATTTATATCACCTTCACATATTATAGGTAATGGGAATGAAGTTAGACATCGTTTCCGTAACTATATCTAGGAATTAAAAAAAATCATGTATAACGCTTTTGATAATCTGGACAGATTCTCAAATAGCTCCGGAATTTGTAGCTTTTCGTGTTTATATTAAATTCCTGATCTCTTAATGGCTCCTTGGTATACTACAGTTTTACATTCTTTATGTCTCTACAAGTTTGACTTGTTCACAATTTTTTTTTTCTGAATTCCATAAATTCCGTAGTTCTACGGACAGCGTTTCTTCATACAATTTTGTTTCCGGATGGATTTTGCGAGATTGTGTAATATTCCATTGGACAAAGATAACTCTATGAAAGATATACTAGGCGCACTCTGGTCGACATGGCCTACTAACCGTTCTAGTGACAGTTACGGCGACCTGACCACCTACTATCCGCCATGCATCACAGTGTTAAGAGTTGTGCGCTTTTCCCTAATTTAAAGTGGCTTATCCCAGCCAAACGACATAACTTTTTTTAATTGTTAAAGTGTTCGGCATTACAGTCTAGCTCCTTTCGACCTTATTAGAAATATTGCTATTTGAACATTCTACTTAAAATATACTTTTAACATTATATTATTTTGGTGCGTTTTATTTTTTGGTTTCAATCGTATACAGACTTTGTTTGACATGAGTTCGTATATTATAAGAGAATTGCTAAGCAGTGGATTCTTGATACATATTCATATACTTCAAACATTAATGTTACAGTTTCGATTATTCGTGTTTCTGTTTGTTTCGGCAACGTGGGCATCATCAATTGAAATTGGTGCGATAAGGACGCTTTGTGCTGATATAATTAGTTTTAAGAAATCCCTTATTAAACATAATACGTCTTCTGATGATGGTCGGGAGACCAAAACGTACGTAAAGATGAAAATGATAAGCATTAGTGTAAGTTCAACATATCTAGGGAGGTGTACATTTTCGAAAAGTCATATGTATTCTTATATGAATAACCCAAAATCAAAAAGGGACAAAATTATAAAATCTGGAGTTGATAAATACAAATGTGATGATTTCTAGTGCTACTTACATAGGACAGACCCAAAGAAACTTTAGCATACGTTGTTAACATTTGGCAAGCTATTATCACCTTTAAAAACAAGACTCAAATCATCTTATAGAAGTCAGCCATAATTTTACTTCATGTCCGGGCATTCTAGATATTCAGGAAAAAAGTAATAAACCGAATATTTTGGAATAAATAGTAATTTGGAAGCATATTAAAGTCAATATAAAATGACCAACTCGATATTTAATACCGATTATTAATTATCTTATGAATAACCTCACCCTCCCCCAACCCGTAGTCCAGCCCCCCGTATTGTAGCATATTTAAAGATGACTTTATTTGTATTCTAGTTGATGACTCGCTTCGATAATGTCAATGTGTGAGGAAATAATGGCTAATAATAGCAAGTACTTGAACACAGTACTTCGTGTGAATTTAAATGTGTGTTTTAGTTCTCTATTCTATATATAAATTTAAATTTAAAAGTTATACATTTTTCGTTTCAACTTTGCGAATTTCACTTCTCTACAAACAGTTCGCTGTAAAAAACGGTAGCAAAATATCCAATATCTGTTATTGCACGATGTAAGTTTTGTAATTAATATTATAAGTGTATGTATGAAGTCTTTGACAACACAACCTTAAAATTGTATATTAATCAAATGTCAACTGACATCATGAAAGTGTTACCAATAATCGTACAAATCTATCCAAAACATCTTATTGAAGAAGTGCTTCTCAGAATAACAAAAGAATGTTACCTTGACTCTGGACAGAAAAACATTATTTTTCCTTGTCTTCGTTTGATGTATGCTCTTACAAATGCACATTGCAAATATTCATTTGTTATTCTTGAGCCGCTCGTGTGTATTCGATTTGACTTCAGTCTCAAACAAATGCTTCGCAGACATTCTATTGAAATGCAAAATAATTAGCATAGCTTACTAAGAACTATCAGAAACAGCTGCGTACTTCAATAAAAATGAGATGGTTAACCTTGTGCAGAATATTGAATGAGAAATCATTGTCTAGCATTTACGATGTATTATTCTCTGGTGTTTGTGGCCGAAGTACTTCTTACTTTCTGTCACATAATTTATATTATATGGCAGTAAAACGTCCGAACAGTCCCGATGTGAATATTTCAACGATTAGCATAACTACGATGAAATATGGATCCTTCCTAGTAAAATTGAACGTAACGCTATGTACATTCAGTTCAATATCATGAAACAAATGTATGATAGCATTCTCAATCACAGTACAATCGAGGAAATGAGGCAGAAATGGGCCAATGTAAAAAAAAAAATCGGCAGAACCGATTTTGAGGATGTAAAAAAAATCGATTCTAGAAGTCATTAAAAAAATATGTAAACCGTTTATTTTTTCATGATATGCATTCAAACGTTTCTAAAGAGGAAAATGCACCTTGCAAGAGATAGTATTAAAAATGTTTCAAAATTGGCTAAATATATCCAAAATATGCCAGAAATTCTTACTCGTGGGTTTTTGGGGTTGCTGATTACGATTCAGGTGCTATCGTCGTCTCCAGGGAATTCGTGGAATTATGTTTTGGAATGGGATGATACTTGTGAGGGAGGTTCTTTTGAGGCTGCCGGTTGAGGCTATGACCCTCATAGTCACCTATGAGGGTCATAGGTGAATTCGGTTGCATTTCAGAGCATATTAAAAAACAAGCCTTGGCGATGACCTAACGCATCATGGTATCCTGACCACCAGGTGACTATATTGAGGGTCATGGTTATAGCAATCTCGAAAGAACCTCCCTCGCAAGTTTCGTCTCATTCCAAAAGATAATTTCACGAATTCCTTCAAGACGACGATAGCACCAGGATGCCCTGAGTCCCAGAAGTGCGGTAGTTCGAATCTGATATGGGAATCGTGTTCTGTGGTCCCAAGAACCCCCGAGATACAAATTTGGTTGCATTTCAGAGCATATTAAAAACAACTGACCACCAGGTTACTATTGAGTATCATGGTCATGACCGACAACCTCAAGAGAACCTCCCCAATAGGTTTCAATCCATTGCAAAAGATATTTTCCCGCATTTCTTGGAGACGATGATAATACCAGGATGAGCCCCAGGTGCGTTGTAGTTCCGATTTGGCACCAGAATCGTGTTCAGCAACCCCAAAAACCCCGAGTAAGAAATCCTGGCCTATTTTGGATATATTTGGTCATTTTTTCAACATTTTTAATATTATTTCCTGGAAATGCATTGGAGAAGATGCATTTTTCTCTGTAGGAATGCTAAAATGCATATCATGAAAGAATAAACTGGTAACATTTTTTTAAATGACTTCTAGAATCGATTTAAAAAAAATCTTCAAAATCGGTTCTGGAGATTTTTTTTTCAACCTTTTCTGCTTTATTTTCTTGACTAGTAGCAGATGAAGTATGTATTTATTCATATAAGATATGTCTCGCTAACAGAATATGGAAAGGAGAGTTGCCACAGCAAGCTGAAATAGCTGCCAAAGCTCAGCAACTTTGTTCACATACTTATGTAATAATACTTTCATTTGATACATTTTTGTAACATTTTGATCCATTCATAGAATACCCAGAGTGAGTACATATTAGCATTGCGGCTTGTGGATATCTGTCTATTATAATTTAAGCGTGGAAAATAAAGTAGAATCCAGCACACATAGAAGTTATAGGAGGTTTAGGCACAGCCGACTCAATACTAGGCCAGAACAATGCTAAAGCAAACAAACAAAAGGAACAAAATATTGATGGCAACAAAATTTAGGAAAGGGAGCTAGATACATCCAAGAGAATGAACTGAGGTAGTTTTATCCTCGATTCCAACTTCTTCAAATTCATTCATCCGAAGGAAGCTATTAAACACTCAAAAACTATATCTAAGATACCCGTTTTTATCTTGGGAATGTATATGTTTATTTATTGTCTGTGCTTTGCTATATCTCTTCTAATATTTTAACCCCACTATTCCCAACTTTACCAAAAACTTTTTTCATCAAAATGTCCTTTATTCCTTCCATGGTGGCAAAAAGATATTCACTAATTTAACTATTTAAAATTAATAAACTATGAAAGAGTTTACACTGTGAATGCACTATTACACTATAAATAAGAAATAATCACCCTTATTCACTAAAAACACTATTAAAGTACTGCTACCAAGTAGCCATCATCGTAAACTAACCAACGGTGATTCTGATGATGACTACTAGGTAGCGTAAAGGTTGATAATTTCTTATTTACAGTGTTTTTAAAATTATATCAAACCTTTTTAAGATAGATGTATGGAGGAAAATTATTTCCCTTTTAAGAAAAACTACTATAAACAAACAACCCATTTCATGGGCAATCTACTCTCTCCTTTTTGGGCCAATATAATTCTAAGCGAACTTGAAACCTCCTTAAAATCAAAATTGAATCAGTTTCCAAAAGTTTGGTATAGATATGTTGATGATATTCTCGTGATTATAAGTAAAGATTTCGATTTACATGACTTTTTGAACATGTTTCATATCTAATTTGATTCACTGAAATTCACTGATGAAATAGAAACAGATAAGCAGCTTCCTTTCATTGATATTAACATTATGATGATAATCACTTGGATTTCGACATATACAGAAAACCCACTCAAACAAATAGGTATATTTCGGAGAATTTAGCTGCACCATTTAATTATAAAATCCATCTAACAGTCTTGTTCATAGATTATTGTACGTACCCTTGAGCTAGCAAAATTGTAATAACGAAGTAGATAAACTTCAAAAAATAGCGTTAGACAATGGTCACGACAAATCTTTGATCAATAAATTAATTTCTAAGCAAAGAAGGGAATTGGAACGCAACCAACTCCGAATTAGAGTGATTTCTGTCCAATAATTCCATGAATAAACAATAAAGAGTTCACATTGTGGATATATTATAACACTATTGATAAGAAATAATCAACCTTATCCACTAAAAATACTATTGAAGTACTGAGGACTTTTTGGCTACCAAGTAGCCATCATCAGAGTAAACTAAATTATAAATCAAAATGTTCCTGTTTAAATACCATTTGGGGATAATAATGTAAACAAAGGATGGAGATAAATCGGAATTTAATATAATCCCATAAAAATTAAATGTTTCACTTATCATCCTTCAGTTATTAATAAATTCCATAATGTTTTCCAAATTTTCAATACAACCAGCTTATAGAAGTGAGAACATGCTAAAAACCATTTAGGCAACAAATTTGGGCTTTACACAATCTATTGTGAATCGTGTTCAAAATGCTATGTGAGTCAAACTAGAAGGAACATTTTAACTTGGTATAAAGAACATTTTGCCCTTATAATGAAGATCAATCGTGAAAAACAAAATAATAATAATGAAAATAAAAATCATACCATTTCTCAAGAAACGTTATCATTTTCAAAACAGTACGGACAATAATCTAGGTAATTCAGGGATGGAAATGTATAAAGGAAAAAAATAATTTATTAAATTCCGATTTATCGCCAAATATTATTTAAACAGGTACATTTTGATTTATAATTCAGTTTACTGGGACGATGGCTAATTGGTAGTCGAAAGGTCCTCAGTACTTTAACAATATTTTCAGTGAATAAGGGTGATTATTCCTTATTTATAGTGTTAGATAGATATACCAAATGAAAATGAGAAATATAATATTGGCTCTTATTATAAAATTATGGTAGCCTTAATTTATTAAAATCACAACATTTTAGGTTATTCGATTGACCAAGCAGGGTATCTTAACCTTTGTTATGTACTATGATGTCACATGTTTGAATATGAACACTAGGAACTGTAAATAATGCGATGTATACATTAAAACATATTAATACAATTTCGAAAAAATAAACTTCGTATGTATTAGAGCAACAGCCATACGTGAAGCATAGGACTACGATTGAGGAGATACGCGGTGTTGTATGCTTTGCTTCCCGGCTTGTATAGAGTCGGCTGTGGCTTAGGCACAATTTGTACAAGTTATTATCAAGTCAATACAGTAGAGTTCTTTTGTTATTTCAGCGAGTGCTCAAGCAATCATCAATATCGGCCAGCGCATAGGTCAACGGGGATTTGCTAGAATCATTCTAGAGAAAAATCTTTCATTATTGTCCTCCCTTTCAATGTGAACATAATGTGGGGGAAGTTTCGTACACATACTTAGAATATTACACCATTTTCGTCTAATTTCAAGCCACCCTCTCTAATTCATAAGTGATATAGTTCTTTTATGACGTAATGCGCTTTAGCAATACATACAAAACGATCGATCGAATTCCCGACAGCTCAAGTAAGAGAGTGACCTCCATTATGTAGCAGTTCACAAGATTACAAGCTGAAACAAGTTGGTAGTTCAATAATAAATATTTTGACGATATTTTCCGACCTCACAATAGAAGGACAGGAATAATGCGCCACAACTGCATCATGTATTGAGAAAATTTCTAGATTTGTGATTGAATACGAGGGCAATGTAAAAGTCCCTGAAAAATTAAAAAAGAAATGATTTATTTGGTCAAAACCTATTTTATTTCTCAACATAATCTCCATATTCCACACACTCCGAACAACGTTTTTCTAATTTTTCGATTCCTTCCAAATAATACGATTTCGACAATCCTTCAAAATAGGCGTTTGATTCAGCGATGACCTCATCGTTGAAGCCAAATCTCTTTCCGCCAAGCTATTTCTTCAAGTTTGGAAATAGATACAAATCCTAGGGAGTCAAATCTGGAGAATATGGTGGATGACGAACCAATTCGTAGCGTAATTCATGCAATTTTGCCATTGCGACTGCAGACCTGTGCGCCGGTGGGTTGTCCTGGTGGAAGGGTATTTTTTTCTTTGCCAAATGCGGCCATTTTCGCTTCATAGCGGCATTGAATCGATCCAACAGCTCAGCATATAATATATGCCGGTGATCGTTTTGCCCATTTCAAGGTAATTGATATGGACGATACCGTGTGCATTCCAAAAAACTGTCCCCCCAACTTTGTTGGCAGATAAACCCACTATGGCCTTTTTTGGCTTCGATTCGCCAAGACGAGTCCACTGTTTCGACTGTTCTTTGGTCTCTGGTGTGTTGTGATGGATCCATGCTTCGCTACAAAGTGAAAACTCCTTATCGCGCTTGAACATCGCCAATTACCGGTCGTTCAATATCATACCATTTTATCGACGATTTCTGGCGTTGTAACCTCAATTGGACGACGAAAGCATTCGGCATCCTTTGTGGTCATAATACCACAACGAAAATCAGTAGACCACTTGTGAATCGTTCCAATCGATAGTGAAGAGTTCCCATAATGTTTAACGAGCGATCCTTTGGTTTTCGTAATATTTCCACCCAAGAAATAAAGTTCATTGAAGACGCGAAATTTACTTTTTTCCATGTTTACAAAAATCTTCGAGGCTGCTTGCTTTTGACGGTTGTCAAAACAGGACTGGATGACATATCAGTATGAAAATGTTAATGCTAGTTGAATATGGTACATCACAAATGTCACATGGGATTTTCGATTGTGGCCGTTGCATCCTTTTGGGCATGCAGGAAAGCCTTCGCAAGCACATGGGGTCTACAGCAGTGGGTTCTGCACTGAATCTATATGGCAATTAGCTGTCCAATCATGACCTACGCAGCCGTTGTGTGCAACGGCTTGCTGGTCTGGGTCAGGTCGGGATGAGATAGCATCTATTGTCACCTTCCATATACCAGACGTCCTCATAACCCAGAGGACAGACTAGGAGAACAAGGACCACTTCCGTCAGTGGAACTCGTGTGGTTCCAAGTATGGCTAGTCTAACGAACCAGAGTCTACTCGTGATTGTTTCTTAATATATTATGGTGTAACTTTTATATCTAAACTTTAATACTTGAATAATCTACATAATCGCATCTCCGGGAGAACAACGTCACAACTGCAAAATTTTGAATGAATCAGGAAACGCGAATGAACAGAACTGAATGACATATCAGTCTGAAAATTTTAATGCGTCCTAGTTGAAGATGGCACATCACAAATGTCACATGAGATTTTAGATTGTGGCGCGATCTGTCCTATTTTTCAGAGACTTTTTACCTTGCCCTCGTATCAAATCAATGATATTCATAAATCTTTTGTCAAGAGTTCGGGATACATAAGCCGATTTGGTCCCAGTTTACTCAATTCAGTTCACTACACTACCGCGACCTGTAGCGGTGACTAGTATTACATTTTCCTATATTATATTATTATATTTCTATATTAAGTAGAGATGTTAAAAAACGCTGTTGACGTGAAGAAAGAAATGTCTTCATGGCTCAAGGTCAGCCATTATTGTGAGGTTGAGAATTTTTTCAATGTTTTGAATAAAAGTAACCATTTGATTTAATTAACTGTGTTAAAACAAATCTAGAAGTTCTTAACTTTTCATATCAAATAATACAAATTATTTGTAGGTACGCTTGTAAAGGTAATTTACTGTTGTAGGTTGTAGTGTTAACCAAATGTGCGAAGGAAAATAAAGGGCCCACTCACTGATTCTGCTTGCATCGAATTAAAATTCAATAGTACCAAAAAATACATATTTTAGAATTACATGGCCAAAAGACAATGAGTGGTAAAAGGAAGTATTTTTCAGAAGGCACATCCCTGTTACAAAATGCTTTTTGAGGGATTACTTGCTCGATTATTAAAATAAAATTGAACCTACACCTGAAACATTTGGATATGGACAATATTTTCAGCTTTAAGTCAATATTATTAATCCATATTGTAATGTTAAAGTACTTAAGCAACTTATTTGAAGAAACAAACAACCATGAAAATAACATTTCAACAAATATTCAAGTAGGATCCATTTTTGGAATCATACAAGTTGGTAGTTTTTCTTCCTTATTAATTATCTTTGATCTTGTGGACGTGCATTTCATTTTCTGTTGCCTACTTATGTACCTATTATTGATATTGATAATGAAGTACCAAATAAAAACATATTACTTACGTTTAATCCAATCATTAGTTGATGGAAAAACGAGCCTAAGTTAAAAGAAAATATTTTTGAGAAAATTCATCATCTTATATTCGAAACCTTTCTTCCATTTATAATTTTTTTTTCAACTTGTGAACTTACCCCTACCTGTGTTGAATCATTGATTCGGATTTTTGTAATGAAGATGTGTTTGAAAAAGGTAATTTTTTTCTTTACTATGAAATAACAAAGTGTTGCTTAAAACACCATGAAGGCCATTTAATCAAAGTGAACTTTGTTTGACATGAACCCTCCATCCATTTGCATGGTTTTTTCAATTGATAAAAGCCTTATCTTTACATATTACAAGGGCAAGGTGAAAAGTCCCTCAAAAATCGAAAATGCCATGTGACATATGTGAAGTACCATCTTTAACTAGGACGCACTAAAATTTTCAGACTGATATGTCATTCAGTTCCTTTTTGACACCCATCAAAATCAAGCAACATTGAAAATTTCTGTGAACATGGAAAAAGTGAATTTCGCGTCTTGATTAAACATTATTTCTCAGGTGGAAAATCCAAAGCATCGCTTGTTAAACATTATGGGGACTCTTCACCATCGATTGGAACGATTCACAAGTGGTTTACTGATTTTCGTTATGGTAGTATGACCACAAAGGACGCCGAATGTTCTGGTCGTCCAATTGAGGTTACAACGCGACAAATCGTCGATTGAATCTATGGTATAATATTGGACAATCGGCAAGTTAAAGTGCACGAGATTGCTGAGGGTATGGGCATCTCAACCGAACATTTTGCATAAATTTTTTTGGCGATGTTCAAGCGCGATAAGGAGTTTTCACTTTGTAGCGAAGCATGGATCCATCACAACACACCAGAGACCAAAGAACAGTCGAAACAGTGGACTCGTCTTGGCGAATCGAAGCCAAAAAAGGCCATAGTGGGTTTATCTGCCAATAAAGTTAGGGCGACAGTTTTTGGAATGCACACAGTATCGTCCATATCGATTACCGTGAAAAGGGCAAAACGATCACCGACGTATATTATGCAGAGCTGTTGGATCGATTCGACGCCGATTTGAAGCGAAAGCAGCCCTATTTGACAAAGAAAAAAGTGCTCTTCCATCAAGACAACGCACCGGCGCACAGGTATGCAGTCGCAATGGCAAAATTGGATGAATTGCACTTCGAATTGGTTCGTCATCAACCATATTCCCCAGATTTGGCCCCCTGCGATTTTTATCTATTCCCAAACTTGAAGAAATGACTCGGCGGGAAAAAATTTGGCTCCAACGATGAGGTCATCGCTGAAATCAACGCCCATTTTGAAGAATAGACGAAACAGTATTATTTAGAAGGGTTCGAAAAATTAGAAAGACGTTGGATGAAGTGTATCGGCCTACAAGGAGATTATGGAGAAATAAAGTAAGTTTCGACCAAAAAAATCATTTCTTGTTTCATTTTGCCCTCGTATATATATTATTCTGACAGATTGTGTCTGAATGTATATTTTTTCACTAGATAGTGGAATATTAATTCTGACATGAGTTAGAGTTATATATTAATAATTAATTTCGCCAAATGAAAAACAGCCTTTTTAGGGAAATTTCTAAAATGTTTTTAGAGAAAGTATAGTCTATTAACACGTTTGGAATGTCATTTCCCACATTCGCGAAACGTGGCCTTCGCGTTCGGCTTGGGGCTACAAACTTCCGCTCGATGATCGAAATCCCATGACCACTGATAGGCTCCTCCTTCTCCTCCAGTACTTGAAGTATATAGCATGCCAGTGCCGAGTGAGCCCAGAAACAGCCGAGGGTAGAGAAGTGTATATTGTGCTAGACACAAGAGTTAGCCAGTGCGGCAACGGTTCCTGCGATTTCGGTATATTTCCAAACTTGAATAAGAAATGACTCGGCGGAAAGTGATTTGGCTCCAATGATGAGGTCATCGCTGAAAAAAACGCCTATTTTGAAGGATTGCCGAAATCGTATTATTTGGACTGGATCGAAAAATTAGAAAAACGTTGAACGAAGTGTATCGGGCTACAAGGATATAATGTTGAGAAATAGAATAAGTTTTGATCAAATAAATCATTTCTTGTTTCGTTTTTCAGGGACTTTTCACCAGTGGTGGCTCCTCGAAGGAGGCTAAGGAGGCTCAGCCTCCTCACCAATTTATCTTGTTCATTTTATTTCCTGTTTCTATAATGATTTTTTAAATTTTACAATTGATTCCCAGTTCTCAGTAGTTATTTTTAATCTGGCAACAGTGCCCTGTGGCTAGGCTTCGTATATTTCTCAAACCCTAAACTGTAAACACGTGTTGCTCAACACAGTTGCCGTTTTTTCGACCAGTCCAATTGCTTAATACCGTAAAACATAGCTGAAATGGCAACACTCTCAGTAGGCTAGCCTGCCGCCCGCCTTTAAGTTCAGTACGGTCGGCGTGGTACGGAATACAACACATGCGTGTTGCGTCGATGCTTGTTTTGTTTTATGCGGGTATAATAGTTGAGTGACGCCACGAGAAGTAAGGTTAGATTAGAATTTGTCTGTTCGGTAAACTATTAATTGTAAAAAATGGACAACTAGTAGAAAAATTTTTAGGTTTTTACGATGTTAGTTTGGGAAGAACAGCGGTCAATTTATTTAATTTTTTAATGGAAACATTTTAACGATTTGACTTTGCGAATAAATCAATTGCTCAAACCTACGACGGCGCATCTGTAATGGCGAGACATATAAATGGTCTTCAAACAAAAATGAAATCAGTTTTGCCTCAGGCTATTTTCACCCATTGTTACGCTCACTACATGAATTTGGTTTTAAGTAATGCATGCAGTTCGAATTTTTTTTTCCAACTTATCATCATTTTCAAATTTTTTTAGCAAATCCACCAAACGAACTGAAGTTTTAAATAACATAGTAGGAAACAGAATTCCCTGTAATGCTCCAACTCGATGGAATTTTACATCACGTGCAGTGTTTACCATCCATAAAAATAAAGACAAATTAATTGAAATATTTGATTTTATATTAAACAGTAATGACTTTTCACAAGATCAGGTTTCATTAAATGCTGCTGTTGGCTTAAAATCTTATTTAGAAAATGATGAATTTTTGTTTCTTTTTGGTAATTTTAAATTAATATTTGAACAAACTTATCTTATTTTTCAAATTTTACAACATAAATTCACTGAAATAATTTATTGGAGAGATCGTTTGAAACATCTCATTGATAAAATTTCAAGTTTCCGTAATACAGAATATTTTATTTGAAAATTTGTCAACTGATGAGGCTCTTGCCGCGAAAAGGAGGAAAATATATAATTTGGTAGACAAGAAACTACATTATAAACAACATTTTTATGAAATTTTAGATACTATTAAAGGTCAAATTGAGATTCGATTTTCCGATTCACATGAATTGAAGTTTTTCGACTTGAATAGAAGATTTTTCGAATCTTTTTCAAAAGAGTTTCCCCATACACTTTTAGATAACTCAGTTCTAAAATATAAATTTTTCGATAAAATAGCACTGCACAATGAATCATGCGTTGTATATTCGAATAAAGATATTTTAGGCCAGTACGACAGTCGATGACAATGATTTGCAACAGCTTCTACCTCAGTTTTATAAACTACTTTGTTTGACAGTCACCATTCCTGTCACGTCGGCATCAGTGGAGAGATAGATCATTTTCTACTCTCAAACGAATTAAAACATACATGCGAAATACAATGGGCCAAAATCGTTTATACAATGTTAGTTTAATATCTATTGAAGAAGATTTAGTAAACACTTAAAAACAAAATGATACATTTTATGATAATATTATTGATCATTTTTCGCAAATTGAAGATCGTAGAATTCCGTTAATATATAAAAAAAGTTAATAAAATTAATAAAAAAAAACAAAATATGAAAAATTCCAAAAAAAAGGAAATATATTAAGAATCCAAAAAAAAATAAAAAACAAAAAACGAACGAATAAGAATTTTTTGCCAAGAGAAACTCTATACCTCCACGTTGGATCTTGCTGGGTAACAATTAATTTTGTCACTGAAGTAGCTGGTACGGTCGCTGCGCAAAGGTTAAATTAATTGGCTGAATAGAGTATATTTTTACAAAAAAGTTTTATGTTCAGCCTCCTCTCTTAAAAAGTTCACGAGCCGCCACTGCTTTTCACCTTGCCCTCGTATATTACACAACAAATTGTTCGCAATTTAATAGTATCCCTTGATTAGTATTGTAACGCATATAAACATTGATTCCCATATGAAGGAAACAATGAATATATAATTATTTAACATCGAAATAATATGTTTGTAAGAGCAACCGTAGTAAGTAACTGTATTTGAATTTTTGCGCAGCTGCAAAATAATATTGTAAAGCAATATTGTTATTACCTAACCAAATTACTATGTTAGTAGAGTAACTAAAAGTGATTTATGGTCACACGAACATGTATGTAATGCGGGACAGGCAACTTTTTCGCGATAATCTCCGTATAATTTGGATTAATCTATAATATTTAGTAATCTATTCTCCGCTAGATATCTATTACGATAGGTATTCTATAAGAACATTTATGGTTTATACGCTAGTTGGTAAGTGGTATTTACATTTTTTCAATTAATTCTTAGGTACTATTACTCTCCTGAGAATACTTGTATACAAGATTAATCAATAATAGACAGTTACATATTGTTCAAACGTTCTTGACGGGAGATCCTTTGATCAAGACTATTCCAGTAATTTATAGCAGCTGTTATAGTTTAAGAACGATTCCCATTTCATAGTTCTGCAATTGAAGTTTATTAGGAAATAGGAACAAAATCCCTTTTTGGCATAAGGCGACCTAAGACTTCACATTTTTTTATACTTTGACTCCACGAGAGGGAAACCTATAATGGTCGAAGAACATGTGAGCCATTGGTGGAATGTTGGGAGAGGATATAAGCATTCGAATTTTTCTTCAACGTTCTTAAGTTATAGGCATAGGGAAAGTCTGGTAGGACGAAGTTCGCCAGGTCTCGAGTTCGGCAATAAAGCGGTAACTAGTTTGAGCTAGTCTAGTCCGCCTATCTGGAATCTCTTGTGGTGGAACAACATACGAGTTTTCTGATGACCACCGACCATGGAAACATATATACAAAAAGGAGAGATCTCCCACCTTTCTACGATGTTTTAGAGAGGTCAATGAAGTGTGACATCATCAGTCAAACGAATATCTCTCTTCTGGATAGAATCCAACAACTCTAGCGTATGTTTGGGAGCCGAGCTCCAAACATGTAAACAGTACTCCAGGACAGGTCGCATCTGTGCCTTGTAGATTATGAGGATTTGCTGGGATGTGAAGTAGCTCTTGGCACGGAATAGAAAACAAAGTTTTTGTGAAGCGGGTTTCGCAATGAACCTCATATGATCGTCTCAGGGGAGGGTGCTGTTGGTGATGATCCCGAGCATTGTTGTGGAGGACTTCATAGGAATAGTTGTATCTTATACTTCCAGCAAATCGTTGATATGGAGTGTAGCAAAGCTGCCTTATTAATTATCGATTACAATTCATTCAGATATCAAACATGCTGCTAAAATTTAAGCTGGGTTTAAGAACACCCAATAACGTAAAGAGAATTTTTTTTTTGTTGCCTTTTATTATGGACAGTCAAGAATATGAGTTCATTTCTTAGTACGACCGTCCCATCATAAACTGATACAGTTTGTATCTGTGGGACGGAAACAAAATATATAGTTGCTGAATCCTTGTGAAGGAAGCGTCATCGTAATTTGTAAAATACCGACAAAGTTCCAATAGGAAATTGTAATTTACGAAGTCAACAGAAATGGTTCTAAATGAAACAAGTGCTTTTCAGTATATTGGTAGTCGAGATATATTTTTATGATCAATTCGAAACGGCGAATGGATCACTTGCTATGGTTAAAACGGAGATTTTTTACCCTGTCTTTTCTTTTGCAGCTACAATCTATTCAGGTGACCATAAAATAAGACGTGCAGTCGTTTCTTATTAAATATCTAATTAGAATATTAAGTTGATATAATTATCATTAATACCTAAATTCAAGGAAGTCTAAATAAGGTCATAAAATCAAGGTCCCTGTCAACAAAAATAGAATAGTTCTTTTATATTCAGCTCACTAGACTGGGGCAAGTCTCTCTCTCATTAGGTAAAAGTTACTACCCCCAAACATATTACCAAAATAGGAGTGGTTATTCAAGATTATAAAAAACCAAACACACCACACTAAAGTAAGTTATATTTTAACTTTTCGAGTTAAATCTTACTTTGACTATTTCACGATTCACTTGAATTATATTCTTTTTAAACTTTTCAAGTTTTCTAGTTAAGCTTGCGTTGTGGTGTTTATGGTAGAATGTTCTCTAAGTTCATTTAGAATCAAGTCATAGTGCTTAATACACAAGATTTAGAATTCCTTGAATAATTAAATCATAATAGTTTTGTTTAACTCTTTACCCTGGTACATCCGGATTGAGTTAAATCAGTTTTTATTTCATATTTAGGTTCTAATAAGTTTGATTTAAAATTAAGGATTGATTAATTATTTTCTAAGTTTAACATAATCTCTTGATTAATACTTTAGTTATATTTGATCTTTTGTCTTTTAATTCATTTTTATAATTGTTTATTTCTTTATTATTATTAAACATTTTATATTTGTTTTGATCGAGAGTTTTTCTACTTAGCGTAATTTATAAACTACCCTCGATCACACAGTGCTTAAATAATGTGTTAGTGTCTCAACCAAAGAAGAGTGAGTATTACATATATCTATTGATCGTATTGTTGCCTGATTTGCCTAGCTAATGAGAAACCTGTGATGTGGGTTTCTTCCTGGTTATCGGTACACGCACTGCAAGTTATATTGATATTAGTTAATCAAGGCAAATGATATATAAGAATGAATTTGATAAAATACGTAAATTGATAACCTTTAGTGAACAAAGTAAACCAAGGAAGGGCTCGTTATTACAGGAGCAGAAACAAATTTGGTACCAAGGTAGATCCCTGTGGAACACCATTGTTTCGGAGGATATTCCGTCAACCACCACATGGAGTGATCTATCTGAGAGAAAACTTGATAGTAAGCGACAAAGTTGAGGTGGCAAACCATATGACGGAAGTTTCCCAAGAAGGCTTTGGTGCCAGACTGGATCAAATGCTTTGGAAATATCCATTGATACAGCTAGAGATTTCCCATGTCTTTCAATAGATTTCTGCCCTACATGTGTTACGTAGGCAAGCATGTCTCCAGTTGATCCAGTCGGTCATTCACAATTTTGAAGCTCTCTAGGTATTTGATGAGCTCGATGTTGATTGCCTTCCCTTTGGAGATCACAGATAATAGTACAATATGTCTATAATTATTGGGAAGGGTCTTCTTCCCTTTTTTTGGAAATATTTGCGCCCTAGTTGTCATTCAGCTGGAAGGAACACACCAAGCTAGTATGAAAGGGCAAACAACCTGTAGAAAACTGGTGTTAATTCAGGCGCACATTCCTTCAGAACGACAGATGTAATTTAGTCTGGCCTCATATACTTTTTGGTATTCAGATCAAGCAGAGTGCGCTCAGTTTTGCGCTGACGAAAGACAGTGTCAGGCATATGGCTAACGATGGCAGCAATATTAGGAGGTACATCAGTACAAAACTGCCACATCGAGTTTAAATAATGAGTTCTGTTGGTGTGCAATTCGGTTTGAGTCTGGAACCTATTGTCAAGCTAAGCGCTTAAAATAAATAGTACTATAAAGTTTATTAGGTACTTGAAAATGCATGTGTTCGTTCTCCAATGGTTTCTAGATAATATTCTTGAAATTTAACAGCTGTGAAATTTTGAGGTCATCGGCATACAAACAGTAGTCAGAATGTATAAAACAAAAGTATCTTAGATCTAAAACGCCCGACTAATAGTATATAAAATAAATCAATAAAGTAAAGTTTTACTATACGAATATAGCTTTTCAATACCAGCGAGCTTAGCGAGTATCTTAAAATAAAAGACATACGAGTTTAGTAAAACTGCTTTTCTTACGAGGTTTGCTTATATTATTTTGTGTTAGTAATTATAAGCAAATAATCATAGATATGTATTACAAAGTTAGAAATTGGAAAAAATTCATAATAGGTACCTGCACCATTTATTCAGTGCAGTCAGAGCTGATTGTATTGGAAGATCAGAGTGTTCAGAAATTTTTCTCTGACGATTCGGCATACTCGGTCACGTGGCATCCTAGGTTGGCTATTTTCCTCAATCCATTATCGACTACTATGTTCTAGATGGTGGGTGACAGTACTTCCCCTTGTGGAGATAATTTAGGAAACAATAACATAAAATTATTTGCCTGAAATATAGGAAGTAATTTGTAACTACCGGGATATCAAAAACTATTTCGGTCAAGGGTGGTTGTGGAATCTAAAACGTGTGTCTTACTTTACGTTTGAAATAATTATGTCACTGTCACACTGACATCATCAATAACCTACTAATTTCACACCTATTTATTTCAGTTGTAAAACAATAATGAACTACAAATTATGAAATAATTATGTGAACTTTGAACCTTTTCAGCCACAATGCGGCTTAAAAACTGTTTTGAAATAGTTAGTTTTCCGTAAACCGATTGACGTTCACGTGAGAAGCTCGTAGCACGCGAGTTAGAAAAGTGAAAACTGGTTGTAGCTAATACGGCTTTACGACGACTTTTCGCGTGCCGTTTTCGCTCCATGTAGTTAGATTTAGTATCGGACCGTGCCCGACGGCCCTTCTTTTTTCGATAAATCTCCATTAAATAGGAAAATTTAATTAAATAGTTTGAGCTATTCTCAGATCTCAGCTACGCGCGTCTAACGTGCGACGTACCAAAGGAAATTTTCTCTCGCGACTAAAATATACACAAAGCGGGCAAAAGCTAGCGGCCCATAGCCAAAAACACTTTATTACAACTGGCGCCGGTCGCACGGGGCAAGAAACGGCCCCAAATTAACAAGATCGAGGTAAAATGTATAAACTCTAACTTACGCGCAAACTTTCTAATTTCGATAGGCTACGTGAAAATCCCGGAGTCCAAAGCGCTAAAGACTTCTGAGTGTTACAATATTCGTATAAAATTGCGAAATTTCGCACTTTTAGAAACTTCAAATTAATAATGATATAATTATTTCAAACGTAAAGTAAGACACACGTTTTAGATTCCACAACCACCCTTGACCAAGATAATTTTTGATATCCCGGTATTTGTAGTATTATCGATTGATCATTATTTCGTTTTATTACATTACATTTTATGTGATTTTCCCTAATTTCTTAGTTTGACATTTCTTATCTTTTTTGTTCAATTTATTATTTTCTAACCAATTTACATTACTTTTCTTTTCATACTGCTCTCACATAAATCCTTAAACAAGGACACTCAAGCTATAATGTAAATAGCTGTGGGATGAATCTGATTCTTTTAGTTATTTTCTCATTTTATATTTACTTATATTAATATGTTATGTTACTGAAATTGAAATTAATTTTTGAATAAAAGTATTACTATTAATATGATTATTAATTTACTTCTTCACAATTTTATAGGAATTTGACAAGATTTAACGTGTACACTATAAAACGAATTTACTATTCAATATCTTCAGCTTGTTCGGATGTATCAAACAGTTCAGAGACCCCTGGTCGAAAGATCAACTCTAGTGCAGTGATCCTCGTCGCATTATGTTAATTGTTTTAAGCAGAAGTACAAATTTATGATGCAGAACAGTTATTTTTGTTAGTTTATGTCATTCGCGAGTATTATTTCCCGTCTATGTGTATAGAGACTATATTGACACACCTGAATGAAATAACGGATGGGGACGGAGTCATCTTATGTTAGTTATGCTAATTCGTATTGGTAAACGTGTTCGCCTATTCAAACATATATTTTTTAAGCATTTTATTGATTAGTAACCGCGGATTATTTACATAACCGGGAAGATTTGACATGTTGCAGAAGAACCCCAATATTTGGAAATATTAAATTATCTAATATTTACTTTTCCTGGTTCATCGGAAAGACACTTCATGCACATTCTAATCAAAATATTGAACTGCAATCATTTTATTTATTAGTAACCGCGGATTATTGACATAACCGGGAAAATTTGACATGTTGCAGAAGTACCCCAATATTTGGAAACATTAAATTATCTAAGATTCACTTTTCTTGGTTCATCGGAAATGCATTTCAGGCATATTCTAACCAAAATATTGAACTGCAATCATTTTATTCATTAGTAACCTCGGATTATTCACATAAACGGGCATATTTGACATGTTGATGTTGCAGAAGAACCCTAATATTAGGAAACATTAAACTATCTAAGATTCACGTTTGTCGGTTCATCGGAAAGGCATTTCAAGCATATTCTAACCAGAATATTGAACTGCAATCATGATTGTAAATTATAATGCAAATAAATAATGGATTCAAAGCCGGCCCTAAGCTAAATGGCGCCCAAGGCATTGTCCTTTTTAAAAGGCGATAGTGGTATTAACGGACAACAAAAATTTAAATATTTTTCAATGAAATAGTGCTTGATGGAAACTACTTGATGAACTAACTGAATCTTCAATACTTTGCATATAAACCATGAACTAATTCAGACTTATTGGATCTTCACAACACCGTTCTTTTTCAAAAATAAAAAACCAATGTTAATTGTATTTTCTCAAAAACTGAATGTTCCAAAACAAAGCACCATATGCGTCCTTCCGGACCTTTTGGAAAGGTAAAGGAATATAACCCCAAATCCAGGACATCCTTCCTAATACAATACGGTTGGCAACCCTATTCCAGTTCCATTCGTTCTATTGTAGGCAATCGGAAATATATATTATTAGTGTGAATTTTGATAGGTAGTATCCACATCTATAATATTATGTATTTCCTGTTGCATGACTATATCTTAGTAGGTATATTATAACACGTTATACCATGCGGCACTGTAAGAAAACAAATTCTTGTTGCACATGTGCACGACCTGAAATGACCTTATGATAATATGTAACCCTAAGGCAGACATGTTCAACTTCTCCGTAAGAATTGGACACCTTTGAATTTACAAAGTGTACCTTTTGCTTGTAGGTACCTTAACTATTTACATAAAGCTGCAATTTACCCATCACCTCGAACATACACAAACGAATCAATTTCATAACTATATCCTTCATATAATGTAAGTTGAAACATATAACGTATTATGGTATTCAATTTAAAGGGACGGTTAAAAACGGCTTACTTCTTTTTGCTATAATTTTGGCAATAATGGACCGATTTTTATTATTCAGATTGCATTTAAGTTCCTTTTTTTCAAGTTATTATTATAATGCACATGGTCAATCATAGATGAATGAGAATTCTTCCGTATAATTTCATGTGTATAGTTTAATTTATGATTGATTATCACAACTCTACAAAAAAATGTTTTGTCCTTGTCCTAAAATTTATGGCAGTTCATTGGAGATTTTAAGATGGTAGGATTTTTATTGGAACTACAGGGTGGAAATACAAAATATCTATCCTATCTCTGTTTGTGGGATAGTAGAGCGGACGCTCAACACTTTGTTCAACGATCATGGCCACTGAGAACCAAAACATTAAATGTGAACCTATTGCTGAATCTGAAAATGTATTAATGCCGCTTTTACACATAAAGTTAGGACTTATGAAACTATTCCTAAAAAAGGTAGATGAAAGGTCTGAAGCTTTACATTAAAAAAAACTGCAGTTCAAAGTTGTCAGAAGCAAATTCCATTGAAGAATTTCCAAAACTACTTACTAGTGCTCAACAAAAAAGTTGGAATAATTTTAAAGGAATAGTTTCTGGATTTTTAGGGAATAACAAAGTTGAAAATTACCGAGAGTTAGTTTAAAACATGTTAGAAAACTTTGAAACTATGGGTTGCAGAGTGCCTCTAAAAGTACGCTCTTTCAGATAAATTTGAAAAAAACATGGGGCGTACTCGGAAAAAACAAGGAGAACGTATTCATCAAGATATCATGGACTTCGTGCAACGTTATCGGGGCCAATACAACGAAAATATGTTGAAGGATTACATTTTGGGGTTTAGTGATAGAAAGTACTTATAACATGAAAGAAAAAGTAATAAGGTTCACTTTTGAACTTCATTCAACTATTTTGTAATTCGATATGATAGTAAAAGTTGATAAAAATTATATATAAATATGTTTGTTTCGATTTATCAATAAATACAAATTTAAACTATGGATTTTCTAAAATATGGATCAACTGTTCTCCTGGATACAAAAGCAGACTTTTTCAGGCCATAATTTTTTTTTCGTCTAGCTATCGATAAATCTATTGAAATTTCGTACCCACTTATCGAAGTCAAAATTCGTGTTGACCTGTGTTATCATTGGTCATTCTGAAATGTCTTTCAATCTTAGTCTTCAGTTGACTGCTATTTTCAAAAGTGACTCCCCAAACTGAATATATTTCGACTGACTATTAGTTTAGTTTATTGTTCTTGCTCAGATACAATATAAATATGTACAAAAAATATATGGAAGAATACCTCAAAGAGGTGTGGAGCACGTCTAGTTGAAATTTTATATAAATATGAATTACATTATATTTGTCATCGTAAATAAAAATAACATACAGATATGATTAGAGTGACTTAGAATACTTAGAAATAGGAATAGCTCAAATATCTTTGTCCGTAAAATATTCGTTCTGTGAGTAATAAGCTCGTTTTATAAGTAGAGATTTTAAATTGTTCTTGAGATGTCTTAATGGTAATTTTTTCAATGATTGGGGAATTTTATTATTATTTTTATTATGCAATATTGTACATTTTTCTGGAGATATGTATAATTAAGTTTATTGCAGATGTTGCTATTTTTTGTTCTTGTATTATGATCATGATTGTTGGCTTGTTCCTGAAATAGATGCTGGTTTTGATGAGTGAAGATAACTGCTTCAAAAATGTATTGACTTGTTAAAGTAAGTATATCATTTCCTATAAATATTACGTTGGAACTTGTTCTTTGAGACAAGTTGGGGATACCTCTAAGACATCTTTTTTGGGTGCCAAACACTCGCTCTACATCACTAGAATTACCCCCAAAAAATCATCCCATATTTCAATGTTGACTGCACAAACGCATGATAAGCAGTTAACGCTGCCTCATAGTACACTAAGACTGAAATGTTTTTTAGGGCAAAGCAATATATTGATAACGTTCTCACTACTTCATTTACTTGTTTATACCAATCTAATTTTGAATCAATGATTATACCGCAGGAAGTGCTATGTGTCACACACGTCAAATCAGTAACGGTATCACCCGAAATATTATTAATGGTCGATGTATATCCAAATTTGAGGATCTGAGTGTTATCTTTATCCATTCTTGAGTTATTTTAGTGAAACTAGTCTTCAGTAGTATCAATAATTTGGAATATTCTCCTTTCTGGAATAGCATCCTCTGTTGATACCGTTATTGAGTTTTCATCAGGAATTGTTGTAGGTGTTTTTTTCAGTGATACAGGTAGATAATTTGTATATAGTATGAAAAGAAGTGGACCAAATATGGAGCCTTGAGGTACACCCTTATAAGTTCTGTGCATTTCTGACTTGATCTGATCACCATTCGCCGTCTTAGAAATGCCATATCGTGGTCTATCTAGTAAGTATAACTGAATTGAATTAAATACCACTCCTCTGAAACCTTCAGTTTATTTAATAGAATTTTATGATCTACGCTATCGAATGCCTTGCTTAAGTCGAGGCATAATAATGAAGTTGCCATGTCATTATTTAGTGAATTGATTATATGGCACAAAGTTCCAAATATTGCTCCTATCGTAGATTTACCTTTCCTACATCCATTTTGGGTTTCAGATAGTATTTCAAATCGTTCCAAAAATATGTACATATATAATTCTATGGAATATTTTACTCAGATTCGGAAGCCATGCGATTGGTCTATAGTTTGAGATAGTGTCCAGAGGACCTTTTTTTATCAATCGGAAGTATCTGGGCAATTTTTAGTTTGTCTGGAAATATGTCTTAGCTTAAGCAATTGTGAATAATATGAGTCAATGGAAATACGATTTCTTTAGCCACATGCTTCAATAATTTTATTGGAATCCCATCATGACACCATGCATTAGTATTCTTTTAGAGTAATTATTATACGCTCAACATCATCCGGTCAGGTAGGTATAAGACAGATATTATTTTAATTTGCAGAAGATTAGTGTTGTCTTTATTGGTTGAATCAGGACATTGATGAATGAAGAAAACATTTATCTTATTTAATGTTACAATATAGAACTACTTGGAAGAAAATGTTTTTTGAGGCGTTACTTGTAGAATTGTTGATAGTTAAGGGTGAACGGTTTTGTTGTTGGTAATTCAATAGTTGTTTCCTTCAATATTGGGGTAATTGGAGAAAATACTGGGCGAATAAATTCTTGCTTGCAAAATACAAACTTTTATGTATAACTTAATATAACGTTGATATACCGATACAGGCTCGATCAAAGTTTTTAATTGACATTCACGGCTGTTCCGTATAAGTATTTGAAGCGTAGGGAGCGGAGCTTTCATAGGAAAATTATTCAAACACGATATTTCGGTGATGATTCGATTATTACGAATGTAGATACCTCAGCTTTCGCCAAAATCAGACAATCAATGTAAGGGTCGAGCATGGCCAGCATTAGGGAGATCCCCTGATTGCTCCACACACAATCCATAATCCAGAATATGTGATCGCTGGGCCTCGATTTTTTTCATTATTTTGACTATTTAACTACACGAGAGTGTAAGGCAGCGATGGAATGTTGTCTCCGGAACGTAGCATCTCTAGTGGCAGATATTCAGCTACTGAGTCTTCTCTATCCAATCGTTGATTGAAAGAGTTATACTTTCAGACAACGAACCAAGGTGGCTTAAATGGCTCCCAAGTAGACTAAGTTTTGTCTCAAAAACAGAGATGAAGAATGTGACATTAATTTTTTGTATTTTCTATAGATACCGATATACAAGCAACGAAATTTGCCCACCTTGTACATAATAATATCAAAATTTTCATCTCAAACTAACTGCAGCTGCTATTTTACGTGTATTTTGAGGTTGAGATTTTAGTTTGGGAAAAATAATTATCTCTGAATAAATCCACTTGAAAGTAGTACACAATATTTTTTGATTGATTGTCTGTCTTACCTAATATAACCAGATCATTAGAATCCTGAATTGCACTCACCTGAAACAAAAAAAGCATATAAATAAACGCATCCAAGTAGAATTTTTGGAAATGATAAAGCACCAAGTGATCCAAACGTCTTCTACTAGGAGATATAGGTACCACTGAAAGAATTGTTCATAATGCATAATGCAAAGAAAGGACGTGTTAGCAGTCAATAGGCATAGTCAAGTCACTAAACACGATATAAATTATTATAATATTCTAGTTCTTCAATATTTCCGCCGGAACAGTCTGCGTATCCAATAATTGTTATTTTCTCCAGAGAGAAAAGTTCAAATATATCATCTCCAGCTGAGGGTACCCTCTTGTTTGCATTATTAACCTCAAAAACTATTTAAACAGTACATTTTGTTTCCTAATTTAGTTTACTCTGATGATGGCTAATTGGTAGCTGAAAGGTCATTGGTACTTTGATAGTATTTTAATAGATAAGGGCTATTCAGTAAGAAAATATGCAGTAGTAATCGACGGAGCTCAAGAATTATTCAGTATATTTGACAGGTTTATCGCTTTATTTTTAAAGTTCATCTTTCCGAAAAAAATACGGTAACATGACTTACCCTTATTCTACACGATTCTGTTTGAGATTCGGTAATTTTGGAAAATGCCTTTGCGCGAAACAGGGTTTCTCAAATTTATACAATTACTGAATCTTGCTTTGTTTCTCACAAATGTATACTTCTATGTGTAGGTAATCTATTTTGAATGAAAGAAAAGAGATCGATAGACTGTAGTTTAATCTAGCGTTTCATCCTTCACATAGTTCTGAGATTAAAACTACGAACAAATTCGGAGCTAATCAAACAATTTTCAACTCCGTCGTTACTTCGACAGATTTTCCGGTTGAAGTATGAACCTTTCTGTAAAATGCCGGGCTCACGGGGAAACCCCCAACCCCCTCTCAACAGTACATGGCGAAACTTGTCATAGGTCAATTGAGTATGATAAATGATAATGTTTCAATTCGAGTCTCCAATAATGATGTAACATTAAAATATACAAGAGGAAATAGTTTACTTCGTATCAGAATGTTGAAAGTTTGTAAAATAATTCTAATGAACAATATGTTATACGTTCTGTTTTGCGGTTTGTACCATATAAATTCTCCATTACATGAACCCATTACATTTCATCGCACACGTTGCACCTACATCATCTCGAGAGCAGCCTCGACGGGAATTCTACTGCTGTATCCAATTATAAGCTTTTAACTTTTTATAACATACGTGGTGACGGACAACATACCGAGCAAATGTATAACATGTCAGAGAAGAGTTAAATTGTAATCAAGTTTTGTTCAGGAAGATGGAAATCATTTTGATATCCTTCCAATTACCATTTCATGACAGCACAGCCAAATAACAACCAATGAAAACCCATAATTACGTATCTTGATGACATTCTGGACAGATTAATTATTTTCATCAACTACCATAGTGAAAATACAATTTTGACGTACTGATTCTAGGCCGGTAAGGTACTTTACCTGACTCCGAATAGGTCTACTTACTTAAGTATAATAAATAGTTAATCGGTTCCATGTGATTACACCCTCACAAGAGTAAGTACTCTCACCCACCATCTGGAACATAGTAGTCGATGGTGAGTTGAGGACAGTAGGCAACCTAGGATGTCACGTGATCGGTTACGCCGAAGACATACTCATAACCGTCAGAGGAAAATTTCTGAATACTCTGATGGACCTAATACAATCAGCACTGACTGCACTGAATAAATGTTGTAGGGATAAAGGGTTGAAGATCAACCCTAAGAAAACAAAAATTGTAGTTTCCACTAGGAAGTACAAAACAGTGCCGAGAGAGAACTGACCATAGCAGGTCAGGTGATTAAAATCAGCGAACAAGATAAATACCTAGGAGTTATCTTAGGCAATAAACTATCGAAACCACAACTAGAACAACAATGCCGCAAATTCACCTTAACTTTTTGGTTCTGTGGAAGGGCTATGGGCAACAATTGGGGCCTCAGTTCAAACACCATAATGTGGATCTTCGAAGCCATCCTTAAACCAAGGTTGATATACGCCTCGGTGGTGTTGTGGAAAATAGCAGAGCTCAGGACGACCAAATCAATCCTAGATCATCTGAGAAAGCTCATCCTGGGTGCTGCTATGGGAGCCACGAAAAGCGTTCCCATGGCCTCCATCTGCCTATAAAAGCTGCCCACAGACTTATATCAATAAGACTCTGGAAGGCAAACGGTAACTACACCTCACTACCAATCAGAGGTGAAACACACCCCATCTATCTCTATGGCAGGAAAGTATTCGCCTCCAATTATGTGGTCTTGCAAAAAAACTTAAGCAAAAATCAAAAAGTCACACTCCCAAATAATCAAAAAAAAATGCAGCAGCCGGGTATCCGAATAATCCCTGCAAAACGTAGCAGGGGATAGTGTACAAGCGTCTTTGACGGTGCACTGAAATATTATATCCGCTACTATCACAATACCAATACCAATTACTAAAATTACTTACAATATCGTTTATTCATTACAATCGTATCAAAAACGCTCTTAAAATGTTCAAGTGCACTGCACTTGAGCATCAAATTGGTTCAGGTTTGATATGCATTTCCAATATGCGATGCCGCACCCTAATGTACGAACCCAATTAGCCTAACCGTTAATCTTTCATTGGCCTAAAGCTACAAAAATTCTGATAATTGAAACACTATCACGCAACGCATGATCTGTTAAGATGCAATACAAATTATGCTAATAAGCTGAGAGTAATTTGATAAAATACCATTCAAAACATCATACTAAATAACATGACGACCATTTCTTCGGCACGAATTTGTTACATTAGGTATATCACTCATTGAAAATAAATTCAAGATCGAAGTTTACGTTGTACAAATACTGCCCCGTGGGATCCAAACGATGACAGCATTTGAATTATTACTGAGCATGATGATAAACATGGAACCAAATCATCAAACAGTCAAAATGTTTGAATATTACTGCATTAAAATACTGGTTCTAGAACGGATCATGAGATATGGATGTATTAAAATGAGCAATTGAATTTCTTCACCGAATTAATGCGGTAATTTACAGGATGCCATATATCAGTTTTGGGTAAATAACACATTACTCATGTGGAACCATGCAACTTAAAATTGTATTAAGTCTTCAAATTAAGATAGGATTTTAGATTTTCAATCACCGCCACGGTTTTCTACGATGCCTGTGCCATTTTCCACTTTTTTAGCCATTATTGTTACTTTTCTTTGGGTCAGGTTTAAGGCTGCCAGGATTTTTTGTACACACCTGGTAGCATGCTTGTCGGTCTGTATTCCAAAAAATTAGCTTAATGGGTACAGTTTGTTTCCTTTGAAAACTTTTTTTTGGAGTAGTCACTTTCAACAGATGCGAAATTTTGATGTCTTGATCCTTTCTATTTAGTGTACTGTATACAGCGTCTATTTTTATTTTTAGTGGACCCTACGCTTATCTACTTTCAGGGCCCCTTCGTAGTAAAAGGAATAAATCATTAATAGCGGCGCGTTCCGAAAACTTGGTGGCAGAAATAGGACAAAAAAGCAATAACAATAAGTTAGTACTGTTGAAAACCAACAATTATATCATTTTGTCAACATATTGACAAGTTATATACGAATTATATCATTTTGTCAACATATTGACAAGTTATATACGGGGTTTTTCAAAAAAAGGTACCCCCGCTGCTAGGATAGGTAGAACACTGAAAGATAAGTGCTTTGCTTAGTGAAAAAATTTCGTAACCACATCTGCATTCAAGATACCGGGTGTTGTAAAAAAAAAATTTAAAAACATTTTTCATAATTATGTCGGAACTACTGGCAAGGTTGTAATGAAACTTGGTATGAATATGTTTTGGAAGCTGACAAATTGCATGAATTTATTTTTATATCTGACTCTCATAGAGGGCGCTGATACACAGTTCGTACCGAGTAGTTTTAATCATAACTTTTTTGAGGTTAGATTTTCTAATCCAAGTTTTACGTGAAATTGAACATCATTCAATTTTACACCAAAAAGTTACAGTTGGTAAAACTCAATACTGTATACCGTTTTCGTAATATTTTGATTTGAAAATGATGAAGTAATAACTAATGCTGGTATAAAGTAAAAAACAATTACCAATGGGTACACCAGAATTTTTTTTTGGTGTCACATTCCCAGTTTCTCGACAACGTCGTTCCACACCTCTGAACGTTTTTTCATTTGGTATGTTTCTTCTTTGAAACTTTTCTGAATAACGCATAACAGCTCCACTAGCGTATCCTAAACACTCGCCTAAGGTTAATAACATGTCGGTGTATTTAACATTTGAATACATTTTGATTATTAATCAACGTATTTAACAACAGTATTTCATGTTATTGACATTACTGTCAATAATACCGTCATTACTATCAACAAATGTCAGTTTTCCATTGCTAACTCAAACAGAACCAATTTGATGTTTGCGACGACCTTTTTTACTGAGGACGTTTTGAACACTTACTCTAATGAATATTTCATGTTTTTATTCAAATTTATTTCAATTCTTGGTGTAATTCTTTATTTAATCAATAACTTCAGCATTAGAATAATGTTATTGTTTTTGGTTTTTAATAAATTGGTAATTGTTTTTTACTTGATACCAGCATCAGTTATTACTTCATTATTTTAGAATCAAAATATTCCGAAAACGGTACACAGTATCGAGTTTTTCCAAGAGTATATTTTGGTGTAAAATTGAATGATGTTTAATTTCACGTAAGACTTGAATTAGCAAATCTAACCTCAAAAAAGTTATGATTAAAACTACTCGGTACGAACCGTGTAATTAGCGCCCTCTATGAGAGTCAGATATAAAAATAGATTCATGCGATGTGTCAGCTTCCAAAACATATTCATACCAAATTTCATCACAATGTTACCAGTAGTTTCGACATTATCGTAAAAAATGTCTTAACATATTTTTTACAACACTCTGTATCTTGAATACGGATACTGTTACGAATTTTTTACTGAGCGAAGCACTTATCTTCGAGTGTTCTACCTATCCTAGCAACGGGGCCCCCTTTTTTTGAAACATCCTGTATACGAAGTAATATTTCAACATTGGAAAAGTGTTAATTTTGATTAAAAAAATTTTTTCAGGATTTTGAACAATATTGCTAGATTTAGATTCACACATTTCGTTAGATTGCGTTAATCCATTTTCTAGGTCACTTACATCTATAACCTGATTGTAATATTGTTCAATATTTTTAAAACTTGTTTTGAAATTCCCTTTAGAATTATTCACAAAAAATATATTGAAAATATCATCAGTACTCAGTACTATGTGAAATCATTGGTACTATGTTATTTTGACACAGAAAATGACGTCTTTAACGATGTCATCATGAGACGTCAGAAGATAAATCACTTTGTAATAATTGTTTGAAGGAGCTAGGGTATTAGCGAAACTAGTTTCATTTATTTATCAAATTATTGAAAATCAAACTTTTAATAGATATTTCGCTTAAGTTTAGAATCGATTTTCATGACTTATTTTATTCTTTCTTTAGAAGAAATTCACTTACACGGAATGTTGGAATACTAACATTCTCAAAACGTGCGAAAAATTATGAATAAGTCTGACCATTGTTAAAGTATACAGGTCTGCCGGAGCCTCCCTTCCATCGTTTCTTGCGCTAGGTGCCGTCACCTAGCTCCTCCAATCACATCGCCGGTACGTAACAACATCATATTATATCGTCGTCAATAACATTAAATAAACGAAATAAACGACCAATCAGCTTGCACTCGAATTTTAAAAATAGTAGAAGGGAGGCTCCGGCAGACCTGTATACTTTGACTATGAGTCTGACCCATCGACATATACATATGGACTGCGCGTGGCAATGATAAGCGCGGGTAGTGCCGGCGTGAGAGAGGGGAAAACGAAGAGGACTAATACTGTCTTTATCTACTTTATCTATCGCGTTTCTATTGGCCGCTGCGTTGCCATGGAAATGCAACATGACTGTAGCTAGTATGTTTACGTCCCGAGCCGATAGATAAAGACAGTATTAGGCCTCTTCGTTTTCCCCTCTCTCACGCCGGCACTACCCGCGCTTATCATTGCCACGCGCAGTCCATATGTATATGTCGATGGTATGACCACGGTAGTATATACAGGTCTGGAAACTCTATGTTTGACATGAGTCTCTTACATGTCGCCAAACTCGTAGTCCCTCGCTCAGCCACCAGCTGGCGCATGGATCGAAGTAAGTAGTCAGGATGTCAGGATTAGGCGCCCTATCGTTCAACGGTCGTATACGTTCCAAAGAACATCCCCCGACTCATGCGCCACCCTTTTGGTACTACGCAACAGATGACGCTTAGCGGACTCACTTCTCACATAGGAAACAGTCTCGAGTTTCCACACCTGTATATACGACCGTGAGTCTGACCAAAAAGGTTTTTACATGAACTGTCTCGCCTAAGGGGAATCGATATTAATAGACACATCACAGATTACACAGAGGCAATACGATGTCTATGATATTTTAGTGACAACAATCTGACGTTGATTAGTAGATATTCGGGATAAAAATAGTCTTACAAGTTCATCAAGCGATTCGAAATGGCGAGTATGAAATTTGCTGTTTCATCCAAAACTTCTTTGAGTACTAGTGGTATAAGTTATGTGAGGACTGTGACAAAGCAAAGAACGCAATTGGAGATCGAAGAATTTCGAAAGGAAATAACTACCGATGCCCATATTATTCCACTTTCGGAATTAGAAGCAAAGTATGTTACCTAATTTTGAAATATCTACAAAAACATTCGTGTTCTTTTCAAGATAACATTTTTTCCATCTAACTGATTGAGGATAAAGCTTCGATGTATAAATGACCTAATAAATTAGGATATTAGCTGCAAATTAAAGTCGTAAAAATAAACTTCATCCAGTATGATCATTTGACGATTGATCTTACAACACATCCAAAATATCAGTACACACTTAGTTCCTACAGTTCAATTTTTGATATGATGTGCGATAAAATGTAGCAGAATGGTTTATATCTTGTAATGCGAGGGCGGCCTGAACTTTGGTTTACTGGAAATGTGTTGATAGAAAAAAAGAGTAGGTACATCGCGGATTCTAATGGTACCATGTTTGTTTTGCGGAAATGCGCTATAGCCGTGTTGGTCACTTCGGATTACTTAAAATCTGATATGCAGATGATTCAAGGGGAGGGGGCTTAGCCCTCGAATGCATTTAGGCTACTTAGTTGGGCCCATTGCGCGCCCCGTAGTCAATAACCTCTATTCTAACAGGTTTATGGCTCGCCAGAAGCCCAGAATATTCCAGCGCTGGCTTCCATAAGTTCTTCTGGGAGGAGTTTTGATTCTTCGAAGTGTCGGTGCCTGGAATATGTTAATGCTGGGCATTCCAACAGTATATGAGAGGAAGTTTCTTCCGCTTCTCTGCATTCTCTATATATTGGGTCATCTGTGAAGCCCATAGTGTGAAGGTGTCTGTTAAGACGACAGTGACCGGTTAGAATTCCAGTCATCCCTCTGATGTCCCTTCTGTTCAAAGAAAGGAGTTTTTTTGAGAGCCTAGGCTCAGGCTCTTTGATAAAGAGCTTGACCTGCCTCATGCGCGGTGATTCACGCCACAGTTGAGACCACTCTTTATTCAGTTGGTCCAGAAGGGCGAGACCCCCCACGCAATTTGATAATGCGACCATTAGCTCCGATCCGACAGAGGCGCAAGATGACCCCCGCCTGGCCAGGGAGTCGGCCATTTCGTTTCCTCCAACCCCACTGTATCCAGGGACCCAGATGAGTTGAACTTTATTTCTCCTGGCTAGTTCAGCCAGTGTATCTCTGCATTCTTTGACAAGCCTTGATGAGACTTTGAGTGATTTGAGAGCTCCCAGAGCCGACCGGCTGTCTGTGCAAATATATATGCGCCTATTCACAAGGTTTCTTCGCAGATTTTCCATGACATAAGTCAATATTGCGTAGACTTCCGCCTGAAAAATCGTGCCGTAAGCGCCTAGAGTCACTGAGATAGTGACCTTTGGCCGTTTTAGGTACACTCCCGCCTCAGAATCCTGACCTACCCTGGACCCATCTGTGAACTATACAAGCCCATCTGGTGGCAGTAGCGTGAGAGTCTCGTTACTCCAATCTTCTCTATCTGGGATGAGGCTTTTGGGAGAAGTGAAACATATAGTATGGGGCATTTAGAGATTTCCTCACTCAAAATCGATAAATGTTCACCAGAGTAGTGCGTTCTGGTCCAGTGGTCTAGGCCTTTCAACTTATATCAGAGAATTGAGCTTAGCGGTGAGTTATCGGACGCTTTAGAGGTAACATCCAGGGTGCCACAGGGGTAGGTATTAGGTCCAACTCTATATCTCATATATGTCTTCGACATACAGTATTCTGTTAAATATGTCAGTATACAGTTTTTTGCTGATGACACTCAAGTGCATCTTTCATATGACCCATTTAATTATGAGGATACATCTAATCTTATTAATGACGATCTCATTTCCTTAGAAAAGTACTCAAACAATCACAATCTGACTTTGAACCTGAGCAAATACTGCCATATTATCTTTAATTCTGCTTTGATGACTGATGCGGAGGCAGATACTGATATGCAACTTAAGATTCGGAGCCAGGTTCTGAAAGCTTCAAATAGCGCTAGGAATCTTGGAGTGATATTCTACTGCAAACTACGCTTCGAGGAGTATATAACGTTATTGGTTACAAAGTCCTACCTTGACTTAAGACAGCAAAGCACAGGAAATTTATAAGTTTTAACTTGAGGAAACAATATTGTGAATGTTTAGTGTTATCTATCCTTAACTACGGCTTAGTTTTGTATTTTCTTTGCTTGCTTCAAACTACTAAATATTGCCCTCAAAAAATCCAAAATTACTGTTGCAGATCTAGACTGGCTTAGCATCAAAAATTTGCCCAGATATCATATGAGCTCGTTGGCCTTTCGTGTACTTTCCACCTTCACTCCTCCTTTCCTTAAAAATAGACTAATATATAGAAGAAGATTGCATGACCGCTTTATACGTCATACTTACAATTTAGACTTGCCTAAATTTCGTCTTGCTTGGTCAAATAGATGTTCCAGCTACAATGCAGTTAAAATATATAATTCTATACCCTCTGCGTTCAAAACAGGTTCAGAAGATTTTCTCAAGAGGGAACTTAAATTGACGTTACTGGACTTACAAAAAGAACATTTGGCTATATATTGCAGTTTGTGAAGTATTTTATTTACTATTGCATAAATCTATTTCTTTTCTTTGTAACAAACTTTAGATTATTAGATTATTATTTTTTCCCTTTTTTCTTGGTAGTTTAAAATTCGATAGGTAAGCTTATACTTTCTTCTAAGTCTTTCTCTTCATTTTATTTTTGTTAGAGGTTGAGTATGAGTAGCATAAGCTAAACTTCACCTGTCTCTTTTTTGAATTGTATTTTCTTTTCACTTTGTAAGAAATAAAGACTTCATCAGTTTCACCACTTTGATATTTGAGATACATATTAAATATCAAAAGTGAATCCTCATCAGTTGAAACCGATACTCTAGCTATTACTCGCAATCTTCATTTGTTGGCAAAGCAATAATTCCACTTGCACATAAGAAACATTGCGTTTTAATTGGCACCGGTTGCTCCAATGAGCATAACAATATAGACCTAGTTTGGAAGATAATTCATCCTTAGGCGTTGAAAAACTATCAGATTATCATATTCCTATTAAATCTGTCGGTGTAACGGATGCAATGTAAAAAGGTGCTCAATAATTATCTCTGTTCCAAGAAATAATCCCAACAATTAAGGAAATGCTAATTTACATCTCTCTTAAGGGCCTAAAGATCAGACGGTGGAACTGAAATGACGGTCATGTGATTAAGCACCTATTATTTTGATAACGATTATATAGTCCAAAGAAATTAGATAAAACAGGCCAATTTCCAGAAATCGAGGATGCATTTTGCATTTATAGATAAAAATGTAGTATGGGACATACAAAATCGACTACCCCTAAATCACAATGATGAAAAAGTGTTTAGAACGTCGATTTAAATAGAACCATATTGTGAAAAAATGAAAAATGACACAAAGTTTTCCGAAAATCGCAAAAACCTCCATATATATATATATATATATATATACATATATATATATATATATATTGTTATGATTTCATTTCATAAACAATAAAAATTTAAAAATAATAACTTACCGAACTTTGAAAATCAGAAAAGATCAAATAAAAGATATTTATATGGAATTAAAAACAATAGTAAAAGCTAAATAATAGTTAGGATATTAATATTAACAATGTAAAACATAATAAACAACAATGTAATAGAATAAGAAGTGATAAACAAGAACTTCAGTGAAAGTGAAGAAACGTACTGTGTAACAAAGGCAGAAATCATAATTAAAGTGATTACAAAACTATCATGAGATAGTACAAAACATTGAATAATGTTATAGATATAAGTTAGGATTAGTAAATTTGAGTTATGTAATGTTAAAAGAATGTTATTGATATAATATGGTATGTATTAGATTTAAGAATAAGTAACTGTCAAGAAAACCATAAATATGGGAATAATCATATTAATAATAACCCAATCATAGGTTATATTATACCAAAGTGTGGGGAAAAATGTAGGCAATATTAATTTAAAAAGAAGGAATCACTATCAATTAAAATAAGTTGAAAATCTCTAATAATTCAAAAATTAAAGCATACTAAATTCTGATTGGTTGAGAGGAATTCCTAGTGTCAGTCTGGTAACAATGAGTACTTCTGTCAGTTCACAACAATTAACTTGGCATTCTTGATAAGTAAAGTAAGCACCTGATAGGTTGTTTATGACATCAAGTAGCGTCGGTTTTGGAGGCCTATAAAAAGGTCTGAAAGTAAAGCCAAGTTCAGTTTGCATTAATACCCAAGTAGAGACTGTTCTTCTCTGGCAACTCACCAAAATTTTCTAACCTAAGTTTATAAAAATAAACATCAGAGAACGCAAGTGTTCCAAACTTCGATAGGTTACAAGTAACCGAAATTAATAAGTTTTATTGAAAGTCAACGAGTATTCCAAGTATCTAAACCAAATAAAAGGTAGTAATAACCTCCAATTTATAAGAAGTATCCAACGATTGCCATTCTTCAACATAATTTCAATAAAGCATCGAAAAGTTTTATGTCTTATCTAAAAGAATAAAACAAAGTATTATCAACAGTTCCTGATTCTCAAGAAGAAGTAACCAAAATTAGTTACCTGTGATTATCGTGAAAAAGCATAGTGTTGTGTAAAAGGTGAATCAACGAAATTATAAAAGGAAGTAAATTGAAAATTGCCCACATTGTTAAACACACTTTTGGAGATTATCTAAACGTAAGTTTGTTTATAATTTCTACATCATATTATCTGTATTATCTGTAAAGAAAAAGGAAGATTGTTAATAATAACAATATAAACAAATATTAGTAGAAAAAGTGATTATAAGGTTATGTCATAGATTTTGTAAACATAAAATTGAATTGAACAAGATAATAAGAGTCATAGAAATTAAATATTGTGAAATCAAAGAGCATTGTGTTTAATTCCATATAAAAATTATTCTATAGATGAACTTCAAAACTTCATAAACATTAATTTAAAGTTCAAATATAATCAAATTAAAAGATAAAAAGCTAGCCGGTAGAATCAAAATATAATTATTAATAAAATTCAAATAAAATAAACTCATAAGAATTATCTTAACTCTCAACCAATCAGAATTTAGTATGCTTTAATTTTTGAATTATTGGAGATTTTCAACTTATTTTAATTGATAGTGATTCCTTCTTTTTAAATTAATATTGCCTACATTTTTCCCCACACTTTGGTATAATATAACCTATGATTGGGTTATTATTAATATGATTATTCCCATATTTATGGTTTTCTTGACAGTTACTTATTCTTAAATCTAATACATACCATATTATATCAATAACATTCTTTTAACATTACATAACTCAAATTTACTAATCCTAACTTATATCTATAACATTATTCAATGTTTTGTACTATCTCATGATAGTTTTGTAATCACTTTTTTTATGATTTCTGCCTTCGTTACACAGTACGTTTCTTCACTTTCACTGAAGTTCTTGTTTATCACTTCTTATTCTATTACATTGTTGTTTATTATGTTTTACATTGTAAATATTAATATCCTAACTATTATTTAGCTTTTACTATTGTTTTTAATTCCATATAAATATCTTTTATTTGATCTTTTCTGATTTTCAAAGTTCGGTAAGTTATTATTTTTAAATTTTTATTGTTTATGAAATGAAATCATAACAATATATATAACTTAAGAGATATAGAATTAAATTTTCTGAATTATGAAGATAACTTAGATAATTTAACATAGGATTATAAAGATGAATAAACGTAAAAGATTGAACCATAGGCGGGATTCGAACCCACATTTCTGGATTTCTAGTCCAGGGTGTTTACCAATTACACCACTTCGGTCCTGTTAGATTTTTATATTTTTGTAAATATAAACCTCTGAAAGGATAGTAGATCATTGATGAACACAATGCGATTCGATGCCCTACCATAGTTCAACTATTCACGCACATTCATCTGAAGTTCAGTCGTTTTTTGAAGTGAGGATTGTAGGTTAGTACTGCTATGGTTGGCAGTTACTTGACAGTTCTTATTCAAATGACAGCATCCCGGTCCTTATATATTTCAATAGAACTGACTGAGAATTGTTCTGGTTAATTATAAACAAGTTTAAAGTTTCTTTGCCTAATTGGCCACTATCGTGTATGTAACTTAAGAGATATAGAATTAAATTTTCTGAATTATGAAGATAACTTAGATAATTTAACATAGGATTATAAAGATGAATAAACGTAAAAGATTGAACCATAGGCGGGATTCGAACCCACATTTCTGGATTTCTAGTCCAGGGTGTTTACCAATTACACCTCTATGTGTGAAGTGGTTTGTAATCGATATAGTATGCAGTTTTTGACAGCTCGTAATAAGATTTAAATAGACAGCTCAGACTGTTCGTTGAAAAATATACATTTAATAACCCCATAATAAGACAACACGTAACGTTTACATGACAAACAACTCCTAGAATGGCAGCTCATTCCTTAACTGGCACACATGTCCGTGACTAACCACAGATGAATCCATAACAAGACACCACGTTACAGCTGATGGCTCATACATCGAAAGCCACGAAGCTACCGCCGCCACGGGTGGAGTTAGTGGCCCCGTTCCCAGATGGTTCAATTAGCATAATAGTGTGATTATCTGCATAAGTGACGCTTCATTCTACATATCAAGGCAAATCGTTGAGAATTAAAGCTCCTAATATGGTACCTTGAGATACTCCTTGCCTCTTTCTAAAAAATATTACTATCTATTTTCTATTGTGAGAGTTTGTCAAAAGGATCGCCACTTGAATGTTTGTGCTATTCTTTTGAAAACCGTCACATGGCGACTGCTAGAATCGCCATGTTATAACGGTTCTTGAGGTTCGTTAGGTCGATTGAATACTGAATTTCAGAGTTTTATCGTAACACTACATACAATTTATCATACCTGGTTAATATCTGTGATAACTCTATGATAATATTAACTTAGCCAAAGTTCTACATATTTATTAATTCTTCATTATAGAGGAATTTCATATCGTCACTTCGTTATTCATTCGGTTTATGCAATTCTATAAGGTTGTTTCTTTGCCTTGACTTTCAAGTATTATAACAACGCGACCCTGCTGATATTGCATTTCATAATCATCACATAACATCATCCTTTATTCACTATTCGATATCGCTACCATATTTAGTAGCTCACTGTATCGAGTTGTTGTTTGTTTTGTGAAAATAGTGAAACCTATAGAATTGAACAGATTTAGAATCCCACGGAGATAACTCCCTTATTATTCCATCACACTACACTTAGAATCATTCAAGTATAATCGAAACCAACTCTATGCCTCAAAGTTTGATAAGTCAAAAGCTTGCGAAAAAGATCATATCATCGCCTGAAAATTAAATCCAGTTTCGAATTGTTCCGTTTTGTTACAGCTTAAACACGAATATCAATACTGGCTTAACCAAATTACAAGCAGATCAGGTTTTGAAAATGACCGGACCCAATTGCTTGATTGCATCGGCTACCAGATCCAATTGGCTCCTATTTGCAGAATTTATGTTTGGCGGTTTTGCTGCTCTCTTATGGATCGGAGCCATCTTGTCCCTGGTTGGATTTTTCTTCACTTACTTCATTAATGACGAAGAGGAGTATGAACAGCTGTATTTAGGTGAATCTGAATAAACACTAATAGCTTTGAAGTGTTAAAATATCATCATAATACTGTTCAGTATCGAATTGCCAACTTCTGTTAGACCATTCACCTATGTCACCTACGTTATGAGTACAAATATCATTCACGTGATCTGTGGACTGATGAAAGCTTTTCTTTATCATATTTCAATTTTTATAGAAGTAAAATTGAAAACTGATGAACATTCTAATTTGCAATTGATTTTCTCAGTACTGATTCAGATTCAAGGAAAAATATGACATTTTGGTAGCTCGCACTTGATGTTTAAGTACCAAAACTAATGAAATTAGTACATGGGATAGAACAACCTAGAATCAGTCTTAGAATAGGCTCCAGTTTCTACTGAGAATGATAGCTTCAATGGCCACTTGAAGTTGCGCTTGAAAACTTTTCAGAAATCGCAATTCGCGAAAGCCTCCGATTCAAAATATAAATACTGGTCGAGAGAAAGCTCTCCACGAAGCTACCAGGAATTTCTGTGCCTTCCATATTTCCATAAGTTGCCATGGATATCAAAGTTATTTAACTGATTTCGCAATAAAAGATGAGAAGTCCTAGTAGTCTAGGGTATAAGCTAGGAAAATAAGAAACTTTTATTCAGAAAGTGGAATCTTAAAGTTTTTTTTTGCCTAATGTTTTATGAACCTCAAAAGTAATTTGTGATACGATAACGATATGACCTCGCCCCCTTCACCCCCAGAGCGTCAAAATTGGCCCATATCTACTCCTTCAATATTAGACGTTATAAGCTTTATTCAAAAAAATGAAATTAAACTCCGAAAATGGTATCTGGGAGGTTTTTTGGGTCGCTGATCACGAATCCGAGGTCGGTTAGTCATAAAACTCAACCGGAAATCAGAAAATCTGGAAAATTTGGCTATTTTTCACTTATTTTCCAAACTTTTTATTTTCGAGTTCAAAAATGGCTCCTAGGTATCTTTTTGAATACTGAAGCTGTGAATGAAGAATTAAAAACTTTAATTGCTTGAAAATAAAGAAAATTAATGAGTTTTCCATTCTTCCGGCCTCATATCATATAACGTCTAATATTGAAGAAGCCAATTTTGACGTTCTGAGGGTAAAGAGGGTGCGAGGGCATAACATTATCGTATCACGAATTACCTTTGGGGTCCATAAAACATCATGGAATTTTTTTTTCAGATTACACCTTCTAAACAGAAGTTAATAATTATTCGGCCTTTTTCTCCAGCTACACCCTAGACTATAGACTTCATTTGATAAGTTTTGGGTTGATCCATTTCTCTATGTGTTCGATTTTATCCACTTCCAGGTTGCATACTAGTTGCTGTCAACTTGTTCACGGGGTTTTTCGGATTTTATCAAGAATATACCAATGAAGCCATCATGGACAGCTTCAAAAAAATGGTACCGACCTACGCAATCGTCATAAGAGACGGCGTGGAATTCACCATACCTAGTGAGGAAGTTGTGGTTGGCGATCTGATAGAGATTCAGACAGGAACGACGGTACCGGCAGACACACGAATCATTCAAGCGTTTGGTCTCAAAGTCGACAATAGTCCCATTACTGGAGAATCGGACCCGCAGTCAAAAACTGCAGAATGTACTAACAATAATCCATTGGAAACGGCCAATTTGGTTTTCTTCAGTACCAACGTTGTGGAAGGTCGTGGAAGAGGAATTGTGATAGCATGTGGAGACAATACGTTAATAGGTACCTTTACTCCTAACATTTAATAGATATAGGTATAGATGAATAATATTTTATCCCAACATCAACTCATCAATTTAGAAGAACCCGAGTTTCATGGATTTGATTTGATGGGGAAAAAGCACGAAAAGGGACGAAAGTGACAGTCAGAAATTTGAAAAAATCATTAAATCAATCTCAGTCGCCTAATGAGAAAGTAATCACACTTTTTCACAATTGTTTGAAATATTCGAAAAATGTAATTCTCCCTCAAGTGATCTGTAAACCTAAATAATTATACACGATGTCTCAAAAATCTTAAAACATTTCGAAATAATAATATGCGATTCATTTATTCATAACATACAAAAGGAGACATTGTGTGGAAAATTATTTCTTAAAAATTACATTCTTCAGTGTCGCCTGTTTCATCGCTGGAACTCCTCAAACACAAAGCGCGAATGAATGAATACGATATTCCTCTTGAACTCCTCGATAGTAGCGGTATTTTCGTTATATCTTATTCTCAAATAATAGCGTGAGGGCCGTTTAATGTCACCTCGCTGTAATATTGACTGCCTAATCTGTTATTAATTTATTTGGTTATCTTTTGTATACAACTATTTTTAACAATTATTCATTCTAATGGTTGATGAAAACTGCGTTCTTAGCGAATGTTATGTTGAAATGATTACATGTTACGTTTTGCTTTATTTTTATTAGGACTCCTTCAATATAAAATGCAGTACGTGTACGAATAACAACGAGGAAATGAAGTATCACGGGTTTCTCATTTGCTAGACAAATCAGGTCACAATATAGTCATCATATACAACTCACTTTCTTGATTTAGACACTATCACTTTAATTTAATACTGTGTGAAAGATATTTGGCTAGTAAATTATGCTAAGCAGTAAAACTTCCAGTCAAAACAAACATACTGATTTGAATAAAGAACTTAATTTAATTGAAATTTTTACAGAAGAGGCAATGTAACTAGTAAATGATTAGATGTTGAAGCGAAAAGAACATAAATAAAAAAGTTATTCAATAATGAGTGACCCCACCGCGATTATTTATGCACTCATTTACTCGATGAGGAGAACAAGATGATCAATGTCGCCTTGAGGAATCCCATCCCAAGCTTCTTGGATACAAAGTCGAAGATCATCTAAATTGTGAGGGGGTGGCGTAAACTACTCAGTCTTGTACCGATCATATCCCAATCAGCGAAAGATCCGGTGAACTTGCAGGCCATGGAAGCACCAACAAATCAGCATTTTCTAAATACTGCGTTGTAACCCTTGCTGTATGAGGGCGGGCATTACCTTGTTGCAAAATTGGATCAATTAACCCCCGAAGATATGGAAGTGCAACAGGTTCCAGCACATTGGTTATGTAATCGGCTGCATTTAAGTTGCCCTGGACGAAACCTAGAGGTGATCTACTGCCATAACTTATTGCACACCGAACCATTATTCCTAATGTAAGGGCAGTATGACGTTCAACAACAAATTGCAGATTTCTTCTTTCCCCACGTAAACGCCTCACTCTCCTCCACAAATAAAATCGCGACTCGTCAATGAAGACCACATGCGGCCATTTTTATTAGGACTCCTTCAATATAAAATGCAGTACGTGTACGAATAACAAGGAGGAATTGAAGTATCACGGGTTTCTCATTTGCTAGACAAATCAGGTCACAATATAGTCAACATATACAACTCACTTTCTTGATTTAGACACTATCACTTTAATTTAATACTGTGTGAAAGATATTTGGCTAGTAAATTATGCTAAGCAGTAAAACTTCCAGTCATAACAAACATACTGATTTGAATAAAGAACTTAATTCAATTGCAATTTTTACAGAAGAGGCACATTAATGTAACTAGTAAATGATTAGATGTTGAAGCGAAAAGAACATAAATAAAAAAGTTATTCAATAATGAGTGACCCCACCGCGATTATTTATGCACTCATTTACTCGATGAGGACAAGATGATCAATGTCGCCTTGAGGAATCCCATCCCAAGCTTCTTGGATACGAAGTCGAAGATCATCTAAATTGTGAGGGTGTGGCGTAAACTACTCAGTCTTGTACCGATCATATCCCAATCAGCAAGAGTTCCGGTGAACTTGCAGGCCATGGAAGCACCAACACATCAGCATCTTCTAAATACTGCGTTGTAACCCTTGCGGTATGAGGGCGGGCATTACCTTGTTGCAAAATTGGATCAATTAACCCCCGAAGATATGGAACTGCAACAGGTTCCAGCACATTGGTTATGTAATCGGCTGCATTTAAATTGCCCTGGACGAAACCTAGAGGTGATCTACTGCCATAACTTATTGCACACCGAACCATTATGCTTAATGTAAGGGCAGTATGACGTTTAACAACAATTTGCAGATTTCTTCTTTCCCCACATAAACGCCTCCCTCTCCTCCACAAATAAAATCGCGACTCGTCAATGAAGACCACATGCGGCCATTCCTGCACCCAGTTCACTCGCTCATTACATACAATAAGGGGATGTCATAAAAATGGTCGGTAAGAACGGAGCCCAAAAGACCTTATCCCTCGATAGACGAACGCATTGAGATTCTTTGTCCTAAAACTTCCATCCAGTCATTTCCTACGACTCGTGTAGTGGAAAACCTGTCTGTTAGGGCCAATGCGTCAGTATTTTCAACTTAATCGCGAGAACTTCTTTGTCAATGTTTAACATTGTAAATTGCCTTCTCAGTGGAGCATCTGCTTCCCGACAGATGGTGTTATAACTTCTAGGTTAGCCAAGAACTTTGTGGCTGTCTAAGACTATAGGATGTGTTGTCATTGTTCAACTGGGGAACCAAAACTTTGTCAAAAGGAAAACAGAATAAGCACCTTCTGTTTGGAACCATAAAAAGCGACTGTACTGATTCCAGATACATAGACATGAGGTTACTAATTATCGCCCAATTGCCATCATCTTCTGCAACATATTTGAATATATATTATATAATGCTACTTCCAATCATGTAAAACTGCAGATATCCCCAGAGAAGCATGGGTTACTAAATTAGGCTGCTACAGTCAATACTTGACTGATGTCATCGATGAGGGTAGCCAGATTGACTGCATCTACCTCGATTTTGCTAAGGCATTTGATAAAATGGATCACAGTATTTTATTGAATAAAATGTCTAGCTTTGGATTTACAGATCGTTTGATTGAATTTGGAATTCTTACTCAAGTGATGTCAATATGTAGAGTATAGAGGTTTTGAATCTTATCCATTTCATATCACCTCAGGTGTACCTCAAGGGTCAGTACTTGGACCACTCCTATTCCCATTTATTTATTTATCAATGACATTTCTTCCTTATTTGTCTGTTATTTTCTTCTTTACGCAGACGATTTGAAACTTTACTCAGCAGTAAAGCATTCTTTATTTTGTATCTCACTACAGCATGACTTGGATGCACTCAGTACTTGGTGTGTAATAAATCATCTGGAGCTAAATAGTAGTTAGTGCACTGTAATGACTTTCACCAAGAAAATTGCAAATACAAACTCATTGACACAGTTCTTGCTTGTTCCTATAGTTTCAGAAACTTGGGAGTTTTGTTTGACATGAAATTGTCATTTGCTTCTCACATTGAATCAATTGTTTCTAGCGCCTACAGAATACTGGGCTTTATGATCAAGAATTGCCGCCTATTTAACAATAGTGATTCAATAACAATATTATACAATTCATTTGTTCGTTCTAAGCTCGAATAAGCTTCAATTGTGTGGAACCTTCAAAATAAAACTTCTATAAACAAAATAGAGCGCGTGAATTGGCGTTTCTAAGATTTTAGCCTTCAAATCTGATGGTAATTATCCATCTATTGTATTTTCCCACCAGGCTCTATTGGACAGATTTTCTTGCCTAGAGTTATATGAACGTGGGAAAATTAATAGTATGTTATTCCTGAATAAGGTAATTTATAACCTGGTTGACTGTCCTGTGATTTTATCAAGGCTGAATTTACATGTTACATCTGTTGGCACCCGTTCCACACAAACATTTGATCTACCATTCTGCAGAGCAAATACGTTATTATTTTCCCCAATTTTCTGAATGTGTAGATTCTACGAGATGATTGGCTTGGCTGTTGATATATTTTGTTGCATAGTCCGGGCAATGAGCCGTGATTTCAGTTATAATAAAAAAAAGACGTGTAGGTCAGAGTCGAAAATTGTTTGTGGGATTCGATTCGTGGGGCTATCAAGATCATTCGTAACACATAAAACCTCACCGGTCAACCTTCCTCCCCCCTTGGAGCCAGAAATGGCTAGGCTTTCCCCAAAAATTCAAACATTTTATCTATTGAATTATATTTTTTTTCGGTGATTATTGTTATAGTAGAATAGATATCACGTTCACCGGTCAGACGATAATTTTGTTGTAAACTATGGAGCCTTTATACAAGGTGTTCCATATCAGACGAGCCACCCCGTATATTCCTTATCCCATAGTGAGTGGAAAAATCTCCCGAAACACTTCGAATGATTTTGTTTGGGGGGACATCTTTTGACGTATATTCGAGGCTTGAATGAGCAACCCCCTAATAGGGGCCGCTTCAACCCCTCAAAATTGAATAGGGGAGAGGGGTTGAGTGATACGTCATTTGGAAGGTCTTGGAAGCCTCTTTACAACGATGTATGGAAAACGTAAATTCGATGAACCGTTTTCGCCAAAAATTAATTTTGTTGCTCGAATGCGCCACCTTCAATATTTTGGTTATTTGTACAATGTACAAGCTCATTTTTATTAAGCCTTTTTTACAAACTTAAACAATCTCCAAAAAATCATATTCGTAAAAAAATTTAATTGTGTTGTCATGCCTACAATGAAAAAAATTAAATCTGCGTGTTTAAATCAAATGTTCATATTGTCCTCCATTGACTTTCATACAATAATACATTCTCTCAAACTCAAACATTTACTTATGTTCCCTTCATTTTTAGTTCTTAGAAGGTGTTTATATGGTTTTACCGTTTCTTCGATCATTTCATGATTTTAATCAATCTGTTGAGTTACTACTTTGCTGATTTGTTTAAAATTTCAAAAAAATGGTGTACACATTGCAAGAACGTGTTGAGCTGGTTAGCTTTTATTACCAAAATCAAAATTATGCCCAAGCAGCTGCAAGGATATTTAACGAAAACCTTTTCGGTTTTTTCAATTTTCCCACCTTTTTTTCCATTGCAGTATACCTTTTTTTTACCACTTTTCAAAAGTAGACGTAACAACGAGTAAGTGAGCCAAACCAGAACTCTGTAGGACGCGTTTTAAGTTTTAAGAGAAATCGCAGTTAAATTTTTTTTTTTCAATTATATTTAACAAGAACCTCCACATAAATCCCTTCGAAAAAATTACTGCCTTTTTGCAATGAATAGAGGTATCTTTTGTCAAAGTTTAGGCTCCATAAAGTTCTATTTGTGAAAGAAAAAAAATTAAGAACCGAAAAATTGGGCTTTCGCATTTTTGTCGAAAATTTTGAAGTAAGGGTAAAAATGGTGTGTATGAAAGTTGTAGATCTTTTCATTCCCTACAACTTTTATGTGCAACTTTTTTCGATAGAATGCACGGTTTAGTCAGAAATCACGAAAAACTGTGTTCACCCCATTCCATCCCCGATAGCAGCTGTCGGTTCGATTTATTTTTCCCTCTTTCATAATATCTTGTTCTACAATATCACGCTGTCAGATTGCTGTAACAAATAATTTTTTTATTTCTAATATTTTCTCCTATTAGTACTGGCCTATCAGTACTTCTTAAGGAACTATATTTTTTGGTGAATGAAATTGACGTCACCTTCGTATATATTGAAATTTTTTGTAGGTCACATTGCGGGGTTAACAACAGCATTGGAAAAAGAAGTAACGCCCCTACGCAGAGAAATAAAACGCTTCATAAGAATCATAACGGCTGTGGCCGTATGCATCGGTACGATATTCTTTATAGTCTGTTTACTCATAGGCTATAACTTCTTCGTGAGCTTCGCATTCTTCGTTGCCCTAATGGTTGCCAACGTTCCCGAAGGCCTGCCGGTAACTCTGACGGCGTGCATGACTTTGACGGCTAAAAGATTGGCCGCAAAAAATTGCCTGGTGAAGAAACTCGAATGTATCGAGACATTAGGCTCGTGCAACGTCATCTGTTCGGATAAAACCGGAACACTTACACAGAACCGGATGACCGTTGCGCACCTGTTTTACGACGACACCGAGTACGATGTTCTGCAATCGCTAGACGGCCTCGACAAAAACAGTCTAGCCTATAACGCCTTGGTTGATGTGGGTCTATTGTGCAGTCGAGCTGCTTTCCTCCAGTCTGACGACGAAGACAAACCGATAGAAGACAGGATAGTGGCGGGTGATGCCAGCGAAACAGCTATCTTGAAATTCCTGGAAAAACTGATTGGACATACTTCAGCAACGAGGGAACTTAAACCAAAGGTTGTTTTCATTAAAATTTTATGTATAAAATATTAATAGTAAGGTTTCTCTAGTTCTAGATCTATCAGTTACATTACAAGCCAATAGTTCCGGGCTCTATCATCGAGCTCATTAGCGGAACGAGAAACTGTGCAATGTTACTGAACAATCATTCTGTCGAAAATATAAATAACCCGATTGAGAGAATGCTAGAGAGCACCATAAAATCTAACGCCATCTATGTTATGTATAAATCTCCAACTAAGAACTCCGGACAACAACATCGATGATAGATTGCTTAACCTTACAAAAGTTACGACGGTGGGGGGGCATTCAGATGACTACTTGAATGAAAGATCTATAATTGGTCTTCATGAACAAATTTTTTTCTTCGAATGTATTCACTCAATCGTTTCATAAAACACGTTACAAACAACATTTTGGCCATATTTTTTGCTATACAATTGTTTTTATTTTCAAGTAAATTACAACTTAGGGGAATGTTTAACATATAGAAACTTTGAATAACAATAAAAGTTAATCTAATTGTGCACAAATTATCAGTATTGAGTTCAGCTATTGCACTATATACGAGGGCAACGTGAAAAGTCCCTGAAAAATGAAACAGGAAATGATTTATTTGGTCAAAACTCATTTTATCTATCAACATAATTGCCTTGTAGCCCAATACACTTCGTCCAATATTTTTCAAATTTTTCGATCCCTTCCAAATAATACGATTTCGGCAATCATTCAAAATAGGCGCTTGTTTCAGTGACGACCTCATCGTTGGAGCCAAATTTCTTTCCACCGAGACATTTCTTCAAGTTTGGAAATAGATGAGTTCGCAGGGGACAAATCTGGAGATTATGGTGGATGACGAACCAATTCGTAGCACAATTCCTGTGATTTTGCCATTGCAACTGCGGACCTTTGCGGTGAAAGAGCAGTCGTTCCTTTGTCGAATGCGGTCGCATTCGCTTCAAAACGGCGTCGAATCAATTCAATAGCTCTGCATAATATACGCCGGTGATCGTTTTGCCCTTTTCAAGGTAATCGATATGGACGTGCGCATCCCAAAAAAACTGTCGCCATTACTTTGTTGGCCAATAAACCTACTTTCGCCTTTTTCGGCTTCGATTCGTCAGGACAAGTCCACTGTTTCGTCTGTCGTTTGGTATCTGATGTATTGTGACGGCTTCATGTTTTGTCCACGGTTACGAAACGGCGAAAAAAGTCCTTCTTATCGCGCTTGAATATCGCCAAACACTTCTTTGAAGCTGTCACACGGACAACTCAATGACATATCAGTCTGAAAATTTTAATGAGATTTTCTAGTGTGGTGCCATCTGTTTTATTTTGCAAGGGCTTTTCACATTACCCTAATAGAGTAGTGCATTCTCTACAACAATTTATTCAAAAGTCCATAGTGAACAAATTAAATATCTAGGCGACTAAATGTCGGATCTGAATGGGGCTTGCGGCATTTGAAAGATTTCTCAGAAACGCATATTTGAAAGATATCGTACTGGATATGTTGGTAGCCATAGCTCCGCCATTGTAAACTTTCTTCAACAAAGCTTAATTTTGTAAAGAAAAAGGCCGTACTAGTTTAAGTTCAAAATATGTTACTTCAATTATATCGATAGATATGGATGAATTAAGGACAGTAAAAGACGGTGCAACGCTCGAAAACTATATACGTTTGGTGAATTCCATCAACTTCCGGTTCTAGTTGGCCAACTTCCGGGCGATCATGAATGACCTTGTCATCTTTGGATTCGATATAGTGAATGCTAGCTCAAAAAACGAATTGAGTCCATTTTTTTCAAGAAAAAGGTATAAATTATGTTAAATATCATCAACTTCCGGTGCCAATTGGCCAATTTGCAGGTGATGATGGATAATTTTGTTATTTTTGACTTCGAAATCGTAATAAGAGACCCCAAAAACCACCGAGTGGGTATTTCTGTATCAAAATAACAATTTTTTAGGGATCTGGAAAATTTGTTAATTTAAATTGTTTATAAACGGTCAATTTGTTAATTAAACAATTGTTGTGACAATGATTTTCAGGACATCAAAAACATTTTGCAATAAGTTTCAGACAAACAAGATCAACTGTACAAAGATATTCCGAAATAAAATCTTTAAAAGACTACTATTACAGTTACACGTCTTCTGATGATGGTCGTGAGACAGAAACGTACTAAAGACGATAATAATAAGCATATGTGTTAGTGTGACCTATCTCCAGAGAATTTTAGATATAATTTATACCTGGGTCAAGAATCATTATTAGCAATTTATTGGAAACAGAAAATGAGTCGTAATTACAATTGATCTTAAACGACGTGCAAAATTTCATACGATTATCTCAAATAGTTTTTGTTTTATACGTATTTTTCAATAATTTTGCAACTAAAACGCAGATATAAACAATAACACTAACTTTTAACTTCATGTTTTTTCCCATGAGAATCGACCATAAAATCGAGTCAGCTCCAAAAAACTATTTTGGAACCATATATTCACTGGCCTAAGAGGAAACAATTAACGAACAACTCAATTTCTAGATATGCGAGATCCCCTTCAATTCGTCCAACAAATTCCAGGTATCCATACATACGCTCCCGGACGAAGAGAGATTTTTATTGGTGATGAAAGGAGCACCAGAACGTATATTGGATAGGTGCAGCTTGTATCTGCTGAAGAACGAAGAGGTGAATCTTACAAATGAATTGAAGGAGGGAATAATGGAGGGAATGTTGAGTTTTGGTAAAAGTGGAGAAAGAGTATTGGCCTTCGCCGACCTCAAGCTACCCGATTCATTTGGACCAGAATTTGTATTCGATGCTGAGAAACCAAATTTTCCTCTGGAGGGTAAGATGATGAAGGTGTCTAGATGGCCGTTATATCTAATATTACACATCGTGTTCCTTTGAACAAAATTCAGTGTCTATATTTGCCTTTAAAACCGCCGAGTTTCATTGGTGTCATCTTAGTGTCTCCAAAGTGTTGCACTAATCCAGCGCGGGATTCCTCACCTTGAAGTGTGTCCCTTCTTTACACCTATTCTCCGTAGCTGCTACTGCAATGTAGTATCCTACCGGAATTGATATCTGTCTCATATTTGGTCATCGCCTGTCGGTTGCTTTTTCGAATTGTTTTCGTACGGTGCTATGATTCCTGAAGGCCTGGGTCCGAAACATATGAATATCGTTTTCGGTTGGGAATTTTTTTTGAATTGTATTCACAAATGTCGAAGGAAGAATATACTTGAGCCAAACTGGGAGACAATTAATTATGTACTCACCCAATGACTTCTTCCATATTAACTTATGCCTTAAACTACCCCTTGCCTAGTTGCCCATCTCCAAAGAGTAGGGTTGGGAAATTCTTTTGAATTGTATTTACAAATTCCGAAGGAAGAATATACTTGAGCGAAACTGGGAGACAATTGATTATCTACTCACACAATGACCTCTATAGCTGTTTATTCAGTTTCTAGTTCAATTAGAAAGAAGTGAATTTCACTACCCCTTCAGTTTTCGATCAGAATCATTACACACAGAAAAGTGGGCTCCCCATGGGTTTGCCGTTATCTTCTTTACTAGCAGAAATATTTATGAATTACATGGAAAATCGAGAACTAAATTCAAAATGCCAGCACATGTTTGTACACTGGTATCGCTGTGTTGACGACGTAATCGCTTGCTTGACAGGTACTACCCGGCTCACAACTTTCATCCAAATATAGAATTCACCTTAGGGACATAAAACAACTTCTTAAACTTTTAGATCTGGTAATTTCATGGACAAATAATTATCATTCATCCGCTATTTATCACAAACCCACGCACACATACACAACACTTCAAAAACAAACAACATTCCAAAAAGTTCATGGTGCCAGACGGAATTATACCTGTCGTTTCACAAGAAATTTGCGCCTGAATCAACACCAGTTAGCTGGAAGACAGCTGGAATCCAACCAATTCCGAAAAAGGATAGGAGAACCTTCCTAATAATTATAGACCCATTGCATTATTATCCGTGATGTCTAATGTGATGGAGAGAGCAATCAACATCGAGCTCATCCAATACTCAGAGAACTCCAAAGTCGTGAATGACCGGAAATACGTCTTTCGTCAGCACAGATCAACAGGAGACCTGCTTTGCTACGTAACACATGTATGGGAAAGCGTGACGAATCTCTAGCTGTATCATTGGATATCTCCAAAGAATTCGACAGAGTTTGGCACCAAAGCATTCTTGGGAAACTTCCGTCATATAGTTGGCCACCTCAACTTTGTCGTTTACTATAGAATTTTCTCAGATAGATCACTCCATGTGGTGGTTGACGGAGTATCCTTCAATACAATGACTGGTATTCCACAGGTATCTGTGTTGGCACGAACTTTGTTTCTGCTCCATATAAACGATCTACTGGAAGTGACCTCCTGTACCGTCCACAGCTTTGCAGATGATAGTACACTTCATATCGCTTTCTCATGTAGACCCAATATACCATCCGATGAAGTCAGATGAGTGAGTCAGAAGCAGGTGGATGCAATTGATTGAGATCTGGCAAAGATTTTGAAATGAGAATCTGATAATCTAGTCGAGTTTAATGCCACCAAAACTCAAGCTTGCTTCTTTTCAGGAAGGCGGATCCTACAATCCCTAATATGATGATGTCAGGTATAACTATTCCTATGAAGTCTTCCATATGCTCGGGATCACTACCAACAGCACCCGCTCATGGGATGGTCATGTGAGGTCCATTTCGGATACTGTATCACAAAAACTTGGTTTTGTATTCCGTGCCAAAAGCTACTCATAATCTGTCACTCACAGATTCGACCTGTTATGATATCCCGGAGATTCATCCTAAATTAGATAGCTTACGATATTTTATTCTCTTATGTCATGTGTATGTTTATTGTTCATGAACATACAACATGTATTTGCCATTGTTTATATAGCACTATAAATAACATGTCGACGAGGTTGTGACCCTGCGTGCATAACATGAATGTCAATCCCGGCACGTGGGCCAACCTCGTCGACACGTTATTTATAATGATATATAAACAATAACAAATATATGTTGTTTGTTTATAAACAATAAACATACACATGACATAGGAAAATATAATATTGTAACTTATCTAATTTAGGATGAATCTCCGAGGTATCACACTGTCCTGGAGTACTGTTCCTATGTTTGGAGTTCGGCTCCCAAACATACGCTGAAGCTCTTGCATTCTATTCGAGAGAGCTATTCATCTGATTGATGATATCACACTTACAAGCTCATTGACTTCTCTAGAACATCGTAGAAAGGTGAGAGCTCTCCCTTCTCTATAGATATTTTCATGGTCGGTGTTCATCAGAAAACTCGTCTATTATTTGACCACGAGAGATTCCAGATAGGTGAACTAGATGAGCTTAAACTAGTCACCCCTTCATACTCAAGCTCGAGGCTTGCCGGACTTCATTTTTCTATCGAACCTTTTCACACTTTTAGAAAGATTCGAATACCTATCTCTGCTCCCCACATTCCACCGCTGGTTCACACGATGTTCATCGAACATAATAAGTTTCCCTCTTGTGTAGTCAAAGTATATAAAATTAAAAAAAGACATAAGCTCAATTAACTTGTATCCACATAAATTTTAAAACATTTGAAAAACAATAGTAAGATAATACCGTGATATCAAAAATTATCTTGGTCAAGGGTGGTTGTGGAATCTAAAACGTGTGTCTTAATTTACGTTTGAAATAATTATGTCACTGTCACACTGACATCATCAATAACCTACGAATTTCATACCTATTTATTTCAGTTGTAAAACAATAATGAACTACAAATTATGAAATAATTATGTGAACTTTGAACCTTTTCAGAGGTCGTGATAGCCACAATCCGGGTCAAAAACTGTTTTGAAATAGTTAATTTTCCGTAAATCGAATGACGTTCACGTTAGAAGCCCGTAGCACGCGAATTAGAAAAGTGCAAACTGGTTGTACCTAATACGACTTTATGACGACTTTTCGCGTGCCGTTTTCGCTCCATGTAGTTGGATTCAGTATCGGACCGTGCCCGACGGTCCTTCTTTTTTCGATAAATGTCCATCAAATAGGAAAATTTAATTAAAACAGTTTGAGCTATTCTCAGATCTCAGCTACGGGCGTCTAACGTGCGACGTACCAAAGGGAATTTTCTCGCGACTAAAATATACACTACAACTGGCGCCGGTCGCACGGGGCAAGAAACGGCCCCAAATTAACAAGACCGAGGTAAAATTTATAAACTCGAACTTACGCGCAGCGAGCTCCTCGAGGCATATGTCAAAATGATTTCGTTCGTAGCTAATTACATAGGACATCTGGCGTTCATGCAATTATGTTTTTAGATAATTTGAACCTTCTAATTTCGGAGTCCAAAGCGCTAAAGACTTCCGAGTGTTACAATATTCGTATAAAATTGCGAAATTTCGCACTTTCAGAAACTTCCAATTAATTATGACATAATTATTTCAAACGTTAAGTAAGACACACAAAAATTTACTAAAACTACTGGACTAGTAGTGAAACAATTTGTCAGAATTAATTCTGATTGTGTATATTTGATTTTAAATCTCCGAAACTTCCGAAAATCAATTAATCGCGTACGGCTTGGAGCAGGACATGAGCATCTTGTTAATCATTTCAAGACTTTTTATAAATACAATCTCGGGTGGAGTCGTCAATATTTACTATATGTATATTTTCGGTGTACAAATGAAACTCATATAATAGAGATAAATTTGCAAACCATGTAAAATCAGGAGAATGTACAATATGGACATACATGTGTAAAGGTAAAGGACTAAAGATATTTCCGGTTCATCAATTTTATTGCATTCTGTTTCCCTCGAAACACTACTTCACATTTCAATTGATTCGAACATTCGTTCGAACATCAAACACTTTGTAGTTGATTATCGAACCATTTCCCACCTACAGGTTTACGATTCGTCGGTTTGCTGTCAATGATGGATCCCCCCAGACTGACCGTCCCTATGGCCGTAAACAAGTGTCGAGACGCTGGAATCCGGGTTGTAATGGTCACCGGAGACCACCCAGTAACGGCCGAATCGATTGCCAAGAAAGTGGGTATCATATCGCCTACAAGCGTCGTACATCACGATGTGCTCAAGAAACAGGAATTGCCCTTACGGGACCACCACCCACAAATGGCGGGTAAACATCCGGCCGGCGTGATTACCGGGAACGATCTGCGTGAAATGACCGAGGTAGAGCTGGAACTGACGATATCACGGTATACGGAATTGGTGTTCGCGAGGACTAGCCCGCAGCAGAAATTGAATATAGTGGAGGCGTTTCAGAAACTGGATTGTATCGTAGCTGTAACGGGTGATGGTGTTAACGATTCTCCGGCTCTCAAGAGAGCGAATATAGGTTTGGTATTATTTCATCATATACAGCGCTTTCCAAAAGAAAAGGATAAATTCTATAAAATCGTTGATAAGAATATTTCAGAAAAATACTCGAACTCGGAGTTTTTTATTCTTGAACTACAATTTTGGCATTTAATTGTCAACACCACACGCCTAAAGGTTTTTTTTAAGGTGCCAATGTAGTATAAAATCTGCTATAGCTGAAAATATGGAAATTGAGTTCTACTCAACAAAAATGCGCTAATTGCGATCATCAAAAGTTTAATTTCAATCACATCTAATTGAAATTATACAGGGTTTATTTTTTTTTAAGCGAAAGCGTCTTATATTTATTTATTATCTGATTCGTATTACTTATGAAGCGTGTGTATCATAACACATTACGTTAGTTATTTATTCTATTCTGGCTGTCTAGATTAGGGGTCTCCAAACTTTCCAGCCTTAGAGCCATATTGTTTACTCCAGCAAGTTCAAAGGACCAGAACCGTTTTAATTTCAGTGCCTTTATCTATAATTTCAAGACTAGGCGCCGAGTACATGCTCAGAGCGAACATACGCTTTGCTAAATCCGCTAGTTCAATCACTATTGTGTACTAACTGTAGTTTATTATTATGACCGCGACACTTGACGACACCTGGTGGTCACACACTCAAATAGGTAGTGGTAGTACTCTTCATCTCTAACAGATACCACTAGTAGTACTTTCGACAGCGCAGTAACAATTAAACATTAGCGAGTATTCTCGTTGTTTAAAAGATGGTACTGGTATATTCCATTCACTTTCAGATGGTAGTAATTGCAGTATAGAAAGGCTAGCGGCGCGACCGCCAGTCAGTCCCCCTAGGGAAGGCGAAGGAAATAAGGTAGTGCGTAACTCCTTAAAACGTGTTTGTGCGTGTTTAAAAGACATCTTCGAAACAGTATTTTCATTATCTTCATTTGACTTGTTGTTTCTGTGGGTGATTTACTAGTATGGAAATGAAGCAAAAAGTAGACAATGAATGCAGAACATTCAAAGATCAATAGAACTTTCAATATTTCGTAATTGAGTCCAGTAAGAAGGCACTATGTTTGTTCTCAAATAAGATAACATTAAACGTCATTATGAATCAAAACATTTTCAAAATTACTCAAAATATACAGGAAGTTCACGGACAGAAAAATTTGAAGCTTTGAATCGCGGATTGAAATGGCATCAGCAATCTTTGTTTACGAAACAATACTGCAAGAGGCTGCAACTCGTGCCATCTTTCGTGTAGCTCTTGAAATTGCGAAACGTGGAAAACCATTCACCAATGAAGAATTGATCAAAGAATGGGTAATTGCAATAGCAGACGAAATGGGCCCCGAAAAGGTAAATTTATTTAAAACGTCAGTTAGTCAGCAAACATCGTGACTCGGAGGTAGAAGACATCACAGCAAAGATATCATCTCACTGTCTGACAAAAATGGACATCTTGAGTTGTTCTCTCTGGCCTTGGATGAAACAACGGATGTGTCAGATACTGCTCAGGTGTTGATTCTTATTCGAGGAGTAGATAAAAGGTATGAAGAACTTCTTGATATTGATAGTATTCACGGCACGATTACTGGGGGAAATGTTCTTAAAGGAGTTGAATATGCCATTAATAAAAAGAACCTTCGAAGGAAAAACTTGGAATCTATTACTACTGATAGAGGCAAAACATGTGTAGTAAAAATTGAGGAGTATTTGCTCTTGTGTCAAAAGCTGTAGAAAATGATGGTGGTTCAAAACCGTTAGTCTTACATTGTATCATTTATCAACAGTCCTTGTGCGGGAAATGTTTGGTTATGTCAGTTGTTAATTTCGTCAGATTCCCTGGGCTGAATCACCGATAATTTCGCCAGTTTATTAAAGAGGTTGGAGAAAATGACCATATCATACTGCCGTACGCTGGCTTAGTTGCGGAAAAGTCCTTCGGCGTTTTTTTTGAGCTTTGAGCAGTTATCGAAATGTTTTTGAATGAAAAGCATCACCCTCTAACTGAATTACAAAATAGCAAATGGCTGTGGAAGTTAGCGTTCTCCGTCGATTTGACAAAGCATATAAAGGAACTGAATTTGAAATTGCAAGCAGAAAACCAGCTTCTCCCTGATTTATACACTAATATCAAATCGTTACGGCAGAAAATAATACTGTACCAATTACAATTACGTAAAAAATGCTCCACATATTTTAAAACATGTGGAATATTCAGCCACACTAATGAGACCGAGTTCCCCATCGATTTTGCAATCAAAGCTTTGAGTGCTTGGAAGATAAATTTTGATACTCGTTCTTCAGATTTTGATGTCATTGCGAATTAAATTGAGCTTTTCCAAAATCTTTTTTATACTGACATTGAAACCATAGCTCCGGAACTTCAAATGGAAATTATTGATTTACAGTGCAGTAATATAGTTAAGAATAAATATCAAAACTCATCTTTGTTGGAATTTTATGAGTCTTTCACTGGTACAATTTGATAATTTGCATGAATTCGCTAGTTGGTTGTCTTCTGTTTTTGGTAATACATACTTGTGAGAAAATATTCTTCAAAATGAAGTACACAAAAAGTGTGTACAGATCTAAGTTAACCGATGAGCATCTTAAATCTCTTTTAATAATTGGTACAAGTAAAATTGGTCCACAACTACAAACTATTGTTAGTGGAAAATCACAATTACATAAATCTCATTAGTATTTTATATGTTATAATGTTTATATGTTGTATATTTATGTGTTTATATGTTATAATGTTCATAATGTTAGTGAGATTCATTTCAATTATTTGTTAGTTATTACGCTAAATTTTCTGCGAATTATACTTGTCATTGAGCTCTACCCTAGCAAGTAAATAAAACCAAGTTATCATCATTCTGTCTTTTTATTCAACTTATCACAACAACAATAACAACAATAAGCCATTAGCTGCCACGGGCCGGATTGATGACACTGGCGGGCCGTAGTTTGGAGACCTCTGATCTAGATAATCTGTTCAACAGTTTTATTCTGCAGGAATAGCCATGGGAATAACAGGCTCTGATGTGGCGAAAAATGCAGCGGATATGATTCTATTGGATGACAATTTCGCCAGCATCGTCGTTGGGATTGAGGAGGGTCGTTTAATTTTTGAAAATCTCAAGAAGAGTGTAGCTTTCGTGTTAACGTCCAACATCCCGGAAATTGTACCGTTTGTTGCATTGGTAACTTTGAACATTCCTCAAGCTTTAACCGTTTTGGCCATTGTCCTCATAGATATAGGTGGGTAGATTTCTTTTTAACAATGTACATATGTCAATTATTCTACCTAGTTTCTACTGGTCGGTCCTAACATAACGTAGAAGGACTATTCAGCAACTACTTCCTTGGTCAATACCAATTACAATCTTTCTGAGCTGACATGGTCCAGAAATGCGCAAACTGATCCTTACATGCTTTCTACCGTAACTCGAGAAAATAACGGTACAAAAACAATGACTACATAAATGCAGAATTCTCTAAAACCACTGAGGGACTTGATGAAATCAATTGGAAAAAACGTTCAGTTTATGAAGCAATACACTTTTTGTTTATAATACATTGACACGAAACATTTTGATTGATGTCAAGCGAAAGAGTGTGCGAAATTTATTTATCTCTCATGGTATTCGAAAAATATTAAAACTTGAAAAAAGAGAAAAACAGACATAATCATCTCTGGAAAACCTTCAAAACTGCCGAGACTTAAGGATATTTTCTACCAGTGTAGATTGTAAAAAATATATCAGTAATATCGGAACAAGCATCAAATCTGACATTAAATTTCTTCTGGTATTTCATCTCAAGTAATGCAGAAAGAGAGGTTATCCAGGATTGTAGTATGCAAATGATGACATCTGTAATGTATTATCTAGTTATTTTTGTTTCGTCTTCGAACCGAGTACCAACAACTATCATCCCCTCATCAGAATATCAGAACCCCCATTCAACGATTGCTGCTTTTAATATTGTACATCACATTAAAGGATAGAGAAAAAAGATTGACAAACTAGATATTGTCAAAAGTAGTGGCCCAGATGATAGCCCAGCTTTTTATTGTTCAAAAAACCCTGATAGGATCGTATTTCACCATAATCGTGATACCTTCGAGGCACCGCCGAGCGACCACAGTAACGGGACGATGAGTGAGGCTTGCCAAGACAACTATCGCTTAAGGAAGGGCTATGTGACGTCAGAAACCACGTGATGTTGGAATGCCCCCCATTTACTGGCTCATGTTGTAATATGCGAATCGATCGTGTTGCAGATACACAAAAAATGGGCGAGATAACTTCCACTGTTGGAATGTATCTAATATAAAAAGCGGAATTGCAAAAATTGGTAGACTACGATGTTTACAGGACCTGATGAAACACCGAAAAACTGAACTAATAGTGCAATTTTGTAAATTGTTCTACATCTGAACTACTGTAAAATTTGAACTCCGTAAGTCTACATAGCGAGTATAGTTCAGGGTCCGGCGCCAATATCGTGTCTAGACACAGGTTAATAGACATAACCTCAAAATAATGATAAATAAATACCGTCTGCTGTTATGCCAATATGTCTTTTTGAGATATTTTTTAAATTCTATTTAATATCGCTATCACGTAAATAGTGATGAAGATGTATTATAGTGATGCAAAAGAAGACAAGTTAGCACACTATTATCTGAGATAAGGTATATGATAATTTGAAAACTATTTTGTTGGTTTAGTATGATTTGTATAAAACGAAAAAGAACCCAAAATACAACTTCTACTCAATATTTGGTATAATTAGAAACATAAGAAAGCGATTTTGTGTTCCGAAGTGGAGCTTCCAGATTTTGAACGAAGAGAGTTGAAAGTTACTTCCAAGTGCTATGCAACTACAGAAAATAATTTGCTTGCTTCTGGGGAAAATGTTAACAACACCTGAGATAAAGTATATGATAATTTAAAAACTGATTTGTTGGCTTAGTATGACTAGTATAAAACGAAAAAGAAAACAAAATACAAATTCTACTTAATATTTGGTATATTTAGAAACATTAGAAAGCGATTATGTGTTTCGAAGTGGAGCTTCCAGCTTTTGAACGAAGGGAGTTGAAAGTTATTCCCAAGTATGATGCAACTGCCGGAAAAAAATTGTTTGTTTCTGGGAAAAAAGATACCGAAGACGTCACGAGAGCCATTTTCCACAATATGAGGAAACTAAGCTTTAGCCTTAATTGGACCTTGGTAGGTTCCATTTGAGAACCCGTTTTTGAGAACCATTTTCGGCTTTCCTCTGTCAAAAACAGGGGGCGGTGGCGCGAAATTTTGATCACCCGCTGTACAGCAGGTATAAAGGTATATATGAATTTCTTCTTCTTTGAAGAGCATGAGGTTGATGAGGTTGATTACTGTCAACTTTATAAATTGATAATCTTGCAACTCAATAAAGCCTACTCATTCCACTGATGATCCAGAGAAGGCGGAACAGCTGTCTAGAGCTATTTAGCTGTGGTGTCACTGATCGATCTAGAGAGAACTGTACTACCTGTGTGATTAGATTAATTTCGAACAGGACCCCCTGAGAGATCAACATGCCTCAGCATGGAGAAGTAACTGCCAAAACGATGCTTGGCAATGAGTTAGGCCTAAGGACAAGCGAGACAAGTAGGTAGGTGCTTACCTTGGGCAGACAGTTTTATCAGATACTGGTAAGAATTGTCACTGTATTACCGGCCGAGAGGTTGGAGGTCACAGGGTGAGGTCACTGTATTACTGGTCGAGGATTAGAGGTCACTGTGTTTCCGGCCGAAGTGTCAAACACGTGTCTGAATGTTAAAGCACGTGTCAAACACGTCTTTGAATGTTGGAACACGTGTTTAATGCTTCAGCATTCAGACCTGTGTTTTGATAAGTGTTCCAAAAATTCAGACACTTGTTTGATATGTGCTTTAACATTCAGACACATGTTTGACACTTCGGCCGGTAACACAGTGACCTCTAACCCTCGGCCAGTAATACAGTGACCTCACCTTGTGACCTCCAAGCTCTCGGCCGGCAATACAGTGATTGCTTACCGACCTCTGATGTAACTGTCTGCCCAAGGTAAGCCCCTACCTACTGAGACACTCTCACTGAGTAGTCGAGGCATCAGGATAATCTCCGAGATCTTTACAGGTCACGAATTTCGATGCAATCATACAGTAGGAAAAAGCGACACTCCTTTCTGAGAGACGAGATGCGAGGGAAACAAAATGGAGTCGTCAACCCTTCTTCTTGAATGTCCTGCTCTCATTCGAACTATTACTTTGCTAGGTCCGGGGATCATCACTGCCGTTGACATAAAGGATTTAAGAGTAAAACAGATCTTAGGATCTAGGTATAGCTATACTGATAGGGTGCAAGAGTATTTGGCTAAGTGCACTGAACTTTATATTAAGTCCACTACAATCTCAGCCAATACTAACACCAACAAGTAATTGTCCAATTATTGACTTAAGCTGTATGCATCTCTATTTGAACCTTTCTGTAACTGTCAATGACAATGATGAGTAATTATAGGGTTGGCATACTGCACATTGCTTCATAGACGCAAAATGAGATCTATAAATGATATTTTCATAAAATTTTCACCTATTTAATAGTTCATGAAGAATGTGGACCTTCGTGCGTCTCCTTCTGGTTGGTTCACGATAGGGTGGCTCACGTACTAACTTATTCATTACAATATCGATTACTTATAAAAGTAACCAACTGTTTGTAATACATTTATTATTCATTTATAGGAACTGACTTGTGGCCTGCTATCAGTTTGGCATATGAGAAAGCTGAAATGGATATTATGCACAGGCATCCCCGTGACCCGCACAAGGACAGGCTCATTAACGCCAAGTTGATTTATTTAACTTATGGGCAAATAGGTTTTATTCAAGTGTGTGGTGCGTTCATCACTTATTTCTTCATTATGGCGCAGTACGGCTTCTACTTCGACAGATTGATTGGTAAACAATTGATAATTATAACAATTCCTATTCATCGTCATAAATGAGGAAAAAAATACTTTCGTCATATGATTTTCGAAATATTCATTAACTAATTTCAGAAGTTTGATTTATCTCGTTTTGAGAATGTCACTGTGTGATGTTTTTCAAATGTAAATGTGCAGTTTAATCATAATGTATTATCCATATTGAACTATAGATTACAATCAATACACTAGAAGAGTTCACCACTGTGAATAAACTATAACACTAATAAGTACCTACCTACAATTTATGAATTTTTATCACAATCTATCAACAATATAATAGAAAAAAATGAATTTTATGTGAAAGACTCATGGCATTTTAATGAATTTATAAAGAATCAATCCGTACCTGTAGATCATTTATTAATTTCCTTGGACGTTGTTTCTTTATTTACAAATATACCAGTGGTTTAGGCATTGGGTAGCATCAAAAAACGTTGGGCATAGATTAAAAATCACACACCTCTAGATCAATCTGAATTCATGAATGCAGTAAAGTTTTTTTTAGAATGCACTCATTTTAAATACGGTGAGCAATATTCTGATCAAATATTCGGCACAGCAATGGGATCTTCTAGTTCAGCTACTTTTGCGAGCCTAGTTATAGAATGCCTAGAGGAATCTGTAATAAATTCATTAGATTTTCAACCCGTATTCTTTAAACGGTATGTAGATGATTGCCTTATGTTTGTTTGCAATGATAAAATTCAGTACGTGATTAATAAATTTAACAATTTTCAACTTCAATTTACTTGTGAAATTGAAGTGAACAAAACATAAATTTCCTAGATATGAACATGATTTTTTGAGCAGTTACAATAACTTATTCAAATTTTACTTATGGAAAAGTGAATTATTTGATTCAGACGAACGTGAATTTGTATTACCATGATTTCGAAATATGGTTTCTCGGTATGAATTCAGACAAACTGTAAATACTATCATCAGCCGCGACATCTAAATTAGTAAAAAAAGTTTTAGAGCGTCAATTTACCAGTCACGCAAGATCAATGCAATTAAATTCCCGGCACTATTCTTACTTAATTAGTAGTGTATGCAGTTTGAAATTATCAAATTCTAGCGCCAGCCTCTTCATTCGCAGTAACAACAACAGATGTTCAGAGTTAAAGTTTGAAACAACCTCGTGCTTTTATATTAATTCAAACATTGTTGTCTGAGCATCAATAATTTTTTAATTATCCCTTTACTGTTAACATCAAGTGTACTATAAGCATGTTGTTCGAGCGTCAATAATTTTTTAATTATCCCTTTACTGTTAACATCGAGTGGATAAGAAGCGTTTTGAAGTTTTTTATTTTAATGTTGATGCTTGACTATGAGGCGCCGTTTGGGCCATAATTATTACTTATTTATATTTTAAGCATCTTAGAATATATATTTAATTTTACAAGATATATTGAATAACTTTCTATATTATATTGATCATGTTTCATATGTATATGGGTATACATTCAGTTTTATTTGGTTGTGCCAAAATTTCTTCTAGGTACAAATCATTAAACTGTATGTTTTGTTCTTCATTTAAATATATCTTTGATATTTTATCTGTCAAGGTTATCCATATTTTCCTTGTTTGATGTCTTTTATATAATGATTTTTTTACCTTTGCAAAGTTTGTGGTAGTTATAATTTCTTGATGTTGATTTGCGGATTGACACTCGACTGGTATTTCAAAAACCTGTCCATCAGGCGTGGCGATTGATGTTATGCATATGATGTTTGATTTTTCATCTTCTGATGGTTTTACAGCAAAATCAAACCTCAACTTCTCCATATTCGGTGAAATATTTACAGTAAATGTTGTTTTATAATGTTATCTTCTTCTTCTGGGTGAAGTAAAGACTTAATTACGTTTCTGTAAAACAATAAGTTTTTATTTGGAATGTTTTACACATGTATGTAAAAATGTAAAGAAAATCACTCCATACTTTACTATATGATTGCTTTTCTCAAGAATGTGTTCTACTACATCTGTGGATGCCAAGGACAAATATATTTTTACTATGGGGTTGTGTCATGTCTGACACACGACTGTGAAAAATTACAATAATAGTGAATCTTAATTAGAGACTTTAAATGTTGTTTCTTATTGTTTTACAGGTGAGTACTGTAAAACTATTTAGAGTATACTTTCATCATGTATTAAACATGTGTGTGTGTAAAACATTCCAAATAAAAACTTATTGTTTTACAGAAACGCAATTAAGTCTTTACTTCACCCAGAAGAAGAAGATAACATTATATATGGATTGTAGAATGTAAATATATAGAAGTTGTGAGGAATATATATAAAACTTCAGCTTCGTATATTCGACACTAGAGGCGCTCAGGCTAATATATTAGTCTGACAAGTTATCAATCAGGTTCAGCAACACCGATGATGTAACGTCATGTACACAACGGTTATTGCTGTCGGCATTTGCACCAACTTTGTTTCTGATCTAAATGAAAGATCTTCTGGAAGTGACCACCGGTCCCGACCAGCGATGCAGATGATGGTACACTTCATACCGCTACCTTATCTAGAGCCCCTATAACATCCAAAGAAGCCAGAGGAGCGAGACAGAGACAGATTGACGCAATTAATCAGCTTTTCAAATGGAGATCTGATAATCTAGTAGACTTTAATGCAACCACAACTCAAGCTTGCGTCTTCTCCAGAAAGGCGCATCACACAATCCCTAATACGATGATGTCAGGAACAACTATTTTTATGAAGTCTTCCATATCCTTGCTTGGGATCACCACCAAAACACCCACTCATGGGATGATCATGTGAGATTTTCTATTCTGTGCCAAGAGCTACTTTACATCCCAGTAGCTCATCATAATCTACAAAGCACAGATTCAACCTGTCCTGGAGAACTGTTCACATTTTTGGAGTTCAACTCCCAAACATACGCTGAAGCTCTTGGATTATATCCAGAAGAGAGCTATTCGTCTCATTGATGATGTCATTGACCTATATAAAACATCGTGGAAAGGTGGGACCTCCCTCCCTTTTCTATGGATATTTCCATGGTCGGTGTTTATAAGAAATCTCGTCTGTTGTTCCACCACGAGAGATTCCAGATAGGCGCACTAGACGAGCTCAAACTAGTCGCCCGCCCCTTCATTGTCAAGCTCGAGACCTGCCGAACCTCTTCCTACCAGACTTCATTTTTCTATCGAAGAGTGAAGTTGTGGAACTCTCCACCTAGTGAGAACTTTCCCTACACCTATAACCTCTTAATCTTCAAGTAAAATTTGAATGCCTATCTACTCTAACAATAACAACATTCCACCTCTAGCTCACACGTTATAAGTTTCCCTCTCGTGTAGTCAAAGTATAAGAAAAAAAAAACAATAATTTCTATAAACCAACAAAAGAGTGGACAATGAGCAATCCACTCTCCCCTTTCCTGACCTATTTTTCCTTAAAATTAAGATGAAATCAGTTTCCACAAGCTTGGCACAGATATGTCGATAATATTTCCGCAATTATAAGTGAAGATTTTGATCTACATGGTTTTCCAAACATGCTTCAACCAATTTGATTCAATTGAATTCACTATAGACTCAGAAATCAATAACCATCTTCCTTTTCTTGACATCAATATTATCAAAGATGGTCCCCATTTGGTATTCGACATATACAGAAAACCTACTCAGACGACTGGATATATTTCAGCCGATTCAAGTAAGTCAATTAATTATGAAATAGCTCTATTCCATAGATTCGTTTTATTAAACGCCCCTTTGAGCCAGGAAAATCACAAGAACGAAGTTGAGAAAGCTCAGCAAATAGCGACGGACATTGGTTATGGTTATGTCACATTTTCGATAGATAAGTTGATTCCAAACCATAAGCGGGGAACGGAACGCAATCAACTAACCAAATTAGAGCCAATACTTTCAAGTAAGGCGAAGAAATAAAGCAGAAACGGTCGAAAAAAAATCGGATCAACCGATTTTGATAATCTTTTTTTCAATCGATTCCGGAAGTCATTTAGAAAAAATATTACCATTTTTTTTCTTCTAATGTGCATTTTAGCATTTCTACAGAGGAAAATGCATTCCTTTGAATGCACTTTCAGGAGATAATATTAAAAATGTTGAAAAAATGTAGCCAACATTTCTCACTCGGGGGATTTTTGGGGCTGCTAAACACAATTCCGGTGTAATATTTGAACTACGACGCACCTGGGGCCTAGGACTTCCTGGTAACATCGGTGTCTCCGGGGAATTCGCAGAAATACCTTCTGCAAAGGAATGAAACCTGTTAGGGTACTCTTGAGCATAGGGCTCAAGACCATGATACTCAATAGTCACCTGGTGCTCAGGATACCCTGATGACCTAGGTAATCTCCATGGATTGATTTTAATATCCGCTGAATGCGATATTTCAGTATTACTTTTTTCGCATTAGTAAAATTCAGTAAAGTTTCATTGTTGTGCAAACGGTATTTTTTGAATCCTTTGTTGTCGATATCACAGATTTGTTTACCAGATGCTTCGGTGATTGTTCCGAACTCCAGAAGAGTTATCAGCGATCCAAAAAACCCAGGAGCGACGAATTTGGTTTCATTTCAGAGTATATTTAAAATCAATCCATGGAAATGACCTAGGTTATCAGAGTATCCAAACCAACAGGTGACTATTGAAGGTCCTGGTCACAACCGGCAACCTCAAAAGAACCTCCCCACAAGTTTTCATCTCATTCCAAAAGATAATTTCACGAATTCACTGGAGACGACAATAGTACCAGGATGTCCTAGGACCCAGGTGCTTCGTAGCTGAAATCTGGCTTCGGAATCGTGTTCAGCGGCCCCTAAAGCCCCCGATAGACGAATTGGAAATCACTACTAGCGAGATTTTGTTATAATTATCACAATGTGAAGAAAAGCTAAGGTTAACATTATGAGAGATACAAGAAGCTGAAAAATCATTGATTGAATTGATTTAACCGGAAGCTTCCTTTGGAACTCATGACAAGAGTATTTCTTCATTACAACTCTATGAGGACAAAGATGGTATTTTCAAATTGAGAAGGAAGATTGTGGAGCGAAAAGATTTCCAAAATTTCCGACCAACTATTATTCTACCATCATACCACCCTGTTGTTGCCAGAATGATTCTTGACTGTCATGTAGACAATTGTCATGTTGGCAGTAAATCCATAAAAACCGTTACCAAATGTTATTTGCCATAGAAGCTATAAGAAGAACTTAGATACACCCCAATACCTTTACCTGAGAATGGCAACTCCCACTTTTATTCAATTTGACATAAAATTATAGAATCAGTTTTTCCGGGGCTTTGACTTTGCTTCCAAAACGAGTGGTAACATAATTTGTCTTATCATCATTTGATTTCATATCTCCTTGCATTCTACTTCCTGTAGAACCGTTCTCCCTCTTTACATCACTCCTCAGCAGCCTTACTTCCTGTTTTGAACAAACTTTCAATGGAAACAATTTCTGAACCGGCTTGTCAGATGCTAGACGTAGTGCTCGAATGTACCACTCGAATTTTACCACATTTGCCAGAGAAAACTTCATACATTTCTATAGAATAAACGCAAAAGTGTTATCGAAGGCTTCAACAGATTATTACAATTCATTTCGGTGATAGTTTACAAAATTTGATTGAATTATGTGAATGTTGCTGCTACCTCTTATTGAAAGAACGTTGAGGAAACCTAATTATTATTTACGATTTTAGGTTTGAGAGTCCAGTGGGATTCGGAACGAGTGAACGATCTTCAAGATTCCTACGGTCAAGAATGGACTTACCAAGAACGACAAACTCTACAACGGAAGAGCGTTTCTGGATTTTACATATCTATCGTCGTTACACAGATGGCCGACCTGTTGATCTGTAAAACACGTCGTCTATCTCTGATTCAACAAGGAATGAGTAACTGGATGCTCAACTCTGCGATAATATTCGAAGTGCTGTTGACTGGCTTGGTCGTTTACTGCCCATACGTTAGAGACGCGTTCCAGTTCGAACCTGTCGACCAGTGGGCTTATTTACTCACTTTGCCTTTTGCGATAATTATTATTGTTTACGACGAAGGTAGAAAGTACTTCATAAGAAAATACCCGTATGGTTTCGCTTATAGAGAAACTTACTATTAATGTTCAATTGTTTATGGTTAGAAGAACAAAATAAAAACCAATTATGGATAATGGGAGGTTTTACTTCGCGATAGTTGATGATCATAATATAAGAAGAACAGACATTCCTTTGTTCTTCATCGTATATTCATTAGGTCAAATAATAGCTGATGGAAATTCGGCGTACTACGTCAAGCCAGTAGAGCCTCCAAAATAATTCCAAAATCTTCTACAGTAGAAAGCCTGACTCTTAGTACAAAAGTCAGTGTGACGTCTTCAATAAGAGGCTTTGAGAAGATACGTGGAATACTACTGTGACAGGTGATAAATATTAGAATTAAACAGAGTTTTAACACTTTCTTGTAGAAAATTATATGTGGCACCAGTTGCTAAGATGTCTTCGTGTGATTGGAACATATTTTTACCTGTAAATGAGCATGTTATAAGAGTCTTAGGAATGAATGAAGTGCGTTGCAAAATGGCATCCTTAGTGAATGTTTTTTTATGGCTTTGGTGCGTGCTTACTTGTTGAAAATTCATATCTATTGCTTAAATGGAAAATACACTTATCAAACAAAACGTGACATGTTTCACCACAAGGTGGCTTCATCAAACAATGGTTTTACAAACAATGGTTTATTCTCCGAATATTAAAATTGAGATTAAGAAGGAGGAGATGAGTGAGGTACGTGTACAGTAGGATAAGAGTTCCTTACAAGTAAATTTAATAATAGAGAATTGATAAAGTCTTTCTGATCATATCAAAGGTTTCCTGTATTTTTAAGCTTATCTATTTCAATTCCTTTAAGTTGTTAAATACTTCATTCAACTAACCTATGGAAAATCTCAAAAAATATGGTTTACTTTTGAATCTTCTTTGTTCAAATTAAAATGTTCTTCAATTCTAGTTTTGAAAGATCTTCCTGTCTGGCGTATATAGAATTTATCACAATCATCACACTCTACATTGTATACTCCTGATTCTTTGTATTATTTGTTCTAAAATATGTGGTAACTTGAAATTTTGAACAAATCGCTGTACGCTGTTTCAAAATCAAATAGGCGATGTATTCATCTGTATTTTGATATAAGATTTCAGTCGATATGCCTAAAATTGGGCTCCCTAGAAGCCCAAACACATTTATTACGATAGCTCCACTTCTACTCAACCCGAATTAATTTGCTTGATCTTAAAATACTCGCTACAGAAACCTCTAATAGAACCTACCATTTGAATTCCGTAAAACATTCCTAACCTCAAGAAGTTTGGATTCTTTGGTGTTCCAACATTTTCAAAATTGCGCCAGAGCTATGTCTTTGGACCAAAATGCTTGAATTTTGAATATTAGGTGCAGAAAAATGAAATCTTTTGAACGAATTCAGTTTTAGATCAATAACGAATATCTCGTCCGAAATTTGCACAAGAATTTTTCAAAATGGCCGATTTTGGCATCAAAAAATGAGGTAGGTCAAAATTCCAAGACCTAAAATAGAGAAATGAAAATACTATCTTTTTACTGAAACAGAATATGAAAAAAAAAACTCTGACATATACCTAATTTTTCAATGTGTTAAAAAACACACTAAATGTTGGGTCCACGATCTCGAATCGACTTTGAACCGGAGCCAAAAATCGCGTATTAATTTTTCCAACTACTTTTGTTTTAACATTTTTTCATACAACAAGTCGTAAAATGCCTATTTTTGGGTCTGATAAATGGCCATAGTTTTAGTTAACCCAAATGTAAACGGCACCGTCGTTCAGTGAGTCAAAATACATAAGAATAGACCAAATTTAGAACGAAATTTGGACAAAAAAATTCCTTAAATGCATGGACTATTAAACAAATCGCGGTAAATAATGATTACTCTTCCTGACTAATAGAACAAATTCTATCTGAAAAAGGGATACAGATTAAGCTTCCTATCGACTCAGTGTTTCTTACAATAGAACAAAACTATCCTTATGTTGATGTCACATTATGGGGCCACCCATTACGAAAATTCAAAATTTTCTTAATAATTTAGATATTGACGTAGCTTATAAAACGCAGAATAGTTTAGCTAAGATTATCAAAAATAATAAAGATAAATCCGGTTCAATCTTTGCAGAACATTAATTATGGAAAATAGAGATATTAATAATTTCAAGATATTCCACAGTTAGAATGAAAATAATTAATTTAATTTCCTGGAATCCCTAAAATTTAATGAATATGAGAAGTTCGATATATCATTCGATCAACAAATACTCAATAATTCTCCCTTGTTACATTTGTATAATTAGATTTTTATCGTTTAATCTCTCTATGGGTTAAACCCAATTAGGTAAATATCCACTAACCAACTATCCTAACATTATTTATTAAATTGGTGAAAATCAAACTTTGAATAATTATTGAATTTAAATTGCAAATAAGTGCTATGCATTCTGATGATGCCATAAATGTGTGTGTTCATTCATATTTTTCTATTATATGCTATATTATCCTATAACCCCGAAATTAGAATTGTGAAAAATCTTTGTAGTTTTTTACCCATAAAAGTACGAGAGGCTTCGGAATTTCTAATTGAAATGAAATGTTTACGATTTAACTGTGTTGCTTGAGCTGGTCGATAACAGAAGAAATAACGGAGTTAAGTGACTTTCTTTTGACAGATTTATTTCACACAGAAAGAGGTTAGGGATGTCTTTGATGTTGCTGTCAACATCGTTAATTTGAACTAGTGCTTTAATTATGTTCATTTCCGATTATAAATCTCATTTTGAAGCAGTTTGTTCTCGCCTACACCGATCTTTTCCATAAAAATACTGAACTTAATTAATCAGCATGTTATGTGGGGCGGGGCACAGTGTATTTGGTTCCACTTTATTTAAAGAAATTATATGATCCGTTTCCGCTTGAACCGGTTCCGTAAATACATATGATGCAACAAACAACCATTTGAATGAATGCTTTTCGATATACGAGGGCAAGGTGAAAAGTCCTTGAAAAATTGGATAAGAAAAAATGAATTTGGTCAAAACTTATTTTATTTCTCCTTGTAGCCCGATACACTTCGTTCAACGTTTATCTAATTTATCGATCCCTTTCAAATAATACCATTTGGGCAATCCTTTAAAATAGGCCTTTGTTCCATCGTTGGAGCCAAATCTCTTTCCGTCGAGCCATTTCTTCAAGTTTGGGATTAGACAAAATCGCAGGGGGCCAAATATGGAGAATATGGGGGATTACGAACCAATTCGTAGCTCAATTTATGCAATTTTACCATTGCGACTGTGCGTCGGTGCGTTGTCCTGGTGAAAGAGCTCTTTTTTCTTTGTCAGCTTGACACCAGCCTACAAGTTACAGATTGAGAAATACGTTTGTCATCTCGTAACTCACTGACTTCATCGCCCAGCTCGAAAGTTGACTATATCGCCCGTCCTTCAGCGCTGTGCTTTCATTTCGTCACTCTCTGGTCGGTCGTAAGATGGACGATCAGTAACTCGTCATATATCAACCCGTCACTCTTTTGTCGGCCGTGAGATGGCCGAGAAGTGACCCGTCATACATCAACCTGTCATCCTCTTGTCGGCCGTAAGATGGCCGGTAAGTTACCAGTCACACTTCAACCAGTCACTCCCTTGTCGGCCACGGGGTGGTTGCTTAGTTACAAGTCGCCATGTCCCCTCGATACGTCTGTGACGAATAGGACCTTGAAATCCAGTATTGGTATGCATTGCTAGCTTCGCCCTAGATCTGCATTGCATAAGCTTTCTGTCGTGGTCTCTACCAAGGCTAAGTCACCTGATCGCATCTTCGCTTCGAACTTCATCGACCACTTTCTGACGAGCCTCCTACCACGGGAGAAGCTCCAGATCGCTCTTCTCTTCATTAGCCGGATGCTATGCGCCGCAAAGGAACGTGACTTCGACTCATCGCCCGGATCTGCAAGGCCTCGCCGTCAAGCCATCCCGCACATTCCGACTGTTCATCGCCCCACCATCTACGCCTACCACGCTTCTTGATCGCTCTGCTTGTGTTTCTTGCTCACGTAAGTTGTTGTTTTATTTACCCAGTGAATTATTGTGTCTATTGTGTGCATTCTGAACATAAGATCTCTATCTTGCTCTACGCGCTGTGTATACCTGGAATATCAGTCTAGGCAGACTTAGTATCGCCCCATTTTCAACGTCCTCTGTATTTATTCACCGTTAGTATAACTTGCAATAATGAACCAACAGGGCCCAGTGCTCCTGTCTGTGTATATTCTGTTCCAGAGCTAGCTAATCGGACTCGAAAACCACAGAGGGCCCCCTTGTCGTGCCCCACATCACCTCATCACCCCATCCCAAGATACTAGCGGTATCAAGCTGCGACCGCTTATGCTTCAAATCGGCGTCGAATCGATTCAGCAGCTCTTCATAAATTCGATTCGCCAGGACAAGTCCACTGTTCCGACTGTTCTTTGGTCTCTGGTGTGATATGATGGATTCTTGTTTGTCTATGGTTACGAAACGGGCGCAAAAAAATCCTTTTTATCGCGCATGAATATCGCCAAACACTACTTTGAAGTTGTCACATGGTCGCGCTTGTTGTCAACAGGGAGCAAATGTGGCACCCATAAGGCAGATAGCTCTCATATTCAAAAATGTATCAAAAATGTTACGTACCTCTTCGGTTGAGATGCCCATAGCCTTAGCAAACTCGTGTACATGTACACATTCTGGATGACCAGAATAATTGGCGTCCGTTGTAGTCATATTATCACGAATATCAATAATTTTGTGAATCGTTTTAATCGATGGTTGCTTAACAAGCAATGTTTTGGTTTACGTAATGTTTATTCCACGCAAGAAATAATGTTTAATCAAGACGCGAAATACACTTTTTACATTTCACCTTGGCCTCGTATTAATACAAAATAGTATTTACACAGGAGCATTCTGTTTTCTAATTTAGTTTACTCTGATGATGGCCACTTGGCAGCTGAAAGATCCTCAGAACTTTATTAGTATTTTTTTAGCGACTGAGGGCGATTATTTCGTACTATTACAATACAACTTATAAAAGTGAGTGAAAATTTAATATGATGTGTAATTATTAAACTCAAATGGACTATTGGCTTTACTCTTTTGCTTATGTGGCTATTTTGTCTATAAACTTCGTTGTTGTACCAGTAATAATGAAAAACTGCTTTCAGAATCAAATCTTAGCATTTTCTGAAGATAATGTCTTGTTCATATGAGGCGTAATCGAAATAACGTTATAACTTTAATATAGCAATTGTGTTGCATATTGTGCTGAAGAATGGATTTTATTTCTGATCGCATGATACAATCGGCCGGAACGAATTATTTTATCAGCGACAATCTAGGTAACATCCCAATCTCTCAATCGCTTCATCTGTTACAACGGGTAAGTTTATTAGAATATCTACATAGATTCAAGGCTAGATAGTGTTGAACATATTCTCGGTAAATCACTGTCTACAGGTCTATGTAAAGGGATATATAATAATAAACAAGTGCTGAATCATAGGTCAAATACTTCACTATGTCTATCAAAAGTACATTTTTGTTCTTTTTGAATCATTTTTAGAAGTTCGTGGTCATTTCTACAAGTTGTAAGTTTTTACGATTTTGCATACAGCATACTATATAAATGAATCTGCCGATAACTTTTTTCTACTTCTGCATTTAACCCTGCAACTTATATATAACCAGCTCTTGTCCGTGGGTTACTCCCTCGGATATCAGTTCCAAGTTTCAAGATATACAATACATATTTCAAACTAGTATAAACAGCTAAGAAGACGTAAAAGTCTATCTGAAGCGACAAGGATATCTATGTTATGGAGTGGTCTGTCACGGACATCCTGTCATTAAACTTTACCTATCTTGTTGAGCGGTTATCTATTGTCTGTCATAGACAGTCTAAGCTGAGGTGAAGATCCATTATCTATGGAACTGTCTGTTTTGTAAATTGTATGTTATTATATGACCTGTCAAAACATATGGAATCCCTTCAGTATTAAATCTTCATTGTTTCGAAGATTTCGTGATAGTGAGTGAGAGAGTGGTTTTTGCCTTTTATGTGAAGTGAAGTAAAGTAAAAGTAGAAGTAAATTTATTTTCTCAATAATAATTGCTTAAAATAATAACAAGATTATGAGAAAACAAGTCAAACAATGCACAAGAAAATTAAAATAAAATACAGAAACAAAAACTTACTCATTCAAGTGTTCATTAACAGTGTATGGTTCACATTGCACAATAATATTGAATATTCTATTCTTAAATTCACACAAATTCTTTATACATTGAATATCAATTGGCAAATTGTTGAAAAAATTGATGCACATATAGGGACAATTTTTCTCTGTTAGTGTAAGCGTATGTGCTGGATATATATATATGAAATATTACGTGTGTTGTAATTGAAAGATTTTTCGACATCTGTGAAGAATCTTCTATGTTTGAAAATGGAAAGAAGAATTGATAAATGTATATTCCAATAACAGTTAGCAAGTTGTTTTTTTGAAAATACCTCTGCCACTTCGCTTATACCCTAATCCAAAAATGAGGTATTCGTATTGCTCTTTTTTGCTGCCTGAATATCATATCAACCTGGTAGCTGTTACCTCAAAAAATTACCCCAAAACTCAACAGAGATTGAAAGTTGCCATAGTAAAAAACTTTTAATGTATTTTCGTCAAGTTGTGGTTTCAGGACACGTAAACTATAAATGATGGAGCTCAACCCTTTACATCGTTGTTCGATTTCTTTACGCCAGTTTAGGTTTATATCTATATTTATTCCAAGACATTTCGAATAATCCTTCATTTCCAAAATGTAATAATTTAAATTCAATGTATCTGGAATTTGCAGTCTACTATGGCTTGACGTAACGATGATGCAGTTTGTCTTACTTTTGTTCAATGTGAGTTTGTTATTCATACACCAATGTTCAATCTTTGAGAGTGGAGAGGCATTTTCAATTTCGAGGCAAAGGCGATTTGCAGATACTTTAATGTTACTATCATCTGCATATTTGATATGTAACTTTCTAGCATCAGCATTAACTTGTGGTAGATCATTAATATAGATTAAGATCAAAAGTGGGCCAATTATGGAACCTTGAGGAACTCCTATTTGTAGTGACAATTCTCTAGATATGAAATTCTGTCCACCCTCCGCAATTTCCACTCTCTGCGTTCTATATTCTAAATAGCTTTCCATCAAAGTCAATTGTTTATCTCTAACTCTGTATTTCTCCAGTTTTGTAAGAAAGATGTTATGATCGACCGTGTCAAAAGCCTTGGAGAGATCGAGAAAAAGTCCGCATTGGATTTCTTTATTTTCCAAGGATGTTATAACTGATTCGATGAATTTAAAAACTGCTGTTTCCGAATTATGGTTCTCAAGAAAATCATGTTGACTGTCATTGAAAATTTTGTATTTTGTGAAAAAATTCATCAATCTTTTGCATAGTAGCATAGTAGCGTAGTAGTATATAGATAGACATACCTTCAAATGAAATATTCATAGTTTTCAACTGGGAAAGTGCAATCATTATCGTTTTTTTACTTTTTTTTGTTATAATTTAAAAAAGTTTGGAATGATAAACTAATGTAAAGCTGCGTTATTGAAAAAAGTGGTCGTACTCACTTATACATTAAACTTAACTAAGATAAATTCAATGGTGGAAGCCACTATTTGTAATAATTTATCATATTGATGATATAATAAAATAATACACTTTTACTTTGTTTTTATCACGAATATTATAGAAACAAATCGTGACTATAGTTTCGACACTAGCGTGTCATCTTCAAACGACTCTAATGTATTTATTTTTGTCATGTCTGGTATCTGGATATTACGCAATTCATCTTAAAGACATGTCACAATTGGTTATTTGCAAATACAGACAAAATCAGACAGCAGAACATGGAAAACTAGCCATTGAGCATGTAAGGTGTCCATTCCATAATATTACATGAATTATACGATTAATGTAGATACGAAGGATAAACAGGTATTTCATGGGTAGTTCTTAATCCTAATGCATAATCATATGCACATAGTAATATGCATTTAAAATACATTTGCAAAGATCAAATCGACAGTTTTAATACCATCTACACCACGATTCTTTCTAAGTTGATCCAATATTTTTTGAATTGTCAATGAAAAGAGTTCATATTTAAATTATGATCGAATGGTACGGTTATTTGTAATGTATGTGGGGAAATTATCCAATTTGATGTAAGAGGCTCTAAGAACATCTAAATCATGGGTAGTGAGACACAACTTAGAGAGTCAGCAAAAATCTTGTAAAATGTCTATACAGCTGCATGTGGGAAAAACAAGCATGTAAGAATTGGTAAAATGAATTGAACTGTAGTGGACCAAGCACCCATCCGTGAGGTATTGTGATATTTCACATGGAATGATTGAGATGATGTTACCATCTATATGCAACTAATTGATTTTCACCACCTAGTATGATTTTCAAGACTTGATAAAATAGTTATCAATAGTTAGTTAGGCCTGACCGACAACTTCGGACTAACACCGAACGGAGAAGAAACTAAACAATAGATTGATGTTAAATCCCTATTGTTAAAGCCCTATTGTTTTGGGAAAATCCGCAGTTATACATAATTATTATATAAAATTTTATAATATTATGTATTCTAATGTTATACAAAAGTTCCCTAACAGAATTAGCAGGTTTATGTGCAACATTTATATCATATTATTTTAAATTTTTTCTAATTTTCTCCTTGGTTTCCGGAATATATGGTAATGTTGTAAAATTATCTGTATTACCGTTTAAGTTATTTATATATGACGTTATTATAAATTTTGTTCATTCCCCATTTTATATTATCTCAAGATTCTTCCAACAACTTTCATTGGCCCGCCCTAACCAGATATTCCCCAAATATTCCATGTGTTATAAGTTACAGATTTCGAGGAAGCAGAAACATTCGCTGCGGCGCTAGAAGTCCAATTCACTTTGAACACAAGTAAACTACAGCGACACAATGAGAGAATAGACAAAAAGGTGAAGCTTATGCCGAGGATAGAGGACGAGTATAGATTCACAGAAGTATCAAAAAAGGAAATCAAAGAAATAATAAAAAGCACAAAGATCCGGAAAGCCCCCGGCAGCGATAAGATTACAAATCAGATATTGAAAAATATACCGGAAAATGTTATAGAGTACTAAGTAGAATTTGAAATGGCGTCCTCAAACACAGGCACTATCCAAATAACTGGAAATCAGCGGAAACAGTAATGATCCCACAACCGCAGCGGAAAACGAGCACGGCTCGAATTCGCTAAAGACAAATGCACGATCATAAGTTGTGTTATAAGTTATTCAACTAATCCGTAATTATTAACAATTGTTACAACTATCTGAAGCAATATAATGAACCTCTAATTCCATTAATTGGGTTATTTATGCTTAAATTTCATCTGTCATATGGTTTGTCACATCAACTTTGTCGCTTACTATCGAGTTTTCTCTCAGATAGATCATTCCATGTGGTGGTTGACGAAGTATCCTTCGATACAATGGCAACGCTGGTGGTCCACAAGGGTCTGTCTTGGCACCACCTTTATTTTTACCTCATATAAACGATCTGCTGGAAGTGACCACCTGCCCCGTCCACAACTACGCAGATGATGTGTACCATCATATACCATACCGCTTTCTCATCTAGAGCCCCTATACCATTCAATTGAGCAAGAGGAGCGAGACAGGGAGACAGGTTGACGCAATTAATCCGTAATCCGTAATTATTAACAATTGTTACAACTATCTGAAGGAATATAATGAACCTCTAATTCCATTAATTGGGTTATTTATGCTTAAATTTCATCTCAAATAATTTCTGAATATTTGATTGAATTTACTGATTTCATTTTCAAATCTTCATTCATCCGAATTTCATGATAATTTGGATGAATATATAAGAAATAATTCAAACTTTCAAAATCACTTCAGGTTCATTATATGGCCACACATAAATAAATTAATTATGTTCTAGGTGGCAGCAGGCCACATGAGCAGACCGCGACAAATTACAGGAATTATTAATAGACCTATTTCCTCTTCCTGCATGCGACGAAAGTAGAACATTCAAAGAGCTATAACAATAAATCATAATGTCTAGATATTGTAGTACCTATATCAATTTGTAAAAATTTAATATAATTTATTCAGCGCTCTAATTTATATTTATCAAATTAAAATATTGGAAGCACCTGCTCTCATTTGTTTCGAATCAACGGATGATTTAAGAATTCCCAAACTGCCAGATTGGAATTAAATTGGACTATAGTTATCTATCAAATCATTTAACAATTTTAATTTGGTAATAAGTTCCGTCAAAACTTATTTGAAGCGCCGTTAACTTCAACTAAAACTCACGTAACCTGAAGGCAATTCTTGACCTAATGGAAGTTCCTTCGGAATAATAATTGCTCTCAATATATTGTCGTTGCATCAGAGCTACGAGTTGAACAAATAAATCAACACGTCTAATAATAAATGTCCTCATCGTATAATGCCAGTTTTAACCAAATATAGCCACGAGCATAAAATAATTGCAGGATTATTAATATTATGGTAATGCATAAATGAAATGAAAATATAATATGCATGCGATTGTAATTTGTAGTGTTCTTCAATTTATTTAAGTATTGTGAACGGTTCGGATTGGAATTATTGCTTCAGCAAAGTAACAATTTGGAAACATACACAGGAAAGATTTATTTGGCCATTCTAATACATTTTACATATGTTAATTTAGAAGAATATGCCAAGGTTTGAGATAATAACCTGAGAGTATATTCCAAATTGGGCACTTATAATCATTATTAGGTACAATTCGTATGTGAATCATGCGAACCTCAAACCAACGTGTTATCTTTGAGAATTTATTTATGTCCCCCTTGATGGTCCCTTTAGGTTTTGGAACACGAAGTAAATATGTATTATCAGAAAAGTGATTACCATCTTTTGTAATATTAATATCAAGAAAAGGAAGTATCTATTTTTCTTATTTCAGTGAATTTGAGTAAATCAAATTGGCTATTAAGCGTGTTCAAAAAGCAATGTTAATCTATGCCAAACTTTTGGATACTGATTCAATTAAGATTTTTGGATTTATATTATCTGTGATCTCTAGAGTGATGGAGAAAGCATTCAGCATCGAGCTCATCCAATACCTAGAGAACTCCAAAATCGTGAATGATGGCAATATGGTTTTCGTCAGAAGAGAACAGGAGACCTGCTTGCCTACGTAACACATGTATGGCGGAAATCTATTGAAAAACATGGAGAATCTTTAGCTGTAGCAATGGATATCTCCAAAGCATTTGACCGAGTCTGGCACCAAAGCCTTCTTGAAGAACTTCCGTCATATGGTTTGTCACATCAACTTTGTCGCTTACTATCGAGTTTTCTCTCAGATAGATCATTCCATGTGGTGGTTGACGAAGTATCCTTCGATACAATGGCAACGCTGGTGGTCCACAAGGGTCTGTCTTGGCACCACCTTTATTTTTACCTCATATAAACGATCTGCTGGAAGTGACCACCTGCCCCGTCCACAACTACGCAGATGATGTGTACCATCATATACCATACCGCTTTCTCATCTAGAGCCCCTATACCATTCAATTGAGCAAGAGGAGCGAGACAGGGAGACAGGTTGACGCAATTAATGGAGATCTGGCAAAGATTTTGAAATGGCGATCTGATAATCTAGTAGAGTTCAATACAACTAAAATTCAAGCTTGCGTTTTCTCCATGAAGACGAATCCCACAATCCCTAATATGATGATGTCAGGTACAACTATTCCTATGAAGTCTTCCATATCCATGTTCGGGATCACCACCAACAGCATCCTCCCATGAGACGCAGGGCCGGATGTGAGGTGGTAGAGGCCCCTGGACCCAAGTTTTGTGGGGGCCCCTATATGTCAGAGGCTAACATTTTTTTTATTCAGTATACACTGACTGTGTACTGAATGCAATTTTAACGCATCTTAAAATGTTTTTGTAATAAAAAATCTGGACAATATATATTATTTAATGTAAACAAATATCAATAACTTTACACAGGTAGTTTCACTTTGTGCCGATCTTCTTTTCGATCTCTTATTTAGATCTTCATGCATGTTCTCGCTTGAAAATATTTAAGACGGTAGCCATGCAGTGACAAAAATTAGGAACTTATCTTAAATACGGCGCCACCTACTGTATACGCGGGAAAATTCAAATTATTTATTTCAATGAAGTTATTATGTTGTGTTTTAGAGGAATGTGATATTAGGAATAGATTTTTAATAGCAAAAAATATATTGCAAAATCTGTACATGCAAATGTTGCACTAAATGACGCAAAACGACGATATTATTCATTATTGATTACCAATATTCACATCAATACTATTGTTAACGATACTATTGATTACTATATTAAATAATTGTCATACGATTTCTGTAATGGGCAATTTTTTTTCTTCACTTGATCTTTGGTGGGGACCCCTAGGTGGTGGAAGCCTCTGGGCCATGACCCACCCGGCCCACCCTTAAATCTGGCCCTGATGGGACGAATATGTGAGGTCCATTGCAAAAGCCGCTTCACAAGAACTTGGTTTCCTATTCCATGCCAAGAGCTACTTTACATCCCAGCAGCTCCTCATAATCTACAAAAAACAGATTCGACTTATCCTGGAGTGTTATTCACATGTTTGAAGTTTGGCTCCCAAACATACGCTGGAGCTCTTGGATTCTATCTAGAAGAGAGTTATTCGTCTGATTAATGATGTCACACTTACTCTTACGAGCTCAAACTAGTCACCCCTTCATTGTCAAGCTACCAGACTAAATTTTTTTATCGAACAATGACGTTGTGGAACTCTTTACCCAGTGAGGTCTTTCCCTGTGCCTATAACTTCCAAACCTTCAAGAAAAATTTGAATGCTTATCCCCTCTCAACATTCCAACCTTGGCTCACACGATGTTCTTCGAACATTATAGGTTTCCATCTCGTGTAATTAAACAATATAAAAAATATTTAAAGGATGTTTCAAGTTTGCATAGAAAAATATTGACCATAAAAACTTTAAGTGAATTGCCCATAGCACATCCGCTTGTCGGTCTATAGTAGTTTTAGTTCAAAGTGAAATAATTTTTATCCATACATAAAGACGTAAGGATTAGGTATTCTGTGCAGTTTGTATCGGGAATATTGATATTTGAAAGCCATTTCTTCAGGATATTTAACGACTCAGGAATTTGAGTGGTTTCTAAATAGTGAAACAAGATCAAGTGAAACGAGAGTCTCACCTGGTTCAAGTTTGAAATCTTTCAATGTTGCAATTAGTTTAGATGATTCTTTTACAGACAAACTGGTGCGGCTTGGAAATTGCTAAATTCCTTGATTAATCATTTTTCTATGTGGTAATCACTTGGAATTCAACATATACAGAAAAACCACTCAAACAAACAGGTATACTCTTGCAGATTCAATTAAACTACCATCAAGGCACATCATTGCAGAATATATGAATTCCTATGGTAACAGTACAGCTTAAAATACAAAATTTAATTTGTTTCAAAGTTTGTTTGTATTTTTATCATTAACCTACGAGAAACAAAATCATTCTCATGATGTTAATAGCTGAGAAGTCAACAATAATACTGTTCTTATCTTTAATTGCTTTTATTTATCCTAGAAAATGCAGAAAAGTCTCTTTTTTGACATTAACAGTATAAATAAATTCATAAAATATGTTCGTGTTTGCGTGGGGCATCGCTCCATATAGTCCTGAAAATTACATTAAAAATGATGTTTTTTAATATTTTGTGATACATTAAAAACGTAACGTTATATTATAAATGTTACGTTCTACAATAAGCTTCATTAAGGTAATACTCTAAATAGATTGTGAACAGAGTAGACAACTTTGCCTTCTGAATTATATTAATTCCATATGATTTATGTAAATATTCAAAAGAACTTACTGTTACATACAAACACCTGTCACTGGCACTAATGAACTACTAAATACTTCAACTATGCTATTACTAACTAATATTATTCAAATATTCAAATTCAGTTGGCAACATATGTTCTTACGAAACATGAATGCATTATTCGCACTAATTTGCAAAAAAAAAATTACGATTAGTTGAGTGCTTAACCATCATGAATAGACATGTTTTCAAGGTGGTTATGCTGAAACGAATGCTTGGCACTAATAGGTACCTTAAAAAAATGGTTTCTTGAGTTTTAAAAATCTCACAAGTAATTTTCGAACAAAAATATAACAATTTTTCGAGTGCTCAAACGGCATGAATAAAAATATTTCCAACACCAAATCGATTGTCAAGGTGGCGTTTCCACCTTGTTCAAAGAAAAGTGATTTTGAATCTTCCCTGAATTTTAAAATTGTCGCAATTAATTTTCATCAAAAATGTTTCAATTAGTTGAGTGCTCAAACGACAAGAACTGATTTTTCAACTTGACTGTAGAGTGAGCATTACCATGCTTTGCTCTTGAATAAATAATGAAAGTAAATTTATGTTACAGATTTCAAAACTAATTTACATCAAAAGAATTACACCCACTTGAAGGCTGAAGCGTCAAAAATAAGTTTTTTCATTTATTTATTAATTTATTCAGTATATATATATGCCCAACAGGTATTCCCAACAGGTTGACCCAATTGGAGGACAAGCAATACAGAGCAACATAATATAAAGAATAACCAAAATAATATCTAATAGAAATAAGGAAAATGAACTGGCTAATTTTAGATTACATAGTGACAAATAACCTTACCTTACCACACTAATAAGACACTGAATACTATTGAAAAATGAGTCACAAACAAATAACATTAAAGTTTGTTGTCATGAAAAATATCGGACATCTAGATAATACATTTTTTACTAGACCTAACATTGTAAAAAGTTAAAGAACAGCGAGAAAATAATCTAGGTACAACAACATTTAATTTACCTAATAAGAATTATGGAGGAATATTGTGCTCCTTATTCTTCTTCTCTGTTCAACTGTCAGACAATCAAAAGTAGATAATAATAATCAATGGTTAAAACCTTTCCTAGGAAAGATATTGAATGTTCTAAACCAGAGATATTTCAAATATTTACGTTGAATGCTCTCAATTAGTGTAATCTGGAATTTATATTGAGGGTTCCAAATGAGCGAAGCATATTTTTGCCGGGGTGGTAATACTAACTTAATTGTAAAGTTTTCTTACGGCTTATTTGTGAATAAAAGAGGTGATTATTTTTTCACAACTGTAATATAAAAGACAAAACCTAAAATTAATTCATTAGTTCTTTTATGAAGAATTTGGTGCTGTACTGTACAAATGCGTTTTACCGCTTCTTACTTGACGATAAGTAAGCTGTGAAAAGGAAAAACAAAACTTCAAACTCCGTTCTTAACATTTTGTTCCCATAATAGAAAAATTCTTGATCGTTCATAATGATTTAATTCCGGCAAATATACACTTCTCCGATCAATCAGCATCTAATTTACGAGTAACACGTGACATTTCTCTAAATTAAACTGTAAAACGAGAAAAAAATTGTAAACAATCTTCATTCGTTTATAGTTCACGTTAACGGTCAATAAAACTTTGAATAATTCAATAACTTAATCCATTTAGCTTATCGGTATATGTAGCAAAAACCTACTGAAATTTAATTACCGGTTGGCCGATCGAATTAACACCTAAAAGGCGTTAACTAATAGCCAAGTACGTTCGGATACCATCCTGGGTTCAGTTAATCATGTTAGGCTAACAACTGCCGATCATGGTCAATTAAAATGTATGGAATTCCAATGAAATTCTCATCGTGCGTTTACATTTTTACCAATTGTCGTTTTAGTATTACGATATCCACTGTTGTAAAACAATACAAAGCTATAATGGGAGAATAGCTATTACTTGCATCGCTTGGAAAATTTTTTCAGCAATGCTAACCTGTTTTTATCCACATGCAACAAATCATAGTACTTAACAAATGACTGGTATAACTAACAATAGTAATGAATAGCAATGTCCTTCTGATAAGCTACGATCATACAGATTAACAGATCTAAGATGAGATCAACAGAAAGGTGTTTGGCAATATTTCACAACATAATAAAAATGAAAATCACTAAGCACTCTTACCCTCTGAATTTGTCATTGAACTTGACCATCGTCCCACGCAGACAATTCCACTCTGACGGTATTGGACTATTGTTAAAATACGTCTGTTGCAATAAGACATTTAGTACTCTTTAGAGATCATATTAATATTGATCTTAATACTCCCTCCAATACCAATAAAGTTCCTATAGTGTAGTCAAAAGTGTGAAGACGGCACAGCATCAGCTTTCGTAACCCCAGATGATAAAATGACTTTTAAGCTCAATAATACCAGCAGTGCATACAACGGTGAACTTCTTGCCATTCTCAAAGCATTAGAGTACTCAAAGAACACTGACCAACTAAAAATCATCATTATATCGGACTCTCTCAGTGCAATTGATAGTACCTCCCAGCTATTTCCGAAAAACCCAATTTTAATCTTGATTAAGAACGAATTACATAGTTTACAACTTATGCAAGAAGACATCAAATTCATATGGGTTCCATCCCATATTGGCATTGAAGGCAACGAAGCTGTACACAAATTAGCTAAGGGTGCAATCCGCGACGAATCGCTTCCTATGATTGAGCAAACTGTACATACGGACTTCAAACGGACTATCAAGGAATCCATACTAAATAAATGGCATTCCCAGTGGAATAACACGAACTTCAAACTCCTCAAAGTAAAGAAACATGTCACCCCATGGCAATCATATCCCAATAAGAGAAAGGATCAGCTCATCCTCACCAGATTGAGAATTGGTCATACCCGAATCACCCATGGATATCTCATAACCAACAGCGATCCACCAATATGCGAAGTATGCCATGCCCAATTATCCGTCATACATATCTTACAAGAATGTCCGAAATATAACACCGAGCGACGCAAACACCAGATCCCATAATCAATCAAAACAATGCTGAACACAGAATGTGACATGGGAAAACTTACAGCATTCCTCACAGATATCAAAATCATGAATGACATTTAGTTTCTATTTATTTGTGAACTCTGTTGATTTACTTCATTGTTATTTCATCTTTCTTTCCGTCTTTAATAACCTTTAAGGTTGATAAGACTAATAAACAAATAAAAAAAAAGTGTGAAAAACATGTACAATTTCATAAACCGCAGTGAATGCAAAATTCTTTTAGTATCATGTTCAGGATGGTTTACTCGTCGTTATTTAGAAAATGGGGGGGCTACTGATTATTATTATTAATAAACAATTCTCAATTAACAAATGGAATATTTCGGGCTCTTTCAACAAAAGTTTCTGAAATTTCGTATCAGGATGTTTTTTGGTCCGCTGAACCCGCATCTGAAGTCGAAAATGGAAAATCCGGCCCCTTACCGTGAAAATCAGGCAGATTTACCTAATCTTAGCAACAACAAAACTTTTTCTAGGACTTGAGTGGTATTGAAATAATAAGATGCCGTGATGTGTCTCGGTATAATTTCCACCATAATGAGGACAATTCTGGAAAATTAAAATCTCGGTACTCGTCCAGCGTGTCATATTAAAATTTTTTGTTGTCACTGAGTATTATTTTATGTCATAAAATCAAAAGCAACTATAATATCTGTAAAACTCCGAAAAATGAAAATTTACCATATTTACACGACAATCTTCAATTGTTATTTTGTTTCCCGAAAAATTTTAAACAATTATTATGATGAACAATTTCGAGTATCTTTTATTATGATATGTACAGTACCTCTTTCATAACAAGTAAAAAAAAGAGCAGATGTTTATGAAGCATTGATGATGATGCGGCATACGTGTCTTTGAATGTAGAGGGAAAGGAAATGGCATACTGGCAATACTATCTGAGATGCGGCTGTAAGATCACGTCCTTTTTGCTATTTCAATTTTTAAAACACGTGGACTATGAAATATCGATTTGAATGAAAACATTTTATCTCGAAAAACGTTTTATTGAATTTTAAGTTATTCTCAAGTGTTTTTTGGTGAAGTATAACAAAATAAAACTTTGCAGTGCATTGCATCGAATAGTAGTATCTAAAACTGAAATTAACAGTTTTCTTTATTGCTGTTCAACATTGAAAAGTGGGAACGCGCGATCTTGAGCAACGCACACTATATTATTATTACATTGTAATTAAAACATATTTATTTATAAAATAAAGACCGTAAGTAGGGGGAACTTAGTAGCCGAAAATAAAATTATGTAAATTAAATTAACGTATATGTGCTTTCGAAAAAAAATTGTCAGCTGAGTAACTTAAAAGCCTAATTCGCAACAAAATGAACAGCTCGCGGGTTCGTGATAAATTCAAGAATTTGTTTAAAAACCAAATTTGATTTTGATAATATGAAAGAAGAAAGAGACTATTTTATATATAACTGAGTAATATCATCATTATTATATAGATTTTTCAGTATAATTTTGTGAAAAAAAAATTAATGTTGAAAGTTTAATCAAACCTTCATTTTCCGAAGAAGTATAGTTGCTTTTGATTCAATAACCATAAAATAATACTCGGCGATCACAAAAACCTATAACGTTGGAAGAGGATCGAGACAGAAATATGAAGAAAAATGTCGGAATTTTCCACCAATTTTCCAGAATTTCACTTCTTTTAGTGAAATTTGTACCGAGAATGATCACGTTACCTTATTATTCTAATGACACTGGTTTAAATGTTGTTGAAAAACAAAATAATAGAAATTTGTCGTGTAGAAATGGTAAACTTTCATTTTCCGGAGTTTTCCGGGAAACTATCGTCTATCATTTTGATTTTACGATCATAAAATAATACTCAGCGATCACGAAAACATATAATTAGTCACGTTCAATGAGGACCGAGATAGGAATATGAACGAAAAATTTCCAGGAATTTTTCTTCTTTTAGTGAAAATTGTACCGCGACACATCACGGCATCTTATTATTTCAATACCACTAAAGTCCGAGAAGAAATTTTGTTTGCTGCTAAGATTTGGTAAAATTTTCCGTGTTTTCCAGCAAATGGGCCAAATTTTCCATTATTGGACTTCAGATTCGGGTTCAGCGGACCAAAAAACCTCTTGATATAAAAAACATTCCATTTGTTAATTGGAAATTGTTTATTAATAGTAATAATCACTAGCCCCCCTAATAATGTGTAAGCCATCTTGAACACGATGCAAAAAGAATGTTGCATTTTCGTGTGGTCAATAAAATTTTAATAATGACTCCTATTTTTTCACACTTTTGACTGGTCTACTAATATTTATATTAACATTTATAATACGTGAGCTGAGGTTCGTATAGTGTTAGTACTCGTAACATCCGTATATTCAGCTGTAATTTAAAACCAATCTCAGGCATTCTTGCTTTTATGCACATTAAAATTTTATGTTGTAGTAACATGCAAGTTACTATAGTACTTATGATTTTACATCTCGGTTAAGAAGTTGTTAATAATAAGGTACATTTCAATTTTATGTGTTCCGTCGGTCGTTTCTAAAGCTTAAGAACACTAAAATAGATAAAGAAAACATTGTGTAGGTATACAAATTTTTATTTGACATTTCTATTATTCCATCATGTCTGCGTTGTTCCACTTATTATGATATGTCTACAGAGGAACTATGATAAATTACATCACCTCTGTGATCGTTGAGTTATTTTGTAGTAAGAATTTCCCTCAAAATATTCTTATCTTTTCCGCCTCATATGTGGATCACATGGTCTGTGTGATGAAATAACATGTCTCATATATGTCGATCTTTCCATTTAATGAATTGACTTATCCGTAGGTCCATGCATCGCCCACGGTCGTACATACAGGTCTGGGAACTCTATTGTTTGACATGAGTCTCTTACATGCCGCCAAACTAGTAGTCCCTCGCTCAGCCAACAGCTAGCGCTTGGATCGAAGTATGGCAACAGTCACATTATTGAGTAAAATAATTTTTCTCGTAACGCAATAATTACTATTCTGATTTGAGAGAGGAATAGAACTGTTGCTCTTGTCAAAATGTATTACTCACCTTAAAAATAACTTCCCCTTTTTCGCACACATAAAAGACCTCGTTAAAACGATTTCTTTCCGGAATCGCAAGCATTCACTTTTTTGCATTTCCGCATCTTTCGGCACTTTAACAACAGAAGTTTTTCGCTTTACACTTTTGTACCCCGTTTTGCATTTAAGTACAATGCACGGTTTCGTCATTTTTTTCTAAAAACACCGGTATTCCTTGTGTTTACAAGTCAACAATGACAGTTGCCAGAGAACACGGTCATATACGTGTCAGAGATCATTCTTCGACTACTGCGCCACCCTTTTGGTACTACGCGACAGTTGACGCTTAGCGAAATCACTTCTCACATAGGAAACAGCGTCGAGTTCCCAGACCTGCATGTACGACCGTGGCATAGCCTCTATTCGAGACCATAACCTTGACCACCTGGCGCCATGTCTTATGCCTATACGGGCCTATAGGACCGGCGTGCCGCCTACGACATCATTGTTATTCCGAGTATTTCATCTATAATGCCAGTAATTATTCAACATTTGCTTTACCACAAGAATGTGTAATTATTAGTGAAGACAAGATAACAAAACTGTAACTTGAGATTTCTAGAAAACCTCAAAAACTTGTTCGAGATTGCGTACCTCATTATCATCATCATTTGAGGGGAGGGGGTTAGGGCTCAAATGCACTTAGGCCACTTAGTTGGACCCATTGTACGCCCCTAGGTCATAAGCCTATCCTATTCTAGCAGGTTTGTGGCCCGTCAGAAACTCAAAATATTGCCAGCGCTGACTTCCATAACTTACTCTGAGAGCAGTGGCGGTGCCTGAAGGATATCAATGCAGGGCGTTCAAACAGTATGTGAGAGGCAGTTTCTTCCATCTCTCTGCATTTCCTACATGTAGGATCATTCGCGATGAACGTAGAATGAAGGTGTTTATTAAAACGACAGTGAGCTGTTAGGACATCTCTCTGATGTCTCTTCTGTTCAGAGGAAGGAGTTTCTTTGAGAGTATAGGCATAGGCTCTTTGATGAAGAGCTTGGACTGCCTCATGCGTGGTGATTCTTGCCATTGGTCAGACCACTCTTTGTTCAGTTGGCCCAGAAGGGCGAGACCCCTCAAGCAATTTGATACAGCGACCATTGGCTCCGGTACGACAGGGGCGCCGGACAACCCCCGTCTGCCCATTCCATTTTCTTCAACTTCACTGTGTCCAAGGACCAAGATGAGTTGAACTCTATTTCTCTCGGCTAGTTCAGCTAATGTATGTCTGCATTCTTAGACAAGCCTTGATGTGACTCTGGGTGACGCATCAGGTTGATTGTATCTACTTCGATTTTGCTAAGGCAATTGATAAAATGGATCAAAGTATTTTATTGAATAAAATGTCTAGCGTTGGATTTACAAATCATTTGATTGAATTTTGGAATTCTTACCTAAGTGATAGATATCAATATGTAGAGTATATAGGTTTTAAATTGTATACATTTCATGCCACCTTCGGTGTACCTCAAGGGTCAGTACTTGGGCCCCTCCTATTCAGTTTATTTATCAATGACATTTATTCTCCATTTTTCTGTTAGTTTTTTCTTTACGCAGAGAATTTGAAACTTTACCCGGCAGTAAAAAGAAAATTACGCCTATTATTTAGAATTACAAACTTGTTGACACAGCTCTTGCTCGTTCCCATAGCTAGTGTAATTAAATAGATAAATAAATGAATAATATTTTCAATAAAACAAACCTTATTTCTCATGTTGGAATGAGTTTTGTATGTAACAGTACAGATATATTATATTTTTGGTTTCAGCTGAAGGTGCCCTTTAACGTTTCGGTAGTGAACGTGATGAGATATTTGATTTTCTTTCAGCAAAACTCATGTTAGTCTTCCTAATACTTAGGTATCCAAAGTTCGAATGAAATTAAATGTCTCTCGGTAAGGATAATAGACAACGATGCTCCATTATCCAAAGATCTCGATCATATCTCAATTTGTGCAAACAATTTATATCCAGTCTGTTCTGGAACGCTAATTCATATAATTACGAAAACTATTGCTGGAAAATATCGGAGTGAATGGAACATACTACTCAAAGTTTCTATGAATGAATTCAATAGTGTGATGTTAACACAAACTTATTAACAATAACAGACAGTAAAATAAAATTAATGAATAGTTGTATTACCGCAGCTTCATCCATTGTTAAAATCCATATTTAATTAACAGTGTATGTCAGTCAAAGGCTTTTTGTATTAATATTACAAATGTGACCGCTTCACCCATTGTAGATTATTACATTGTTCAGCAATAATGTAACAAATCTGTCACTGACTAACGTAACGTTAATCAATAACATTTATTAATGGATCTGCTTCAGTTAAAATTTATATTTCTGTCGTAATACATTTTACATATTTTCAAACATGAACAGATCATGGACATATATTGACAAGAATATGTGGTCAACAGCACTTAAATTTAAGAAATTGTCTTAAATAGAATTAAGTAAAAGGCCATTACAATCTAAATACTATGCCATGAGATGGGATCTTTTCGTGCGGTCACACAGTAATCAATCAATCAATCAATCAAAACGGAGAGGACAATCCCAGAGCACTTGATTGGGTCCATTGTGCGCCCCTTGATACAAGAATCAGTCCAGCAGTCCAAAGGCAGGGCCGAAGCCTGAGATTTTGCATGGACTGATGTCTCCTATGGCTTCAAGCGGCATATGTGTGCTGCCAAGGTGTTGTAGTCTAAGAGAAGCCAGTGCTGAACATTCTGCTAGTATGTGAGAGGTAGTTTCGTCCCCCTCTGTACATCTACTACAAGCAGGGTCTTCAACAACGTGTGTTCGCGAATGCTCTCTTGCATGCCTATAAGGATGCAACGGCATTCTTCACCCGGGCTTCCAGCTGCATTTCCAGCTTAGTTTAGCATCGAGAAAATTCCAAGGTACTTCCCGGAGCCTTCCATGTGCAGGGACCTTCCTAACAGACAAATGTCTGGTAGGGGTCCCGGTTTCCATTTCCTCGTGAAAAGAACCACTTCGGTCTTTTCAGGATTCACCCTTAGTCCCTCGACCTGGCACCAGCGAGCCACGATGGCAATTGCAGTCTTCTGAAGCTCGCACAAAGTAGCCGCGTGTTTGCAGAGGGTCACAGCTGCCAAATCGTCTGCGTTAATATCAGCGTTGAACCCAGCCTCATTCAGCTCGACCAACAAGCTGTCTACCACCAGGCACCAAAGAAGTGGAGATAGTACCATCCCTGAGGGCACCCTCTGGTGACGCGGGTCACACAGGAAACATTTTCCCATGCTCTAACAATATTAGCTGCATATTTTTCAGTAATAAAATATGCCCTTGAAACTTTCTTTATATTCAAAAATGTTAAAATTTAATTTGTGTAATTAAATATTTTGATATTTTCTGTATATGTCGAAGAGATGTCTTGATTCGTTTGAGTTCGTGGTACGTGGATGATAATGGCGGTTTTGGTGGTATTCCCACGAGTTGTTCCATTCAATATTTCAACTCCAACAATAAAATGAACTTTTAGCGGCAATATTGAACATTTGATTTGCTTGTTTGAAGATGCGTCTTCGAAGTTTAGGCAAATTCAATTACATCAGTCATTGTGCATTTTAGAAACATGAGTCAATTAAAAAATTGAAATTCATGTTCTTTCTGTTCGAATATTATTACGTTACAGCATATATTGGTTAGGCGTGAAGATTATAGTTTAAAAATGCAGTACTAACCTGATGAAAATTCAATTTAATTGTAAGATTCTGCAACACATACCTGCAACAAAAAATGTATCAGTCAGATTGAGCTAAACGATGTGATCTTCCAGAAATAGTGCAGTAAAGAAAATTGGGGAATCTAGAGATAATTTTAGGGGTGGTGTTTCATATACAATTTTTTGATCAGATCATTCTCTGACAAATTACAGCCCCTTGAACATTGGGGTGATGCGTTTTTTCAATTTTCTCCGAAATTATTTTTTGGTGATAATAGTACTTAAAAAATGTTACTATTTTGATCTATTGCGGTTTTCACTTTTTTGTAGGAAAGGGGTTGAATAAGACACCCCTTCTTGGTGTACTACCAGAACTTTTACATTATTGAAAAGTTTGCTTTAAAAGAAATAGTTCCGGTTAACCCAATCAATACCAAACATTTTTTTATCTTCACATAAATCTTGATATCTTGTTTCGTGACCTTGCAAAAATAATAATTGTATCTCTTCATCACAACTCTTCCAGAAGAGTGAATATTTTTATATAAAATATCTCCGCTTAACTCTAGAATCCAGAATTTCATTTTTTGCAATTATTTCTAGAACACTTTGTACATCTACAGATAAAATATATACATAAGAAGGGTGTTTTTAGGCGTGATAGAACTTTTGGTCGAGACAGTTCTGACACCAAATATCATGATTATGTCAAAGTGATGAGGCTTCCGGTAATGTTTGCCATTTTATTATTCAATAAATTAAGTCTGTGCAACAATGGTAAATAGTGCAAATTTATAATGAAAATCATGGTTCGTTTATCCCCGATGTTGAGCAAACTATAGAAGAAGACCCAGATATGTCGATTCGGCATCGTGAGCAGCAACTGGACCTCTGTGTCTTCAATTGGTGGAAAATTTGGGTCTTGGCTTAACACCTTACAAGTTCAAGCCAACTGACCATCGATTGCATATTCATGAATGGGCCGAAAATCATGATGCACATGCTATATCAATAAGTAAAATTATCGTATGAGAAATAGAGTTACACAAGCGATACTTCAAAAGCCATTACAACTAGAGGAATGGACTGTTTGGTATAGTCAGCGGGTACTATTTCATCAAGTGATGCCAGCTAGCTTGTTCCAAAGTGCTATTCATATGGAAGTATAAAATTACCAATATCCTATTTTATTCTATTCCAGTGTTACTGTCAGAGATGGACGAAATTACAGAATACTTCTTCAAAGCAAGTTTTCATACATAATCGTTCTTGTGGTACAGCCGTTAGCAATGTTTAATATGCTCATGTGCGAGCCTATACGTGAGAAAAAATTAGTGGTCTACTTTTATATATTTTTTTACTACATGAGAGGAGCACCTATGATGCGCGAAGAACATCGTGTAAGCCAGTGATTGAACGTTGGGAGAGAAGATAGGTATTGGGAATTTTCTTGAAAGTTAGCAGATTTCAGGCATCAGGAAATTAGGCATCAGGCACTAGGCAAAAAATTCCACAACTTCGCCGTTTGATGAAAAATTAAGTCTGATAGCAAGAAATTGGGCAGGTCTCGATCTTAACAATGAAGGGGTAACCAGCTTGAGCTTGTCTATTCCTTCTACCTGGAATCTGTCCGGTGGAGTAACATACGAGATTGCATCGACCATGGAAAGAGATCGACCAACTTTCTACGATGTTCGTTATTCGAATGTTGCATAAACAATCGGACTAATAGCTTTATTCTGCATAGAATGTAAGAGCTTCAGCGTATGATTGGGAGCCGAATTCCAAATATGTGAACAGTACTCCAGGATAGGTCGAATCTGTGATTTGTAAATTATGAGGAGCTACTGGATTGTGAATCAGATCTCGGCACACAATAGAAAACCAAGTGCGTATGAAGCGATTTTCACAATGGATCTCACGTGATCGTCCCATGGGAGGGTGCTGTTGGATATGAAGGACTTCATAGGAATAGTTGTACCTGTCATCGTCATATTACAGATTGTGGAATCCGCCTTCGTACAAAAAATTAAATCTTGAGTTTTGGTTGCACTAAACTCCACATTATCAGTTCCCCATTTCAAAAGTGTATTCAAATCTTCATTAATTGAATCGACATGTCTCTGCTTTGCTCCATTGTCTTTATTGGATGTTATAGGGGTTCTAGATGAGGAAGCGGTATGGAATGTTCCATCATCTGCAAAGCTATAATGAGCAGGAATAAAGTTGGCGCCTTGTGGAACACCAGCGTTAATAGCCATTCTATTGGAAGAGAATCTGTCAACTACTACATGTAGTGACACATCGGGTAAAGAACTCGATAGTAAACGAGGTAGCAAACCATATGACGGAAGAAGTTTTACAAGAAGGCTTTGAAGCCGGACCAACCCGGAGGTTTTGGAGGTATCTAGTGCTATAGCTAGGGATTGCCCATATTTTCCAATAGATTTGTACCATGACTAATGCTCAAGGAGAATCGAGAGTTGGAGTTTACATTTCTTCAATACTTGTTAAGTTGATTGAAAACAAAAAGTAGTGTATTAAAACTAACATTACAACAAGAAAGCTTATAAAATTGCTTCATTTTGATAATATGTATATATTATGAAACATTAAAGTAAGACGATTAGTTTCAATTAAGAGTTAGTACTTACTGTTACCGATTTGTAATTTATCCAGCTTATATATAGTGAGTGTGTTTATAATTATGATTATAACCTGTAAATTGAGATTAAATGAGTACTTTGTGCTTATAATTTTTATATGTACGGAAATAGTTTCGCCTCAATAAGGAAGTCAATTACCAACCATATATAAATTATTTCCAACAGATTAAGTTATCTGAGCTGATACATTATACATAAGACTATGTTCAATTTTACTAATCCGTTTGTATCATAAACTATAAAAGAGTTCACACTGTAGATACACTATCACATTAGATAGAAATAATCACCCTAATCGACTAAAAATACCATTCAAGTAAAAAGAAGTAACTAACGATGGTGAGAAGAGTTGTAACAGTCATGGCGAGGTCCAACATGTCGACATAGCTGTCAACTCTTTCTTCAGGGAGAGGTTTTCAAAATAATTAAAAAAGTGATTACACTTCAAACTCTGATGTATCAACTTGACATGTTTTGATTGCACAAAAAAATCGCTAAAAATATGCATGTTTCGAAGAATTTTTGAAAATGTCTTCCAAGGCATCCAATTTGGTTTCTTACACCCGTAGGCGCCCGCAAAATTATTCGAATGGTGGACCAAAAGAAACTAACACGATCTAAGTGAGCCATATTTTGAAAAATTATCATTTGCACGAACACAAAAAATGAGAAAATAAAACAATTATTTATTGAACTGTATTCGTGAAATGAGACTGTCACGTATACACAGGTACCCTTTTTCTTATTGGAAAATGAATTTAAACTCCTCTATTGAAGTAAGAGCTTAAGCTGGTCATATTGACTTCATTGACGTCATAACAGCATGTGATACAATGTTGCCAGGTTGACCAGGTTGTCAATATGTGTGAATACAACTAACCTAAACCTTTCTAAAAATAAGAATCAATTAGCATATTATCGTCCGCTCCCCCCACCTTATTGTATAACCCACATTGAAATAATAAATATCACTTCACTGCTCCATACACCATAGTTCTTTTGAATATTCCACATTAACAATAACATAAAATTATTTAATATTTCTTCACCAATACGATAATAACTTTTATCTCACTCATTTTGCGTGGGAAGCGCACGCGTTTTTCTTACCAATCAATCAATCAATTAGAAACATCGAAAGATACCAAAATTCCGTTCTCAGGGAAAGTTGATCCATTTATTGAATTTGAAATTTCCAATTAGTTTTGACTTGAAGATACTTTTATGTTTGAAAATTGAATTAAATTTTATTACTTGATTATGTGTGGGGCTATTACATAGAATACTACGTGACGGATAGAAGTATTTTGGGGGATTTTTGATGAGGGCGTTAAGTTTAGGAGAAGATGGTTTACAGTTAATTAATTAACCTACTTTATTTAAATTTACTATTGAATAAAACTTGTCTATTTTCTGGGAATTGCTTAGTTGTTAACTGAAATTGATTTGTAGGATCTCTCTTGATTTGAGATAATTTTAATTGAACTAAAATGACTGTTGCATCAGATTGATTGTCTTCCGTAAGCAGTAGATTGTTAGTTTTTATTTTAACTTTGATAGATTTTTAGAGAGAACAAATCAGTGTTTTTCAAATTATTGCTTTTATGAGAATGAAGGTGATTATTAATATATGTTTTAGTAGTATTTGCATTAGGCACATTACTTAAAGTAACCTTGGAGTTCAACAATCGAGGTTTCTGGATATTTAGGTCTTTTGTTCAGAATTTTTAACTCGTTAGTGGTAAAATTCACGTTTGAATAGTTAATGACACTATCACTGAAACATTGGTAATATTACTATTGGGCTTCGATTTAGAGAGATTTCCTAAGCAAGGGCGTCCACAGAAAATTTCTAGGAGGGGGTTCCAAAAAATCCAGAACAAAGTATATATTTATACTAGTAAAAATGAGGTTTTCACAAAATTATTAATAGTTTCCTAGAAGAAAAAAGCTCGGAAAATGTGAGGTATCTTTCGAAACAAATATTTTATTTTAAATATGCACCTATATAATGATATAAGTAAGTATGCAAAATAAAATTGACTTTATTAAAGTAAGATAAAAATAAAACAGCATTTCAGTCTTCCATGGTAAATCACAGGTAGGTACATTCTTAATTTCGAATGGAATAAAAGTCACCAATAGGTATTAAAAAAACAACAACAAATTAATCTTTTTTCTGCTGTCTTGTGCAAATTCATTCATCACATCCTGATGAAACTAGATTTATTTTCTTCAATAAGTGGCGATGCACGCTCATTAGGCACAGTTCATTTAATTCCTTTTACCACATGCTCGATTTTCACCAAGTGCTGAAACTTCTTTGGATGCTACATGTTGTTCGCGGCAGAGATAGTATGATTTTGATAATTTTATGAATAGCCAGGTGAAACATTCGTTGGTCTTCGTAACTGATAATTCTTCAGGGGATTTTTCAGTGACCAATCTGTTTTATTGATTCCACAATTCACAGTGAGATAATAATTTATAATTTTTTTAACGCCCTGGATAACGTTCACTATATTGCTTTTGAGCTATAAATATTAAATACATCCGAGAGACGAATTTGGTTGCATATAATTTCACAGCATATAAAAAAACAATTCCTGGAGACGACCTAGGTCATCAGGCTATCCCACGGTCGTACATAGAGGTCTGGGGACTCGAGGCTGTTTCCTATGTGAGAAGTGGGTCCGCTAAGCGTCGACTGTCGCGTAGTACCAAAAAGGATGGCGCAGTAGTCGAAATTCTCTGACAACTGTCATTCTTAAATAAATAAATTGTAAACACAAGGAATACCTGCGTTTTTAGAAACAAATTACGAAATCGTGCATTGTGCCGAAATGCAAAACGGGGTACAAAAGTGTAAAGCAAGAAACTTCTGATTTTAAAATGGCGAAAGATGCGGACATGCGAAAAAAAGTGGATGCTTGCGATCCCGGAAAGAAATCGTTTTAGCGAGGTCTTTTATGTGTGCGAAAAAGGGGAAGGTATTTTTAAGGTGAGTAGTACATTTTGACAAGAGTAACAGTTCTATTCCTCTCTCAAATCAGAATACTCAGTAACACTGCTTGCGATTCCGGAAAGAAATCGTTTTACCACTTCGATCCAAGCGCTAGCTAGTGGCTGAGCGAGGCACTACGAGTTTATCGACGCGTAAGAGACCCATGTCAAACATACGAGTCCCCAGACCTGTATGTACGACCGTGGGCTATCCTGACCACCAGGTGACTATTGATGGTCCTGTCCGGCAACCTCGAAAGAACCTTCCTTAGAAGTTTCACTCCATTTCTGGAGATATTTCCTGAAAATTCCCGGAGACGACGTGGGTACCAGGATGCCCGTGATCGTGATCAGCAACCCCAAAAACCCACGAGTAAGAAATTCTGGCCTATTCCGGCTATAATTGGTCACTTTTTTTCACATTGAATACTAAGTCCTGAAAGTGCAGTTAAAAAGATGTATTTTTCTCGATAGAAATGCTAAAATGCATGTGAACAAAATACAACTGGTAAAATTTACTTTAAATGACTTCCAGAATCGATTTAGAAAAGAAGCGTCAAAATCGGTTCAGCCGCTTTTTTATTTGACCTTTTCGGCTTTATTTCCTCGACTATTATGCCTGCAGAAAGATTTGAATATTAACTGGGTAGAGTTTAAGCAATTTTGTGATAAAAGCCTTCATACGGGACAGCTACATGTTGCATCGTGCGAATTCAGTATTGATTCATCTAGGCAAGGACTTACTTGAACGTTTCAAAGTTCAGCAATGCAACAGACCAACATTCCCTGCGATTAAAATCTCGTAAGGCATTCCGCTCTTTTTAATAATGCAGAGAATCATCCGGATGTTTCCAGGGTATCAGATTTACGAAATGCTGAACACTGAAGAACCGAGATAATAATACCAGAAGATCAAATAAAGAGTGTCATAAATGAGACGCTTGTGCGAAACTCGTAAAACCATCGTAAAATCAGTAGTTAATCTAAAGTGGAAATCTTCTCTAGGAATTATATAGTACATCATTTCCGCTGTAATCAACACTGATTTGATTAAATCAAAGTAGCAATTATGTGCCATTACCATTGTTTGTCACGTGACACTTGTCGAAAAAACAACAAATATTTTAATATAATATGAAATATAATGTAATAATAATGATATAGCTGCGATAAACGTTTCTTGCAATTTATGTAATTGAGATAACTTACCTGAAGTATAAACTTTTTTATGTAAAACATTCAAACTCAAAGACTAATTCTACGCCAAGGGTTTTTTTTATTTATTATTAATTGTTATTATTATCATTGAGTTGTTCAATCACAACTAACCTTTTATCAAAACGAAAATTTTGAGAATATGTATTCACGAATTTTCCGAGACAGACCGAGAATAAGCAGAGTCTCATCTGGTACTAAATATTAGTGAATTTCAGGGACTAGCAAAATACTCCTATCTAGATGTCGTGAATCACTACTTGTAATAGGAGTTACGTTGGCAATTTATTTTCTTTTGCGTAAATCGGATATTTTTGACATACAGGGGTGTAGGAACAAGGGGGGGGGGGCAAAGGGGGCAGTTGCCCTACCATATTTTATACTGAGGGACAAATACTGTATTTTGTCTTCCCCCCCCCCAAGTTGTAATTTTTTATGTTTGTATGTAAAATTAACCTTCTAATTCTATTTAAATAATTTTCTTAATTCTCGAACCCTGATTAAGTTTGAATAGGACTTGTGTTTTGAGAATTTAAAAATGTGTGCTGTTCAGATTACACCGCCAGAACAACCCAGACCCAGTAAGATACTACGACATTTGGAGCAGCCAAACACTTCTTCGAATTCAGCGCACCTTCAGCCTAAAGACAAATTCCTCAAGGAATATTACGAGATAATAGATACCTTGGAGACAGCCTTAAAAGATCGATTTGAACAACAAGGTATCCACATGTTATCGATGCTAGAAGATATCCTTATTCACGCGCTCTAAGGAAGTGTTCTCCGTGTTGACGTTCTCGAGGAAAGATTAGGCATATTTGCCGAAAATTATCCTGATCTGCATACCTAGCTTCAGTTGTTGAAGTCTGCACCAGGAGAAGTTCCAAGCTCATGTGCTGCTTTTGCGGAGAAGCTTGGCAAGGAATCTGCGACCACGAAAGCTCTTCTTCAGCAAGTAATTTTACTCTTGACCCTCGTCATGACTGCTCCTGCTTCTGCTGCATCATCAGAGTGTTCCTTCAGCGCACTTCGTCGCCTGAAAATATATTCAAGATCGACCATAACCTAGAAACGTTTGATTCATATTTTGATTCTCCACATCCACCAAAGGCAAACAGCTCGTTCAAATCTGCGTGATGTGTTAAAAGAGTTTGTCTCCAGAAATAAAGAAAGGCATCGTATTTTCGGAAAATGTAATCCATGGTTATTCCGCGAATATACAGTAGTTGCATTAGTATTGTTCATAATTGTTGTATTTGAACGTTCAAGAATATTTAAAAACTTGTATAATTTATGTGAATGAGATTTATTATCTGTATGTATATGTAATATCATATTTATTCACAATATAAAGTGTTTTAAGCGGACATACAGTGTTTAAATAATTGATATAATATCGATAAATTTTGCCCTCCCCCCAAAAGTGTTGTTCCTACGCCTCTGTTGACATAATTATATAATGTAATGAAATAGATAAATAACATAGTCCAAAAAAGTATGACATGATTGATTCTCAAAAGGGCCAACTCTATCCCCAGTAATCTTTGAATCGATGCATTGTGAACTATTTTTTCCGTTCTATCTCTTGGAAGATGGCGTTTGGATTACTTAGTGCTCCAGCATTTCCAAATGTTCGATATAGATAAACCTCTGTCTGTAAAATAGCAAATATATAAGTGTCTGGTATTGCTAAACCTCAGCAAGAGGATAATACTGAACTAATTTTTTATTTATCATCAAACAGCATTACATTTTAGTCTGGCAAGTGCCAACAAGGAGTAAATGGATTATTCATATATTCATTTATATCTCAATTGTTACATTGATTCGGTTCGCTGGCGCACTCTAGTGATTTACCATTCCTAGTAGCTTAAGTTCGAGAAATCTATCAGTCAATGTGGTACATTGTTTGGTTTCTTAGTGAAACATCTACTCTTAGAAGGCGTTAAATATTTTGGTATCATTGGTCGATCTAGACTAGAGAAACCTTATCATTGTAATATGGCAAATCCTACAAGAAATGAAAGACTGTACTCTTACATTCATTCATATTTCAATTGTTACATATAGATAAAGATTCTATACTGATTCCATATCGGACCACATGCTCTATAATTCAAGTAGAATAAGTTCAGTGAATAACCCGCTTGCGAACGGCAAGAATGACAAAGTTAGGGGCCGATATTAAGCTTTTTGAATTTACCTCGAATTCGTGATCAACGACCTCGAAAACACAGATTTTCAAAGAAAAATTCTGATTAAAAATTTTTTTTCTTCAAAAGATCTATTTCGGAGGCTATGTGAGAGTTTTAAACGCCACTTACTTCGTCATTTTGGCAGCCTGCAAACGGGTTAAATGTAATAAATATTTCTGAGGATCCAAGAAACACAATGCAAAAGGAATTTTTCAAATCTGAGCTACTTCTCCACTTTTAGATTTTTGGCACTTTTTCCCGGCTTATTTACTGGATTAAATATCCTGTCGACGTATCATATCTTGAAACATGTTATACACATTTACCCTTTATATTTTTCTGTAGCATAGTTTCCAAATTTCAGATTCAAACCTTCAAAAATTCGATTATTTATAGATGTTATAGTGATATTGCTTTCTTACTGATAACACGAAATGAATATTTAATGGAGAATAAGAGATAATAGCTCTGAACATGAAGTTGTATACTCGTCGCAAAAATGCGAGAATATAATTATCTATTCGTTTACGCGCAATTCTGCATAGCCAATATGGTATGTTATGAAAAAGTTCGAAATTATTTCCTACTTTCAAGATTCCTTTTATGTATGTGGAAATATGTAAGTGAAGGAGATATATAATTCGATTAGGAGAATAAGCTATTATATGACATAACAATTAGAATTGATGAGTATATCTGCTTACCAAAGTTAACCATCTCGGTATTTTTACGCTATCGTAATCCGTAAAAGGCATTCTATTATCAAAGTAAAATATCAACTTTTTGATACGTTAAAGTTAATAACAATACGGTTCTAGGTATGTAGAAAAGACTCGAGCAAAGTAAAAACATGAAAAGATCTATAGGAATTGGATAATAAATGATTTAACATATCTTAGGATACACTTATTTTATAATAGAGCATACAATTAATTGGCAAAACCGATATCAGCTTGATCCGAACGATTAAATAGCTCCAAATTGGATCATACAGTTACATTACAGCGTTTAAAACTAGAAAATTATGTACAGATACGTAATACAAAAACAGTCCGTTAATTATCCTTTAATAGTTGCTCTAAATTAGTTCCTAAATTGTCTGTTATTATCGATAAACAAATTCATCATATCATCAGATTGGCTAAACGAGATTACCTAATATAGTTGTTCAATGAAAGAAATAAATTAGTTGCTGATGAATTACCAACCTTCAAATCATCCACTTATTTTTGCTTAATTGTTCACTATGTTGTTTGTTAATTTGGCCAGTGTCGAGTTGCACGACGGCAAGTACAATTTTAAATGGTCACGTTCGAATCGAAAGAGGAAAGCAGGTCCGAGTTGCACGACCGGAAACACTAATGGTACAATAGCTGATATATATAAAAAAAGCTGTGAATGGTAACCTTCTGGGCTACCAAGGTTTTTTACGATCGGAGTGGCCGTCTCTCAGAACGAAGATCATATCGTTAGGCCCATGTTGGTATGTATGGTAACTTTCTGGGCTTATGACATTACGATCTGGGATCATAAAATATATTGTACGTAACCTAGAAATGTACATATGGAAGAGTTCATTCATGCTACTTCTGATTTTTGTTCGGTTTGGTACCTACTTCAATAATTATTCTTGACCCAGGTTTGAATTATGTATAAATTCTCGGAAAATAGGTCACACTAATATTTATGCTTATTATTTTTCTCTTTACGTACGTTTCGGTCTCACCATCATCAGAAGACGTATCAATGTCTGAAATGGGATTTCGTGAAACTAATTGCATCGAGCGTCCTTATCGCACCAATTTCAATTCAATCTCAGGTCGCCAAAACGAACAGAAACACGAATAATCGAAATTGTAATACATTAACATTTTAAGTATATGAATCAAGAATCTACTGCTTAGCAATTTTCTTATAATATGCGAAGTCATTTCAAAGCACCATTTGACATACGACTGAAATCAAAAAATATAACGCTCAAGTATTCACTTTCGAACCAGATGTTGAAGATTTATGAGGTAATAGAAAAAGATTGTCAGAACTTATTAGAACTATTGCGATTTGAGCATTCTACCTAAAGTATACTTTTAACATCATAAAGACGCAAGTAAGGATTCGCAAGGGTTTTCGTTAATTAAATTAGTATATCTGACTTAATGATTGAACGTCAGATCTATGATTTGCAGACTTGTAGTCACGTTTTATGTGAATCCACCAGAATAGATCTTTTATAATAACTGGTTTATTTAGTTTTAGTTAACATTTTTGTAATCAAATTGATGGTAATAATTAAAACAATGTTTAGCAAGGGCGGTGGAAGTGTTTGTTTCTAGTACTATACTTATGGCCATACATTTTTTTTTGTGAATATTGCTTAGAGATTCCTGCATAAGTCCCATCGCGATCTAAACAATGTCTTCTGTATTTGTGTGGGTTTGTTTATCTTTAGGTATCAAAGGTTTTAGATTTGAAAAATATTTATCAACACAGTTAGTAGGCTTAGGCGCAACATTTATATCATACTTTCTTAATCATTTCTTAATTTTCTCTGAGGTCTCCGGAATGTATGGTAATATTATAAAATTATCTGTATTACCATTTATGTTATTTATATATGACGTTCCATTATAGACTTAAAGACTCGAGCGAAGTCAAAACATAAAAAGATCGATAGGAATTAGATAATAAATGATTTAACAAATCTTGGATACAATTATTTTATAATAGAGCATACAATTAATTGGCAAAACCGATATCAGCTTGATCAAAACGATTAATTCATTCTTTCTTTGATGATGGGGTTGACAAATGTCCTCTGGGTGAGACAATTTAACAGCGCCATCTATAAGGCTGTTTATAAAACTGTCTCTTATTACTTGTTGGTACAAGCTTCTTCAGTAAACCACGAAGTTCTTATTTTTCCATGTGACACAGCCTCCAAATTGCTTGTTTGGACCGAATCAATCATTCAAAAATAAATCAGCAACTCCTTGCACAATGGTTTGAAGAAACGAAATGTTTATGAAGATTATCTCAGAAAATGCGAAACCAAACGTAAAAATGTCATTGACTATACACTATTGACTGTGATAAAATTAACTGCCATCATGCTTTAGAAGTAGGACTGTCACTCATGGATGATATAATTGGGCAACATCATGAAACCACCAAAATGTCTTGTAAGGCATAAGTACAGTCCAATTCCAAAATTAATTCATCAAGATCATTGTTCAGACAATACCTCTTCCAGAGAATTTTTTAAATGGAAAATCAAATAGGGAATTGATATATTACTTTGTTTACTAATTGGCTCGACAAAAAGGCGATGCTATATGATTGTTTACTGCGCACCAAAACCCATTTGCTTTCCGTTGTAATTATTTTGAATAAATATTGTTGGAGTTATTTGGAAGAATAGTCCAGTCGCTGTGAAATCGGGATTTTTATTTTTGCCACATCTCTATTTTATGATTGATTTTTATATTTTTTCGGGGTGCTGATCCATGAATATGCTAGTTGAACATTCGACAACTTGATGCGTTCCAAGACATGGGCCATTTTAGGTCAAAAATTCCATTTTTTGGGAATTTTCGCCGTTTTTTGGGTTTTAATTGAAAAGAACGTATTTTATCGAATTTTCAAAAAAAATATGAATCAGATATATTTCTTTTTCTCATATTTGTATGAGTATATGTTTGTTTATTAATGTCCATATCAAGGAAATTTATGTTTTTGTTAACTTCTATTTCACAAGTAAATTGAAGTTTACGGTGGAAATTGTTGAATTTATTAATAACGTACTGAATTTTATCTTTGGGAAATAATACGCATATGTGTAAGCGTGACCTATTCCACGAGAATATAATATATAATAGTACTTACTTCATATAAAAATGAGTAGCTATTATTAAACTAGAATGAAACGTACTGTGAGCATACATAAAATTAAAAAAAAATTACTTTTCGCCCCAGGTTTTTAGGAGTGTAGTTCTAATGTCTAGATTAAATAGGAGGATATAGAAATTTATAACTTATGAAATTGAAAAGGCGCTTTTCTACTAGTTTGTAACAAAGAAAAGACTACTCTGTCTACTGAAATAGATCCTATTGTGAACGCGAGTTTTATTGTTTGAAATTGTTTTATTGTAACATAAAAATGCAACGTGGCAGTATTAAACGTTTTATGTACATTTTCTGAAGCCCCGAACAACAATAAAATATGTAATAAAACATATGAGCCAATAAAAACGTATGAAAGTAAAACGTCCTGACGTAAGTTTCCCAAAAGAGTCGTTGCAGAAGATGGCGACAAGGGTTGTTCTTATATCTTTCCAGTCAACCAATTTGATATATCGCAGCTAAAAATAATACGTCCGAAGCAAGCGATAGAAAAACAGTAGATGTTTCAAGTTAAATATCACGAATTGTTTGATTTATCTATGGCGAATCTGAAACTATTACGTCCCAGAGAAACATATCGAGGTGGATGGTCCTTTGCTACTGGAATAAGTGTTTTTGAGACAATTAGGACATGATGTTAATCAACTTTCATTTCATAAGAATGAATGAAATATTATATTGAAAATATAGAATCACACACATGTTCTGTTAAGAAAAAAATGGAGTAGTAGTCAAACAAATCAAAACTGTTGAGGATCTTACCACTTCGAAAGGTCTACTTTCCTTTCGGGATTCATGAGTAAATATCCAAAAGTCGTTCCTCCAACATTGAAGCAATTATACCAGGGCTCTCAGCAGGAATTGAAAATAACAACAGAATTCGCAATAAAGAACTTTGGGAGGAAACCTCGATAACAATGTAAACAGAAATATCTCAACAAGAATCGTTAGGATTAAAATATTTGACAAAATTTACGTCATCCACTTTTCACAGTGGTTTGAGGCTATGCTACTGTAATAGATCGATGTCTCCCATAATATATGCATAAAACAAAAGATATAAGACGAGAAATAGTACAGATTGTTAAATATCACTTTATTTAGAAGAAATCTGATTACAAAATTTCAAACATTACAGTTCATTATCAAAACATACAATGAGAAAACACTGAAACATCGTAGTACGAGGGCAAAGTGAAAAGTCCCCTGAAAAATGAACAAGAGATGATTTATTTGGTCAAAACTCATTTTATTTCTCAACATATTCTCCTTGTAGTCCTATACACTCTGTCCAACGTTTTTCTAATTTTTCAATTCCTTCCAAATAATACGGCAATCCTCCAAAATAGGCGTTTGTTTCAACGATGATCTCATCGTTGGAGCCAAATCTCTTCCCGCCGAGCCATTTCTTCAAGCTTGGAAATAGATAAAAATTGTAGGGGGATGAACCTGGATCATATGGTGGATTACAAACCAATTGGTATCACAATTCATGCTATTTTGCCATTGCTACTGCAGATTTGTGCTCTGGTGCGTTGTCCTCGTGGAAGAGCCGTTTTTTTCAAATCGGCATCGAATAGATACAACAGCTCTGCATAATATACGTCATGACTTTGTTGGCCTAAAAACCGACTTTGGCCTTTTTCGGCTTCGATTGCCAGGAGAAGTTCACTGTTCGACTGTTCTTTTGTTTCTGGTATATTGTGATGGATCCGTGTTTTGTCCACCAAAAATTTATGCAAAATGTTTCGTACTCATTCGATTCAGATGCCCATAGCAATCTCGTGCACTTTAACTTGCCGATCGTCCAATATCATACCATGGATTTTATCGACGAATTCTGGCGTTGTAACCTCAATTGGACTGCCAGAACGTTCGGCGTCCTTTGTGGTAATACTACCACAATAAAAATCAGTAAACCACTTGTGAATCATTCCAACTGATGGTGAGGAGTCCCCATAATGTCTATTTAAAATGAAGTGAATCGATTCTAAGAATTAATGGTACACATAGCTACTAAGGTTAATTATGTTGAGATAGTAAACGTTTACTATATGATAGATAACAGGATACCGTTTGCAATTTTTTGAACCATGAGAGAAGATTATTATGTATATAAAGGGATTGGAACTATGGTTTTCATAATTCTTTGGTTTTTCTTTTGGTAGCTATAAATTAATGCTACTAAAATTCCGAAAGCCTGACACACATGTGAACATTCTGGCGAGTCATTTTTATATAAGCTAATCAAAAACGGTCAGTACTAAATCATTTTAACAAAACGTTGTTCTCTTGCAGACCATTTCTTTCATGACTTACTTTAGTCGAGGAAATAAACCCGAAAAGGTCGAATAAAAAAGCGGCTGGACCGATTTCGACGCCTTTTTTTTATCGATTCTAGAAGTCACTTAAACAAAATGTTAACAGTTTGTTTTTTGTTTACATGCATTTTAGCATTTCTACAGAGAAAAATGCATCTTTTTGAGTGCACTTCCAGGAGCTACAATTCAATGTGAAAAAAAGTGGCCAAATATAGCCGGAATGGGCGAATATTTCTTACTCATGAACAGATCTGTCGTGTACGAAGAATTCAAAAAATATTTTTCGCACTGTATTCAAACTTGATTGAGATTTTCAAACGCGAAAAAAATAATAGTGGAATATTTTTAATATTGATGACAAAAATGTAGAAAATTTTAATAATTAAATTTTTAAATACAACAGCAAATACCACGATCTTCAACTTTTTGAATTATTTATTAGAAATATTATATAAGTAAAAATCAAGTAGTTATCATTATTATTATTATTATTATTATTGTTAACATTATCCCTCACAAGTTCCACCCCATTCGAAAAGATAATTTCACAAATTCCCTGGACACGACGTTAGTACCAGGGTGCCCTGAACCCCAGGTACGTCGTAGTTTGAATCTGGCACAGGAATCGTGATCATCGACCACAAACACCCCGAGCGATGATTTTGGTTGCGTTGCTAAGCATATTATGAAACAGTCCCCGGAGATGATAACCAAATTATTATTCAGAGTCATGGTCGTGACTGGCAACTCAAAAGAACCTCCCTAACAAGTTCCACTCCATTGCAGAAGATATTCTCACGATTTTCCTGGAGATGACGTGGGCACCAAGATGCCCTGACCCCCGTGTGGTTCATTGCTTTTATCCGTGCCTAAAAGTCCCCGAGTAAAAAATTCTGGTCTATTCCGGGTATATTTGGCTTATTTTTTTCTGATTGAATTTTAGCTTCTGAAAGTGCATTTTTCTCTGTAGAAATGCTGAAATGCATTTAAACAAAAAACAAACCGGTATCTATTCTTTAATGACTTCTACAGTCGATTAAGAAAAAGCGTCAAAATCTGCTCAGCCGCTTTTTTATTATTTACTTTGGCCTTGTTCGGCTTTATTTTCTCGACTACTAGGTGATCTTCGAAGAGTTTCAGGACACATCAACTCGATATCTTATTGCTACAAAGCATAATAACGTGTTAGCTTTTTCCATTCCTCTTTCGTCGCCATTATTCCTCAGGAAAATTCTGATCCTGGCAAGATATTGTCCTATACTTGGAGAAATGAAATGATGTATACAAAAAATAAAGATGCTAAATCAAGCTAAAAGGACCTGGTAAGCATGAGGGGAAGATATTAGACGAAGGTGATTGCGCCGTTTCTATTAGACGTAAGTACTGAGTAGCTATCACGGTATAATATAATGGTAATGTGTTTCGTATACTGTTATACATGACGAAAGCGTAGCCCAAGTCTGTGAACTTACAACTCTTGCCGCAGGGTCGCTACGGTCGGATGTAAGAGGAACTAAACGGCGAGAACGATGATAAGCTGATAATTAAATTAGCGCTATTAACAACAGAACAACTCATTTCAATCACCCAAACTTACTACGAAAACTTAAACGAAAATCAAGAATTCGCAAAATTGTCGAATTTCATCTATAGAAAAATGCAATTCAATACCTGAAGAACAACATTTGTTTAGAAATTGGAGAAGTGAATTCATTTTTATTGGGAAAAGTCATTGAAAATTTCGACTTTCGGATACAGGCCTGTAAACAGAGTGGTAGTGGCCGTATGAGTGATATCGTTTTCACATCTAATTGTAAAAAATTTGAAAATTCTAAAAGATTCCCAATAAAAATTTCCTATCTTCATTCACGATATTTGATTTTTTTTTGAAAAAGAAATCAATAAATGAAACACCCTGCACAGTGTTTGAAAAAAAATTCTATATCACCCAAAACGCAAAAAATCGCAATTAAACTGTGCAACATTGAAAAACTAGAAGGGTTGGTGAAACAAGTTTAAAAAAAAATCCTTAGGAGCTCTTGGGGGTTATAGAGTTTTCCTTTGTTGAATATGGCCATAAATTTACAAATTGGTAAATTAACTCTACATATGAGATCAAATATGAATATGGAAATATATGGTCTTATCTATCTCAGTAATATTCATTGTTGAGGAAAAACTATACTTGTATACGGCAGAAACAACATGTACATAATAATCAGACAGCGATTTAAGATATTCCAACTGTAAGGAATTAGGCAGTTGTGTAAACGAGAGTCCTTCACTCATTTTACCATGTATTTGTGAACACAGTAAATAGTTAATATCAATATTATGCAACTCTCCAAATAACAATAATGACATCGAACACTCAGAAATTCAAAATTTTCGACTTGACTATTGTCCACCTAAATTCGTGAATTTACTCACTTTGCGCCGTATAGCTCCTCTTACATCCGACGGCAGCGACCCTGCGGTAAGAGTTGTAAGTTCACAGGCTTGGGCTACACTTTTGATGTACGAGACCCGCTACCATTACATTATATTATATCATGGTAGCTATAAAGGACGAGTCCTGGACCGGAAATTGGGCACGCAGAATCCTGGTGTGGACCCAACTCAGCCATAGAGCTGAAGCAGATTTTCTCGGTCATAAAGTTCGAGGTCATATAACTATGAAGCATAGTATGTGAGAATAGACGAATGTATGGTGTGTGATGTTACGTTACATGTCATGGCGAGTGTATGTCAGACGATGAACTTTCATGGGTGACGTTGGAAGTAGCACCAAAAATCACCCCAGTAATATTACGATGGTTTATGCGAAGATTCTGAAATGAGAACTCCGTGTGCTCTGTTTCTACCCATATAGCCAAAGTTTGGAGTATGTCTCATCTTAACTTGGAGTTCACGAATGTTTACCAAAAACCAAACTAGTAGCCTGATGTGTCTAGTGTACTACCACGACTACTTGGCATTCAAAAACCTGGGTTCGAGCATATCCCGTCTCGCACACCCTGTGTTTTTTCAAGGCCTTCCACACGTCATACCAATTACATGATTCATTGCATTACATACTTGGACAGACTAATGCTTAAATGAATGGTTCGAATGAAATACGTGACCTTCGCGTTTTCCTACACTTTCACCACACCCTTGGTATTATAAATTCGTCGTAGGAACCATTCATCTTTTGCCTCTGCCTAAGTGAATTTGTATTACTATGATATATTGGGCAATCAAGTCAATTGTTGATCATGAACTTGAATCAAATCTAAAAGTAATTTTCTCAGCAACAATCATCATGAATTGAAGGCAAATAAAGAAAAAATGCTTAAACTAAAACGTCGAAAAGTGGTGATTTCAAATGTTAATAAACAATAACCCCAAGAACAGTATAATTTACGAAGAAATAGAATCTCGGCTAGAACCCAGTAGAATAATAACAGCATCCAACGCTGAGCACTTACATCTTGTAATTAGCCTTCAGATGTATGCCGTATGTAATCTAGTAGCTAATAAAAGGGTAGTAATATTATAACTCCTATTTTAGACGTAATTACTTGTGGTTACCGCACTTACTAGAAAAGAATTGGATTTAATAAAAGACCACACGTATTGAATCAAACGCCTGATCAAGTATGTACAGTACATGTCGGTATTATTCGATAGTTATTATATACGGCCGCTTTTAGTCTTCATACTTCCATTTCAAATTGTAGGTCTTCAATTTGTTTTCATAAGTCATAATTCGAGAGGGAGCATAATGAAGAATGAATCTGGAATTCAGATCAAACGTTGATAAATTATTTTCTATTTACCTTTAATCAAAGTGACTACACGAGAGAGAAACCTATAATGTTCGAGGAACATCGTGTTGTAGTAGAGGAATCTTCCATCACTATACGAGATTACCTAAAATCCCTCAATTAGCTGATACAACCTTATTTCTATTATTAAATACATAAACAATATGTTTAGTGTTATGATTACCTTGTAACAATAAGTCAAGCCAAGGTAGTTAAGTCGTTATGACGTCGAGTTCTAAGTTCAGTAAAGTGCAACCCTTTTTATAACGTGAGTGTTTCAATTCTTGTGCCCAAAAGAACCACCGATCAGCTTATGGCAAACTGTCCCCAGTCATTGAGAGCTAATCCCCACATGGCGATCCTGGCAGGATCGCCATGTGGGGATCACTCCCATACGTTCCTGCGGATAGGCAGCGGTTCGTTTCTTCTTTTATTTTCTGTCCATCATTTTACTAACAATCTTTTGTATTAGGTGAACTGTGATGATTATCACCAGCGTGAGGGTTATGATTCCCATTATCTCTATTATATAGAGAGAGATACCTGTTTTGTCTGTGGTGCCTATTTTCAGCCCATCGCTGTTTGCAGCCTGGAAGTTTATCATCTCTTCTGATGATTTTGCGTTGTGTGAGCCAGCGATGGAATGTTGGAAGAGCACATAGGCATTCGATTTTTTCTTGAAGCTTTGGAGGTTATAAGAATAGGGAAAAACCTCACTAGGTACAGAGTTTCAAAACTTCGCTGTTTGATAGAAAAATGAAGTCTGTTAGGAAGAAGTTCGACAGGTCTCAAGCTTGACCATGAAGGGGTAACTAGTTTGAGCTCGTCTAGTCCACATATCTGGAAACTCTCGTGGTGAAACAACGGACGAGATTTCTGATGAACACCGACCATGGAAATATCTATGGATAAGGGAAAGATCTCCCACCTCTTTACGATGTTCTAGAGAGGCCAATGGACTCGTAAGTGTTACATCATCAATCAGACGAATAGCTCTCTTCTGGATGGAATCCAAGAGCTTCAGCGTATGTTTGGGAGCCGAACTCCAAACATGTGAACAGTACTCCAAGACAGGTCGAATCTGTGCTTTGTAGATTATGAGGGCTTGCTGGGATGTAAAGTAGCTTTGGCGCATATTAACATTTTCGTAATCGAATTGATGGTTATAATCAAAACAATGATTAGGAAGGGCTGTGGAATTTTCTGTTTCAAGTACTATACTTATGACTAGATCTCGGGAAAGATGCAAAATGCATATTAAGTGCATATTTGCATGGTTTGAATACATTTTATAAGTGCATATGCATTTATTAAAAGTGCATATTTTCAGGTATTTTCGGATTTCTGCAAAAAATAGAAATTTTCAATATGGACAAACATCTGTGGAAACAGGTAACAAAATAAGCGAAGTAGGTATCTCTCGGAAATACCCCATATCGGTATTAGCATAATACGACAATATACCCTACTGAGCTATAAGCCGATTGCCGTCATAAAATCAATATGATTTTTCCCGAAAACTTAACAAATTTTCAGAATTCGTGTTACCAAAATACCCTAATTGCAATCGTCTTTGGATGTTATAAGTGGAGGAAACTATTGAGATTGAGCCAATGAAATCACACCTCCTTTAAAATTTGAAGTTTGAAAAGGATTTAGGATTTAGTTCTGTCCTGTCTTTGGTTAGTTCAGTAAAGTTTTGTTTGTTTAAGTGATAATACCCAAACAAAGTGCTAGTAAATCAATTCTTCTGAAGAAGTGGATTAGTAATAAAAAAGACTTTAAGATCATTGATGATAACCATATATTCTGCACAGTTTGCAACAAACTGGTAAGTATTATTATGTCTAAGTAATTATTGTTTTAATTTTCAAACATTTACAAAAATATAAGCCAAATGTAATTTTACGTTAAAATATAACTTTTAGAATCGGTACGGTCAGTGTCTAAAATTTATTTATTTTAAGGCACTTGTGTTAATATTATTTTCAGCAAAGGTGTAAACATGGTCTTGACACTGACTTGCATACATTGTTTTGTTCGTCATGAATTGATACGTTATTTTTTATTTTATGATAAAAATGTGACATTTTACTAAAACCTCTAATCTTTTTTAAGAAAAATTCTTAAATCAAAATTCAAAAAATAGTTTATAGGAGACACTTCGGGAAACAAACTTTATAAAATTCTAATATACGGTGTGTTTGGTTAACACTGTTCCCAAGATCAAAATTGACTGAGGTTTCCTTTGTTTTACATCCTGTATATAAAATTTTAGTAGAGGTGACAACCAATCAAAATCAAATTAGTCTTAAACTGGCGAAGTAGTACAAGTTGGTTAACTTTTTTATTTCCAATTTCCAGATAGTATGTGAAAAAAAGTTTCAACTTGATCAACACTTGGGCACTGCAACGCATAAATTTCGTGAACAAAAGCCTCAAGATTCGGTTCAGCAGCTCATCACTACAAATCAAACGAAAGTTTCGGACCAACAAAATTTTAATAAGGATCTATGCAGTTTGCTGGTCGGTTGCAATATCCCAATTGCAAAATTGGATAAGTAATCCATTATTTCAAAAAATTTTAACCAAGTACTGCACATATGTTTAGGTTCCTTCTGCTACGATCATACGAAAAATTATGATAATTGATGGTAATATTGATAATGAATAAATAAAATAAATCTACATAGTATAAGTTATAATATGTTAATTAGTAATACAAAATAAGCAATAATAAATAATAAGTAGGTACCTAGGCTCTTAATAGTAATTTTAATAAATACTTTTTGTGACTTTAGCATATAATAAATAAAATAGCTCTAATACAAAGATTACTGCGTTTTTTATAAATGCATAGAAGCATATTTTAGCGCATATTTCAACTGGTTTTTGTGCATATTTGCATGTATATTTTAGGGTTTCTTAAGTGCATATTTCTCGAGCTCTACTTATGACCATACATTCTTTTTTGTGAATATTGTTTAGAGATTCCTGTATTAGTCCCATCGCAATCTAAACAATTCATATACTGTGTGGGTTTGTTTGTCTTCAGTTCCTAAAGGTTTTAAATTTGAAAAATATTCACCAGCATACTTAGTAGGTTTATGCGCAATATTTATATCGTACGTTTTAAAACATTTCTTAATTTGGTTGGTAATGTTATAAAATTATCTGTATTACTGCTTATATTATTTATATAGGACGTACCATTATAGATTTTGTTTATTCTTTCTTTAATGATTGGGTTAAAAATGTTTTCGGGTAGCCATCCATTTCCAGTGTACTACGAACATTTTGCAAATTTTAGGGACCATCCTCTGGGTGGGACTGTGCGATCTGTGAGGCTGTTTATAAAACTTTTTTTATAACTTGTTGATGCAACCGAATTAAAGTGAAGATATCGTTGAGACCAAACTTCTTTAGTAAACCACAATATTTTTATTTTTCCATCAGAATCATGTCTAATGTTCATATCTAGGAAATCTATGTTTTTGTTCGGTTCTATTTCATAAGTACATTGAAGATTACAGTGGAAATTGTTGAATTCATTATTCGTGTAATTAATTTCATCATTGGAAACACATCAGGCAATACATACCATTTTAAGAATACGGGTTGGAATTCTAATGAATCTATTGCAGATTCCTCTAGACATTTCATAACTAGGTTAGCAATAATAGTTGAAATAGGAGATCCCATTTCTGTGCCGAATATTTGTCCAAAATATTGTTCACCATTTTGAAAATAAGTGTATTCTGAACAAAATTTTACATTTATGAATTGGGATTGATCTAGAGGTATGTGGTTTTTAATCTCTGAACAACGTTTTTTGATCCTGCTCAATACCAAAACGACAGGTATATTTGTAAATTAATGAACAACGCTCAAGGAAATTATTTGGTGACCTATGGGTATGGATTCATCAAAATTCCATAAGTCCTTCACATAAAATTCATTATTTCCAATTATATTGTTGATAGATTTTGATAAAAATGTTGATAAATTGTAGGTAGGCGATCCAATATTACTTAAAGATATATCACTTTTATGCAGTTTCGGAAGCCCATAGATATGAGGTGCTTGCCCATTATTGCAAATTAATTTATTTCTCAAACCAATTTTTGAAACATTTATTCATTAATTTATTCATGTTATTTTGTACTCATAATGTAGGGTCAAATTTTAATTTTTTATAAGTAGTTTTATCATTTAATAGATTTCCTATTTTGTTTTCGTTGTCATCTCTATACATTATGACGGTTTTATCACATTTATCCGCGTTCAACACTGATATTTGAGGGTCAGCATTTAAGAACTTTTTTGTGTTATAGTTAAAACGATTTTTTGTTATGCTTGTTTCTGCTTTTTGTTTATTCTTCTTATTTTTCAAGATGTTACATTTTACTTCTAATTTCATTTTGATATACTTAGAACATAAATGTGTTACAATTCCAATTACTCGTGTTTCTGTTGATTAGAAAGCATTGTGGATGATACAATTAGTTTTAAGAAATCCCGCTTTAGACATTGATACGTCTTGAGATAATGGTCGGGAGACCTAAACGTACGTGAAGACGAAAATAATAAGCATATGTGTTAGTGTGACCCATTTCCCAAAAAATTATATATAATTCATATCTGAGACAAGAGTCATTATTAAGAGAACGCGGTTGAACTTTTTGATTCGACTCCTCCATTTCTATTTGATTTGTTACAGAATATATCTTTCCGTAAATTAAATAAATGAGTAAGAAGTAAATTGTGTCTTCCTTTTGGTACAATAATCACTTATATTCGAATCGATTTCGTCTGAAAATTCATATGAAATTCGTGATTAATTATTAAGTATCCAGTTAATCTAGAACGACGAAGAAATAGTTCGCTTTGCTTCAAGTGGTGGGACCCCTGTAATATATCAATTATTGACGAATTTCCACTTAGCTCCATCAATGGAAACGCGAGAGTTATATAAAGCACTCGAAATCGAACATAGGAAGTGTAATATTATTTACAGACCTTCTACAAATAAGTTTATATTAATTTTATTAGGGAAAGAACTGCCGCTCATCTAAGAATATACTTTTAACATGCTGCTCTATCATGCAATTATAATATCTATCTTTAAAATAGTTAGAAATGAAGCAGAGAAGAAGCTAGTATGAACTATGGTTAGGTATGTCATATGTAAGTATACCGTAGAAATTAAGAGACGGCCAATGAAGCTGTATTATATTTCCCTCTAAAACCATCCGACAAGCTGAAATAATGATTTTAGGGTCAAAAGCAAACATAGCATCTGGTTCAAGTTAAACATAAGCTGAGAACAAACTTTCATATTTCCTGGAAGAGGAAATTGAATCTAAATTTGTAACATCTCGAGATGATACACCAGGCCTCTTGTGATATACATACACCGATATTATATGGGAAACTAGCACTCTATGATATCATAAACGAAATGTGTAATTAACAAATTGATTTCAACGGTAGCTTATTGTAACAAGAACTGAATGTATCCTCCATAATTTAATGGGCTTTTGAAAGATGCTTATAACAATTCAAACTCTTGAGGATAATTTATGATAGGACCCCAAGTTATCATTTTATCGGAGATTTCATACATAAATTTGACGAGAGCGACATGCAGTTGGAAAGAATCTGTCTAAAATTATTAATCGTGTTCAAATAGCTCGTTTTATTCACTCAAATTCACTGTAAAAATAAATATGAATCAGCTCACTTTCCTTGACATCAATATATACTTTCTACAAAGAAGCAGGGCGTCGTGTCGGAAAAATTCTTTTTGCATGATGTTCTGTGGCTAACGCGGATCATTCGTAAGGGTTGAGGTGAGTAGACAGAACCCCTCCCATTCACCCCTAAACATTAAATTAACCATATTTTCACCCCCTTCTTGAGTTTTTTTGGTCACTAAACACGAAACCGAAGTCATTTTCCAGGAAAACTCATTCATTGGGATTGGGAAATTTCGTCATTTTGATACAAAATTGTTAATTTTTCACGCCATCATCGTTTTATACATGAAAGATGTTGGCAGTCGCGTATTTTGATTCAAAGTAGACCAAAACTAGGACAATTTGCGAAAAACTGTGAAAACCTGAGAAGAAAATCTTTCCACGTCATTGAAGTTATCGCGTGATAAGTCGCTACAGGGATTTTCGTGGTCTCTAATTACGAATTTGATAATTAAAAAATATGATTTTCTGGAAAAACGAAGAAATTTTTTATGACTTCTCATTTTTTTTAAATGTAGTTTTTTGAGTGTCGTATTGATAAGTTTTTGTATTTTCCATATGAATGTTAAATTAGAAGTATTTAAGGTGATTTAAAAAAAAACAATTTTGAAAAAAATTCCGGAAAAATCAGAGAAAATTACAATTTTCAATATTGTAGCTTCAAATAAACAGTTACAAACTTGTATAAATTTAAATGATGCTTGTATTTTTTAATGTTCCTCCATTTTCCACATAATCCTCATTTTCCAAACGTTTTTGATGACAAATTCGTAATTATCGATCAAAAAAACGATATCGCGATTTATCACACGATAATTTCAATGTCGTTAGAGCATTTTTCTTTGTAATTTTCTTTGATTTTGCCGGAATTTTCAAATCATTTTTTTTACATTACTCTTAATTTTTGTAATTTAATAGGCACACACGAAAACACAAATGCTAATCAACACGACACTCAAAAAATTACATAAGCAAAAAATAAGAATTCATGAAAAAAATTTTGACTGGATTAATAATCAAAGATTGCTACCACTTGGAATTCAACATATGTATAGAAAACCTACGGAAACTAAGAGGTATATTCTGGCGGATTCATTCAAATTGTCTCGAATGAATCTAGCATGATTATGGTGAACTAACTTGTCAGATAAATGACCTCATGTATCTAGTTTATAGCCTGGTAAAATTAGCAATTGACATCCGAATTTTGCTGCAGAGCATGGATTGAACTCATTTTGGTGTCAAAATGTTCGGGAGAGTCCTTTTGAACCAGATGCCGACAAGGAAAAATGTGTTTTTCCTTTTTTATTCAACAATTTATGGCCAATTATATGGTTTTATTTCACAAATAATTAACAAATTTATTCCATCAAGAGAAAATTGGATGAAAATGTTCACTCGGGGGCTTTTGAGGTCGCTGATTACGAATATGCTGCTTAAAAACGTCCCCAACGCATTAAGGTACTACGCCCGACGCCCGGGGGTTACCTCTTCTCCGGGAAATGAACTAAAATCAGTAGCCAGGAGGTTTAAAGGTCCCTGATCACGAATATTATGTTCAAGAACGTATTCTATGCACCGGGGAGTAGAACGCCCTGGATGTTACCTCTCCTAAATTATTGAAAATTTTACCTGAAATGTAGTGAAAATCGTTACTCGGGAGTTCATTGGGTCACAGATTCCGAATATCATGGTAAAGCACTTCCTTCACGTACCTGGAGGCAGTACGCTCTTGGGGATCCCTCACCACCAGGGAATTGATAGATATATTTAGAATTTTATAGTGAACAGTGATCTCGAAACCCCCTGAGTAACGATGTTTATTCCATTTCAGCAAATAAATGTATGAATGGGTAAAACCCAGAATAACCACCAGGTGTATTGGATAATTTTTTTAAGCAAATTCATTTTATGCGATTTCGAGAACCCTAGAGTAACGATTTTTATTCCATTAGAGCGCAAATTTCCAAAAAATCCTCGGAGGAGAGGTAAGATCCAGGGCGTACTGCTCCCCAGATGCATGGAAGAAGTTTTTAAACATGAAATTCGTAAATTTTCCACTCCATTTCAGCGAAAATGTGTAGGAATTCTTCAGAGGAGAGGTAACATCCAGAGTCTATTGCTCCCCAGGTGCATGGAGGAAGGTTTTAAGCATCATATTCGTGATCAGCCTAGGGCGTACGACCTCCAGGTTCATAGGGGACGTTTTTAAACATAAACACTCCCGAGTTACAATTTTCAGCCAATTTTCTCATACATTACTTGATGAAATACATTTTTTTAATTAGTTGTTAAATAGAACCATATAATTTGCCATAAATTGTTGAATAAAAAAGGGAAAACAAGAGATCACATTTTTTCCGTATCGACTTCTGGTTCGAGGGACTTTTCCGAACATTTTGACACCAAAATGAGCTCAATCAATGCTCCGCAGCAAAAATAGTTCATTTTTATGAATTTTAAGCTATTTTTAAAGGACTATTATTCTCCTCTTGAGAAAAAAAAGAATATTCAAAGTATTTCGAAAACCTATTTTCAGTGGAACAATCAATACTAGGCGTATCATAAATTTGAACTGGAATGATTGTTAATGAATCATCTGATATAAATGAAATCTTTTAATGATGTGAGTAGTCGAATAACATATTGTTAACAATAGACGTCGATATTATTTTCCCATCAGAGAATTTGAACAATAACAATGCTATCGTGCTATCGATTCGGTCTAAATTGTTGTAACGTAACCCGACATTCATTAGCAAAAATAATTAATGTAAGATGTAAGACGAATAACAGTATTAACCATAATACATTGGTTATAGAACTAACACATTGTTCGATAGACAGGGCCGAACTATTAACTTTTGTGAAGGCCAGTCTTCGTGTTATAAGAAAACACGAACTTTTCGACTGGATGAACATAAATTAGTTGACAATTGAATAAGCGGAATCGCCATACTTAGTAATAACATAGACAAGACTCGACGCTACATAATTATGTGAAGTATATGAAGAATTATGCAATGCAATGTAGGTATCTTGCATTCTTCAACGTGACATTAAACATGGCTTTAAAATATTTTTCAAGTTTTCATTCCTGTAACTACAAACCTAGGCATGTACTTAGTATTTTAAATGTTTACAGGTCTTTAAACACATTTGTACGTATAGTTCAATCAATAAGCCGAACACATTCTAAAAAAAAGCAGGGAGTGGTATCGGAAAGAAATTTTTGCAAGAGGTTCTATGGCCCACGTAGCTCATTCGTGAATAGCAAGCTGAGTTCCGGCGAACTTTCATTCCCCCCTAAAGCTACATTAACCCTACCCACTTTTTTAAGATAATTTTTAATTAACAAAAATAATTAAAATTAGTTCTCCAAAATGAGTTCCAGGAGGTTTTTTGTGTGAATGAACACGGATCCGAAGTCATTTTCTCGGAAAACTCATTCAATGAGCAGAAAATCAGGAACATTTGGTCATTTTCATACACGCGATTATCGTTTTATTGATAAAAGATATTGGCCGTCGCGTATTTCGATCAAAAATAGACCAAAACCAGGAAAGTTTGCGGAAAACTGTGGAAATAAAATCTTTCCACGTCATTGAAATTGATGTGTGAAATGTCGCTACAGGAGTTTTTGTGGCGCTGAGTATGAATTTGATAATTGAAAAGTTCAATAATATCATTTTCCAGAAAAACGGAGAAAATTTCTTCGTGAATTCTTTTTTTAAATGTAATTTTTTGAGTGTTCTGAAGATCAACATTTGTGTTTACGATGTGCATGTTGAATTACAAAAATTGAAAGTTATGACGAAAAAACAATTGTTTAAAAATTTTGGGAGAATCAAAGAAAATCACAAGGAAAAATACTGTTACGTCATAGGAATTATCGTGTGATAAGTCGCTATAGAGGTTTTTGTGGTCTATACTATCAACAGAGTACCCGGTAATTGTACGACAGTATCAGATGTCGTACACCTTACATTAGGATTTTCGACAATCAGGGCTTACACTTCCGGGATTGACATAGCATGCACATCCCAACTGACGTATCTGCAATAGCCCCTCCACCCACGGCCGTGGCTTCACTTTCGGCACAAGGGTTATTACGATAATCAAGACACCCCTTTCGTTCAAATATTCACACTCTGTACACACCGTTAAATTACTTGAATCTTTCAATTCACGTGTGGATTCAAATTGACAATTTTTGATAAAGATAATAAAGTGTTATCGAAACGTCAAAAAAAGGTACCTCGATTTCTAGTATTCGGAATGAAAATCAGTAAAACGTTCGGACATCGATTCTTGATTCAAGGGTAACAATTTTGTATGGTGTTTTCAACTCGTAAACTTCAACCCCTGAGCAGGGGGACCGTTATGACTAAGGTTTGTAACGGGGAGGGGTGTAGAGTGATACCTCATTTTGGAGGTATTTCACCTTGATTATAACCTACAATTTGAAGTAACTCCTATTATCCCATAGTCAAAGTATACCAGGTCTGCCGGAGCCTCCCTTCCATCGTTTCTCGCGCTGGGTGACGTCACCCAGCTCCTCCAATCACAGCCTTGCTCTCATCAGCTCGTCGCCGGCACGTAACAACATCATATTATGTCGTCGTCTATGACATTAATGACATTAAATGAACGAAATAAACGACCAATCAGATTGCACTAAAATTTTAAAAAGAGTAGAAGGGAGGCTCCGGCAGACCTGGTATACTTTGACTATGTATTATCCCCGTTGACATGACAGATTGTCAAAATCTGTGAGTAAAAAGTTTTTAGTTAATAATTAATTAATCAAAAGAGCTACAGACTTCAAAATGAGGGTCTGCAGACCTTTAAGAGTGAGATATCACTGAATAATTTTGGCAGCGGTGACTTTCATCCCTAAAATTGGAAAGGGTAGTTTTATTTATTTGTATTCTTATTCTCAAAAGAGGTAAATACGAAAAAAAGAAGCCTTCACTTAATTTTCTGACCAAGTTTATTAAACGCTGGCAATGAATTCCATTTACCTGCATGCAATAAAATAATTTTTGTTCAAGACGCTGTTTCACTTTACGTCACATTTCGGGCGTAACTTGGTGGCAATCATGAACTATACAATTTTGCAAATCATCCAGTGATTCAGTCTGGGTAGCATACATTTTTTACTTCAGATGTCCCAACAAGAATAAAGTCTATTGGAGTCAAATCAGGTGACCTTGATGTTCACTCAATATGACCACTTCTTCCAGTCTGGTTTTGAGGAAAGTTTTCTTCTAAAAATTCACGCACCGATTGGGCGAGATGTAAAGGTGCACCTTCTTGATGAAAAATTATAGTTCCATTGACTTCTCTAATTTCTATCATTTGTAAGGGCATTCTCCAACAAGTTCAGATAGGTTTGGCCATCCGGGTAAAAGAGGCATAATTAAGTTATCTTCGTAAATAGTTAATTCATGCATTTTGTAAGTAATTAACTATCTTAGCTTTATGTTTTAATATTCTAGTTATATCATCATTTCAAATATTTCTTAGTTTTATAAAATCAAATGAAATATTACTTCGGTGCTTATATAATTATTGACATTCGTCTTGGTTGAAATATGAAACGATACGCACTCTATAAATGATAGAACTGCCGCATAGCGCATAGCTCAAGATGTAAAGGTGCACCTTCTTGATGAAAAATTATAGTTCCATTGACTTCTCTAATTTCTATCATTTGTAAGGGCATTCTACAACAAGTTCAGATAGATTTGGCCATCCGGGTAAAAGAGGGATAATTAAGTTATCTTCGTAAATAGTTAATTCATTCATTTTGTAAGTAATTAACTATCTCAGCTTTATGTTTTAATATTCTAGTTATATCATCATTTCAAATATTTCTTAGTTTTATAAAATCAAATGAAATATTACTTCGGTGCTTATATAATTATTGACATTCGTCTTGGTTGAAATATGAAACGATACGCACTCTATAAATGATAGAACTGCCGCATAGCGCATAGCTCGAGATGTAAAGGTGCACCTTCTTGATGAAAAATTATAGTTCCATTGACTTCTCTAATTTCTATCATTTGTAAGGGCATTCTACAACAAGTTCAGATAGATTTGGCCATCCGGGTAAAAGAGGGATAATTAAGTTATCTTCGTAAATAGTTAATTCATGCATTTTGTAAGTAATTAACTATCTTAGCTTTATGTTTTAATATTCTAGTTATATCATCATTTCAAATATTTCTTAGTTTTATAAAATCAAATGAAATATTACTTCGGTGCTTATATAATTATTGACATTCGTCTTGGTTGAAATATGAAACGATACGCACTCTATAAATGATAGAACTGCCGCATAGCGCATAGCTCGAGATGTAAAGGTGCACCTTCTTGATGAAAAATTATAGTTCCATTGACTTCTCTAATTTCCATCATTTGTAAGGGCATTCTACAACAAGTTCAGATAGATTTGGCCATCCGGGTAAAAGAGGGATAATTAAGTTATCTTCGTAAATAGTTAATTCATGCATTTTGTAAGTAATTAACTATCTTAGCTTTATGTTTTAATATTCTAGTTATATCATCATTTCAAATATTTCTTAGTTTTATAAAATCAAATGAAATATTACTTCGGTGCTTATATAATTATTGACATTCGTCTTGGTTGAAATATGAAACGATACGCACTCTATAAATGATAGAACTGCCGCATAGCGCATAGCTCGAGATGTAAAGGTGCACCTTCTTGATGAAAAATTATAGTTCCATTGACTTCTCTAATTTCTATCATTTGTAAGGGCATTCTACAACAAGTTCAGATAGATTTGGCCATCCGGGTAAAAGAGGGATAATTAAGTTATCTTCGTAAATAGTTAATTCATGCATAATTAAGTTATCTTCGTAAATAGTTAATTCATGCATTTTGTAAGTAATTAACTATCTTAGCTTTATGTTTTAATATTCTAGTTATATCATCATTTCAAATATTTCTTAGTTTTATAAAATCAAATGAAATATTACTTCGGTGCTTATATAATTATTGACATTCGTCTTGGTTGAAATATGAAACGATACGCACTCTATAAATGATAGAACTGCCGCATAGCGCATAGCTCGAGATGTAAAGGTGCACCTTCTTGATGAAAAATTATAGTTCCATTGACTTCTCTAATTTCTATCATTTGTAAGGGCATTCTACAACAAGTTCAGATAGATTTGGCCATCCGGGTAAAAGAGGGATAATTAAGTTATCTTCGTAAATAGTTAATTCATGCATTTTGTAAGTAATTAACTATCTTAGCTTTATGTTTTAATATTCTAGTTATATCATCATTTCAAATATTTCTTAGTTTTATAAAATCAAATGAAATATTACTTCGGTGCTTATATAATTATTGACATTCGTCTTGGTTGAAATATGAAACGATACGCACTCTATAAATGATAGAACTGCCGCATAGCGCATAGCTCGAGATGTAAAGGTGCACCTTCTTGATGAAAAATTATAGTTCCATTGACTTCTCTAATTTCTATCATTTGTAAGGGCATTCTACAACAAGTTCAGATAGATTTGGCCATCCGGGTAAAAGAGGGATAATTAAGTTATCTTCGTAAATAGTTAATTCATGCATTTTGTAAGTAATTAACTATCTTAGCTTTATGTTTTAATATTCTAGTTATATCATCATTTCAAATATTTCTTAGTTTTATAAAATCAAATGAAATATTACTTCGGTGCTTATATAATTATTGACATTCGTCTTGGTTGAAATATGAAACGATACGCACTCTATAAATGATAGAACTGCCGCATAGCGCATAGCTCGAGATGTAAAGGTGCACCTTCTTGATGAAAAATTATAGTTCCATTGACTTCTCTAATTTCTATCATTTGTAAGGGCATTCTACAACAAGTTCAGATAGATTTGGCCATCCGGGTAAAAGAGGGATAATTAAGTTATCTTCGTAAATAGTTAATTCATGCATTTTGTAAGTAATTAACTATCTTAGCTTTATGTTTTAATATTCTAGTTATATCATCATTTCAAATATTTCTTAGTTTTATAAAATCAAATGAAATATTACTTCGGTGCTTATATAATTATTGACATTCGTCTTGGTTGAAATATGAAACGATACGCACTCTATAAATGATAGAACTGCCGCATAGCGCATAGCTCGAGATGTAAAGGTGCACCTTCTTGATGAAAAATTATAGTTCCATTGACTTCTCTAATTTCTATCATTTGTAAGGGCATTCTACAACAAGTTCAGATAGATTTGGCCATCCGGGTAAAAGAGGGATAATTAAGTTATCTTCGTAAATAGTTAATTCATTCATTTTGTAAGTAATTAACTATCTCAGCTTTATGTTTTAATATTCTAGTTATATCATCATTTCAAATATTTCTTAGTTTTATAAAATCAAATGAAATATTACTTCGGTGCTTATATAATTATTGACATTCGTCTTGGTTGAAATATGAAACGATACGCACTCTATAAATGATAGAACTGCCGCATAGCGCATAGCTCGAGATGTAAAGGTGCACCTTCTTGATGAAAAATTATAGTTCCATTGACTTCTCTAATTTCTATCATTTGTAAGGGCATTCTACAACAAGTTCAGATAGATTTGGCCATCCGGGTAAAAGAGGGATAATTAAGTTATCTTCGTAAATAGTTAATTCATGCATTTTGTAAGTAATTAACTATCTTAGCTTTATGTTTTAATATTCTAGTTATATCATCATTTCAAATATTTCTTAGTTTTATAAAATCAAATGAAATATTACTTCGGTGCTTATATAATTATTGACATTCGTCTTGGTTGAAATATGAAACGATACGCACTCTATAAATGATAGAACTGCCGCATAGCGCATAGCTCGAGATGTAAAGGTGCACCTTCTTGATGAAAAATTATAGTTCCATTGACTTCTCTAATTTCTATCATTTGTAAGGGCATTCTACAACAAGTTCAGATAGATTTGGCCATCCGGGTAAAAGAGGGATAATTAAGTTATCTTCGTAAATAGTTAATTCATGCATTTTGTAAGTAATTAACTATCTTAGCTTTATGTTTTAATATTCTAGTTATATCATCATTTCAAATATTTCTTAGTTTTATAAAATCAAATGAAATATTACTTCGGTGCTTATATAATTATTGACATTCGTCTTGGTTGAAATATGAAACGATACGCACTCTATAAATGATAGAACTGCCGCATAGCGCATAGCTCGAGATGTAAAGGTGCACCTTCTTGATGAAAAATTATAGTTCCATTGACTTCTCTAATTTCTATCATTTGTAAGGGCATTCTCCAACAAGTTCAGATAGATTTGGCCATCCGGGTAAAAGAGGGATAATTAAGTTATCTTCGTAAATAGTTAATTCATGCATTTTGTAAGTAATTAACTATCTTAGCTTTATGTTTTAATATTCTAGTTATATCATCATTTCAAATATTTCTTAGTTTTATAAAATCAAATGAAATATTACTTCGGTGCTTATATAATTATTGACATTCGTCTTGGTTGAAATATGAAACGATACGCACTCTATAAATGATAGAACTGCCGCATAGCGCATAGCTCGAGATGTAAAGGTGCACCTTCTTGATGAAAAATTATAGTTCCATTGACTTCTCTAATTTCTATCATTTGTAAGGGCATTCTCCAACAAGTTCAGATAGGTTTGGCCATCCGGGTAAAAGAGGGATAATTAAGTTATCTTCGTAAATAGTTAATTCATGCATTTTGTAAGTAATTAACTATCTTAGCTTTATGTTTTAATATTCTAGTTATATCATCATTTCAAATATTTCTTAGTTTTATAAAATCAAATGAAATATTACTTCGGTGCTTATATAATTATTGACATTCGTCTTGGTTGAAATATGAAACGATACGCACTCTATAAATGATAGAACTGCCGCATAGCGCATAGCTCGAGATGTAAAGGTGCACCTTCTTGATGAAAAATTATAGTTCCATTGACTTCTCTAATTTCTATCATTTGTAAGGGCATTCTCCAACAAGTTCAGATAGGTTTGGCCATCCGGGTAAAAGAGGGATAATTAAGTTATCTTCGTAAATAGTTAATTCATGCATTTTGTAAGTAATTAACTATCTTAGCTTTATGTTTTAATATTCTAGTTATATCATCATTTCAAATATTTCTTAGTTTTATAAAATCAAATGAAATATTACTTCGGTGCTTATATAATTATTGACATTCGTCTTGGTTGAAATATGAAACGATACGCACTCTATAAATGATAGAACTGCCGCATAGCGCATAGCTCGAGATGTAAAGGTGCACCTTCTTGATGAAAAATTATAGTTCCATTGACTTCTCTAATTTCTATCATTTGTAAGGGCATTCTCCAACAAGTTCAGATAGATTTGGCCATCCGGGTAAAAGAGGGATAATTAAGTTATCTTCGTAAATAGTTAATTCATGCATTTTGTAAGTAATTAACTATCTTAGCTTTATGTTTTAATATTCTAGTTATATCATCATTTCAAATATTTCTTAGTTTTATAAAATCAAATGAAATATTACTTCGGTGCTTATATAATTATTGACATTCGTCTTGGTTGAAATATGAAACGATACGCACTCTATAAATGATAGAACTGCCGCATAGCGCATAGCTCGAGATGTAAAGGTGCACCTTCTTGATGAAAAATTATAGTTCCATTGACTTCTCTAATTTCTATCATTTGTAAGGGCATTCTCCAACAAGTTCAGATAGGTTTGGCCATCCGGGTAAAAGAGGGATAATTAAGTTATCTTCGTAAATAGTTAATTCATGCATTTTGTAAGTAATTAACTATCTTAGCTTTATGTTTTAATATTCTAGTTATATCATCATTTCAAATATTTCTTAGTTTTATAAAATCAAATGAAATATTACTTCGGTGCTTATATAATTATTGACATTCGTCTTGGTTGAAATATGAAACGATACGCACTCTATAAATGATAGAACTGCCGCATAGCGCATAGCTCGAGATGTAAAGGTGCACCTTCTTGATGAAAAATTATAGTTCCATTGACTTCTCTAATTTCTATCATTTGTAAGGGCATTCTCCAACAAGTTCAGATAGGTTTGGCCATCCGGGTAAAAGAGGGATAATCAAGTTATCTTCGTAAATAGTTAATTCATGCATTTTGTAAGTAATTAACTATCTTAGCTTTATGTTTTAATATTCTAGTTATATCATCATTTCAAATATTTCTTAGTTTTATAAAATCAAATGAAATATTACTTCGGTGCTTATATAATTATTGACATTCGTCTTGGTTGAAATATGAAACGATACGCACTCTATAAATGATAGAACTGCCGCATAGCGCATAGCTCGAGATGTAAAGGTGCACCTTCTTGATGAAAAATTATAGTTCCATTGACTTCTCTAATTTCTATCATTTGTAAGGGCATTCTCCAACAAGTTCAGATAGGTTTGGCCATCCGGGTAAAAGAGGGATAATTAAGTTATCTTCGTGAATAGTTAATTCATGCATTTTGTAAGTAATTAACTATCTTAGCTTTATGTTTTAATATTCTAGTTATATCATCATTTCAAATATTTCTTAGTTTTATAAAATCAAATGAAATATTACTTCGGTGCTTATATAATTATTGACATTCGTCTTGGTTGAAATATGAAACGATACGCACTCTATAAATGATAGAACTGCCGCATAGCGCATAGCTCGAGATGTAAAGGTGCACCTTCTTGATGAAAAATTATAGTTCCATTGACTTCTCTAATTTCTATCATTTGTAAGGGCATTCTACAACAAGTTCAGATAGATTTGGCCATCCGGGTAAAAGAGGGATAATTAAGTTATCTTCGTAAATAGTTAATTCATTCATTTTGTAAGTAATTAACTATCTCAGCTTTATGTTTTAATATTCTAGTTATATCATCATTTCAAATATTTCTTAGTTTTATAAAATCAAATGAAATATTACTTCGGTGCTTATATAATTATTGACATTCCTCTTGGTTGAAATATGAAACGATACGCACTCTATAAATGATAGAACTGCCGTTTTTCATTATTTATTATATAACTCATATACCTAGTCCTGTCCTGTTAGCAGGAAAGATTAGCAAACGCAAGTTGAACGAGCTGGTGGTTGCTAATATGGCAATGTTCGATTCTTTATGGTCCAAAGAGAACCAACCGCGCTGACTTACACGAACATCGTATATGTGAATAACCTCCTATCACACTCACGAATGTGTGTCTCGGCTAAGTGCCTTCTTGGTCAATATTTATATAGGATCAAGGAATCGTGTGTACTTGAGCAAATTTTTGTCTAAAGTTGTGCCGTTATGTTCCCTTCAGTGTCTATCTTTTATTGAACCTATGTATCTGTACCTACAAGCTAACAATATGAATAAGCATTATATTCGGTACCAACTATGTACATAACGTGATTGAAAATGAACGATGGAATCAGAAAATACTCATTGTGTTAGTAAACTTATTCTATTCGTATTCTTGAACTATTGGTAAATGTATGTTACGTTTTCTTGGTATTTTGGTTCCTTAATACTACTAAAAATAAAATATGATTTTTTCTTTTCGATATTTTATTTATATCTTTATCAAAAATTGTCATGTTAATTAGTGTTTCCATGTAATTTAGAAAATAGTAGACGCTTTTGATTGAGGAAATTCGTCTGCAGACGACTTGTGTTTTTTTGAATTCAATTAAAACTCTGTGAAAGAGTAATGTATGGCTAATTATCAAATTTATTCACTCGAAATGGATCGAATCTAGCTAACTAAATGCCTATTCTATGATTTACAAATCTAAATACAACGATGATAAGTTTATGAATTACTTATTATATGATTTTCATTCCATTTCTATTACTACTAATTAATCAAGCTTAAGATCATAAATGTAACAATGTCATCTAATACATTATTTTTTTCAGTTGAATCAAATATTCAACAGGAAGTGGTGATTCACAATATCTGAATTTAGTTAAGTTTGAATCAGATTATTATAAAGTTTAGAAATTGATTACAATCAATTTTATCATTAACACAATTGTTTCGTTTAATTTGAATACTTTCTAATATTAAACGTTCATCATAAGGTTTTACTATATCGCTTAATTTTTCAGAAAGACCATTAATATATGGTAGTGATATGTAATGTTTTTCTTTTGATCCCTCTAACTATTATTGGTTTCACTAGAGGAGTTATACTTACTTTTTACTAAGTTATTATTTTTAGATTGGTAAATATTTGTTGAATTATTATTGAGTTTTTATATACTTCAGCATTATTCAACATTTTATCTTCATATTCATTTGTATCCATGATAACAGTTTTATTCTCCTTATCTGATTTTAAGATTGTGTAACGTACCTTCCAAAAAGATAACTCATTCTGTATATTTGATCCCTTGTAAATATTGTGGAAAAGTATACATCGGCCAATCTTCCCAATACCTTGATAAAAGATTGAATGGGCATAAATGTATAAAAAATTCATCCACTGCACTTAGTAAACATATAAAAGACACAAACCGTTCATTTGATTACAACAATACAAACATTTTTAAAGTTGAAAAAAAATAATGATAAGCGTTCAATATTAGAAAGTATCGAAATTAGAAGAAACAATAAAATTGATTCTAATCTTTCAAAACTTTATTTATAATAATCTGATTCAAACTTAACTAAATTCAGGTATATTAAATTACCACTTTCTGTTGTCTATTCAATTCAATCTACAAAGATAATGTATTATCTGGCATTGTTACATTTATGACAGTGATAGATTTGAAATAAAAATTCCTTAGAGCTATTTTAAGCTTCATTAGTTATTAGTAATAGAAATGAAATGTAAATCATAGTATAAGTAATAGATAAAATAAACATAGTTATATTTGGATTTGTAAATCATAGAATAGTATCTTAGGTATTCAATTAGCTAGATTCAATCCATTTCAAGTGAATCAATTTGATAATTAGCTATTAAATTACTTTTTCACACACAACCGATCAAATGTTTTCTGCAGTAAATAGCAAGGCAATCAACAAAATATACAATACAATAACAATAACAAACATTTTGTATGAAATAAATAACTTCAAAGAAGAACTGTTTTTATTAATGAAGGTACAAGGGAGTATTATTACTGTAATATATTATTACTGTAATTATAAACGACACTAAAATTGGTGACCCCGAACTAAAAATTTGAACACTCCGGCGAAATTTTGGATCACCTTAATGAGTATACTTAGCTTTCTAGTACCCTAGTAAAATCATTCAGACCAAAATGAAAAATGTTAAAGAAAGACAATTTTACGCTTCAATGAGTTATTTACTCATTCTGAGGATGCCACGATGATTAATTTTTTTCGATGTTGTTATTGAAGAGTAAATTTGTATTTTATTCACATTTACTATCTAGTGAAATATTAATTTCATTTCTATTTCCAAATTCTCAGAACATTTCATTCACAAATTCACCCATAACGTTAAAACGGTAAATTGGGATTTATACCACAAAAGTCGGGACTGCCTATGAATCAGTTTCCGATGAAACGCCACCATTCTAGAAATCTTAACTGATTCACACGGTATTCTACCTTTTGAAATTCCGATCAAATCAGCAAAACAGCAGTCATTATAATGACTCAATTTCCCGTCGCAAATCAAAATGATAACCAGCCAATTACTAGAGATTCATTGTCGTCTGATTTTTATGTGTTTAGGACAACTAACTGTGAACTGCGACTATTAAGAATTAGTAAGTAATAAATTTGAATTTCAATACCGTTCCGAGTCTACCGGAAGTTGTAATCAGGTCACATTATTGTGAGATAGATGCGCGATCAATATATTCATATTATCGATGTTACTCCATTATTCTTCAATTTACATAGATTTATCTACACTGATATCGTTCAACGCTGATATCCAATAAAATTTTAGTATGCGGATGAAGTAACTTATAACACGATATCAAAATTTAAATATTTCATCAACATACCAATGAAGGTGTTTGATTATTCCGGATATCATTTCAGAAAACGGAGATGCTTTTCTACGCTTCAGCTTTATGTTGCCATTTGAATAATAACAAAGCAAATTTCCGAATTAAATCTAATATCAAATATTATTTGACATGAGTCTAAGATATTCAAGAATGGTTTCCTATAGAATTTGTTGTGCATTAAAAAAGGGTGAAAATATTACGAACTTAAAAATACAACTCTAATCATAAACACAGAATATGTTCAATTATTATCAAGTAATTTCTGAGGCAACAAATGAGAAACTTAGATATATGAGATGGTAATGAACAAACTTTTAATAGCAATAAAGAAATGGAAAATTTTTGTAATGAATATTTCACTAGCATAGGCACTGAAATGATTGAAAAAATAAATTTACCACACGGTTTCTTATTAAATAATATTTTCATTAATAATAAATCTTTATTTTTAATTCCTGTCACAGAAAATGAACATTTCTGTGGGTACATTCTGCACCCGCTTAGCTATATCATTGACTTAATATTTTGTACTGGAAAATTCTCCAAACATTTCAAAAACTCTGTGATAACCCCTGTTTACAAAGCAGGTGACAAAAATAAAATACCAAATTATCCCCCAATTAGTTTATTAATACTTTTGGAAAAATTACTGGAAAATGCTCAAAAACACGCTTGACAAACTTTCTAAATAGCGACAAAATATCAAGTGAATATCAGTATGGGTTCCGAGAAGGTATGAGTAGTAGTATTCCTGGATTTGGCAAAGGCCTTTGACACGGTACATCATGAAAAATTACTACAAGTGTTAGAGGGGTATGAAATTCGTGGTACTGTGTTAAGTCTTTTCACAGATTATCTAAACGACCGCTCACAATATGTAAAATTCTGTAAAAGTATAAGTGAACCGCAACTGGTGAGAGTGGGTGTGCCTCAGGGGACAGTACTAGGGCCTATCTATACTATTCACCATTTATGTAAATTCTCTCTTAACACTTGACATAGATAGTAGAGTAATATCATATGCTGATAACACTGTTGCCATATTTGGTGATATGATTGGGAAGTTACTGAGGAGAGCGTACAAGAAGGTATGAATGTCATAAAGATGTGGTTGGACGGGTATCAGCTGTTTCTAAATGCAGATAAGACCAATTATATAACATCTACCATCACAGATATAAACAGACCAGAATTTCACAGCTTGATATTGAGGGCACTGGAAACATAAAAGAAGTTGAAAATGCTAAATATTTAGGAATTATTATAGATAAAAATATAAAATGGAACCAACATGTAGCATATTTAACAAAGCGAATTAGAAAACTATTTACAAATTTTATCAGTTAAGATATATCTTGAGTATGAATATATTGCTTTTGGTATACAAATCCCTAGTGGAATCACTTTTAATATATGGAATACTGGTTTGGTGAGCACTATATGAAAATTCATTATAAACCTTGTCTACAATTCAAAATTATATACTGAAAATTATTCACAAAAAAGTTAGACGATACCCAACCAGACTACTTTATGGAAGGGATATATATGCAACATAAGATCGCTGTACTTCCAAACAGTGGTAATATTTATGCATAAAAAAGAACATTTCAAAAATCATATCTCGCATAATATTATGACTCGTAGTATAACAAATAAATTGCTGAAAGTATCTAACTCTAATAAAAATGTGCTTACCACGTAGCCTCAAAGGCTTACAATTTATTATCTTTGCGTATTAGTAATATTGAAAACTACAAAAAATTTCCGATGCAATGTCAGACGTTTATAAATAATAACTATAATACATTTATAAAACTAATTGATTGATTTGATTACTTTGTATTAATTAAATTAAGAAATGTTTTGCCAGTTTTTTGTAATTTACGTGAAAAATTGGATTTTGGTGAAAATTATCAATGTAACAAAGTTGTAGAGCTGAAAATCTTCTATATTTATGTTTCAAAACATTTTTGGTAATTGCTTATTTTCATCGCTAAAACGCGCCAAAGACGGGAGGCGGATTATGGATAATCAGCTTTTTAAGTGATTTTACACATTTTCAGTGTTAAATACTAATTTTGATGAAAATTATCAGGAGCGCAAAGTTGTAGAAAGAAAAATTTCCTATTTTTATGCGGAAGTTTTCATCTGCATGCTGCTCTAAATTTTTATGTTTCAGGCGATTTTTGTCTGTTCCGGTAAACTAAATATTCCTAGATATTATTTTCAGGAGAGTATGTATATTCGCTTTCATTTGATTTTGTTTCATTCTTAAGTGTTGTCTATGACTACTTTGTTTATACAAAATAATTAGATATGTTGTTTCTTTATTTACAAATATACCAGTCGTTTTGGCATTGAGTAGCATCAAAAAAGTACAGTTTTGCTTAGAATGCACCTATTTTCAATATGGTGAGCAATATTTTGGACAAATTTTCGGCACAGCAATGGGATCTCCTATTTCAGCTACTATTGCTAACCTTGTTATGGAATGCCTAGAGGAATCTGTTATAAATTCATTAGATTTTCAACCCGTATTTTCCAAACGGTATGTAGATGATTGCCTTATGTGTGTTCCCATTGATAAAATTCAGTAAGTGATTAATAAATTTAACAATTTCCACTGTAAACTTCAATTTACTTGTGAATTTGAAGTGAACAAAAACATACATTTCCTAGATATGAACATTAGGCATGATGCATATAGGATTATTAAAGAAGTTTGGTATCAACGTTATCTTCATTTCAATTCCGTTGCACCAACATGTTATGAAAAAAGTGTTATAAACAGCCATACAGATCGCGCGGTCAAATTGTCCCACGCAGTGGACTGTCCCAAAAATTGAAAATTGTTCGTTATACACTGGAAATAAATGGCTAGCCAAAGACATTTTCCAATCCCATAACATTAAAGAAAGAATAAACAAAATCTATAATGGATCTTCACATATAAATAACATAAAAGGTAATACAGACAATTTTATAACATAACCATACATTCCGGAGACCTCAGAGAAAATTAAGAAATGTTTGAAAAAGTACGATATAAATGTCGCGCATAAACCTACTAACTGTGTTGGAAAATATTTCTCAAATTTAAAACCTTTAATACCTGAAGATAAACAAACCCACACAGTATACAAATTAAATTATTTAGATTGCGATAGGACTTATACTGGAATCTCTAAGCAATATTTACAAAAAAGAATGTACGGCCATAGGTATAGCACAAAAAACAAAAACTCAGAACATTCCACCGCCCTTGCTAAACACTGCTTCGATTATTACCATCAATTCGATTACAATAATGTTAATATTCTAACTAAGGAAAACAATTATTATAAAAGATCTATTTTGGAGATGATTCACATAAGACGTGACTCCAAATCTGTAAATCATAGGACAGATACTCAAAATCTAAGTCATTTCTATACAAATTTGATCAAATAAAATCTCTTGCAAATTCCTACATGCCTCGTTATAAGTTAATAATATATATTTTAGGTAGAATGTCAAGTATACCTCCAGTCACAGACAAACCTTTTTCCATCAGCTCGTAAATCTAACATATGGTTTGAAAGTGTGTATACTTGAAAATTAAATTTTAATAGTCCCGTCTCTAGTCGATCACTTACTATGTCGACATGATTACGCATTTATTAAGAATTCTTGTTAGCAGTGGATTTTTGATAATTGTACTATAGCATTGAGGTTTACAATTTCGTTATTCGTGTTTCTGTTCGTTTCGGCGACGTGGGCATTTTAATTGAAATTGGTTCGATAGGACGCTTTGTGTAATACAATTAGTTTTAAGTAATCAAGTTTTAGAGATAATAAGTCTTCTGATGATGGTCGTGAGACCGAAACGTACGTAAAAACAAGAAGAATATAAAGCGTAAGTGTTATTGTGACCTATTTCCCGAGAATTTATATATAATTCATACCTGGGTCAAGAATCTTTATTGTACAAAAATTAGATATCTACTTTTTTTAGTACTTATGTTTATGAATTATGCTGTTTTTAATAAAAATCAAATCTCAATTTCTAGAAACTCTGTAGTTTAATAAGTAAAATATACGCAATAAATAGATTTTTATTCCCGATCAACAAACAACATACTGTTCTACCACAGCATGTAATAGAATTGATTAAATTTATCCAATTAAAAAATAATGGTTGAAAAAAATTTTGTTGATGACTATCTACGATAAACAATTTAATTACTTCTAAGTTCTTCTTACTTATTGTGTCATATTTATCAGCAACAATCTACAATTTACAATTTCATTGGTTTATTTGTTAATACATAAGAATATTTCTATTTCTAACTGCTGTTACTCTGTGAAACAATAATAATAATATAATGTTAATGTACTCAGTGAATTGCTTGCAGGCGTATCATTATATTCATAATGTTATTGCTCCCGTTTGGCTCAATTTAAATTCATATTCATAAAATCATTTCACATCCTACACCATATTTCACGAAACATATTGTGCAGAAACCTCGACAGGAAGTGTAACTTAACACTTAACTTAATCAAGTGACAGAAGATGAATCGTTCTTTTGTTCGTTCCATGGAATAATCCCTTATATTATCATTAATATGATCTCTTTGCAAGAACTTGATTGCCGCTATCGTTGTCTTCATTTTTTAATATTGGCCAGATAACCAGTTTTGATGCATGCCTCAAAATATGCATTTATTTTTCACCACCGATATGAAATTCGATAACACACATGATCGATCATAAAAACTTTCAACAGTAAGTTCATGATAAGGTCTAACTTGTTTTTTGTTTATTTCGAACCGAAGGTAGGCTTTAAAGCTTTTATAAATCCTTTAACCAAAAACTTGATCGATCGCCATTTCATGTCAAGATAATAGAACTGATGATGGTATAATTGAGGTACCTTTGATAGTTTCCTTTGATTATTCTGCGTTTATTACAAGATATTATTTTCAATAAGCTACTTTTTATAATCAACGTTGAAAATGGAAGATAAAGAAGATGTTTATTCGGTTCTAACAAAGTCTGTTTCGGAATATAATATCATCAACTTTTGTGACAATTTTTCAATATGGAATAATAAAAATGTGTCCAAATGTTTTGCAATAGCGTTCCTTACATCAAATCAAGAGAAACTCTTTCAAAGAGCATGACTCTAGGAATGAATCCTTGAAACAAAAAAATTTAAACCGCCTTCAAAATTAGGGAATTAACATAGTTTTATTAAACAATCCGCACTTAACAAGAATCTTCAGCCATTTGTGTAATAAATTAATGAGGTTACGAAGAGTATACCTACCCAATACTTTATACTTTATGCTTCTGGTGTTGAGACAATAACAGACAACAATTAAAACAATAACAGACTTTCTACAAAAATGTATTGATTTAAATAAAATTGTGGCCATTGGTTGTGACGGAACCGTGGTAAGCTATTTCTATGAAGTCTTCTATATCCATGCACCAATCTAAGAGAGTTATTCGTCTGATTGATGTTGTCTCATTTACGAGCTCATTGACCTCTCTAGAACATCGTGTAAATGTGGGAGATCTCTCCCTTTTGTATAGATATTTTCATGGTCGGTATTCCTCAGAAATCTTGTCTGTTGCTTCACCACGAGAGATTCCAGATAGGCGGACTAGAGTTCAAACTGATTACCCTTTCATTGCCAAGCTCGAGACCTTTCGAAATTTTTAATATCAGACTTCATTTTTCTATCAAACAGTGAAGTTTTGGAACCTAGAGAGGTATTTCCATATGCATATAAATTCCAAACAAAAAAATTCCAATGACTATCACCGTCTCCCAACATTCCACCGCTATCTCACACGATGTTCTTCAAAAATTATAGGGCTCCCTCTCGTGTATTTAAAGTATAAAAAAACACTGGTTTCAAAAACGGAGTGATTCGAGTTTGGAATCAGATCTAAAAAGGCCATTGAAGTGGATATTTTGTTCATTAAACACTTAAGAATTGCCGCTACGCCAGTTAATTAACCATTTAGACGGAAAAACTACAGGACCAAAAGGATTTTTGAGAGACATTGGCAACACCTTGAATCGTGCGAAAACTTACCTGTGGTATAATTTGAGAAAATGAGACATTTCACTTTCAGTTAATCTAAAATCTGTAAGTACAGATGATAAGTACATGTATGAAATGTGTCAAGGAATTCCACTGAAATTTTGAAACTCAATTCGGCTCTAAGAGCGCCAGGGATAATGTCATACCATTGTCATCAAAAAGCCTTCTGAAAACCTTAAGATATTAGCTGAGTTTATAGTTAGAGTATTCCGTATGCTGGTTTGAAATTAAATGCTATTGGTCTTGTCAGGATGGTGCTGGGCCCTCATTTAGCATTATCAGTAAATCTCCATACCTCCTTCAAGAACTCAAGAAAGTGATAGATTCCGTTCAGTCAACCTTTTGATAGCCATGTTAGGGATGATAGAAAACACATCCGAGTTAGCTCTAAGAATGATTTAAATGTAGATGATCAACGCCAAAAAATATTTCGAGTTTATGAATTAAATTTTGATTGTCAAGATTATATGGAGATGCAGGCACTTCCATGTGGCGAGTTGTTGGTACTTTTTCAACAAAAACTAGGTAAGAGCTGCATGTTCATATTTTTTCATTAGCTCCAAAGATTTATGAATATGAATTTTCAAGGTCATTTCGGCAGGCGAAGGAAACGTCATAAGGCATTTTTTGGGTAACTAAGAATCTTAAAAAGGATCTCTAGTGCATCCAGCAGATTCGTTTTTGAACAAATTAGTTGTTTCGATCCAGTTTTTGCTCCACCCAAGTGATCTGGTTAACCAGGTTTTCAAAATTTTTATTTATTATATCAAATAATAGAAATTATTCATAATGTTAAATGCAATTCACAAACGGTTGATAGTGTTTACCAAATATTTGGAGAAAAACAAATATCCGTATCTAATTATTCAAAATAACTGACTGTTTCTACTTACATAGGCCTAATCAATTAAATTATTGAAACTGTAGGAGTGTAGGTTCCCACAATCTCAGAAACACTATAAATGTAGAATAAAGTTACAACAAATATTCAAGTCAAATTCAAATTCAAAAGTACAAACAAAAATGCATTTTGGTATTAAATTCACTTATTATGTTGAAAAACAAGTGAATTACAAAAGGAAGTGTTTTTTAAATATTCATGTTACAAAATTACTTTTATTAATTGTATCATTATTTGAATGAAACTGATCATACACCTGAATGTTCAGATATAGATATGGGAAATTAACTTTTAGCATCAAGTTAATATTATAAATTCATATTATTTTTCATATTCTGATGATAAAGTAAACTTTACTATTTATGGAAATACTCACAATACCCGTTTCCTCTCTTGGATACACTTTCCCCACTAGCAATACAAATAGCTATATTAGCTATATTACAGGAATAAGTTATTAATAGAGAATTTTGGTCAACATAATAATCATTTATCTGTTTTTATAATTAATTAAATTCAATGAAGAATGCGTTGTTATTGCATATTTTCTAAAGTACATGGAGTTTTTGAGCCACTACAAAATTAATAATGCTTAAAGAACTCATAATTATTGTAATAGCTTTCAATTAATTTAAACGACAATTTACATCTAGTAATTTCTTTTCGAGAATAGCTACGGATTACGAAATAAATAAATCTTGAATTAATTATCTCATTATATACTGTGTCAATGCACGTACAGTTTGAGAGGTACTTGAGAATAAACAATAGTACAAGTTTTTCTTTCAATAAGGCAACACGCCTGTGTGAGAATTTCTACGGAGAGTTTAACATAACTAAATTCTTAAATAAACGCGTGTAAACGTTTTCCAGCAATGAATATTCAATGAATGTGATTAAAACACAAATAATTAAATTTTTTAATGTGACATAATGCTGAGTAACTTTTACTTTAACCATATGTGATATGGAAACATGTCCAATATCAAAATTGGAATTTAACAGCGACCGGCATAGAAAACATTTTTATTTAAATTCTTTGAATATTTAAATAACCTTACCTATAAATGGATAAACACCAGAGATATATATCTCTATGATAAATATCCACATTTTATGAAAGATGGGTATATGGTTGCCTCAAAATATTGACGAGACCCATTCAGTCGACTCCTAGTAGCTCTTTCATACGTTCTCTAATTTCAGTTTTTTATTAAATATTGTAATATTTTTCTCTATATATTAATATATTCTTTGAAATTTAAATCCGCTGAGGTATCAGCAAGGGCAGCAGTCGTTTAATAGTCCAGTCTATTTAGGTTTTAATATCACGACTTATTGGGGAAGAATTTTTTTGCCATCGTTTCTGTATCATATATTCCACTATTATCTGTGATTTCTGAATTGATAAAGGAAGTATTCAACATCATCCAATACCTGAAGAGCTCCAAAATGGTGAATGATCGGCAATATAGCTTTAGACAGCAGATATAACAAGAGACCTGCTTGCCTACGTAACAATTGTATGGAAGAAATTTATTGGAAAATATAAAAAATCTCTAGCTGTAGCATTGGATATGTCCAAAGCATTTGACCGAGTTTGGCACCAAGTCCTTCTTTGAAAATTTCCGTCATATGGTTTGCCGCCTCAACTTTCTTGTTTTCTATCGAGTTTTCTCTCATATAGATCCATGCAGCGGTTGACGGAGTATTCTCCGATAGCTATTAACGCTTGACTTTCACAGGAATCTATCTTGGCACCAACTTTGTTTCAACGGCTGTTATTCGCGAGGCACGTACTCACCCCTCAAACCAAAATAATGGAAAAGCTGGAAGGGGTTATGATCGAAAACTATGTTTTGATTATACGAAGAGGAAATATATAATGTTCGATGAACATCGTATGAGGAATGTTGGGAGGGGAGATGGACATTCTAATTTATCTTGAAGGCTTGGAGATTGTAGGCATTAGGAATGACGTTCCACAGCTTTGCCTTCTATAGAAAAATGAAGTCTCGTAGGAAGAAGTTTGGCAAGTCTCGAGCTTGACAATCATGACTTGAGCTTGACCTGGAATCTCTTGGTGGAATATCAGACAAGATTTCTGATGAACACCAACCATGGGAATATACATAAAAAATGGAAAGATCGCCCACATTCTACGATGTTCCAGAGACGTCAATGAATTCGTAAGTTTGACATCATCAGTCAGACCAATAGCTCCTTTCTGGATAGGATCTAATAGCTACAGAGTATGCTTGGGAGCTGAACTCCAAACATATGAATAGTATTCCAGAACAAGTCGAATATATACTTCGTAGATTATGAGGCCCTGCTGGGGTGTAAAGTAGCCCTTGGCACAAAAAAAAACAAGTTTTTGCGAAGCGATTTTCACAATGGAACTCACATCATTATTCCATGAGAGAGTGCTGTTGGTGGTGATTCTGAGCATGGATATGGAAGACTTCATAGGAATATAATTAGGGATTGTGTGATCTGCCTTACTGGAGAATATGTAAACTTGAGTTTTAGTTCTATTAAACTCTACTAGATTATGAGATCCTCAGTTCCAAATCATTGCCAGATCTCCATTAATTGCGTCAACTTGTTTCTATCTCACTCATCTGCCTTCATTGGATGGTATAAGCGATCTAGATGAAAAGGCGGTCGAAGTATACCATCATCTGCAAAGCTGTGTACATTTTCAAAATATTCGTCTAAAGCAGGGCTCACCAACCTTTTTCACATCACGACCCCAAAATTCAAGGAAATATTTCTTGCGACCCAAAAATAATTTATTACGTAATCTGTGTATACAAACGGCATGAAAAAATAAACGTACACATGTTCTGGAAAATCTTCACAAACTGCTCTAGTGCGATTTTTCTTCTGTTTTCCCAGCATTCTGTAGACTTGGATCAATATTTAGATTCAATAGAGGTCGGAAATGCTGTTTCACAGAGGTAGGTGGTACTAAATGCAAGAAGTACACCAATCGCTAGTTGAGAAATTTCTTGATACTTTACCTTAACTCCAAGCCAAAATTCGTTTAGAGGCTTTTTAAAGAATTTTTGTTTCAGACTTTGATCGCCGGATAGATCTCAGAACTCTTCTTGGACTTACAATGACAAATGATATATTTGTCCCATTTCTATTAAGAACGGATTCTGAATCCAAATCTCCGTTTCAAGATCGACAGATGGAAAATACTTTTTCATCTGGGTCTCTAAGGATATCAGGTGATCTAAGATGATCATTCGAGACTTTAAAATGTTATTTTCGAAGAGAAATTCATCGCGTGGAAGTAAACATTTCTAAAGCTCCAAATTTCTACTGCCTTGGCAAAACCTAGAATTTTGTTTTTGAGCTTAAATACGTCACAATCAGCTGATTGTAGTTCCGAATTCGAGTCATTTTAACTTTTCAAATATATCTACCAAGTAGTACAATTTGGAAAGTCCAAATTCATTGTGAAATAATTGAATGAAGTCCGATTTTCTTGCTGAGTTAGAAATATGACAACTTCATCTTTCAATTGTAGCAACCTGTTCAAGCTTCGTCCTCGAAAACCATCGTACTTCTGTATGTAATAATAATCCATGATAATACCAGTGCATTTCTTTGCATAGGTTTAAAGCTCGACTTTTTATAAAATTAATCACTATAACAGCATCGCAAAGTACTTCGTTCAATTCTGGTGATAAGTTTTTAGCTACCAGTGCCTCTTGGTGGATCAGGCAGTGAGTAAAATTGATATTTTTATTGTCAATGCTTTGCGACCCCAAATTTTTTTCTGTGGGGTCGCAACTCACAGTCTGGTAAACTTTGGTCTAAAGCATAGTAAGCTCTGTTTGTAAGGAAGTATTTCAACTTTCGTTTCAGAAGTTAGGAATTTGGTTGTAGTATGTTTTCAGGCAATTTATTGCAAAATTTGTATTATCATGTATTTAATTTTTTTGTACATACGCTAATTTTATTAAAACGTGCTGATTGATGTATCGTGTCATTGTCGAATAATGTAAATCAATCTTAACTTCTATCTAAAATGATTTCTGAAAATATACGACTAACATCTGTAATGTGGAATAAAATAAAGTTACACGAGAAACTTACTCCAACTTGACATGTTTCAATATTGAAACCGATTATATCTTATAAATAATGTAAAATCTGAACAACCTTGTCTTTAGCTGATTGATGTAGCGAAGTCAGCAGGCTCAACAGCCATGACAGGAATATTATAAATATCGGTTCTACATAGATGTATACACGACATAACTACAGGTGAATTAATTTGAACAGGATTTATGTTCAGTCTTTACAAGAAGTGATATGAGCATCAGAATGCGAAAAATAAAATAAGTGGAAAAGAATTTATCTTACAAATGTTTGGACAGATTTAATGTAACTTTATTTATGAGACCAAAGTAACATGGTATAGAATGCGTCAGATGATAAATCAATTCAACATAATTAAAGATGCATCCTATTGGAATTTGGGACAAAACTTAATTAAACATAAAAATAGTAAATGGTTTAGAAATATTCAATAATAGCCCAGATATTATTTACAAATTTTGAAAGCTTAAAGCTTCATATATTTCATTGTTATATTAAGAACATAGTTGAGGAATATAGTTCACTATAGTTCATTCAGATTAAGATTAAGCAGTTCATTTTGACAGGAGGGGGAAGGTACACCACATAATAGGGAATACACTGTTCGTATAGGGTAGAATTCAAAACATCGTTGGTCTTTCGAATATCAAAATATCAAAACCGAAGTTTGACACTTGATTTTCACATTATTATAGGGAAATCAGTGTATGTAACAAATTTTCTCGAGGACAGCCTGCAGGCAAGGTAACTTGTTATTAGTACGTACCGGGATATCAAAAATTATCTTAGTCAAGGGTGGTTGTGAAATCTAAAACGTGTGTCTTACTTTACGTTTGAAATAATTATGTCACTATCACACTGACATCATCAATAAAAAAACAATAATGAACTACAAATTAAAAATTATCTTGGTCAAGGGTGGTTGTGGAATGTAAAACGTGTGTCTTACTTTAAATTTTTGAATATGTTTTGTGTGTGTCAGAATCTGTGAAGTCATTGTGCTGAAATTTTCTAATCCAGTTTTTGAATCATGCCTCTTACCACACAGCACAACATTTTCATGATTGAAGCCTATTTTCGAACGGGTGCGCTAGTTAATGGAAATTTAACAATTACTGTAGTTTTGTGTTTCTTGTTACTAAAACCGTTATTTCATAATTTGTAGTTCATTCATTATTGTTTAACAACTGAAATAAATAGGTATGAAATTTGTAGGTTATTGATGATGTCAGTGTGACAGTGACATAATTATTTCAAACGTAAAGTAAGACACACGTTTTAGATTCCACAACCACCCTTGACCAAGATAATTCTTTATATCCCGGTATAAATTTAATTGGATGTAAATATTCCTTGAAGAATTGTGCTAAAAATTGTAATAGGCAACTAATTCATATATACAGGGCGTATCAGGATATATGTGAAAAAATTTAATATGTGATTGTATATCATATTTCCAACAAAAAAATGCATATAATACATATTCCGATTTTCGACGGTTACCAAGTAATTCGCTATTTTCAATTTTTTTAAGAAAATATCACATTCCAATGCAAATGACTTCTTACTACAATCAACAACGAATGTAGAAAAAATTAAATTATTGCAAATGGGAGAGTAATAAATGAGCTTTCATATGATACTATATTTATTGCTGAAATGAAACATTTTTCATCTACGACCTTCTGGACCAGAGATAATTTTTTTATTTCAAAAAATCTGTAAGACGCAATAAACATTTTACAGAATTGTGCTTTATGGATGATGCATTTTCAATAACAAAATACTAGGATATGTTTTATTGATCCATAGTATTAGAAATTGAGTAATAAGGTGAAGTGTACGCGGCTGTCGGAGCGTGCGGCGAAGTGGGGGAAACTGATTTCGTGCGTTCAAAGTGGCTTATGCTTGCAAAAACTTCAATATTTCGGCTTTTGGATCACGTACAAATATCGAGGTAAACACGAATATCGTATATATTTTCGCCTTAGAAGCAAAATAGACTTGAAATTATTTTTTTACATTTCTAATTTGTTTTACTTTCACGTCATTTAAATTATTATTTATCATCAAAACAGTATTTTCCTTGTAATACTGCAAATGTTTTGCTTAGTGAATCATACGGACGTTATGCTTGCAGATCTCTTAAGCATTTATTAAATTATTTCAGTCAATACTTTTTATGATACAAAATTAAATAAATGCAAGTTATTAAGATAAGTTTGAAATTTCATTTACTTACAAACTTATTATAAAATATTTATAAGATACTTACAATCAAAGTAGCGGTATACAGTCTTATATTAATTTTCACAAGTGTCGCACAACAAGCATAACGTCAGTATGATTCACTAAGCAAAAAACGATATTCCCATGATTAAGTACAAAAGAATTTTTGTACGTGATTCAAAACTCGAGATATTGAAGATTTCGCAAGCACAAGCCACTTTGAATGCACGAAATCAGTTTCTCACTCCTCCGCACGCTCCGGCAGCCGCGTACTCTTCATTTTGTTACTCAATTTCTAATACTATAAATCAATAGAACATATCCTGGTATTTTTTTTTATTGGAAATGTAGGTATTTATTGTTAACATCCTGAACGTACACCTCTGTAAAATGTTTACTACGTCTTACAGATTTTTTTGAAATAAAAAAATTATCTCTGGTCCAGAAGGTCGTAGATGAAACATTTTTTTTTGGTAGCTCGTGAAAAAATGTAAGGAATCTATTTCCGTCAAAGAAATTTCCGTAAGATAAAAATTCTGAAAGTTATTTCAAAAAAACTTGTTCGAAAAAGGTGCAATTTTTTCTTCCTGATAATTCAAAAAATCGCTATATTTCTTCAATATCATTATAGCACAACTCTTCAAGAAGAAAATAAGCCTGCAATAGTTACTCTAGAACGATCCGCTGAGAAGATCTAGCCAATTTATGAAAGCGTATTTTTTTCGAAAAATCGATATATTTCGAAAAATTATCAATATCTCGAATTGAAAAGAAAATAACTTTTCAAGCTTGCCATTGGCTATACGTACAGCAAATAACAAGTATGAAAACATAATAGTTGACGACTTTTCGATATCCCGATTTTTAACGGTTTTTTCAATATAACTCGAAAAGTATGAAAGATATCGATAGATCTATTTGATTCCTACAACTTTCTCATATAACTTTTTTCGATCCAAACTGAAGTTTTTTACTTTTTCAAGAAAAACCGCTTTTTGCAAGTTTGCCAATTTTTTAGATTACGTTCGCCATTTCGGATCGAGTTGCATGAAACAGAAACTTACCTTCAAATTTAATTTCCTATACGCTAATATTTTTTTTCCAGGTATCAATTTCTGCACGCATTTCTGTCTATTGCTTGAACTATTAATACTATTTACAATTTTTTAAATTTATCTGAATATGTATTTAAGCGTACTATTTATCACAATTTATTCTTAATCAGTAGTGATTAATAAGATTAATAGGGTCATTCATGCTCTTTAATTAATTATTCTTAAGAACCTAAGTTCATGTCTAGAATTATATTATTTAAGTTACATATTACATCATGCTACATGTAACTTGTATCCTTGTATGACTAGTCGAACTATTTCGACTTATATGAATATTTGTATATTTATAATAATGTAGAATATTTTCATAATAAACTAACTTACTCACTTATTTACTTGATAATGATGTGAAAGTCGGAACGGGCCGTGTTTGTGAAAGTCGGAACGGGCCGTGTTTATTGAAAAATAAAATCTCTTGTGGAAATTAGACAAAAAAATGTTTTATTTCTTTCAATAAAAGTTCATCACTATCTCAGGTATAAGTATATATTTAAATGAATTCTAAGAAACGTTATCTGACAAACATTCTTTAAGGAAACGTAAATCTACTTTTAAACACGAAATTTTGGTTTTTGATTTAATAATGTAAAATATATTATGTTGTTAATTCGAATGGATTTTTTGATGTCATAAGAGTATAATTCGAAGTATTTCCACAACATTCTGTTTCGAATCTTTTGTAATACATTTTCGGTGCGTACGAGTAAGACTCGTTAGTGATCTATGTATCACTGTTAATTATATTATTCATTCACTTCGCTGTATTATCCGCCCCTCTAAATGGAGGCAGAATATCCAGAGAGTCAGTTTGTTCGATGTAAGCTTAATTACCACGTACATTTTATTTTGGCAGAGATGTTCTAACAATCATTAGCTAGACTTCACATAATTTTCAAAGGTAAAAAGTAACATAGAAATGATTATTTTCATGGTTAGTTAGATAACAAAGAAAAATGCCTTCATTATTTGAAGCAAACAGACCGTGCAAGTTTTTATTGCATTCACAAGCTATCTCAATTCAGAATGTTGCTCGCTGATATCAATTCGAGGAACCAGTTCTAAATTATTCAAGGGCCTACGTCGAAATAAAAACAAAGGTCGGTATAATATATTTATGCCGTGAGTTCGTCATTAAATGACATCAAATTCTTTCAATACCCACTTACTCTTCGTGGAATTTTGGATTTATTGGACTCATCTCATGATTCATCTGATTTCATCTAATTGGCTTGCCCAATACATGGTGGAATGTTGTTAAGTATGTGATCTTTCGATTGTATCGTGTTTTCAGGATTGGACTTCTCAATATCAAATTCTTTAAAAAATAATTCCAGAGCAGCCGATTATGCAATCATACATGATCCCACGCAAGTATTAGTGCTTTCGGATAACCAAAATGACTAAGTTCCATATTTCAACACTAACAAGTGCGAAATGATCACCCTTATCCAATAAAAATACTATTAAAGTACTAAGGACCTTTCAATTACCAAGAGAACTAAATAAGAGAGCAAACTGTACCTGTCCTTATGCTATTTGGGATAAATAATGCAAATAAGGCGTTATCCTTAGCTGGAGATAAATCTGAATTTAATGATTTGTTTTTTTCGCTTATAGAATTCCCCTTCTAAATTAGGGGACATGCAAAGTTGTCACCGAAGACTATGGACCTTAATCTATTTTCAAAATATTCAATGTTAATGGCACTTGTGCTTGTCGTCACCGAACCCCCAAACAGCTACGATAGGTAAATGCAAAGTCGTCACTGACCACTGGGATTTAATGGAATTAAAAATTCTACCTATACTACCGAAGCTTACAGTTTGGTATTATTTTAAACGGCCCAAAAATACAGGTTATGGAAGTGAAAGTGATCAGGAGCATTCGCGGACAGCCAATGGTAGTGGTTGATGATTTCAAGTTTAATTTCAACAAAGACATCAAGTCTACGGGAGAGAAATTTTGGAAACGTACCACTGGACAGTGCAAATCGACGATTCACACAGTTGGGACATTGTTTTTTGTTGATAACAAGCGCGACCGTGTGACAACTTCAAAGGATTGTTTGGCGATGCTCAAGCGTAATAAGAAAGACTTTCTGCGCCGTGGAAGAAACATGCATATATCATAACACCAGTGACCAAAGAACAGTCGGAACAGTGGACTTGTCCTAGAGAAACGGAGTAGAAAAGAGCCAAAATGGGTTTAACGGCCAAAAAGAGTCATAGCAACAGGTTTTCGGGATGCAAACGGTATCGTCCATATCAATTACCTTGGAACGGGCAAAATGATCACCGGCATATATTATGTAGAACTGTTGATCGATTCGACGCCGATTTGAAGCGAAAGCGGCATTTGGCAAAGAATAAAGTGCTCTTCAGGACAACGCACCGGCGCACAAGTTCGCAGTCGCAAGGGCAAAATTGCATGAATTGCGCTACGAATTAGTTCGTCACCCAACATATTCTCTAGATTCCGTCTCCTGCCATTATTTTCTGTTTCCAAACCTGAAGAAATGACTCGGCGGAAAGAGATTCGGTTCCAACGATGAGGTCATCCATGAAACAAACGCATATTTTGAAAGATTGCCGAAATCGTATTATTTGGAAGGGATCGAAAAATTAGAAAAACAAATGAATCATTTCTTGCTCCATTCTTCAGGGGCTTTTCACCGTGCCCTCGTATATTGGCCAAGAACCTATATTTGGAGTGATAAAACAGCTGTCTGAGAATTCATATGGGACTGGGTCAAACCTCAACAAAAAGAGCGCTAGAACAAAGCCCCTCCCATACACCACGATAAAACTAACTAATATGAGTAGGACTAGTTCAGGACAAAAGCAGGCCCCCTCACTGAGTACATTCTAATAAAAGAATACCAACACGAAATGAGGCTGAAATCTTTCCTGCAGAAAATGCGGCAGCCAAATGCATACTGTCAGAACGCAGGGCATTGAACCGTAGAAGACAAGCAATATTTGGGCAACCTAGGCTAACCCCTTAAGAGTACAACAACCAACCGAATGCATACGAGACTGGGAGTAACAACAACAAAACGAGGGAGGAAAAATTAAACGTGCATTCAGTATAACAATTATTGTTGGCTTATCGTGACTTAATGGAGACGTGAATTATCACTTTGCAATTATACAATTTTATATCATATCTTAAGGTAATCCTCAACTTATATTAGGTAGGTAATATCATAATATTAAATGAAACAGGATGTGTTATGAAAATGAGATGATAATGCAGACTGACATTCTTATAGCATTAATATTGAGTTCCATAGTAACATAAATTTATTACTCGGAAGAATTTGATCGAAAAACTGGAATTTTATGGGATTAGTTATGTAATAAACTATATTTATAAGAAAGGCATAATATCAACGGTGTTTAGTTATCGACCATAACACTCCTATTCCTGTGAATTCTAAGAAAAACGATTAAATTCCTTCCACGTAAGTCTTTTGCACTACATTAAATTCAACACTTTATATCACTCTATACACTATCTCCCTATAGGGTGGGTTTGATTTTATACACGCACAAGCACTTAGCATACATATTAATGAGATAAATCTCTTGAGAATGAACATGTCATAAAACATGTAATAAATTATGTAAAATATTATTTATATCTTCAAACCAGTACCTTTCTTTCAGAATTGGTATCATTCTTTAACTTTTATTGACGTAATTTTTGAAATGTACATTCTTCTCATCATAATAAGCTGTATATATGGATATACCTATATATCCATATATACAGCTAGAACAAAAGTAAAGCATAACATACTGTTATGATTTCATTTCATAAACAATAAAAACTTACCGAACTTTGAAAATCAGAAAAGATCAAATAAAAGATATTTATATGGAATTAAAAACAATAGTAAAAGCTAAATAATAGTTAGGATATTAAAATTAACAATGTAAAACATAATAAACAACAATGTAATAGAATAAGAAGTGATAAACAAGAACTTCAGTGAAAGTGAAGAAACGTACTGTGTAACGAAGGCAGAAATCATAATTAAAGTGATTACAAAACTATCATGAGATAGTACAAAACATTGAATAATGTTATAGATATAAGTTAGGATTAGTATATTTGAGTTATGTAATGTTAAAAGAATGTTATTGATATAATATAGTATGTATTAGATTTAAGAATAAGTAACTGTCAAGAAAACCATAAATATGAGAATAATCATATTAATAATAACCCAATCATAGGTTATATTATACCAAAGTGTGAGGAAAAATGTAGGCAATATTAATTTAAAAAGAAGGAATCACTATCAATTAAAATAAGTTGAAAATCTCCAATAATTCAAAAATTATAGAATACTAAATTCTGATTGGTCGAGACGAATTTCTAGTGTTAGGCTGGTAACAATGAGTACTTGTGTCAGTTTAACAACAATTAACTTGGCATTCTTGATATGAAAAGTAAGCACCCCATTGGTTAATTTTGAAAATGCTTGGCGTCGGTTTTGAAGGCCTATAAAAGGCATCTGAGGACGAGTCAAGTTTAGTTTGCAATTACATCTAAGTAGAGACTGTTCTTCTCTGGCAACTCACCAAAATTTTCTAACCTAAGTTTATAAAAATAAACATCAGTGAACGCAAGTGTTCCAAACTTCGATAAGTTCCAAGTAACCGAAGTTAATAAAAGTTTGCTATGATATCCAAGCAGAGACTATTCTTCTCTGGCAACTCATCAAAATTTTCTAACCTAAGTTTATAAATATAAACATCAGTGAACGCAAGTGTTCCAAACTTCGATAAGTTCCAAGTAACTGAAGTTAATAACAGTTTGCAATTACATCTAAGTAGAGACTGTTCTTCTCTGGCAACTCACCAAAATTTTCTAACCTAAGTTTATAAAAATAAACATCAGTGAACGCAAGTGTTCCAAACTTCGATAAGTTCCAAGTAACCGAAGTTAATAAAAATTATTAAAAGACAACGAGTGTTCCAAGTATCTAAACCAAGTAAAAGGTTGTAATAACCTCCAATTTATAAGAAGTATCCAACGATTGCCATTCTTCAATATAATTTCAATAAAGCATCGAAAAGTTTTATATCTTATCTAAAAGAATAAAACAAAGTATTATCAACAGTTCCTGATTCTCAAGAAGAAGTAACCAAGATTAGTTACCTGTGAAATAGCATAGTATTGTGTAAAAAGTGAATCAACGAAATTAAAAAGAAGTAAATTGAACATTGCCAACATTGTTAAACACACTTTTGGATATTATCTAAACGTAAGTTTGTTTATAATTTCTACATCATATTATCCGTATTATCTGTAAAGTAAAAGGAAGATTGTTGATTAAAACATAATAAACAAATATTAGTTGTAAAAGTGATTTTAAGGTTATATCATAGATTTTGTAAACATAAAATTGAATTACCCGAGATAATAAGAGTCATAGAAATTAAATATTGTGAAATCAAAGAGCATTGTGTTTAATTCCATATAAAATTATTCTATAGATAAACTTCAGATAAACTTCAAAAGTTCAAAAACTTCATAAACATCAATTCAAAGTTCAAATACAATCAAATTAAAAAGATGAAAAGCTAGCCGGTAGAATCAAAATATAATTATTAATAAAAAACAAAAATAACTCAGTAAGAGTAATTTCTTAACAATACATGTAAATTCTTATGTCTACTTTATTTTCCTCTTTATAGTCTAGGAGCCAGAGCGATATTGAAGGTCTGAACATTAACCCGATGGCACTATGGTTTATCGTTAGAGGACGGTTCAATGAGCATTTCATCTCACAGACCGAATTTTCGCCGGCTACTAGACAGTGCTGGATTACAGCATAAGCTTGACTAAGCTATAGCTTAGGGCCCTGACATTTTGGGCGCCCCGCGGAAATTGTAAAAATTAAAAATCAAAAAACTAATAATGACAATTTTTCTGAGAAAAAATAACGAAGTAAAGAAATTACTGGAATATAAAAGTTTGCGTATGCCTAACGACTGGTAATATCTAAAAGTAGTCAAGAATTAGTTGATTTTGTATTAAAGGCGAATAATTCGCGCTTATAACTACTCTTCATCTTGGAAGTGCAGTGCAGTGGCAACCGAAATAGACTCGCTTGCACTACTGTGCATGGAAGCTGATGTATTGCGTCGAATCAGCTTTGATGACCTGATAAAAGATTTTGCGGCTAGAAAGTGCAGGAAAGGATTGTTCTAAGTCAGTTAGATATAAGCGAATAATTCAGCGGATAAGTTTCCAAAAGTACAATTGTAAAAGTGATTAATGTTACGCATTGTATATTATGTCAAATTAAGAAGACGTACTAATAGTGTAAATATTCATTTATGTACTTATTTTCCTGGCAATAACCTTCTCCACGATTTAGAGCATTATATTGCTATACAAATTATTTTATGGTATGAATAAAGAGTAATTTAAAAAAAGGGGAGGAGGGGCCCCTAAAATCTTAGGGCCCCTCATAGTGTTAATCCGGCCTTGCTACTAGATCTCGAGAAACAGCAACTTTTTACTGGAGGTTAACCCTTTGCAAGTTGCGGTTCTTATACACTTCCACTATGTGCCATAATTTTTCATCGTATCCGTTTATCAGGCTGACCAGTTATAATTGGATCGAAAATTGATTGCAAGTTAACCCTCCAAAACCAGGTGGAAAATGTTCATTGGTGTGAACATATATGTTCAAATTGTATGACCTCTATAGAAAAGGTCAGTGCTGTACCAATATCACCGATTTGTATCAGCTTTTTAGATAAAACAATTTTGAGCATTATAAAGAAATAAGTAGAAATTTGAAAGTGTTTAATTGATAGAATTTGTTCAAATTTGACTCATTGATTATACATCGGTTCTATTAGTTGCCAATGGCATCGCGTCTTATAAGAATCATCACATAGTCTTGAAAGAGGAGGGAAAATGAACAAAATATCAAGATTTCCTGTTCGAGCTCCGCACGCTATACCCAGGCCACAAGATCTTATTAGTCCTTCTGATTATCGGTGTTTTGGGCGAAATTCGGTCTTCGCTCCGTTCCAACTCAGAGATCATTCCAGCTTGCAAGAACTCTGCTCAGATTTTGATAGACCAGATGCAGAAGGCAGTCATTCTGGGTTCAATAAGGATACTTAGGGAACACCGACTGAGGAGGGGGAGTAGATTTAGTTAACGGATTAGATTTTGGGGCGCGTTGCTGCGGCTTGATAGTAAGAGAGACGTCTGGAGACCCTTTCGCCAGTTTGACTGTCACGAAAATTGTATAACATTGCTCAAAATTGACTGACAACAGTACGACCCAGAAGTAAATCCCAAAACATCATTCGAATTTTACATTTGATGTATCAATGCAATAAAGATTGTTTTGTATATCTACTACTGGACTTTAATTGAATAATGATCAGCTTCTATAGATGTAACTATACTACAGATGATGTGAGAAATATTGATTTTTCTTATTTATTCAATCATTGAAAGTTATATACACCTTTACAGGGAACAAATGGGTTCCAGAAACATCCCCAGTTAACCCTGTTTACTAGGCACGATGCTATTAATAAAACATCGGCTTGATTGAAAGGATATCAAGCGTAAATGAATACACAACACATCTTTAATTTTCAATTATGAATCAACTGACCTATATTTCATAGTTTATCGTATAATGAACGTACATAATTCACGTTGTCGTACGACTCAGTCGCACATATTATGTTTTATATTCTCTGGAATATGCATCTCTTCTGAAAAAAAAAATAAAATGCATCAAGAATAAAATGATTATATTCGAATATCTATATCAGGCCCGGATTTGAGGGGGCAGGCTGAGCAGCTGCCCGGGGCCCCCATATAAGAGGGGCCCTCACACGTAAAAAATAATCCGCACCCTTAGAGGATTATTTCTATTTTATTCAAACCAAACACATTTCTAATTAAAATTCCACGCATAGTAGTTGTCTAATGAATAATCTAATATGTAACAATTTCAATTATTCGTAATAAGCTATAACAGAGTTCACACTGTGAATATATTATAACATTATTGATGATAAATAATCACCCTTATCCAATAAAAATACTATTTAAGTATTGAGGGCTTTTCGGCTACCAAGTATTCATCATCAGAGTAAACTATGTAAAACTGCAGTTTACACTGATGATGGCTACTTGGTAGTCAAAAGGTCTACAGTACTTTATTAGTATTTTTAGTGGATAAGAGTGATTATTTCTTATCAATACTGTCAATTATTTGTGTTTGCATTTTTAGTTGAAATTAATGCGATAAACATGGTTAGTGCGTAGTACAATTAGTTTAAAAAATCCCACATGTTAGTTGAATGTGAATTAGTATTCAAACGTCTTCTGATGATGAACGATAGACTGGAACAAAAGTATTAATGTTACCCATATAAATCAGAAAATATAACTCTTATTCACTAGAAAACTGTTCAAGTGCTGAGGATTTTTCAGGTGTCAAGTAGCCATCATCAGAATAAACTAATTTTCAAATCAAAATGTGCCTGTTTGAATAGTATTTGGGGTAAATACAAGGGTTTACCCTCAGTTGGAGATAAATCTGAATTTAATAATTTCGTTTATACATTTCCTTTCCAGTTAAGTTACCTAGAAAGTTGTCCGTGCCAACATTTGAAAATTGATTTTGGCATAGATATGCCGATGAAATTTTTGCGATAATAAGAAAAGATTCTGGTTCACATGGCTTTTTGAACACGCTCAATAGTCAATTTCATACACCGAAATTCACTACCCTAATAGAAATGAATAAGCAGCTTCTTTTCCTTGATATTAATATTATAAAAGATGGTAATTATTTGGATTCTGACATCTACAGAAAACCCACTCAAACAAATAGCTCCCGTGGATTCACTTACAAACAATTAATTTTTTTTTTCATAAATGTTAGGGTAAAAATATGAGACTGAAGAGATAGTATTTGAAAAAATAAAGAACAGACACGTTGTAGATTTTTGTAAAACAGATATTCGTGTTCAGCACCCTTCGAAACCCCAGAGTAACAAGTTTTGTTCCATTTCCAAAAAAATTCTGGAAATTCCCCTGTGGATGACGTTATATCCGGGGTTACCTATATCCAGGTGGCTCCTGGAGTCTTTTAAACATAATATTCGTGTTCAGCACCTCAAAAACTCCTGAGTAACAAGTTTTGTTCCATTTCCAAAAAAATCTGGAAAATCCCCTGTAGATGACATTATACCAAGGGTTACGGACAAAGATCTAGGTAAGTTGAAAGGGATGGAATTGTATGAGCGAAAAAACAAATTTTTACCTATTATTTTCATTATTAACTCCAAATGGCATAAGCACAGGTACATTTGTTCTCTTATTTAGTTCACTCAGTAGCTAAAAGGTACTTCAATAGTATTTTTTTGGGAGTTTGCATCTTCGTCACCAAGGCAATAAAAGTAGGTACTAATACAACCTGCATTTTCGTCACCGACCCGAAACTTAGCGCTTAGTGCACCTTCATTTTCATCACCGATCCGAAGGGTCGGGGCTTATTACACTTGCAAACTCATCAGCGAATGGATGGAACTTGGGTGATAAAAATTAATAACAGTTTAGGTAATTACTAAAAACACTTCATTTGTAAACAGAACAATGATATGAAACACATTCAACAAAATTTAACATACTCTGGTTATTTTTATTTTTTTAACCTGGGAATTATTGTATTCCTGCCTTTTCTCAGCTTTAATATCATTAATTTTGGGAGGAATATGCAAACTGATAAGCGAAAAATAATTTATAAAATTCAGATTTATCTCCAGCTGTGAGTAACTCCTTGTTTGCACTATTGAACCCAAATAGTATTTAAATAGGCACATTTTGATATCCAATTTAGTTTACTCTGATGAAACTACTTGGTAGTGGAAAGGTCCTCAGTACAGTAACAGTGTTTTCAATGGATAAGGGTGATTGTTTCTTATTCATATAGTCTAGGAGCCAGAGCGATATTGATGGTCTGAACATTAACCCGATGGCACTACGATTTATCGTTAGAGGATGGTTTAATGACCAATTCATCTCACAGACAGAATTTTCGCCGGCTGCTAGATCTCGCGATACAGCATCCGCAATTTTTTTTACTTTAGGTCAACCCTTTCCAAGTTGCGGTTACTTGAAAAACATGCCATTCTTATACACTCCCACCATATGCCATCATTTTTTATCGTGTCCGTTTATCAGGCCGACCAGTTAAAATTGGACCGAAAATGGACTGCAAGTTAATCCTCTCAAACCTGATGGAAAATGTTCATTGGTGTTGGCAATTGTTAACATACCCTATGCCATCAAAAGTTATCGGTCCATTTCTGAGTAATTGGCCAATATTTGAACCAAAATTGTTTTTTTCTCATTTTGTGGCTGAACCTTGTGGATGGCACCATGTTAAAAAACTTTATTGGAAAAATATTAATAATATGGATAATATGACCAATTTCATGATAAATTAGTCGATTTTTGAGATTCTGGCTGGGTTTAAAACCGAATCGGCAGTTGTTTGTTTTCGTTATGTTTTGGAGTGTCGTTCTAGAGGGTTTTGGGGGGTTGAAATAGGCAAGGAGTTGAATTGTATTATATTTGCACGATGAAATTAGTTTTTATGTTGATTCTGTTTTGGAACCTATTAATTAATATTCTTGAAGCTTCCTGAAGTTCGAAAATGTGTATTTTTGAAATATTGTTTGCATAAATTCGGCTGAAGGTATACACAAGCTTGTTGTGAAAATCAATTTATGGTACATTCAAATGAGTAGCCACTGGCTCAAATTTATTCTACAGGAAGTTTCCTAATTACTTCAATTTTGGGAAAAAGGCAAAATTATAATTTCTTGAATGGGAAGGGGTGTGTCGTTGAGGTGTGCAGTCCATCAAAAAATCAATTTCAGTTTTCTTTCGCTGATATAATTATCTTTATTCTTGATTCTTTCTATCGATAAATGTTTGCGAGAATTTATTTTCGATTTAATTAAACCCTCACCCTTCACGAATATTCAGTTTGAGTTTATTTCTTGCTAGTAATGCACATTCAATTAATTAATTCCATCAGCTATTATTTTCATTATTATCTATTAGGAATAGAATTCAGAATAAAATCCTAGATATGAATCAATTACATACACATGCCTTTATCAGCTTTAAAATATAATAAACAGTTGGTATTAATTAGTATTACACATAAAATACAATAGCAAACAGAAGAATCATGGATTTAAAATATTACCAGCATTGAACATTAAATGATGGCAATAATTTCAAATCTTTATTTGACCTCCAATAAAGTTATTTAACATGGTGTCATCATGTTATCTTGTAACCCACAAGTTTTAGACACAAAATGAACAAAAGAAACGTTTTTGATCCGAATAATGGCCAATTACTCGGAAATGGACCGATAACTTTTGATGGCATAGGGTAAGTTAACAATTGTCATCACCAATGAACATTTTCCACCAGGTTTGGGAGGGTTAACTTGTAGTCCATTATCGGTCCAATTTATATGGTCGGTCTGATAAACGGGCACGATAAAAAATGATGGCACATGGTGGATGTGTATAAGAATGGCATGCTTTTCAAGTAACCACAACTTGGAAAGGGTCATCCTCCAGTCAAAACAAAAAATTGCGGATGCTGTATCTCGAGATCTAGTAGTCGGCGAAAATTCGTTGTGTGAGATGAATTGGTCATTGAACCGTCCTCTAACGATAAGTCATAGTGCCATCGGGTTAATGTGCAGACCATCAATATCGCTCTGGCTCCTAGACTAATAGTGTTAGTATGTCCACAGGTGAAATTGAATAAGAGGTAAGCCAACTTTTGCTAATCGTATGAAATAGTTTTAGTATATCATTAGTGTCTTTACAAATACGGAAGATGAGGAAAGATCGCAGCTACTGTCAAGGCCACCTTTATGTTATCTTTGTGTTGATTTATTCACAAAACACGTTATAGCGGTAATTATTTTAATTTCAGATCAATAACAAACAAAATGACAATAAAAATATCGTTCCAACCATAAGATTCAAAATTTGAGATTCGAAACGAACAGAACTGGTTTAAGTTGGTGGTTTGAATTTAGTGTGAAGTTCGATAACTTTTCCAATAGAAGCATACAATTACGAAAGCTGAAACGTCTAATAATGCCGTTGAATGATAAATGAGAAGATTATAAATTTGAATAAACGGTTGAATGGAACTTTAGAACCGTTATATAATACTGGCGCCGGTCCTGACCTCCCATCCATCAGCCCATCAAAAGTAAATTCAATTAATTAATGAGTTGTAGTTTCTGTAATAATTTTGATAATAGTCTGTCTTGAAATTAATGCTCATATAGTATAAATTCCCTGCCTTTTAATGCGAGGTGTGCCGTCTTGAGGAGGAAATTATAAGTTGTAGGATTTTCGCCCTTGGCACTCTGTGATAAATCATCCATATACTTAAACATGTAAATAAATGAATTGCTAATTACTACTTTCCTCGGTTATTACAATTAGTATGAACTTATAAATAGCATAGAATATTCTATTAATCCTAAGTAAACAGAAAGATCTTGATTCTTATGCGTTGTTAATCAAGCTACATAAACCGTTTTATGATTTGAGAAAAACTCGAATCCATCAGATTCATATTACATGCCGCCAAGATAAGATGTAATTTATTACCTTTAATCAGCACTCAAATTGTTAAAATATATCTATTAGAATATAGTAGAGTTATGCTCGGAACGGTTTGTGTTCAATCTACAATGCAATGTGACTAGTGATAACGCGAAATGGAAGTTGGAATTCCTTATTGTTCCCTTATCAGAGTGTACCGAGTGGAAGCACAAGACTGGTTTATAGAGGGGTAAGTAAGAGGGATACGGTTTAAGACGAAATCTGCAGCTCTGCGGTCAGTGGAGTGGGCGCATCATTCCGCGATTGACTAAAAAGGGGCTACTATAGTTTTTTGATAGTAATACAGTGACATATCAGCTTGAAAATTCCAAACTTAACGCTCCATTGGAAAATTGTCCCGATCCCAATTTTTCTTGCGATGAAATGCGATGCGTAATTTTTAAAATTGATTACTAAGAAATAGATTACCAGAAAAGTGTTATTAAGTATTGGGATTCAGAAATGGAAAATCCATAAGCTCGCGAATCAATGAAACTCACAGATTTTTTAGTATTTTTCAAAAAGATATGACGTCTTTAACTATAGAAACATTACTGTGAGTAATTGTATAGTAGATATTCATTTATTTTAGACTTTAATATTTTACACTTTCAATTATTCGTAATAAACTATAAAAGAGCTACACTGTGAACATTTATAACACTATTGACATGAAAGAATCACCGTTATCACTCTGTAAGCATGCAGTTTACTCTGATCATGGCTGCTTGGAAGCCAAAAGGTCCTCAGTACTTTAATAGCATTTCTAGTGGATAAGGGTTCTTATCGATAGTGGCAATTATCGTGTTTTGTTAGTGTTTGCATTTTTAATTGGAATTAATGCGATAAACATGATTAGTGCTTAGTACAAATACACACATCAAAAAAATGTAGGGGTCAGCGATATTTTTAGGGTTTCGTCACTTGGTAATGGGAAATTCAATACAATTTTTGTTACCCACGTAGAACATAATCTTTTGCCACATAATTTATTTATAATTTCATACAAAGTTTGTAAATCAATTGAAAGCTTCAATCTAACTGAAAAGAGTGAAAAATTCGAATTCAATGCAATTCAATTCTGAGCAAAAAAATTGTCACTGGTCAATGTCTAATACAGAGTGTGTCCACCACGATTGTTCAAAACTGCCCTACATGAATTTGGTAAGCTGAGAATAAGGTTATCGATGCCTTCCCGATCAATCGCATTCCATTCTTCAACCAGAGTATGGAAAAATTGATTTCGTGTCCGGAAGAGAATGTTACGCCTTAAAATTCTTCTGCCAAGCAAATCTCATACATGCTCAATCGGATTCAGGTCTGGCGATTGAGCAAGCCAATCCAAAACACTTATACCACTCTCATCCAAGTAATCTCTTACATGCATGGTCATGCATGAAGATGAAGTTTTCATCTATTGCAGCTGCATACGGAATGACAAATGGTTCTAATATCAGGTCCCTATATCTAAGAGCATCTACAAAACTCTCCAGCAATACGAGGTCGCTTCTTCCGCCAATGCTGATACCACCCCAAACCATTAACGTTCCGCCTTGGTAGCTGTGGACTTCCTGTGCAGTCCTAAGTCTCCAAACATTTCCAGGTTGTCTCCATACACGAGTACGTCTAGTATCTGGACGTAAACCGAATCTCGATTCATCACCAAACAACACAGGAGTCCATTCTTGCACGCCCCATTCGATGTGATTTCTAACCCAGACTATTCGGGCCTCGCGATTCCCTCTGGATAATAGTTGAGCTCTCCATGGACGCCTGGCACGTAAATTGGACTCGTGTAGTCTGTTTCTCACAGTTTGGTCACTTATCTATGGTAAGCGTTTCTGAGTTCCAAACTTAATTGACCTGCCGTGTGGGTTGGATTTCTCAGAGCTTGAATTCTCAGAAATCTGTCCTGTGCCGCCGTTGTTATTCTGGTACGGCCAGTATGTTGCTCTCTAACATCACCAGTTTGATTATAACGAATCCATAAACGACTTATAGTGGACTGGTTAGTCCCTAATTCATTGGCAACAACCCTCTGCGACATTCCAGCTTGAAGCATTTCAATGGCCCTTAAGTGCACGTCTCTCTGAAGGTGATTACGTTCCATAATTTAGACAAACAACACTACTCAAAATTTTCAATAATTACCATTCGCTGGTCGGATAACATCTGATTTGATCTGATGAATGAAACAAGGAACGACATGAAGAAAATGTATAGTCATTGGAAAAAAGAGGAACACATGCCATGATGTTCAAAATGATAAAAAAGTATTGTGTAAATAACAAACATAGATCTGCAACGCGATAATGCCACGTGGATCTCCAAGAATTAACAAACAATCCCAAAATATGCCTGACCCTTAGATTCTTTTGATGTGTGTAGTTAAAGAAATCCCAGATATTGTTCCCTTATCAGAGTGTACCGAGTGGAAGCACAAGACTAGTTCATGGAGGGGTAAGTAAGAGGGATACGGTTTAAGACGAAATCTGCAGCTCTGTGGTCTGCGGAGCGGACGCATCATTCCCCGATTGACTAAAAAGAGGCTACTATATCCTAGTACATTTTAAATGGAAAATTTGATGACCTAATATGTACCCAATTCTTGAAATGTATTAAAATGTCACATAAGTTCAGGCGTCAGCTCATAACCCCCTAAAAGAAAATCTCACAATATATAACATGATTTTACCCCCAATTCAGTTAACCCAATACCCTCTACATGCACAAGGCCTGAGGGCACGATCGTAACGTCACAACATACAGACTCTGATGATGGCTACTTGGTAGCTGAAAGGTTTTTTGTAATCTAATAGTATCTTCAGTAGATAAGGGTGATTATTTCCTACCTATTAGTGAATATGTAAGTTCATTGAAATAATACGAAATTATTTCTTATTTTCCGTGAACTGTGTGACCTTGGAGTATGTGTGAACTAAACTTCCACGTATCTAAACAATTTAACAATTTAATGAATTTCTTAAAAATTTGATTTTTGAATCATTAAATTTTCCTTCGACGCTTCAACTTACATACTTCAGATTTCAATTTTTTCGTTGCAATATCTGAGCAATAGCCACCCAAATAAGTAATAACTAGCTTTGAAGTTCAATTTCTTCAAATTCATGTGAAGTAATTTCAATTTCTGGATAGAAATCGTCATTATTACGAAATTCTTGAATGTCGAAATTATGACAAATAAATCTATGTTTATAATTCTATCAAATCATCCCTGTCGAATGTAGTTGACAATTGCGTAAGTGCAAAGTAAGCTTTGTTAAGTTTTTTACAAACTAAGTCAATTTGTAGTTTCCAGTTTAGTTTATCATAGATAATAATTCCTAAGAATTTAGTTTCGGATGAGGCTTTGATAGTAGTCCGCAAAGGAGACAAGTTTTCTTTCCAATATGAATTTTGGCAATTCGTTTACGTAGAGTGGGGAAGATAACGATCCAATCACCGAGCCCTGCGAGACTCCTGTACTTGTTTTGTGTTCAAAGACCATTCATTATCTACTCTAACGCCCAATTTTCTTGAAGCAACATATGAGTTCAACCGTTCGGCTACCAAGTAGCCATCATCAGAGTAAACTGAATTATAAATCAAAATGTGCCTGTTTAAATACTATTTGAGTATAATAATGTGAACAAGGGGAAATAGATCGGAATTTAACAATTGCTTTCTCGTTTATACATTACTGAAAGATGATGAGTGAATTTTTTGAATTGTATTGAAGTATTTGAAGGTAATGGCTCTAATTTGGTTAGTTTGCTATGTTCCATTTTTCTTTTTTGTTTAGAAATTAAATTATTGAGAAAATATTTGTCGTAACCATAGTCCAACGCTATTTGCTGAAGTTTTTACCTTCGTTGTTATAATTTTTCTGGCTCAAAGGGACGTTCAATAATCTATGAATAAGTCTATTAAATGGAGCCATTTTATATCCAAAGCGTGTAGCTAAAATATTGATCAAAAAATGAGAAAGGGAATTGCCCATCGAACATCTGCTCGTTTGTTTATAGTATTTTTTACTAAAAGTGGAATAATTTTGCTTTAGACATGAATACGTAAGACAAAAACCTACATTTGGCAAAGTCCCCGACTTCGACAAATCCGGGATTTATACAAGGTGTCCCAGGTTTTAGTAGCAGAACTTCAACGGTAGATTGAAAATTTGATTTTGAGAAAAAAATTACCAAGAACATATATGCACAGACGCTTAGTTTTTGAGATACAGGGTGTTGTAATTGAAAATTTTGCGAATATCTCCGGAATCGTTCATTGTACAGAGAACTGCTTTTGCAAGCATTTTCTACTCATAGTAAACTATGTTCTGTGTGATAAAAAATTTTTTTTTAGTCATAATTGGTGAAGATTTTGAAGGGGTAGTTGATGTTTTTCTCCCCAACTTCTACGCCACTGGGAAAAATATGGTTTTGAGACAACCATTTGAACCGCCAATGTCTTCTTCACAAAAAAGTACTGGTCATAAGCTCTAAAGTTGACCGTTTTCGAGAAAAATCAACTTTTATGTTGGAAAACATGGTCAATTCTTACTAATTAAACAAAATTTATTCAAACGTTAGAACAAGTAACAAAACCGAAAAATTGACCATGTTTTTCAACATAAAAGTTGATTTTTCTCGAAAACGGTCAACTTCAGAGCTTATGACCAGGATTACCCTTACTGTGCAGAAAACATTGGCGACTCAAATGGTTGTCTCAAAACCGTACTTTATCTAGTGGTGTAGAAGTTGGGGAGAAAAACTTCAACTACCCCTTCAAAATCTTCACCAATTATGACTGACAAAAAAAAATTTATCAAATAGAACATAGCTCATTATGAGTAGAAAATGCTTGCAAAAGCTGTTTTCTGTACGATAAACGGTTCCGGAGATATTCGCAAAAAAAGGAAATTTTTTTTTCTATTTCGACACCCTGTATCTCAAAAACTAAGCGTCTGTGCATATATGTTATCAGGAATTTTCTTCTCAAAATCAAATTTTCTATCGACTGTTGAAGTTCTGCTACTAAAACCTGGGACACCCTGTATAAACGGTTGTGTTCAAAATGCTATGTGGGTCAAACTAGAAGGAACATTTTAACCGTATGAATGAAATTTTGCCCATATAGAGGAAGTAATGGTAAAAAATCAGCGTTAGTCGAACATATTTTACAGGTCACACCATTTCTCAAGAAGTATTATTACTTTGAAACACAGTACAGACAAATATCTAGGTAATTTAGAAGGGATGGAAATGTATAAAACGAAAAAGCAATTCCTCAAATTCCGATTTATCTCCAACTGAGGGAAACCCCTCGTTTGCATTATTATCCTCAACTAATATTTAAACAAGCACATTTTGATCCATAATTTAGTTTACTCTGATGATGGCTATTCGGTAGCCTAAAGGTCCTCAGTACTGTAATAGTATTTTTAGTGGATAAGGGTGATTATTTCTCATCTATAGTATTAAAGTGAATCCACAGTGTATACTCTTTTATAGTTTATTAATAGTATTGAGATGTAACATGAATCTTGTTTTGTATTTTCCAGTAAATAGAAAGGAGCATCTTGATGTTAGCAGTAGTAAATTTATACTAGATTTGACTTCATTTATTGTTGTAATAGGTCTATGATGATTACAAATGATGTAACATCAATCTATGAATCATTCACATTTTCATATTAGAATTTCAACTTACCAAGTAGAAACTAGAATGAGCGAACTGCAATTGTGCGAAATTATATCTGCATTAGTATTTTAACTTCTATTCGCGCATCTGTCTTAATCCATACGTTAAACATTCCAGTAAATTCGATTTTAATAGGAATCAGTGTAAAACTGTCTTAATGGCGTATTATTTTACAAAAACCTAATTGTTAGGTGGGTATCCATCATTAAGACTATGTGTTAGAATGTGAAATAAATGCTAATCTACCGTCATAGGCATGTTTTTTTACAAGCTATAAGTAAATTGTCGCTCTTAAAACGTTGAAAATATTCCTCGCAAGTGAACATATGAATGAAGTTGTCAGCAGCATCTGCAGGAACAGGAAGCTTCAGTAAAAGGATATATGCAAATATTCTTGATGTAGATATTGAAACTCTTTAGCGACGACTTCAACACCATTCATTAGTAAAATACGTTTTGAAAGTTAAGTAAAAATGAGTCTCACATTAAATTTATGTGCCATTTTATTACATCTCAGATTTTTAAATCAATTTATGTTTGTAAGCATTTCATCCGCAAATAAATCATTGATGCAAAATAGATTTCTTGAGAACTCTGAATAACACGTTATTATTAATACTTGTGAGTAAAAACTAATGAAACAAGGTAATAACTTGACAAATGCGGATTGTATAAAAACACCTTTGACACGGCGATTTATATTTTTAATTTCGCAACTTTTGGTGTAACTTGAAATGTTCGGCTGTATAGCAAAATCTCACAACTACTTTTTCTTCAAATGACAACACTTTCCGTTACTTCGAAAACTCTTAAAGAGTACGAATAAAACATCCATGAAACTGTTTTTTAAATAATTGATATTATCCTTATATTAGCTTTATACAATTTTTTTCTAAATAAGATAATTTAGATATTTTAAGACGCGGGTTGACCTGGACCTAGGTTTGTGAAAATTCACCTTCTAAGTACGTGAAGGGTCCCATCCAACCTTTCAATTATTAGTTGTTGTTGAAAGGGTTGTTTACCCTTTCATACAAACATGGTGTTTCCTTCCAGCTGGAAAACAGCTAGAGTGCAACCAATTCCAAGAAAAGAAGGAATTGCACTACTATCTGTGATCTCTAATGTGATGCTGAAAGTAATCAACATCGAGCTCATCAAATACCTAGAGAGCTACAAAATTGTGAATGACCAGCAATATAACTTTCGTCAGCAGAGATCAACAGGAGACCTGCTTGCCTACCTAACACATGTCTGGCAGAAATCTATTGGAAAAATGGCGAATCTCTAGCTGTATCATGGGATATCTCCAAAGCATTTGATCGAGTCTCTATGAGAAACTTCCCTCATATGGTTTGCCGCCTCAATTTTGTCGCTTATTATCGAGTTTTCTCTCAGATAGATCACTCCATGTGGTGGTTGACGTAGTATCCTCCGTTACAATGGCTATCAACGCTGGTGTTCCACAGGGATCTATCTTGGCCCCAACTTTGTTTCTGCTCCATATCAACGATCTGCTGAAAGTGACCACCTGTCCCGTCCACAGCTTTGCCGATGATGGTACACTCCATATCGCATTCTCATCTAGAGCCCCTATACCATCCATTGAAGTCAGAGGGCGAGACAGGGACAAGTTGACGCAATTAATGGAGATCTCGCAAAGATTTTGAAATGGGGATCTGATAATCCAGTAGAGTTTAATACAACCAAAACTCAAGCTTACGTCTTCTCCACGAAGGTGGATCTCACAATCCCTAATATGATGATGTCAGGTACAACTATTCCTATGAAGTCTTCCATTACAATGCTTAGGATCACCACCAACAGCAACCTCTCATGAGACGATCATGTGAGGTCTATTGCGAAAACCGCTTCACGAAAACTTGGTTTTTTATTCCGTGCCAAGAACTACTTCACATTCCAGCAGCTCCTCATAATCTACAAAGCACAGAGTCGACCTCCCCTGTACTGTTCACATGTATGGAGTTCGGCTCCTAAGCATACGCTGAAGCTCTTGGATTATATACAGCAGAGAGCTATTCGTTTGATTGATGATGTCACACTCACGAGTTCATTGACCTCTCTAGAACGTCGTACAAAGGTACATCGTACTTTTTTATAGATATTTCCATGGTCGATCTTCATCAGAAATCTCGTCTGTTGTCCCGCCACGAGAGATTCCAGATAGGCGGACTAGACGAGTTCAAACTAGTCACCATTTCCCTGACAAACTTGAACCTGCCGAACTTCTTCCTATCAGACTTAATTTTTTTTATCGAACTGTGGAATTGTGGAACTCTTTACGTAGTGAGGTCTTTCCCTATGCCTATAAGCTCCAAACCTTGGAAAAATACAAAGGCCTATCTCCTCACACTACATTCCACTGCTGTCTCACACGATGTTCTTCGAACGTTATAGGCTCCCCTCTCGTGTAGTCAAAGTATGAAAAAAAGTTGCGTTTTATTGGAAACATATGGTGAGAGGTAAGGTTGTGAGCATTTTATATCTATCCGAAAGTGAGAAAATTTAATCATATATCAATAGATACTACGATCACCGAATATTTTTTTCCTTGCGGAAAAAATTAATATTTCTTCCAAAAACGTATAGAAAAATAAAACACACACGTTTATCATATGGATATTGAAGGAAATGTAAAAGTGTGCAATAAAATTTTAAACTCATTTCATTATTTTACGGGTCCTTCGATCTTTTATTTTTACTGCCATGTTCCCAAATATAAGAACATTCTTCTAGGAGTGAAAAAAAATGGTCTATTATCTCAAGTCAACTTCAAGGTGGACTATTTTCATTTATATAAAGAGAATTTCCAAAAACTAATTGCACTATAGTATAGAACTATATTCCAATAAAAAAATTCAGGAGGAAACATTCCCAATCAACTTCAAGGTGGTAGAGAATAAAGAAAAAAATATGCGTTGACAATTTAGTACCTACATTTTTGAATAAGTTCTGTTTATTACATTTAATTTTATACTGTTTATGGTTTTCTTCTTACTAATTAATAAGAAGTCCATAGTAATATGATTTGTTTCTATTAATACTATTTCCACCTTGGTAATATTGAAATGTCTTTTAATATAAGATAAAAATAGAGGAGATAACATTTTAAAATCTATGTTATAGTAAGTTTTTTTTTCTGCGTCAATCTAAATTTTCCGAAGTCTCATTACATATTAAACGGTATCTATTATAATATTTTATTAAGAAATATAAATATCTCTATAATAAATGAAATAATTATTAAATATAGTAGAATATTATTATTTTGTTCAAATGAAGCTAATTCATTCTAATGAGATAAATTGAGAAAACATTTAACATTTCCATTTCATCTGAACGTTTTAACGTCAATCTGAATTTCCTGTACTTTCATTGAATATTCATCAGTATTCATGATAACCACCTTCCGTAAAAGATACTTATATCTATATAGTAAATGAGAGAATGATTAATTATTACAGAAAGATAATGTGATTTTATCTAAATCAAAAAATATCTCTTTTCGTAATGAACGTAATTGAAAAAATCGATGGTAGAAACCATTATGGTAATTTATCATTATGATTAAATGAAAGGAAAATCATTCTGTTTTTATACCTCTTTTAATAATAACATGAAAACGTTACTATAGTTCCAACACCTAAGTGCCATTATCAACCAGATACAAAATTATTATTATTATTTCGTATGTGTTTGAAAATGACACTCCGGTGTTGAAACTATTGTAAAGTTTTCATATTATTATTAAAAATGGTATGAAACAGAGTAATTGTTCTTTCATTTAATCAGAATGTAATTTATTATTTATCTTTCAATATAAAAATCTAAGAGACAACATTTTGAGTACCTTCTCGTTAATCTAAGTGTTCCAGAATTTTATTTTTATTAATCAGTATCTTTTACCATATTTATTAAAGACATATACATATTTGAAAAGATGTAATTATTTATTTTGATCAAGCTATATCTTTTATATAAAATAATAATTAACAGAATGATTGAATAAAATGTAAATGTATAATTTTGAACGAATTCCTTCATAATCGATGTAATTCGTTAATGATTTTTCAATTACTAAGAATTCAAATGGAATCATTTTCAAGTATAATAACATCAATTTAAATTTTGCAAATCCTCAATACATATTCATCAGTACCTATTGTTTGCACAAATGATAAATTATTTTATAACAAAAAAATGTATTAAACATGATTAAGAATATTACATGGATTTCACGTAAATTCATATTTTTCCGTGATAAGTGTAATTTATTATCGATAAAATACATATCAAATAATTTAATGAAAAATGAAAAAATCTAATTAAATTATAGAATTGATTAATTGTAAAATAATTATAAGGGAGAAATTGTAAAACCATATAAAATAAAATTTACCTTATCATCATGTTCAAAATTGGCGGCAAATAAAAGAACGTCAAATGTCGATTGTACAAATAACTTCGTCCTGATAATGTGAAAAAACACTGCACATTAAGAACCAATTCCGAGAACACGCACACGTCTGGGTTTTTAGCGCTGTCTGCGACTCGCGTGCTTACAGCAAGAACGTCGGAGATGGAATGCCCCAACCTATTCAGACCAAATCCAAAACAACTCTTGTATGTACTCTCTTTCAGCTGCATATAATCCCTCTTGTTTCAACCGCATGGTGCAAGAATACGCTTACCGGCCGGTGATTTAAAAAATTGAAAATATAGGCTAGCTTTTGTTTAAATGCATTTAGCCGAGAAGGCCTGTAATGGTCATTGGGCGGTCGTCGATGTCATTTCCGTTGGAAATATAAGAAACGAGATCGAACAAGATTTACTGAAAACGTTTTCCACCCTTATGTAATGTCTATGAAATTACGGGTGAAATCAAATGAGAATAAATATAAATGAAATGATGATGGTTCTTCTATACTCTACGCGCACCCTCTCATCCGACTGTTTCAACTATATCCACTCCTTGTAATCATTCGCCATTATTTTAATGTTTTCCTTACATACATATTACAGAAGTATTTCATTCGTATACTCATTTTATATTTCTATTGATAAGAAATAATCACCCGTATCCACAAAAAATACTATTAAAGTACTGAGGACGTTTCATCTACCAAGAAGCCATCATCAGAGTGAACTAAATTATAAATCAAAATGTACTTGTTCAAATACTATTTGGGGATGATAATGTAAACAATGGTTACCCCCAGGTGGAGATAAATCGAAATTTAATAAATCAGCTTTAACTATTTTGTATCGTATATGCGTATACTACGACTACGCGTACATGTGGCATTATTTTGGGCATCATATGATGTAGGGTGTATTATTAACGCTTGCGCACTAATTGAGTGCAGTGATGCTTTAAGGATTTTGAAATAGAAGCAAGCGGGAAAACACAAACATTCAATTTTTTTTTGGGATTTATTTGGAAATTCTCCAAATACTAACTTTCTACTCTCATTTTAATTTCCAGAAATATACTTCTTGGATAGTAGACTTCCGCGGACAGCTAATCTTGAAAAATCTTGTCTTCCGGATGGATTCCGTTCAAGCCTCAAGCCTGCCCTGAAGATGCCACCTGTAATTGTTGGCGAAACGACGGCATCAAGTCGAGCTATTGTGACGCGGAATCCATCCAGAAGACAAGATTTTCCAAGAAATGTACTTGTCACAGAAAAAAAAATCGCTTTTCCGCAAAAGGTTTATGGAAAATTTTGGATTCAATATGTCATATTATAGCGAATTTTCCGAGGAACAACTTTGGTGCCACTCAATTTTCCATAAAAATGCATACTTTCGTACATATTACCGTTAGAAAAAAAATATATATACGCTTGAACTCTATTTTCCGGAAACACTAATGAGAATTATCAATTATAAATAATGTCATCTTATAGGGAAATTTTCTAAGGAGCAACTTTGGCGCTATTGAATTTTTGCCAAAAAATTTGAAAATATGGAACATATATATAGATATATCTTCCAAGATTGGAGGAATTTTTTTGACTAATTCTCAAAAAAAAAGTCAAAAACTATAAAAAAAACCGTAAAATGACTGTACTAATATGAAATAGGTACTATAATTGTTTAGTACTAATTTATAACTTGAATGATGTTATTATATATAATATGTACTCTTAATCTTCGTTAAATACTCATACTCATACTCAAATTTAAAAAAAAACAGAAACTAGATGCGAAGACGATGTAAACCTCTTCAGGGCATTAACCAAGTGGTTAATAATCCAGACACGCGGTCTTGACTGGTTGTTGGATAGGTGGTTGTTCGTCCACCTCGGGAAATTGGTGAAGTCTTGAGTGGGAACCAATCCACTAGATGGTATGGATGCAAATAATAATAATAATAGTTTAATAATAATAATGACAATGGTAACTAGTTTTCTTCACGTGTGTAATTCATTTTATCATTTTATTTGTTGATGTGTAAGTTATGACTATTTTAATAATTAAGTAATTATATTATGTATAGTGTGGAGAGAAAAAGGTAAATTAGCGAGATCCGTACAAAGTTGGTTCGTCGGTTTTATTGTCTGTCTCTGAATTGATGTATTGTAGCAATGTCACTATATCTCTATGGTATAATATTGAATCTAATAGACATAATTTGATTTTAAAGAATGAGATAAGGGATGTTTAACAGACATGTGTCAAAAATAGCTAGAATTCATGAAATCAATCATTGTTCAAGGAATATTTATCTACAGTTTTATAAAATATTATTATCAATCTTCGAAAATATCCAACAATGATTAATTGCTTTTCTTAATAAAGGTCTGAAGTTCAATGTACATTCTACAGATCAGCTTATAGTACATATTTTTCTGGTATAAAGCGGGATACTGTTTAAAAAATATTTAAAGCATGCGTTCTTATTGAGAAACACCCTGTTAATGATTCTGTCTGGTAGTTTACGAGTATAATGGAGAAAGATTATAATTTCGCATAAATAACAACCCGCAAAAATTGATAATCGAAAATTGTTGAAGGATTCAGTGAGAAAGACGAAAGAAGATAACAATAATTCCCATTAATATTTCAATTTGGAATAGGATTATCAGTTTCATTTTAGATATAACAGATTATCGCGGAAATGTTGATAATTGTATCGGAAAAGTTCCGTACATAGTTATACTAAAGTATCTTTTACCCAATCAATTCATAATAACAAGGATACCCTAGCTTGAAACCTTCGGTTCCTCGGAGTTATCAAGAAGAATTATTCTGAACCTAGACTGACAATTGTTAAGATCTGTCCGATACACAAATAGGACCAGAGAACATTACAACAAATTATAGACCTATAGCGATTCTTACTATTCATGCAAACTATTTGAAAAAATCATTTATAGCAGGATAATATCTTACACACAAAACGGTTACAAAAAAAAAGGAAGGTCAACTACACAAGACATATGGTATATCAAAAATATTGAATTGAATGCTTTAGATCTAAGCAAAACATAGTTAACCACGAAATTCTAACGAATGAAATAGAAATGTACGGTACAAAGGGGGTTGCTATTGATTCATTGAAATCATATTTGTCATACCGGTAGCAACACGTTGTTAGTAGGAAAATTAAGATGTGTAGAGGGGTTCCCCAAACGATTTCCTGGGTCCATTGCTGTATATTTTGTCAGCAAATGACCTACCCGAATCTTTAAATGAAGTTGTGGTACAATTTGCTAATGATACTTCGATTTTTTCAACATTCGCACCTTGAATTGGGAACATTCGAGGTGTTACAGAAAGCTGAACGATATAATCTGAAAATTAATTCAGTAAATATAAACATCAATTTATAAAATTTACCATCATAATAGAAAAATTACTCTTAGCAGTGCCACAGATACTCTTATAAGCGTTAATAACTGTGCTTTTCTTAGTGTAACAATAGTCTCTAGACTTGAGTGGACAGGAGGACACAAATGAACAAAGTAGGAAAGATACACCTCGATATTGCGTTGCCCTCGAAACTATTTCATACTTGGTTAGTGTAGAAACGGCCTTGATGGCATATCATACTTTTATGCAGTCCAAACTAAGATATGGAGTAGTTTTTTGGGGTAACGCGATGTTTCTCGAATATTAGAGCTCAAAAAGGTGTGTGTGGTTAAGCCCTAGAGAAACTTGTAAGCCACACTTTGTCTATGTCTTTGGAAATAAGAAACTGTTTGAAATGATTCAATTGATCATAATTATGAGACTAGATACTTATAAAACAAACAAAATGAACTACACTTACCTTCAGAAAAATGTTGAATACCGTATTATAAAAATTTACGAGCTCCCGTATGAATTAAAAGTATAATCCACCTATTATTCCTTATTCAAAAGGCTTATTATTCGCTCAGTGAATACATGCAATATAACAGCGCACACATGCTTCTTTAGGTTTCAAAGCTTCAAAAGCTCTAATGGTGTGCATAAAGTATTGCGTGAAAAAAACTGGGGATGAACCCCAAATACTCTACGGTGGATGTGCATGGCAATAGTAAGACAGATCATATGTGGCAGTGAGTTGTGGTAGCAGAAATAATCGGGCTAGTTCAACGATAAATCTATCAAAAATCCAAAGACTAACGTGTTTATGCATAACAGGTGCAATGAGAACAAGCCCAATGGCTGCTATAGAAGTAATTCTAACACTCACACCCCTTCATATGGTGGAAAGTATGGCAATAAGGAGAACATATAGAATGACTGGAGGGCAATCATGAAACGTAAGTTTGAACCCTTCCCTTCAAATCAGAAAACATGGGACATGCCCCAAGATAAGATGCAAAAGGTAAGAATTTAACACAAAGCTAAGTTGCAAAAGCGAATGAGACAAAAACACCATCTCAAAACTCAGTAGATAGGCTATTTTATGATACTTACACTGATGGCTCCAAAACAGAAGTAACTGGAATAGGAATATATGGGCCTGGAACCGGATACTCTGGAAGCTTAGGCAAATCCCCGAGCATTTTCCAAGCGCTACAGTTTGATATAGATAGAGACTTCCGTAGACAAGGAATAGTCTTCATGTCGGATTGTCCAGCAGTCATCAATACCCTAAACTCTCAAGTAACCAGCTTCAATATGGTCTGGGAATGCTTGAAGCGAGAACAACGCAGCTACTTTCCTACGGATTCCGGGACACACCGGAGTGGAGGGAAACGAAAAGGAGCCAAAATACCATTTCCGGGAACTGCGGAATAAACGCTGGCACAATTCTGGAAGAACTCAAGGAACAAGTTGAACAAAGGAGATTCAAAAGTTGTAAACCATATCAAAGAAACTGATCATCATTTCAAAGATGATTTTGAGATTCTCCATAAGTCAGTTAAAAGTTAAGTATTAAACAACTTAGAGAATATTGAAATTAATCAGTTTAAAAATACAGGAAACCTTTCAAATGATCAGAAAGAGTTTACCAATTCTCCATTATTGAATTTATTTGTAAGAAACACTTATTTAACTGTACACGTACCTCTCTCATCCCCTCCTTCTTATTCTTAATGTTAATATTTAAGGAATAAACCATTGTTTAATAAGAACGAAGCTTGTGAAAATTTATTACAAGTTTATTAATATCTTAAATTGATATCTTCTACTTCCTCATTAGGATAATTTATATTGTATGGAACGATTCACTTCTTCACTTCAGTTTTACTAAGCAAAGAAGGAAGCTCAGTAAAGGATAATTATCTTCTAGATATTCCAGCGATAAATAGCACAATTCAAGAACGCACACCCTCTAAAAGATACCAGGGTGGTCAGAGAAGGAATAAAATAAAGATAAAAATAAAATGTGTTTTATGAGCAATTACGCTAGTTGGAAAATTAAAAACATATAAAAAATAATCATTAGATGAGCATCGCTGATTCTCAATTGCATTCTGACATTTAATTGGTTTTGAAATTATACTTAAGTCACATTGGTCTCAACTGAATTGATAGCAATTATCATAGAGGTATTTATCAGACAAATGTTCAAGCAGATAAAATTTTCTATTTTATAGAAGAACACGTTCCTCAGCCAAACAAGCCCAATTGAAACGCGACTGATTTATCGTTATAGTCCACAGACGGTTAATAATTGCAATGTTTATAATATTTAAACATACGAAGCTACAGTTTCTTTTTCTAGATAATAATAGGTTTTTTTTTAAATTATGCAAATTATTCCGATATTTGGCCTGCGGAAACGATCGAGTTTGTTTGAAGACAGCGAAGCTCAATACATTTGACGTACATTTTAGACTATTATCGTCAATTTTCAAATATCGTGAGTCTTAATTTTAACTGTTCTTCTCTGAATTTTTTCCTTGTCTTGAGTATTTATAAGTATAAACACCGCTAGATTTTTTGATATAATGACTGTCAATGTTTAATAAGATGAGACGGCAAGGTTGAAAGTTCTTGAAAACTGAAACAAAAAATGATTTATTTGATCAAAACTTATTTTATTTTCTCCTTGTAGGAGGATACACTTCGTCAAACGTTTTCTAATTTTCTGATCTCTTCCAAATAATACGATACCGGCACTCCTTTCAAATAGAGGTTTGCTCCAGTGATGACCTCATCCTTGGAGCCAAATCTTTTTCCTCCGAGTCATTTCTTCAAGTTCGGAAATAGATAAAAATCGCAGGGGCCAAATTTGAAGAATATGATGGATGACAAACCATTTCGTAGCGCAATTCATGCAATTTTTCCATTGCGACTACGGACCTGTGCGTCGTTGTCATGATGGAAGAGAACTTTTTTCCGAATGCTGTATATTTCGCATTCGGCGTCGAATCAATTCAACAGCTCTGCATAACATACACCGGTGATCGTTTTGCCCTCTTCAAGGTAATTGATATGAACGATACTATGTGCGTTCCAAAAAAACTCACCATGACTTTGTTGAATGATAAACCCTCTTTCGCTTTTTCGGCTTCGATTCGCCAAGACAAGTGCACTATTCCGACTGTTCTTTGGTCTCTGGTGTGTTGTGATGGATCCATGTTTCGTCCACGGCTACGAAATGGTGCAAAATGTCCTTCTCATCGCGCTTGAACATCGCCAAACTCTCCTTTGAAGTTGTCACACGGTCGCGCTTGTTGTCAATAGAGAGCAAATGCGGCACCCATCTGGCAGATAGCCTTCTCATATTCAAAAATGTATGCAAAATGTTCCATACCCATTCAGTTGAGATACCCATAACCTCAGCAATCTCCTGCATTTTAACTCGCCGAGCGTCCAATATCATACCATGACGACCAGAACGTTCGGCGTTCTTTGTGGTCATACTACTACAACGAAAATCAGCAAACCACTTGCGAATCTTTCCAATCGATGGTGAAGAGACCCCATAATGTTAAACATGCATTGGTTTTCGTATTATTTTTTCCAAGCAATAAATAAAGTTTAATCAAGACGCGAAATTCAATTTTTACAAAAATTTGCAAGTTGCTTGTTTTCGATGGGTGTCAAAACAGAACTGAATAACATATCAGTCAGAAAATTTTAATGCGTTCTAGTTAAAGACTTCCATAGACTTTTCACCTTCACCTTCATAAAAACACGAATATATGACACTTCAACGGACAAATGTGGTACCTATTTATAGTGAAAATATTTTATGTCACAAAAAAATTGAGTTTTGATGTTTATAAGTATACTATCTATTTTTTTCATAAAGCAATTTCAAATAATTAAAATGAAATAATAAAATAGTTCGGACATTTAGTTAATACTTTATTTGTGAAAATCTGGATTCTGGCTTTATACTATGGGCAATCCCCCTTTAGAGTTAGTGTTGGTGATAGTTTCCTACCAATATATTGCTAGGTAATACTTACTGGCTCTGATACTGTAATAGCTCATTCATTGGCCTACGAAACACGTGTATGGCAGAAACCTATTGAAAAACTTGGGGAATCTCTAGCTGTATCTTTGGATATCGCCAAAGCATTCGACCAAGTCTGGCACCAAAACCTTCTTGGGAAATTTCTGTCAAATATTTTGCCGCCTCAACTACTATCAAGCTTTCTCTCAGATAGATGATTCCATATAGTAGTTGACGGAGTATTCTCCGATACAATGGCTACCAATGCTGGTGTTCCACAGGGATGTATCTTGGTACCAACTTTGTTTCTGCTCCATGTAAGCTATCTGGTGGACTAGAAGTGACCAACTGTCTCATCCACAGCTTTACAGATGATGGTACTCTTCATACCGCTTTCTCATCTAGATCCCCTATACCATCCAATGAAGCAATGGTTTTCTATTCCGTGCCAAGAGCTACTTTACATTTCAGCAGCTCCTCATAATCTACAAAGCACAGATTCGACCTGTCCTGAACTACTGTTCACATGTTTGGAGTTCGGCTCTCGAACATACGCTGGAGCTCTTGGATTCTATCCAGAAGAGAGATATTCGTTCGTCAGAATAACGAGTTAATTGACCTCTCTAGAGCATCGTAGAAAGGTGGGAGATCTCTCCCTTAACTATAGATATTTCCATGGTCGCTGTTCGTTAGAAATCTCGTCTGTTGTTCCACCACGAGAGATTCCAAATAGGCGGACTAGACGAGCTCAGACTAGTCACCCCTTCATTATCAAGCTCGAGACCTGCGGGCCTTCATTTTTCTATCGAACAGCGAAACTGTGGAACTCTTTCCCTAGTGAGGGATTTCCCTATGCCTATAACCTCCAAACCTTCAAGAAAAATTCGAATGCCTATCTCCTCTCCCAACATTCCACCGCTGGCTCATGCGATGTTCTTTGAACACTATAGGTGTAGTCAAAGTTCAACATTCAAATATACCAAACATTTCGAACAAATTCAATCTCTGTAAAACTAGCAACTGTTCGAATTTCAATACAAATATTAATATAAACAAAAAGAACTAATTTGGTCTGTTCCACCTGGTTGCCGAAAAACTATTGTACGTAACACGCCCGAAAACATTTTTTGGACTCGCAGACTATCTACTTGTCCAAAAAAACAGTATTTTCCGTCCTTGTTACGTAAATTACTATTTTAAAAGGTGAAAAATAGTTATTTATGATATAAGTGCTAAAAGTGACGACGCCGAAGGCGAGGATCGTCACATCCCTTGGAACGAAATAAAATCACTTTCAGTAAATATATAGCACACTGTTTTTTATATCAACGTCATCAAATATATAATATCAATAAATCAAGGCATTCGTTACGTTATTAAATTTATAAAATATCGTTTTGAAATACAATCATGAAGTTCATGTTGCTAAGGTAATGAAAGTTCGATCGTTTGCTGACAAGTAACTTTGAATCTCGTGGTCTGAAAAGTGACAAGAAAATGAATTTCTCCCGGCGGAAATCGAAGAAGCTAATAGAGCCACTTGCGAGTTATTGCCTAGTTAGTCGTAGCAACAGTACAATCGTTTATTGAAATGGTGTAATCTGAAAATGTTAGTTGCAAGCTCAGTGAATAACTGCTCTTGGCTTACTTTCATATCGAGGTACATCTTCTCCAAAATAATATTATAATATATTTTTTCATAAGTAACTCAAAATAAAAAAGGGACGAAATTTGGAAATTACGAGTTGAAATGTGATGATTGTAGTGGTGCTTACATAGGACAGACTGGAAGAAACTTATACATACTTTTTCAAGAACATCTAAGCAGCCATCGGCGTAAAACGAGACTCAAATTACGCGGATAATTTTATAGAATCCAACTTAATATTAATAACTCACCCATTTTTCATTATTTTGTAAATAAACATACCCCATAGTCCAGCCCTCCCTCCGTACATTATACTATTGTAGCATATTTAAGGATAAGATCTCTATTTGCAACTTGATAACTCGCTTTAACAATTTCGCCGAATGAAGAAACAAGGAAACTTTGCAGTTCGTGTTATTTAAATTTGTGTTTTACTTCACTTTTATACATATTTTTGATATGAACTCGCATTAAGTAAGCTCCGAATCCATAGAGATATTTCTAGAGAGTTATTGAAAGATGATGAGAGTAGTTTAGTCTGATAGATAACATAACATTATAAAAATAACATAGCAGGTAATACAGACAATTATGTAACTTTACCATACATTCCGGAGACCTCAGAAAAAATTAAGAAATGTTTGAAAAAGTACGATATAAATGTTGCGCATAAACCTACTAACTGTGTTGGGAAATATTTCTCAAATCTAAAACCTGTAATACCTAAAGATAAACAAACCCACACAGTATATAAATTGAATTGTTTAGATTGTGATGGAACTTATACTGGAATCTCTAAACAATATTTACAAAAAAGAATGTACGGCCATAAGTATAGCACAAGAAATAATAACTTAGAAAATTCCACCGCCCTTGCTAAGCACTGTTTTGATGATAACCATCAATTTGATTACAAAAATGTTAATATTTTAACTAAAGAAACCAATTATTATAGAAGATCTATCCTGGAGATGATTCACATAAAAAGGGATTCAAATTCTGTAAATCATAGGAATGATATTCAGGGATTGAGTCAGATTTATACTAACTTGATTAATTAAAACTCTTGCAAATTCCTACATACGTCTTTATAATGTTAAAAGTATATTTTAGGAAGAACGCTTAAAGTAAACTAAATTCCAATGCAGGTCTAAAACCTTTTCAAGTACGTCATAAATCTACATCTGGGTCGAGTTATTACAAACAAATAGCTTCGAACTTCAGTTGCTTTGAGACCATAGCAATATGCGTTTGTACATTATGATAATATTACTTAACAGTGGTTTCTTGTTACAAAAAATCTATACTTTAATATTAACGATACAATTTTCGATTATTCGTGGTTCTGTTCGTTTAGACGGCGTGAGCTTTTTGATTGAAAATTGTGCGGTATGGACGCTTGTGCTAATTAGTTTAAGTTAACCCCTTTTTGACAAAATAAGTCTTCTGAAGATGGTCGTGAGACCGAAACGTACGTAAAGACGAACATTTATAACAGAGTGTTAATGTGACCTAATTCCCGAGAATTTTTTATATAATTCATACTGGGTCAAGAATCTTATTATACTGATAGATAACCGAATCTCAAAAGTTTTGATTTTAACTGAAAGAGTTATTCAAAATCTCAATGAATTGAAAGATTTAAAATCGCCTAAAAATGAGAACTATTAGGTACACTAGACTAGACTACATGGGGTTAGAAATGTCAACTGCTTTATCACTCTCAATTTATTGGTGGTGACTCATTTTCCTTTATAGAAAATGCTTATACTTTTCGAACATCAATCCATGTAAGGTTGAACTTACAAATCCACCCAATGTACATAAGGGAGATTAAGTTTGTATTGATTATATTGACAGATGTGTTCGTGTCACGTGAAATTACAGAACAAGACCGATAATAATATAACTACCTCTAAGTAACTATTTTTCACATACTTCCACTATTTCTAAATGTTTAAGAAAGATAATTCATGACGATACATCAATAATTGATGAAAAAGTTAGCCATTTCAACTTATTGTCATCCAAATATGAATGAAGGTAATTAAGAGAAGATTAACATTGAAAATTGAACTCACCTGCTCTTTTATTTACTAAATATCTCAATAAATCCTATCAAAAGTAATATTAAAAATAATAGCGGAATCAATCTACGATAATTTAATGCTAGGGTGGAATCATTTTAGATGTGACTAGCGACCTAGCAGAAAATGTTTGTAATGATGCAGATAACAAAACCCTCAGTTTTCTCCCTTTGAAAATTGGTGCAACTCTCTTTTATTTGCGAAAAAGAGGTTTTCCGACCTTTTTAATTTTAATTATTTTTTTCCCCTTATAATGCTAGTTAAGATACAAAAATGTAACCATTTTATAATCAATGTCTGAAGCACCTACAGTTGAATTTTTGTGAGGTTATGTTCATTCGCCCTCCCGCAATCTATAAAAACGTTTTTTTCTAACAAAAATTCAAATTCAACTATGAAATTTTCAAACTGCTGTTGAATTTGTCGGATTAGTCGTACGGAAATTTTGCGGCAAAATACACGTTTCTCCATGTATTTTCCTGTGGTGTAATACAAGCTTAACGTTATTTCTAAATTCGATTTACGGCCATTTTCGGTATATATATACAGGATGTCCTCGAACTGCGTGGCTAAAATAAAACCGAAGATTCTTTGATTCAAAAAAAGTTTGACAAGCCTTTTTACTTTTGCCTCAAGTGTCTTGTTTAGCCGGTAGAGGGCTTCAAAGTTGCAAAAATAGTTTTGTTTTTTCGCTATAACTTGAGAACGTGATGGAGGACTTTTACAATATTTGGCAGGTGAGTTACTGTCAATAATAGCCGTTTTTGAGAGCGGAGCATAGAGCCTTAGAGACCATAGAACGGAGGAGGATGTAACGGGAAAAGTGTCCAGAACTTTTTTGTGGTCGATGTAATTCACTTTATATTTTTTATGTAGATAGCTTATCTAATTTGAAAACTTTTCTTACTTCTAGAAAATTTTGATAAAATCAACGGATTAGCTTGAAAAAAATAATTTTCGAGTCTCTGCAATTTTGGCTTACTAATTTTACTTCATTAAAATACCTTAGTTGCCTTTGCTTTTCTAATGTCATTTTGGCGTTTGGAGGATTTATTCTCAAAACTGTCAGTATTTACTTTGCTTTCCGTAAAAATTTTATAAAATTATGGCTCAAAATTTCACTAACACTGAAATGGTTAATATCTCGGTGAAACACGAATAATAAAAACAATAGAAATGGGGAAACGATGTGATTATTTAGGAAAAACAAATGCTAAATCAAAAGAAACAACAAAACTTTTTGGGAAATCGCTAAGGCATCAATTGTTCGAAATGTTGCCCATTTTCCTGAATACACAAATTAATTCGTTTCAAGAAATTGGATTGAACTCTGGCTAGTACTTCAGGATCATTTTTCAATAAATCCGCTTCATGATTAATTCGTTGCAACAATTCCTCTCGTGTGTTTACTGTAGCTGCATAAACTTTCGGCTTCAAAGCGCCCCATAGAAAGAAGTCGCAGGGCGTCAAATCAGGGGAGCGGGCCGGCCAGTTCACTGGTGCATCGTGTCCTCTACCTATCCAGTGATCTCGATATTCCGCATTCAAATGTCGCCTCACAGCTAATGTGAAATGAGGAGGTGCACCATCATGGATATACCAGGCCACGACGAATGTGTAATGGTAAGTCTTCCAACAGTTCAAGTAGCCTTTGTTCCAAAAAGTTCAAGTAGTTCTCCCCGTTCAATCGATCGGGTATAACGGTAGGGCCAATAATAAAGTTATCCACAATTCCAACCCAAACATTGATTTTAGTTTGATTCTGAAAATATGTAACTTCCGTTTCATGAGGATTTTCATCAGCATAGAAATGTTCATTATGGAGGTTAAAAAGACCACATCTCGTGAAAGTATCTTCGTCCGTGAACAGAATTCTTCTACAAAAATTGGGGTTTGCGTTTTGTCTTTGGACAATAAGCCGACAGAAATCTAGCCAATGACCTGGATCCATGGGCAATAAGTCTTGAACTGTTTTAATATGATAGGGATACAACAGTTCTTCTTTCAGTATATTATGAACTAATGATTTTGAGGCTCCAATACGAATATTTGAATATTTGAGAATAAATTCTTCAAATGCCAAAATGACATTAGAAAAGCAAAGGCAACTAAGGTATTTTAATCAAGTAAAATTAGTAAGCCAAAATTGCAGAGACTCGAAAATTATTTTTTTCAAGCTAATCCGTTGATTTTATCAAAATTTTCTAAGAGTACGAAAAGTTTTTAAATTAGATAAGCTATCTACATAAAAAATATCGAGTGAATTGCATCGACCACAAAAAAGTTCTGGACACTTTTCCCGATACATCTTCAAGTTTGAGCCATTTCTATGGTCTCTAAGGCTCTGTGCTCCACTCTCAAAAATGGCCATTATTGACAGTAACTGACCTGCTAAATATTGTAAAAGTTCTTCATCACGTTCTCAAGTTATACCGAAAAAACAAATTTTTTTTTGCAATTTTGAAGCCCTCTACCGGGTAAACAAGACACTTGAGGCAAAAGTTAAAAGGCTCATCAACTTTTTTTCGAATCAAAGAATCTTCGGTTTTATTTTGGCCACGCAGTTCGAGGACACCCTGTATATATATGCACGCGGTCACTATCTACGTTCGTGGGATTATACGTATGAGCACACTAGTATATGTATATACCTGTGTATCTTTTTTGCTTCACTTTTGAACATATAGAATTGAAATAGAACATGAAAAATAAGTGAATAAATATATCGCCTATGAATAAACATATATAAAAGATTTGTAAACCATTTTTGAATTGAGAGAACGAACAAAAGTTGATGATGCGTGCTCATTGCAACGCAATAAACTACGAGGGCAAGGTGAAAAATCCCTGAAAATAAAACAAGTGGCGCCAAAATCGAAAATTACATGTGACATTTGTGATGTGCCATCTTTAACTAGTACGCATTGAAATTTTCAGACTACTATGTCATTCAGTTCTGTTTTGAACCCATCGAAAGCATGCAACATTGAAAATTTTTGTAAACATGGGAAAAATCGAATTTCGCGCCTTGATTAAAGATTATTTCTCTCTTTAGTTATTGTTCGACATCCTATATGCACGATGCAAAGTAATCATACATTCTTTGGGCTTTAGTTTTTTTATTTATATAAATTATTGTAACAAATATTAAGTCACTCGTATTTTCAGTCGATAGGTATTCATGTTAGAAAAGTGAATTGAATATGTAGCTTAAGTGTGCCATGAATTTTTTGATACTCATAACCACTAATTATTAATTATTTGAGAAATTGCTCATAATATACCGTAAATAGCTAAAAATCGGTAGAATTTAAGTGAACTTTTTAAAAATTAAATTCGTATTTTTACTAGCGCGCTCATACGTGAAAACAAAGTTAAATTTGTATTACACCATAAAAAAATAGATCGAAAAACCTATATTTTACAACTGATTCGACAAATTTGGCAACAGTTTGAAGATTTCTCAAAGTTTCACCAAAAATCAAATTGCGGCCTAACTATTTCATATCTTGAGCTGAGATTTGAACAGTAGTTTCTACACAACAAAAGCTACCTTCACTGAAAATCGGTAGAGATTTGGTCCAGTTAGCTGAGTGATAAAAGACCCCCGAAAGGGTTCGAGAAACCTGTTTTTCGCAAATAAAAGAAGGTTTCGCCAATTTTCAGAGGGAGAAACCTGAGGGTTTTATTATTCGCATCATTACAAACATTTTCCGTCAGGTCGTTAGTCACATTCAAACATTTCCCAACTAATCCGTAAATTGACTCCACTAAAAAGGTTATAAAGTATAATATATCAGTCTCCTTATATTACATTGTTGATTAAAACTAACGTTTTCTTACCATCCTTTGTGGTCGAGTTTTATACCTTTCCATGGTATTGATGCCGATCATATCTATCAACTGAGATGATTTCCCGTCTATAATTACTTCAAATCAAGTCAATTAAATCGACGCTACTGGGCAGGAGCGGTTTGTTATTTTAACCGCAATCGGCGAATCCTCTATTAACATAATCGTAGACACATACGAGTAACGTGTATCGATCGTTTTATGATTATTGGTCTAATAGTCGATTGCATCAGTTAATGAATAGTACTCCGTTTATTTTTAAAAGAGTTATTGGCAATGAAAAGGATATAATTCGAGATCATTTAAAATAAGCCATTTTATGAACAACACCAGTTAAATAAGTAATAACATGAGCCGGGGCTCCTCATGTATAATTTAATCAGATCAATTATGCTTAAAGGTGCAATAGTAGTGAACTGTTCCCAATCTACAGACAAAGATTTTGTTTTCCAGGTTGAGCATTGACAACACATCTATTAGTTCCAGGAAGCTATTTCGCTTGTAATGGAATAATAAGGGATTATCTTCAATAAGTCCTAAATTTGGTAAATTTCGAAAATTGCTTTGCCTTATTGATTGTTTTCATGTTATATCAATAACTTCTAAAATGATTCTGCCATCCCTTCCTTCTAGGAACGAAGTTATTATAAGAAGATGATAATATGGTGATGACTTCAATATATGAGGATTCTTTACAAGTTACCATACAAATATTGTATGGTGTGTGATGCTGAGGGTTTTGGCAAGTTTAATAAATGGACATTGAAAATAGAAATTGGAAACGGATTTTGATTTTGATATTGTAATGGATATTGGAAATGAATTATAGAATTGATTTTGGAAATGGATTTGGAATTGCTATGGAAATTGGAAATCGGAAAATAGAGTGAGTATAATAATTTTTTTTCAGAATTACAAAATAGAAGAAGCCTAGCGCAGCTTTTACGGTGACCCCGTGACCTATTTGGAGGGGAGTGTTTCATATAATAATTTTCGATTCGGGCTTCTCATGAAATGTTATGGTCTTGTAAATCTAGAACACCACCCATCAAAAAATATTTCATTTTACTACCCTAGGGTACAGGCGTACCCCAATAAAAATTAAACTTTTAATTTTATTATAAACTAAAAACATATCTCGTGACAAACTTAGGCTCTAAGTAAATGAATGTTACCAATTTTGAGTCACTTTGAGCATTCAGGGCAAACTTTGGTTTGATGCTCTAAACATATGAACTTTTCTGGGACAGAATGAACATCTGCCAGACGATGGCAGTTTAGATATTGCAATATTGGGTTCTGGCTCCAAGTTTAATATTCTCTCAATAACGGCTTGGAGTTCTGCGGATAAAGTAGGTATTTGTACGCGTTGTTTCATAAGCGGTGTAAACAGATCTATGGCCAGGTTTTTTTAAATACATTCTTCTGTTGGATGTTTTTCCGTTTTCTTCAACACTCGAACACTTACAAAGAATATGTGAATTGATTCCAACTGAATCTAGAAGGTTGTAAAGCATCCTCAGTGGCCAGCGCCTCATTTTTCTTGCAACGGTATAACGATGAGTAAATTGATCGAAAGAATCAACGCCTCCCTTAGTCTTATTTTCCAAATCAAAGATTTCGGGAAGACGTGTCGAATTTGAGTTATCACCTTTGGGGTGCATCGTAGACAACAGAAGAACAGCCTTCTTTTGCTTTGATTTTGGAGGACAATGAGAAAGTATAGTAATAAAATCGCTGAAAGCAAACATAGCCGAATAGTTTTTTCTTCCTTTAACCTGAACAAATAACTGTGGTATTTCAGTTTTATTTTTCTTCAGAGTTCCAACTATGGTTACAGAATGATGGTCGTGAAGCTTTCTAGCAGTACCAGTTGATGTGAACCAATTATCCATGGTAACATTGCGTTTAGTAGGTACTATGGATTGATTTAGTAAAATTTAATGAATAATATTCAGAAACAGGGACTCCTTCTGGAGTTGAGCCTTTATTTGCCACATACACCTCGACATTGAAAAGGTAAAGAGTTTTCGCATCATAAAATTTGCAATTTTCATACCATCTTTATCTGGCTTGGAAGGTATATACATTTTGAATGGACACCGTCCCCTGAAACTTACTAATTGTTCATCTAAACTACAATAATCAGATGGCGTGTAAAGTTCAGAGCATTTAGAAATAATAGTCTCAAATAATGCAAGACGATCATTATTTTGTCGTTCTGCCTTGGTGTCCCTATTATCACTGATGGTAGCACAAAAAGGGGGATTCCTGTATTTTTGATGAAAAGTACTTTTGTAGATGCATAGTGAAATTACTAACACAATTCGTATGTTACAAAGTCAACATACAAAGTTTTTGGTTCACCAGGCTGAACAGTGACAACACGTCCTATAGTCTCAGACAGCTGTTTCGCCCTTCTCATTAGGCTCATCAGTGAGACGAGGCAGACGTGAAGTCACTGGTTAACCAACTTCGGAGTGATTCTTTGAAAGTGATTTATTAAAATAACTCCGAAGTTTGTTGACCAGTGACTTCACGTCTGCCTCGTCTCATTGATGAGCCCAATACTTTTGCATAAACAGCGTTCATGTTTATTACACCAGCGTAGTAGAACAGACCACACAAACCTCTAATTGCATATTTCTTTCGTTGAACCAAATTTTCCTTATTTGTGAACATAAATATGGATTTCAAAATATCTTTCGTGACAAACAAAGACCATGCTTTAGGTCCACTAGACACATCACGAACAGATTCCAGGAGGATTCAAAACTGAATTTCGTGCAGTAGTTCGAAATGTCTTTTTTTCTGGTTTGAACCCGTCTTTTCCAAATGGTTCAAGTCGGTCGATATCTCTGCTATTTTTCAAGATAACAAAATATAGATCGATAAACAAATAAAAGATATACCTAGAGTTCCGAATAAAAAATTAAGTTAATAGTGACAGGGCAAAACTGGAACACCATTTCTCTGTATTTTTGTTGTGTATGTTTCTCGAAGAGAATCTAACTTTTGTATCGCAAAAATAACAGATATCGACCGATCTCGCAACACCCTCTATATTGAATATTCAAAAATTATACTTACAATTTGAACGCACGCAAAACAGCATATTCATACGTAGTTCTTTGTATGGCTTACTCCACGCTGACATAGTACTGACACAAATCTATGTTATCTCTTCAAAAGCACAATCAGAAATAAAATTAATAAATCGATTTATTTATTTTATTTACCTACTTATGTAAATATAGGTACAGTAAAATCCCTGTTAAAAGTTCAATACGGAATTTAAGAGTGGGAATAACCACAGGTCTCAGCCTGAAATTTCCCTTCTGGGTGTACACGAGTAGACTCTGGCTCCGCTAGACTCGCCAATCTTAGACCCGTCCGTGAACCACACGAGTCTCCCTGGCGGAAGCGGCTCAAACTCAAAGTCCTTGTTGTCCCAGTCCGTCCTCTGTGTTATGAGGACGTCTGGTGTTAAAAGCTATCGCATCCTGCGTCAGTCGCAGAATCGGGCAGTTCTCGGCTGCTCTATCCCAAATTTTGACATGAACGCGAGGCACAGATGCACCGACTCATTGACCCAGACCAGCCAGCCGATACGCGGTACCCGCAGCCACAAAATAATATAATAGTTCTATGTGATAAACTGAAAGGGGAAAAGTACCACTTGCAAGCTACCTTGCTCCAAAACAATACCGTTCCTATTTTCACCACTTTCCAAGATGCCGAATCCATACGATGAATAGTAACCTACAGCAAAAGCCTTCACAATGTTCTACACACTCACATTTCATAACAATTTTGAGTACTATAGTTTCTCAAATGATCATGAAAAGTGAATTGAACCTTCATTTTACTGAACAATTAACAAAGTACTTCTACTGAAATCAGTGCAAAAGAACAAAACAAACAAAAATTTTGTGACTATAACTGAAAAACTGAAAAGGGAAAAGTACCACTTGCAAGGGGCTACCTTGTCCCAAAACAATACCGTTCCTATTCTTACTATAGTTTCTCAAATGATCATGAAAAGTGAATTGAACCTTCATTTTACTGAACAATTAACAAAGTACTTCCACTGAAATCATTGCAAAAGAACAAAACAAACAAAACTATTGTGACTATAACTGAAAAACTGAAAAGGGAAAAGTACCACTTGCAAGGGGCCTACCTTGTCCCAAAACAATACCGTTCCTATTCTTACTATAGTTTCTCAAATGATCATGAAAAGTGAATTGAACCTTCATTTTACTGAACAATTAACAAAGTACTTCCACTGAAATCATTGCAAAAGAACAAAACAAACAAAACTATTGTGACTATAACTGAAAAACTGAAAAGGGAAAAGTACCACTTGCAAGGGGCCTACCTTGTCCCAAAACAATACCGTTCCTATTCTTACTATAGTTTCTCAAATGTTCATGAAAAGTGAATTGAACCTTCATTTTACTGAACAATTAACAAAGTACTTCTACTGAAATCATTGCAAAAGAACAAAACAAACAAAAATATTGTGACTATAACTGAAAAACTGAAAAGGGAAAAGTACCACTTGCAAGGGGCCTACCTTGTCCCAAAACAATACCGTTCCTATTCTTACTATAGTTTCTCAAATGATCATGAAAAGTGAATTGAACCTTCATTTTACTGAACAATTAACAAAGTACTTCCACTGAAATCATTGCAAAAGAACAAAACAAACAAAACTATTGTGACTATAACTGAAAAACTGAAAAGGGAAAAGTACCACTTGCAAGGGGCCTACCTTGTCCCAAAACAATACCGTTCCTATTCTTACTATAGTTTCTCAAATGATCATGAAAAGTGAATTGAACCTTCATTTTACTGAACAATTAACAAAGTACTTCTACTGAAATCATTGCAAAAGAACAAAACAAACAAAACTATTGTGACTATAACTGAAAAACTGAAAAGGGAAAAGTACCACTTGCAAGGGGCCTACCTTGTCCCAAAACAATACCGTTCCTATTCTTACTATAGTTTCTCAAATGATCATGAAAAGTGAATTGAACCTTCATTTTACTGAACAATTAACAAAGTACTTCCACTGAAATCATTGCAAAAGAACAAAACAAACAAAACTATTGTGACTATAACTGAAAAACTGAAAAGGGAAAAGTACCACTTGCAAGGGGCCTACCTTGTCCCAAAACAATACCGTTCCTATTCTTACTATAGTTTCTCAAATGATCATGAAAAGTGAATTGAACCTTCATTTTACTGAACAATTAACAAAGTACTTCCACTGAAATCATTGCAAAAGAACAAAACAAACAAAACTATTGTGACTATAATATCTATCGTCGTTCTATGAGACCGCAATGGATGGTAGGCAGTTTTATAAACTTCGACGGTGTGGCTATCACACATCGATTCACGGCAGGTATTTCCAACTCTACCAGTTACCCTTAACAACGTAATTGATCAGCAATAAAGCCCCTCATGTGTATCAAATTACAACTGCTTTTATTCAAGTAGTTTCGAATTCATCATGCTCTACGTGACGTTATTCATACGCGACACTCCATTTGTTGCTGGTATTAAATACGTACGTTCGTTCGAATCGTATCGATCAGATTGGATTAAAAGAACAATATTGATACAAGACCTGTTCCATAAGAAGAAACACTATATATTGTCTGAACAGCTTAAGTCTATATTGGATTCTTCTTACTTACAGAACATCCATGTCTTTATGCAGCGTATTGCATTATTCATTGCAGTATTGCTTTCGAACTCAACTAATCCTGTGAAATCAGTAGGAATGCACTAAGTAATAAATTTATATTGAGAAATATTTCTGAATTAGCGAAAATAAATCACATCTACAATGTTTCTCTTTTCCTTTTAATTTGTTTTTCTCTTCGGATTTATTATTTTACAGAGAATAATTAAGAATAACAAAATTTTTTCTTTTTTCTTTTCCTTTTCTGTCTTATTTATTGTACCAAAGTACGTGTTTACCTATATTTTTAATTATTTTTTTACTTGCAGGACAATAAGAATTATTATCATTATTGAAAATTATAAATATCCGATTAGCTTAAAATCTTCAAGTAGATGGAATATTTACTTTGTTATTACACCACTTTTAATAATAATATGTAAACATTACTATAGTTCCAACAACGACGTGCAATTAGATTGTAATATAATGACACTTCGGTGTTAAAAAAACTATAGCAAAGTTTTCATATCATTATTAAAAGTATTATGAAAATACAGTAATTCTTCTTTCATTCAATCATAATGAAAAATCCGTATTGATATATTTCGCTAAACATGTAAATTTACAATACCTTGCACCGAGTTGGTGAAATTTTGTAATTAAAAGCATTTAAGTTTTCGATATGTTAAAACTTGCAACTTTGCACTTTCAAACTTGCATGCTGGTAGATTACCATACTTTTGACTACACGCTTCGAAAAACTATAATGTTCGAAGAACATCATGTGAGCCAGCGGTGGAATGTTGGAAATAGGTATTCGCATTTTTCTTGAAGGTTTAGAGGTTATAGGCATAAGGAAAGACCTCACTAGACAAAAACTTCCACAACCTCGCCGTTCGACAGAAAAATAAAGTCTGGTAGGAGGAAGTTCGGCAGGTTTTGAGTTTGACAATGGAGTGAACAACGATCATGGAAATATCTATAGAAAAGTGAGAGATTGCTGAACTTTCTACGATGTTCTAGAAAGGACAATGAATCCGTAAGTGTGACATAATCATTCAGACAAATAGTTATCTTCTGGATAGAATCCAAGAGCTCCAGCGTATGTTTTGAAGCCAAACTAGAACAAGTCGAATTTGTGCTTTGTAGATTATGAGGAGCTACTGGGATGTGAAGTAGCTCTAGGCACGAAATGGAAAACCAAGTTTTTGTGAAGTGATTCTCACAATCCACACATGATCATCGTTTCCAGTTTTTCATTAATTGCGTCGACCGGTACCATCATCTGCAAAGCTGTGGACCTTGATAGGTTGTCACCTTCAACAGGTCGTTGTAATGAAGCAAAAAAAGTTGGTGCCAAGACAGATCCCTGTGGAACACCAGCGTTGATAGCCATTTTATCGCCGTCAACTACCACATGTAGTAATCTATCTGGAAGACAACTCGATAGTGAGCAACAATGTTGAGTCGGCAAACCGTTTGAAGGAAGTTTCCCAAGAAGGATTCGCTGCCAGACTCGCTCAAGTGCTTTGGTGATATCAAATGCTGCAGCTAGAGATTCCCCATATTTTTAAATAGCTTTCTGCCATATATGTGTTACTTAGGCAAGCATGTCTCCTGTTGATCTCTGCTGACGAAATCCTTATTCCCGAAAGATGAAAAATGTGAACTTGCAGATTAAAGTTCTCATCGACACGTATACGTACCTATAGATGGGTAGATAGATACTTGTACATATATCATTAACTAACACACTACAATAACATAGAACATGTATAATTATTATGCCTATATAGAGGCAAACAGAGCATACTGAAAGAAAAAACAAGCTTAATATGTTCTAGTGTGATATCCATACGAAGTTGAGCATGATATGACCTCTCAGTTGGTTACTTCTGCACACAATTCATTTCCAAGAATTTGCCTAAGTAAATGCCGCGCTATCTTCGCCAAACCAGGTGTATTTAATTACTTTCCGTTTGGCATTACATTACACAGTTGCCGATATAAATTGCATATTTCTTGATTTGACTTGACAGTTCATATATTTGTTGTGAATCTGAATCTTAATAGAATTAAACTCCAAAAGGACAGAAACAATTCTTCTCAAGACTGCAACCTGGAAAACATGGCCAACGAATAGACTACTCACTTCATCGAAAAAAAATGCCTAACGGTCGTTCTCGAAATTTCGACCAATTTAGCAGACCATAGTAGGCCTTGAAAATATGAATACTTCCTATTTGTCTACATCGTTGAATAGTGCTCAGCGAGCACTATATCTTATAATTTTTGCTTTTGAAAATCGGTCAATGCGTTCCAAAATAAGAGGGTCTTACGGTTTTAAATCGCACACACTGTGTATGTAAATACTTGGGTAATAGTTCACATTCTATATCTATTATATTTATCCTCTTTGCCGAGCTATGATGTCTTTAACTATAGGAAAATTACTGTGTAGTGGTTTTTTAATACATATATTTTGGACTTAAATTAATTAAAATTTCATTTATTGTGTTCGTTGTCGCGTTGTTGAAATTAATGCGATTAAGACGCCTAGTACAACTAGTTTGAGAAGTCCGGTGCTTTAGTAGATTTGAATTAGTTTTCAAAGGTCTTCTGATGATGGTCGTGAGACCGAAACCTAAGTAAAGACGAACATATAATAGATAAATACAGTTATTTAAATGTTCTTATTAACTTGTTCTTTTACTGATATTCCATTGACTAAAGAAATTACTTACACACTTGCTATGACCCTAAAATATATTACTTCATAAGAAGCTGTGAATATTTATAGAATGAACCTATGATTGATCAGTCATTCGTTTTCCCGTTACCTACGACAATGTAAAGAATATTTCCTTCCATCTGTGCAAATAACTTCCACCGCAATATTATGTCCAACAGTCCGACCCTCCTGATGTTAGATCCCGTGTGTCATCACTTGCACCCCCATCTAAAAGACCCTGGGGATCCGACAGAACATTACCGAACTGACGGGTTGTTTTCTTTTATACGTACATGTGGTTAAAGGTTGAACTAAGATAATCACAGTCAAAAGGGTTGGTAATAGAATAATACTTAATTCAATTTCAGCCCACACAAAAGACTCTCATTTCATTAGCATCTTGTGATTAGAATCTGATGATATTCTAATTAGACAAATCTACACCCTATCGGCTCATTTTAAATTGAACATTGAGATAAAGATTTCAACAGCATACAATGCGATTGATCTTTCAGAACGACCATCTTAGGGTATTTCTATATCTATCAACATTTAGCTTTTATCATCACCACTTACGTATGGGAATTTCAATAATCAGTTTAATTCATCCTTCAATTTATTTATTTTTCTGCATAGAGGAGGACAAATCTTACCTGTACCCCCGGGTGTGCCGGATTCTTACCGACTAAAACCCCTCCCGTGTGAGGTTAGTTCTCCTTTCCAGATGGAGCACTGCGGTCGTTAGTGTCCTATTGTGCCCTCACATATTGCTACCTACTCATCAGTCCGGTGTATTCTATGAAATTCAGTAGCCTGTTGTAGGGGATACTTCTAATTCCCTAGGGTGTAGTTTTATCGCCTTCTACGTATGTCCGACAACAAGCCGCGTATGCCATGCACTGGCACAGCACATGAATGGGTGTCTCTTCTTCCACGCTGCAATCCCTGCATGTGGGCTGATCTACCAGACCCTTGGTGTTTGTTGCATGGGGCGTGTCCGGTCAGGAATGCAACAAGATTGGGTATTGCTTGTCTGCTGAACGTGAGGTAAATTTTTCACTCGTTGCTGCCGGAGATCTTTCATTAGTTGCTTGTAGTGCGACATACGGGGCAGTTCTTTCCAGTAGACACGGTGTTTTGTGTCGAACCATTTTTGGATTACAGATTTCGCTGTAATATGAGAGATCCCACAGTTTCAGTCTCTTCGCGTCTGGTTCCTTCAGACTCCCATACTAGTGTCACTCTATCGGGGTTGTGGGGATCAGCTCTTAAAGCCGGGGCGGTTTGCCATAAGCTGACCCGTGGTCCTCGTGGAGGCATAGTAATTGAAACACACAGTTATAAAAGCTATACCTTACTTAATGTAGAGCTTGACGTCATCACGACTTAATGTCTTGCTCTACGAAATAATAATAGTACAAATACTAGTGTACACGATGAGTGATCATTATCAATCTCTCAATATGATGTCTTTGATTATTCTAATTATTATGATATGCCTATGCTCTACTTATGATATATATATAATAATGTAATGTGATGTTATTGTTATTATGTCCTAGTTAATCTGGTCTTAGCATATACATCGATTTATCAATAACTACCTCGAAATACCCTGCTCTCTATGTCAAGATTAGCTTGTGCTAAACAATATGTGACAGTAAACATATTGTTTGTGGGTCAGTTATGAATTATAAACATATGAACTAAAACATTACTAATAGAAATAAGGTCGCATTCTATAATTTGGGGATTTTAGGTAATCTCGTATAGGGATGGAAGATTCCTATACTACAGGGTTCTTTACTAGTGTCGTTAGTTCTTTTACACAATCGAGTACACATTGTAAGGTAACTGTGTATGACTCCAGTGCCTTAAGCACTGTCAGGTTGCTCACTATGATTGTGATTTGTCTATTCTCATAGACTCTCTCCCTCATAATTCGAGCACATGTTATAATAGCTAATATTTTTGCTTGGAATTCTTTCGCAAGTGTCCCTGGGTTCAAAAAAATTATTTCTTATTGATCCGTTGTCTCGACTATTCCAGCACCTGTACTTTTTACTTTTTTCGGTCTGGTGCCTTCGAAAGTCATACAAAATCCCCTGGTATCATATGACTATTGCCCACAGCGTTCTCACACTCATTCAAGGTTTGCATCGTGAACGGTACGGAAGTACTGTGAACCTTGATCCTGTCGGATCTCATCCCCAATGACCGAGGTGATCCAAGCAATCCAAGAAGGCTTCGGCCTTCTTGGTCGGCTTTCCCTTGTCCAATAAGATAAGCTCCTCTTATGGCTCCTGCTTAAACTGCGAGGTGTAGTGGCTCTAATCCCAACAGCCTTTCCATCGCAGCCGTTAGGGTGGTCGACATTACACCTGTTATTCCTAAGCACGCCAGTCTCTGAACTCTGTTCAGGAAATGCTGGGATTCTTTTGATTGTGTTTTTGGCCATCACACGATTGCGGCGTATGCGACAGGTCCACAGGGCCCTTATCGCTTTATTAGTGGTTTTCTCCAGATTCCAAATAGTTAGAGTACTAAACGATGCGTGAACCAGAGCGAATAGCGTCAAGTATTTTCACAGACCCCTCTGCTTAATAACTCGAAAACGGCTTAAGGTACGACTTTGAATATTTTCCACTAAATGTCGATCACCATATTTAGTATGTGTCAAAATTTCAAGTAGATTGCATTCACTGTTTGGCCTCTACACGATGAGGAGGTACCTTGTGACGTATGACCACAAATAGTAATCTGTCAAAGTAGCTTGGAACTAAGATACATACCTGAGGTATGGAGAAGGACCAAGGTCACCTTCATTCCAAAAGCTGGAAAAAGAGATACAACACATCCCAAGTCCCTGCGACCAATCAATCTCATATCGTTCGTCCTAAAAAATGGTGGAGAAACCTACTGATAATTATATCAGAACAGAAATATTGAAACGGATACCTATGCACCCACACCAACATGTATACCAATCGGGCAAATCTGTGGAGACGGCATTGGTGCATCTGACAGATGAAATCTAGAATACGCTGGAGAGCAAAGAAACTATAGTTTGTGCTTTTTTAGATATAGAAGGAGCTTTCGACAATACATCACATGGAACAGTCAAAAGAGCACTAGAAGACATAGGAGTAGATAGCGTAGATAAGGTTGTCGGAACTGCTCTCTATAATAACAGAGACAAAAATAGGACAAGAAACTTTTCCCATCGGCACGACTAGAGGATGCCCACGAGGGGGAGTGACCTCCTATCTGCGATCAGACCGATCACAGCATACTTATGTCTGAGCTATGCCGACGTCATAGTCATATTCGTAAGAAGTAAGTTCGAGAATATCCTACGCGAAATAATTCAAAGAGGCCTTAAATACACTAAAAAATGGTGCCAATCGAAGGGACTTAGCGTTAACTCCACCAAAACCACCCTAGTTCCCTTTACAAAGAAAAGGGATCTTGACCTCAAAACCATCGAATTGGAAGAGACCCTCATTGATTGGAAGTCAGATGTGAAATATCTGGGAATTGCACTAGACTAAAAACTCCTCTGGAACAAGAGTGAAAAAAGGCAACCATTAAAGAGCCCCAAGTAATGGTATGCAGAAACTTTGCTGTGGATATACACGCCAATAGTGAAACCAATCATCACTAATGGGGCTGTGATTTCGGGTAGTAGAACCAATCGAGTTAGTTCAGTATATCGAAAATCCAAAGACTAGCCTGTGTATGCATAACACGTGCAATGAGAACATGCCCAACTGCTGCTATAGAAGTAATCCTAAGTCTCACACCCCTCCATATGGTATAGTGGAGAGTGTGGCGATAAGAGCAGCATATAGAAGGACTAGAGAGGAAAACACTCAACTTAGGTATAGACTCCTCCCTTTAAATCAGCAAACCTGGGACATACCCCAAGATGAGATTGAAAAAAGGCTTCGTGGAAGAATTTGACAAGAATAGTACGAAAACGTTATCTCAGCACTCAGTAGATAGACCATTAAATGATACACAGATGCCTCTAAAACAACAGAAGGAATAGGAGTATTTGTCATTACTGGGTTTGACGAATGATAAATTTTCTTGAGAAATATGGTGTGACTTGTATTTGAAATATGTTCGGCTAACGTTGATTTTTCACCATTATTTTCCTTTATATGTGGGCAAAATGTTCTGTATACCGAGTTCGAATATTCCTTCTAGTTTGGCCCACATAGCATTTTGTAATGTCGGAAACTTTATCAAAGGTGTTGCCTAAACCGTTTTTCAGCTTGTTCTTACATCTGTGAACGGATTTTGTTGCAAATTTAGTAAGGAAATTTTAGAATTTATTAATTAATGAAGGATGATAAGTGAAACTTTTGAATTTTATTGAACTTATTTGAAGGTAGAGGCTCCAGTTTGGTTAATTGGTTGCGTTCCAATTTACTTTTTCGTTTAGCAAGTTATTGGTCAAAGATTCTGTTTAGGAAATCAGTTTCAGTCTAGGCTGAATTCAGCTACCGATGCGATACGGTATCCATTCAAATTGAACAGTTATGCTTTTCTATTTAACCGATCAACATTTGTATAAAATAAAATTTTTTACATAATTAGAACTTAACATAATACACGTCGTGACGAATTTTAAAACTCATTTTGTGGCCTCAGCTAGCATGTGCCAAACAACGAGGTCTATACATAGAGTAGACAACTAAGCCTTTCACGGGTAATTTGTCGGACATTCTGTCCTTCTCGCAAATATGTACTGCGCTCTCACTCGCACGATTTCCCCTTAATTGTCCTCAACTATGACGGTATGCGCGCGTTATGTTATATTTCAAAGTTCTGTTATATTCTTATACTCTTTGTGATACAAATAAAAATGGTTGGCATTTGCAAATCTTGTAAGAAAAATAAAAACTCGCTAAGTCCATATAGGAGTTTTTTTAAGTAAGTTTTTCTTATAATAAAATACGTATAATATAATAGAATCTATACATAACCTACGTGTTTTTTTTTTTTTTTTTTTTGTACATTTAAAAAAGAGTGGTGTGCATTTTTTGATTTGCAAGAAATTCAAATATCGAAGTCTTCTACAGTTTGTAGTGATCATTTTGAAGATAAATATATAACCAATACTGGTAATAGATATGTATTATCGTCAGATGCTAAGCCCACTATTAATAAAGCTGTAAAGAGGTACTGATATATATATATATATATATATATATATATATATATATATATATATATATATATATATATATATATATAATTTCAGATCAGTCGAGAAGGCCGACTAGAGGGCAACCTCGAGCTCCTACCTTCTCGCCTGAAAGCCCAGATAAATGCCGCGGAGCAAGATCTTACGCTCAGGCGGCATGTTGACAAGCCGATACACGGGGTTTTCTATCGAAACATCGAAACGCTCGGCTTGTCAACTAGGCTGACCTTCGGCTACCTAAGGTCAGCCGGGCTTACATCCGAGACTGAGGGATTTACCGCAGCTTGCCAAGATGGCGTAATTAACACCTTGGTCTATCGCCGCAATGTGATGGGTGTGCAGGTCCCTGATGTCAGCTGCAGGGCCTGTCGAAAGGTGCCTGAGACGCTTTTCCACCTTCTGTCGGCATGTCCGGCAAAAGCGGCCTCGGCGTACACCCATCGCCATAATGCGGCCCTACGGGTGCTGTATTACCATCTAAGGCACTCGTACGGAATAGACCAAGAGCCGGTGCTGCCTTACATGCCAGGAGATATTGAGTCCGTTGTCGGAAACGAAAAATGCCAGATCTTCTGGAATTATCCGTTTCCGACCGTCAGGTCCATACAAGCAAATAGGCCTGACGTTGTCCTCCTCGATAAACTAATCAAGACTATGTATGTCATCGAATTCTCCGCTCCGGCAGAGAAGAACATAGTCTTGAAAGAGGAGGAAAAATGGACAAAATATCAAGATCTCCTGTTCGAGCTCCGCACGCTATACCCAGGCCACAAGGTCGTATTAGTGGTTCTGATCATCGGTGTTTTGGGCGGAATTCGGTCTTCGCTGCGTTCAAACTTGAAGATCATTCCGGCCTGTAGGAACTCGGCGCAGATCTTGATAGACCGGATGCAAAAGGCAGTCATTCTGGGTTCAATTAGAATACTTAGGGCACACGATTTAGGAACCTGAAGCTACTTACCGACCGGTGGGGAGGAGTAGCTTCGGTTAACCGCCTTTTAGGTTTTTCTGGCGCGACTGCTGCGATGTCGTCGGAGCTCGCAGCAGCCCCGACCAGGTTTGAATGTAAAAAAAAAAAAAAAGTATATATATATATATATATATATATACACACAATCAATTTGCAAGCAATGTTACCATTATTTATTATTATATTTCTTGTTTTAGACTTAATTTTAATACAAATAAGACTTTGCTCGATACTTCAATTGATAATATGACTGATGTTGTTACGAAAACCTGACAACTTTTTTTATTGTGTTACACACTTATACACATTTCCAATATATTTATTTAACATAATGAAATTATATTATGTTTTATAACTTAACATAATTATCACTCTTGGGGATTGAAGTACGTATTATTTTTCGATTCCACCTGGCATTTCTATTAGAGGCATAAGTTTATATTTCATAAACTCTAAAACTTGTTATACGATATTTCCTATGACTTTTCCAGAAATCAAAATTAAATCTACTCTCCTCACAGATCACCACTTAAATTAGAAATAAAATCAAGATATACGCATTCCGCATTGCTTTATATGTGCATAAACAATAAAAACAAATAATCTGACAACTCGTCCGCCATACTGGAATCATAGATTAGATATTATATATGGGGTAAAGCAAATACCTAATTATCATTTCGGATCCCTATATTACTTCTTCTGCTCCACAACTTTAAAAAGCGCGCCTATTTGATTTTAACAACTTCCTGAAAGTTAAAAATTCGGTGAAGAAGAGGAGACCGTGCGAGTGAGAGCACACTACGAGCGTACTACATGTGCAAGAAGGACAGAATGTCCGACAGGTTACCAGCGGCTCCCTATGCTTAACACACTACTTGTCTACTCTATACTAGACCTCGTTGGTGCCAAAGGTGATAATGTTACGTCTATGGAAGAAAATTTCAAATTTAGGCGCCATATATATGGATGTTCGATTATCGATAGTGCGTAATATTACAAATTATGATTATCTGCTGCTATGTTTATTTTAAAACTTAAGCTCAATTCACTTTTTATTGAAGCGCAGCGAGCGAAGCGATTTGGCATCCACTTGAATCGGAACCGATCAACTATATTTTTAAGATCATTTTTTAAATAAAATCATCACATTGGATAAATAAATCAAGTTAGATTGGTTGAAAGCTGGCAGTCGCTTTTTACGTAATTACCACGTCTCTCGGAAGTAGCACCTCTATTTACCACAAGTCTTCTTTAACGAAGGTAGTTTAAATTGATTCCAATAGACCACGTTACTTACTACTGAGCTTCAGTCTTAAAACTTGCCTAGTGTCAGGATAAATTGACAGAGTAGCTTGTAAGAAGAATAATAATTGGAAGACCTCTGCCAAAATAATATTAAAAATTAAAATTATTAATTTTATATTTGGTCCTTTCGTACTAAGATATAATTTTTAATTGAAGATATTAATGGATATGATAGGATAACCATTCCTTAATAATATGACAGACTGGGGGCCCAGTACCTTTATGAAGTAATACATTTTATGTAAAATTCATTCTTTGATGAGAAAAAATTGGATAGCGCATCTTATGCAGAAACTTTTTTTTGTCACCCGGAATGTCCTAAAGATGAGACAATACAAAAAAATTTAGATATTTATGTCGGTTCGGTCAAAACACCTCGCGCTCCGGTGACGTTCTGCTTTTTAGCCGTCAATTCGGTAAATAAACGAATCTACATCTCGTATCCAACTAGCTGTACATGAATATTTCGTAACTAACTTACTAACTTTCTCCAGTTGCTCCACAAGGAAATAAAACAGTGCTTTTTTGTTCAATAACGTCCATCCATTGATTAATATATTTATCAACGGTAAATCCCACAGTCTATGGTCCATCCCAAGGGTTGAAGTGAAAATAGAATTAATTGGGTCAAGTCTGTAGGGACTTTAATTTTGTGAGACATACACTGACATCTACTGTTATATTATAAAAGTATTCTAACTTGATTGTGTTTCTACCTATGACGGGAGAATGCGCTGTCACTGCTTTTACGTTTTCTTCATGAACTTGAACTTTTGAACTCAATTGCATATCAACAAAACATAATAATTAATGAGTAAATTGTTTGTATGGTCTTTTGAATTTTAGATACTACTACCAATCTACAAATCGTATTTAGATATCATAATTTTAATTAAGTCGTCCATTACTTCTTACCATTATAACAATAAAATGTGGATTACCTATTTTGTTAACTATGACTGAATTTATTTAATAAATGTTGCAATTGCATAAATTCATGCATAGTTAAAAAGGTGAACCTTACATTTATTGGATTGAGTAATATCCAGCAATTTCGTGATGAAAATCCATTATAAAATTATAAATTAAATAACTATTAAAAGTATGATTTTCTCTAATTCAATATATTAAATGCTACTAGTTTCGGTGGTGAGATATACTTTGGGCGAGCTAGATTTCGAACGTCGTCATTTTAGTAAAGCGAAAGTAATAGTTTGAATACATACGCTACAAGCTGAAAATGTTTGAAAGCCCTTTGATATTTTAAATTATGACTATTCAAAATTCAAAAACAAAAATTTGAGTGAATGTTTTTATAAAACTTCCGCAAACAGGATTTGTTTTTCTTTTAATTCTTTTTAATAAAAATATGAAGACATCATTCAATCCAAAGATTGTTTCAGCTTTTAGTTTTGACAGAAATTTAAAGTTTTCAATTTTTGCCGAAAATACAATTATAAGATTCATCTAAATTTTAATGCCTTGTAGGAAAAACGGACTCCGTTCAAAGTGGTCTCAATTTGATTCTATTATCAGCCATATATGACTTCAATCAATGCAATTTCCTGGAGCTTATAATTGTATTAGAGAGTCTGGAGATTAAACTTTACTAAACTCCAACTATTTGAAAAGAATACTCGGTGATTTCAAATGTCGTACGGTAATTGAAAAGTCACAAATCATTATTACTGTAATTTTCAATGTTATTCAAAGCCGAATTCCTTTTGAATACAACGCTCTGCCAGTAGTTGAGTCGGCCCAAGTTGGTGACGCCACAAACTCTAGGTAATGGCATAACCTTAGTAGGCTATGGTTGAAGTGTGTTTTTCGAAAACTACACCCAGCCTATAACTTTTTTCCTATGGAAGTATAGATTTGAAATTTTAATAAGGCATTTGTGACCACTTAAATTATTCTTTGCATTTGCCATGAAGCTGCTCTCATTTCCGGAAGTAACTGAACGTGACATCAACTTTTGATTTTAAAATGGAACAACCTTTATATTTTTTAATATTCGGATAGAAATTTTTCTATTTAAATAACGGTTTTTTTAAGCTCTGTATGATGAAAAATGGCAGATTGAATATTGGGGAATTGATTACTGAATCGAAATTAATGCCAAAGATGGTCTAGACCGGTAATGAAAATCTGACATTTAATGTGGGTTTACCTTTTTATTAGGTAACCAGTGTGCACCACGTACACACTGATATAATATAGGTGTTCCAATTATTATTGTCATGAATGTCATGTTGATTTGAATTGCATAAATCTCATTCAAATTGGCCTTAACAATAATATGCTCAGTTAGGGTTATAATAATATGATTTCACACTTTACGTTTAGTTAAAATGAAAATTAATCTACGTGTCCACTGCTGTGTAATGAAGTTATAACAATATAATTATTGAGATTCACTTATACAAATACCGCTCTGAGTCTACGATTAAGTATAATTAAATATTTATGAATGTATGTGTTGTGATAAATGATAATATACAGAATAAACTGAACTTTAATCCTATTTTGTACGATTACGAAATTTATGTTGTATTACGTATTATCATATACCCCACCGGTCCCCTCCAATAAACCATATCTTTACCCCTACTCTATCCTGTTGGCCTTTGCTTTCGTCTGTCGCTACGTCGCTAGCCCTAACGAGTTTATTATTGGTTTGTTTACTATTCCAGCAGAGTATCTGAGTATCTGTGGCTCTGGTACTTAATTATCAATATCAAATCAAGTCGTTTGTGTCACTGTCCTACACTTGACAGAAGAGCTCTGCTTGAAATTGAAACTGCATATTTAGCCATGGCAACTTCATCCCTAACAAAACTATTGTACTCAACAACTAAATCGGTGTTGAGTCAAAATGTCAAAAAGAATATAAATTTTTATAGCACTGTGAACACAGGTGAGTTGATTTGATTTTTAATCGAACATAAACATGAAAATAAATTTATTTATAACCACATTACCTTAAAATTTCTCAAATATTTATAAAATCTCGAGTGTGTCTACCGCCGCGTCCTAACGGGTATATTAAAATTACTATCTCCACGTCCGACAGGGATTTAATATTACTATGTCTACGTTCGACGACTGATGATCGAATCAACTGTTGATATACCGAGTTCAATATTCAACTTTCGATGATTATCCGTCGTGTATGAATTACGTACTCCAAGCGGCAAGTTTTTAAAATTATATTTTTGGTAATTTTAGGTTTGTAGGTTATTTGAAAGTTGGTTTTAGTTGACTGATGTCCTTCGTTGCATATTATTTAAGTGGTGGATGGTCGATCCAAACAATCACATTGCCATTTCCGATTTCGAAACTCCAAGCGGCAATATTTTTGAATTTTCCTTTCCCTTTAACACATTTATTGTTAAAGTGCATGTAATTATTTGATGTTTCCTTCTTTATATATTATTAAAGACTCGATCAAAAAAATCCCATTACCATGCGCGCAGCTTTTATGTCGGCCAGACCCGCCGTTGCAAGTCGGACAATTTGAATTCGGCATATCAACAGTTAATTCCCCCGTCCGCCGTCGGACGTGAAGATAGTAACATTAATATCGCTGTCGGACGTAGAGATTGTAATTCTAATATCTCCGTTTGGACGTGGACGTAGACGGTCCCTAAACCTAAAATCATGCATTTTAGGTAAAGATTATTTAAAGTTATTTAAAACTGGGACCCTCGGGTCAAAACATATTATGGAATTTACAAAAAGTAAATTGTTTACCGCGATTGCCGATTGTTGTCATTGATTATGATAAGTTGTTTGGTAAGCTGTCTGCTGTGACATTAGTTTCATTCGTTTAAGAACGAAAACCGGGCACAGGTATTATAGTTTATTTTATTTATTAATTTTATAAAACTGATGAATTTATGGATTCAAAGAGTTCTATATATAGAGTAGACAACTAAGCCTTTCACTGGTATCTAAACGGACATTCTGTCCTTCTCGCACATGTACTGCGCTCTAACTCGCACGATGTGCGCGCGTTATACTTATTCTTGTATTCTTATACCGTTTGTGATAGAAGGGGAGACCTTGCGAGTGAGAGCGCACTAACATGTGCGAGAAGGACAGAATGTCCGACTAGTCACCAAGGCTTTCCTATGCTTAACACACTACTTGTCTACTCTATATATATATAACTCTTAAGTTGGTAAACCGAAGTTTTTAGATGGTCTGTTAGCGTTTGATTGGGTTAACCCACGGTCGTATACACAGGTCTGGAAACTCTTTGGTTGACTTGAGTCTCTTACGGGTCGCCTAACTCGTAGTTTCTCGCTCAGCCACCAGCTAGCGCTTGGATCACGAAGTGGTAAAACGATTTCTATCCGGAATCGCAAGCATCCACTTTTTTCGCATTTCCGCATCTTTCGGCACTTTAAAATCTTGCTTTACACTTTTGTACCCCGTTTTGCGTTTCGGCACAATGCACGATTTCGTAATTTGTTTCTGAAAACGCAGGTATTCCTTGTGTTGACAAGTCAACTGACAGTTGTCAGAAGAGACTCCTGCGTGACGACTTTTGGTACTACGGGTCAGTCGACGCTTAGCGGACTCACTGCTCACATAGGAAACAACCTCGAGTTTCCAGACCTGTGTATACGACCGTGGGCACGTCGACTTTCGTGTAGTACCAAAAGACGCCACGTAGGGGAATCATAAAAAGCGTCACGTAAGAGTATCATCTTGATCTCTATGAAGAGTATTCTGTGACAAGTGTCAGTTGACTTGTCAACACAATTTTATACGAAAGTTTTAACGTTCAGATCTGAATAGCGCTTCCGGCTCCGGGATTTTCACGTAGCCTATCGAAATTAGAAGGTTCGAATTGTATAAAAACACAATTGCATGAACGAAAGACGTCCTATGTAATTAGCTACGAACGTAATCATTTTGACATATGCCTCGAGGGGCTCGCTACGCGTCAGTTAGAGTTTATACTTTTTACCTCGATCTTGTTAATTCGGGGCCATTTTATGCCCCGTGCGGCCGGAGCCAGTTGTAATAAAGTGTTTTCGGCTATAGGCCGCTAGCTTTTACCCGCTTTGAGTATATATTAGTAGCTAAAAAATTCCCTTTGGTACATCGCACGTCAGACGCTAGTAGCTGACAGCTGAGAATACCTCAAACTGTTTTAATTGAATTTTCCTATTTAATCGACGTTTTGGGCCCGAGACTATGCTATTTAGTTGGCCCCGTTCATGAACTAACGACATGGAGCGAAAACCGCATGCGAAAAGACCTCGTTAAGACGCTCTATGTACCGTAAATTTGCACTTTTCTAACTCGCGAGCTACGCGCTCCTCACGTGAACGTCATTCGATTTATCGAAAATTAACCAATTCAAAACAGTTTTTCGACCTTTTAAAAGGTTCAAAGTTAACATTTCGACAATTTTAAGCTATGCTCAAACGGTGTAAATGGGCATTAGTAACACTGCTTGCGATTCCGGAAAGAAATCGTTTTACCCCCTCTTGATCCAAGCGCCAGCTGGTGGCTGAGCGAGGGACTACGAGTTTCACGACGCGTAAGCGACTCAAGTCAACCATAGAGTTTCCAAACCTGTATGTACGACCGTGACCGTGGGTTAACCTGATAACTTTAATACTCAGTTTCATTGTGTATTGAATGAAGTAATAGTGGAAAGCAGCGAAAACTATATTTTCGTTATTGTTGAATGTTTGTACAAAACTGGCATAAAAATTATCAACCTATTAACTAAAAATTGAAAAAAGTATTATATGTATCTACTCTCAAATATTGTAAATATTACCTACATATGTAATGAATGTCAAATGTTTATAAATATTCCAATATCAGAATCTATTTATTTATAACCCTCTTCGGAAATATCACCGTGTGATGAAACAACTTTCAGCAATTAAACTTTGCAGCTCATGTAAATTTAAATTTTTGTTTTATTTCATTCTATATATTTTTCATCAACATCTGCCTAGAAAATAATAACGAGTGACCTTTTTTGTCCCAATTTCAGGAACTTTGGAGTATATCAAGGTACATAAAGCTGGAGCAGCCAGCAACATAGGAGTTATCACACTTCATCGTCCTAAAGCTTTAAATGCACTCTGTAATGGTTTGATGCTTGAACTAGGACGAGCATTGGAAGAATTTGACAATGATAACGGAGTGGGAGCCATCGTTATTACTGGCTCAGAAAAAGCCTTTGCGGCTGGTGCTGATATTAAAGAAATGCAAGGAAACACTTACTCGAAATGCACCAACGAAAGGTTCTTGAATCATTGGAGTAAAGTTGCAGAAGTGGCAAAACCTGTCATTGCAGCAGTTAATGGTTTTGCTGTAAGTTTTTGAATGGAATTTTTATAATCCCAAACTATAGGTTTCAAAATAAATATTAGATCAAGCATTTGAAACTGGTAAATGAATGACCATGGAAAAATACATGATAAGCTGCAATCAATAAAGTATTATTAGTCCAGTCAATAAAGCGTGGAAATAAAAAAAGTTTCTTATAGGAAGATGGATCAACAATTTTTTTTTTTGCATTACCTTCCATGAGTCCTCTAGGTTATTCGTGACTAGCAAGCGAAGTGACTACCCCCCCCCCCAACACCCCCAAAACTCAAAATTACCCCCTTTCTCACCCCCCATTTAAAAAAAAATGCAAAATATAGCAAAAGTGAAAATGCCCCCTAGTAGAAATAGAAATGCAGGAAAAATTCGGAAAACTGTGAAAAATCTGGTATGAGAAAATTTCAAATTTAAGCGATATTAGCATGTTGCAAGTCATTATATGGGTTTTTCGGATCGCTGATCACGAATCTGCCATCAGTTATCCAGGAAATCAACCTGGATAGTGAATAATTGGACAATTTTGATTGAAAAAATTTTTTGATAATGTAATCAGAGCAAGGAAATCAGATAGCAGTTTCGTGATCAGCGACCCAGAAAACCTACTAGGGGGCATTTTCAGTCCTTAATTTTCACTTTTGCTATATTTGGCAATTTTTTCAAAAATGGGGGGTGAGAAAGGGGTTAATTTTGAGTTTTGGGGGTGTTGGGGGAGGGGGGGGTGCTATTCACTTCGCTTGCTAGTCACGAATGACCTAGAGGACTCATAGCAGGTAATGCATCTTCCTATAAGAAACTTTTTTATTTGGTCGATTTCCCCGCTTTATTGACTGGACTATATGATTCAAGGCTCCCATGATTCATTATTTTTTCACGAAAATTGCATTCAATAAGTAACTTGAAAGCAACATGTAACCAGTAGATAAAGATAATATTTGATTATTCATTAATTTGTGATTTCCCCTTTTTCATGAATTATAAAAGAGACAAACAGAATCTAGTAACTCAAAATTGCCATCTTCATTCTTTGGGATACACATCCTAGTTTTCCAACTTCTTTCTCAACATACAATTTGAATGGTGTGAGGGTGAGTGAATCTCCCAAGATTAGAGGTTTCCTTTTGTGTAAAATTAGAACCTATTCATTATGCTTGGTATAAGTTTATTCAAATGGAAATCATATATTGAACCCAATTGGAATATGACAAATGCTGTCATCAATATTTGAACTTGCTTAGTTTCAAATTGGTCTCCTATATACTTAAACAAGGGTGCTAATATCATAATATAAAATATAGCTGCATTGATTTGTATGTCACTGTAAGTAGATATTTATTTAACCCTTAATATGCTGTACATTTTTTGGCAACACTAATACCGATGTGGGGTCCTCAAGGGACCATTGATTTCAAGGGACAATTGATTTCAAGTAAATCTGACGTCAAAATCGTGATCAGCGACCCAAAAAACCCACTTGATGCATTTTAAATTCGAAATTACTCTTTTGGGGGCCATTTCTGACCCGCAAGGGGAGAAGGGTGACCCCTGAGGTTTTATGTGTTATTAATGATCCTGATAACCCCACGAATCGAATCCCATCTACATGTCTTTTTTTTATTTTACGGTTCGTTGCCTGGAATATCAGCTCGACTATCAAACTGTGTACCGTACCAAAGGAGCGGAAAACATTTTCTCCCTGAGGAAACCCTCGGGTTATATGTGCAAAGCATTGGTTACATCTTAAATTAACCTTGGAACCTCTGGGTATTTATCCACTATTAATTGACAACATATCACCTACTCTAGCGAATCTAAGTCTAATGTACAATTGTACAGTGCAATAACGCAATAAAAGGACCGTTGAGCTTTAAATAAAAACCTGTTAACATTTAGTTCACGGCATAAATCGTATATTTTAATTAAACGTATTACGCATATTAAAAACTGCTGAGAAATTACTCTATGGCTGCTTCTTTTATATTGTTTGTATATGCAAGCAGCGGAAATCAAAAATAGGTTTATGGAATTCCGTAATTAATTGTATAATTAATGCAAGACGTTGTATTTATAGACATTAATTACGATTTCGTTTCGTTGTCAATCGTCTTATCACTAAAACATAAACATTATTTTAGCCCCTCACAACTGCAATATATCAAACAAAATCGGTTGTTGCTTGTTGTCCTTTTCAAATGGAAAACATCCTTCAGTATGTTATTATTTGATACATTTAATAAACATGGTTTGAAATTATTCAATAAATAATAAACAAAAAGTTTAATGTCGGTTTGCTAAAAATGTGGATCACAGAATTAACCCTTCGTTTAATTTGTATCGGCTTCAGTAATTTTTGGGCGATTATTTCGAGAATTGCTTAGAAATCAGTTTCTAATATTCTAACAAAATTACGAAAACTGCTCGCATCTTCCATATTCATATCAGAAATAAGTCCTTCTTCATTGTCCAGGATACTTTTTTCTACTAACGCCTTTTCCGTTTTTTATTTTTTGAAATATTAAACGCAGTACAAACACCAGCAGCTATTTCAGAATCAGGTGTAACTACTAAAATCTGTGGACGTAAAACATTGTATCATCAGTCAGTCAGGCGACTTAATCTTCGAATAAACTAATTTTCTTGTATCCATATATACTGATTTGAATAAAAAACGCAACACCTAGTAATAGTTGAGCAATTTAATTGAAATTTTTACAGAAGAGGCACATTAATGTAACTAGTAAATGATAAGATGTGAAGCGAAAAATCAACATAAATAAAAAAAGTTATTTAATAATGAGTGACCCGACCGCGATTGAGCTAAAGTTTAAACAAGATGATCAATGTCGCCTTGAGGTATCCCATCCCAAGCTTCTTGGATACAAAGTAGAAGATCATCTAAATTGGGGGGGGGGGGGGGGTTGTAATACACTCGGTCTTGTACCGATTATATCCCAGACATGTTCAATCGGCAAGAATTGATTCGGTGAACGTGCAGGCCATGGAAGCACCACCACATCAGCATCTTCTAAATACTGCGTTGTAACCCTTGCCATGTGAGGGCGGGCATTATCCTGTTGCAAAATTGAATTAATTAATCCCCGAAGATACGGCACTGCAACAGATTCCAACACGTTGGTTATGTAATTGGCTGCATTCAAATTGCCCTGGACGAAAACTAGAGGTGACATAAACATATTGCACCCCAAACCATTACCCTCAATGTAAGGGCAGTATGACGTTCAACAGCAAATTGCACATTTATTCTTTCCCCAAGTATACGCCTCACCCTTCTACGCCCATCGTGGGCCCACAAATAAAATCGCGACTCGTCACCACATGATGCCATTCCTGCACCCAGTTCACTCGCTCATTACACCACTCCAGCCTACAGGCGCGATGGTAAGGGGAAGGCATAAAAATGGTCGGTAGGAACGGATCCCAAAAGACCTTATCCGTTTATAGACGGACGCCATGGGGTCTTTGTCCTAAAGCTTCCATTTAGTTATTTCCTACGGCTCGTATAGTGGAAAACCTGTCTCTTAGGGCCAATGTTTTTAGGTGGCGTTCTTCACGATCTGTAGTCGTCCGGATCCGCGGCGACGCTCATTGAGGCCTTCTTCAGACCATCTTGACCAGCATCTTAACACTGTTGTAACGTTACGACCCACACGGTTGGCAATTTCCCAAAATGAAAATCCACCCTCCCTCATACCAATAATAATCCGGCCACGTTCAAACTAAACTCTCTTAACTGGCTTGAAAACATCCCTCTTCTTCTTTACATAAAAAACATAACAAAAACTGAGATAACGTTGGGGTTTTTTATTGAAACTTCAATCATTTCTTGATTCTATTGAAGTATTCCTTCTGTGAAAATTTCAGGCATATTGCTCAACAAACACTAGATGTTGCGTTTTTTATTCAAATCCGTATATACAGTCTACTGACAACCGAGATACAAAGTTCCCACCGATTGTATTCAGGTTTGCACTAGTCTTAAGATTACAGTAATTGAAGTTGTTAAATAAATGTCTACTTAGAGACGTGCAATTCAATGTACCTGAATTTGATGGTATTATATCTAAATAAACACCAATTAGATAAAAGGTTTAAAATACTAATTTGAATATAAGACAGTAAAAGGTGGGGTTGTGACGTTACACCATCGGAATGAAATGGAAAATTGAATAGTACTTAGAACTTGCTTTTCCCATTGCAATTGTGTCTAATTTTGACAACCACAATACAATGTTTCTTTCAATGATCATTGCTTTCATTTACAGTTGGGTGGTGGTTGTGAAGTAGCTATGATGTGCGATATCATTTATGCAGGGGAGACTGCCAAATTTGGACAACCAGAAATATTGATTGGAACAATTCCTGGATCTGGAGGTACTCAGCGTCTTCCAAGAGCTATTGGAAAGTCTAAAGCTATGGAAATGGTTTTAACTGGTAAATGGTTTTCAAATTATTTCTTTTTGTACATAATAATTTTCTATATTTTTATCATTATATACATGGCATATGAATAATTTTATTTTTTCTTAAATCTAACTCACTGATTGATTGATTTACTTTCCAATTTTTCTAGGAAATATGATCACAGCTCAGGAAGCAGAGAGAATAGGTTTGGTCAGCAAGGTGTTCCCTGTTGAGAAATTGGTAGATGAAGCTGTCAAACTAGGGGAAAAAATCTCTTCAAATTCTCAAATAGCGAATGCTTTGTGTAAAGAAGCGGTAAATGTGTCAATGGAATCTTCTTTGAGAGAGGGCCTTCGCTACGAAAGGGCACATTTCCATGGTACTTTTGCCACTGAAGACCAGAAGGAAGGTATGAAAGCTTTTGTGGAAAAAAGGAAAGCTGTCTTCGAGAATAAATGATCCAATAATGTGTAATTATTAGTTTTGAAAGCCATATTTTATAAGATTAAATTTTTCAATGTACTGTGTATTATTTTTCCTGCCCCCAGGGCCCTTTTGAATTTTTTAATGTTTGCAAATAAGATTTTCAATAATATAGGAATTTCAGGATGTTGAGGCAACCAGGGGAAGTACTTTTTTTAAATATTTTGACTACATCAGAGGAAATGTTCATGGAACATCGTATGAGTCGGTGGTGAAGTGTTGACAGAGGCAAAGGCGTATCTAAGGAGACTCGAGGGGCATCTGGTTTGTTCTAAATTTCATATATTCGACGTTCTCAAATTTCTAATTTGAGAATCTGCACTGCAAAAACCAAATTTTTGTAAGCGTTTTAAACTTCAGAACACATCTTTCTGATGACAGAACTGCTAGCGGGTGCGAATTGTCCGCGAGAGAGGTGGGCATCGGAATTTTTCTTAGAACTTTGGGAGGTTATAGGCATCTCGGAAGACCTCGCAAGGGGCAGTAAAAATCGAACTCGACAGGCGGTCATTGGTCGATTTGAATTTTGAAACACAATTTTTTACAACTGCAAAAAGGGATGCAGTGCTAAATGTGGTTGCAAAAAAGTCGGACTGTTTTGTTCTCTGGCATGGACAAATTGTCAAAGCCGGTCGTGCTCTAATGTTGAATCACAAACAATGGAGGATTCGTTTGATTCCGACGAAGTGTCATGCGATACATCGCTATTGACGCAATTTACTTGCATCCAAAATGAAGATGAAGAAGAAGCAGGAGAAGAAGAAGAAGAACCAGAAGAAGATCGAAAAGAAGAATTTGAAACTTACGAATCAGGCGAATGAACTTCACCACTTTTTTTTGATTTACATCTATCTTTTATGATAAAACTTACCGTTTTGCTGAAAATCGCGAAAAACTCATTTTCTTGACTTTTGACCTTGAATAAAATTTTTTCCATACACGGGAATGATGGGGAACTTTTAAATATTATTTATAATTATGTTTTGAACATAATTTTCAGCTTGTTGGGATTTTATGCACCCTCGAATGTCTAAATTGACCGGACTAGAAAGAATGACTACTTTGTTTTAATACCACTTTTATTAATAATAACGTGAAGACGTAACTATAGTTACAGTGCCATTATCAAACCAATAGAAAATTATATATTTGTTTGATAATGGCACTTCGGTGTTGAAACTATGGTTACGTCTTCACGTTATTCTGAATAAAAGTGGTATTAAAACAAAGTAGTTATTCTTTCATATAATCAAAATGATAAAGTAACGGCTTCTACCATCGATTTTTTGCATTAAAAACTTCTTAGGTAATGTTATTGAATCCAAAAATAAACTTACAAATAACAAAATTTATATAATGTACACCCAGCGTTGATTTCTACTTGGGTGATTCTCGGGGATTTACTTAAGCTTTCGAAGTTATTGGTTCCAGGCCCACATACTCATTCTAGTTCATTCTGCTGTTTTACAGCCACCCGAGTACAATTTAAATTGCATTATTTATCATGTTATCTCGTGATGTGGCATGCCCTAGGTTTCCTCTCTGAACTACGTCGCAGAGAATACTCTCGAACTTGTCTTTTGCGAACTTCATATGAAGTTGACATACAATTAGGCTCCACATGAGTGGAGCCCATAGAATAAATGGTGAGAGGACGGAACTTTTGTTACCCCAACGTAAATGAGTAGGTGAGGCGACAGAGATATTCATACCACAGGTGTGACTCATTAAAAGCTATTTACGTCTGTCGTCCTTTCTTGCTTTGACTTTTCATAACCAAAATTTGTGAATATGATCAGTTGCGGATCATGTGGATGCAGAGGCTAAGCGGGGATTGTGCGCGCCCGGGGCTATCATAATTGCGCCCCTCCACGTCCCAGCCTCTTGATTCTTAACAATATTTATTTTCGTATACAACATTGCCAAATATATCTAATGAAAGAAACAAGGGAATACAGTTTTTAATAGTTTTAAAGTACCTTTCTTTTAAACTTACATATATTCATTTAACAAGAAATCTAGATATGTATTTTACGAGCTTTCATTGATGCAAACGTATCTATTATGCCTGATGCATCAATCGATTCGAGAGTCTCTTTCTCTATACTCAACAGAGCTGAGTCCGACAATCTTTGTTGCTTCATTGATGCCCGCAAATAAGTTAATAATAACTTTAACCCGCTGAAGGACCACTCACAATAGATACGGAGACAGTTAGCAGGATCTGTAACGCAACTCTTAAATTCGGAAAAACATCTTTACTGTATAAGAAATCGGAGTAGTTCGATGGGGATATCGATAACATTTTCCCGTGAACGTAGTAACATTCTGCAGTCAACGATGTCGTTATACAATCCAGTGCCATCAACGTCAGTAGCGTACAATTCACTTTCACACCGCCTGACCGTCCAGCTGCTCCGATTTCGATATTGTTATTACCGAGTACCGATTGTACAAATTAATACAACGCCGTTAATTTTCCGAGAATTTATTTTTTTATTTTGTAATTATAATTTTTGTCCGCGCTCCGTAGAATCCGCTCCGCTACTTTGACCAAGTCCGAAGGTAAATATTCTACAACTAACTCCAGTTTCAGCTCACATCCCGTAAACCAAATAATTTATTTGTGTTGGGGAAAAACCGACTGTTTGCCCTCAGATCTCCTTTACCGTAAACCGAATAATCTATTATTTGCGTTGGGGAAAAGATCTGACACCCCTATAATTAAACCAACCTCTCACAAACCGAATAATTTATTATTTGCGTTGGAGAAAAGACCTGACATCACTACAACTAAATAGACATCTCGTAAACCGATTAATTTATTAATTGCGTTGGAGAAAAGACGTCCCGTATACCGAGTAATTTATTATTCGCGTTGGAGAAAAGACCTGACATCTCTACAATTAAATGAACCTCTCGTAAACCGATTAATCTATTAATTGCGTTGGAGAGAAGACCTGACATCTCTGCATTGATATAGACTTCCCGTATACCTAGTAATTTATTATTCGTGTTGGGGAAAAAGACCGGATACGTACAGAACGAATATTAGCCACGAACTCGTAAATTCCAACGATTCGAAATCAATTGACCGCATGCATCGACTGCTCGAGAGATACTAAATAACTATTAACGTATTTCAGCTTATTTCATACTACGGGTCAACATTCCAAACGTACACTACTTGGCGCCTTCGTTTTTTCCCTCTAATATCATCTGTCCGATCGAAATCGCAATCGAAATCTGAACCACTCATCAACTCTGCAACATTCAAGAGGAAACCAAACTTCTTGTTCAGATTACGAAGACGCTGAAAACGATTGTCGAACTCAACCAGGATCCTATCAATAGCGTTTGCCAAAACGCGACGTTGTTCCTCCTCTGCTGAAAGGCCTGCATCTTCAGCTAACTCTCCAGGCATTCGGCGACGTCTTCTTCTCCGTTCGACGTTGATTCTCCATAGGTCACATTTTTGTTTCGAGTCTGCGATCGCGGCAGTACATAAATCGTCTCGAATGTGTGCTAAGTCGTGTTGAAGAGAATCGAGGTCGTTGGCAGCATCTGCAAAATTCATTGCAGGATCTTGCAGTCTTTTTTGAAGGCGTTCAATTCTCCGCAAATCTTGGTCCCAAAAGTAGAGAAGGCTGCGAAAGTCTGACGTCAGCATTCTGTGTGCAAGGCTTCCCGCTTCAGTTCTAGTTTCCGGCGTCAATTCTGCATTTTCACTCATTTTTTCGAACAGATCCAAAATAGAATCGAGATGTTCAAAGACGATACTGACAGCGTCATACCTAGCACTCCATCTGGCTTGAGATTCCTGTTTCACTGTTCTCTTCACTGCACTTTTCAGCAAGTCCCACCGTATAGTTGACTGAGAGACGAACACGTATAAAGCCTCTATAGTGCCGAAGAAAATGATGACAGATGCCTTCTTGATTAGCTGCATGAAGTTACGGGACGAATGTTATCCTGCTGTTCAGATAGCTGTGCGCCCTAAATTTTTATAGTGAATTTCTTTTCCGTGAAACTATTTTCCTACAGATTTTTATAAACTTCGACATTTCCAAATTTGGCGCCCCCTTGGATCCGGCGCCCAGGGCACTAGCTCCCTCTGCCACCCCCTCACTACGCCACTGTGTGGATGTTCTCAAACATACATTCCATCAGTAACTATTATTTTCCTAATTTTTTAATTAATTAATTTTCCATTGAAACCAACTGTAATTGAATCAGCCGTTACGTGATGAAGTCAAAGATACATATGTAAATTCACAAAATTATTTTATAGCGCACCTTAAACTCTGATGCGGAATAATCCACGTCAATGGTAAGCTAGAACCACTCTCCATTGTGAGTCTCTGGTCGTGTAGATGGAAATAATGTTTTATCCTATTTCTGTATCTGCTACTCTGATAGAAAGCAATTATTATTGAGACATCCACCAGTTGTGCTATTTATTCCTCTATTCTAGTGCTCTTTTGACTGCTTCGTGTGGTGGGTTGTCAAAAGACCCTTCTACATCTAGGTATTACAGTTCCTTTATTCTCAAGAGCAGTCAGTTGCACCAATGTGGTCTCGGTATGCGAAAATTAATAAGTTTCAGTTTTGAAACGATCTTACATCACTTGCAACTGACTTTGGAAGAGTTAAAAGAATTCTCAGCACAATTAGCATATTATATATATGTTATCACAATATATATTTGTTGAATGGTATTTTAATAATGTAAATCTTCCATCTATCGATGCTACAGTTGTATCAAGAATGGCATAGTCGAAATTGACTCTTAAATTTGTTTTTGAATCTGCAACGGGTTCATATTTAGCTTCAGAGTCTGAAAGTCTCTTTTTTGATCTTTTTCGTAATGGTCTGTTTTCTTCAAACACGGGATCTAATTCTAAATCATTAGCAATATTAGGCTATCGGATCTTTTACCTATATAGAATATGACTGTAAATTTTCGAATTCCTTAAACAATCTACTGTCATATATATGTTTTTTGTAATAGCTCACTATTAACATTAACTTTATTTAATACGTCATACCATATTAAGACTGCGAGTACAAACTCAAACGATTTTATTTTTTTCTCCAGCGAGTCTGCTTCATTTCTTGCGTCCAGGTCGCGGTTCATAAAGTGCATCATAAATAACTGGAAGAAAATATTTTCATGAATTTATTTAATTAATTAGTAATTAAAACTGAGCTTGTACCATCACCAATAATCCAGTTTCTATTGAATTCGTTGAATTCGTACTATTTTTCATATTCTATGATGTAATTAATGTTATTATTAAGCTTGATGCCTTTATTTGCAAACCGAATGTGAATAAGAGTTGGAATTTATCAATAGCGGAGCAATGACAACCTCATCCTTAACTAAATCTTTGTATTTGACAACTAATGTATTGTTAAGTCGAACTGTTAGAAACAACATACGTTTTTCTAGTCCAGCCAAAATTGGTAAGTGGTTTCACATTTTATAACGAATATAATACATATACTCAACTTATTCAATGTTGCATTGTTCAAATTTGAGAAATTGCGGTACGAAGGCAAGCTGAAAAGTCCCTGAAAAATAAAACAGATGGCCCCACAATCGAAAATGAGAATTTCGGGACTTTTGCAGTTTAATCGAAGATTAATAAGTTGCAGTCTTGAAAAAAAATCTTTCATCACTTGCAACTGACATTGGAAGAGTTAAAATAATTCTCAGCACAATCATGATATTATACAGGGTGTCCTCGAACTGCGTGGCTAAAATAAAATCGAAGATTCTTTGATTCGAAAAAAATTTTATGAGCCTTTTTACTTTTGCCTCAGGTGTCTTGTTTAGCCGGTAGAGGGCTTCAAAGTTGCAAAAATAATTTTGTTTTTTCGGTATAACTTGAGAACGTGAAGGACGACTTTTACAATATTTGGCAGGTGAGTTACTGTTAATAATAGCCGTTTTTGAGAGCGGAGCATAGAGCCTTAGAGACCATAGAAATGGCTCAAACTTGAGGATGTAACGGGAAAAGTGTCCAGAACTTTTTTGTGGTCAATGTAATTCACTCTATATTTTTAATGTAGATAGCTTATCTAATTTGAAAACTTTTTTTACTCTTAGAAAATTTTTATAAAATCAACGGATTAGCTTGAAAAAAATAATTTTCGAGTCTCTGCAATTCTGGTTTACTAATTTTACTTGATTAAAATACCTTAGTTGCCTTCGCTTTTCTAATGTCATTTTGGCATTTGGAGAATTTATTCTCAAAACCGTCAGTTTTTACTTTGCCTTCCGTAAAAATTTTATAAAATTATGGCTCAAAATTTCACTAACACTGAAATGGTTAATATCTCGGTAAAACACGAATAATAAAAACAATAGAAATGGGGAAACGATGTGATTATTTAGGAAAAACAAATGCTAAATTAAAAGAAACAACAAAACTTTTTGGGAAATCGCTAAGGCATCAATTGTTCGAAATGTTGCCCATTTTCCTGAATACACAAATTAATTCGTTTCAAGAAATTGGATTGAACTCTGGCTAGTACTTCAGGATCATTCTTCACTAAATCCGCTTCATGATTAATTCGTTGCAACAACTCCTCTCGTGTGTTTACTGGAGCTGCATAAACTTTCGACTTCAAAGCGCCCCATAGAAAGAAGTCGCAGGGCGTCAAATCAGGGGAGCGGGCCGGCCAGTTCACTGGTGCATCGTGTCCTCTACCTATCCAGCGATCTGGATATTCCGCATTCAAATGTCGCCTCACAGCTAATGTGAAATGAGCAGGAGCACCATCATGGATAAACCAGGCCACGTCGAATGTGTAAGGGCAAGTCTTCCAACAGTTCAAGTAGCCTTTGTTCCAAAAAGTTCAAGTAGTTCTCCCCGTTCAATCGATCGGGTATAACGGTAGGGCCAATAATAAAGTTATCCACAATTCCAACCCAAACATTGATTTTAGTTTGATTCTGAAAATATGTAACTTCCGTTTCATGAGGATTTTCATCAGCATAGAAATGTTCATTATGGAGGTTAAAAAGACCACATCTCGTGAAAGTATCTTCGTCCGTGAACAGAATTCTTCTACAAAAATTGGGGTTTGCGGTTTGTCTTTGGACAATAAGCCGACAGAAATCTAGCCGATGACCTGGATCCATGGGCAATAAGTCTTGAACTGTTTTAATATGATAGGGATACAACAGTTCTTCTTTCAGTACATTATGAACTAATGATTTTGAGGCTCCAATACGAAGTCCCAAACGTAGTGTGCTTATCCCAGGTTCAGTTTCAACCGCTTCCAGTATCGCTTCTTCGAGCTCTAACGTCCTTCTTGTCCATCTGCGTCCAGTTTCTCTGCGATTTGCTTCAAATTTGCCAGTTTCGCGAAGGTTTGCCGATTTGGAATTCTGCGATGCGGATATCTTTCCCTTCTCCGGCCATTGCAACGACAAAGTCCATAAATCAATAACATATCAACCATTTCAGTGTTAGTGAAATTTTGAGCCATAATTTTATAAAATTTTTACGGAAAGCAAAGTAAAAACTGACAGTTTTGAGAATAAATTCTTCAAATGCCAAAATGACATTAGAAAAGCAAAGGCAACTAAGGTATTTTAATCAAGTAAAATTAGTAAGCCAAAATTGCAGAGACTCGAAAATTAATTTTTTCAAGCTAATCCGTTGATTTTATCAAAATTTTCTAAGAGTAAGAAAAGTTTTCAAATTAGATAAGCTATCTACATAGAAAATATCGAGTGAATTACATTGACCACAAAAAGTTCTGGACACTTTTCCCGTTACATCCTCAAGTTTGAGCCATTTCTATGGTCTCTAAGGCTCTGTGCTCCACTCTCAAAAATGGTCATTATTGACAGTAACTCACCTGCTGAATATTGAAAAAGTTCTTCATCACGTTCTCAAGTTATACCGAAAAAACCAAATTATTTTTGCAATTTTGAAGCCCTCTACCGGGTAAACAAGACACTTGAGGCAAAAGTAAAAAGTTATCAACTTTTTTTCGAATCAAAGAATCTTCGGCTTTATTTTGGCCACGCAGTTCGAGGACATCCTGTATATATGTTATCACAATATGTATTTGTTGAATGGTATTTTAATAATGTAAATCTTCCATCTATGGATGCTACAGTTGTATCAAGAATAGCATAGTCAAAATTGACTCTAAAATTCGTTTTTGAATCTGCAACGGGTTCATATTTAGCTTCAGAGTCTAAAAGTCTCTTTTTTGATCTTTTTTGTAATGGTCTGTTTTCTTCAAACACGGAATCTAATTCTAAATCATTAGCAATATTAAGCTATCGGATCTTTTTTCTATATAGAATATTACTGTGAATTTTCGAATTCCTTAATCAATCTACTGTCATATATATGTTTTTTGTAATTACTCACTAATAACATTAACTTCATTCAATACGTCATACCATATTAAGAGTACAAACACAAATGATTTTATTTTTTTCCCCAGCGAGTCTGCTTCATTTCTTGCGTCCAGGTCGCGGTTCATAAAGTGCATCATAAATAACTGGAAGAAAATATTTTAATGAATTTATTTAATTAATCATCAATTAAAACTTACCTTGCACTGTCAATATTAGTCCGGTTTCATATTATTGAATTCATTGAATTCTTACTATTTTTTTTATTCTATGATGTAATTAATGTTATTATTAAGCTTGATGCCTTTACTTACAAACCAATTTTGAATAAGAGTTGGAATTGATCAATAATAACGGTGCAATGACAACCTCTTCCTTAACAAAATTTTTGTATTTGACAAATAATGTATTGTTAAGTCGAACTGTTAGAAACAACATACGTTCTTTTAGTACAGCCAAAACTGGTAAGTGGATTCACATTTTATAACGAATGTAACACATATACTCAACTTATTCAATGTTGCATCGTTCAAATTTGAGAACAAAAGGTGATGATGCCGTCGTCGTTACGATCATTGGTTCTTTTGTTCGTCTCGAATATTTACATTTTTGGCATTCATCGCAACGTTAGCTTTTATCGTGGCAAGGTCGCCATGTAATATTCAGTGACGTTATGGCATAGGGAACACCATATAACATCCCGTGATTGCCAGGTTATAGAGGGTGTGATTGTTGGTGGTGCGATAGAATGCAAATTATACCATCGTAGGTTTTATCGGTTCATTGGAGATACTTACACATATATCTATACAGGGTGTGCCATCTCAGACGAGCCACCCCGTATATTTCTTATCCCATAGTGAGTGGAAAAATCTCCCGAAACACGTCGAATGATTTTGTTTGGGGGACATCTTTTGACGTATATTTGAGGCTTGAACGAGCAACCCCCTAATAGGGGGCGCTTCAACCCCTCAAAATTGAATAGGGGAAAGGGGTTGAGTGATACGTCATTTGAAAGGTCTTGGAAACTTCTTTACAACGGTGTATGAAGAACGTAAATTTGAAGAACCGTTTTTACCAAAAATTAATTTTGTTGCTCGAATGCGCCACCTTGAATATTTTGGTTATTTGTACAATGTACAAGCTCATTTTTATTAAGTCTTTTTTACAAACTTGAACAATCTTCAAAAAATCACATTAGTAAAAAAATTGAATTGTGTTGTCACGCTTTCAATGAAAAAAATTAAATCTGCGTGTTTAAAACAAAATGTTCAAATTGTCCTCCATTCACTTCCATACAATAATACATTCTCTCAAACTAATAAATAAAAAACAGCAAAACATTTCCTTATGTTGCCTTCATTTTTTGTTCTTAGAAGGTGTTTAGGCATAACTGTAGAATTTGGAGCGATACAAATCCTCATGTATTTCGAGAAGCTCACACTCAACATCGGGAAAAGCTGAACGTTTGGGAAGGAATTTTGGGAGACCATCTAATTGGACCTCTGTTTATTCCTGGTAATTTAAATGGCGAAATTTATCTTGAAATGTTGGAAAATGCGATTGATCCGTTAATAACTGAACAATTAGAAAACGATCCTCTACTACTTGAACAACAATTGCATTTCCAACAAGACGGAGCTCCTCCTCACTACGCCGCACCAGTTCGCCAATACCTCAATTTGCAATACCCCGGTCGTTGGATTGGAAGAAGAGGTCCTATGGAGTGGCCTGCCCGATCCCCTAACCTGAACCCTCTGGACTTCTTCTTGTGGGGACATGTTAAGTCCAAGATTTTTGTGACTCAGCCTGAAAATTTGGACGAACTACGCCAACGAATTGTAAATGAGTGTCGTCAAATAACTCCAATGATGCTGAACCATGTTAGAGACGGTTTTCAGTCAAGATTGTATTATTGTATGGAAGTCAATGGAGGACAATTTGAACATTTGATTTAAACACGCAGATTTAATGTTTTTCATTGTAAGCATGACAACACAATTCAATTTTTTTACGAATGTGATTTTTTGAAGATTGTTCAAGTTTGTAAAAAAGGCTTAATAAAAATGAGCTTGTACATTGTACAAATAATCAAAATATTCAAGGTGGCGCATTCGAGCAACAATATTAATTTTTGGCGAAAACGTTTCATCAAATTTACGTTTTTGATACACCGCTGTAAAGAGGCTTCCAAGACCTTTCAAATGACGTATCACTCAACCCCTATCCCCTATTCAATTTTGAGGGGTTGAAGCCCCTACTAGGGGGTTGCTCGTTCAAGCCTCAAATATACGTCAAAAGAAGTCCCCCAAACAAATGCATTCGACGTGTTTCGGGAGATTTTTCCACTCACTATGGGATAAGAAATATACGGGGTGGCTCGTCTGAGATGAAACACCCTGTATATGTACGCGTACTTCTTTCTTCTTAGAGGCATTACCTGTGTTAGGTACATCATTTCATAATATTCATGTTTATATTGACATTAATGAAGTACGTGGAATACGTGGATCGTGCTGAATTGCAATTGTGGCTTACTTAGTTTTTTTGTATCAACAATATTATATAACTTGTTCATATAATGTACACGTAAACACTTCTTTAAACAAATAACAGTGTCATCAATCCGGCCCTCGACAACTAATGGTTTATTGTTGCTACTGTTGTTGTGATAAGTTGGATAAAAAAATACAGAATGATAATAACTCGATTTTAAACCTGATGAGAAGTATAATACGCAGAAAATTTAACTTGAACATAATAACTAAGAAATAAGTAGTGCCGTAAACAGAAAACAGTCCATAAGCAAATTTATGCAAATTATCAAATTGTACCAGTGGAAGACTGTTTTATAAAATTCCCCCAAAGATGAGTTTTGATATTTGTTCTTAATTATATCATTGCAGTATAATTCAATAATTTCCATTTGAAGCTCCGGGGCTATTGTTTCAATGTCAGTATCTAAAGGATTTAGAAAAATCTTAATTTCATTCGAAATGACATCAAAGTCTGAGAAACAAGTGTCAAAATTTATCTTCAAAGCACTCAAAACTCCGATTGTAAAATCGACGGGAAACTCAGTTTCAGTAGTGTGGCTGAATATTTCACATGTTTCAAAATGTGTGAAACATTTTTTACGTAATTGTGATTGAAACAGTATTATTTTCTGTTGAAACGATTCATTATTAGTGTATAAATCAGGGAGAACCGTTCTTCTTGCAATTTCAAATTCCGTTCGTTCATATATTTTGTCAAATCGACATAGAATGCTAACTTTCAGTCATTCGCTATTTTGTAATTTGGTAAGAGGGCGACGCTTTTCATTCCTAATAATTTCGATCACTGCTCGAAGTTCAAAAAAGCGCCGAAAGACTTTTCCGCAACTAAGCCAGCGTACGGCGACATGATATGGTAAGTTATTTTCTCCAATTTCTTCAATAAACTCGCGGAATTGTAGGTGATTCAGCTCATTAAATCTGATGAAATAAACAACTGATACGGCTGGTTTTAGAGCTGCAGACATATCCAAACATTTCCTGCACTAGGACTGTTGATGAATGATACAATATAAGACTAATGAACCATCATCATTTTCTACAGCCTTTGCCACAAGAACAACCACTATTTTATTTTCACCACACATATTTTGCCTCCATCACTAGTAATATATTTCAAGTTTTTCCATCGAAGGTTCTTTTTATTAATGGCATTTTCAACTCACTTAAAAATATCTTCTCAAGTAGTCGTGTCTTGAATACTATCAATATCAAGAAGTTCTTCATACAATTCATACATTTTATGTAATCCTCGAATAAAAATCAACACCTGATCAGTATCTGACTCATCCGTTGACTCATCCAAGGCCAGAGAAAACCACAATAGATGTCCATTTATGTCAGACAGTTGAGATGATATTCATATTTTCTACGATGTCTTCTACCCTCCGACCCACGGTGTTTGCTGGCGTACTGACAGTTTTAAATAAATTTACCTTTTCGGGGCATATTTATCATTCGGCTACTGCAATTACGCATCCTTTGTAATCATTTCTCCATCGGTGAATGGTTTTCCACGTCTCGTAATTTCAAAAGCCACACGAAAGCTGGCACGAGTGCAGCCGTGTTTCGTAAACAAAGATTGCTGCAATTTCAATCCGCGCTTCAAAGCTTCAAATTTTTCTATCTATTAATTTAGTTATCTAGTTCTTTATCATTAACTCATTTCGTCTGCTGTATTTTCGTTGCAGGAGATTTTCAGTATATCAAAGTACACAAAGCTGGAGCAGCTAACAATGTAGGTGTCATCACACTCAACCGTCCTAAAGTTTTGAACATGATCTGCAATGCTTTAATGATAGAAGTAGCACGAGCCGTCAATACATTTGAGATTGATAAGGATGTAGGAGCCATCATTCTAACTGGTTCAGAAAAAGTTTTTGCAGCAGGGGTTGATATTAAAGAATTTCAGGGAAAAACATATTCAACATGGAAGAGCGGACGATTATTGGAGGCCTGGGACCAAGCATTACAAGCTAGGAAACCAATCATCGCTGCTGTTAATGGTCTTGCTGTAAGTTTCAAACAAGATTAGTTTAATAGTTTGAATTTGATAGTGTTTTAATTATTGAAACAGCATCAGGATATAGTCCAGTCAATAAGCTGGGAACTTTCTAAAAACAAAGCAAGAGGTCGTATGAAAAAAAAATCTTTTTGCATAATGCTATTTGGCCGATTTGAATCATTGGTAAGGGTTGAGCTAATGGACACGGCCTCCCATTCACCCCTATTCGCTAAATTAGCCCTATTTTCACCGTCTTCTTTAAGATAACTTATATAAAAATAGTTATTTTTGTATTAAGTGCGTATAATGTTTTTTAATGGCACATGAGAGTGTTAAATTCTCTCGAATGTGCCATGAAAACATGAATTTTATACACGAAATACAAACAAAATTTTTTGTACAACTGTGAATGTGAATTTACATCGTCTGAAATATATTAAAAATAAATACTTCCAATATAATTTCACAGCATCCAGTGGTCTTTCTGTGTCGTTACTATAGAAACGGTTTGTTGGCACGCCGCGTGTTTGACTGTTTGACTGTGTTTGCTCGTAGTTGCTTCAATTTCAACATGGAACATCTTTGGGAATTTATGTTGGAAGTAATTGTTCAAACTTTACTATCAATTATTATTCCAATAAATGAAATTGTTCTATGATAAATAATCAATTAATAATTGACTCTGTTAAAAATAAATCCTTCAAAAAGTAATATTTCATGTTTATTTTGTGAATTATTTTGGCAGTGAAGAAAAGTTTTTTTTTCACGGTGAAAAAAACTAAACATTTACGCATCAATAGAGATGCAGAAATGTCAAGTTTTTTTGACAGCTGTACAAAAATGATTTTTTTTGGTCGCTGAACACGAATCCGAGGTCATTTTCTAGGAAAACTCGTAATTTTCATACAAAATTGCTAATTTTTCACGCGGTTAACTTTTTTATACATAAAGGATGTGGACAGTCGGTATTTTGATCCAAAGTAGACCAAAACTAGGAAAATTCGCTTGAAACTGTGGAAAACCTGAAAGGAAAATTTTGCCACGTCATTGAAAGTATCGTGTGATAAGTCGCTATAGAGGTTTTTGTGGTCGCTGATTACGAATTTGATAATTTAAAAATTGAAAAATATTATTTTCCGAAAAAACGAAGAAAATTTTCTTTATGAAAGCTTATTTTTTTAAATGTAATTTTTTGAGTGTGGTTTTGATCAGTATTTGTAATTTCGATGTGCTTAACATGCACAACATGCATTACAAAAATTAAAAGTGATGTCAGAAAAAACAGTTGTTTGAAAATTCCGGAAAATTACAAATTTCAATATTGTAGCTTTAAATAAACAGTTGCAAACTTGTATAAATTAAAACAAAAATGCTTGTATTTTTTAATGTTCCTTCATCTTCCACATAATCCCAATGTTATTTTCAAACGTTTTTGATATCAAATTCGTATATATCACACGATCATTTCAATGATGTGGCCAAATTTTCTTTTCAGTTTTCCACAGTTTTCCGCGAATTTTCCTACTTTTGGTCTACTTTGGATCAAAATACGCGACTGCCCACATCTTTTATGTATAAAACGATAATCGCGTGAAAAATGAGCAATTTTGTATGAAAATTACGAAATTTTCCCAATTATCAGTCCATTGAATGAGTTTTTCTAGAAAATGACCTCGGATTCGTATTCAGCGACCCAAAAAAAACTTCTTTTATAAATTCAAAGTTACCTTAAAAAAGAGGGTGAAAATAGGGTTAATTTAGCGTTTAGAGGTGAATGGGAGGCCGTGTTCACTTAGCTCAACCCTTACGAATGATTCCAATCGGTCACAGCGCATTATGTAAAAAGTTTTTTTTAGAAAGTCGACCAAAATCCCTCGCTTATAGACTGGACTGGTACTTCCAAATGTAGCCAACACGGTGTTTTATTATGCTTATATAATACAGAAACCAAGACTAACGATGTAAAGGATTCACATAATCATAATATTCATTGTTGCATCAACCAATGCGATCAAGCTAACGGGACATCAAAAATTGTTTTGGTCAAGGGTGGTTGTGGAATCTAGAACGTGTCTCTTACTTTACGTTTGAAATAATTATGTCATAATTAATTTGAAGTTTCTAAAAGTGCGCAATTTTATACGAATATTGTAACACTTAGCTTTTACCCGCTTCGTTTATATTTTAGTCGTGAGAAAATTCCGTTTGGTACGTTGCACGTTAGACGCGCGTAGCTGAGATCTGAGAATAGCTCAAACTGTTTTAATTAAATTTTCCTATTTAATGAACATTTATCGAAAAAACAGGGCCGTCATGGAGCGAAAACGGCACACGAAAAGTCGTCGTAAAGCCGTATTAGGTACAACCAGTTTGCACTTTCCTAACTCGCGTGCTACGGGCTTCTCACGTGAACGTCATTCGATTTACGGAAAATTAACTATTTCAAAACAGTTTGTGACCAGGATTGTGGCTATCACGACCTCTGAAAAGGTTCAAAGTTCACATAATTATTTCATAATTTGTAGTTCATTATTGTTTTACAACTGAAATAAATAGGTATGAAATTTGTAGGTTATTGATGATGTCAGTGTGACAGTGACATAATTATTCCAAACGTAAAGTAAGACACACGTTTTAGATTCCACAACCACCCTTGACCAAGATAGCTATCAACTAAATTACGAACCAAAATGTGCAATGTACTCTACTTGGTTGCATTTTTAGTGGATAAGGGTGATTGTTTCTTATTTATAGTGTTAATAAAGTGTTTATTATGTTTAATGATGTTTCATAAAGTGAATATTCAACTTTTAATTACAGTTGGGAGGTGGTTGTGAAACAGCTTTGAAATGTGATATCGTATATGCAGGGGAGAATGCCAAATTTGGACAACCTGAAATATTGATTGGGACAATCACTGGATCTGGTGCTTCTCAGCGTCTTCCGAAAGCTATTGGGAAGTCGAAAACTATGGAAATGCTTTTAACTGGTAATTATATTATCTGAATATTTTCCCCTTACCCCTCCCTTCACATGCTTTTATTTAATCTTCACTTTATTGAAATTAAGTCGCGTTTTATAATTCATCTGAAGCCTAACTTTTCATTTTCCTAGAAGGAATATTTTAGCAGTGTTGACAGATCAGTAGTTGTGCTGAGCCACTGCGCTGAAAAGAATGCTTCTGATGATCAATTCTTCCTCTTCAGAACAGGTTTTCCAATATCAATAACGGCGACAATTTTTTTCTTCCTGTAAGAATTTTTCGAGACTTTCACTTGAATTTTTCTCATATATTTTGATACAGTGCATCGATTTTGAATAATAATAACTTAAATACAATAAAAATTTATATATTTTTTGATAACTCAATCACAGAACAAAAATTATCATCAGAATTAGAGTTTTATATTTTATTCACTTTCAATATGAAATCTATCAATAATATTTCTAATGAATTCTTTATTTATCATATTCTAACATGATTAATGTTGATTAGTAATTGCATGATTATTGTATAATTCTGAGCAATAACAAATATCATCATTACTTAAGTAAGTATTTATGTTTAATTTTTACAGTATATTTTTATGATAATATGTTCTCAATAAATAGTTAGTTGATAAACATGTTATTTATAATTAATAATAATTTGGATATTCATTAAATTTAAGGATAACTAATCTAAGGATTTGCTAGCAAGAAAAAACATCTATGAAATCACTTTGTTATCATTAAGACACTTCACTGTTTTCTAGGTTCAATACAATTTTTATCACCTTAATATTAATAGGTATCAAAAATAAATATTCATTAAGCAAAGTTATTTCTTGATCACAACAAAGTAATATACAGTATCGGAAATAATTCTTCTGGGGTATAGACATAAATCTACACATGCAACAAGGAACGCAATGATATGATAATACCACATAAACAAGAGAGACGCACTGCTATGCGCCCCTCCCCTTACCCCACCCGAGGCTTTAACTGCTACTCGCACATTCGCCCGACTGGTGCTGGTATGATACTAACGTCCTACGTTCTGAGCTGACCGGCCTGAAATTGTAATGCTCTCTCTATCATATAGCAAGCTATTCTTTACGCTCTCATGAAGCCACCATACCCAAGATAAATAATTTCCGAAGCTGTATATAAGTTATAATATTTATGCGTTTGCATATTAAAATCATCTTAAGTTGACAAATTGAAATCTATTTCATTGGGGTGCAATTTTATTCATATTTAATAATCATTATTCTGCGGCATTATAATAGATCTGGCACTACCACCCAGCGCCCACGAACTGAACAAACCTAATACCATAGAGGTAATATACAGGATGTCCTCGAACTGCGTGGCTAAAATAAAACCGAAGATTCTTTGATTCGAAAAAAATTTTATAAGCCTTTTTACTTTTGCCTCAAGTGTCTTGTTTAGCCGGTAGAGGGCTTCAAAGTTGCAAAAATAATTTTGTTTTTTCGGTATAACTTGAGAACGTGATAGAGGACTTTTACAATATTCGGCAGGTGAGTTACTGTCAATAATAGCCGTTTTTGAAAGCGGAGCATAGAGCCTTAGAGACCATAGAAATGGCTCAAACTTGAGGATGTAACGGGAAAAGTGTCCAGAACTTTTTTGTGGTCAATGTAATTCACTCTATATTTTTTATGTAGATAGCTTATCTAATTTGAAAACTTTTCTTACTCTTAGAAAATTTTGATAAAATCAACGGATTAGCTTGAAAAAAATAATTCTCGAGTCTCTGCAATTTTGGCTTACTAATTTTACTTGATTAAAATACCTTAGTTGCCTTTGCTTTTCTAATGTCATTTTGGCATTTGGAGAATTTATTCTCAAAACTGTCAGTTTTTACTTTGCTTTCCGTAAAAATTTTATAAAATTATGGCTCAAAATTTCACTAACACTGAAATGGTTAATATCTCGGTAAAACACGAACAATAAAAACAATAGAAATGGGGAAACGATGTTATTATTTAGGAAAAACAAATGCTAAATTAAAAGAAACAACAAAACTTTTTTGGAAATGGCTAAGGCATCAGTTGTTCGAAATGTTGCCCATTTTCCTGAATACACAAATTAATTCGTTTCAAGAAATTGGATTGAACTCTGGCTAGTACTTCAGGATCATTCTTCAATAAATCCGCTTCATGATTAATTCGTTGCAACAATTCTTCTCGTGTGTTTACTGGAGCTGCATAAACTTTCGACTTCAAAGCGCCCCAGAGAAAGAAGTCGCAGGGCGTCAAATCAGGGCAGCGGGCCGGCCAGTTCACTGGTGCATCGTGTCCTCTACCTATCCAGCGAACTGGATATTCCGCATTCAAATGTCGCCTCACAGCTAATGTGAAATGAGGAGGTGCACCATCATGGATAAACCAGGCCACGACGAATGTGTAAGGGCAAGTCTTCCAACAGTTCAAGTAGCCTTTGTTCCAAAAAGTTCAAGTAGTTCTCCCCGTTCAATCGATCGGGTATAACGGTAGGACCAATAATAAAGTTATCCACAATTCCAACCCAAACATTGATTTTAGTTTGATTCTGAAAATATGTAACTTCCGTTTCATGAGGATTTTCATCAGCATAGAAATGTTCATTATGGAGGTTAAAAAGACCACATCTCGTGAAAGTATCTTCGTCCGTGAACAGAATTCTTCTACAAAAATTGGGGTTTGCGTTTTGTCTTTGGACAATAAGCCGACAGAAATCTAGCCGATGACCTGGATCCATGGGCAATAAGTCTTGAACTGTTTTAATATGATAGGGATACAACAGTTCTTCTTTCAGTACATTATGAACTAATGATTTTGAGGCTCCAATACGAAGTCCCAAACGTAGTGTGCTTATCCCAGGTTCAGTTTCAGCCGCTTCCAGTATCGCTTCTTCGAGCTCTAACGTCCTTCTTGTCCGTCTGCGTCCAGTTTCTCTGCGATTTGCTTCAAATTTGCCAGTTTCGCGAAGGTTTGCCGATTTGTTATTCTGCGATGGGGATATCTTTCCCTTCTTCGGCCATTGCAACGACAAAGTCCATAAATCAATAACATATCAACCATTTCAGTGTTAGTGAAATTTTGAGCCATAATTTTATAAAATTTTTACGGAAAGCAAAGTAAAAACTGACAGTTTTGAGAATAAATTCTTCAAATGCCAAAATGACATTAGAAAAGCAAAGGCAACTAAGGTATTTTAATCAAGTAAAATTAGTAAGCCAAAATTGCAGAGACTCGAAAATTAATTTTTTCAAGCTAATCCGTTGATCTTATCAAAATTTTCTTAGAGTAAGAAAAGTTTTCAAATTAGATAAGCTATTCACATAAAAAATATCGAGTGAATTACATTGACCACAAAAAAGTTCTGGACACTTTTTCCGTTACATCCTCAAATTTAAGCCATTTCTATGGTCTCTAAGGCTCTGTGCTCCACTCTCAAAAATTGCCATTATTGGCAGTAACTCACCTGCTAAATATTGTAAAAGTTCTTCATCACGTTCTCAAGTTATACCGAAAAAACAAAATAATTTTTGCAATTTTGAAGCCCTCTACCGGGTAAACAAGACACTTGAGGCAAAAGTAAAAAGGCTCATCAACTTTTTTCGAATCAAAGAATCTTCGGTTTTATTTTGGCCACGCAGTTCGAGGACATCCTGTATAATAGAGGTGAAAGCGTTATTCCTACTTCAAACGAAAATTGGTTTCCTCTTTAAAAGCTATAAATACGTCCCTGTTTCACGTAATCCTTTTCTTACTAAATATCGAGCTAAGATAATTCTATAGAAATTAATTTGAGAACTTTGTCAGAAATGTCATAATGTCATGTAATACATTATCTTTTGAGGATAAATTGATAATTCAAAATATCTGAATTTGGTTATATTTGAGTCAAATTGTTATAAAGTTTATAAAGATAAGCGAATTTCAATTTATTTCATGCAGATCAATTTGATAATTGGCAATATGCTTCATTATAATTTTCATGAATTGGATTTTAAGATACAAGTCGGCTGCACATGCATTTCATTAATTTCTGAATTACATGAAAATACTGATCATAACAACAATGTCTTCGAACTTCGACTAAATATAAAAGATAAAACAATAGGGCATTATAAGAAATTTCTCTTCTGAGCATCACATATGCTGAAAATACGGAATACTTGGAAATGTTTTCTACTTTTAGATGTAGGTACTTTCATCAAATCATTGAAATCGTATATTGATATTATTTTGATATAGTTCAAAACAGTATGATGAAAAGTGGGTATTTGTTATTATATATGAATATAAAATATTTCTTCCAGGAAACACAATTACAGCCCAAGAAGCAGAAAGAATGGGTCTTGTTAGCAAGGTGTTCCCTGTTGATAAATTACTGGATGAGGCTGTCAAATTAGGAGAGAAAATTTCATCGAACTCACAATTAATGAATGCTCTATGCAAAGAAGCTGTGAATGTTTCTTATGAAACTTCTTTAGAAGAAGGACTCAGATACGAAAGAGCACAATTCTACGGTACTTTCGGTAGTAAAGATCAGAAAGAAGGTATGTTGGCATTTGTGGAAAAAAGAAAGGCCAACTTCGTAAATGAATGAGGAAGAAAGGGCAGCTACAGACTACTTGGAACATTTCGTGAATTCTGCTTGTATGATATTGTAATTCTATTTCACTTTTTTCTGAATATCAGTTTTGTATTTGTACTGAAAATCTATCAAGCGAACTTTGAATTCCAATAAATGTGTTAAACTGAATATTATTTGGTATACAGGTATTTCAGCATGTTAACGTCCCATTAGTCTAACTTAATTCCTGCTTGAAACCATGGAGGAAGTGAATGGCTTTCATATACATAAATAAAAGAGTGTACTGCGCAGGATACATGCGCAATTTGTTAGTCCGCCACTTTGATGTCTCTTATAGGAACAGAACCGCACTTGGAATAAAAAGATTTTCTAAAATAAGTTATTTTGAATTATTTTTATTAATCACCCGCTGATCAATAGCATCCAGGATATCTGTATGCCATTGATGAACCGGTAATGAAAAAGTGGAAGGAACAATCTATATTTGTTTTGATTCAGTCCAGCTTGTATTTGAATATACTATAGTGTGCAGCTTCACCATGATCCAAAGAAATGTCACTTGTGGGGAAAATATACCGTCATAAATCATAAATTACGTATTTAATGGAGATGGCTCTAAATAAAACAAGTGGTTTACAGTATATTGGTAGTTAAGACATATTTAATAATCTAATTCGAAACGGCAAGTTGATCGCTTGTTATGGTTTTACCTTGTTTTTTCCTTTGAAACTACAATCTATTCACGTAATCATGACATAAGACGTTTTTATATTAAATGTGTAATTAGATTATAAACATCTTATAATTTTCATTCATACCTAAATTCAAGGAAGGTCATAAAATTAAGGTCCCTGTCAAATATTTTATATTTGTTTTGATTGAGTTTTTTCTACTTAGCGTAATTTATCAACTACCCTCGATCACACAGTACTCAATTAATTTGTTAGTGTCTCAACCAAAGAAGATTGATTATTTCATATATCTATTCACCATATTGTTCCTTGATTTGCTTGTTTTGGCTATCTAACGAGAAAACCGTGATATCGGGTCACTTCCTGGTTATCGGTACACGTACTGCAAGTTACATTGATATTAATTAATCAAACCAAATGATGTATATGAATGAATTTTATGAAATAAGTAAATTGATATCCTTTAGAAAACCAAGTAAACCAGAGAAGGGCTCGTTATTACACTCTCATGTCAATTTATAGAGAAAGCCGTCTATAGAAAAGTAGTGGAACCACATACTGCTTCTTTGTCGGAACCATAGAGATATATAGAGAATGCGTAACGTGAGTGGATTCGAATCAGTTTCCTGAAGGACAGAAGATAATGATTCTCCCGTCTTCTCTGTCGCTCTTCTCACGAGTGTGGAAGCTGCGTACCTACTTCCTGATGTAATAGCCGTGCAGGCGCACGCGACCATTCTTGTATACATCAGGCCACCCCACGGTCGTACATACAGGTCTGGGAACTCGTATAATTGACATGAGTCTCTTACGCGTCGCCAAACTCGTAGTCCCTCGCTCAGCCACTAGCTAGCGCTTGGATCGAAGTGGTAAAACAATTTCTTTCCGGAATCGCAAGCAGTGTTACTAAGTATTCTGATTTGAGAGGGGAATAGAACTGTTACTCTTGTCAAAATGTATAACTCACCTTAAAAATAACTTCCCCTTTTTCGCACACATAAAAGACCTCGTTAAAACGATTTCTTTTCGGAATCGCAAGCATTCACTTTTTTTGCATTTCCGCATCTTTCGGCACTTTCAAAACAGAAGTTTCTTGCTTTACACTTTTGTACCCCGTTTTGCATTTCGGTTTCGTAATTTGTTTCTAAAAACGCAGGTATTCCTTGGGTTTACAAGTCAAGAATGACAGTTGACAGAGAACACTCTTCGACTATTGCGCCAGCCTTTTTGGTACTACGCGACAGTTGACGCTTAGCGGAGTCACTTCTCACATAGGAAACAGCCTCGAGTTCCCAGACCTGTATGTACGACCGTGGGCCACCCAATCGTGAATGGAGCGACCGGCAAGACGGGAGAACTATTATGGTAGAAATTTACCCCAATTTTGCTATAGTTGACATCAGGGACGTTTAGGCATGAGCAAGTCGTTTATTATGAAGGAAGCTTAATTGAGGGGAATCCTGTGTAATTGCGATTCATTTTGGAGGATTCAAAACAAGTTTCTCTATGAATAACTCCATATATCTTGAATACCAACTCGGGTAACTAAAATTAATTCAGTTGGAAAATACATTCCAAAAACGTCGTATGAGAATCGCTCCTGGGAGTTAAAAGAGAGACTTTTAACACAATTCAGGTAACTCAAATCAATTCGGCTGGAAAAGGCATTCCAAAAACGGCTTATGAGGAGCGCCCCTGAGATTGCAAAAGTGTTGCAGTGGATGCAGAGGCGACAAGGACAAGTATGGTATAGGTAATCTTAAAAAGATCGGAACATAAATAATGTTTCTATGTTTATTTACGTATCAGATAGGAATAACTTTTTACACTGAGAATCTAGAGTTACTGATTTCAGGTAAATTGACAACTCAATATTTAATATATTTGATTACATCATGTAAATGTAGTGTAATCAGGCAATACTTTCAGAACCTTTGACTATAAAAATAATTCATTGGCAGTTGCTAACTTCACAGTTTCCGCAGACCTTTTATGAAAACAAGGAACTGGTTACTAAACCAGTCACCATAGAGAACTGTGAATGTACAGAAATCGCAGAATCAGGATAGGACTAGCAGCTATTATCTATGGGACTAGCTATTACAACAGAAATTTTCTGTTATTCTGTTTATGATGAACGTTAATGAATACGAAAGTAAACAATTATATGCAAATAGTGGTGATAGAAGATGGTGTAATAATTCGATAATAAATAGTATCAAAAAGCAACACAATGGCAACCTCTGAACAAATAGGGCTTAATAAAACATGGGAGCTATCTTTATATGAATTACATCGTACTCCTCAAGATGCCATAACTGATAATACCGAAATAGCTGTGTCGCCGCGTAGCCTGCACAGTGAATTAATGTGTCCTATATGTTTGGATATGCTAAAGAAAACAATGACTACCAAGGAATGTCTCCATCGCTTCTGCTCAGACTGCATTATAACTGCCTTACGTTCAGGCAATAAAGAATGCCCCACCTGTCGTAAGAAACTAGTTTCCAAACGTTCATTGAGACCTGATCCCAATTTTGATTTACTTATTTCCAAGATATATCCCAGTAGAGATGAATATGAAGCGCATCAAGAAAGAGTGTTGGCCAAGTTAAATAAAAGTCATTCTTCGGCTGCTTTAGTTAATTCTATCAACGAGGGAATTAAAATGCAGTCTCAAAACAGGCCAAACCGCTCAAGGAAAGCCAATGATCCTGGGACAAATGAGGGTGCTGCAGATAATGCAGGAAATGTGGCACCTCCAAATGAGAATTCTGTAAGTATTCATGTTTGAGAGAGCTAACTTAAACTTGATTGACATGCTTTATTTCAACTGCACTGACAGGTTACCAAACATAGTAAGAACTAACTGCTAGCAGCAATTTCATTTGTTATTCCTAAGAATTAAGCATTTATATCTGTGTGAAGTGAGCCTCTGTTAAACCCAGCCTCACTTCGACTTGGCAACACTGCGCGCCTCTAACTTAAAGCTTCTCACACATATTTTACATGAATAGGAAATGTAATACTGACTTCATTATAGGACATATCACTCTCTAATTTAGTCAATTGGAAATAATATGAACTGACAATACTAACAGATTTTTACTTTATTTCGATTACATTGTTGCGTGAGAATAATTCAGCCTCTCTGTACAACGATGAAACTTTCAGTGTGCATTCCTGAAGATATGAGCTTTCATTTGATATTATATACAATAGGGCACCTACAAGATAGCATACTTAGAAAAAATAAAAACTGAGACATCTCATGAATTTCAATTTTTTTTTCAATTTCTTTTTGGGTGAGGACCCCTTCAACCTCTCTGTGCAATGATCAACCTTTCATTGTACATTCTCTAGGTTGTTAGCTTCAATTTGATACTATACACAATACGGCACAAACGAGATAGCATACTTAGAAAAAATAAAAACTGAGACTTCTCATGAATTTCAATTTTTTTTCATTTTCTTTTTGCGTAAGGGCCCATTCAGCCTCTCTGTGCAATGATGAAACTTATAGTGTACATTTCTGATGATGTTAGCTTCAATTTTATACTATACACAATATGGCACAAACGAGATAGCATACTTAGAAAAAATAAAAACTGAGACTTCTTATGAATTTTTAATTTTTTTTCATTTTCTTTTTGCGTAAGGACCCATTCAGCCTCTCTGTGCAATGATGAAACTTATAGTGTACATTCCTGATGATGTTAGCTTCAATTTGATACTATACACAATATGGCACAAACGAGATATCATACTTAGAAAAAATAAAAACTGAGACTTCTCATGAATTTCAATTTTTTTTCATTTTCTTTTTGCGTAAGGGCCCATTCAGCCTCTTTGTGCAATGATGAAACTTATAGTGTATATTTCTGATGATGTTAGCTTCAATTTTATACTATACACAATATGGCACAAACGAGATAGCATACTTAGAAAAAATAAAAACTGAGACTTCTTATGGATTTTTAATTTTTTTTCATTTTCTTTTTGCGTAAGGACCCATTCAGCCTCTCTGTGCAATGATGAAACATATAGTGTACATTCCTGATGATGTTAGCTTCAATTTGATACCATACACAATATGGCACAAACGAGATAGCATACTTAGAAAAAATAAAAACTGAGACTTCTTATGGATTTTTAATTTTTTTTCATATTCTTTTTGCGTAAGGACCCATTCAGCCTCTCTGTGCAATGATGAAACATATAGTGTACATTCCTGATGTTAGCTTCAATTTGATATCATACACAATATGGCACAAACGAGATAGCATACTTAGAAAAAATAAAAACTGAGACTTCTTATGGATTTTTAATTTTTTTTCATATTCTTTTTGCGTAAGGACCCATTCAGCCTCTCTGTGCAATGATGAAACATATAGTGTACATTCCTGATGATGTTAGCTTCAATTTGATATCATACACAATATGGCACAAACGAGATAGCATACTTAGAAAAATAAAAACTGAGACTTCTTATGGATTTTTAATTTTTTTTCATATTCTTTTTGCGTAAGGACCCATTCAGCCTCTCTGTGCAATGATGAAACATATAGTGTACATTCCTGATGATGTTAGCTTCAATCTGATACTATACACAATATGGCACAAACGAGATAGCATACTTAGAAAAATAAAAACTGAGACTTCTTATGGATTTTTTTTTTTCATTTTCTTTTTGCTAAGGACCCATTCAGCCTCTCTGTGCAATGATGAAACTTATAGTGTACTCTCCTGATGTTAGCTTCAATTTGATATCATACACAATATGGCACAAACGAGATAGCATACTTAGAAAAAATAAAAACTGAGACTTCTCATGAATTTCAATTTTTTTTCATTTTCTTTTTGCGTAAGGGCCCATTCAACCTCTCTGTGCAATGATGAAACTTATAGTGTACATTCCTGATGATGTTAGCTTCAATTTGATACTATACACAATACGGCACGAACGAGATAGCATACTTAGAGAAGATAAAAACTGAGACTTTCATGGATCAAAAAAATTTATTTTTCTAAGTATGCTATCTCGTTTGTGCCGTATTGTGTATAGTATCAGATTGAAGCTAACATCATCAGGAATGTACACTATAAGTTTCATCATTGCACAGAGAGGCTGAATGGGTCCTTACGCAAAAAGAAAATGAAAAAAAATTGAAATTCATGAGAAGTCTCAGTTTTTATTTTTTCTAAGTATGCTATCTCGTTTGTGCCATATTGTGTATGATATCAAATTGAAGCTAACATCAGGAGAGTACACTATAAGTTTCATCATTGCACAGAGAGGCTGAATGGGTCCTTAGCAAAAAGAAAATGAAAAAAAATTGAAATTCATGAGAAGTCTCAGTTTTTATTTTTTCTAAGTATACTATCTCGTTTGTGCCGTATTGTGTATAGTATCAAATTGAAGCTAACAACCTAGAGAATGTACAATGAAAGGTTGATCATTGCACAGAGAGGTTGAAGGGGTCCTCACGCAAAAAGAAATTGAAAAAAAAATTGAAATTCATGAGATGTCTCAGTTTTTATTTTTTCTAAGTATGCTATCTTGTAGGTGCCCTATTGTTTATAATATCAAATGAAAGCTCATATCTTCAGGAATGCACACTGAAAGTTTCATCGTTGTACAGAGAGGCTGAATTATTCTCAAGCAACAATGTAATCGAAATAAAGTAAAAATCTATTAGTATTGTCAGTTCATATTATTTCCAATTGACTAAATTAGAGAGTGATATGTCCTATAATGAAGTCAGTATTACATTTCCTATTCATGTAAAATATGTGTGAGAAGCTTTAAGTTAGAAGCGCGCAGTGTTGCCAAGTCGAAGTGAGGCTGGGTTTAACAGAGGCTCACTTCACACAGATAGCATTTATACTATTCAGTTTAGAAACTGTAAATCTAAGTTACCTGATAACAAGTTATTTGTTCTACAAGGCTATACATTAAATAAATAATGCTGACATGTCAAACTCTCGAGTTATATTGATTGAATTTAATCTCATTTGTGTTCAGTATATCAGCTCAATAGAATGACTTGTTTTAATTTTAATTAAAGATGAAAGGTATTTGAGGAATTATTAATAAATACAACCTCTAATTCAGAAGATAATTATGAATTGATAAGGGCCATATTAGTACAAAATATTGTGATCTCCATGTTTTATAGTGATAATGGGTACCATGAGAGTGGTTAGTTTCGCTTCATTATTTCAATAGCACCACACTACTTGTACAATATGATACTCACAAAGAAAATTTTTAACACATTCTAATGGATATATCACATAATGTAACAAAAGTAAAAACTATTTGACTATGAATGAACCAGATTTGGGAACAAATAAATAAGTTCTGGGAAACTTCCTTGTCAATGTTCCTGAAACACTTTCCAGAAATTTTTTTCTTGATTAATTCAATTAATTGAAATATAAACAAGAGAGAAACTAGAGTATGTGTGTCCCAAATTAAACAGAATATGTTGTTATACAGGTGACCTTTAAGACACAAAAAAATTCTGAATTAAAATTCCATGTGATATTTTAATTTACAATCCATACATCATAAATATATAGAACCCTTGACAAATATTTTGTGTATATGTATCTATTTGGTTACCTATTTGGTTCTTTTCAAAAGGTTTCAATATAATGACTTCAATTGAACGATGAAGAGCAGCTTCAATTGGAGTTTTCGTTAGAATTTTCTCATCAATGATCAAATTAGAAGACTGATAGATGGTAAAAATGTCTTTACAAATATTATATGAAAAATATTTGTGTGTATTTGAATATGAAGTAAAACATTTTTATACAATGACAAAAGTCACTTCCACATATATAGTCTAGGTAGGCTATAAGCTGAGAAAATAAAAAACCTTTGTTTAGAAGGTGGAATCTGAAAAAAAAATTTTTTGCATGCTATTTTATGGACCCCAGAGGTAATTCGTGATACGATAACGATATTCCCTCCCCTCCTTTCACCCCCAGAACGTCAAAATTGACCCATTTTTACCCTTCTAATATTAGACGTTATATGATTTATTAAAAAAATGAAAATTAAGCTCCGAAAATGGTATGTAGGTTTTTTTTGGGTCGCTGATCGGTTACCCGGAAAACTCAACCGGAGACCAGAAAAACTGTAAAATTTCGCTATTTTCCACTTATTTTCCAAACGCTGATCACGAATCAGAGGTCGGTTACCCGGAAAACTCCATCGGAGACCAGATAATCGGAAAAATTTCGCTATTATCATGTTATTTTTCCAAACTTTGCACTTTTTGTCTTCAATAATGTCTTCTAGAAAGTTTTTCGGGTCGCTGATAACGAATCCGAGATCAGTTATGCGGAAAATTCATCAAGAAGTCGGAAAAATGAAAATCTCGTAAATTTTTTTTCATTTTCAAACAATTGAAGTTTTTAATTCTTTATTCATAACTTCAATATTCAAAAAATTTTATTAATATATAGTTTTTTCTCAAAATACACAACTTTTTAAGATTTTCCGGTCTCTGGTTGAGTTTTCCGGGTAACCGACTTCGTATTCGTGATCATCGACCCAAAAACCCCCTAGATACCATTATCGGAGCTTAATTTTAATTTTTTGGATCAATCATAACGTCTAATATTGGAGGGGTAGAAATGGACCAATGTTGACGTTCTAGGGGTGAAGGGGGGGGGAGGGCATATATATCGTATCACGATTTACCTTTGGGGTCCATAAAATATAACAAAAATTTTTTTTTACATTCTACCTTCTAAAAAAAAATATTTATTCGGCATTTTTCCCTAGCTTACAGCCTAGACTAATATATTTTCTGGTAATTCTTGTCATCTATGATAATATACAGGGTGTGCCATCTCAGACGCGCCACCCCGTATGTTTCTTATCCCATAGTGAGTGGAAAAATCTCCCGAAACACGTCGAATGATTTTGTTTGGGGGACATCTTTTGACATATATTTGAGGCTTGAACGAGCAACCCCCTAATAGGGGCGCTTCAACCTCTCAAAATTGAATAGGGGAGAGGGGTTGAGTGATACGTCATTTAAAAGGTCTTGGAAGCTTCTCTACAACGGTGTATGAAAAACGTAAATTTGATGAACCGTTTTCACCAAAAATTAATTTTGTTGCTCGAATGCGCCACCTTGAATATTTTGGTTATTTGTACAATGTACAAGCTCATTTTTATTAAGTCTTTTTTCCAAACTTGAACAATCTTCAAAAAATCACATTAGTAAAAAAATTGAATTGTGTTGTCACGCTTTCAATGAAAAAAATTAAATCTGCGTGTTTAAAACAAATGTTCAAATTGTCCTCCATTGACTCCATACAATAATACATTCTCTCAAACTAATAAATAAAAAACAGCAAAACATTTCCTTATGTTGCCTTCATTTTTTGTTCTTAGAAGGTGTTTAGGCATAACTGTAGAATTTGGAGCGATACAAATCCTCATGTATTTCGAGAAGCTCACACTCAACATCGGGAAAAGCTAAACGTTTGGGTAGGAATTTTGGGAGACCACCTAATTGGACCTCTGTTTATTCCTGGTAATTTAAATGGCGAAATTTATCTTGAAATGTTGGAAAATGCGATTGATCCGTTAATAACTGAACAATTAGAAAACGATCCTCTACTACTTGAACAACAATTGCATTTCCAACAAGACGGAGCTCCTCCTCACTACGCCGCACCAGTTCGCCAATACCTCAATTTGCAATACCCCGGTCGTTGGATTGGAAGAAGAGGTCCTATGGAGTGGCCTGCCCGATCTCCTGACCTGAACCCTCTGGACTTCTTCTTGTGGGGACATGTTAAGTCCAAGATTTTTGTGACTCAGCCTGAAAATTTGGACGAACTACGCCAACGAATTGTAAATGAGTGTCGCCAAATAACTCCAATTATGCTGAACCATGTTAGAGACGGTTTTCAGTCAAGATTGTATTATTGTATGGAAGTCAATGGAGGACAATTTGAACATTTGCTTTAAACACGCAAATTTAATTTTTTTCATTGTAAGCATGACAACACAATTCAATTTTTTTACGAATGTGATTTTTTGAAGATTGTTCAAGTTTGTAAAAAAGGCTTAATAAAAATGAGCTTGTACATTGTACAAATAACCAAAATATTCAAGGTGGTGCATTCGAGCAACAATATTAATTTTTGGCGAAAACGGTTCATCAAATTTACGTTTTTGATACACCGTTGTAAAGAGGCTTCCAAGACCTTTCAAATGACGTATCACTCAACCCCTATCCCCTATTCAATTTTGAGGGGTTGAAGCGCCCCCTACTAGGGGGTTGCTCGTTCAAGCCTCAAATATACGTCAAAAGATGTCCCCCAAACAAATGCATTCGACGTGTTTCGGGAGATTTTTCCACTCACTATGGGATAAGAAATATACGGGTTGGCTCGTCTGAGATGGAACACCCTGTATATATATTAAAAAGATAATAATGACCTGAAGAATTGCAATATGAATGTTTCCATGTGTTGTGAACCAACAATATAGAAATTTGGTTATTTTATAAGTAGTCGAGTGAAATAGGTATTTCATTACGAAAATCGAACGATATGGACCGATTCTGATGAAACAACGTGCATTCGATTCGGGAGGACGTCTAGAAAAAAGCGGTTAGTTTTTTGTGCAAATTTGTTATTATTTTTTCAACCGAAAAATTGACCAATTTCCAAAATTTCATCAAAACTAACCAGAAATCCTCAGTTAGGGGTTGTGGAGGTTGTTTTTTTATGTTAAATGTTTAAAAATTTGTTAAAAGGGGGTCGTTACTAATTTAAATCAAAAACGAAATCGAATTCTAATTTTTTAATTTTTTAATTTGAAATCAATTTCATCTAAAAATTTTTTCTATCTTTTGTACTCGGTCTTTTTATATTCCACACAGCATCTTTTACATATACTATGGACATATACGTAATAAAAACCGGGCGGGAGTAGCAGGTAGGTATTTTTCTTAAACTATGGAGTCTACACTATACTATAACACAGCATCTATCATATAATAAGATCTCTATGGCATCCACCGCTTCATAGAGCAGCTGTTTATCTAAACCGGTCCTCCCTCCCATCCCCCCAAAATAAAGACGCGGCAACGTATACGTGGACCACGCTGCTATTGTAATGTAGATACATAATAAATGATCACCACGTGTTACTTACTGTTGGATGCTGCTGTTGTTCAGATTAGTAAAATTTCTCATTAGTTTTATGTGAAAATTATTTTGTTCTGTGGTTCAGTGAATATTATCAGAAACATTTTTTTAAATAATTCAAATTCATATTGTTCAATAAACAAAACATTGCTTTAATAAAGCATTCACGCTGCAAATTAATAAAGTGTGTTAAAAACATAACAAATTTGCACAAGAAACTAACCGGTAAGCTTTTTTCTAGACGTCATCCCGAATCGAATGCACTTTGTTTCATCAAAATCGGTCCATATCGTTCGATTTTCGTAAGTCGGCCTTGTTTTAATACCTATTTGACTCGACTAAAGAGTTGAACTGACTGGATGATCCTTTGATTTGTTTTTTAGCTATTCTGTGAAAATAAAGATCTTGTATGTTTTTTTACAGCAACCGGCAGCAGTTCCAACCCCCCCAAACAACGTAAACGTCGTACCGCCCATTCCGCCGGTCGTTCCAAATAATTCAGTTTCCGGCAGTCCCGCCCCTTCCGGACGAAGTAGTCCACCATCTCAACCTCCCAGTCCGGTCTCCAGTAACGTCAGTTCGGTTAGCAAGTCTGTGGGTAAACGACCCAAAAGCGTGCTGACTTCGGAACGAAGTGAAGAAAGTGAATCTAGTGAACGAACTGAACAAACCGATACGGAGGGCGAAGGTCCATCGGAACCTATGACTTTGAACGAAATCGAACTCGTTTTCAAGCCGCATCCGACAGAAATGGCTGGAGATAACGCCCTGGTTAAAGCGCTCAAAGAAAATTCCACTAGGTATATTAAAACAACAGCTAACGCTACTGTGGATCATCTCCACAAGTACTTAGCGATGCGATTGACTCTAGATTTAGATTCTCAGTTATCGCCTACGCACAATTTGCTGAATTTTTGTATTTATGTGTCTCCATCTACTGGTCAGTACGTTCAGTTGAATGGTAACCAAACTTTAGGTCAAGTGAACGATAAATATTGGAAGGTTAATAAACCTCTGGAAATGTTTTATTCATGGAAAAAGACATAGGGACCTCGTAAGGGGGCCGGTAAATCCCCCTAATCGTAGATTTACTTTTATATCGTACGTTAATAATTTTGATTTGATCAGTATCTCATTACATTGTGTTAAAAAATAGAAAATGCTTTTATTCTGGAATATTTTTTCATGTCATACATAATTACATCATAAAACGTGTATATTCTTAGATAGCTGGAGTATGAAGTTGTAAATAGTTTTACAAGAACATATTTTTTACTAACGATGGGAGTCGCAACCTCGTCAAATGCTAATGTATTATATTCTATATAGTATATGTTATTTGAATGTGAATGAAGTATTGAAATAACAAATAAATATGAAATATAACAGAAATCTCTTTATTTTTGTCATTATATCACCAGGTCTCCAGAGGTGCACATAATATCAATATCCTCCTCAGAAACGACATTCTGGATTGATAATAGATTAACTAGGAACGAAAAAGAGATAGCTGACGGATTTGCAAGGTACTTCATGTCGGCAATTGATGGCAGTGAATCTTCATATGATGTGGATGACTTGGTAACATCTGCTCAGGGAAACTTTTCAAGAATCAGTATTGGACAAATTCCAATAACGAATGCAGACGATTTTAAGGTCTTCAAGTCGGTATCGACTCTGTCGGAATGCATCCAACGATAGGAGGACCTAAATAGTATCTATAACTGGTCGATAGATAACAAATTGCCTCTCAACTTGGATAAATGTAACGTAATGGCATATACCAGAAGTAAGAGTAACATCTTTTTCACGTATCATATTGGTAATTCGAATTTGAAGAGAGTTACATCAATGAAGGATCTAGGTGTGGTTTTTGACACACAGTTGAAATTTGGTGAGTGTAGGAAGGGAGTTCAGAACATATGTGACTTTCAGGCATCTCTATTTTTCGTTGGTGCGACCCATTCCGGAGTATGCCTCTAATGTTTTGAATCCTTTCACATCCATTGCTTCACAGGCGATTGAGAAGATTCATAATTTGGCTATTAAATATATGTACTTCAAAACGGCTCGAAGATACCCTCCATTTGGTTCCTATTCAGCAATTCGTCAGGAGTTCGACCTTAACAAGCTATGCTATAGACGAGGAACTGCTAGTATATATTTTCTGTACAAGCTGTGTGGTTTCTTAATAGATTCTCCTCAGCCACTCTCAGCGCTAAAATTGTATACTTTCAACAGCAGAATACGTCACAAACAGTTACTTTTCTTGACTCCTACGAGCGTAGTGATTTTCCTATCACTAGAATGTGTAAGATTTATAATAAGCACTGTACGGTCGATCGGCGAGATGGCTGAGGCTATGAGCATTTCAACCGAACGGGTACGGAACATTTTGAATACATTTTGAATATGAGAAAGCTATCTGCCAGATGGGCGCAGCATTTGCTTTCTGTTGAATTAAGCGCGACCGTGTTACAACTTCAAAGGAGTGTTTGGCGATGTTCAAGCGCGATTTCTTGAGTCGTTTCGTAACCGTGAACGAAACATGGATCTATCACAACACACCAGAGACCAACGAACAGTCGAAACAGTGGACTTGCCCTGGCGAATCAAAGCCGAAAATGGCCAGAGTGGGTTCGTCGGCTAACAAAGTCATGCCGACAGTTTTTTGGGATGCACACCGTGTCGTCCATATCGATTACCTTGAAAAAGGCAAAAGATCACCGCCATATATTATGCAGAGCTGTTGGATCGATTCGACGCTAATTTGAAGCGAAAGCGACCACATTTGGCAAAGAATAAAGTACTTTTCCACCAGGACAACCCACCGGCGCACCGTCAAAATTGCATAAATTGCGTTACGAATTGGTTCGTCATCCACCATATTGACTAGATCATCATAATTGGTTCTTGGAAATAATATTTGCCAAATATCATTTGTAACATGACTTAGAAATGCCTTTGTATTTGTCCCGAAGATTAGAGAAACAAATATAATCACTATCACTACCGGAAAGAACATATTGTTCATGAGCCTTCTTTTTATCGAAGTCTATTTGTTTTAGTTGACCACTGACAACCACTTTGGAACTGTTGATTTTTTGGAATTTGATAAATGGTAAAGCATCCTCCCTTATTGGAATTGGCGAGGTACCGATTGAACTCAAAAATAATTTCCATTTTCAAATTCATAAAACATTTCATCAAACATTTTGATAAATGTTTTTAACAATATGATGAATAAATTATCAATCATTGAGCCAGGACAGTGTTTTCATTGCCTTGTGACTGGGTTCATTGATCGGGTGTATGCTTTGGTGAGGGGTCGCTACCGCCTCTTTCTATCGCGGTACAGAACGCGCAAGAATCCGAAACGTTAACTGGGAGATTAGAAGTAGGGTCGATAGCTTAACGCCTCTAGCTCAAGACAACTTGTTGTCAGTCCAACGTATTGGGTTCCATTCGGGTTCCTACTAGCCTTACCAGGGCTAGTTTCCAAGTGATGATGCTGATTTTGTTCTGCACCTGGATTCCTTTGAATATATTGGGTTCCTACTTGATCTAGATCATCTTCCTCTTTAGGGTTGGGTCCCTCCAATGCACATTCGATCTCTAGTTAGCCCGGTTCGATGCAGGAATTAGGCATCCAGGGGCATCTAGGAACTTTATTGGAAAATTTTAATCATGATAAACTTAACTCAATAATATATTACGAATAGTGGAAATATTGAAGGTGAAGGTTCAAATAAGAACATAAATTTGATATCAACTGTTTATTTTAGTAAAATTATAATGGTATTTCAGTTACTATTATTATATCTAAATATAATAACCGATAAACCGGTACATTCTGCATTTTGTAGTTGATTTAAAATTTTATCAAACTTTGAAAATTGATTTCGAAGTGGATAGCCTTGCCGGAGGAATCCGGAAAAATCATGTCATAAATGGGACTCATCATTGTAAGAAACTCGTGTAAGCTTTGTAGACCTAATTTCACAGTGTGATCACGTTCCTTTTCTTCTAATAAAACCACTATAATGATGAATGCTTCCACCAGGTCTCCTCTCAATAAAGCTCGACCACAACGTTTGAGTGCCGCTATTATGTCTTTAAAATTGTCCCATTTCGTATCAATATCTGAAAAGATAATCGACATTGATGATTACTAATACATTATACCAGTCAAATATCAATCTTGCATTTGTATGCCATTACTCTATACTTTCCGATTTTTATTGATGTACGTAGAATTACATTTTGCTCTTTTATTGTCATTCGTTCATTCAACGCCAAATCTAGCCTAGGAGGGAGTGGGGTTTCGACCTGGGAACCTTATAGGATCAGCTTGGGTTCAGATGGCTGTAGCTACCGAAAATGACGCTAACAAATTTTTCAATGTCAAACCACTTTGAATTGAAATTTTAACAACTATAATCAATAATCAATAAATAAAATATTGAAATAGAAAAGAGGCAAGTTAGGGATCGATTGATCACAATTCATTTGGTTCGTTTAGATTACATATGTGACAATGGGATTTGAATTCAAAGATAATTAAGAATGGACAATAATGACATAGCTATTTTCTAATGCTAATAGTTATTTAAGCTTTTTATAGCATAATGTAAAATCTTGCAGTTTGTTTCAGGATCGAAATTATATTAATGTGTATTGTCAATTGTCTACCAAATGGCTAGTGAAATGGGAAAAACTGGTTTATTTGGATCTAGATCCTGTGGCGTAGATGCTTTTTCCGATGAGGGGCATTCGACTTAGTATTCATTATTTCAGTTAGTAGTAGATGCTCTTTCAGTCTACTTTTGAAATGAATTTTCCTCCATTTTGTCTATTTTATCTTTGTTGTATTAATAACAAAGTGTTTGAAGAGTTGGAAGATTTGTAGGAGATAGATAGGTTTTAATATATTTGATATTTCACTAAAGATTTCATCAAAGGTAAATGGTGGAAGCCGTTACTTTGTGATAATTTATCATATCAATTAAATATCATCTATATTGTTTGAACTATACATATAAAATAATCAGCCTTATCCCCTAAAAATACTATGGAAGTACTGAGGACCTTTCGGCTACCAAGTATTATTTTTTACAGTGTCATAGTGTATCCACAGTGTGAACTCTTTTATAGTTTATTATATGGTTTGGTATTATTTAAAAACACATTCTCGAATTTATAAAATGATTTGACTAAATATCAAACATGTCACATATTTAAAAATATGATGAGTGTAATTAGGTTTTCAGTTTTATGTCCAAATTTTATGAACGTAGTTTTTTCATAGTTCTTCTTCAAACTGTTGTGTGAAAACCGTGATTAAATTGTTTTTAGTATGGAATACTTCTTCATGTTTTTCATCAGATGTAATTGACGTTTCCTTCAAAACAATCAGGTATGACATTGTTATAGAAAACATACAGAAGAGGGCCCATAAATTGACCTTGGGGAACTCCTCTGCCTATTTACAACCAATCGGAACTGCTTTTATGGTCACTTTGAACTTGATTAATGACGTAAGTTAGATATTCACGTGTGGGTTTTGCCCTATTATATACATTGGTGAGATAGGAAGGACCTTCAAAAAAGGATCAAGGAACATAGTTTCATTAATAATAAATAGGATTATACTTTGGCGGAACATTTAATTATAGAAAACGATAAATTTAATGATAATTTCAAGATTTTACACATTCAGATTAAATTTGCTTGAATCCCTAGTAATAAATAAACATAAGAAGTCCGATATCCTATTGAAACATTAACAAATAATTGATGATTCTCCCTTATTAAATTTGTATAATTATTAGATTTTCAGTTTGCTGCCATCGTTTAATCCGTTAAATCCAATTAGGTAAAATTTCAATAATCATCTATCCTAAGATTAACATTAAAGTTATATATTAGGTAGCTCTTTTTTAGTGAGTAATATTTGTTTGAAGAAGCTACTGTGTTTGCGAAACTATAGTCGCATTTATTTATAAAACTAGTGAAAATCAAACTTTTAACAGCTATTTTATTTAAGTTTTAAATTACCCAAAGCTTAATAACTTTTTTTAAGGAACGCAAGTAGGAGTAACAGAATGTGTTTTTTCAAATGGGATTAGTATAAGTTGCTGTGACAATTGATAGGATGTGAGGTAGGTAACATTCAAATCAAATGAAAAACATTTTTCGTTAATGAATATTTAGTTTCAAACACAAATGAACAACACTTTGTTATGACATTTACAATTTAGTCCAGTTATAATATCGTATTTTGATCTATATTTATTGAGATATTAAGGTAATTTTGGAAGACCTGGTAACTTAGGTCCAACATGATTCAATGCTCCGGGTAATTTGGGACGTTTTATCAAATTAGGAATAGGTAATTTGGGCTTGCCGGGCAATGAGGGTCCAAGAGGGATTCCAGGCAATTTGGGGAACATTTTTGTGATCCCTGCTACGCCCGACTTCAAATTTTCCTTGAAATCTCCCTGGTCTTTGGTTGTGGGGAATATTTTGTTGTATATGGGATGTATCAGCAGTAGTTGGATATGTAAGCATTTCAGTGCTACTCTCAAAAAGAAATTGAGATTTGCCGACTCTGTCAGTACCACTAAACAGTCCAAGGCTTCCACCATATCTCCTCTAGCCAAAGCATTCGCAATGCGGCTGATACTCTCCACTGCATCTCCGATTATGGTTTTAACTAAAATCAAAATATTTCTACTGAGTAGCATTCATTGATTGATCTTGGAATGAATATGTGATTGCTTGAACCTTTCGTTCATGGTGATATTAATAATATAAATAATGATTCTTTAACCAAGTATGAATCATATATAAATTCTCGGGAAATAGGTCACACTAACACATGCTTGTATTTTCGTCATTACGTACGTTTCGGTCTCACGACCATCACCAGAAGGCGCATCAATGTATGAAACGTGATTTCTTAAAACTAATTGTATCATCACAAGGCGTCCTTATTGCCCTAATTTCAATTAAAAATGTCCAAGTCGCCGAAACGAACAGAAGCACGAGTAATCGAAATTATAACACATTATATCTGTTCTATGATTTACAGACTTGGAGTCACGTTTTATGCGAATCATCTCCAGAATACATTTTTCATAATAATTGGTTTCCTCGTTAAGATATTAACATTTTTGTAATCGAATTTATTGTTATAATCAAAGCAGTGTTTAGCAAGGGCGATGGAATTTTGCAAGTTTTTGTTTATTCTACTATACTAATGGCCATACATCATTTTTTGTAGATGTTGTTTAGTGATTCCAGTATAAGTTCCATCGCAATCTAAACAATTTAATTTATAAACTGTGTTTATTTTTTTGTTTATCTTTAGGTATTTACTCCAGGCAAATAAAACATTTTCCACAGACCTCTCTGTACGGCGGGGTTTTTTGGTAGAATAGTGTAGGTTTTGACATATAAAAACTGATGTCACTGACGCGAAGGCTGGCGCGGAGGTGCGTTGTGATATATAGATACATATATATGTATATATATGATTTATAGCCAATATCTCAAAAGCCAAGCAATGTATCAAAAAAAGTTTCGGACAAAAGTTGTAGGAAATAAAAATTTCCACAAAAAATCATTGATAACATTTTTTGATTTTCCTCGCGGCTTCCGCGGAAAATGCGTTAAAAAAAATTAAGGTTTTTCTTGAAAAATTTTTGAAATAAAAGTTATTATTAATGTAGTTTCCTTCAAAACGAACGTTATTAGAAAAGTCAGATTTTCCACGGAAAATGGGAAAATCGTGTTTGGGCATATTTTTCCCAATTAGTCGATAATTTGGCAGACTACGCCTTAAAGAAGAAATGTAATACCTCGTTGATGTGTCTAGAGATATAACTGAGTATAAAAAATTAAAATTGTGGAAAATTTTTGGAAAATCATAGGATTTTCACTCTGATAACACCTTCAAACTTGTCATTTTCTAGGTTTTTTAGGTGTACATCACATATTTGACAACGTTATCTTAAAATAAGTATGCATTGGGTATATTTATACAGAGTATACTATATATTCTAGTTCTTTCGCCTACATCTTCTATATATATAAAAGAAAGTCGTGTTAGTTACACTATTTATAACTCAAGAACGGCTGTACTGATTTGGCTGAAAATTGGTGGAGAGGTAGCTTAGAACCAGGAGACGGACATAGGATACATTTTATCCCGTTTGACCGCGCTCCCGTGTGACATGACATAAAACCTCAAAGAGAATACAAGTCAATATAAAACGTGGTATAACAAAAACGCATCTGACTTGGAATAACAAAACGTAAATGACAGCTAACCGTAATTTTGTGTATGGTTGAGTATGGTTGAAAATTTGATTATTATTATATTAGTAATAACCTATTGGGATACGACAATCGTTGAAGCCATTACATCTGCATCTCCAAGTCAGATACGCACATTATTTGCTATCATCATTTCGACATGCTTTCCATCGAACCCATCCAACCTGTGGCACAAATACAAGGATTATATGTCAGAAGATATTTTACATCAAATTCGTGTCAGTTCCAGAAATCACGATCTTGTGATGAATGAGGAGATACATAATCGGGTTTTACTCTTGATCGAAGACATGTGTTACCTCATGTGCGGTAGTTTATTAGTCAGGTTAGGAATGCCAGCGCCAAATCGTGAAATGAATGACGCATTTAATCAAGAATTGGAACGGGAACGTGAATATGATCATCAGGAATTAGATTTAGTAGTTCAAACGAATGTACCCCTGTTGAATCAACAACAAAAGAGTTTATGATAAAGTAATGAAGGCAATTGATGATGGAAATGGTGGTTTATATTTCCTGAATGCCCCTGGTGGAACTGGTAAGACATTCCTCATGTCAGTAGTTTTAGCCACTGTTCGTGCGAGTTCCAACATTGCGGTTGCAGTTGCTTCTTCAGGAATAGCAGCAGCATTGTAAGAAGGATGCCGTACGGCTCATTCAGCTTTAAAATTGCCGTTAAATCTTCAAACTATTGAAGAACCAACATGTAATATTGCAAAAAACTTAGCAATGGCCAAAGTTTTATCAGCACCGAAAATCATCATCTGGGACGAATGCACAATGGCGCATAAACGTGCATTAGAAGCACTTAACCGAACAATGAAAGATTTACGCAATGACTCGAGATGTTTTGGAGGAGCAATGATTTTACTGTCTGGCGATTTCCGCCAAACACTGCCAGTAATTCCAAGATCAACGGCTGCCGACGAAATAAATGGCTTGCCTCAAATCATCGAATCTATGGCGCTATGTGGAGAAACTTCAGCTGACAAAAAACATGAGAGTTGCATTGCTTAATGATACATCTCTGAACAATTGCTGGCTATCGGTGATGGTCGAGTACCTTTCGACGAATCGAGCGGATTGATTTCATTTCCTCATAATTTCTGTAACTTTGTCTCATCGAAAGACGAACTTATCAACAAAGTATTCCCAAACATCATTACTAACTACAAAAATAATGAATGGTTGAGTGAGCGAGCAATTTTAGCGGCTAAGAATAAAGATGTAGATGACCTAAGCTACATAATTCAGAATGAGATCATTGGAACAATGCATTCATTCAAATCTATTGACTTTGTAATAAATGAAGATGAAGTCACCAACTATCCAATTGAATTTTTAAACTCCTCGGATGTTCCTGGCTTACCACCGCACAATTTACGCCTAAAGGTTGGCTCCGTAGTAATCATGCTTCGAAACATAAACCAACCAAAACTGTGTAACGGTACGCGTTTAGTGGTAAGTAAATTGATGAACAATGTGATTTACGCGACGATACTTAAAGGAAAATTCGAAGGTGAGGAAGTTATCATTACGTGGATCCCGATGATCCCAAACGATATGCCGTTTGAGTTTAAAAGACTTCAATTTCCGATCCGTCTTGCATTCGTCATGACCATTAACAAATCACAAGGGCAATCCTTGCAAGTTTGTGGTTTGAATCTGGAATATCCATGTTTATCCCATGGTTAATTATATGTGGCATGTTCAAGGGTCGGAAGACCATCTGCGTTGTTTGTTCTTGCGCCTGATAATAAAACAAAAAATCTCGTGTATCACAAGGTACTTAACTGAAGAGTGCAACCTATGCACCAAAATACATGAATAATAAAGAATGATTAAAATACTTTTTTTAAATTTTTATTTCTTAATATAAAATTGAACTTAATAAAATCACAAATTTTGTATTTTTATTGCCTCTAAGGCGGAACAGAGTTCGCCGGGTCAGCTAGTACTATATATATCTATATATCACAATGCACCCCCGCGCCAGCCTTCGCGTCAGCGACATCGGTTTGTAGATGTCAAAGCCCACACTTTTCTATCAAAAAATCCTGCCGTACAGAGAGGTCTGTAAAATGAGCATTTTTCGTCTAATTTGCCTAATTGAAGATTTTAGATTTGAAAAATATATCCCTACACAGTTAGTAGGTTTATGCACAACATTTATATCATACTTTTTTAAACATTTCTTCATTTTCTCTAAGGTCTCCGGGAATGTATGGTAATGTTATAAAATTATCTGTATTACCGTTTATGTTATTTATGTATGACGTTCCATTATAGATTTTGTTTATTCTTCCTTTAGTGATGTAATTGAAAAATGTTTTTAGGTAGCCATTCATTTCCCGTGTATTACGAACAATTTTCATTACTATACTATAACTTGCTGGTGCAACGGAATTGAAGTGAAGATTACCTTGAGACCAAACTTCTTCAGTAAACCACGAAGTTCTTATTTTTCCATCTGCATCATGCCTAATGTTCATATCTAGGAAATTTATGTTTTAGTTCACTTCTATTTCACAAGTTAATTGAAGTTGACAGTGGAAATTGTAAATTTATTAATCACGTATTGAATTTTATCATTGAGAACACACATTAGGCAATCATCTATATAACGTTTGAAGAATATGGGTTGAAAATCTGATGAAATTATCACAGATTCCTCTAAGCATTCTATAACTAGGTGAGCAATAGTGGCTGAAATAGGAGATCCCATTGCTGTGCCGAATATTTGCCCAAAGTATTGCTAGCCGTATTGAAAATAAGTGCATTCTAAACAAAACTCTACTGCCTTTATAAATTCAGATTGATCTAGAGCACATGTGTTAGTGTGACCTATTTCCCGAGAATTTATAAGTAATTAATAATATATGAAAACCTACATCCAATGAACTTTTAACATTTTTATTGGGTGCAAGAGGAAGAGACTGATTATAGTCTAGGAGCCAGAGCGATATTGATGGTCTGAACATTAACCCGATGGCACTACGGTTTATCGTTAGAGGACGGTTCAATGACCAATTCATCTCGCCGACCGAATTATCCCCGGCTGCTAGATCTCGAGATACAGCATCTGCAATTTTTATTTTTTTTGACTGGAGGTTAACCCTTTCCAAGTTGCGGTTGCTTGGAAAGCATGCCATTCTTATACACTTCCACCATGTGCCATCATTTTTTATCGTGCCCGTTTATCAGGCCGACCAGTTAGAATTGGACCGGAAATGGACTGCAAGTTAACCCTCCCAAACCTGGTGGAAAATGTTCATTGGTGTTGGCAATTGTTAACATACCCTATACCATCAAAAGTTATCGGTCCGTTTCCGAGTAATTGGCCATTATTTGGACCAAAAATGTTTCTTTTTTTCATTTTGTGGCTAAAACTTGCGGGTTACAAGATAACATGATGGCACCATGTTAAATAACTTTATTGGAGGTCAAATAAAGATTTAAAATTATTGCCATCACTCCTTGCCTATTTCAACCCTTCAAAACCCCCTAAAACCATCCCCCAAAACAGAACAAAAACAAAAAAATTGCCGTTTTGATTTTAAACCAAGCCAGAATCTCGAAAATTGACTAATTTATCAAAAAATAGGTCATAATATTCATATTATTCATATTTTTTCAGGGGTGGTTTTAGGGGATTTTGGGACGTTGAAATAGGCAAGGAGTGATGGCACTAATTTTAAATCTTTATTTGCCCTCCAATAAAGTTATTTAACATGGTGCCATCATGTTACCTTGTAATCCACAAGGTTTAGCCACAAAATGAGAAAAAAAAAACATTTTTAGTGCAAATAATGGCCAATTACTAGGAAATGGACCGATAACTTTTGATGGCATAGGGTATCTTATCAATTGCCAAAACCAATGAACATTTTCACCATGTTTGGGAGGGTTAACTTGCAGTCCACTTTCGGTCCAATTTTAACTGGTCGGACTGATAAACGAACACGATAAAAAATGATGGCACATGGTGGAAGTGTATAAGAATGGCATGCTTTTCAAGTAACCGCAACTTGGAAAGGGTTAACCTCCAGTCAAAAAAACAAAAAAAAGCGGATGCTGTATCTCGAAATCTAGCAGCCGGGGAAAATTCAGTCTGTGAGATGAATTGGTCCTTGAATCGTCCTCTAACGATAAACCATAGTGCCATCGGGTTAATGTTCAGACCATCAATATCGCTCTGGCTCCTAGACTATTATTATCGTTAACATAGTTGGTCTTGAGTAAAACGTTTTTTCGTTCGATTCATGATATATTGTAGTTAATCATGTCAACAGTTTGGAAGGATCCTAAAACGAGATCTAAAGTTGTGGAACATAAAAGAATAAACGCGTACGAAATGGATTCTAACGGAGGAACGCTCCAAGCTGCACGAGTTGCATTTTCAAGACTACTATTCACAATGCTGATTAACATATCTAACAAACCTTCCAATAATTAATATCAATTTCTTAAATTGTAGGAACAGGCGACGAAGTCAGGACTGGATTAAGGGGTGCTGATTGCAATATTATTATTATTGACAATCAGAATATATAATAATGTTATAATCTGATTTGATTAGTATATCTAAAGCATGAAAATCTCAGATTCACACAAGAAAATGTATCAAAACATAATTTTTCGCTCTAAGTTGGTATCCTAAATCCGGTCCTGAACAAACCAGTATGATGTAGTGATGCAATGTGTTGAAATGTACTGGAGAAACGATTTAAAATATATACAAGGGTTTAGACGTCGCTGATAACGTATCCAGTAAAATTTGCCCAATGAGTAAACAGAATATCTCGCAACCATGAGTTGAGATGGGTCAAAAACGCTTAGTCGATGATTTTCGAAGTTGCTGATCACGAATCTCATCGGTGTAAAAGTTTTAAATGAAGTAATAGACAGATGAGATATCGCTCGTATGAATTGAAATTGCTGAATATTATGATGATAAAGTTGACAATAAGTGCTCATTGGTTCATTTAAATAACATTATTAAAAAAACGAATTATTCCCTTTATTATTTAGTTAAATTAGCAAAAGGTTGCCATTTTTTGCCATACATTGTAAGATTTATAATATTCAGCGAACAAAGACTTAATTTTCTTTAGAAATCATATATTTTGTCTTCAAAAATATGGAAATAGTACAATGAAATGCATTTCTTGAAGTTTGGAGGATCTATGACTTCCAGTTTTCAAATGGTGGTGATTACAATATTACGTTTATTGCAAAATTAAATGGACCGTGTACATAAATGAAAAAACTCAATACTTATGAAGCTGATCAGATATTATTAACAAAATGTAGGCAATAGTCTCTATGTTTGGAGGATTTATGACTTCCGGTTTTCAAAAATCAACATTCTTTTTACGCTTTTATTGCAAAATTAAATGTACTGTGTACATAAATGAGGAAATATATGAAGCTGAAATTTTTCACTTAATGCAGGCAATAACTTCTTGTAGTTTGGAGGATCTATGACTTTCGGTTTTCAAATAGCGGTGAGTAGAAACATCACGCTCTTATTGTAAAATTTAACGTATAATGTTTAAAAATACTAAAATATATGAAGTCGATAGTTTGGACAGATATTACTAGATAATGTAGGCAATAGCTCCTTAAGAAATATTAAGTGGTCAACTCAAGTTTCTCAAGAATTACAATCTAAGGTTTGTCAACTTTCTGGTTATAACAGACCACCGAACTTTGAAAGATTGCCAACTACGTTCGACCGAGGTATGTTTATTTGGTGTACATACACATGAGAGAATTGGAAAGGGCAGATATAAACCAAACAATCGGCAGTACAAAAGTTTTAGGATCGCTCTTCGACTAACCTCCAAAAAACTTAATGCTGAGGAAATATTACTTGCATGTTAGAGACATAGTTTGATAGCTCATTTCGAGGATGCAAAGATAGCACTGTGTGATAGGGTTGCTAACTTTTTTGAAAAAAACAACGTAATTAACTCTTTGAAGATAAGAAGGTTTCGGAAATGGAACAATATTTCCCAATTTATGTTTTCATTTCCTCAGATACATGTTTTTCAAGATTGCCCTAAATAACATGAATAATAAACACAATATTGCAGGAAGTTATGATTTTTTGATATATCGATATATTATTTCTATACTGATTGTATTGAAAGTATAAAATAAATTAATATTTTTTAATTAAATACTAATTATTAGATATAACTCGAAAACAATTTTCTTCAACCAATAAATTAATTACAGCTTCTCACAAACTGAAGTAATACAAATCGAAAAAATAAACTGTCTCTGACTTTTGGTGCTCTAGTATTTCAATATTTCATTATACTGAATAACTAAGTATTTAAATGCAAATAATAAAACAAACAGTTCAATAAATGAATATTATAGAACAGTTCAAGTTTATTAGAATGAAATAGTTATTTGTTTTACTAGGCATAAAAGCACAAGATTTAATGCCGCGGCTGGCTATGAAACCAGCCAAGGCATTAAATCTGCTTTTCTGCCGTGTGAAACATATAATTTTTTCTTCAAATTTGTTCCAATTCCACGCAAAACCGACTTTTTCATATTTAAATTGCGTTTCATTATCAATATCCAAATAACTAAATTATTTTATTAAAGGTAACTGGGCCCTGCGTTACTATGTTTACCGCTGATGACGTTTGTTGAATATGTTTGTTTACTGTTTGCTTTGTCATTGTCAATTTTGAAAAGTTGTCATGTTAGAAATGGATTTACTGCAAAGTGAGGATGAATTGATGCAATTAACACCACCTGAGATAAGAGACCAGGCGCGAGATGTGGAATTGAACTCACATACAGCAGATTCATGGAATATAGACAGAAGAAAAATATAGGATCTTTCTCTGAAAATGTGCTGATTGTCTATTTTTCCGATCTTTCAAAGAAAATGAAGCCTTCAACGTTATGGTCTACCTATTCGATGTTGAAAGCTACCCTGAACATAAAAAATAACATTGATTTGGCAAAATACCAGAAGTTACGGGCTTTTTTGAAACGCCAGTCAGACGGTTTCCATGCAGAAAAATCCCGAGTTTTTCAAAGAGAAGAAATCGAGACATTTTTATCAGATGCCCCAGATGAACAGTATTTGTGTACGAAGGTAGGAATATATTGAAAATGATCTATTATGGATTAAAGAACTAATTTTCAATTTATATTTTATGTTGTAATTATTGTTGCAGTCGCTGGGGCTTGTAGATGTGATGAGCTTTTGCAAATGAAAATAGATGATATAAATGATATGGGCGACAAATTGCTAATTATGCTACCAAATACTAAGACCAAAAGATCAAGATCTTTTGTAGTAACGGAATATTTAAGCGTTTACAGAAAATATGCAGCCTCCAGACCCTCGAATTTAAATAATCGGCGTGTCTTCTATAAATATGCGAACGGTAAAGCACATCATCAATTCATTGGCATTCACAAATTCGGTAAAATGCCAGAAGAAATTGCTACTTTTCTGGGACTATCCCATGCGAAAGAGTATACCGGGCACTGCTTTCGCAGAACTTCGGCCACGTTGCTGGTGCATTCTGGTGGGGACATAACAATGTTGAAGCAACATGGAGGATGGAAGTCTTCCGCTGTCGCGGAGGGCTATATTGAGGACTCGCTAGCCAATAAGTCGAACATCGGCAATAAAATATTTTCTGGCGTTTCCGGAGTATCAAGTGTGGATTCTAAAGTTGTTAATTTTACTGGAAAGGAGGGAAGTGGACAGAGTTCAATTGTATTAAATAATTGTTCACAATTGACCATAAATATATCTAATAAATAAAAATTTCGTGTTGTAGTTTGTAGTTTTAATGCAATAAAACCAGTTTATTATCATCAGCATCATTTTGAGTTTTCTTAATGTCATTGTCAATTTTAATAACCAGTTTGATTTAAATTATTACTTGGAAGGTTGCCGAGCAACGAACTTTTTCTGCCTAGGCAGTAAAAGTACAACTTCTAAGCCTGCCAAGTGTCATTAAAAGGCCGCTTTTAATGTCATTTGGAGAAAAAAGATATTGTTCAATAATCTAATCGAAGATAATTATTTTGTGGGAAAAATGATAGTATGAACATGTGCTAGATTTGTTTTAGAAAATTCATTTTTGAATAACATGAAGCGATTTCGAGTGAGGCAATCTCTAAATGCCCCATACTAGAAATGAAGTAAGATAGTATGATTTCAGCTATATGTCTCACTTTTCCCAAGATCTTCATCCCGGATAGAGGAAATTAAACTCACGAAACTCTCACCCTACCAAGGTATTTCAGGCTTCTGGGGCGGGAGTATACCTAAAAAGGCCAAAGGTCACTATCTCAGTGACTCTAGGCGCTTACTGCACGGTTTTTCAGGCGGAGGTCTACGCCATATTGACTTGTGCCATGGATAACTTGCGGAGAAACTATGTAAATAGGCGCATATATATTTGCACAGACAGCCGGTTGGCTCTGGGAGCTCTCAAATCACCCAGAGTCACATCAAGGCTTGTCAAAGAAAGCAGAGATACACTAGCTGAACTAGCCAGGAGAAATAAAGTTCAACTCATCTGGGTCTCTGGATACAGTGTACTTCAAGGAAATGGAATGGGCGACTCCCTGGCCAAGCGAGGATCGTCCGGTGCCTCTGCCGGAGCCAATGGTCGCTTTGTCACCTGGGGAGTCTCGCCCTTCTGGGCCAACTGAACAAAGAGTGGTCTGAACTGTGGCGAGATCCACCACGCATGAGGCAAGCCAAGCTCTTCATCAAAGGGCCTGTGGCTAGGCTCTCAAAGAAACTCCTTTCTCTGAACAGAAGAAAGATCAGAGAGATGACACCTTCATACTATGGGCATTGCAGATGATCATGAATGAAGAAAATGTAGAGAGGCGGAAGTAACTGCCTCTCACATCCTGTTGGAATGTGCGGTATTGACATCCCTCAGGCACCTTCGGCAAAACAAAACGTTCGCAATACTCTGGGTTTCTGGCGGGCCACAAACTTGCTAAAATAGAATAGGCTTTTCTGACCACGTGCGCCCACAACTGGTTCAACTAAGTGTCTTAAGTGCATATGGGGGCTAGGCTCCTCCCCTCAAAGACTGATGATGATGATGATGAACTTAAATGAAAGATTTTTAACCATTTAATTTTCTTTATGCAAACTATAGACGGTTTCACAGCGGAATGTTGTTCTCAATTGCTCAGTAATCAGATAACACAATTTTTCATTCACACAAATACGTGTGGCAATCAAAGAAAATTATTTTACTCCGTTTCATTCCTTTGACAAAACATATTGAATCAATCATCAATCTGTAGAGGAAACTGATTTATTTTATTTAATATCCAACTAGAAAGCATTTAGGATACTTTGATGACATATTTAGTCAAAAGGTTGTAAAACTTAATATTATTTTTTCCAACATCATTCGATTTTAATGGTTCAGTTTCTGTCGAACAAATTTCATTAAAATCGTCAGGTCGGTACTATTGTATAAATTTAAGTTTCGAGTGCTTAAAATACTTACATCTCTTATTGTGCCTACTTTTGATTTGTTCCATTACCTTTGTTCTCTTTCGAGTAACTGGTGTATCTGTATCGTTGTCAAAACCTGATAAAATGTTCATTTCACACAATATAAAAGAAATATAACACAATTCTGAACACAAATCTCACGGAAACATCAAAACAGCAAGAAATAAAAGAAACCGATAGCGGCGAAGTCCGCTTGTCATATGATACCAGCTTCACAGTTTACCATAAATGTTTCAGAATTCAAAGAAGCCGTTGAAAAACTTACCGATAAGATTGAAAAAGCATTAGGACCTGATGCCGATGCAAGAAGTATGCATAATCTTACTACAAAATTGGAATTATTCAAAAGTGGCATACAATGAACAAAATAAAATGGGACATCGCTTCAATCAAACAAAATATTAGAGCCAATTCAACAGTAATTGATGTATGCTTTGTAAAAGTAATGGCACAAAACTTATTTCTCACAGCATTTCTGAACAAACAAATATGGATATATTTCTAGTAACTATTAAAATTATTCAAACGAACATACAGATGGAAGTCGGCAAAAGTGATCTATTTAAGGTATATCGCATAGGAAAAGAAGGCAAAGGAAAAAATAGACCTATAGCAGTGGAATTCGTGCCCAGTGAAACATTTCAGAAATGTTGACCTTTAATCAGCTATCGTATATTTGGAGGTGCCAAAACAGTATTCAAAAATAGTTTCTAGACCAGTCAAGAGCTTACCATTATCTTGATTAATAACAAGAAAATATTAATTAGATCACTGGTTGAGCTTAACAACTTAAAACAATAATTAATAACATATTCTTAATAACCTGTAGAATTTGTGTGTTTTGATGTATTTTTGATTCATGTCTCGTGTGTGTGTGTTCTGTAGTGTGTGGTGTGTGGAGTGCGGTGTATGGGGTGTGGTTTTATCTCAAAAGACAGCCTGACAGCTGTTTTGCGAGTATGAACCTTAGAGATCTTAGAAGACAGGTATTGAGCTCCATAAGGCCAATGTATTTTGTATGCAACCGTTTAAGAAAAATTTCGGGATAAATAATCATACAAATCGACCCCCTCTTTCTCGGACGCTCCGCCCACTCTATAGACTGGGCGCAGAGTCGTAGCCAACTTTACTGGCGCCCTAGGCAATTTCGGAAATTTTCGTCCCTCCCCCCTCTGAAATTTGCAAAAATGATATAATAAGACTTGTATTGTAACAGACCGCGCCGTATTAGCATATTATATACAATAAATAATGAAGAAAGGTTAAATCGCTGCTAGAAACTTGACGAGAAACATAAGAATCATATTAAATGCAGCGACTTCTTCTTCTTGGGGTTCCATTGTGTCGGCCAAATTTTTTTCGTTACAATCAATTCTTGGACTTTGTCGTGACACCCTTTTGTGATGGCGCTCGAGACAAGTGCCTCAGTTGCCACAACCTTGCTGCGGATCTGACTGTGCGTAAATAAATACTGAGCAGAAATCATCGATGCAATGGGAACCTGGAGAAACGGGAGCATCGAGCTTCGAGTTGGCGGACCTTAATTCCGAGTTTTTTCCCTAAACGGTTGCAAAAAAAAGGGTACTCCATACCTCTATTCTAAGATCTCTATGGTACGGACCAATTCTATTTAAAATAAGTATATGGAGTCTTTGGGATCAGTGACTTTATTGGTCAAAATTCAAAAATTCAAGGTGGTGGCTGAGATTGCGGCTTAGATGGTGGACGAGTTTTGTGATTATGTTCAGGACCTATTCAAAATTGGCAGAAGCGGCTTTTTGGGGTCATACATCATGATTTTTTGTGGTTTTCTAGCACACGGTAGCGGTCAGTAGTTTCCTGTCGAAATTGAACCCATGAAAAATGCAAACTAAGACAATAATTTAACTGCAAAATGTATTGAACATGTGGAGGATTTCATCTAATCCCCATTATAAAAATATTCAATTTAGGAATAGAACAAGGGTGGAATCTTCCAAATATAGAAGGATTGGAATTGGAAAATTATATTTTATTGTACACATGTCTTGTTGTTCATCTGATGAGATTGATATTATAAATAATAATTAATATAACAAATTACAAATTTTAGTGTTGATCCCTGATCGTGATTATTAATCATATTAAATCATGTTCAGTATTAAAATAATCAAACAAATTTATCGTGCAAAATAAAACCTTGGCAGGCGAAAGGTCCTCAGTACTGTAAATGTATTTTTAATTGATACGGATGATTATTTACTATCTATAGTGTTGTAGAGAATTCGAAGTGTGAACTCTTTTATAGTTTATTAATCAATTGGAAGATATCTTGTAATGTTAGTTGATTAATAAATCTACCACTGGACTTAATAACTTATTTTGCGGATGCTAGAACTGTTTGGGGGATTAATTGTGAACATATTCATCATTCATTCTGTGAATAATTTACCGAAAGCGAAACGCATGAACACATTTCAAAAAGATTTAAGGTTGGAACACAAATGCGCGGTGACGGTGACGGTGGTAGCTGCGTTCTGGTGGCGGTATTCGAAAATAACATATCTGGGCGATGGCGTCCGACTTATCGTTGTAATTTTAGAGATGGATGTATTTGAACGTTAGATTTTGAGGAAAAAATATTGGAAGGGTCAGTTGGGATAATAGTAAGAGGGGATAGAAACATTTCAATAATTTTTAAATTTGGCGGGTTATCTATACCTCCTCTATTCAGTTTCATGTAAAAATGTGATTTTCAATACATTCGTCATTGAATATGAAAAGATTGTTTGAAGAAGGTGCTTGCCAGGTAAGTTGATTTTTATATTCTTTTATGATGAGTCTATAGAAGATATAGGTTATATTTGATTTGAATACATGTGCGTGCTATTTCAGCATTCACAGAGACAGCCAATATCCATTGTTTCCGTAGTTGAACAGATCAAGCTGGAGAATCAACACATTGTCCTAACACGATATGTGTTTGTGATTCACTATGCACTGTTAAGGGACCGTCACCTGGTGATAGTACATCCAATAGTTCCCCAATCGATTCGTGAATTGCGAGAGCTGTATTATCAATGAAAGACAGACATCTGCTTTCCGACAGATGGTGCTGGAACACCTAGGGTCAACCTGGACAACCAAAAGCATGCCTTTAAGCCCTGTAATTTTCCTTGCAGCCAGGCGCGTATCATTTATCCGGTATAAGTAATTAACCAACTCAGTAAACTGTACATACAACACAAAACGGGGGAAGAACCAACATAAACAATCACTTAGGAAGTCTTATTACAATGTACTTTATTCAGTCTTAACACTCCTACACACGCTTATTTACAGGCAAAATACGTTCAATCACACGAGAACCTCTACGGAACAGGGGGACATATAATTTTACACAAGACATAGATAAATTTTTGTTAAATTGTAATATTCGTCACCTGTCACAGTCAATACCGGCTACGGGCCATTAAGACTAAGCGATACTGTCGCAAACTTCGTTAACCTATTGTTGATGACATCACACTAACATTTGTACTCAGCGTATAGGCCTTAATTTAAAGAGGATATGGACATGGACCGAGTATAGGCCAATCCCTCTATCACTATTATAGAGGGTATTGGCTGAACGGATACAAGTTCAGACAAGTGTGTCAAGGCGTATTTGACTTGCGTGTCACGTCGAAACGCCACCGCAAACGCAACGCTATCAGCCACCACTAACGCCACCCCGCATATGTGTACCGATCATTTACTCATTAAGGTATATCTAATCAACTTACGACCGAGCGCATCTCCAATTGTCTGGAGAGCATCATCGATGGGTTTCAATTTACTGATAAAATTTGTGGATTCGCCGGGTTCGCTTGTCTCATCTTCATCTTCCTCATCATCGTCTTCTTGTTCTTCTTCTGCGCCCCCTACGAAAATGCATACAATTGAATTATATAGTCTGTTTCATTTTAATATATTACAACACTACATTGGATATAATTTAGTTCACACTATGACTTTTTTTTCACTGAAATTTTAATTTATCTAAAGCCTTGTTAGAAATTAAATATGAATGAATGTATGAATATATTCATTCATTTCTTGTTGGCTTTCGCCAGATAGATATGGTGAGGTCTCTCTATTGTAGATCAATCAGTAACGCCACAAGCTGCAGGTTCTAGACAGTTGTTCGCTTTTCTCAAAGGGCTCATCAGTAGAACTAGAAAGTGTGCAACGTTATTGAACCGAAGTAAAGTAAAGTAAAGTTAAGTAAATTTATTAGTTCATATATACAATACAAGTAAAACATAAAATGCTTATATAAATATACACAAATGCCCGTTCAGACGTAGAACAACGTCAAACAATCAATAAGACCTACATACAATCATTAATAAATACTAATACACTATTGCACTGTTGAAATGTTTCAAAATATCGTCAGGAAATTTGAATCAAAAGTACTTCATCGTTGGAATAATCCTGTAGTGAATATAAGGCTTTTGAAATCAAAAATGTTTTCAGCTTTGCTTTCAATATTTCTTTTGGTAGGCATCTACTTATAGGTGGTATTTTATTATAAATTTTATTTATTATGTATTTTGCGTTCTTTTGCAAATACGAATAGTTAAATTTTTCAACAACGATGTTATTTTTAAATCTAGTATGGTATCCATGATCGTCATCATGTTCTTTAAACAAACGTTTATTATCAATCACAAACTTTACCGAATCTAAGATGAGACTGTATAAGGTGAGTATTTTTTGATCCACAAAATGTCGTCTACAACTTTCAGTTTGCTTTATTTTTAAAACACTTCTAAGGAACTTTTTTGTAGAATGAAAATGCGAGAAGCTTCATTAGAATTGACCCAGAATATCAGTTCATATCTCAATCTGGATTGAACATGCGCATGGTAAGCTGTTAAAGATGTTTTGTAATCAATTTGATTTGTTTTGTGGATTGCGGTGCCAATCAAGTTTCGTCACAGGGAAATTTTTAAATACCTGACACGTTTGAAAAACAAATGTCAATATTACCATATCTGGTCTGAATCAGGCAATTTCTGATATACAATATAAATGTGATTTACATGTTCGCGTAGAATATGGAGGTTTCAACTCGGATTTAACTTGTTTGGTGCTTCCTAGCATAACAAGTACCCTTCTAAAGAGCAAGTTAAATAGAGATTCCCTAGACATTTCTAAAAATATAAAACTAGCGGATCCTGAATTCAAAAATTGATATTTTGGTTGGTGCTGATCTTTTTTGTTTCATGGGCTGGTCAAATAAGTTCAGGTACCGATTCTACAAAAAACACGATTTGGATGGATTGTTTCGTGTCAAATGGCGAAGAATTTCCAAACAAAATGTCAAATGTCACGTAGGTATAAATTTTGATTTACGGGATCAATTATGCAAATTTTTGGAAATTGAGGAGTGTGCGATTATTAAGAGATTTTCCAATGAAGAAATAATTTGTGAAAAACACTTCGTTGAGAACATGCAGCGCGATGCAAATAGTAGATTTATAGTATCTCTACCTCATAAAAAATCACCAAATGTGTTGGGTGAATCTGAAGAGCGAGAAAACGATTTTGGTCCCTTGAAAGGAAGCTAGAGCACGATTCAAATTTTAATAAGCATTATCGAGATTTTATGCGTGAATATCAAAATTTAGGTCACATAACTCAGGTCTGTGAATAAATATGATGATGATAGTTTAGGAGTTTATTTCATGACTCATCATGGTGTACTGAAATCTGTTTAACAACAAAATTAAGAGTTGTGTTTGATGCGTCTGCTCTCACAACGACTAATATTTGTCTTAACGATATACAAATGGTTGGGCCGCCGTTACAAGATGTTATTACAATAATTTTACGATTCAGATCCCATGTATATGTAACTTCAGCTGGCATTGCAAAAATGTATCGTCAGGTACTTATAAATCCAGAGCAGCGTTCATTACAACGTATCTTATGGAGATAATTATTTTTAGAACCTTCAAAAGCTTCAAATTTTAATACTGTCGTCACATATGGTCAAGCATCAGCTTCATATCTTACAATACAGTGTTTGTTTGAGTTGGCTACATAGTGTTAATCAAAGTTGCCGCATATTGCCAATACAATTAGACATGATTTTTAAGTGGATGACTTAATGCACAGGAGCAGGCAGTATTGAAGAGGCGTCTTCAAATGCAGAAAATTAGAGTTCTAATCCAAATGATACAACGAATCAACCAGTTTATAAAAAACAAGGAAGGCATCAGGAATTCTTCCTGTTAATATTAGTTCTCACTTATCAATACATGTTCTGTACCTTTACTTTTGTTAACTGCTGACTTATCTTCATGCTCTTCATCCCCTTCCGAAGATTCTCCTCCTTCGTGTATTCTGAAACATTAATACAACTATTCACGTACTGAGTTTAATTATATTCGAGCATGTCTTTACTAATAATAAGATCAAACAGATTTTTCACGTACCTCTGATGATGCTAGAGTAGCTAGCGAAATGCGCATAAGATTTATAAAATCTATAGTAGAAAATAGTAATGTGATTCCATTTTTGTCAATAAAGCTAGTCAACTAAAGATAATTGGTTAAGGAATTGTTTATTTCATTATCAAAAACATGGAAACTCAGGTAAACTCAATAGAAATGTTTTCTCTGACTTTGAGAAAGGTGGAACAATAAGTCAAATGAATTGCTTTTATTGATGATATGGTCTTCATGATGTTAGAAATAATGTCTGACTCATCACATTTTTCTCCAAAAAACGTTTCTCTTCACGATTCTGGACCATATCACTGTAGAACGCCGCCAAACCTAAGGCACTCAATTTCGATATACCGTAGATACAGTGTGACACATTGAAGATGGAAACACCCTCGTAAACTTAGACTTTCGAATCCTAATCTTCCAAAACTATATTGCTCACCTATGATTCATAAACATGATAATTCTATGAGACCAATCATTTCAAACATTAACATATCAAAGTGGCCCGTTAAGTAATTTAGCAACTTCCAAGCCGGAAGAAGTTAGTCTGTGAAAACTTCTTTGGAAATAATTGCAAAATTGAAAGATTTCAAACTTGAACTTGGTTATACTTTTGTTTCATCTGATGTTTCACTATTTACATATACCCGAACAACCTTAGAGGAGACGAAATCAGACTCGCCCTATCCTCGATCTCCAGTTACTCTGCAATAAGGGCCGATAAGCTTGTGAATCTTGGGTCCAAAGAATCCCTAATAGGACTAACACACATCACACACATCACACACACCATACATACCACACACACACTTACACCACACACACATACACAGACACGCAAAAGCACACACGCACATACACACACACATACACCACACACATACACACCACACACACACTTAAAATGCTCAGCATTTTCATCGATACTGATTCTCCCTTGATAGCTTATTACAGATATGCAGATTCAACACTGAGATATGGTGCTTCTGGGGAAATCAAACGGACTCGAACCGTGTCTTTGAACTGCAGAAGCGATGTATTAGAAACATTTTGAAATTATGTTTTCGTGAAAGACATAGATCTTGGGATTCTCACTTCAATAGGTCTATATATCCATGAGTATCTCATATTTGCAAAAAAAATATTTCATGATTCTTATGATAAAATATCATTTTCCTTTTTATTTGAGGAATTATTGAAATCTATCTTGGAGAAAAAAGCCTATTTATTACTCAGTGGATGATTATTTAAGATTACAAAATTTAATGTATAATATTTGTATTTCGAATGAATTTTAATTTACTTGTTTCAAACTCCTTTTTGCAATATATAGCAATATATTTTATAACAATTATGTCATTATCGAAAGTTCACAATAAACAGTTCAAGTATTAATAGGGACTAAAGTACCTACAATAAGGTTGATGAGATTAAAATTACAAGTAAGGGATCATTGGACATTCCGGAATAGGTAGATCTCAGAAAATAGAATGAATTGTGCACTAGGATAATTATTATTCTAAGAATTATTCTAACAGTACTTTAAGACAACGGAAAATACCACTTTGGTGTAGGTCTAACTGATCATTTGGGATATGGTTAAAGTTAGTTTCAAACCACAATCTAAACTCTGCCATCTTATATATAATGCTGACAAAACCAATGAATATAGTGAACCTGGAGTTTATAAGGTAATTTTCCCAGACTGTGATAACTTTTATATAGGAAGAACCTTGTCGTAATTGTTAAGCTCAGATACCAAGAACATTTTCATTCTTCCAGATTTGACAGAACAGATTCAATCTCTCCTAACTATTTTTTACAAATATGTCCTTACCATTCCTAATTTAGATAGCTCAAGCATTTTACATGATTATTCCAAAAGTTCCAAATTGAATACATTGAATACAATAGAGAATTATAAGGGTGTAAAAAATTTCTATAACAATATTCTGAATGATCAATTAGACCTACACCAAAGTGATCTTTCCCTTTGTCTTTTCAAAGCACTTAATTCTCAGAATATTGAAAACTAATTATCCTAATGCTCAATTCACTATGTTTCCCAGGATGTACCTGTTTTGGAATTTCCTATAATGCGTTACTCGTGAGTGTGGTCTCATTATCCCTATTGTATTTTATATCCTATTTATACTTGAACCGTTTATTGGTAATTTCATAATATTGTATTTGTTTCATAGTGATATAAGAACAAAGGAATTGTCCTTTCTTTTAATTATAATGATAAATCACCATAAAGTAACCTCGTCTAACATCAATTTTTTTTTGGTAAATAATTTTAACTATTAATTTAATTATATACGTTTTTTTTGTTCAACACCTCAGGAATATATAGTATGACTTTCCTGCTGTATATATTTACTGAACCAATAAATTAATTGATGATTTCCTTGAATGATTAAATAACGTTTTCCACAAAATATAAAATTTTCTATTGCTTCACCCACTTAATATAAGCATTTCTGAAAGTTTCAAGCTTAATAAATTGATATTGGAACTCACTTTTCGTCTAATTTCTTCTTCAACATGATGTACTAATTAATCTGAATTACGTTGTAGAACAAGCTTTTAAAGGAACGACCGGACATTGTTGATATGATTCAAGGCAACGGCAGGTATCACGAATATATCCTATTTTCACCATGTCAACCGGGAAAGACTCGGTCATACTGATAATCCTTTGCCCATGGAAGTGACTAATACAGGACTCAATGATCTTTTTGTTATATATAGTTGGAAATGGAAATGAGCAATATTTTCAAGGCAGCAGGAAATTTAATTCTCATTTATTTCCTTCAAGCTTTTTATTGAGAACAGCAAAAATTAAGCATATGAAAATACTAGTTTTTGTATAATGCTAGACGTAAGATGATAATGACCGCCGTTGATTCAGAGTCGAATCCAATATTGTGGTAGAGAATCAATGAATTGGGTACGTGATATATTTTGGGTTTATATCCAGTGAAATTTATATTTACAATCAGAATATATAAATAACCACTATAAACTATTTAAATAGAAAATTACCAAATTCGAATGGAAAAATACTATTACTCATATTAAATACCAGGAGGCTCCACTATGATAATTTGATGAAATAAACCTAGTTTATAATAGCAAAAAAATAAACGACTATAATGAAATTGCACATATAGGCCAGTACAAATAGTATTTGAACAACAAAAAAATACAGCAATCTGACAGCGGGATATTGTAGAACAAGATATTGTAAAAGAGGGAAAAATAAATCGAACCGACTACTGCTATCCGAGATGGAATGTGGTGTGTTTTTAGGAGTTGAAAATAGTTTTTCGTGATTTCTGGCTAAACCGTGCATCCTATAAAGAAAAGTTGAATTTGAAAGTTGTAGGGAATAAAAAGATCTACAACTTTTGTACTCATCATTTTTACCCTAATCTCGAAATTTTTCGACAAAAATGCGAAAAACCAATTTTTCGGTTTTTAATTTTTTTCTTTAACAAATAAAACTTTATGAAGCTCAAGCTTTGACAAAAGATACCTCTATTTATTGTAAAAGGGCAGTAATATTTTTTGGAGGGAAATATTTGGAGGTTGTTGTTTAATTCTATTTAAGAAAAAAACACAAATTTTTAACTGCGATTCCTCTTGAAACTACTCCTTCTACAGAGTTCTGTTTTGGCTCACTTACTCGTTGTTACGTCTACTTTCGATAAGTGGTAAAAAAAAAGTATACTGCAATGGCAAAAATTGCGAGAAAATTGAAAAAACCGAAAAATCGCTTTTTTCGTTGTAATTTGCATATTTATCGCAGAATAATTGATTAATTAATAAAATCATTTTGATTTTTTTATGTTTATGGAAACTATAATATCATTTCTTTAATTATTGTATAGATCGAGTTTTGATATGATGTCATGCATGTCTAAGACAGCAAATTATATCTGCTATATTCGTATATTCGTAATCGCAGGATACGAATATGAGAAATTTAAGGAGCTGTTTTCGAAGCTGAAGACAGCATGCGAACGCAACCAGAGGCTTTCTAAGCCAATAAGAGCTCGAGACGGCATATACTACAGTCGTACCAACTTATGTTTAAATTGTTTTAATTTAGAAAATTGCTCAAATGCTGAACTTCCACAAATTTCCATACACGAAAGTGACTCGGAAGAAATGGAAACAGATCAATGTACTCTAACTGAAACAGTTCTCAATGAAATTTTCGAAAACACTGGAGAATTGTTCAGTTTTGTTAATATTGGACGAAGAAATTCAACGCTCTGCGAAGAAAGCAAGATTAGAGAAAAATACATGAAGGGGAATGCATACTTTTTTTCAATTTAGTTTTTTAAGCATGTTCAAAATAATATTAATTTTTTTTTACCGCATTTATGAATTTCATGTTGTTAATATTTATTACCTAAAAACAGGAGGGATCTGCTTCAATTTTCCATGATGTGTTATTTTTTATAGAATTTCTTTTTATATTAATACTTGCAATATAAACTTGTGTGCAACATGCAAATACTGTCTTATAATTGAAAACCACTCTACAAAACCCGTATATATCATTGTAGATCTACTACATTACCTATTGTATGATTATATTTTGTTTAAACTAATTGATTTCGAGTGAATAACTGAAATTGTTCTTAAATGCATATTGGGAATGTCCATTTCTTATGTTTTGTTTGATAGGGACAATCTCATGTACGACGATCGTAGAAGTCATATATTCGTATCCTGCGATTACGAAGATACAAATATAGCAGATATAATTTGCTGTCTTAGACATGTATGACATCATATCAAAACTCGATCTATACAATAGTTGATGAAATTATATTATAGTTTCCAAAAACATAAAAAAATTAGAATGATTTTATTAATTAATAACAATTATTCAACGAGAAATATGCAAATTACCACGAAAACAGCAATTTTTTCGTTTTTTTCAATTTTCCCGCCATTTATTCCATTGCAGTATACCTTTTTTTACCGTTTACCGAAAGTAGACGGAACAAAGAGTGAGTGAGCCAAAACAAAACTCTGTAGAAGGCGTAGTTTTAAGAGAAATCGCAGCTCAAAAAATTTTTTTTGTAAATTGAATTCAACAAGAACCTTCATATATTTCCTTTCGAAAAAATTACTGCCTTTTTGCAATAAACAGATCTTTTGCCAAAGTTTGAGCTCCATAAAGTTCTATTTGTCAGAGAAAAAAATTAAAAACCGAAAAATTGGTTTTTCATATTTTTGTCGAAAAATTTCGAGGTAAAGGTAAAAATGGTGGGTACAAAAGTTTTAGATCTTTTTATTCCCTACAACTTTTATCCTCAACTTTTTTAAATGAAATATACGGCTTAACCAGAAATCACGAAAAACTGTTTTCAACCCCTAAAAACACACCCCATTTCTTCCCGGATGACAGCTGTCGGTTCGATTTATTTTTCCCTCTTTTACGTTTTCTTCTTCTACAATATCCCGCTGTCAGATTGCTGTAACGAATTATTTTTTATATTTCTTATATTTTCTCCTATTAGTACTGGCCTAATATATTTGGGTGTTACTTCTCTATCGTCGGCCAAAAGCAGCTGTACATTTACTTTCAATACAAAATCGCCAGTCATCAATGCACGACTGTCTGAACATACTGTATTCTTTAGTCGTGTTAATATGACAGTTGATAGTTAATTAACACAATTAATAATCTAGCGAATAAAAAATCCCCTGGTAGGATAATCGAGGAATGTTGCCTAGCACTAGCTCCCGGTGTAATTAACAATTTCATTCAGCCCGGTGTTTTGCCGTCGTCTTGAAACTTCCTAGGTTTGTACCCATCTAGAAAAAGAACCGCAATCCATGAAAAGTGCATTTCGAAATTAACAAATTAACGTATTTTCTCATAGCAAACAAACAATTTGCAATATGTCGTATATCTATAGATTTTTCTCGTGTGTTTGACACTATCAATTCAAACTTTTTCCCCTCAAAATCAAATAGCTTGGACATACTTGACAATGTAAATGAGTAGCTATCTTACATTTTCAGTGTCAGTCCCTAAAAGATTATCTGAATAATTTTTAGTGGATATTAATCTAGCAATATATAACTAAAATGATTGAATAATTGAAATAACTAATCTAATTACAAATCGAATGACACTATAAACACCCTGACGCGATTGACAATCTGGGCACCTGTATTGGTAGCTGAGATGGAAGGGAATCAGGAAAACTTTTGTCTCAGGCCCAAAGCCAGTGACCGTATGTGCTAGGTCTTAAAAGGGTCATAAATGAACAATGCTTGTGTTTGAAATAACAGTAACATCAGTTTTCTTCATTCTCTCTAGTCTTTGTTAAATAATAAGATTCTAACTTCCTATCAGGGTAGTAGGAAACAAAACCATACCTTTGTCGATCCTTTTAACATAACATTACTTGGAACTAATTCAAAACTCTTTACTTCTGCTTTATTCAGATGAATGCAAAAGTATCCTATTAGTATTTAGTTTTCTAACATCTTTCTAGTTCTAGCAATTTCTGATATTCAACTGAAGTGCAATTGATAATTAATAAAACAGTTTTGCTCTTTACATACATATAAAACATAGAATGGTAAACACATATGTATACATATATAGATATACTTTCAATGCCATAACTTTTATAGCTTTAATTCGTTACGTTCGTTATTAAGGAAGCTGATGCATATAATGTAAAGATTATTCAAGGCAATGAAGTGTGCAAAAGCGAAAAATTGTGATAACAAAGTGGAGCCAGAGAAGATAGTGATCTACGGCTAACTTTATTTTCGTTTTATATCATTGCATTGGAGCCAAAGCTAACTGACACTATATATGGTTCGAAATAAGTTTATTTAAATTCAGCAAAATACTTATTTATTAAGTTTATTTATATATTTTGTTATAACTACGTTTATTCACATTGCAAAATTCAGGTCGATAACTTAGAAGAATTTGATTGAGCGTTTTTTACGTGTTTTGATATCTGACGTTTTTTTCCGTTTCTCTAGAACATCATCACTTTCTTCATCATCAGAAATTTCATCTTTATCTGTAAGGAATTTGGATCTTTTTGAATAAGTTTTCTTCGACCCCTCTTTATTGTTTTGGATAGTTTCCGCAGACTTCATATTTTTCAATTTTGATATATTACAATCTTTATCCTCCTCTTCATTGCTCTTTTGCTGTTTATATCCTCCGAAAAATACCTTTTTCTCATTATTCTCTCCATCAGTTTTAGAGGATTTTTCTGCTTCTTCAGACTCGTTCGACTTCGACAGTTTGGATATAGTATCATCTTTTGCCTCTTTATTTTTTTGATTAGCTTTAGTTGACTTTTTGTCTTCCAATTTTGATTTGTTACAATCACTATCCCCATCTTCATTTTCCTTTTGCTTTTTATGCCGTCCGAATAATCCCATTTTCTCATCATTCCCTCCATCATTTTCAGAGGATTCTTCTGCTCCCTTCGACTTCTTCAACTTCGATGATTTGAGTGTAGCATCATCTTTTGCACCGTCCGGTAACTTGACAGAAGTATTATCTATGCCTTTTTCCTCTTTATTTTTTTGGTTAGACTTAATGGACTTTTTATTTTTCAATTTTGATTTTTTACTATCACTATCCCTTCCTTCATTTTTCTTTTGCTTTTCATGCCGTCCGGATAATCCTTTTTCCTCATCATTTTCTCCATCATTTTCAGAGTACTCTTCAGTTTCCTTCAACTCCTTCAACTTCGATGATTTGGGTATGGTATCATCTTTTGCACCGTCGGGTAACTTGATAGAAATATCATTCATCCCTTTTTTCTCTCTATTCTTTTGGTAAGTTTCATTCTCCTTTTGCTTTTTATGCCTTTCGAATAATCCTTTTTTCTCATCATTCTCGCTATCAGTTTCAGAGGATTCTTCTGTTTCTTTTGACTCCTTCAACTTCGATGATTTGGGTGTGGTATCATCTTTTGCACCGTCGGGTAACTTGATAGAAACATCATTTACGCCTTCTTCTTTTTTATTCTTTCGGTTAGTTTCAGTAGACATTTTATCCCTCGATTGTGAAATATCACTATCATTATTTCCTCCTTCATTTTCTTTTTGTTTTTTATGCCGTTCGAATAATCCTTTTTTCTCATCATTCTCTCCATCAGTTTCAGAGGATTCTTCCGTTTCTTTCGACTCCTTCAACTTCGATGATTTGGGTGAAGTATCATCTTTAGCACCGTCGGGTAACTTAACAGAAATATAGTCTAAGCTTTTTCCTCCTTCATTCTTTTGGTTCGTTTCAGTAGCCTTTTTATCTCTCAATTTTGATACATTACTATCATTATCATCTTCATTTTCCTTCTGCTTTCTATGTCGTCCGAAAAATCCATTTTCCTCATCATTTTCTCCATCAGTTTCAGAGGAATCCTCTCTTTCTTCCGACTCCTCCAACTTCGCTGATTTGGGTGTGGTATCATCTTTTGAACCGTCGGGTAACTTGATAGAATTATCATTTATGCCTTCTTCTTCTTTATTCTTTTGGTTAGTTTCAGTAGCCTTTTTATCTCTCAATTTTGATATATTGCCATCATTATCTTCTTCCTTTTCCTTCTGCTTTTTATGCCGTCGAAATAATCCCTTTTCCTTATCATTTTCTCCATCAGTTTCAGAGGATTCTTCTGTTTCTTTCGACTCCTTCAACTTCGCTGATTTAGGTGTGGTATCATCTTTTGAACCGTCGGGTAACTTGATAGAAATATAATTTATGCCTCCTTCTTCTTTATTCTTTTGGTTAGTTTTAGTAGCCTTCTTATCTCTCAATTTTGATATATCACTATCATTATCATTTTCTTCATTTTCCTTCTGCTTTTTATCCCGTCCGTATAATCCCTTTCTCTCATCATTCTCTCCATCAGTTTCAGAGGATTTTTCTGTTTCATCCAATTCCTTCACCTTCGATGATTTGGGAGTGGTATCATCTTTTTCACCGTCGGGTAACTTGAAAGAAATATCATTTATGCCTCCTTCTTCTTTATTCTTTTGGTTAGTTCCAGTAGCCTTTTTATCTCTCAATTCTGATATATTCCTATCATTATCATCTTCTTCAATTTTCTTCTGCTTTTTGTGTAGTCCGAATAATTCCTTCACTTCATCATTTTTCTCAACAGTTTCAGAGGATTCTTCTGTTTCTTTCGACTCCTTCAACTTCGATGATTTGGGTGTGGTATCATCTTTTGCACCGTCGAGTAACTTGATAGAAATATCATTTAGGCTTTCTTCTTTTTCATTCTTTTGGTTAGTTTCAGTAGACTTTTTATCTCTCAATTGTGATATATTACTATCATTAGATCCTTTTTCATTCTCCTTTTGTTTTTTATGCCGTTCGGAAAATCCTTTTTTCTCATCATTCTCTCCATCAGTTTCAGAGGATTCTTCTGTTTTTTTTGATTCCTTCAGCTTCGATGGATTTTCCTTTTGCTTTTTATGCAGTTCGAATAATTCCTTTTCCTCATCATTCTCTTCATCACTTTCAGAGGATTCTTCCGTTTCTTCCGACTCCTTCAACTTCGATGATTTGGGTGTAATATCAACTTCCGCACCGTAGGGTAACTTAACAGAAATATAATTTAAACCTTTCTCTTTTTGGTTAGTTTCAGTAGCCTTTTCATATCTCAATTTTGATGTATTACTATCAATATCCTCTTCTTCATTTTCCTTCTGCTTTTTATGACGTCCAAATAATCCCTTTTCCTCATCATTTTCTCCATCAGTTTCAGAGGATTCTTCTGTTGCTTTCGACTTTTTCAACTCCGATGGTTTGGGTGTAGTATCATCTTTTGCACCGTCGGCTAACTTTACAGAAATATCACTTATGCCTCCTTCTTCTTTATCCTTTTGGTTAGTTCCAGTAGCCTTTTTATCTCTCAATTTTGATATATCAGTATCATTATCCCCTTCCTCAGATTCCTCCTGCTTTTTATGCCTTCCGAATAGTCCCTTCTCCTCATCGTTTTCTCCATCAGTTTCAGAGGATTCTTGTGTTCCTTCCGACTTCTTCAGCTTCGACGATTTGGGTGTAGTATCATCTTTTGCACCGTCGGGTAACTTAGGAGAAATATCATTTATGCATTTTTCTTCTTCATTCTTATGTTCAGTTTCAGTAAGCTTTTTCTTTCTCAACTTTAATATATTACTATCCTCTTCTTCATGTTCCCTTTGCTTTTTATGGCGTTCGATTAGTCCCTTCTCCTCATCAATTTCAGAGGATTCTTTTGCTTCTTCCAACCCCTCCAACTTCGATGGTTTGGGTGTAGTATCATCTTTTGCACTGTCGGGTAACTCAACAGAAATATCATTCTTTTCTTTCTTTTCTTCATTCTTTTGATTAGTTTCAGTAGATTTCTTATGTCTCAATTTCAATATATTACTATCATTATCTCCTTCTTCATTTTCCTTTTGCTTTTTATGGCGTCCGAATAATCCCTTTTGCTCATCATTCTCACCATCAGTTTCGGAGGATTCTCCTGTATCTTCCGACTTCTCGAACTTTGATAGTTTGGGTGTAGTATCATCTTTTGCACCATCATGTGAAATATCATTTACGCCTTTTTTTTCATTATTCTTTTGGTTGGATTCAGTAGACTTTTTATCTCCTAATTTTGATATATCACTATCATTATCTCCTTCTTCACTTCCCTTTTGCTTTTGATGCCGTTTGAATAATCCCTTTCCCTCATCATCCTCTCCATCAGTTTCAGAGGATTCTTCTGTTTCTTCCGACTCCTTCAACTTCGACGATTTGGTTGTAGTGTTATCTTTTCCATCGTTGGGTGATTTCACAGAATTCTCAATTACTCTTTTTTCCTCTTTATTCTTTTGGTTATTTCCAGTAGACTTTTTATCTTTCAATTTTGATATATTACAATCATTATTTTTCTCTTCGTTATCCTTTTGCTTTTTATAATGTCCGAATAATTCCTCTTCCGCATCATTCTCCCCATCAGTTTCAGAGGATTCTTCCATTTCATGCGACTCATTCAACGCTAAAAGTTTGAGTGTACTATCATCTTTTGCATCGTCAGGTAACGTCACCGAAGTCCTAATTATTCCTTTTTCTTCTTCATTCTTTCGGTTTTTTCCATAGAACTTTTTATCTTTAGATATATTACAATCATTATCCTCCCTTTCACTGTCTCTTTTCTTTTTATGATGTCTTGATAATCCCTTTTTCTCATCATTCTCTGCATCAGTTCCAGAGAATCCTTCTGTTTCTCCCGACTCCTCCAACTCCGATAGTTGAGGTTCTGCACCATCTCTAACTATCAGTCTCGATTTCCTATCATTCTCTACATCAGTTTCAGAGGAGTGTTCTGTTTTTTTCGACTGCTTCAACTTTGATAGTTTGGGTTTAGTATCATCTTTCGCACCGTCGGGTAACTTAACAGAAGTCTCATTTATTCCAATTTTTTCTTCATTCTTCTGGTTAGTTTCCGTAAACTTCTCATCTTTCAATTTTGATATGTTACAATCATTACCCCCTTCTTCATTGTCCTTTTTCTTTTTATGCAGTTCATCATCATTCTCTTCATCAGATTCAGAGGATTCTTTGCTTCCTTCCGACTGATTTAACTTCTTAGTTTTATCATTTGCATCGTCGGGTGACTGAACAAAGGTATCATGTATTCCTTCTTCCTGTTTATTCTCTTGGTTAGTTTCCAGTGATTTTTTATCCTTTAATTTTGATGTAATAAATTTATTATTCTTTTCTTCATTGCCTTTCACCTTTTCATGTCGTCCGAATGAGCCTTTTTTATCATCATTATATACATCAGTCCCAGAGGATTCTTCTGTTTCGTCTGCCTCTCTCGCCTTCGATAGTTTGGGTTTTGTGTCATCTCTAGCTTCTTCGGCTAACATACCAGAAGAATCGTGTATTAGTTTTTTATCTTTATTCTCTCGGTGAGTTTCCGGAATCTTTTTAATATCTAATTTTGATCTTTGACAAACATTATCTTCACGTTTATTGTCCTTTACCTTTCCATTCCGTCCAAATAGCTCCTTCTTCTCATGATTCTCTTCATCAGTTAAGGAGGATTCTTCTGTTTCTTGAGACATCTTTAATGTCGATAGTTTAGGTTCAGTATCATCTTTTGCATCGTCAGGTAGCTTTTCATGCCTTCCAAATAATCCCTTTCTCTTTCCCTTCTCTGCTTCAGATTTACAGGACTTTACTTTTGATTCCTTCAACTTCGATGGTTTGGGTGAAATATCATCTTTTGCCCCGTCGGGTAACTCAACAGAAATATCATTCATGCTTTTTTCTTCTTTATTCTTTTGGTTGGTTTCTGTTGACTTTTTATCTCTCAATTTTGATATATTACTATCATTATCCCCTTCTTCATTCTCCTTTTGCTTTTTATGCCGTCCAAATAATCCCTTTTTTTCACCATTTTCTCCATCAGTTTCAGAGGATTCTCCTGTTTCTTCTGAGTCCTCCGCCTTCGATAGTTTGGGTTTTGTGTCATCTCTAGCTTTGTCGGGTAGCTTACTAGAAGTATCATGTATTCCTTTTTTCTTTTTATTCTTTTGGTTAATTTCCGGGGTCTTTTTATTGTTCAATTTCGATGTTTCACAATCATTATCCTCTCCTTTATTGTCCTTCACTCTTTCATGCCGTCCGAATAATCCCGTATCCTCATCATTGTCTACATCAGTTTCGAAGGATTCTTCTGTTTCTTGAGACTTCTTCAACCTCGATAGTTTGGGTTCAGTATCATATTTTGCATCGCCAGGTAGCTTTTCAGGGCGTCCAAATAATCCTTTTTTCTTTCTTTTCTCTGCTTCAATTTGACAGGATTCTCCTCTCACTTTCGAATTCTTCAGCTTCGATAATTTGGGTTTAGTAACATCTTTTGCATCGTCGGCCCACTTAACAATAGTATCAAGTATTCCTGTTTTGTCTTTATCATTTTGGCTTATCTCTTTAGTTATGTTATATTCCAATTTTGATATGTCACAATCATTAACCCCTTCTTCATTGTCCTTTTGCTTTTCATGCCGCCCAAATAATTCCTCTTTATCTCCATTCTCTCTATCAGCTTCAGAGTATTCTTCTGTTCGTTTCGCCTTCTTCAACTTCAATAGTTTGAGTTCGATATCATTTTTGCTATCTTCAGGTAACTTAAGAGAAGTATCATATTTGCTTTTTTTCTCCTTATTTTCTTGATTGATTTTCAGAGACCTTTTATTTTTTAATATAGTTAAATTAAGCTCTTCGTGTAACCTATTGTCTATTAACTTCTCATATCGTTCAAATAATCCTTTTTTTTCTTCCTCTGTTCCAGAGGATATTTCCATTCCTTTCGACTTTTTCAACTTCGATTCTTCCAATTTTGATAGTTTTTCGTCAACTTCTTGATCGTCTCCTAATTTTGTATGTAGTACACATAATCCCTTCTTTTCTTCATTCTTCTTATCTGGTTTCGAAGATTTCTCTTCGTCTTTGTACTCTTTCCATTTTGATGACTTGTGTTTTTTGCCATCTTTTGGGACATCATCATCATTACTTTCAGAATTATCACTTCCGCTGTTACGTTTTCCAAATTTCGCATGCGGCTTCAGAACGTGGCCTTTATTAGAATTCGAGTCACTTCTAGATTTATCTGGAAGTCTTATGTTCTTAATTTTTTTGCCATCTTTCCCAGAGTGGGTAGGCATATCAAATTCAGTGAATGGAAACTTCATATCACGTGAAACAATATGAGGAATCCACATTATGAATATTTTGATATGATCCGTTACGAAATGTCCAGTATTTTTAATTAAATCTATTGGATAGTTATCACGAATCATGATTTTCGGCCCTTCTGACAATAAGGTTGAAAATGGTTCCGTTTCAAGTAGACAACGAAAACTTTTGAGTAACAGTTTTGGAATTGTCTTGATATCGTCTTTTTTCAATTGTTCATCTATTATCATTGTGGCTTTTTTCTCTCTTCCATCCTTTATAGCTTCTGCTAAATGAATGTACGGCAGAACATCCTTTAGAGATATGTCTGAGCCAGGCAAATTCCTGAAACAAAAAAATAACATCAACTATTGGATACTTCCAATATCTGAGAGCGTGAATGAAAGTTTGCAGATCAAACGATTCAGACATAAGCGAAAGATAATTCAAACTAGAATGAAACAAAACATCTCGAATGAAGTGAATTGTTCATATAAACGCTTCTTCGTTGGCTTACAGTAATGATTGAGGCAGAGAACTGAAAGTCTGGATACTAGATTGGTGGCATTGATAAAATTCAAACCCATGTAGAGCACCACAGGTAAACATAAGTCGAACATATGTTATCGCTTGATTGAATGCTATTCTCACTACCATTGAATCATTAACCATGAAAGGCCACATATTTCCAGTATTCCTCCAGAGATGGATTAGTTTGCTAGGTGACTCTGCTTGATCGAGGCTTGTTGTTACTATCTGATTGTGTTTATGAAGAATATAGTGACTTTATGTATTCGTGTTTTGATTGAAGACTGATTCGTTTTACTAATCCAGTGCGATGGTTGTAAGTTTACAATTCTCATTAAGCAATAAATAATCATCTGATAAAACCACTGTGATCCTGACGAGTATTTCTGTCCACGTGTCTTTGTTTGCATTTAGTGACAGTTGGTTTCAAACAAACTACAGGCATATCTTTACCGATACTCTAAATTGACATGAAAATAACAAGGTGCATCAGAAAATTTCACGTTCCTGTCCTAATTAATTAATTTGAAATATGATTTCTTTTAGGAGAACATTATATATATAAAACTTTAGCTTCATATATTCGCCACTGGAGGCGCTCAGGCTAATATATTAGTCTGAGGAATTATCAATCAGGTTCGGCAACACCGATGATGTAACGTCATATACACAACGGTGATTGCTTTTGGCATAGCATATGTCATATTTCACTTTCATTTTGAGAAATTCAAGTTGTGAACAACTGGGATATTCGAGGGAAGAAGAAATCACTATATCAAGCTTTGAGGAAATAAGATGAAGAGAATAATCAATGAAATCGAATAGATAATAAAATGTGCATTACAACAATATCTTGGAAAATGGTGCCGTCTCCAGCAACCAACGAAGGATCTTGAAAAACATCTTGAAAATCGTCATAAGATCTTCATTTTCTAATTCCTTGTTTACTATCGAAATAGCCCTCTCGCCTTTCCCATCTTTAATAGCTTTGACTAAACGAACGTAAGGCATAACATCTTTAAGTTCTACTTCTGGTAAATTCCTGAAACATAGAGATTGAAAACTTTTGATAGATTATTTTTCGGATGATATTGTGATAATTCAAAAAATCATTACTTTTGGGTCCCTTGAAATAATTCAATTTAATTTGAAATGAAGTTTCATAAATTATTATATCTTGATAGGACATAACCTTCACGGACCGTTATTGTGCCTAGTCTTATTTCTATAGGTAGCTTTAATAACGTATGGGCAGGGTCTGCTACCGGTGTTCTGAGTCAAACATGAAATAAATTAGTTATTGAAAAAATAAGAGTTCTTCACCACCTACTCGTTCAGTAAGCTAATCTTCTTGTCCAGCTTGTTTTTACTCCCTGAGGAAAGGGATGTTTGAATTAATTCAAGTCATATATATCTCACGAAATTCCACACTCAAAGTAAACGAATTGTTTTTGATTTCGTTGTTGTTGAGATAATATCTATAAAGTTATAAGTAATTTTCTAGTCAAGGCAAGTAGAATTTTATTCCAGGCTAATTTTTGTTTCTAAGGTCACATTTTTTCGAAAGAAATTATTATCCTGTTTGTTAGTACTGTAGCAGCAGATTGAATTCAAGTAACCAGATTTAGATTGAAGTAATTCATCAAGCTCTGTCTGTCTACCTAATTTGTCTTCATATAAGTCAACGAAGAAATTATTTAAATTCGATTGACTCCAGAAGAACGCAACCTACGTTACGGTTACGACCGTATTTATGTCTCCAAGTCTATTTCTTCATATTCATTTTATCACATTTGATGTTTTTTCCACTAGGTGAATATATTCAATATTCCTAGTAATTTGGTCAAACAGGTTATCCTTCATACAGTCTGGCTCTGAGTTGTGTGGTATCAAAGAAGTAAGGTTACAATAGTATCAATAATTTTGACATACATTATTTAGAACATATTAAGATTTCAATGTAATATAGATTATAATTTAACGTCTTTCACTACCTCTTTCTAAATCATTTCCAATATACTTTTCCTATTCCGCGACGCTTATGTCTTTATAATGATACACACATTCTAGTGCATTTTAGTTCTTACAAGTTAGTATTGGCGAACATTCATAATTATCATCATAACCTTTTGCAAATTAAGAAAATACGGGATTTTGATGGCAACAAGTTACCGACATGTTTCAACTATTTGCTTCAATTTGGAAAGAGTACCAATCGGAACATCTTTGTACATTTCATTCAAAATTGAAATAACTTCAAAAGAAGTGCAACGAAATTCGTCATCTGTCAAATTAATAGAACTTTCAAATGGATATTTCAAATGTAATGTATCTGTTCTCTATCAAAGGGAAAAACCACAAACTAAAGATACTAAGTTAATTTAAAATTTTAAGAAAACACATTTTCAAACTTCGGAATATAGAAAATGGTATAGAGAACTCGTTCCATTAGGCGTTTTGGTGGACTCGCAACTTGAGCTCATGTGCCAAAACCGTCCTAATGAAGTTCTCTGATACTATTCTGTTCCTGCTATCATATATTTAACCCACAAAAACGTTCGGAAGCGAAAAAGTGTACTGTACTTTTCTACTTAAATCATCATGTATACAATTTTAGCTGTTCAACTTTTTCTCAACAATATATTCGCCATCTTGATCTCCCGACACAGGAGCACTACCATACGCCAACTTTTTTTCAGCCATCATGTCAGAGCATACTGGAACTAGTTCCGACGATGTCGTTATTTATACATGGATAATTTACAATCAGGTGTTTTATCTTAGGAAACTCTTATGCTTATGTTATAAACACCTTCTGAATAAGGACTCGGTAGAGGAGAAGTGAAATAAATTGGGGAACGTAGAAAACAAAGTGGAAATATTGTGTTTCATAAATTTTTGAAATTCAGCCCGAGACATTTTCGGAATGAGGGAGCTAGAACAGAACGAGAAGCTTGGTAGCTTTACTCTTAGTTGAAATAGCATATAAATATATTTCTCATTGAATATTATAATGATAGAAATTTTTGAGTCATGCATACCCTGATGAATTTTGAGTATAAGCTTCTGTTGACATACGAAAGAAAAAAATACTTTTTTTAGAAAGGTGCTAAAAGAGATTGAAAGGTGCTAAGAATTGACATGTTTCCTATTCTTGAAAGCATCAAAAAGGACATTGGAAAGACAATTTGACGTGAAACATTGAAATGACTACATACAATGTTTCCTCGGCTAAGAACTTATTTCTATTGGTTGCCTGAGAAATTAAATTTACAGGAACATAATCCAGTACCCTTGAGAAATTGTCTGAACATACAAAACGGGCAGGTTAAAACTAAGTGTTAACAAAATGTAACTTACAACAATATTTTTGAAAAAGGTTCTGTCTTAAGTAGCCAACGAAGCAAGCTTAGTAACGTCTTTGGAACATCCTCAATATCACCTTTTTCTAATTCTTTATCTATTATGCTTATGGCTTTGTCTCCTTTTCCTTCCATTATGGTCTTTCCTAACTTTTGATAGGTGAGAGCATCTATTGGAGATATGCCCAACTCGTCCATTTTTCTGGAAAGTTAAACTATATGATTAAAATGTACATGACGAACCTCTTATCAAAGTAGCCAATATAATTTATGGTCTCCATTCTTGTGAAATTCGTTACTGTAATTTTTTTTGCAGGAGTATACTGGAAATATTCAGATTCCCAAAAGTGAAAGTTTGTTTTTTCGAAATTTGATATGTAGGAAAATATCCTACAATTTCTCATCCCAATAGTCAGTGGCGTATAATGAAATATTCAAACCAGGTTCCAATATTAGTATTCCCTTGGAAAATAGTGATCTTCACGGTGAATATGTTCTATTATAATCAGGGCTCATCCTGATAGCCTACTGTCGTCACGAGAAAATAGGTAAAGTATGCATTAATGATTATATCAAGCTCTGATCTATTTATATTACTTTAGACACATATTGGGTTCAAGGTTTAGAAATTTGAATTTATCACCAAAGCCAACCTCTGATGACTTGTCTTACACTAGGCGAATATGCGAAATATGTTATGTTCCAAAATAAACCTCTGAGGAAAAGATTATAAATTGCAAAATTCGTGCTGAGACATACCATCATGACTGTGAAGTCAGAGCAGGAAACCTGAAGGATGGTTTATTTATGAAGTGCTGTGGATCTGGTTTAGCGAAATCACAAATCACCTTAGATGACAGGAAACAAAACCAATGTAAGACTTATATTCCTTCGGCTTGGTGTCGCCACCTGGATCACTCAAGTAGTATCACATTCTCCGTAACTTTTGTGATGCTTCAGAAATCTGGTAATGTGGTACATTGCTTGATTTCATAGATGGCGTGAGATATTTTGGTCTTTCCACCACGTTGTTGGCCGGCTATGACTACCTTCAACAGAGATCCTTCAGTGACGTTGTAAACATTACTCGTTCCACTGATGATACATGAATGATCTTAAGATGTATGCCTCTACGGAGAAAAAACTCCATGAAGATCTCAACGTGGCTTAAGAATGTAGGTACACAAGCCGTACGCATGGAAATGGGATTGGCAAGTGCGCAGTAATTCATTTGAGGAGAGGACGATCTCCGCAAGTGCACGAGAATTTGCAGCTTACCGACGGAAGCATCTTCGAATATCTTGATGCTGAAGAGACCTATCGATACATGGGAATCGAACAGCGTCCTAATTATGACGTTTCGTAGGAAAAGGAGGCTCTCCACGGCAAGTACAGAAATATAGTTCAAAGATTCAGTTTTTCGAACTTTTGAGTGAAACAAGTAACAAGTATCAAATATGATAGTCGTTCCAGCTCTGTTTCACTTTCTTGGAGTGGTGAAATGGACGGTCGAGGAACTGCATAGACTAGACAAAGACATCTGAATTATGTATATCCATCACAGTTTGCATCCTACGTCATCCGTTTTCCGCATTTAACTCTCACGTTTCGGGGAAGTGGGGGACTCCTTAGTCTGGAGGATTTGCATCGTAGTGTCAGTCTGAGTATATATTGGCCGGAGTGGGGGCATTTATCGTTAAAGCAGCACAAAACGCTGCTTGGTCTCAAGTTTCACGTCAGTCTAGAAGGTCAGCTAGAGGGCTACCTTCTCGCCTGAAAGCCCAGATAAATGCCGCAAAGCAAGATCTTATGCTTAGGCGGCATGTTGATAAGTCGATACACATTGTTTTCTACATACACATCGAAACCCTCGGCTTGTCAACCAGGCTGACTTTTGTCTACCTATGGTTGGCGGGGCTTACATCCGAGACCGAGGGAGCTACCGCAGCTGATGGTGCTGCTGATAGACCTTGGTCTATCGCCGCAACGTGAAACGTGATGGGTGTGCCGGTTCCTGATGTCAGCTGTAGGGCCTATCGAGAGGTGCCTGATACGCTTTTTCATTTGCTGTCGACGTGTTCGGCAAAAGCAGCCTCGGTGTACACTCGTCGCCATAATGCAGCCTCACGGGTGCTGTATTACCATCTAAGGCACTCGTACGGATAGACCAGGAACCGGTGCTATTTTACACACCAGGAGATATTGAGTTTGTTGTCGGGAATGAAAAATTCCGGATCCACTGGAATTACTCGTTTCCGCCCATTAGGTCCATACATGCAAATAGGCCTGACGTTGTCTTCCTCGATAAACTAACCAAGACTATGCCTTTTATGGGATTCTCTGATCCAGCAAAGAAGAACATAGTCTTGAAAGAGAAGGAAAAATGGACAAAGTCATCAAGTATCAAGATCTTCTGTTCGACCTCCGCACGCTATACCCAGGCCACAAAGTCGTATTAGTGGTGCTGATCATCGGAGTTTTGGGCCGAATTCGCTGCGTTTGAACTTGGACATCATTCTGGCCTGTAGAAACCCGACGCAGATTCTAGGTTCAATAAGACTACTTGGGGCATACGATTTGGGAACCTGAAGCTATTTACCGACCGGCGGGGAGGAGTAGCTTCGGTGAACGGACTAGGTTTTTTTTGGCGCGGTTGCTGCGATGTCGTTGGGGCTCGCAGTAGCCCAGACCAGGTATAAATAAAAAAAAAGTGTGTATACTCGTTGTAACCCCGTTTTGAGTTGTATTTCTGACATCCACCTTCATTGTTTCAAATAGAATTATGGTATTTTAAAACATAAGGACAACCGTGTGTTTCTACTTATAAATATGTATCACACGTACATATTCAATCTACAGATGTGCAAGAAATTCTCATTTCGTCATCGATGTGACGTCATGATTTTATGTCTTTATTCGGAGGTTGATTTTGATAGTTCATGTGACAAAGTGTGAGCATAAAAAAGGTTATATTATAGTGTGAATCAAGAAGTCTAGAATAACATGTGAATAATTGCGCAAGTCAATTTGACAGTAGGTGTCAGTATAAAACATATATTTGTGAAATACATTATGTAGCCTCTCTGGATAAAATTTCAATGTAACATAGAGTTTAATATAAGTTTTCATTAGCGGTTACTAAATCATTTGCAATATATGTTTTGTTCCTACAATTTAATTACGTACTTACATCAAATAATAGAAACTCCGTTCTACTTCAGTTTAATAGCTTCAATAGGTCGATCGTTAACCGTTTGTTATAAACATATGCGAACTCTCTCCATATTAAACATAAATAGTATCACAATTAATGAATGTGTTAGCGCAGAAAATAATTCATGAATGCTTACTCTCTAGTAATCAGTATCAGCTTCTGCAAAAACGAAACGAAATTGTGATAACTGTAATATGTAGCAATTATATCTTTTCAGAAACCTCAAAAGGAAATGCAAAAATGTTTTCACCCAATAGATATGAATAATTATGTTTCCTTCCAAAATTAACATTGATTCTGTAATAAATCCTTGAGTAAACAGGAATTCGGAAGTGCAGAACATTCAATTTCCTCTTATATGTAGGAAATTCATTCAAACAAAATGATCGTAGCGTAAAATATTTACAAAAGAATATCCTGCGTCATCATTTGTTACCGCAATGTATAGCAATTCACCAGATTTGCCCCAATAATTGTTGCTTATACTTTTTAGAGATGATACAGATTACAATGATAAGATTTTTCTAGTTCAGATCGATAAGTAATGTCACAAGATCATAGTCCCAGACAGCGGTTTTGCTCTTTTGATAGGGAAGTTTGCCACGCCACTGAACGATCTCTACTGGAGGTAGTCACAGCCACCAACATGGTTAAAAGACTCTTCTCTTACAATAGCACAGATTACTCTTCAATAGAAAAAAAATAGATATGTTTGTTTCCAGCTACCTAGCTGTGTCCTGATTACTCGCGTTTTTCAATCTTCCTCATTCATCATGACCATCAATGAAGGGTAGGGTTTGAACCCTTAGATGCACTTATTCCGCTGCATTGGGCACAATTTACGCCCCATGATCAGTAGACTATTCCTAGCAGGTTTGTGGACCGCCAAAACCTCGCTGGGTTTCATAATTTCCTCGGGAAGAAGTAACGTTGCCTGAGGAAGTTCAAAGCTGGACAGTCAAACACTTCCACCTTTCTGCATTTTCTAGATATACCATCATCTGCGATGCTCATGATATGTATATAGGTGTTTGTTAAGATGACATTGACCTGGGAGAATTCAAGTCATCTCCCTAATGCCCTAAAGGCGAGACTACGGTCGTACATACATACAGGTCTGGGAACTCTATGTTTGACATGAAGGCGGGACTCCACCAAACTGGGCTAGGCCGGCGGCACGTTCCGCCGGCACAACCCGCCGGCTTTTGCTGAAGAAAAAGTAAAATAGGAATTTCTTCGTGGCCGCCGGCATAATTTTGGTAGCGGGCAAACGTCGGTAAATATTAAAAGAATTTCAGCCCGCGGTGGGCGTTACTGCCAATCGATCTGCAACTGGTATAGCATTTCTGTAATTTGTGTTGCGTTTAGCAATTTGAGGTCCAATAAAGTAGATTACCTCCTCGAAATTTGTTGCACTCATTCTAACAAAATTCTGAAAAGAGCTTCTGATAGTATGACGGCCAGGCACTAAACCCCAATCATCATTTTTTAAATCACTTTATAGTTTACTTTCAGTTTTTTGAAGATTTTTGTTTAAACTAGGCCGTACCCAGAACCTGTGTTTCCTTTTTTTTTTCTTGGTAATAATTTTCAGGGCCATATAACCTAACAAAAAAATGTCGTCGTCGTCAAATATTTCCCTATGAAGAACAAGAACTCTTTGCATTCTGCAAGCGCAAGCTGGCACATCTGCCCAGTTTGATGGAGTCGATCTTAAGTCTGCGGCAAAGCCGCAATAAGTCGCTGCATTTTGTGCCGGTGGTAAAGCCGCACATGCCGCCAGGCTTGCCCAGTTTGGTGGAGTCCCGCCTTGAGTCTCTTACATGTCGCCAAACTCGTAGACCCTCGCTCAGCCACCAGCTAGCGCTTGGATCGAAGTATGGCAACAATCACATCATTAAGTAAAATAATTTTTCTCGTAACGCAATATTTACTATTCTGATTTGAGAGAGGAATAGAACTGTTAATCTTGTCAAAATGTATTACTCATCTCAAGAATAACTCCCTCTTTTTCGTTATACATGCTCGCACATAAAAACCTGGGTAAAACGATTTCTATCCGGAATCGCAAGCATCCACTGTTTTCGCATTCCTGCATCTTTCAGCACTTTAAAAACAGAAGTTTCTTGCTTTACACTTTTGTACCCCGTTTTGCATTTCGGCACAATGCACGATTTCGTAATTTTTTTCTAAAAACGCCGGTATTCCTTGTGTTTACAAGTCAACAATGACAGTTGCAATAGAACAAACACTGTCGTATACGTGCCATATATCATTCCTCGACTCATGCACCACCCTTTTGGTACTATGCAACATATGACGCTTAGCGGACTCACTTCTCACATAGGAAACAGTCTCGAGTTCCCAGACCTGTATATATGACCGTGGACAAGACCCACCAGTTTGATAAAGCATTGACTTTGGCCTAACAGGGGTACCAGAAGACCTCCGCCTAGCCAGGTTTTCTGTCATTTCATTTCCTTCAATTCCACTGTGTCCTAGGAGCCAGATAAGTTGAATTGTGTTTGTTCTGGCTAGTTTAGCCAGTGCATCCTTGTATTTTTTGACAAGCCTTGATGAGACTCTAGTTATAGTTTTAATAAGAAATACATTTGTAATAAATTTTCACAATTGTTTTACAAACTATGGCTTATTCCTTAAATATTAAAATTAAGATTGATAAAAAGAGGATGAGTGAGGTTTGTGTATAATAGGATAAGAGTTACTTACAGATACATTTGATATTGGAGAATTGGTGAAGTCTATCTGATCATTTAAAAGGCTTCCTGTATTTTAAAACTTTTTAATTTCAATTCTCTCCAAGCTGTTCTTCACTTTTACCTGACTTATGGAGAGTCTCCAAATCATCTTCAATATGGTTTACAACTTTTGAATCTCCTTTGTTCAAATGAATATTTTCTTCAATTCTAGTTTTGAAAGATCTTCCTTTCTGGCCTAAATAGAATTTATCACAATCTCCACACTCTACCTTGTATACTCCTGATTCTTGATCTTTATTATTTTTATCTTTGTTATTTTTAATATATTTGCCTACCGTATTATTTGTTCTAAAACATGTGGTAATATTGTGTTACCTGTAATAGGGTAGAATTGCTTCATTGCTTCATTATAATTTTTTTTTTAAGTAAATCAATCAAAATTTTTTCGTTATAGCCGTTATCAGTTGCTATCTGTTTTATAATTGAAAATTCCTCATGATACTTTAAGTCTGACATGGGGATAGTAACAAGCTTATGTATCATGCTTTGAAGAGCAGTAATGTTGTATGGGGTTGTTTGAATTTTTGTGGATGATAATGTCCGTTTATGAAGGCTTATGATATATTCAAAAAGAATGTTTACTATCATATTTAGTTATGGATGAGTCCAAAAAGTTAATAGTTTGACTTGGACTTCACCACAACAAAATTAAATAGTGAATATCCTTCTTCAATATATCATAAGCCTCCACATAAGGACATTATGACCCACAAAAATGCAAACCACCCCATACAACATAAACTGGCTAAGTATGATACATAGATTTGTTTCTACCTCCATGTTAGAATTAAAATATCATGAGGAATTTTTTTAATTACAGCGACTAATAACGGCTAGGAGTTTCGTTGCTCCATTCTCCTCTATCAGAGATGAGAATTTTGCGAAAAGTGAGATAAACAGGTGGAATTATGCTATATTGCCACAATTCTAGTATGAGGTACTCAGAGGTGCCCTCACTCCAAAAAGTTCAAGTGACCACGAGAGCAGGTCCAGTGACCTAGGCCTCTCAACCCATATGTCGTTCCTCCTAGCTTCTACTTTTATTTTAATACAGGCTTAGTCAAAAATGCATATATTTGGAAATTTGACATTGTATAACTAACAACCTGTATGAGATATTGCGCTGAAACTTAGTCTATAGGTGTTCCAGATATGCCAGTATCAAATAGGCTACTCAATTTTTGGTAGACGCAAATTATCATTTACGTGTACAACATGTGTAGTCATACACGCAGAAGGAGGAATCAGACTCAAAATTGTAGGCACTAGAGTGGTTCCAGGTGGCATTTTTGAAATAGGAACTGCGATGGATGACTACCTAGGACTAACAACTAATTAATTACTAAGTGCTAAAGCCTTTGTTCAGCAAACAACACTGTACGCCCTTGGTTTTTTCAACAATTAGTATCAGCCAGATTAATTCTGCTTAAAAACAGTCTCCCGGACTTTTTGTTCTGACTCACCGTTTTTACGAAATAAAAATTATTTTATTAATCAGTACAATAATGAGCCATTCTCGTAATGATTTATTTTAATTTGTATTCTATTTGTACTAATTTTTCAGGAAAAAGTGTATTACATTTTAAGTTTAAATTAAATGCTGGAAATGGCTTCCCTATGCCAATACACGTTCTAAATCGCCTTCGCATATGTCTTCTAATTCTTCGGAATATTTGAGGTCTCTCGCGCATTGTTTCACAAGCATTGGTAATGCGTTCCACTTATGTGGCTCCATTGGCTATAGGAGTGGAATACACCAGTTGCTTTAGATGCCCCCAGAGGTAGAAAAATAAAGATTTAAGTCAGGTGATTGGGGTGACCAAGAAACAGCTTCGCACCACCAATCCAATTTCTTCGGAATGTACCTAACCTTTAAATAATCTTTTACATTGCCACTAAAATGAGCACAAACTGCGTCGTGCATAAACCATAAATGTTGCCTAATATCAAGAAGGACGTCTTCTAGTTGGTTGGGGGAGTTCTCCTTAAAAAATGCAGGTATGTTTGTCCGTCTGATTTTCTGGCTAAAATAAGGGGTCCAATCAAATAATGTTGCCTACTCCTGCCCACACATTGATTGGAAACTGCTGGTGTCGCGATTGATGGATAATATGTGCATTTTCATCAGTCCAGTAATGTTCATTGTGGAAATTAAAAATCCAATTTCTGGTAAATGAAGCTTTGTCCGTGAACAAAATAAACGAAATAAATTGCCGATCTTCTGCATTTCTTTGTCTTAACCACTGGTAATAATGCAATATTATTATTATTGAATCAAGTTCATTGATCGTTGGTAAAAATATCGCTCAAATTGATAATTTTAAGCCAATTCTTATGAAATAATCGACCTTTCAATTCGAAATCGTTCTTCAGGGCAATGCTTGTTTCTCGAGATATTCTACGGGATAAGTAGGTCCACCTCATAATATCTAATTGACACTATATATGGATCAAAATTGATTTATTTGAATTCAGCAAGATACATTCATAATTCATATAACTATTATGTTATAACTATGTCCAACTACACTTTTGCAACATCGGGTAACTTAACAAAAGTATCAATTATTCCTTTCATCTCTACATTCTCTTGTTTAGTTCCCAGAGATATATTACCTTCATTATCCCCTTCTTCATTATCTTTCACCTTTTCATGCCTTCCGAATAATCCATTTTTCTTTTCAGTTGTTTGCTCATCAGTTTTAGAGGATTCTTCTGTTTTCTTCGACTTCTTCAACTTCGATTGTTTGGGTTTAGTATCTTCTTTTGCATCTTCGGGTAACTTAACAAAAGTATCATGTATTTCTATTTTCACTTTAACGTCTTCGTTAAGTTCCGTAGACTTTTTATCTTGTAATTTTTTTTCATCATTCTCTTCTTCATCGTCTGTTGGCTCTTTATGTCGTCCAAATAATCCTTTCTTTCCTTCATTTTGCTCATCAGTTTTAGAGGATTCATCTGTTTTTTTCGATTTCTTCAACTTGGATTGTTTGGGTTTAGTATCTTCTTTTGCATCGTCGGGTAACTTTACAAAAGTATCACGTATTTCTTTTTCCTTTTTGACCTCTTGGTTAGTTTCCTCAGATTCATTTCCTCCTTCTTCATTGTCTTGTGACTCCTTATGCCTTCCAAATAGACCTTTTTTCTTACCATTCTCTTCATCAGTTTCAGAGGATTCTTCTGTTTCTTTCGACTTCTTTAACTTCGATCGTTTAGGTTTAGTATCATCTTTTGGATCGTGGGGTAACTTAACATCATTATCAATATTACATTTTTCATCCGTTTCTTCATTGTCCTTCAACTTTTTATGTCGTCCAAATAATCCTTTTTTCTCTTCATTCCCGTCATCACTTTCAGAGGTGGTCTCCGTTTCGTCCGACTTTCCCAACTTTGACTTCTTCAGTTTTGATACTTTGGCGTCATCTTTATCGTCTGCTAACTTGTTAGGTTTCAAAGATTTTCCCTTCTCTCTCGATACCTTGTGTTCTTTACCATCCTTTGAGTCATCAGAACTATCACTTCCGCTGCGGTGTTTTCCGAATTTCCCATGTAGCTTCAGACTGTGACCTTTATTAGAATCCGAGTCACTTCCAGATTTATTTGGAATCAGTTTCCTGTTCTTAATTTTTTTGCCAATATCATTTCGATCCTTACCAGACTTATCAAATTCACCAAATGGTACTTTTATATTTTTAATCACGGCTTTCGGCCCTTCTAATAATAAGGTCGAGAATGGTTCCGTTTCGAGGAGCCAACGAAGAATTTTGAGTAATGCCTTTGGTATTGCCTTAATATCGTCGTTTTTCAATTCTTTATCTATTATCCTTTTGGCTTTCTTTCCGCTTCCATCCTTTATAGCTTCTGCTAAATGAACATACGGCAAAACATCTTTTAGAGTTATGTCCGAACCTGGCAAATGTCTGAAACGAAAAATAAACATCAATTCATGGAATCTTTCAATATCTGAAAGCAGAACATTTTAAAATCGATCTAGATACAAGTGAAAGTAGTGTCCACATAGACGATTTATCTTTGGCCTACATTCATTATCGGGGACATAACCTGGAATAGAAAGTCACAATAACGAAATAGTGATATATTCCATTATTGTATTGAACTCTGTGAAGCCGAGTCGCAGTATCATCGCTCCAGCAATCCCGTAAAGGCTATGGAGCTGGAAAGCATTTCATCTATTGCACTCATGAAAATGTTACACAGCATTAAAATTACTTCTTTGTCGGTTGTCTACCCTTTCAAACAAATTTTTTTGTGTTTCCCTCCACCTGGAAGATAGTCCAACCACTTTCAGAAAAGAAAAGAAGATCCCTCCTAATAACTATAAACCCATTGCATTGCTATTTGTTATCTCCGTGGTAATAGAGAAGAATCAAAGTCGAGCTCGTCCAATATCTAGAAAGCTTCAAAGTCGTGAATGACAGACATTATGGCTTTCGTCAGAAATCATCAACATATTTGCTTGGCTATGAAACACATATACATATGGCAGACATCCATTGCAAAATATGGAGAATATCTGCCTTTAACATATATATAATATAAAATCTCAAGGAAGCGTATTGGGTAGAGACATGTATGATGAAAATAAGTTCGCCATTGAGCGAACATGAACGACTCTTTAGTTTTGGATTCTTGACTGTATTATATTATGTTGTGGATATTTGCACACTGCGACGTAATAGATCTAATATATCCCCTTCTGCTGCTGGGCCATTCAGGATTTTTCAACGCCTGCTTCTATTTGGTATGCTCCTAGGTATCTTGAATTGATGTGAATAGAATACTCTTCTTCCTCTACTGATCTGAGCTTTTTACCGTGTTCTGTCAACCGGTAGTGCCCGGCTAGACTTCTCCTTAGAATTCTGAGCTTATAGTTTCTCAGGTTGATGAAGTCGCTGAATCTTTTCTGGTTATAGTTCCCCTGAAGTATCTTTGTCTGCCTCACGGTTGTTATATTCAGTGATGGGAACTGTTATTGTCCAATTCCTCCAGTATTGTACTGGTAATTATTCCGCAGAAAGATTCAAGTAAATGGTGTTTCGGTCCAATTTTTTGCGAATTTGTATGATTTTTCGTTTCCCTCCATTCCGGTGATTGAATTCTCTAAGCTTTGTGTTTATTTTGGGCGGAATTCAGAGTTATATTACAGAATTGGTGTTATAAATGCTCGTAGATAATCAATCGTGTGTAGTGTGTTGTGAACATAATGTAAATTGAACAATAAATAGGGTTAAGAGTAGTAAAACAATATCAATATTCAACAATAATTATTATGGTTAGCTGTGCTGTTTGTGGATGTTGAAAATCCAAAAGACAAGACAGAATAAATACCAAAATGTGGGATCAATACCCCATCTTGATGATTCCACTTATATTTAAGTATATTTGAGAATTTTCATTTCCAACATGACACACGTCATCTCAAGTTATTATTATAGGAATCAACAAGCATTAGGTTTGAAAGATTCAACAGGTAGATTGTTCTTATCGAAAATTGTGTAATACAACTTCGATTTTAAATCAGCAATGTATACAAATGCTTGCTATAGTTGATATTTGTTTACAAATTTGCGGTTTTCCTAAGGTTGTACAAAATATTAATTATAGTTTGATAGTTTTGGGAACGTTACGCCACTGCTCAACCGGAAAGATGAGTCCGTCATATCCAACGACCCGGATACCTATTCATCCAATGCTCGTTCCGGAAGTTTTATATTCAAAGGTAGCATTGGACATCTTCAAAGAATTTGATCAATTCTCGCTCCAATGCCTTTTTGGGAAACTTTCGTCTAATATTTTGCCTCCTCCCCTCAGATTTCCACTACAAGCCTTTACAGGTAGGGAATACGAGCTCAGGCTGATTACCCCTTGATTGTCAAGCTGGAGACCTGTCGGACTCCTTTCTATCATACTTAATTTTTTTATCGAACAGCGAAGTCGTAGAACTTTTCTTATTACCTCATGAATCTTCAACATCTGGTTCAAAAGTGAATATTTGAGGGTATTATAGTTTGGTTTCAGTCTTAATCAAACATTGCATGAGATGACTCCGAATATTAGAAGTAGATTGCTTCGCAGTGGCTTCTTGATACATATTCATATACTTAAAACATTTTGTTACAATTTCAATTACTCGTGTTTCTGTTCGTTTCAGCGATGTGGACATTTTTGATTGAAATTAATGCGATAAGGATGCTTTGTGCTTGATACAACTAGTTTCAAGAAATTCCGTTTTGGACATTGATACGTCTTCTGATGATGCTCGTCAGACCGAAACTTACCTGAAGACAATACTAATAAGCGTATGTATGTATGTATCTGTTAGTGAGACCTATTTTCCGAAAATTTATATATAATAGTTGATTTAATTTATTAAGGAGGTACCTACTTATAAGGTGTTCAAAGTAGGTAGTCGGAAACGTATAGTATACAATCAATAATAGAAGGCCTGAACGCTGAGTATAAAAGTCAGTGTCACGTTATCAAGAAGAGAAGTAGCATACTACACAATCGTTAAGTCTTGATGGTTTTAGTGTGAAAGGTAATAAATATTAGAATTTAACAGTCTCAACTCTTTCTTCTAGAAAATTATATGTTGCACCTGATCCAAGGGTGTCCTCGTGTATATGGAACGTATTTTTACCTATAAATAAGAGTGTATACGAGTGTGCGTTGCGAAATTGCTTCCTAAGTGAATGTTTATTCGTTTCCAACAAATGAAGATCAGTTCAATCTTGAAGTCAAAACAAATATGTTCAACACCAAGTACCATATATTGTTTCAAATTGATGTTTTTTACAATATTTTTCTATTCGGTAACTTTTCCTACGTGTTATTCATGAAATTACATTTTCCTACAGATCTCATGTCACAAGTGAATGAAATTATCAATGAAATTCTGACGAAGCTGTAAACATTAACGCACCTTTAATTTCAAGCCTTCAGTATGCACCTATTACATCATGTAACATTGAAAGACATTTTCTTCGTATAAATTAATTTCAGCGAAATAATATTGAAAAGCATGATTGTTCACTGTGATAAAATGTGAGAAATTGAAATAATCCCCAATGTATTTAGCTATTTAGCTTTGAATTTTTGGAAATTTAGTTTTTAAAGTTGTATAATTGATGCATATTGCATAATTCCGTATTTAGTGCATATTGATTGACAGTCTAACTTTGAATGCAAGCCTATTCAGGCTGAATTATGATACCTATCAGCTCTTTTTGGAAACTCCTAACATGATTTCTATTCTGAAATCGCTGAGTTTGTTTCTTTGTACTCACAAATTCACCCGACGAACATATCTCTTAATACAAATCAGACATGACGGTTGATCAAGACTTAAATCAAATAGTTGATAGAATGTGCATTACAACAATATCTTGGAAAATGGTTCCGTCTCCAATAACCACCGAAGGATGGTCAACAACGTCTTCAAAATCGTCATAAGATCTTCATTTTCTAATTCCTTGTTAATTATTGAAATAGCTCTCTCGCCTTTCCCATCTTTAATAGCTTTACCTAAACGAACGTAAGGCATAACATCTTTAAGTTCTACTTCTGGTAAATTCCTGAAACAGAGAGATTGAAAACTTTAGATAGGTATTATCTTATACATATTTTATTTGGGGATTGTATATTATTGAACCATTAATACGATATTATATTGTTTCAGTTTTTCCTTCTCAACTCTGCTTGAATAAATGTTATCGCATTTCCTATAAACAATAATAATCAAAAGGATGGAATAGAGTACCTATTGCGTAATCCAGACCTTATTATCAATTAATCGTCAGATCTTTGGAAATGGTTATAATGAGAGTGAAGGTAATTGTGTGTTTTTCTCTAGTTATGGTAATACTCATTCCAATGGAACAGTTACATCACAACTAATAGTTCCGGGCAGCTGTTTGGGTCTCTCTTGAGCTCATTAGAGGAATGAGTAAGTTGCGACGCTATTGAACGAGAGCAATTTTTTTTTGTAGCGTTACTGTTAGATCTAGATAAGTCTCACCATTGTTATATATCTGGCGAAAGCTAATAAGAAATAACATTTAATCTCATAATTATCATTAAGACGGAGTGAGTGGTGGCGAACGTTGTTGGTTTCTAGATAACGGTCGAACGGTGACTCCGACTTACTCGAAATTCTCTCATGATGCTCGAAATGTACATTACAATATCTATATAAATCGAATTATTATGTTCCCTTACGCATTTTGAAATTCAGCTTTTGATGACTAATATGGAGAAAATTAATTTCATGATTGAAATGTATGTATTCTTGAAGGTTGTGTGGAGCAGCTGTACACAAAAATGACAAGTTAAAACTAGGTGATAATAAAATAACTTACAACAATATTTTTGAAAATGGTTCGGTCTTAAGTAACCAACGAAGGATGCTCAGTAATGCCTTTGGAACCTCTTCAATATCTTCTTTCTCTAACTCCTTATCTATGATTTTTATAGCTTTGTCTCCTTTCCCTTTCAATATGGTATTTCCTAATTTTTGATAGGTGAGAGCATCTATTGGAGATATGCCCAACTCGTCCATTTTACTAGAAAGTAAACTGCTACCATTAAAATGTACATAACTGACCTCTCATAGAAGTTGCCCACATAATTCACGGTTTCCAGTAGTGGGATATCTGTTACTTTGAATTTCCCTTTTCAGGAGCTTACTGGAAATATTCATATTTCCAAAGGAGAAAGGTAGTTTTTCTGAAATTGGCATTGTGGCATTTTGTCACGTTACTGATCCAGCTAGACTAGAGAGATTTTATCACGTTTTGGATATTCTAAATTTCAAAACCATAATAAAAGCAATATAATAAACAATACAAAGGTGGGAAAATAAACAAAATTGTATTCAGTAGTCAGCACTTGTACTCGGTACCCAAGTACTTGACAATTGCTTAACTGTACTTGAACTCGATTACAATTTGGTTCGAGTACTTTTACTCAATACCCGAGTTCTTCTCGCTTGTAATTAGCCCATTTCAGTATTGAATAGATTATTTGGGTACTCTATGTAGAAGATTCCTCGGTTGTATCTTGTTGGTCATCACGGAATATCTATTGAGGCACTCTTAAATTTTTCAAATATAAGATCTGGTACATTTATGATATTTATTCCTACGATCAACTCCTGATTATACAGGGTGAGTAATTTTTTTGTAGACAAACTTCAACAGGAGATAGAACAGATGATTCTAAGGAGAAAAGTTCCTATAAACATATGTCGTAGAAGAGATCGTTTTCGAGATACAGCTTTTGTGAGCATTTTTTACTCATAGTAAGCTATGTTCTGTGTGGTGAATAATGTTTTTTTAGTCATAATTGGTGATGATTTTGAAGAGGTAGTGGGTGTTTCTCTCCCCAACTTCTACGCCACTGGAAAAAGTACGGTTTTGATGAGACAACCGTTTGAACCGCCAATGTTTTCTACACAAAAAAGGTACTCCTGGTCATAAGCTCTAAAATGACCGTTTTCGAGAAAAATCAACTTTTATGTTGAAAAACATGGTCAATCCTTTGGTTTTGTTACTTGTTCTAACGTTTGAATAAATTTTGTTTAATTAGTAAGAATTGACCATGTTTTTCAACATAAAAGTTGATTTTTCTCAAAAACGGTCAATTTTAGAGCTTATGAACACAGTACCTTTTTGTGTAGAAAGCATTGGCGCTTCAAATGATTGTCTCAAAACCGTACATTTTTCAGTGGCGTAGAAGTTGGGGAGAAAAACACCCACTACCCCTTCAAAATCTTCACCAATTGAGAGTAAACATTTTTTTTATCGCACAGAACATAGCTTACTATGAGTAGAAAATGCTTACAAAAGCTGTTTTTCGTACGATAAACGGTTCCGGAGATATTCGCAAAAAACGAATTTTTTTTTCTTGAAAACGAAGCCTTCTACGACATGTTTATGGGAACTTTTCTTCTTAAAAACACTTGTTCTATCTCCTGTTGCAGTTTGTCTACAAAAAACTGACTCACCCTGTATAGATATTATACAGATACGTTGTGAATTTATTATCAATCAATATCGATTTTAGATGGAAATTGGTTCTACATATGCGAGAATACGTGGTAGTTCTAGTTGAGGGAATAAACTTACATATGTATTAGAGCGCGTTCAATTTTCCTGATATTTCAAGAATTAAGCCGAACATTTAGAAAATTCTCTTACCATAAACTTGGTATATATAGACTCAAGTGAATCAACATTGAGTAGAATAGTTACTTGGAGATTTCAGTATAATTTTGTTTATGAAACAGTTTTGTTCTGAATAGACCTCCATAATTCATGTCTGGAGAGAATATATACTCGTGGAAAACAAGACGAGGTTAATTTTGAAAATTCTTGGTTTCCGGAAAGATTCCGCATCACAATTGCACGACTTGTAGCAAAACTGCCTTATTAATTATCAATTAGGGTTTATTCAGACATCAAAAAAGTTGCTAAAATACAAGCTCGTTGAACTTGAATATAAATAGGATATTATTTGTGGCCTCTGATTACGAACAAGTCAAGTACTTCATTTCTTAGTACGACCGTCTCGTCATAAATTGATACAGTTTGTTCTATGTATCTGTGCGGCTGAAACGAAAAGTATAGTCTCTGAATCCTTATCGAGGGTGGGTCATTATAATTTGTAAAATATCGACAAAGTCGAAGAGGTTCCTCGCAGTTTCAATAGGAAATCATAAATTACGTATTTAGCAGGTTTGGTTCTGAAGGAAATAAGTGCTCTACAGTATATTGGCAGTTAAGACATATTCTTATAATCTAATTCGAAACGGCAGGTTGATCGCTTGCTACGGCTTGAACAAGTTATTTATTTTCCTGAGAAGCTACAATCTATCCATAACATAAGACGTGCAAGCCGCGGTCGTTTCTAATTAAATATGTTATTAGGATATTAACTTGATATATATTTCATTCATACGTAAATTTAAGGAAGTCTAAGTGAGGTTATGAAATTGAGGTCCCTGTCAACAAAAATATAGTTCCTTTGTATTCAACTCCCTAGATGGGGCAAGCCTCTATCTGTCATTGGGTGAGAGTTATTACCCCCAAACATATTGGTCAAAGAGCAGTGGTTATTCACGTTTATAAAAATCAAATTCACCACACTAAAGTCAGTTATATTATAACTTTTTGAGTTAAATTTTGCTTTAACTATTTCACGAATTCAAAAATATGGTCTCGAGCTTCTGAGAATTGATTTCTTTTCCTGAATTATACTCCGACTTGCTGTATCGTATATTTAAATCTACGTCAATTCATCCGGCGACAATTCAGCCCATGACAATTCATCGGAGCGAGATTTCATCGCAACGAGATTTCATCGTAGCGACAATTTACTGCTTTCACGATTCTGTAATATTGGACCTCACTAACGACTTCTAAATAACAATTTTATTTTTAAAATGTACATATATTCAGCTCTTTACAAAGATTTTGGTATTTCCAAGGGGAACTGTACATAATTATGAGAAAGCTTAATGTTTATTCTCAAATGACTGGAAAAACTAATCCTTTTTAGGTAATTTATTATACCTTTACGATGGTTTTTCTTCGAAGACTAAAGCCTTTATCAATAGGAAATTATTAAGGGATTAGAATACAATTATTCATATGAATAATTTGTAAATAGTAGTTCTAATCAGTTGATTTGGTTACATCGTTTGATTGTAGTCCTGAAATCGAATTATTCGAAGATGGCGTTACAGTTTGTAGAGAGTGAGAGAGGTCGGAAAATGCTATTTGAGAACGGATACATTAATTCGCAAGAAAGAATAAGTGGTGAAAAGATAATTTGGAAGTGTTCCCTTTACCATAAGCAGCGATGAGCTGGCCGTGCATACATTGGGAGAAGAAATTTTGAAAACTACTTTCCACAACCTCGTCCCAGAATCCGCTGATATAGAAGCAAGAAAAGCACTGGACAAAATGATGCGCCTAGCTGCACAGGGCGAATTGAGTACTCAACCGATTGTAGCTGTAACATCGAAAGGTATTTCAGCGACTACAGCCATTGCATTGCCACAAAAATCGGCAATGCAAAGAACAATACAGTGTACACGTAAAAGAAAAAAAGGCTCGCCTGAAAACGCAAATTCTCTGTTTGAGTTAGCAATTCCAGAAGCATATGGACAAGCAGTTTCGAGCAATTTTTGTTATAAGACAGTGTAACGCATATTGTAGTAGGAAAAACACATGATGATGATGAAGTGCGAACATTGGGATGCAGATGGGATATTCTCAACACCTCCAAATATGTTCAGCCAAGTTTACACAATTCATGGTGTAAAACGTTCGAACATAATTCCAACAGTTTACGCTTTACTGCCACATAGAACAGAAGATGCATAGACGACTGTATGCTGCATTGAAAACTTTGGAACCAGAACTTCAACCATCATAGGTATTGATGGATTTTGAAAAGGCAGTCATGAATGCCGTGCGAAATGAATTTCCTAGTGCACAAATACGTGGATGTTTTTTTCACTCCAGCTAGTATATCTGGAGGCAGATACAGAGTAACGGATTGCAGAGACAATATTATTAGGAATCAGAATTTTCTACACTTGAGACTTTTTGCGACATTGGCTTATGTTCCTGAAGATGTAGTAGATCACGCTTTTCAATCATTATTGGATGAATTCTACACTGTTAATGAACAACTATTGGCCGATTTGATAAATTATTTTGTGGATGTATGGATTGAAACATTGGACAAAAGAGGACGAGGGCGATCGACAAAATTTCTAATTAGTATTTGGAATTGTTATGCTGCAGGCAGAGAAGGAACAGCCACAACTAACAATGGAGTAGAAGGTTGACACAATAGCTTCAGTTCAATTGTTTCCGCTGTACACCCCAATATTTGGAAATTTATTAGGGCTTTGCAAAAGGAGGAGATTCTTAACAATTTAAGAATTGAACAGCTTGTAGCAGGAAACGAAGTCCAACAAAAGAAGATTTATAAGGATTCAGCACGTCGCCTTCAGATTATAAATCAAGAATATTGATTTTGCGATAAATTTATTTCACGATAAATTGTTGCAATGGATTGTATTGCGAGAATTTGTCTTTCGACGAATTGTCGTACGATGAATTGACGGGACACCCGTATATCTTCCTCCAGTATCATTCATTGGAAATGATGAAATTGAGGCTAAAATGGATTGTTTCACTAAAATGCTACATGATTGGTCTACTGTCAATTTTGGAAATAAGGTCATCGTTTTTTGGGATCCTCAACCTCCTATGATTCAAGTGGTTAACAGATGATGATTCACTCCTGCTATTCGGCTCGCCTATTATAGTACATCAAATCAAAAATGTTGATCGCTTTTCTTTTATGTTATTAGCTCATTCTATTGATCTTCCTGAATCTAGATTTGAAATTATTGCCAGGAATGTCATATTTCATTATGATACTGTTGCGATTGTTATATCTACCAGTAATTATTGTACTATTAATTTGTTGAGAACTTCGTGTTCGTTCACTAATAAAAAAATTTAAACATGGAAACACTCCCTCGTAATATTCAGTTTTGAGTACTGGTCGCATTCTGGAGATTGTGAAAGATAGATTCTAATACATACTTCACTCTCTAAAATGCCAAAGATTTTCATTACAACAGTGGGATTTGTATCCTTGAAGAAACTAAGTTCTTATTGTTTAATCATCATTATGATTATCAACAAGACTCAACACTACTTATCACATGACATGGTAATCCATTCAATTACGTACTGACATAAAATTTGCAAAAACTTGACTTTAATTTTCTGTGAAATAAAATATTTTTACTTCAGTTTAACCACTCTATCAATCGTTAAGCGTATGTTGTAAAAATGTGTTTTCATGTATATTAAAATATCATTCATATTAAATATGAATAGAGTTTTGAAGGAATGGATTAAATTAAAATATAATTGTGGATGCTTACTCTTTAGTAATAAGTATCAGCTTCTGCGGAAACAAAACGAAATGGTACTGACTGCAATATGTAGCTTTAGTATCTTTTCAGGAAACTCAAAAGGAAATGCAAAATATTCTTCACCTAGCAGATATGAATATGTTTCCTTCCAAAAATAACAGATTCTGGCATAAATCCTTGAGTCAGCAGGAAATTGAAAGTACCGGCTTGAACATTAAGTTTCCTCTCATATATAGTACAATCCACAGCCGACTCTAATATAAGACGGGAAGTGAAAATGCAACACCGCATATCTCCTCAACCGTACGACCGCTCTTCAAATATGTGCAAAGTCTATCTTTCTAAGATTGTATTAACATGCTTTGATATATTCATCGTGTTGTTTTCAATTTGCAGCATTTATTTTAGAGCAAGGTGCCTGATTTATATGCAACAAAAAAAATATAACACTTTTTCCTCTGCTAAATGAAAGGAATTCTATGATATGTAATGGTTTCAAGATATAATAATTCGACGTCTTCTCTTGAATCGGGATATATGACACAAAGTATCTTTTAGTGTAGCGGACAGACGGTAGACACACAGACGCAAACTAGATATGATGCTTGAAATTTACTGGCATGAAAATTTAAAGTTGTACCTTGAGCCGCTTCCGAGTTATTGAGCGGAGCTTTCCTTCGAAATACTCGACACTATTCGCTCTGTTTCACGCGTTACTCGATGCGCTAACTTTCTGGCCGATTGTAGAGAGAAATATAACACTACGATGTTCGCTGGCGGTCCCATCAGCTGGTGCAGCATCCGACAAAGGGCTAACGCGTTCCCGCTAATTGCAAAGAGAAGTAGTGACGATTTGTACTCGTAACGGAGCGTAACGGAGCGTCCGAATTTCGGCTAGTTCTAGTTTTGGTCCATTCTCATATATTTTGACGCGCTGAACAAGATTAAATTTGGATTAATACTGTGCTCGGAAACCTATGGCCATTTTTAGGACCCAAAAATGAACATTTTTGATTTTTTACATTTTGAGACAAAGCTATGGGTTGTATGAAAAATATTTCAAAAAAAAGTTGTTGGAAAAATTAATACGCGATTTTTGGCTATGGTCTGAAGTCGATTCGAGATTGTTGGATCAAGATAGGGCCCATTTAGTGTGTTTTTTAGCACATTGAAAGATGTATGTCAGAGAGTTTTTGTGCTTTTCATATTCTGTTTCATATGTTGACGCCAAAATCGGCCATTTTGAAAAACTCGTATTATGCGAATTTCTTACCAAATACTTATGTCATCGATCTAAAACCAGAATCATTCCAAAGATATTATTACTCTGTACCAAATATCCAAAATTCAAGCATTTTGGTTCAAAGACATAGCTTCGGCACCATTTTGAAAATTTCGTACCAACGAAAAATTCAAATTTTTTGAGGTTGGAAATATTTTTCACGGAATCCAAATTGTAGGTTCTATTAGGAGTTTTTATAATGATTACTTTAATTTCAGAGCTAAAAATCGCATATTAATTTTTCCAACAACTTTTGATTCAAACATTTTTTCATACAACTGTTTTTTGCGCTTTTTGAGAGGTACTTTTTTGTTTTATTCTATTTTGAAGGCCTTAGAGGTTTGGCTGAATTGATCAATTATTGGCTCTTGCAGACCAATTTGAATTTTTTCATAAAATATATGTACATATATACATTGTGGGAGGGGGAGATTAACCGATTTAAAAAAACCTTGAACCAATGGGTTCCTCTGATACTCATAATAGAAGGCTATCAATCCCAAACCTTATCCAAACCTCTGAGGCCTTAAAAAAAAAGTAGCTCTCAAAAAGCGCAAAAAAACAGTTTTTGACCAATTAAACTGGGTGGCACCCATTTCGGTAATTCTTTTTAGTATGTTGTTTGGGCCATCAATACGAACATTTTAGCCGGGTCCCGTTAACTAGCGCGAAGATTGCACGAGAAATCATAACTGCCCTCCACTAGAATGCATGTGGCTTTCACGTTATAATAATAATCGTTTCGAATCAAAAGTTAGTAGACTTTGCACTGCTTTATTTCACAGTAGTTGAAACCGATGTAAAAACATAAAAAGTGTTCAAGATATCATCACAACCCATTCCATAAATTATAACAATTAAAATAAGATATACATATTCTGTTTCCAGTAACTTAGTTATTAATATTTAACTTACGATCAACAATAACTATAAATTAACTAATAATTAAATCTTTCCGGGGAAGTACATTTCCACCATACCTAGTTGTATATGTATTAAGATTTGAATTATCTTGATAGTTTTTATTTATTTTAGAATGTTCTCATGACTTTTCAATATACTGAAATGTTTTAGAAGATGTAGACATTCCTGTACTCATTAAATGTTGCTTGTTTCTTATAATTTACATTTAAATTTTTTATGATCTAGGACTATTATTTTTACTTAGGTATTACTCTACCAGGAATGTTTTTGTTTTCAGATATAACATTTACAGTGTGGTTTCTCTCAGTATCAGGTAACATTTTTACATGCCTGTCGTAGTAATATTTTACCGTATTTTGTTTTTCTTTTAATATTTTTCTCAATTTTTTAACATTCACTTTATTATTGGATCCAATACAGCAAGAAGGACAACGCCAAGGCAATTCATAAATACAATACATCCAAATGTTAAGTTCACAATTGAAATGGAGGATGAAATGTCTAAAACTTTTTTGGATTTGAACATCAAGAAAATTAATAACAAATTTGATTTTTCAATATTTCAAAAAAGTTTAACCATTTGTCTACTTACACATTTTATTTAGCTGCAACCGTAATTATGCCATCTTGAGTAGATTACATTCATACGATTTCCAAAACCGAATAACAATAAATGTTTATTTACCTGTTAGTTGTATCTCTTTGAGCTAGTATATTCTTTTAAATACTTGAATGAATAAACAAATAAATGGACATGTGAAATGGATGGGAAAAATTGACCTGAAATTATTGTATTATTTTATTGTCAGAATATTGGAAAACATCATATCATATATATATATATATATATATATATATATATATATATATATATATATATATATATATATATATATATATATCTTCACATTTTACAAAATAACTATTTCAGAAGCACAAGTTAGAACAATTTTGATGTAAGTTGAGTTATTAGTAGGATCATATTGGTGAATGGTTGCCTTTGGATGAACCAGTATAACATATCCAATAAACGTTTAGCTATTTCGGCCACATCGTCTCTTAATCTTAATGCTTCTATTTCTTTTAAGGCATCTTCCACATTACCATCGACTATGAACGTCCCTAAGTTCATATAATGATGAGCTTTGCCGAGCGGTCCTTTCTGCGGACTCCTCTTCACATCCAACATATCTGTAACAAATGATTTGGGAGATTAGTCTCATCCGATTTTTTTTAGGGATGAATACATCTTGAAGAAGAATATTTGTCATTGAAGACAATCTGGTTTGTAAAATCATCAAAATCTGATTGATTCTCTTATGAAATAATTTATTTAGAAACCATGATACCGGGATATCAAAAATTATCTTGGTCAAGGGTGGTTGTGGAATCTAAAACGTGTGTCTTACTTTACGTTTGAAATAATTATGTCATAATTATTTTGGAGTTCCAAAACTGCGAAATTTCGCAATCTTATACGAATATTGTATCACTCAGAAGTCTTTAGCGCTTTGGACTCCGCGATTTCCACGTGGCCTATCGAAATTAGAAGATTCGAATTATCTAAAAACATAATTGCATGAACGCCAGACGTTCTATGTAATTAGCTACGAACGAAATCATTTTGACATGTGCCTCGAGGAGCCCGCTGCGCGTAAGTTAGAGTTTATAGATTTTACCTCGGTCTTGTTAATTTGGGGCCGTTTCTTGCCCCGTGCGACCGGCGCCAGTTGTAATAAAGTGTTTTTGGCTATGAGCCGCTAGCGTTTACCCGCTTGTGTATATTTTAGTAGCGAGAAAATTCCCTTTGGTACGTCGCACGTTAGACGTGCGTAGCTGAGATCTGAGAATAGCTCAAACTGTTTTAATTAAATTTTCCTATTTAATGGACATATATCGAAAAAAGAAGGGCCGTCGGGCACGGTCCGATACTAAACATTGTATCACAAAAGTGGAAAATAAGAGTTGGCTGCTTGAACGAGTGATGCGAAGAGAGGGCAGGTGATAGATAAGGGCTGCTGACGCGTTTACTGCATGGGCCAACGATTAGAAGAACAAATTCGTTAATCTGAACTTTGATTATCTGTTTTTATTCCAAACTTAGATCCAAACTGACGTTTGATCAAAAATTAAGTGAAACGTCAAAGTACCCTAAATAAAAATTAAAGCCGTTTATATTATGAAAACCTATAAAATGAAGACTGAAAGACAAGTCATTTGTATCCCTGTGAAAAACTGCTAGTCTGTCAGATGCCAAAAAGGAATAAGTGAGGGCGATTCTTGACTTCACAAACTTGAAACTGCATGTACATTTTTTTAACCAGTAACCTTGGGCTCCCAGCAACGCCGAGGCTGGTGAAGTGGAGTTACGCCATTGTTCATAACAGCCGTTTTCACTTCATTCCTTACTTGCTCTTGAACTTACATACATTTTACGTTTAGGACACACCTTTAATAAAGTTTCCGACTTCAACAAATCCGGGATTTACAAAATCGATCGTGTTCAAAATGCTATGTTGGCTAAAAGGAACATTTTATCTCGTTCGTTAGTCGAACATATTTTGAATACAGGTCAAACCATTTCTCAAGAAAGCTTATCACTTTCAACAAACAGTACGGACAAACATCTGCGTAATTTAGAAAGGACGGAAATGTATTTAAAAAAAAGCAATTCATTAAATTCTCCAGCTGAGGGTAACTCATTGTTTACATTATTATTCTCAAATTTTATTTAAACAGGCACATTTTGATTCATAATTTAACTTGGTAGCTGAAACGTCCTCAGTACTTTAAAAGTATTTTTATTTTTAGTGGATAAGGGTTTCTTCTTTATAGTACTAACATACAGTAGTTGTTATTCAAATCCTACAATATCATATTCTGTTGCTTCAGGACTACTTTACATTTACCAAAATGTCAGTTGAATTAGGAAACATTTTAAAATGAACCAAAAATAACCATTGAACTTCCCCCATATTCGATATAGATTGCTCATTGCAATTTTTCATCGAAACGAAGAGACTCTAAGCAAGACAACTCTTTCAAAGCACTATTTTTCGCTTTAATAAAACATTCTTGGCATTTAGGCCTGTTTTCCATCCAAATAATAGACATGACAAATGTTAAGCTCCGAGACTTTTCTTCATATTTCCCTTTTTCTGAAGTCATCAAAACATCTCAGGATGACACTTATTTTTGAACAGCAGATAATTATCAGTTATTACTTCAAGAATAATAGTGATATTTGAAATTTGATAGGAAAGCAACTTACTTTATGATAATTGATGATTGGTAGTTTTGTAGCACGGGGTTCATGAAACAAAAACAAATGTTTTCGTGCCAATGGTTTTAACAGTTTTGAAAATATTGTCATAGGAAATGGAAGATACGTTAATTTGATTCATGTTGATTTTGTGTTATAAATATAGGTATATCCTTAATAAAACGTCCTGAACATATCTCCAATATTCAATTTCGTCGGAAGTATACTAATAGATACTGTTTATCCACAAGGAAACAAAACCATCATAGGATATATACACAATCATGAAATACAATGATGATTCATCGGGTCAAACTTCTCTCTAAGTAAAGGAAAGGACTTCGGTTATCCACAACAGCCGTGATATGATATAAATATCTTTTATAATTTTAGTGGGTATTAATATTAAGATTCTTGACCCAGTATGAATTGTACATAAAAATTCTCGGGAAATAGGTCACATTAACACTTTGTTTTAAATATTCGTCTTTACGTACGTTTAAAAAGGGGTTTACTAAAACTAATTATAGCACAAGCGTCCAAATCGCACAATTTAACTTCAATCAAAAGAGCCCACGCCGTCGAATCGAACAGAACTACGAATAATCGAAATTGTATCGTCAGTATTAAAGTATAAAAAAATTTTTTGTAGTAAGAATCCGCTATTCAGTAATATTATTAAAATATATGAGTGCATATTGATTGGTATTCTCACAACAACTGAGAAGAACGAAGTTATTTGTCAAGTATCTACTTTCGAAACCAGACGTGTAGGATTTATGAGTAGGTACTTAAGAACGGTTTCAGACCTGTACTGGAAAATTACTATTACGAATTCTTCCTAAAAACATTTTCAACAATTATAAAGACGTATGTAAGAATTTGCAAGAGATTATTTAATCAAATTAGTATAAATATGACTTAGATTTTGTGTGTCTACCCTATGATTTACAGATTTGGGGTCCCGTTTTATGTGAATCATCTCCAGGATAGATCTTTTATAATAATTGGTTTCCTTAGTTAAGATATTAACATTTTTGTAATCAAATTGATGGTTATAATCAAAGCAATGCTTAGCAAGGGCGGTGGAATTTTCTAAGTTGTTATTTCTTGTGCTATATTTATGGCCGTACATTTTTTTTTGTAAATATTGCTTAGAGATTCCAGTATAGGTTCCATCACAATCTAAACAAATCAATGTATATACTGTGTGGGTTTGTTTATCTTTGGGTATTAAAGGTTTCAGATTTGAGAAATATTTCCCAATACAGTTAGTAGGTTTGTGCGCAACATTTATATCATACTTTTTCAAACATTTTTTGATTTTCTCTGAGGTCTCCGGAATGTAAGGTAGAGTTATAAAATTGTCTGTATTACCTTTTATGTTATTTTTATACGACGAACCATTATAGATTTTGTTTATTCTTTCTTTAATGATAGGATTGAAAAAAGTTTTTGGGTAGCCATTCAATTCTAGTGTATTACGAACAATTTTTAAATTTTTGGGGAGGTCATCTGCGTGAGACAATTTTATCGCGCGATCTGTAAGGCTGTTCATGACAATTTTTCTATAACAAGCTGGTGCAACGGAATTGAAGTGACGATAACGTTGAGACCATACTTCTTTAGTAAACCAAGAGGTTTTTATTTTCCCATCTGTATCATGCCTAATGTTCATATCTAGGAAATTTATGTTACTGTTTAATTCTATTTCACAAGCGAATTGAAGTTTACAGTGGAAATTGTTAAATTTATCAATTACATATTGAATTTTATCGTTGGGAACACACATAAGGCAATCATCTACATACCGTTTAAAAAATACAGGCCGAAAATCTAATGAACTCATAACAGATTCCTCTAGGCACTCCATAACGAGGTTAGCAATGGTGACTGAAATAAGAGATCCCATTGCTGTGCCGAATATTTGTCCAAAAAATTGCTCAAAAAATTGCTGAAAGTATGTGCATTCGAAACAAAATTTTACAGCATTTATAAATTTCGATTGATCTAGAGGTGTGTGGTTTTTAATCTCTGCCCAACGTTTTTTGATGCTATTCAATGCCAAAACAACAGGTATATTTGTAAATAAAGAAACAACATCCAAGGAAATCAGTTGAAGGTTTACGGGTACGGATTGATTTTTTATAAATTCATTAAAGTGCCATGAATCTTTTACATAGAATTCATTTTTTCCTTTTATATTATTGATAGATTTTGATAGAAATTTTGATAAATTGTAAGTAGGCGCTCCAATATTACTAACAATGGGTCTTAGAGGTATATCATTTTTATGTAGTTTGGGGAGCCCATAGATATAATGTGCTAGCCCATTATGGCAAATTAATTTATTTTTTAATTCAATAGGGATTATCTTATTCTTGTGCCATTTATTTATCAATTTATTCATGTTGTTTTGTACTGATAAAGTAGGATCAGATTTTAATTTCTTATAAGTTGTTTCATCATTTAAAAGGTTTCCTATTTTGTTTTCATAGTCATTTCTATGCATTATGACGGTTTTATTACATTTATCCGCGTTCAAAACTAATATTTAAGGGTTAGCATCTAAGAAATCTTTTGTTATTTTTGTATGATAGTTAAAACGATTCTTTGCAATCCCTACCTCTGCCTTTTGTTTGTTCTTTTTCTTTGTCAAGATGTTACAAACTTTGTTTCTAATTTCGTTTTTCTCTTCTACATTTTTATTCCTAATTCCGCATTCTAAATTTGCAATAATATTATCGATAGGCAGTTTTTTATTGTTATTAGGCAATGCAAATTTCGGACCTAAACTTAACGTGTGCTGCACCTCATCCGGAATTTTTACGTCCGTTAGATTTTTCAACCATTGTTGATTGATATTCTTTTTTTCATAAGTTACGCCTTTCATTAAATTATTTATCTTTTTAGATTGAATGGATTTGATTTTGTTGAAATTTTTTTCGAAATTGTTATGCTGAATTTGAAACAATTGCGATATAAAGTTGCTATCAAAATTTTGATGACAGGTTTGTTTAACCAGTTTGATTTTGTTTTCAACCTCAGCTACAATTGCACATGCTTCTTTAATGCACAGGTTCGAACAATTTTTATGAAAAGAATTTAATAATTTTGCGTACGCCTTCTTATTTAGCACCTTGCTAAACATATTCTCCTTTGATTTAGATATAATGAAATTTGGATAAACTTGCAAATTCCTACATCTTACCAGAAATATTCCACGATTCTTCTCTCTTGCTAGTATCTTCATTAACTTTCCGTATTCCTTCAAAACTTTAGGATAGGTGGTTGTTCCTTCCATAGTAAGGCTTATATCCCAGCCGAAGTAATAATAAGAATTAAGATTCTTGACCCAGTATGAATTATACATAAAAATTCTCGGGAAATAGGTCACATTAACACTTTGTTTTAAATATTCGTCTTTACGTACGTTTCGGTCTCACGACCATCATCAGAAGACTCACTATGTCTAAAAAAGGGTTTACTAAAATTAATTATAGCACAAGCGTCCAAATCGCACAATTTAACTTCAATCAAAAGAGCCCACGCCGTCGAAACGAACAGAACTACGAATAATCTAAATTGTATCGTCAGTATTAAAGTATAAAAAATTTTTTTTTACTACAAAAAATTTTTAGACAATTTTAGGCATATGGCTATCGACGGCAGTAATATTAGGAGGGTCCTTTCCTTGTGGACTCAAAGTGGAATTTGCTGCAAACATAACAGCATACTACACCCTGGGGTGTAGTAGCCCTTGTGCCATCATATTTCGTTAGAGAAGGGAATGAATGGGAACTGAAATTTCCACAAATTGCTTTGGCAAAAGTCCAAATCTAACGGGAGCCATTCGGGCTACTAGCAAAATTACTGATACGCAGAGAAATAAAAGAATATATTTGAAAATACTACTTCACTTAATTTATTAATTAATTTGAATGTTTCCGTAACAATGATTATTATCAATAAGATAACTAAGTCTCTCACATTACCTGTCTCTTGACGTACTCGACACCGCTTGATATAAATAAAACTTATAAGAAATTTGAGCGAAAGAAACTGACCCAAAGGGGGATATGGTTCCGATGTCCTCTTTCCCCCTCGGTGGATTTGCCCGTGATTTGTATGCTGAGGTATTACCTCCTCTACCTACCCTGAGACCCGCCACTGATTAGAAGATTCCTCATCTCTTCTGATCATTTATTTTGTATTGAATACAGTGATATGGAGGTAATCTCAAAATAGTATGTCCCCATTCGGCAGCTGATTCATCAATTACATAACTCTATGCTGTTTTTTTTAGGAAACATGCAAGTATATAATACTAGCATCAAAAGAAAGATGTTACTTACTTGTTAGAATTTGACGTTATGCTGTTTCATCATTCTTGTATTTCTCTGTTTCCCTTCAAGGCATTTGGCAATTTTTCCACTAGTTTGCTATTGTATAAAGCAGTATACAATATGATAAAGGTGTTCTGCTCAAATTTGGAAGCAATAAATTGGTCTTGAAAGTATTTTTAGTTCATTTCCCTATGATAATTTGGATTGCTAGGTTTTGAACCAAATGTAAAACCTCCTCGATTGCCAGCGTGCAATACTACATACCTGTAATAAAACTATTATTCCATTACCATCACAAAACTGATATGCTTTTAAAGACGTACCTCTTCCTATTGACCCTTGTTCTTTTGACGCTGCCCTCATCCTATCATGTGTGGCCAACATTCTGGTTTTGAATTATCCACACTTCATCCAGAAATACAAGCTCAAAATCTTTTCTCTCTTGTTTATATTCGCTGAGACTCATTGGGTTACATTGAGTCTCAGGGGATATAAACAAATTCAAATAAATTGAATAAACGTATTTTTCTTGTGAAACCTGTGTTTATATATGAAACATTAATCTAATATCGACAATGATTGGCGTATGTACTTAAATATTCGTACATGTTCTTTACCTGATCGTTACCTCATCAGAATTGATTAGAATCTTATATATAAATAATAATAGTCAATGAATTCGTAAGTCTGACATAATCAATCTGACGAATAACTATTTTCGGGATTGAATCCAAGAGCTTCAGCGTATGTTTGGGGGACGAACTCCAAACATGCGAACAGTTTTCCAGGACAGATCGAATTTGTGCTTTGTAGATTATGAGAAGCTGCTGGAATTTGAAGTAGTTCATGGCACGGAATGGAAAACCAAGTTTTTGTGAAGTGATTTTTTTGAAAATGGACCTGATATGGTCGTCGTATGAGAGGGTGCTATTGGTGGTGATCCAAGCATATTAGAAATCACCTTCCTGGAGAAGAAGCAAGCTTGAATTATGGTTGCATTAACTACTAGATTATCAGATCCTCATTTCAAAATATTTGCCAAATCTCCATCAATTGCGTCAACCTGTCTCAGTTTCGCTCCTCTGACTTCACTGGATGGTATAGGGGCTCTAAATGAGAAATCGGTATGGAGTGTACCATCATCTGCAAAGCTGTGACGTGACAAGTGGTCGTTTATATGGAGAAGAAACAAAGTTCGTATCAAGACCGTTTCCTGCGGAACACCAGCGTTGATAGCCATTGCATCGAAGGATACTACGTTCAACATCACATGAAGTGATGCATCTGAGAAAAAACTCAATAGTAAATGACAAAGTTGAGGCAGCAAACCATATGACGGAAGTTTCCCAAGAAGGCTTTGGTACCAGACTCGTTAAAATTCTTTGGAGATATCCAATGCTACAGCCAGAGATTCCCCAAGTCTTTCAGTAGATTTCTGCCATACATGTGTTACGTAGGCAAGCAGGTCCCCTGTTGATCACAGCTGACGAGAGCCATATTGCCGGTCATTCACGATTTCAGACCTCTCTAGGTATTGAATGAGCTTGATGTTGATTGCTTCCTTCATCACTTCATTGATCACATATAATAGTGAAATGGGTCCATAATTATTGGAAGAAGCCTTCTTTGATTTTTCGAATTGGTTGGACTCTAGCTGTCTTCCAGCTGGAAGGAAACACACCAAAATAGTATGAAAAGCTAAACAACGTGCAGAAAACTGGTGGTAATTCAGGCGCACAGTCCTTGAGAACGACATGTGGAAATCCATCTGGCCCCATAGACTTTTTGGTATCCTAATCAAGCATCATGCGCCTGATTGTGTGCTGACGAAAGATAATTTCAGGCATATGGCTATTGATGACAGTAATATTAGAAGGGTTCTTCCCTTGTGGATCCGAAGTGGAATTGGCGGAAAAAATTCCAGCTAAAAAGTTGGCTTTTTCTTGTGGTATAGTAGCCAGTCTGTTATCATCTTTAGTTAGGGGTGAGAATGAACTGAAAGTCAAATTTCGACCAATTGCTTTGGCTAAAGTCCGAAACGACGGGAGCCATTGGGGCATTTGATAAGCTTTGATCCTATTTTGGCATTATATGACTCTTCAGGAGCGTTTATTGTACGTTTTTCTGGATTCAAAATAGTTTGTTCCAGTTTCCAGACATGAGTTACCGCGTCAAGAACGGCATGCTGTTTGTTTTGACAGCTGAATACGCCGCAGTATACCTATTAGCTTGAGTGGGTTTTTTGTGTATGGCGAAAGCCAAGTGAACACTATTTTCTATAATGTTATTATCAAGGACATATACAGAGAAAAAAATGTATTCTCCGGCGGATCCAGCTACACCATTTAATTATGAATTAACTCTATTTAATAAACTTGTTTATAGATTATTGAGCGTCCCTTTGAGTCAACAAAATTTTAACACGAAGTTGAGAAACTTCGGCAAACATCGTTGGACAAAATATGATTATGACAAATCTTTGATCAATAATTTAATTTCTAAACCAAAAAAGACAAATCCGATTGTGAGTCGAGTTCAAAATGCTATGTGAGTCAAACTAGAAAGAACATATTGACTCGGCATTTAGAATTTTGCCCATATAAAGAACAATAAGGGTGAAAAAAAACGTTAGCTGAATTTCAATACAGGCTACACCATTTCTCAAGAAAGTTTATCACTGTTGAAACACAGTACGGGCAAATATCTAAGTTATTTAGAAGAGATGGAAAGGTATAAACGAAAAAGCAATTCATTAAATTCCGATTTATCTCCAGCTGAGGGTAATCCTTTGTTTGCATTAATATCCCCAAATTATATTTGAACAGGCACATTTTGATTTATAATTTAGTTAACTTTGATGATGGCTACTTGTTAGCCGAAATGTCTTCAGTACTTTAACATTATTTTTAGTGGATAGGGGTGACAATTTTTTATTCACAGCGTTATACTGTATCGACAGTGTGAACTCTCTTATGATTTATTAGCTTCTATTAAGTAGACTGAGATACTAAGCAATACTGATTTAAATCAAGATGCACAACAATTACAAATATTATTCCTTACAATATATTCATTCCCGATTTACAGTTGATGAGAGCTCAAGTTGATGAACAGTGTTTTCTGAATAGAGTACAACCTAATTTATTGTAAATTCAGCATCGAACGTTTGCCCACGCATTATACAATAGTTCCTAAAATGACTGAAACTTGTTTCGCATGTAGAAAATCAATATTTTTTAAGATATTTTGTTAAGACGTGAGAGCAAATTGTAGTGTTGTGAAAATGAGGGACGAGAGAACCTTCCTACTATAGTGTTCTAATGATAATAGACCACCTCGTGAGCATCCCAGAGAGATGTTAAGATAGAGAGCCAAAGAGTTCTATATATAGAGTAGACAACTAAGCCTTCTACTGGTATCTTAACGGACATTCTGTCCTTCTCGCACATGTACTGCGCTCTCTTTCGCACGATGGGCGCGCGTTATACTTATTCTTGTATTCTTATACTCTTTGTGATAGAACGGAAGACCGTGTGAGTGATAGAGCACTAACATGTGCGAGAAGGACAGAATGTCCGACTAGTTACCAGCGCTTCCCTATGCTTAACACACTACTTGTCTACTCTATATATAGAACTCTTTGTAGAGAGCGCGAGAGACTATTTTAGTGAACGAGCTCAAGATATGGTTCCACTACTCCTCAACAGCTTATATGGTATACTAAAGTCGATATTTAGTGAAGAGAGGATGAATCTTCTAGCTGTTATTTCGCTTAACCTCGGTCATTGTTTTAATGGTTAATTAATGCTTATGGCGCTAGCGCACTCTATCCTTACATCTCTCTGGAGCATCATCTAGTGACATCATAGAATAATATTCTGGCATAAGCTCAATCCTTTGAGGCACAGAACATTGAATTATCAAATAGAAGTAAATTAAAATACGGATACTGTGTAGCTACGATTCTGTACACTTTTTTTTACTGAGACTGTGATTCTATTTGTAACCGAAACTACCGCAATGGAAATGAAATAAACACCTTAGAGAATTTAGTTGGTACTGCTCATGCCTCCAACGTAGAACACCTCCGTTTTGAACATTGCAGGTTTTCCTCTCTTGTAGTCAAAGTGTAGAAAAAAACACAAAACAGATTCAAAACAGTTTATTTGTGTTCTAGGAGAACAGTGAAGACAGAAATTGTTTTGTTTCTGCCACTGTTGAAGATATTTTACTCACATCAGTACCGTCACTATTCTGGTTTACTGATACATGCGTATTTGATTTCAACTTGACGAAAAGGTAAGAGTAAATTGGATGGATAAAGGTTAGGAACTTATGCAGAAGTATCAGAACCACCTTCATAAATAAATTTACATCTTGTTTTTGTACTAGTTCCACTATGGTTGTTAAAGACTGTACATAATCTCCTCGAAATATGGATTCCAACAGTAACCTTAGATCGCTTAAGTAATTGAAAATTGATGGCGATGCAGTCGATTTAACTGAAACAAGTTAAATATTCAATACTTACTTATATTTGAGTATATTTGATGATAAAATAAAAATTGTTACATTCAATTCTGAATAATTAATGTAAACAAGTTTTTTAACAACCTTTTTGCATTCTTAAAGCTGCGAGTTAACTAAAGCTAATTGCAAAATTATGTTCGAAAATGTTAGAAATCAATCCAAATGTGGTATAAATTTAATGATGGGTATAGACAATGGTTTGGGTGTGAGGTTATTGACAAAATTGTTGAATTATAGAGGGCAAGGTGAAAGGTCCCTGAAAAATAAAATAAATGGCGCCATAATCGAAAATCCCATGTGACATTTGTGATGTACCATCCTTAACTAGAACGCATTAAAATTTCCAGACGGATATGTCATTCAGTTCTGTTTTGACACCCATCGAAAGCAAGCTACCTTTAAGATTTTTGTAAACATGGGAAAAAGTGAATTTCGCGTCTTCATTGAACATTGTTTTTCACGTGATAAAACATTACGCAAACCAAAGTATCGCTTGTTAAACATTATGAGCACTCTCTACCATCGATTGAATCGATTAACAAGTCGTCATCGTAGTATTAGAGTGTTCTAAGTCCATTTTTCAACATTTCGGAGGTAGGTACGTCATTTTTCTTCTAAAAATTAGCTTGATCTATATCCAGTAAAATAATTTAATATTTCGCATCAGGAAAATGAATATTTCATTAAATTTGTGCTATATCCACTGCAGTATTCAGTATTTGAAGTATTAGAATTAACCATATCCACTTTGAATCCATATCCTCAATGATTCTCACATTTTCGCAGAATTAAGATATGCTATGTACATTTATCAAAATAAATACATGATCGACAGGTGTGAAAAAACACATCAAGAGAACCCCAGCTGTTAGAAAGAGAACACAAAATGATAATAGTCGGAGGAAATACTCATACGAATATTTTCTTTATATTAGAGGAGTTAAAATTAGAGTAAGTCAACATTTTTTTTCAACACCCCCAATATTAGCAAAACCAGGATTTATTATTTGCAATGCAATATGGCATGAAATGTTACGCGCTAGAAGTGGAGTCCATATTGCGTTGAAAAGCGTTATATAGGACAACTCACTAATAACAAAATTGATATTGTGGTCTGACAACTGCGTCTCACAGAACAAAAGTTCAATAATGTCGTTCAGCCTCCAGCACTTTTTAAATTCACCATTATCGAGCAACCTGAAATCAATAGAACAAAAATTCAGTGAACCAGGTCATAGTAATGATCAAGAAATTGATTCGGCTCAAAATTTAGATATTTGGAGCCCATTAACTTCAATAAGATTGTTGTTGAAAATACCACATTCTTGGAAGTTGGAATTTAAAGTATTGCAGATGACAACTGCAGAGTATAAAAATTTTCAGGCTAAGGCAGAAAGTCTCACCTACAATAAAATACCTTTCACGAAAGTGAAACACCATTCACAATAATGAATGTACTTTAAATATAAAATTTAGAGGAGCATTCGAAGGGAATTTCACTGAAATAAAATTGAATCATAATCTGAAGAAAGTTAGAAACCAAGATTCCCGTATATGGGCATTTCCTGTGAATATTCCAGAGATGAATTTGATTCCAAAAATTTGAGATCTGAAAAGGAAACATCTTACAGAAATGCTACCGTATCTTCCAGAGGAGGAAAGACTCTTCTACAATGCTATATTGAAGACTAATACAAAAAGTGATAAATCTATCGAGGACTAAAAAAGTATCAGAAATAAGAAGAAAATAAGCACGCCGAAAATTTCGAAAGAAAAAGAGAACAAGACTTTAATAAAGAAGAGAGGAAATAGATGTCAGTCAAAGAAAAAAAATCTTAGCAATTTGAAATGAGGGATTTCAGTAGGAATTGAACTGAACACTGAACACATTGTTCATTTCATGTACTTTTATAAGTTTTATCTGATGTTTTGTCCATTAAAATCAATAAAAAAATTCAAAATATCATGTTGTTCCAAATCCTCAATTCTTGTTCTATATCCCACCAATTTCCAGGATAGGCAGCAAATTGGTTAGCTTGTTCTATATCCAAAAAGATTCCTTAATATAATTCGAATTATATGTCCGATTGAGAAATGGTGAGTTCTGAAACAGGATCTAATAATTTTTGTCAATAATCACCTCCAATCAGAACTCAATCGATATCATGATTTTGAAGATATGCAGTTTCTAACTTCTTTTGCCTTTTTCTCAGTTCGTGTTTTGACGGACATAGAACACATTAATAACTAAGGTGACGAAGTGGTTTACTGATTTTCGTTGTGGTAGCATTACCACAAAGGACGCCGAATGTTCTGGTCGTCCAATTGAGGTTACAACGCCAGAAATCGTCGATAAAATCCATGGTATGATATTCGACGATCGACGAGTTATAGTGCACGAGATTGCTGAGGCTGTGGACATCTCAACCGAACGGGTACGAAACATTTTGCACAAATTTTTAAATATGAGAAAGCTATCTGCTAAATGGGTGTCGTATTTGCTCTCTTTTGACAATAAGCGCGATCGCATGACAACTTCAAAAGAGTGTTTGGCGATGTTCAGGCGCGATAATTCCCGGCGAATCGAAGCCGAAAAAGGTAAAAGTGGGCTTATCGACCAGCAAAGTCATGGTGACAGTTTTAGGGATGCACACGGTATCCAGGCGCGGATCTGGGAAGATTTTTCGGGGGGGGGGGGGGGGGGGTGGTAAATAATTTTATCACTGAATCCTGAATCATTCGTTTTTAAAAAATAACAAAAAACTCTTAAAACATAAAAATAAGAAAAAAAAAATACAAAAATAAACTTAAAAATCACAAATAGGTTTATCTTGATTACTTAATCATAAACTCACATTTTCTTTGGTATGCGTTAGCAAATCTGTCTATAATTTTTTCGACGTCAACATCAAAGTCCCGATGGATATGCAAAAGAGCTAATCCATTTAATCTTTCTTCTCCCATTCGTGACCGCAGCCAAGTTTTTAAACGACGCAATGCCGAAAAGCTTCTTTCTGCGGTAGCAACACTTACTGGCATAGTACATAAAACTTTCAAAATTAATTTAATAGTTGGATAGATGTCATGATTGCATTTATTGAAAAGAACAATAGCTGTATCTTTATTTTTATTGACTTCATTTGTGTCAAAATTGTTAAACTGTGATTGCCATAATTCAATTTCTACTTTTAACAAATCTTTATACAAATATTTTTTTTTCCATTTTTGTATTTTTTTTCTTCTATATATAAACTTGTGTTGTGCCGTGTGCCGCCATCACTCGGGGGGGGGGGGGGTAATTACCCTATTACCCCCCCCCCCCTTGTATCCGCGCCTGACGGTATCGTCCATATCGATCACCTTGAAAAAGGGCAACACGATCACCGGCGTATATTATGCGGAGCTGCTGGATCGATTCGACGCCGATTTGAAGCGAAAGCGGCCGCATTTGGTAAAGGATAAAGTGCTCTTTCATCAGGACAACGCACAGGTCCGCAGTTGCAATGTCAAAATTGCATGAATTGCGCTACAAATTGGTTTGTCATCCACCATATTCTCTGGATTCAGCCCCCGCGATTTTATCTATTTCCAAACTTGAAGAAATGGCTCGGCGGAAAGAGATTTGGATCCTATTTTGAAGAATCGCCGAAATCGTATTATTTGCAAGGGATCGAAAATTAGAAAACGTTGGAAGAAGTGTATCGGGCTACAAGGAGATTATGTTGAGAAATAAAATAAGTTTTGACCAACTAAATCATTTCTTGTTTCATTTTTCATGAACTTTTCGCCTTGCCCTCGTTAGGTATCGCTTTGATAGTTCAATATTATGATACTATAGTGTTTTGGCAGTGACGGCTCGTGAACTTTTTGAGAGAGGAGGCTGGACATAAAACGTTTTGGTAAAAATATACTATATTCAGTCAATTAATTTAACCTTCGCGCAGCGACCGTACCAGCTACTTCAGTGACAAAATTAATTGTTACCCAGCAAGAACCAACGTGGAGGTATAGAGTTTCTCTTGCCCACAAATTTTGTTTCGTTCGTTTTTTGTTATTTTTTTTTTTGGATAGTTAATTTTTTTCTTTTTTTTTTTGAATTTTTCATATTTCGTTTTTTTTTATTAATTTTATCAACTTTTTTATATATTAACGAAATTCTACGGTCTTTAATTTGCGAAAAATGATCAATAATATTATCATAAAATGTATCATTATGTTTTAAGTGTTTTACTAAATCTTTTTCAGTAGATATTAAACTAAAATTGTATAAACGATTCTGGTTCATTGTATTTCGCATGTATGTTTTAATTCGTTTGAGAGTAGAAAATGATCTCTCCACCGATGCCGACGTGACAGGAATGGTGACTGTCAAATAAAGTAGTTTATAAAACTGAGGTAAGACTTGTTGCAAATCATTATCTATCATATATTTTATCATATCGGCGTGACTGTCGTACCTACTGGCCTAAAATATCTTTATCCCAGTATACAACGCATAATTCATTGCGCAGCGCTATTTTATCGAAAAAATTATATTTTAGAACTAAATTATCTGAAAGTGTATTGAGAAACTCTTTTGAAAAAGATTAGAAAAATCTTCCATTCGTCAAATCGAAAAACTTCAATTCATGTAAATCGGAAAATCGAATCTCAATATTTGACCTTTAATAGTATCTAAAATTTTATAAAAAAGTTGTTTATAATGTAGTTTCTTGTCTACCAAATTATATGTTTTCCTCCTTTTCACGGGAGAAGCCTCATCAGTTGAATAATTTCCAAATAAAATATTAAAATGAAATTCTGTATAACGGAAACTTGAAATTTTATGAATGAGATGTTTTAAACGATCTCTTGAATGAATTATATTAGTGAATTTATGTTGTAAAATTTGAAAAATAAGATCAGTTTGTTCAAATTTTAATTTAAAAGTGTCAAGAAAAAATAAAAATTCTTCATTTTCTAAATAAGATTTTAAACCAACAGCAGCATTTAATGAAACCTGATCTGTTGAAAAGTCATCACTGTTTAATATAAAATCAAATGGTTCAATTGATTTGTCTTTATTTTTATGGATGGTAAACTAAACATTGCACGTGATGTAAAATTCCATCGAGTTCGAGTATTACAGGGAATTCTGTTTCCTACTATGTTATTTAAAACTTACGTTCGTTTGTTTGAAGACCGTTTAAATGTCCCGCCATTACAGATGCCGTCATAAGTCTGATTTATTCGCAAAGTCGAATCGTTGGAATGTTTCCATTAAAAAATTGAATAAATTGACCGCTGTTCTTCCCGAACTAACATCGTAGAACCCTAAAAATCTGTCCACTAGTTGTCCATTTTTACAATTAATAATTTACCGAACAGACGAACTCTAATCTAACCTTATTTCGCGTGGTGTCACTCAACCATTATACTCGCATAAAAATAAACAAGCACTGACGCAACACACATGTGTCGTATTCCGTACCACACCAACTGTACTGAACTTAAAGGCGGGCGGCAGGCTAGCCTCCAGAGGGTGTTGCCATTTCCGCTGTTTCACGCTATTCGGCGATTGACTGGTCGGAAAAACGGCAACTGTGTTGAACAACACATGCTCAGCGTTTGAGATATTTAGAGAGTCTAGCTTCAGGGCACTGTTGCCAGATTAAAAATAACTACTGAGAACGAGGAATTAATTGTAAAATTTAAAAAATTATTAGAAAAACAGGAAATAAAATGAAGAATGATCAACAAGGCTGAGCCTCCTTAGCCTCCTTCGAGGAGCCGCCACTGTGTTTTGGATGTTTTAAAATTTCTATTGATTCTTGAAATTGTGGTTATGATCCAAAAGGTGATTCGCTTAATTAAAAGTCCAATGCATAAATCAGTCAAGTCCATTTTTGGCCAAAATTATCTTATATCGTATTCTTTCATAGTTTCAAATTCTGAATCGTCCCGCATATAAACCGTTCTGTGGTGTATTGTTGGTTGTCTACCTCCTGATGCTATACTAAGATTTAGACAAGTCCAGGCCTTGTCTGGTTCTTGCAAAGTATCAATATATTTGATTTTAGATTTAAAAAACCATTCGAAACAGTAGTTTGTGAAGAACCCTTCCAAAAAGAATAAAAATTCATATTCTCCAAATACAGAATCATGAGATAGGAAAAATTAGGCATGGAGATAGTACAAAATGTGGAAGCCGTATTCACTATTTTCAACCCCTTTCGAAATAGAGGACAAGCGGAACTTGCATAACGTGTTATCATTACCAAATGGAGTAAGTAAACTGTACAGAAATAAGAAAGCTTATAAAAATAAATTTGAACATGTGATGTCTGTAGACAAAAATTATGTACCCCCAATGTGACCAATACCAATACTACGATATAGAAGAATAAGTACCAAAAAACCTTTTTGCCAGACAATAATCAAACTTCTATGTTAGAATTTTATGACGATGAATAGATTGTCCTACAAATTGTAGTAGATACTATTAGTTTACTCCATTTGAAAAACTAGAATAAATTTCATTCTCAACATTTTGTTTTTGTTTTATTACACTTATTGCTTGGAAAAAACTTCCAACATATCGTTTATCTAGAGCAGAAACAAAGTTGGTGCCAGGACAGGTCCTTGTGGAACCCCAGTTTTAATAGCCATTGTATCGGAATGAAACTCCTTCAACCACCATATGGAGATCTATTTCAGAGAAAAATCGATAGTAAGCAACAAAGTTGAGGCGGCAAATCATATGACGGAAGTTTTCCAAGAAGGCTTTGCTGCCAGATCAATACTCTCTATAGTACAAGACCTGAACGCTGAGTACAAAAGTCAACAAGAGGCTTTCAGACAATATCGCTTAGTCTTAATGGCGCGTACCAGGTATTGTTTGTGACAGGTGATAAATATTACAATTAAATAGAGTTTCAACTTTTTATTGTGAGAAATTATATTTTTCCCTGTTCCTAAGGTGTGCTCGTGTGATTGGAACGTATTTTTAAATGGAAATAAGCGTGTATAAGAGTGTAATGACTGAATAAATTGCGTTGCAAGATGGCTCCCTAAGTGACTGTTTATGTTGGTTCTTACCGAATTTTGTGTCGTACGTTCAGTTTACTGTCTATTGTCAGTTAATAACTTATGCCGAATATATGTTGTGTTCCTGACTGCAAAGAGAAATTACAACAGTGGGCAAAAACTTCGAACGTTTAGTTTTCCTGAAGATTTTGAACCACGGAACTAATGGATATTGAGTGTCCCTGTGAAAGATTTCATGATAAAAAGAATAGCAGATAAGGTAAGTGTAAATTTTGTCTATTGTTTTAAAATTGGAACAAATTGGAAACAAAATATGTCTGTATTATGAGTCCTAATAATGCACTCCACGGCAAAGCCATGATCAATTTCTCTAAACACAAAAAATGATATTTTAGAATATTATTATTGGCTTGACACACGGCAACTCATTTTGTGGTTAACGGAATCAATAATCTTTCAATGTTTCCGTATAAATCAAACAGGAGATGATGTGGCAGACTGTTCAGTAACAGTCCTGATTATCCACTCCCGTGGTAATAACGAGATAATGATCTGTAAGAAAGCAACTGGACACTAGGTCCAGCTATGATAACCTTTTGGCAGTGTAAGAGAGCAAGTGAAGTTTCTTCCAATTGGTTTGGCAGAAGTGAAAAATGGCGAATAATGAGAAGAACTCAAAATGACAGAATACTTTTCAATGATTTGTATTTTCCATTATTATGATACCTCTATCTACATATTCTACCGTTTGTTCAACTAACAACATCAACTTTGCTTGAGACAGTGCAGTGCACTTTATACAAATATACATTGGAGAATATAAGGAATGTTGTTTTCACAACGTATTAGAATTGAAAGCTCATGCGGAAAGCGATTCTGGAATAAACATGATTTTCAGAGAGATTTCGACACTGATTCAGTCTCACAACTAGTCATAGACCGCACCGATTATAGTATCTGTGATAGTTCGTAAAAGATAGGCATATATTCGTGCTTCTGCTATGAGGACACATTTCATCGTTTCAACTAGAAAGAATCTTGTCTTGTTTTCTCTTCCTGCTCTTATCAACTTGTGAATGCTAAGATACTAATTTTGAAACGTACAGTTAGTTCAGAGCAGTGGCGGCTTCTCGAAGGAGGCTAAGGAGGCTCAGCCTCCTCACCAATTTATCTTAATGATCATTCTCCATTTTATTCCCTGTTTCTCTGATAATTTTTTAAATCTTACAATTAATTCCCCGTTCTCAGTAGTTATTTTTAATCTGGCGACAGTGGCCAGAGGCTAGATTCTCTATATATCTCAAACGCTAAATACGTGTGGTCAACATAGTTGCCGTTTTCCAAGCAGTTCAATTGCTAGATAGGGTAAAAGAGCGAATATGGCAACACCCTATGGAGGCTAGCTTCTCGTACGGAATCGTCAGTCGAATGAAATACGATTACGTGCTACCGCCCTTCCGCTAGAAGAATGCGACACTTGTCGTGTTCCGTTAGTTCTTGTTTTTGTACCGCGAGGCGAAGTAAGGTTAAGTAGTTAAGTTATAATTTATCTAATCGTTGAACGTTAAAATGATGAGTGACTTAGTTGCTGGGTTCTAAGAAAATCCATTTAGTGGATTAACATATGATAGAAAAGTGTTTTGTTAAAAATAAACGGCCTTTACCGGATTTGAAAGGATTAGTGGTGACGATGACAGGTATGTTTCAAAATCGAAATACACAATAAATTATATTGCTTGCTATTTACATCTGATACAACTTCATGATGATTTGAAAAATTTAGCTCGTGGTATAGATAGACATGAAAAATCGCAGGAACATATTACATCGAGTATTAAGTTTAAATTAACCGGTAAACAGAATATTGTTGAAGGAGGAAAACATATAATTTGGTAGACAAGAAACTACATTATAAACAACTTTTTTTATGAAATTTTAGATACAATTAAAGGTCAAATTGAGATTAGCTTTTCCGATTTACATGAATTGAAGTTTTTCGACTTGACGAATAGAAGATTTTTCGAATCTTTTTCAAAAGAGTTTCCCAATACACTTTTAGATAACTTAGTTCTAAAATATGAATTTTTTGATAAAATAGCACTGCACAATGAATTATGGGTTATATACCTACTCGGATAAAGATATTTTAGGCCAGTACGACATTCACGCCGATATGATAAAATATATGATAGACAATGATTTGCAACAAGTTTTACCTCAGTTTTATAAACTACTTTGTTCGACAGTCACCATTCCTGTCACGTCGGCATCGGTGGAGAGATCATTTTCTACTCTCAAACGAATTAAAACTTACATGCGAAATACAATGGGCCAAAATCGTTTATACAATGTTAGTTTGATATCTATTGAAAAAGATTTAGTAAAACACTTAAAACAAAATGATACATTTTATGATAATATTATTGATCATTTTTTGCAAACTAAAGACCGTAGAATTCCGTTAATATATAGAAAAAGTTAATAAAAATAATAAAAAAAAACAAAATATGAAAAATTTCAAAAAAAAAATAAAAATATCAAAAATCCAAAGAAAAAAAAAACGAATAAAAAATTTTTTTCCAAGAGAAACTCTACACCTCCACGTTGGTTCTTGCTTGGCCACAATTAATTTTGTCACTGGATTAGCTGGTACGGTCGCTGTGCAAAGGTTAAATTTATTGGCTGGATAGAGTATATTTCTACAAGAACGTTTTATGTCCAGCCTCCTCTCTTAAAAAGTTCACGAGCCGCCACTGGTTCAGAGTTGTTAGAGAAAAGGAAAGTGTAGCATTCTCGTATTTCTAATATTATTTCCTGAGATTTGGTACTTACTCTTTGTAGGGGGAGGTTTTTCTACTTCCTGAGGTGAGTTATTTTCGAACCATTTACCATTATTCAAATGAACTAATGATAAGAGCACTAGTAATCCATGCAAAATTTTCATTACGTACAAATTTTTATTTTGTACTTAGTTCTGTTTCTAACTAAAGAAGCATTGGAATGACTGTTGCCTTCAATTTAGTGATATCATTTGAAACTTACGTATAGGGGTATTATCAGGAACAAATTACAAAATGACATACCTATTCGCAATCTAAACATTAAATTAATGATATCTAATCAGTAAAGTGAATGTTGACGTATGGCATTGTATATTGGTTCACAAACATATAGTTCATAACATAAGAACATTCTTAATGCTGCAACGTTTTACAAATTGCAATATTATTTATTGACTCCCATTGAATATGGGAAGCAAAAAAACACAATTTGCTAGCGTTTATTGTTACCAGCTCTAAAATATGGTGTGGCGACCTGTATTTATGAAAGTCAATTCAACGGGAATCTGAGGCAGCTAAGCCTTACTTGACACCATTTCTGATCGGAAATGATGTTTCCTCACATGTTTCGACTAGGATAATACCGGGCAACTGCGATTCAAAACTATTGCCTGTGATTCCGTCAATTTGCCTGCAACAGTGACAACACGTCTATTGGTTCCAGATAGCTGTTTGGCTCTTCTCATGAGGTCATTAGTAGGACGAGTCAGACGATAAATGCACTGATCAACCATCTCCACTTGAGAAAATGTATGAAGAACCTAGATGTTCCAACACCATCGGCCGGAAAGCAGATATCCCATCTTCCTGAAGCAATTCAAATTTTGTTAACCTACCTGACGGCCGATTCATATCAAACAAATAAATAAGTGGTTTGTGATCTGGATGAATAATGAATTTTCGTCCAAACAAATATCGCCTAGTTTTTTTCACAGCGCACACAATTGCCAAAAGATCTTCCTGTATAGTGCAATGATTTTTTCTGCATTGTTCAACGTTCGTCTAGCAAAAGCAACTGGTCTATCGTTATTATTAGATATTGTGTGAATCCTGTTGGGCATATGGACTAAATAAATAAAATGGTTCCTATTGCACAACCAGAAGCGTCTGTCTTTAAAATGAATTTACTGTTTCAGGAAGGTCGCTTACTGCAAAAATGGCAGATTCAGCTATTTTTCTCCAAGACCTCAGATGTAATTTGACATCCATACAAATACAATACGACCTTTTTTCGACAATCTATTTGATGGCGCAGCAATTTGAGCGAAACCAGGGATACATTTCCTAGAGTAATTTGTTTCGTTTTGCTGGAATTTTTAGATACCGGGTAGTTTTAAGTAATTCTTGTTTTTTTTTTGATCAGGCGATATTCCACCAGAAGATATTGAGTGCCCTAAATACAAATGGAATTTTTTGTTAGAAAATTGCGTTTGAGGGGATTCAATTTTAATTTAGTTTTTTCTGAGTCGATCCAAAACCTAATGTGAACAGTTGAATTGAGAGACATTATCATCTGCGAAGTTTTCGATTATCGATCACTATCTTCTAACGTTATTACCAATTTTACGTGATTTTTTGGTACTAGAAGCAAAGGTGCTGACCATTCTGAAGCAGGTGGCTCAATAAAACCATTGTAGAACATTTTATTTACTTGATTTTTTGTTTTTTGGCGATATGGAAGTCGATACATGGCTTGTTGTCTGATGGAAACGTATCGCGAATAGCTAAAACCAGATTACGTGTTTCCAGGTGGTGATTGAAAAGCACAATTCTGCAAAAGCAATTTGCTGTATCATAAACCTCAGATTTATCTAATGATCACATTTCGGCTGCATATGCTCATTGTATCATTTGTATCTAACTTCAGCTATTCAAATGGAATTATAGTATTTCAATAAACCATAACGTCAACCGTATTTTTCTGATTGTAAATATATTGTAATAATCTGAAAGGCTGGTATTTGGGAGCAAGTTATTGAACTTATTTATGATGTTATTACCCACAAGCCAGGTAAACCAAATTTAGCTCAGATATTACTAGGTTATGTATTTTTATTGTTCCCTCCGGTCAAAGCCCTATGGGATCCTATGAGGCTACGGAGAGTGAAAACCTTATTGTAACTATTGCTATGATAGCTACTCTTTTATGCAACTCGAGGGTTGCGGAGATAGAAGAATGCAGGGTACACTGCGAGAAGTGCCCTGTCGTTGGTAGTATGGTTTAAAATTAGCTGCCACCAGTCCCCTTTTTCAGATGTTTTAGAGAATAGTTCAGGGAACGAAACTAGACTCGAAGGAGTTCCTCTCCAGTAGCACTTGGTATAAATAGTTTAGTAGCGGGGCCCTTCCTGGCCGATTTATACACTTCTAGTATGACAGCTTCACGTTGCTAACTATGATCAGAATAACAATCACGACAGGATTGTTCTCTTCCACTATAACGCTATCTAAGGGATGGTGTATCAATGAAGAACAATGAGAACAGTATAAGTTGTATATTGGTGAAAAGTTAATTGTATACAAAATAAAACAATAAAGATTACACGGATGTATATATAAGTATAAATACTAAGTCCCATACATATAAACTTAAAGGGAAAAATATGTCATATAACCAACAAGAACAAACAATGAATTTAAATTAAACCAAATTTAAGTTTGATATTAGATATCTGAATAGTTTATAAAAAACAATATATAATAAATTGCATAAAACTTTATCGAGGCCGATCAATCAGTGAATTATCGATTTGCCTGATGTAACGATGCCAGGGAGTTGTTTCTTTGGGGGCTAACCTTAATTCTGAAATGGATCTACCACTCTGATGGAGTAACTATTGTTATAAAGTGAACCAGAGGGGCCACTGATAGTAAGATTGAGATCCCAGAAGGGTGACTCTCTAAATAAATCCCCTGTTGTTTTTATCCACAGCTACCTGGTTCGTTATGTATCGGTAGATCGAGTGATTTATACAACAAAATAATCAATATAAGGAAACCCTAGTTTTCCCGATGAACTCAAACACTTTCTCTCAAATTCGCCGCTGATGGCTAACTCTCCCTGTCCTTAAAGATCAGGGTCTCAATAGGGGTTTTAAGAACCCTTCAAATACTAAATAAAATACCCCTATTACAACTTTTAAATAATGAGCTTTTCCCAAATGATTATATCTTTGACTCTACAATTACGGTAACTCTGATTCCAATTATACCTCTCCTAAGTAGGTCCCCTAAGTACCCTATAAAATATGAGAAATTCGCAGATGGATCGATACACTTCTAGTAAGTCAAAATACCCTATTAATGCTTACATTTACCGGGGTGATGACCTCAGAATTTTTAGCTTGAACACAGACTAAACAGCTTTCTCTAAAGACTTACCCTGACTTAGTACTTAATCCTTAATCCACAGGGTAACTTAGACACTTGAGCTTACACTTCACGGCTTACACAAAATGTATTACGCGGCGTCTTTTTGTTAATTTTATAAATTACACCACGAAGCTAGTTCTCTCTCGCACCCAGATCAAAATTATCTAAACGTTAAAGGCAACAAATTCTCCAAAATATCAAATTACTATAGACTTCTATCATCAAGTTACTAATGACGTTCTCCACAATTTCTTTTATAGGTTATTATAGATTCTAGTTACCAAATAATATTCCCTAAATAGCAAATGATATTAAAGTAAAATGTAAGTTCTCTTGAACTGGTACTTGAAATGATTTAAGGTGAATGAAAATAAACTATAAGAATGATACAAATTGATTTGAATGACTTAATTTACTTTGAGTAATAACGAAAGAGTAATATAGTTGCAAAAATTAGAAATCTTGTAACTTGTAATACAACAAAAACAATCAATTGACTACGTTAAAAAATATTAATTAAAAGAATTAAAGGATCTGACTTTGAGAGAGAGACTGAGCTATATGTACAATGAACTAGCTTACCCAACAAGGCACGAAAAAAAAAGAACTGGAACTGCTCTTGCAAAAGAGTTTTCATTTTTATAATTTGTCTCCCCCCCGAAATTGGCCTCCTGATTCGCTAACATAAAATTCAAACGGACCAATGAAGTTGGTTGTATCCCGTTGCACCTTGCACTAATACACAAATCTGTATTTAGAGTTGCCTGTATTCCCACATCGAGGGGCAGTGAGTGACCACAAAAAATGATTTCTCCAAACCCTGCTGACTAAGTAATTAACTCCGTATGCGTAGAAAGTGCAAGGTCCGCGGAATAGCGCCTCGAAGGCTCTAATTCTTAAAAATCACGTACAACTTGTAAAAGGTATTAGATGGCGTATCTCTGGCGCCAGACAGGAATTCCATTATTTCAATCTGAATAAAACTCTAATTGTTGAATATAGAATGTATATGTATAGTCTGTTCCTGTCAGGAATTTAGAAATTTTAGATTTGAAATGCCCGTAAAAACGGAACTACACTCTACGGAATGATTTGAGTTGTACTCTCATGTGTCAAGTATTCCTGGTTTACTTAGAGTGGCTTAATTTTCGGGAGTTTGCTCATGCTTACGCTACTTTGATTCAATCGTAAAAAAAAATAATAATCCCTCGGATTATTACAATATATCACACGCATATGTTTGACATGAAAAAGTGTCCGAAATTCTCATTTTAAGATGCAAGTGACGTCGAAGTGTGAAGATGCAGTGTATTTTCTGTGTTCACTCTGTGGTGTAATGGTGTAAATAGATGAAATGCCAGAATAAATAGAAGCTATAATAGTTCATTCGTAATATAATGGATCTCCAATAAGTAAAGACCAATTGAAACTGAAAAATGTAATTAACACGTTAAATAAAAGGAATAATAGTTGTATAAATGGAGTTTGATAAAAAGTAGAATCACTTCTTTTAAAAATTTGCAGTCCAGCTTCTCCACTAGCCCTTGCCCCTTGATGAATTGATATGGCAAGTGATGATAACAGTTCGCCTGATGTTGTTTTATTCTGAGCAATTTTCGAAATTCAAAGGATGCATCCGCCCCTTATAAGCCCTCCATCCGGACGCCTATCAATACAATGTATAGGCTGTTTATTGAGTACTTCTACAAGCTTTGAATCTCTAAAGGGTGACTGAATTTCAAGATAAAAAGTATGGACATGGGTCTTGGTTCTTGAGATAGAGGGCGACCATTTTTTTATTGGTCTTTTGTTTATATTTTTGTTCAATAAAATGGTAATTTGACAAAATTCTGGATACTGGGAGTAGGTATTAATGATGAGAAATCCACGTATGTACTTGTTCTTTGTTCAATGTTAGAGGGCGCCACATACAGTGTTGGACCTGAATTTAAATGACCATAACTTTCTTGTGTCGCACTGTATGTCAAAAATGACATACAGTGACTGAACATACCTATTCCCCATTCAAGTTTACACACAAAAGCTAGTGACAAACTTAGATCATTCCCAAGACTAAGACTAAACTACTTCTATCAATAAGTTAATAATATTTACAATAATTTCTGAAAATGAGCGCTGCCTAGTGCCTAACGTATGCATCAATTCGCCTTAACATTGATTGACTTGTGCCAGTTTCACAAAGTTTTGCATGAATATTAGTAAAAGTTTGGACATGTGGGACCACTCGTTGAGGAAATCACTTCTGATTCATTCGTCTTGCAGCTTGTGTATAACCGTGAGCCATTCCACAGGTGAAATGAATGTTTGTCATTTCCACTTTGGTATATTGGTACATTTTGAATACAACACACAATGAATTATTACATCAAAATGACAGAAACCACTGTATGTTTTTCAAATCAACTGTCATGACTGATTCTGCTGCCATGGAAACATCTGGAGTGTTTTCCAAGGCTTGCTATGCATGTACCAACTGTTTTCTTGTTCACTGCCGTCGCAGTCGAAAGATGCAGCACGCTTTTTGCGCATTTTTATTATTATCTAATTTTCCCTAATTTGATGATAGTAACTTGTACAGTGATAGTTTAACATAGAACATGACACTAAATAGGTATTTGTTTCGCTTATTCTTCAAGAATTAATGATTCAACTTACAAAATTTCAACGCCGGTTTAAATTTAAGCCCGATTTTTTCCAAAACGACTGCCTTCAGCGACAAATACTGAGAGTACCTTTTGTATATGAAATTGAACGGAGAATAGGTATGTTCAGTCAAAAATGACATACATTGCGACACAATAAAGTGTAGTGGCGCCCTCTAACATCAAACAAAACATTTGAGTTTTTCATCATTATAACGCCTTGTATCCCAAATTACGTCAAATTGCCATGTTATTGAACAAAAATATTATCAATAAGCCAAATGAATTTTTTTTTGACGCCCTGTATCTCAAGAATAAAGCCGTTGCGGACCTATGTACTTTTTATTCTCAAATTAGTCAAAGATTCACCCTTCAGAGTTTGTACTTAATAAACATCCTATATACAAGCTGAAGTATCAATAAGCCATAAAAGAGTATGAATTGAGAGAATTATGAATATATGCGCCAGAGGAATGGAAAACCTGAACATCATTAGGCTCAGAAAACGAATATTTTTTACTTGGACGTATTAAAATAATCAACCTCGGAATAAACGAACAACGAGCATCTCCAAGATATTGTAACCAAAATTGTACTAGTCCGAATCGTAAGGATGCCAATATGCAATGGACTGTCAAAGAAAAATGAGACAAAAACCTCAAAATCTTCGGAATATCTTCTATTGGACATTTATTGACAAGGCGAATTTATCTGCCACTTTCGTGAAAAACTAGAATCAAATGAATATATGAATATATTCATTCATTTCATATTGGCTTCAGCCAGATATGAATGATAAGGTTTCTCTAGTCTAGATGGATCAGTAAAGCTACTAACTAATAGTTCTAGACAGCTGTTCTGGTCTTCTGATAGAGCTCATAAGTAGAATGAGATGTGTGCGGCATTGACTTTTTCTCTTGGAATCAGACCTACTCCACACATTGCTATCTAGCAATAAGAGGTACATTGAACTATATTTCGCAATAGTATTTTTTAATCGTATTTTCGAAAATACAGTATAATGCCACAAAATTGGTCCTAATATTGATAAGAATTTTTCACAAATCGACTAGGTGGAAATGAGAATATTTTCTAATCATTTTAACACCTCTGCACTTTATAAAAAATATAAATGTCATTGATTAATACATTATTTAATGTCCCCCAATCAATTCTCTACTGAATTTCAATAAACAGAACAATAGCAATATAGGGCGTTTTATTTGCATCTTATCGTTTTCGTTAATTGAAAGTTCGGTTATATATGGAACTCTATGATGAATTCTAAATCATTTAGAGAAATTAAATAGAAATATAATGAACTCTTTAATCTGTGGAATCGTCATACTCTTTGTAGTAACTGTTACGACATGTAGTGCAGATGATTCTCGTAAGTAACATATTTGTATCGTATCATAGTGCTATATGCTCATCATAGAGCTGTGAATTCATTCTCTTGAGATTCAGTCATTGCTTGGATTGTATATAATCTTCTTACCAATAAAACATAAGTGTGACTACTATCCAGTGGGTGTAGATCTGCTAAACGTTTGAATGTCAAGAATCTGAATGATCTTTCGTGATGGAAACACCTCATAATAATTTTTGTTACTGACTACCTGAAACATAATAGTATATTATTCAACGAGCGTATTACGGTGGTAATAGCCATAATATGCAAGTAGAATATTATACTTCGTCCACGACCCATGAATAATACTTTGATACTAATAAACTTTGCTGTTGAAACAAGTCGAACCAACAAATTGTTGACGTTTCAAATTAAATTCGATCTGACTTGACGTTTCATAGCACGCTCTATTTTTATCGTATTTGTCTATCCGTTTCTATCATGTTTGTCATATTGATGGTAGTGAATAATGATTTCATTATTCACTGGTGATTAATGGATATTATTATGCTTGAGGAAACACATGTCCGAGTCATAAAACTCATTTTTGAGGCATAAAACTTGTTTTTTTCTGATCGTGTGAGTCACATATTTCTACTAATTTTATCAGTAGTGAAACTTATTTCTCCTGATTGCCTGAGCCATAAAACTTATTTCTCGAATGCCTGAGTCTTTATATCTCATTAATACTGATTATCTGAGTCATAAATTATATTGAGAATATATGTATGTTCCATATTGTCCGAATGAATTATGATGTCGATCACATAACTTCAAACTCTAATTTCTGAAGAATATATTACTTTTATCATTAAGCATACTCAAATGATAAGGCCAAAACGCTCCGCACGTTCACAAAAATTATCCTTCTATCGAAGTTATACTTTTCCAATTCACGTCATTGTAATTCGTACTGGTAAACATTATTCATTTATTCCACTATATTTGCCTAATAGAACAAATAGTTCTGTAGTTGATTTTTGACATTGAATCAATCTAGAACTTAGTCTAACAGAAATCTGTTTATTTTGTCATCTTGTTGTATATTTAAAGCTACATGTTATTGAAACATGAATTCAGTAGTACGATGTGGTTTTATCCATCAGATCAGAGCACAAAATGAGGTCATTGATTAATTAAACATGTACTCAATGTCCATGATTCAATTTGTAAGTTTATAAGTTTCGGGTAAAACCGTTTGATGGACATTTCTTCCCAACAATCCGTTCGAAGATACTTCACCATTCATATGAAATTCAATAGTATAATAGCATTTGTTGTTGGAACAATTATCTTCACATCATCTAATATCTTAGGCCAGTCACACTCAGGAAGATATAAAATATAAGTATTCGGTGGAAATTTTAAGCCACCAAGGAAATTATGCATATATGATATGAGATATGTGAGTTTCATCACCGTGATGACCAAACACCTTCGGCTTCAGTCCACAGGTTCTTCTAAACATTCTATGGCAGGCCCAGATTTTCCTTGGTTATGGTTGTGCAGATGGTTGTTCATGATCAAGGTTGACTCTAGGGTTTTACCTAGGTATTGAACCTCTTGAGGACTGTTCCTTACTGTACCAGCTGGTTCAAGTTAAGTTATTTTCCGTCTGTGTGTGAACGCTACAGCTGATGTTATTGCCGGCTTCACTGATAGTCCCCGGGTTTTATAACAAATTTTGGTTGCCTCGAGAGAATGCTGTATCAATTCTGAAATGGTTTTTCTAAGCTTTTCGATTATCATAAAGGTGGTGTTGTCAACTACTACTAGCTTAACGAAAATCCTCCACGATCTCTTCCATCTTCCATACGAAGCGCGACGACATAAACTGGCATTACCTTCCCTAGGTGATAGAAGAGATCGTGGACAAATAATACAAACATATCGAATCCTACAGAACACATTTTCGGTTGACTTGAAACGTCTCTTCACCTTAAATTCTGACATCTGAATTCGTAGTCACAGTTTAAAGTTGAGACTGGAATACTTCAAATTCACATCCAATTGAAATTGCCTATCCAACAGGGTCTTTCTACCCTGGAATGATGTACCGGATGATATAGTGTCGGCTACATGTAGCAACTTTTTTTAAAAATCTCTATGATTCTTTTAGTATCGCATTGCCTCATCCTTTGAGAAATACTTGTGTTTCTTTCGGTATAGTGAGCGGTTTTTATTGTTTCTGCTATTTGAGAATCTGTATATCTAATCATTGTATTTAATCTGCACTATATTATCACAATCATCAATTTAAGGAATACAGCTTAACCCTCAGACACACTTGGACCAATTTGTTGGGCCCATTGTGCACTCCGTGGTTAGAGTGTATTCTATTCTGGGTGTGTGGCCCCCAGAAACCCAGAATATTGCTAACGTTGGCTTCCGTAAATAAGTTTTCCTGAGAGTAGTTTTACTTAGCCAAAGTAACGGTGCCTGAGTGATGTCAAAGCAGGGCATTCCAACAGGATGTGAGAGGCCGTTTCTTCCACCTCACTGTATTTCCTCCATATAGGATCATCTGCGAAGCTCATAGTATGAAGGCAGTAGTCAATATTGCTTAGATCTACGCCTGATACACCGTGCAGTAAATGCCTGAGATCACTGAGATAGTGACGTTTGACCTTTTTAGGTACACTCACGCTCCAGAAGCCTGACCTACCTTGGATCTATCTGTGAACCAAACGAACCCACCTGGTGACAGTAGGGCGACAGTTTCGTTGCTCCAGTCTCCTCTATCAGGGATGATTTTGAGAGATTTATACTTTGTTTATAACATTAATTTCACATTATTTAGTTATAGTTTGGCTAATTTTGTTTTTGTTCAATTACTTCCATTACAAATTTAGGCTAAGTATTAGGTACTGTCCACTTTTTATACATGCATGTTAGGTTCTTAGAACCTCTGCCTTTTTCCATACATAATAATAATAATAATAATTAGGTTTATTCAGATCAACCGGTAACATTTAGTACTGGCCTCTCTAACATTTTTGTTAATGGGGTATTTTTACGTCTATTACCTACTGGTGGATCTGGAGAAACCTATTCACCTTTGTGGGTAATATCTATCAAATGATTTGTTCATTTGTTATCTATTATATTGATTGGTTGCACCATCTAAACACCAGGCTACTAACATCCACCTTGACTCCCATGAACTACGAGATATCCATATAGTCAATGTTGAATTTGTTAATAAGTGGGACATCTATTCTCGTGTAGATGGCGTTAGATTATCCGGTCTTTCTGATATTGTTGTCAATGTGGTATTTATACGTTGACAGTGATATCGACACATCGACAGATAGCACTTGCAGCTGACACGTTTCCGCGAAATAGCTGCCCGGATCTAGAAGCTGCTGTGTGACAGGAACTCAATTGCTTTCTACATAATTTCATATCTCCTAGCAATAATTTAAGCACAAATTCAAGTGACACCGGAAGCAATGAATCCTCCATGATTGTAATTTAATTGAGTATTTAAATTTGGAAGGGATGGTTCGATGGTTGTTGGTTAGTGCACTCATCCAGTATAACTGTGGGGAAACATTTGATATCGAACTATGCGTACCTAGTCTTTTATTCGACAAGCTATTCAACGGCAACTACGCATCTTCACTTACTGGACATCTATCCCTATATCTCCCTACATGGATCTTGTGATCGGTTTATAATAAATAATGAAAGGACTGGCAGTGTCGCCCTATGATGTCAGTATAAGGGTTCCTTATTTGGCTTGCAGGGAACGCCATGTCTTATCAGTCAATACGTTTGGTGCTGGGTTATGGTAGTAGTTCCGTATGGAACTTAGATCTAGGGGCAGATGGTTGGAATGACAACATTGGGTACGAAATGAGACGTATGGTTTTAATTGCTAATAGTAACTCAGACCGACTAAGGACTAACTTAATTAGGTGAACTTACTTTTTGGTATCATCTTATGTACCTAAATATATATTCTTAAGGGAGAAGCCTTGCTCCTCCAATAATAACTCACGCTATATTTCAGCGAAGGTTGGCCTACGTGCCGGCATTGAAACTCACGTCATGCACTCACGGTCGGAACCTTGTCTACTCATCATTTATTATGTCATATAATGCAAATAACAAATAGTTGTACGTTTGTATTCAATAAATATAATTATGACATGAGAAAATGTAATATTGTGAGTTATCTAATTAAGGAAGAATCTCTTCGGGATATCTCAGGTTCTTATAATTCAGATTAATTTTGCAAACCTGCTCTGTATCAATGTCTTCAGAAAATCAACCAATCATTCATACGATTATTTATCTATCAGGATTCCTTATCAGAGCGGTCAGTTAATTATTTTTTTGTTACAGGATCACTAAGAGAAGATGTTCAACATAGGTCAAAAAGGGCGATGAGTGCTGGTGAGTAATAACATTTAGGCTATTTTTCGCACCGTAGGAACTAAACTAAAAATATTCAACATTACTGATTTCTTATGAAATTATTTGAAAGACATCCTTCTGGTTTAAATAATTTTTAATATCTCACATTGTAGTAATATTACTATAAATGTAAATATTAATAAAAATAACTGTTTTTTATTATTTGTTAGAGTTGTACTACTGCATTTTATTATGTTTTAATCAATTAAAGTCACCAAAGAAAGAAGTTACTTTTGTTTTTATTACTTTTATTCCAAACTTCAGTCCCATAAGGGAATAGAATAGACTTAGGAGTTATGGAAGTAAAACGACTAATTTACACTAAATAAACAATGGATGTTTTTATTATTCATTATTGCTTACATATGTTTCAACACAAAGGGTCATCATCTGAGATAAGTTATAACTTATAACGTTTATAACTCGTTTGATTCCTCGAAGGGTTGAACTCAATTAGGAAAAATTCAATAACCATCTATCCCAAGGTTATCATTGAAGCTATATCTCAAGTTAGCTTTTTGTATCGTACGTGTGCACTTTGTTTCTTTGAAGGAACTACGATGTTAGCGATATTATGATTAAATTTATGCATCAAATTAGTGAAAATAAAACTTCTAAAAGTTATTTTACATAAGTATTATCAATTAATTTAATGATGATATCATAATAGGATGAGTCAATAAAATGGAAGGCTACTATTTTGTTACAAAATGTGTGTATATGTGGATTTTATATAAATATATGAAGTGATTTCGGTAACTTAAGTAAAACCACAATTAAAATTTTGGATTCTCACCAATTTATTAAATAAATTTAATGTATCTTGTATCGCTAACACCATAGCTTCTTCAGACAGATATTGCATCTTCTATTGGTTTCAGATCAACTCTCTGCTAGAACCGTTGCTAAGATCAACGAGATCGTTGATTCCTTGAAGTCGATTGGCGTAACTAGCGAATTTATGCGTCAGCTTATTTCAAATATTTTAGAACTGTTCCATATGGTGGTGAAAGGAGCTATAATGTTTGTAAAGGTAGGTAACACACGTTTTGTTTTGGAATACTTTCTTCACATTAATATTTTTATTTCATTCAAATTTATTGAATTTCCCACATTTGAGAATTTGAGGAATCCGTTTGTATGGGTTCTCGTATACCAGTCCAGGATAATATATCAATTTTGTTTTTTAAACTTGCTATGCTTAAGCAATGTTGTTCATCCAGCAGATGTTTGATGAATGCAAACTAATATATTACCTATGCATCCAATGATGACTGTTGATCTCAGAAGAGATTATCCGGAGAAGAAGTGGAAAGTGGAAAAGAATGTATTATGAATCTATACTTATTATTGGTGGTGGTGACAGAAAGTGATCCGAAATTACGATATTTTCCAGTACATTTCAGCTGGAGAAAAATAAAAAATGAAAATTGAATGTATCATGCTTTCAATTTTGGTAGCTGGTTGTGACTGAAAAAAATTCTGAAATTGTTGACATGTTTTTTCTTTTTATACTTTGACTACAAGAGAGGGAGACCTATGAAATTTTCTTGAAAATGTCGAGGTTCAGGCACCAGGAAAGACCTCATTAGGTGAAGAGTTCCACAACTTCGCCGTTCAGTAGAGAAATGAAGTCTGGTAGAAGAAGATCGGCCGGTTCCGATACCGGCCTGAGCTCTGTCTACTTTTTTTTCTGGTAGAGAGTAAATTCCCATGAACTTCCGGTACTTGGTTCGATGATAACGAATAGTGCAGGTCTCTTACCGCTCCATCCTCAATGACAAAAATTATTCTACACGTGCGATGCAGTGGAACCTATCTGTAAAAAAACCCTCCGATTTGCTCTGGCCTATACAGCGGAACTGCCGAAGCTTTACCTCCCTGTATAATCAGGTCTTGGTTTCAACCAGCTTCTTTCTGCTTTTCATTCCTTCTTGTATGTGATGATTTTTGCTAGGTGTTTGAACCTTAACTTCTATTCCCTTTCGCTCTTCAGCATAACATCCACTATATCAGTTTCCGTTATCTCTCCTTCTATTTCTTCATGCAATCTGTTCCTTTCCATTTTTCACCCACTACATTCGAATCCTGTATGTTCTGCACCATTCATTATATAGCAATAACAGCACCTGAATGTTTACGACCTTTCTCTGTGAGGCATTAAGTCAGTTCGAAGCTCACCTCCCCATGTGTCCTATTGTGCCACATTCCCACATCATGTATCAAGATTTTCGTCAATTACGCCTTGTCTTCCAAATTATCCCATTTATTCTGCTATTCCTCCATTCTACAGGCTCTAGCATCCGTCTGTTCATATAGCTTCCCATAGTATAGGTTTCCATTCTCCTTAATTAACATTTGGAAGGGAATGGCCCTGCCGAGGACCTGCGCTGCTTCCCCTGACATAGTTCTGTGCCCAGAACATATTCTTATAGTTCTCCTTCTCTGCAACTCCTCTAACAAGTTGTGGTACTTTTCAAACCTAGAAGCTTTTGCCCATCCTAGAACATCGAATACAATGATTGGTTTGATCACTGAGTTGAGCAACCGTCTTCTAATACTCCTCGCTCCTCCAACGTTAAGTTTTATTATTGATGAAGTACTTGCTACTCCTGCCGCTTTCGAAGTTGTCTTACGTATATTTTTGGTTATTTCAGCTGCGTCATCGAGAAAAATCCCCAGGTATTTGACCGCTATGCGTTTTCATTTCTGGGTTTGCTATATGGATTCTCACTTCAACCACCTTCCTTCTCTTACTCACTATAACAGCCTCCAACATGTGGAGTGCTAGCTCAAGTTTCCTTCTAGTCATCTACTCTGACATGACGTCTGTAGTTATTTGTGTCTCCTGTCTCAACGATTCACCGCCAGCGAAGTCGATCAGGTTTACGCCTACGGCAACACTCAGCTCCAAGACAGGATTGTACAAGGCATTGCACACTCAGCTTCAAGACAGACTCTTATGGTACTCCACATGCAACACCCATATCTCTCTGGCTTATGGTTATTCAAGATATGTCTCTTCCTTCCTCATTAAATAACTGCGAATCCCCCATCTCTCCTGTGTTTCCATTAGTATTAGCCGAACCGCTGAGATAAATTTATTTTCAACATCGTATGTAACGAGTAGACATATCTTTCTGTGTTTCCATGGTGCAGCTCATCATAAGAAAATTTCCCCACCCTGATACCCTGAAATCAAACTGGTTGTTCGATAATCCGCTGTATTAATCCTATCTTCCATGAGCAACTTCATCAATAACTCCGCAATAGCGTTCGAAATGTATATGGGTCTATATGTAGAGGTCTATGTGTAGTGGTTGTTTTTGTTCAAATTTCTTCAGAAGCACCAGACGAGCAACCTTCCATGTTTCTGAGAGTAACCAGTCCTCTGTACATAATCTGCCATTTCCTTCATTTTCTCTGGGAACGCCGTAACAATAACATTTACAACCGCTATCTACCTGGAATAGCTCGTATTGTGATAACAGACTGTATTTCTGATGAACACCGACCATGAAAATATCTACAGAAACGGAGAGATTGCCTTCCACAATGTTCTAAAGAGAACAATGAATTCGTGAGTGTGAATTTGTTATTGGATCAATCTTGTGTGAATATAATCTAAGGGTAAAAGCATAGTGAAGCAGCGCACACCGCTGCGATGGTCGCCGTTCACCTCACCGTCCGGACATGAGGAAACAAACTTACAGCTTGGTGCAAGTGTGTGCATACTAAGAGTCACTAGGCCGCAAAATATGAAACCAAGTGTTAATGTGACCTATTTTTCGAGAATTTTTATATACAGGGTGACATAGAAAAAAGTACCGTGCATAGTGTCAGGCGATAGATGACACTAAAATAAGAAAAAAGTTCCTATGAACGTAGGTCCTCAACGCCTTTGTTCAAAAGATACAGGGTGTTGAATTTTAATTTTTTGTTTGGTTTTTTTTTAATATTTTTGGATAAACATGTGATAATCGGACGAAATTCAGTAAACAGGGGTTTTTTATCACACTGAATTCAAATATGATCTTAGTTTTTTGATTACTGATAGGAGGCGCCACATACAGGGTCCCAACTTCTTTGAATCGGTCCTAACCTTTGTGCCTCACACTGCATGTCAATATCAACTAGAAAATTTTTTTTTCTCATCTTTTATGCTTAAGAAAGGTACACCTTGTCTAAGTCGCTAGAAGCAATGGTTTCCGGTAAAAATGCATCTAAAGCCGACAATGCACGAACATTATTCAAAAGCGCAAAAGTAACTTATTTGCAAATACAATGTTATAATACTTCAATAATTGAATTTTAATATGAAAAATAATGATCAATCAAAACAAAACATTAAGTTTTTAAAAGATGTTCCAATTGTTGCCCTTGTACTTCAATACATTTTACCATTCGTAAAACAGTTTCTCCGTTTCGCAGAGTGCGACGAAAAAACAAATGAAATCTATGACACTTGCCAAACTAATGTTATAATTGTTAGAGGTATTTTGTGTTGTTGCTTAAGTTTTTCATTGATGGTTCACTACACTTTTGAAGAATACAGGGACATGATTATGTGTTACGGCGAAGCTAGATCAAATTCTTTCGAAGCTCAACGTATCTATCGAGAAAGATATCCATTACGGCAGATTCCTTATGCTAAAACATTTATTGGCGTGCATAGGCGTTTGGGAGAAGATGGCTGTTTTAAAAAACCAAAAGTTAATAGTGGGGTTTCCAGAAGTCGTCGCACTCTGCGAAACGAAGAAACTGTTTTACGAATGGTGGAAAATAATCCGAGAACAAGCACCAGGAAAACAAGTTCAGCGGTACGAAACGGTAACCGTGAATCAGTAAGACAAATTTTCAATGAACAACTTCTTCGCCCATATCATTTCCAAAAAACTCATTCACTATTGGAACATGACTTTTTTCCTCGGGTACAATTTTGCGAATGGTTGCAAAATCAAAGACAAAATATCATTTCATCAATATTGTTTACTCATCAAACCGTAATTCGAAGTAACCAATATGAGTTCTCTATTAATGTGTGGGCAGGTATAGTGGACAAATACTTAATTGGCCCATTTCGATTGCCCAATCGATTGACAGGTGCACTGTATCGAAATTTCTTGGAGAACGATTTAAACACATTATTAGAGGATGTCCCAATGGCCATCATTGGGAGAGTGTATTACATGCATGATGGGGCGCCAGCTCAATTTTCTCAAGTAGCAAGGGAATATTTGGACAGGAGAGATGGATTGGTCGAGGGGGGCCTGTACCCTGGCCAGCTCGTAGTCTCGACCTTAATCCCCTAGATTTTTCATTTTGGGGATTTATGAAAAATTATGTTCATGCTGTGGAAATACATAATGAAGAACAATTATGGCTAAGAATTATGGAAATCGGCAGATAGATTCTGTAATAACCCAGGAATATTTCAATGATGCCGTCAATCATTAACAAGAAGAATGATAAAATGTATTGAAGTACAAGGGCAACAATTTGAACATCTTTTAAAAACTTAATGTTTTGTTTTGATTGATCATTATTTTTCATATTAAAATTTGATTATTGAAGTATTATAACATTGTATTAGCAAATAAGCTACTTTTGCGCTTTTGAATAATTTTCGTGCATTGTCGGCTTTAGATGCATTTTTACCGGAAACCATTGCTTCTAGCGACTTAGACATAGTATACCTCTCTTAAGCATAAAAGATGGGAAAACAAATTTTTCTAGTTGATATTGACATACAGTGTGAGGCAAAAAAGTTCAAAGGAGATGGAACCCTTATGTGGCGCCTCCTATCAGTAATCAAAAAACTAAAATCATATTTGAATTCAGCGTGATGAAAAACCCCTGTATACTAAATTTCGTTCGATTATCACATGTTTATCCAAAAATATTAAAAAAAAACAAACAAAAAATTGAAATTCAACATCTTTTGAACAAAGGCGTTGAGGACCTATGTTCATAGGAACTCTTTTTCTTATTTTAGTGTCATCTATCGCCTGACACTATGCACGGTACTTTTTTCTATGTCACCGAGTATAACAAAATCAACGAATGAAGCTCGCGCTGACTTATTATTCGGTAAATGCATTAGACTTCGCAGTGCGATCTCGCCCTTTCCTACAGGTATTTCCATGATCGATGCTCTTCTGCCGAACTCCTCTCTACTAGACTCCATTCTTCTATCGAACGGCGATGTTGTGAAACACTAGTCTTCCCTGGTGCCTATAACCTCCGAAAATTTCAAAGCTTACTTTCTCTCCCAACATTCCACCGCTGGCGCACACGATGGTCTATGAATATTATAGTTTTGTTCTCGTGTAATGAAAAGATACAGAAAAAGAGTTATTTTGGTTTGAAAAAATGCCTTATACTGGATAGTGGATACTTTTGACATAAGACCCATTACACCATAAATGAGGAACAATCACCTTTATCCGGTAAAAATACTGTGGAAGTGCTGAGAACCTTTCATCTACAAAGTGGCCATCATTAGTAAACTAAATTGTGAATCATAATGTGCCTGTTCAAATGATATTCGTTATTAGTAGCGTATATAAGGGATTACCCTCAGTTGTAGATGAATATGAATGTACAAAATGGCTTTTTCGTTTATACATTTCCATCCCTTGTGAATTACTTAGATATTTCTCATTACTGTGTTTCAATAAACTTTCTTGAGAAATGGTGTGACCTTTATTCAAAATATATTAGGCTAACGCTGATTTTTTACCGTTATGTTTCATCAGTGAAATGTTTTTTATACCCAGTTAGGATATTCCTTCTAGTTTGGTTAACATAACATTTCGAACACGACTCAAAATACATTTTATAAGTCCCGAATTTGTTGAAGTCGGAAACTTCATCAAAAGTGTTGCCTAAACGAATATCATCAATATACGGGTTGTGTTGCAAATTTAGAGAACAAATTATGGGATTCACTTATTACTGAAGGATGATAAATGAAACATTAGGATTTGATCAAACTATTTGAAGGGGGTTACTCTAATTTGGTTAATTGGTTGCGTTCCAAATTCATGTTTTGTTTAGAAATTGAGTAATTGAGTTAAGGCAACACCTTAATTGAATCCGGGATTCACAAAAGCGGTTGTGGGTCATGTTCAAAATGGCCACTATTGCCACACGCGAATTTTCTGGTAGAGCTGCTAGAGATTGGGTTTGGAAGTGAGAGACATAGCGGACTCCTGAGGATCCTTGTTAGAGATGAGTTGAATGTGACTTGAGAGAAAGGGCATCGGTGAAATTGGAATTCAATAAATTTTATCAAAAGAATAACAAATAAAGTATAACATTAAAATGAATAATTTGGAAATTAGTTCAGTTTTAATTGTCGATTGTGAATGAACCTATCGAAATTAAGTGCAGCAAATTTGGTAATAATCAATTAATTGATAGGACATAATGATATAGTATATTACGTTACTAGTGTGGAAAGTGACCCATTTCACATGAGTTGGAGAATGTCAATCCCACGAGTGTGAAATGGCACTTTCCACACAGGTAATGTGAACTATTTTTCCGACGACCACAGATCAATGCATAATTGCAAAAAAATTAATATATTTTCACTTTATTTTGAGAATTTGAGAATTTTACAAAGAAAAGTACTAATTCAACAAGATTACTGCTTGGAATTGTATAAATTAAAAGTAATGTTATTATTATTACAATTAGTAAATTGTAATGGACTTTGCAATGAGGAGTTAGACAGATTTCTCTCTGTTATTTGTACACTATGTACAGTAGTAGACTCGATGTCAGTTTCTCGAAGAGGCGGAGTGACGGTACTGCTGATGGCACCCATAATTTTATTGGCAATATTTAACCTGTTAGTAGCAGAATCGTCAATATATTCTTCTGCGACTTTGGACGATTTCCAACCCCCATGTCGTTTCAGAGAAGTTCCTGCATCTACTAATATAGTAGCAGAAGAACAGCGAAATGAATGCCCTGTGTATTTTTCAGGATTCTTTAGATTTAAAAATTCAGCCACTACTTTAGGTATATTTCCAATTTTATTAATGCTCACTACTTGTTTTGTGCATTTTTGGTCTCTATAATTAAGAAAAAAACGTATTTCGGTAGTTGGCATATTTTTTATACATGCTATAAAAGTTTCCAGTAATAGTGAACTTTCGACAACATTTATTTTTTGTATTATTAATTTGAATGACAGCCGCAGTTCCCAAATCTTCAATGTTATTCATACTAAACTGGGTAAGTTATTGCTTGCGACATGTACCAGATATACCCATAACCAACACAACCTAAAAAAAACCATAATTAAATAAATGTATAGACTTTGTTCAAATACCGATGACTTACCTTTGTAAGTAAATGAATCTCATCGGGAGCTTTATTTATAAATTCACAAATTTCTTGTTGCTTCAAAATTTTAGCTTTTTTCGGTTTATATCCGTCACTTTTTTTTTTAAATACCTTAAGTCTACTATATTTGGAGACATCTACATTGTGGTGAATGGATGAAGTGGTACGCAACATAGAATAATAATTAGTCTATAATGTTGAGCATTGGATTCTATTGGAAAGTTCACCCATGTATGCAAGCAAAACGTTTTCAGAAAAGGAGCTTCTTATTTCCTTATTTCTTTGCCATGAAAGAAATTGATCGTAAGCGTATTCTTACCTTCTTTTGGACTTTTCAGGCAGTATATTTGCATATGCAAAACTGACACTTCTGAATCTGACGTTTTCGCAATATTAATTCCAAAGCACACTTACGTTATGCAATACATATAGCTATAGATACACATATCACTCTAGTGTGATATTTAACTTTTCATCTCTAGGGTGATATTTGTCATTTTCGAAGTAACTAAATAGTGTGCTATTTGTCATTTTCGCATGTGGTCGTCGGAAAAATGATTTTCGTAGGTATTAGAGATTCTATATTCCCCTAGTAATGGACGTTTTTCTTGTATTTTGATAACATAACTTCCCAGCACTGCCTTCTTGTCTCTATTATGGTTGTATAGGCTGGCCACTGAAGTTTCGTTTAGAAACACTACTAACCATTGCATTCTTTCGGATAACAAATGAGAAAAATACTATGTACATGTTGAAAAACATGGGTGGAACGTTTCCGTAAACGATTTGGTAATAAAGATAAAAGAAAAAGGGGAGTCTTTGAGGGTTGTAGTGATCCATTTATTGAATTGATGAGTAAATTTGCAGCATTGACGTAATGAAAACTCAAATTTTCCATTCTTGAGTGCAAATTGATAGATGTTACTCATTATTCTGGGGCCAACACACAATTATGAAAATAAATTTGAAGTGAAGTAAAGATTCACTTCCACCTCCCTACATGCCCTATTCCTTATACCTGTGAGGTACTTTCGATCAATCATAAGATAATAATAATTTATTTGTTCCAGCAAAATGGGAAGTCCATCAATGCCTTCTCACTCATGAGCGCGTCTTCCAAGGTTTTACCAGTTTTGAACGCCCTGGTTGATAGTATTAGCTTAATATTGGCCCACTGAAATGTAGAGTGGAGTTATTGAATAATAAATATTTCAGAATATATCTTTTTTCATTGTGATATTATTGATGGGTTACATAGATCAGGGGTCTCCAAACTTTTCAGTCTTAGGGACATACTGTTTACTCCAGTAAGTTCCGAAAGCCAAAAACGTTTCACTTTTCCGTCATCATCTATAATTTCTACTCTTATCGAATTCGCTAGTCAACTTACTATTGTGTACTAACTGGTAATATATCAATTAATTGATAAAACATAATGATAAGTAATTTGAAAATCAGTACAGCAGGATTACGTGTAATGTGAATGAAAACAACATTGTTTACATAGTTCAATTTGAGGTGTTCACACGCGAGAGTGAAGTTAAAATCCCCACTTTTCCTCAGTCGATCGCTCACATAGACTCTATTGATGAAATCTTGCAATTTAGGATTCACACAGTATCGAATAATCGAGTTTTGTGAAAAACGACATCGTGACAATGTAGAAAGAATATCCTCACTCGGTATGAATGACATTCTGCCCATATAAAGGCAAATAATAATGAAAAATCAGCGTTGGCCGAACATATTTCGAATACAGGTTATACCATTCCTCAAGAGTGTTTGTCATTCTTCAAACACACTATCTAGGTTATTTAGGAGGGATGGAAAAGTATAAGCAAGGAAGCAATTTAATGAATTCAGATTTTGCTCGAGCTGGGGGTGATCCCATATGTACTATATTGATTCCAAATAGGGTTCAAACATGTTCTCATTTCTTATTAAGTTTACTCTGATGATGGATACTTGGTAGCTGAGAGGCTTCAGTACATCAACAGTATTTCTAGTGGATAAGGTTGATTGTTTCTCATTTATAGTATTCTGAGAATTATTCAATAGCTTATCATACGACCTATTGCACTAACAGCGACGATATGATAATATGATCATTTGCTAAGTGAATAGGAAGCCCTTACATCTCCTAACTTTTGTCTCCAATTCTTCACACTTATAAAATACTGTCGATCTTCGTACAAGTATTTCTATTCAGAATTCATTTGTTTCAGTATTACGGCCCCATTGATGGAACGAACATCATGCACGTGATTTCCGAGTCTCTACCGTTTGCGACGGGTGTGATCGGCCAATTGAATTCAACAATAAATAACTTCTCAAAATTATAGTGTAGTGTTATTATATAATATACTTTCTGAACGAGATCTTAATATGACTGTTTCTTTCATCGATGTGTTGCATAGAGAATGTTATAGAGGTATGAATGGATGCACAAAACAAATATATGTGTTTCATGACTTGGACATAATCATAACAAAATTCACTTGAATGACACACGAATTAAAAAAAAAATTTGTTGGATTAACAACACTTTTACATTTTGGAATATAAAATTTGAGTCTGGCACGAATTCAAACATACGAATCCGAAGAACGGGAAAGTATTTCGAATATATAAAAAAATTGTTGTCATTGGAATTGATGGTAAATTCGACATTAAATGTTCGAAGTATCTAAATCCTTCAAGACGTTAGAACAGCCATGGCAGTATTATTGAAACTATGAAAACAACACCAATGACAGCCATGAAAGTATTATTGAACCTATCCCCAATTCACATGAAGATGAAGGGAGCGGAAAAGTTGGTACTTTTGAGATTTTGAATAACACGAGTAGAAAATCGGCTCATTATAGATAATCAAGGAAAATGTGAGAGGTGACATTCTTGCTTTCTTCAAAGCAGAGATGCAATCTTGCAATGTGCAAGAGGAAAGAGTACGAGGGAATTATGAGCCGACCAAGCGTCACTTTTGGGCCCAAAAGTGGCATCGAGACTGGTATGGGAACGCACAGGCAGAACCCAATGAAATACTTTTGATGTGGGTCCCAGGATACTGTGACATTGAGGGCAACGACAAAGCTGAAGATCAAGCCAGAATAAGCTCATCGGTCTCATATACTGACCCAGAACTTGTTCTTGGAGTAACATAACCACAGTCGGAGAATGCATACAAGAATACAAGACTGGGTCAAATAACAACAAAGAGACCACTAGAATGAAGCTCTTCGCATGCACCAGGGAAAAATATGTATTAGACAACCATTGAAGAACTGAAGAATGTGACTGTACAATGAGAACCTTTCCTATATACGAAGGGCAAAGGAACATAAATAAACGAAACAAACCAGTTCAGGGGATTCGAATAACGGAGTGGGTATGAACCGTTCAACTGAATGTTTAAAAAGGATTTGCTGTTCAACTGTGACTGAATAAAAAGTTGTAAGAACCATTTACAAAACGAGCTTTTTTGCAAAAGAATTCCACGGTATTTTCATTAAAATAGAAAGTATGTGGCTATTGTTGGCACACGATATCGGCCAAATTACCTCCCCTGCTATTTCAGTTAATAGTTGTTATATTGTCTTTGAATCACTGAACCTCGTCACCAAAAAAAAAGGTGTTAAATCGTACGAACTAAGCGGAAAATTGGAATCTTCAAATCGAGAAGGGAGTGACCTGCATTTCCAACACCCTATCAACAAAGGTACGAGATGCAACTAGTTCCTAGTTCTATTCGCAGTGTAACAGGTCGCGGCATCGTGTTTAAAGCATATTATACGGTCTGATTTAGGTCAAAAACTATTTTAACATCATGTGATATAGCCCTCGTCCAAATAACGAAGTTTGCAGAAGCCAATTGACGGATACGCAGCACAAAATCTGCAAGATTCAGTTTTAGGCGCGATTAAATTTTATACGTAGGCAATTGCAGATTTCTTGTAAGTCACTGCATAGGTTACTAGGAACTTAGGGAGTCACCTAGAATTTGTGACGTTGCCAACTCGGGCTGACTCGACTACTTGAAGCGCGTTGTATTCCAATACAACGTTACCCGAGAAGAACTTCATCATGAACGCATCGGCTCTTGATGGCTGACGATTGCTTGAAGGGAGAAAGTCCTATGATACCGTGATTTTTAGAGAAAACCAGCGAGCATGAAAGCCTGAATTCGTGAAGCTAACTCGTTCTTATCAGTTCTTCATCTGTCCCAACAATCTTAGGAACATCAATCATATTTCCATTAGAACAGATAAAAGAAACGAAAGCTGCAAAAATTCACTCCAATTTTTGTTCTTGAATTTTTTTCGAAAAGCATCGTTGTGTCAGAAGGGGAATGTTGGGAGAAGAGATATGCATTCGAATTTTTCTTGAAGGGTTGGAGGTTACATTCATAAGGAAATACCTCACTAGGCGAAGAGTTCCACGTCTTCGCCGTTCGAAATAGAAATGAACTCTGGTAGGAAGAAGTTCGGCTGGTCTCGAGCTGGACAACGAAGGAGTGACTAGTTTGAGCTCGTCTAATCCGCCTATCTGGAATCTGTCGTGGTGGAACAAGAGACAAGATTTCTGATGAACACCGGCCATGGAAATATCTATAGAAAAGGGAGAGATCTCCCAACTTTCTACGATGTTTTAGAGAGGTTAATGAATTCGTGAGTGTGACATCAATCTGGCGAATAGATTACTTCTGGATAGAATCCAGGAGCTTCAGCGTATCTCTATGCAATGCTCTAATCCATTTTTTCTTTAAGATCTCGTTTCGTGGGAAAGCAAATTTTGAATAATATGTCTTGTCTGGGTTACTGTCATAGTTACTTTTGCAGTTTGGTTCACAATATTCAGCTGACATTCTGATATAAAATGGTGAAACTTAAAAATGATAAATCACCTCATCAAGATCAAGATAACCTCAAGAAAACTGATAAGAATTCCGGACGCAAAACATTATATGGTCTTAGTGAAATAAAAACGGCTGTCTAAGAAACAAAGTACCCAAATAACAGCATGACCATTTTATTGTCACAGCGTAGCCTACACAGCACTTGGCTCAATCTCTTGAATTGTACATTTATTAATTGTTTACAGCACAAATGAATTCTTTCAGGTATACGTTATATTTCTGTATATACCGTCATTAGCATGACTATATTCACCGACTGACTGACACAACGAATTCTTCACTGCACTGACTGAAATATGTTGAAGTTGCTCTATGGATTTCAATAAGTTCCTGTAAGTCAACAAGCCAAGATTACGGCCTTCGATGACATAGGTTAAGGTCACTGTTTACTGCTTTTCGTACCCACTTGCGGCGACCGTATAGTAGTCGAAGTAATGAAAAGAACCAAGAACATCTACAAAAAGGATACAGTACATTGTCTGCTATAATAAAAATTATCATTTTACGGAGAGTCATTAACTGTATACGATGTAACATGGTCGAAAGATTAGCTGCTTCTGATTTTTCCACGTTATCTCGTGTAGCGGAATGTTTCAACAAACGGATTTCTTCGAACTGCCTTTAACTTGGTCTATATTTCCAACCTGTACAATGAATTCAATGTACAATAAGATTGTCCAAAAACTGGTAGTCTTATGGAACTATGGAATTTCGATTTCCTTCACTGTTTGTTCAGTATGTTCCAATTAATACAATAAAGGTTGTTGTTCAATGCAAGTTGAAGTGGTGGTAATGTTTGGTGATTGTGGTTCAATTAGACATCGGAAATCCTGATATTAGGCAGTTATATCGATTTTACATTTTTCAAGTATTTTCGTAGGTCTTGAAGATTCTCTATTTCCCTAGTTATGGGCAGTTTTCTTGTATTTTGATAACATAACTTCCCAGCACTGCCTTCTTGTCTTTATTGTGGTTGCATAGGCTGGCCACTGAAGTTTCGTTTGGAAACACTACTAATCATTGCATTTCTTCCAATAATAAATGCGAAAAATACTATGTACATGTTGTAAAACATGAGTGGAACGTTTCCATGAAGGATTTGGTAATATCGATAAAAAAAGGGGAGTATTTGAGGGTCGAAGTTATTTAATTATTGAATTTATTACTGCAACACTTGGAGCATTGACCTAATGAAAACTCAACTGTTCCATGCTTGAGTGAAAATTGATATATGTTACTCATTATTCTGGGGACAACACACAATTATGAAAATAAGTTTAAATTGATCTAAAGATTCACTCCCACCTCCCTATCTGCCCTATTCCTTATACCTGTGAGGTACTTCCGATCAATCATAAGATAATAATAATTTATTTGTTCTAGCAAAATGGGAAGTCCATGAATCCCTTTTCACTTATGAGAGCGTCTTCCAAGGCTCTACCAGTTGCGAACGCTCTGATTGATAGTATTAAATTAATATTGGCCCACTGAAATGTAGAGTAGAGTTGTTGAATAATAAATATTCCAGAATATGTATTTTTTCATTGTGATATTATAAGTGGGTTAATTTGATCAAGGGTCTCCAAACTTTCCAGACTTAGGGACATACTGTTCACTCCAGTGAGTTCCAAGGGCCAACTGAGCGAGCATACGCTTGCTCAATTTGCTAGTTCAATTACTACTGTGTACTGACTGTACTTTATTGTTACGACCGCGACATTTGACGACACCTAGTGGTCACACGCGGAAATAGGTAATAGTAGTATCCTTTATCGCTAACAGATAGCGCTAGTAGTACTCCCGAAAGAGCAGTAACAATTAAACATTTGCTAATAATTTCCTTGTTGCAAGAAAAATCTGGTGTATTCGACGTCTACGGAAGGCGAAAGAAGCGAAACTGTCTGTTGTGGGATAAAGTAGTGCATAACTCCTTAAAACGTGTTTGTGCGTGTTTAAAAGACATCTTCGTAGCAGTATTTTGATTTGACTTGTTGTTTTCGTGTGTGATTTACTAGTATGGAAAAGAAGCGGAATGCACAACATTCAAAGAACAATGGAACTTTCAATATTTCATATTTGAGTCCAGTAAGAAGTCACTATGTTTGATTTGCAATGAAGCCGTTCTCAAAGAATATATAACATTAAACGTCATTATGAAACGAAACATTTCCTAATTACTCAAAATATACAGGAAGTTTGTGGACAGAAAAATGTGAGGCTTTGAAGCGCGGATTTAGATCGCAGCAATCTTTGTTTACGAAACTCAATACTGAACAAGAGCTCGAACCAGCTTTCGTGTGGCTCTTTAAATTGTGAAACGTTTAAAACCATTCACCAATGGAGAAATAGTCGTAGGATGCGTAATTGCAGTAGCCTAAGAAATGTGCCCTGAAAACGTAAATTCATTTGAAACACCGTGGCTCGAAGAGTAGGAGACATCGCAGGAAATATGTTATCTCGATTGTCTGTCAAAAATGGACATCTTGATTGGCTTTCTCTGGCCTTGGATGAGTCAACGGAGGTATCAGATACTGCTCAAGTGTTGATTTTCATTCGAGGAGTAGATAGAAGGTATGGAGTGTATGAAATACTTCTAGATATTGAACCTTTTATGGAAAAACACGAAATCTATATATCTACTCATGGAGGCAAAAACGTGTGAGATGAAAATTGAGGATTGGTTGCTCTTGTGTCAAAAGCTGTAGAAAATGATGGTGGTTCAAAACCATTAGTCTTACATTGTATCATTCATCAACAGTCCTACCACTACTGGCAGACCGAAACCGCGTTAATCTGATCTGGGTGTCGGAACATCAGGGAACGACAGGCGATGAAAAAGCCGACGAACTTGCAAGAAGAAAGTGGGAGAACGCCCCAAAGCCCGAACAGACCACAGGTGTACTAGAACGAAAGTCTGTAGAAGACTAGATCATCAGAAACCACAAAGAATACTGGGAAAAATTCCAGGAAACGAACATGGGAAGAAATACTCCAAAGCCCCGTGTAACGAAAGAACGACGTACCTATAAGCTCTATATAGGAAAAGAATAGAAGGAGTTAACAGGGCTCGTGGGACTGTAACAATGGTGACCTGACATGCAGACTTTGGGGTAGGGATACAGAAGCAGTGACTGAGTGTCACCGAAGGCAATAGCCAGACAAGCCTCCAAGCGCGTATGCCTGTAAAGGTGACTCTAACAGTAGATCATTAGATCTAAAGGCTCATAACCTCCACATAAAGAATTTTCTTCACCTCCGCAAAAAAAAAAACACTACTGTCGTTCTTGCGGAACATCAAATATTTTGCTATCCCCAAAAATGCCCCATGGGTGAGGTCACAACTTATTGGTGTTTAGGCCGTCACGTGCACTCTTAAATATTAAAAAAAACGATGTTTGGTAATTTCTTTCTACAAATTTTTGAAGTTTTACTGTTCAATGTGAACCAAATTGTATCTCCTCATAAGGTATCTCTGTTAATATTCGTGCTAGAAAAAACCGACCATGCATCCTCGAGTTCTTTTTCTGAGACAAATTTGGAGTTGCCTATGAATTTTGACTCATGTCATTTTTTTAGGCACTGTTGGCAAATACTCGATTTTTCAGGATTCCATGTAGCATGCTTAATGTTAGAGCCTATTTTGCCGTAGGCGGATTTTTTTAGCGTTTTCGTTTTCAAGTTATGACACAAAGTTGTATTTTTAAAATAGAAACCATAGTAGGCTGAAGTTTCGTTGAAAATAGTATTTCTTGTTGATTTCAATAATATATAACGTGATAGGTCTGACATATTTTTTTCGTTTATTTCCGATTTTTGGCAAATTATTACTTTTTACGTATCATGGTCAAGTAATATCTGAATAGAATAGAAAAAATCTGCAAATTAAGAATTATTAAATTAGATGAAAATTTTAAACCTATAAATATCTACAAAATCTAACAAAACCCAAACAACATGGCATACAACAAAAATAACGGTAACGGTCAAACTGATTTCCGTTTTGTTGTATGTAAGGTTGACAATGTTTTTGTAAACCTCTCATAGTATTTAATATATGCACATTTGAAATTCCTTGAATTACATTTTCAAAATTTTGCATCAATTGGTCAATATTCCCGCTAACATTTGAATATTATCCTTTGAGATGACCCTACAAAAAATAGTCCAGAGGGGACAGGTCTGGTGATCTCGGTGACCATGCGACAGGTCCATAATTTACTATTCACTTTTCCGAAATTTCTTGTAGAAATAAGTTGAGACTGTTCGTGCATTATGTGTGGGTGCTCCATCCTGTTTAAAGTAGACACGTATTCTTTTACTCAGCGCTATATCGTCTAGTGCATCTTCAAGCTTGTTTTGTAGTATCTCTGAATATCTTTCTGCGTTCAAATCAGTTAGCCGCCCTGCCCTGTTGTACGCGATTTCCTATAGTTTGATTAAGATTAATGTTACTCCAAAATCTACGGTTATTTCTACTGAAAATGTCAGCACTACTACTACTATGTATGTTCCATCAGTCTATATTATGTTATGAAAAAAAAAATATCTTCCATTTTGAGCTGCTGCAAATACCAATTGCAAAAATCTATTCGTTTCACTTTGTCTCCCGGATGCAAGGACTGCAGGTGTCGATATTTGTAGTGTTGGAATTTGTTGTTTTTTCAAGATTCATGTAATGGAAGATTGTGAAATATTCATAATTTCTCTAGTGGGTATTCATGGATTAATCGTTACATTTCCTATTACTTCAATGTCACGTAAATCTTCATTTGCCTTTTGGTATTTCTTGGGGCGAGTTTGATTAAATGAACCGTAAGTTTTTGAATTGTCCTCTAACCTTTTGAAAGTTTTCAAATACAATTTTTCCGCCGCCTCTGAATTTTTGTGACAAATTATATAACACTCAATCATATTATATTTTTCGGCGTTTCAGTTCACTATAATTTATTTATAAAAGGGAAATAACCCGATAACTATCGAATCAACAATTTGAAAAAATGTTCTCTGAAGGAAGCCTACTTGACTATATAATACGGAAAGATTAATAATTTTCCAAAAATCAAAAATGAATGAAAAAAATTATGTCAGACCCATCATATTATATACAGTTGAAACTAACAAAAAATCCCTTTGCCAACATCAATGAATTGCAAGTAAAAAAGTGTTTTCCTTACATGGCAATAGCTGTAACATTAAACATGTTACGAGGCTTTGTTGAAATCTTGAAAAATCAAATATTCAGCAACAGCGCCTGAGCAAATGACACGACTCAAAATTCATAGGCACCCTCCAAATTTGTCTCAAAAAAGAGCTAGAGGATGCGTGTTAGGTTTTTTTCCTAGCGCGAATATTAATGGAGATATCCTATAAGGACATCCAATTTAGTTTACCTCGTACTAAAAGCAAAGTAGTAGTTTAGATAGATCAACTCTGATAAGATTTCAGTGCAATATTACTATTCAGACTAACACTAACACTAAAGTCACAAACCTATAGTTCCAGACTCTGATAAGATTTCAGTGCGACATTACTATTAAGACTAACACTAACACTAAAGTCACAAACCTATATTTCCTAACTCTGATAAGATTTTAGTGCAACATTACTATTCAGACTAACACTAACACTAACGTCACAAACCTATAGTTCCAGACTCTGATAAGATTTCAGTGCGACATTACTATTCAGACTAACACTAACACTAACGGCAAAAACGTATAGTTCCAGACTCTGATAAGATTTCAGTGCGACATTACTATTCAGACTAACACTGATACTAACGTCACAAACCCATAGTTCCAGACTCTGATAAGATTTCAGTGCAACATTACTATTCGGACTAACACCAACACTAATGTCACAAACCTATAGTTCCAGACTCTGACAAGATTTCATTGCGACATTACTATTCAGAATAACACTAATACTAACGTCACAAACCTATAGTTCCAGACTCTGATAAGATTTCAGTGCGATATTACTATTCAGACTAACACTAACGTCACAAACCTATAGTTCTAGACTTTGATAAGATTCCAGTGCGATATTACTATTCAGACTAACACTAACACTAATGTCACAGACTTGTAGTTCCAGACTCTGATAAGATTTCAGTGCGACATTGCTATTCAGACTAGCACTAACACTAACGTCACAAAGCTGTAGTTCCAGAGTTTGATAAGATTCCAGTGCGACATTATTATTCAGACTAACACTAATTCCAACGTCACAAACCTATAGTTCCAGACTCTGATAAGATTTCAACGCTACATTACTATTCAGACTAATACTAACACTTACGTCACAAACCTATAGTTACAAACAGCTGATTCACTCTTCTCATGGAACGAGCAAGTTTGCAACGTCACTGAAGAACCTCCGCTGGATGTAGTCATAGCCAGTCTTCTACGAGGTAAAAACCTCTCGCCATCTATGGATAGATGCCTTCACTAAGAAATCAACTATTGTACCACAATGACAGATTTATTGAACTTTACAAAAGTTGCAGGGAATCTGAGACTACTTGAGTGCGCCAGATGGTGACATCAAACCAATGTAAGAGAATTAGAAACAAATGAATATTTGAAATATACTCATTTATCTCATGTTGACTTTTCTACATAACAATGATAAGGTCTTTTTAGTCCAGATTGAGCAGTAATGTCACAAACCTATAGTTTGAGACGAACGAAACACCTGTCTGGAATTATAGGTTTGTGACATTACTGATCGATCTGGGGCAGCAATACGTTCTCATCCGAATATTATATCTATGAGTTTACCACTCGATAGTTTCCAGATGTCAAGCTTGCGTTCGAATTCAGGAAGATATTTTAAGCAACTGTTATAGCTAATTCATATTTTGCTTACATAATCATTTCTTTCTTCTAGTTTCTTAATTTTATTACTTCTTCTTAATCATTACTATTCCAATGCTATTTGGAGCATTAGTTGTTCTGCTTTTAATTTTTAGATCAAAATTACTTCCTGAACCTATTACAAAATATTTCAGAATGGATTCATAAATTCTTGGGAAATGGATCGATTTTGATAGGACGAAGTGCTCTTCAGAATATCATCAGAAAAAAGTTGACCACACCATAAAGTTGCGCAAATTGTTTCTGCTGTTTATAAACGATAAATAAACAATGTAATTAGCTCATTTTTGCGATAACATAAAAATTTCTGAAAAATGCAAAATTTGGCCTTTTTTGATCCGATGAAGACCATTTTTTGTTATAAACAATTTATTTATTAGCAAAATAGATGAATTCGACCAAAACTCCGAGTTAGGGTCATTTTCGGATAATTTTGGTATTCTGAGTTCAATTTTATCGTCAACATCATCGAATGTATACCCACAAATTTGGTAATTTGTTATAAACAAATTATATTTATTATTAAATATACGAATTTGACCATATGTCGAGTTTATAGTCGTTGTCGAATAAATTTGGCCTCCTGGGTACAATTTTATTGCTATCATGGTCTTTAAATGCATGAATAAATCTTTGAATTGTTACAAAGAATTTTGTTTACCAATAAAAATACGAATTTGACCAAAATGTCTTGTTTATAGTTGTGTTTTGATAATTTTGGCCTCTCGAGTAAGATTTTATTGCTATTATCTATATATTACATTTTCAAAAGGGAATTAGAAGAAAATGATAAAAACTTCAATGTCTTAGTAAAGTATCTATAAATATACAGGATGAGTCAGTTTTTTGTAGACAAACTGCAACAGGAGATAGAACAAGTGTTTTTAAGAAGAAGAGTTCCCATAAACATATGTCGTAGAAGGCTTTGTTTTCGAGATACAGGGTGTTGAATTTGAAAAAAAAAATTCGTTTTTTGCAAATATCTCCGGAACCGTTCATCATACAGAAGACAGCTTTTGTAAGCATTTTCTACTCATAGTAAGCTATGTTCTGTGCGATGAAAAACATGTTTTTACTATTAATTGGTGGAGATTTTGAAGGGGTAATGGGTATTTTTCTCCCCAACTTCTACGCCACTGAAAAAAACGATTTTGAGATAATCATTTGAGCCGCCAATGTCTTCTACACAAAAAAAGTACTCTTGGTCATAAGCTCTAAAAATGACCGTTTTCGAGAAAAATCAACTTTTATGTTGAAAAACATGGTTCTTCTTGCTAATTAAACAAAATTTATTCAAACGTTAGAACAAGTAACAAAACCAAAGGATTGACCATGTTTTTTAACATAAAAGTTGATTTTTCTCGAAAACTGTCATGTTTAAAGCTTATGACTAAGAGTACCTTTTTTTGTGTAGAAAACATTGGCGGTTCAAAAATTTGTCTCAAAACCGTATTTTTCCCTGTGTCGTAGAAGTTGGGGAGAAAAACACCAACTAGCCCTTCAAAATCTTCACCAATTATGACTAAAAAAGAATTTTTTGCCGCACAGAACATAGCTTGGTATGAGTAGAAAATGCTCACAAAAACTGTTCTCTGTACAATAAACGGTTCCGGAGATATTCGCAAAAAACGAAATTTTTTTTCAATTCCAACACCCTGTATCTCGAAAACGAAGCCTTCTACGACATTTGTTTATGGGAACTTTTCTCCTTAAAAATATCTGTTCTACCTCCTGTTGAAGTTTGTCTACAAAAAACTGACTCACCCTGTATATTTGATGTTGACGATAAAATCGGACTCAGAATATCAAAATTATCCAAAGCGGAGTTTTGGTCGGATTCATCTATTTTGTTAATAAATAAATTGTTCATAACAAAAAATAGTCTTTATCCGATAAAAAACAGTCAAATTTTGCATTTTTCAGAAATTTTTACGTAATCTCAAAAATTAGCTAATTAAATCGTTTAATTATTGTTTATAAACAATATAAGCAATTTGTGCAACTTTATTCATGGTGAAAAGAATGAACCTTGTCTCATCAAAATCGATTCATCTCCAAAGGACTTACGGGTTCAGCCTATTTTTATACCCATTTGACTACAATGGAAGTGTTCTCCAGGAAAGAAGCAGATTAACAATGAATCATAGCTCCTGTGAGGACACATCACTAGTATTAGATGTATAATATAAATCTTATCTGGTAAATTGGTCATAACTGGCATAACTTTTTTATATTGTCCTTGCATATCTGTAAACGCCTCTATCTGATGTAGCTAATTATGAGCTACGTGTGTTTAATTGATTGGCTGTATCAAAATCAATAACTTCCGAGAATTATGTTGTACCAAACAATAGTCGTAGGCTATTTTACTACTATTTTATTACTATTTTATCAGTTAGTTGAAATAATCTACTACTTATATAGCCCTGAAATTCGAATTTCATTATTCAATCGGGTTCATCAAAATAACAATGAATACCATCCTCTTCGGATTTGCGTTGATTTGTGTGGTATATGCAGGGAAAGAACGTAAGCATAATATATTTCTGATATAATGATTTCCGTTATATGCCTATTATGATCAAGAAAATAGAATTATTGTTCCACGAACCTGAGTATAGATCTAATTCTATTGTCAAAATTTACCATTCTTTCGAATAATAGGCCAGCTCTGGTAAGGTTTAAAGAAGGGATCCTCGTTAGCTAGAGTTTTTTGCATCACTGTCAAATTGAGACTTGAACAGAACAGAATTATTATGAAAGATGACGCAACAAAAAGAAAAATAAATGACAGCAGAATCGTTAACAGTTATTACAAACATTTATATAGTCTAGTTAATAAGCTGGGGAACTTACTAAAAATAAAGTGGGGCGTCGTATCAAAAAATTCTTCTTGCATGATATTCTGTGGCCGACGTGGATCATTCGTAAGTGTTGAGCTAAGTGGACAGGACCTCCCATTCAACCCTAAACGCTAAATCAACCCTATTTCCACCCCCTTTGTTGAGATAGTTTTGAATCTATAAAAAAAATTACAAATAATCCTCCAAAATGGGTTTTAGGCGATTTTTTGGATCGCTGAACACGAATCCGACGTAATTTTCTAGGAAAACTCATTCAATGAGCTGAAAATCAGGGAAATTTCGTCATTTTCATACAAAATTGCGCTCATTTTTCACGCGATTATCGTTTTATACATAAAAAACGTTGGCAGTCCCTTATTTCGATCCAAAGTAGACCAAAACTAGGGAAATTTGCGGAAAACTATGGAAAACCTGGGAAGAAAATCTTTCCACATCATTGAAATTATCGTCTGATAAGTCGCTATAGGTGTGTTTTCGTTGTCGCTAATTACGAATTTGAAAAATATCGTTTTCCGGAAAAAAGAAGAAATTTTTCTTATGACTACTTATTCTTTTCAAATGTAATTTTTTGATTGCCGTGTTGATTAGCGATTGTGTTTTCGATGTGTACGTTAAATTACTGAAATTAAAAGTAGTGTAAAAAAAAAGAACTTTTCGTTTTTGAGTTATCGTGTAGATGAGCAATTCGACAGAAAGATAAAGAATTTTTCAAGGCTGTTCAAAATTCTATGAAAACAACTGTGGTGAAGTAATTTTTGCTTTAGGACATTTCTTTGAAGATTATCTAGCTTGAGAAAATGCAATATACTCTTCGGACTTCATTTGCGAAGAGTATAGTAATGTGCATCCATCTTAGGAGTATTTAAATCAAATAAGGTCAATCTAACAGCAGCTTTTTATTTTTATCGAAGTTGTGGAACACTTTACCTAGCGAGGACTTCCCCTATGTCTATAATCCACAAGCCTCCAAGAAAAGTACGAATGCCTATTTCCTCTCCCTACATTCCATCACTGGCTTACACGATGTTCTTCGAGCATTATAGGTTTCCCTCTCGTCAAGGTATAAAAAAAATCTGTGAGAGATTTACGATGAAAATACATTTTTTGTCTGTAACAATGTTGTTCATTCGTTTGAGAATAATGAAATAATTTTCGAATTTGCTTTAACAGAGAATGGTATACCATTTCTTTTCTATACAGGGTATTCCACGAGAGCCGTTCGTTAGAAGTTTTCGTGGTTAGAAAAAAGTTAGAATTCTGAAATTTTGGGTTCCAGGGTTATCCAAAATTTTCATTCTTTTCAGAATATTTTCAAGATCATACTACTTCCGGTTACACCGGAAGTCACCATTAACTTCCTTATTTTGAATGGAACACCTGGTATATTATTTCATTTTTAGATTCCTGAGAAAATTTCTTGATTTTTTTGAAAATTTTGAAAGAAGTAGCGCTGTTTTGAGCATTGCGCCCTTTAACCTATTTCGATTGGTGGAAAGCGCTTCTGTGGTAGACGGAAGCACAGGAACGATTCTTTCGAATGGCATATTGACAACTGATTTATCGCATACAGGGTATCCAAAATTTAATGACCAATTACATCATTTTAAAAGTTGAAAAAGTTTGTTTTTTCAAATGGGACACCCTGTATTTCATTGGATGGTCGGATGCAGAATTTGATCTGCATCGATTTGCTATAACATTCCCTATACCTATTTCCAGTGGTTTTCTTGTTAATCCATATTTTTTATTTTAATGTGGTTTTTTGGCAGAAACCGAAACATCACTTGCCTTTCGAAGCCGAATAAACATCAATGAAACGGTAAAAAATTTACTTTAATTAGAACATGACATTAGTACATAACATTTAGAACGAAATATAAAATAAAAACAAAAAAATGGAACATGATGACATAAAATAATAAGAGAATGTAAAATTACAATAATTGTTCTATATGACCTCCATTTTGGTTCAAACACTGAATAACTCTGTCATATACTCCTCGCGAAACAGACCTCCGAAGTTCCTTTGGACTTATATTAGTAAGCGCATGGTGAACACGGTTCAACAATTCCTCTCTAGTTTGTACCGGCCTGGAGTACACTAGTTCTTTTATGCGACCACAGAGATAAAAATCCAAGGGGATCAAATCGGGTGATCTGGGTGGCCAGTTCCAAGGTCCTCGCGGGCCGATCCACCGATCCTCGAACATCAGTGACAATTGCCGGTGTACAGCTATAGTGGAATGTGCTGGAGCACCATCAAGCTGATACCAACTGTTTGCTCTATCACGTGGAGGTAGGGCATTTAGAAAATCACTAACAAACCCTCTCAGTATTTCCAGATATCTTGCCGCATTTAAATTTTGGTAGAACTTTTGGAGTTTGATCACCTATTGATAAAAATATGGATTAACAAGAAAACCACTGGAAATAGGTATAGGAAATGTTATAGCAAATCGATGCAGAATCAAATTCTGCATCCGATCATCCAATAAAAGACAGGGCATCCCATTCGAAAAAACGAACTTTTTCAACTTTTAAAATGATGTAATTGGTCATTAAATTTTGGGTACCCTGTATGTGATAAATCAGTTGTCAATATGACATTCGAAAGAATCATTCCTGTGCTTCCGTCTACCCCAGAAACGCTTTTCATCAATCGAAATTGGTTAAAGGGCGCTATGCTCAAAACAGCGCTACATCTGTCAAAATTTTCAAAAAAATCAAGATATCTAAGAAAAAATTGAAAATTGTTATAGGGAGACTTGATGGAATCCTCTATGAAATTTTCTCAGGAATCTAAAAATAAAATAATATACCGGGTGTTCCATTCAAAATAAGGAAGTTAATGGCAACTTCCGGTATAACTGGAAGTAGTATGATCTTGAAAATATTTTGAAAAGAAAGAAAATCTTGTATAACCCTGGAACCCAAAGTTTCAGAATTCTAACTTTTTTCTAACCACGAAAACTTCTAACGAACGGCTCTCGTGGAATACCCTGTATTTCCCACTTGGTCTTATGCTTATTCACATTCAATCATTTATTATTAAGTAATATGTTACAAGTCTTAGGGGTGGAACTGGTGGAAGGGAAGTGATATTTAACCTTGCTCTATATTATTTTAATTTTGAAGTAGATTTTCAGGTTAGGTTCCATTGAACCGCCTTGTTCCATCGTTAAACAGTTCCTATATTAGCTCATTTTTATGACTCTTGAGACTCGGTTGATTTCCTCTCTAATAAAGTGATCTTCAGCTCAGATTCAGAAGTGTCTGGTTAGTTAGTTGCATCCATAGTCCATCTTAATAGCTTAGACTGAAGTCTTTGGATAATGTTCTGTTACGTTGGTTTTGCGCGTCCTCATAGATGAAGTCCATATAACCATATAGGTTTTGTATAGTATCATTATGTTGCGCAGGGATTGTTTTGATTGATTTTGTTTGATTTACTTACTTTTGCCTGTTGAACCAGTCTTTAAGTATATCCAGGCGTTGTTGTAGGTTTTAGGAAGCTCTTAGAGATCTTTGTTCACAGGAAGTATCGTTACATTGTAACGCAAATGAGGCAGTGGTTGTGTTATTAGTTTGAGATATTCAGATATATCGTCCGTGATGGGTAGGAAGAAGAGTACCTGCCTCAGAACACAACCCTATGGAACACCGGAGCTGCTACGATAGTGGAATTTTCCAATTTATAGAACCTGTATGTCAGACTTTGTCGAATGCCTGGGAGACTTCCTGATATTCAATTTAATATTTCATCAACTGTTAGGATGGGTGAGTGGTCTGTGTAGATTATTTGCAGCAGTCATCGCTCAAAACCTTGATGAGCCGATAAGATGTAACGCCAAGTTTGGAAATCATGATGTCCACATTGTCGAGAGGTAGGAAAGGCATGCATTGAATATAACTGTCAAAAGAATGATAACCTTATGAGAGAATTGTTTCAATATGCGTTTCGGGATTAAATCTCATCTGGGAGCCTCCCGTATGTTGACTTAGTTTATTTCTTTCTTAACTTCTGCAGGAGTAGAATTTTAATGAGGGAAAGACATAGGTTATGTTACATCAACAAGTTCTTCCACTTTTCCATCAGGAGCACCTGATTTGGTTTCAAATAGTTCAATTGAATGTGTGGCAAAGATGTCCGCTTTGTTTTCGTCGGAGCGAAACCATTCGCCATATGGTTGATTTTACAGTCCTGTACAATATCACTAGTTCTTGGTTACCCTCCACAATGTCGGGTGGTTTTCTCACAGGTGTTGTTGTTCTCTTCTCTGATGGTTGCTTTTAGCTGCCTGCTTAGCCGTCTTTTGTGGGTTAGATACCTTATGTTGCTTCTAGATCTTTGCCAGATTATTCTTGCTCGATGTTCTTCAACAATTGAAGTGAAATATCGAACTGCTGTACCCAGGTCGTCTGGAGGTATTAGTGATTAGTAATTTGTTCATAACGGTAAAATCATTAATCATTAATATATAGAAAATTTTGGTGAATTGACTTATTTCAACCTGTGTTTTTTCCAAGATTCTTTCCAATTGACGTACGATGTGGATCCAGAAGAAGAGACGAAGGACGTCAAAGAAGGGAGTCTAAAAACACCGAGCGGCCACAACAATCGTACTGTCGTTGTGATACGTATCACCTACAAAGGTATATTATCTAATATCTTTATATCATGCATATATTATAAGGGGCGGCAAAATATACCCAACCAAGTTTTTTTTCGAGGTAAAAGAATTAAGTGCAAAAATAATATTCTTAATGAAAACGATTTATTGAAATATCCAAAATTATTTATGAAAAACTGCATGGAGTAAATGGGCGTTGTGACAAGCCAGACAATGACTTTTGCTATTTTGAGCGTGTAGCGTAAGTTTTCGCAATATTTCAGCTGGAATTTGCATAATTTGTTCACAAATATTTGCCTTTGACTGTTCTTACATTTGTGGGCGGTTATTGTAGACTTCATATTTCAAGTTTCCCACTAGAAGAAATCTGGTGCCATCAAATCAGGGGAATGGGGCGGCCATTCAACATCTCCATTTTTTTTACAGCAGCCTGGCATAAAGCTGCTGGAACCAGAAGTATTACATGCCAAGTTTTATCAACTGTAGTTGCAGAAATTCACGTATCATTGTTTGATACCATTCACCATTAACACTAACTACATTGCCCCTGGCATCTTCAAAAAAGAAGGGAGCATATTGCGCACCAAACAACGAGTTTTTGATCAAACTTTACGTTCTTTTGAATAAAACAAGGGTTTTTGGTTCCTCGAAAACGATAATCCTGCTTGTTAACGCGACCAGAAAGGGAAAAATCCTCTTCAACGCTCTTTATCAAATTTTGTCAAAAATTGGGTTGTGCTTCCGCTTAGTTGGTAACGATTTGTGCGTATTGCAAATGTCTTGGTATATCAATTGGGCGTAGTTTGAACACAGTTTGGATTTTGTATGGATATATACACAAGTCTAAGTGCAAAATTCCGCCCAGACAATCCTAAATGCGCCGCACGTCTACTTGTGGAAGTTGTTGGTTCTGCCTGAACGTCAGCCTCAACGGCCTCAATGTTCTCGTTTGAACGACCAGAACGAGGTCTTGCAGTATGTTTCACATCACTTACTGTTTCATTCTGTAAAAACGCGATCGCTTAACAATAGCTGTCAAAGAAAAAACACAATTAAAACAATATTTCATGGCTGGGTATATTTTGCCGCACCCCATACTAATAAGCTAGTGATCATTCTTCTTGTCAGAAGGCATTGCAGGATTCCAAGAACAAAATAAGTTCTTAATGTAGTAATTGAAATTTGGAATAGCAAAAATGTATTGCCTTTTTTGAATATTGGGAGCTTCTCCATTACCATTCACTGTTTGTTCTAAACTAGAATATTGGTATTGAGCCTTCATTACGGAATATACGTGAGTGAACTTGTCTATCCAAATGACATTTTTCATTTATATACCTTGAAATCTAGGAGGAATCATTGTAATTTCAAGCTACTTTGTACAGATCAAAAAATTTGTAAACCATGATTTTACTATATATATTGCTTTTTTGTTGAAAGGTACTACTTTATAATATAATATAAGCTGATTCACATTTTTACTCTATTTCCACTAGAATTATAACCTATCTGATAGTACAGTCATTTTATGGATTTTTTTGAGATTTGGTACTATTTCTTCCGACTTAAGGTTGGAAAATACAAAAAGTTAGTAAATTTTCCGTAGATGACTGAAACCTCCAATGAAGGAAAATTTCTTAATCCATATATATATACGATTTTCCGTGTTTTTCCGGGAAAGAACACTTATATCTTCGAAAATAAACATTTTAGAAGGAAAAGTTTCGAACAAAAGTTGTTCAGCATTAAATTTTACTTCAAATTTCCCAAGCATTGGATGAGAAAACAGAATATTTTCGAATAAGAACTATATATGAGAAAAAATTGCATTTGGCTGGTAAATATGGTATGATAATTTTATATTGGGGTATATATCGTTACTGTAAATGATTATAATCAAGAATTTTCCTATATTTGCCCTTATTTTCCGGGTTAGGAAAATTTTGTTTTTGTTTCAATCTTAGTGTATGATATGTCGATTTTTAGGTTTTATAGAGCTCTGATAACGATTTTTCATTTCATTTTGTCGTGAAAAGTCATTGAAAATGTACATTCGGAAAATATAGAACTTTTTTTTTTTTTATTATGGCGTGTGACAGATCAATTCTTATGTTTTTTAGGGTTTGGAAAACGTTTTGTTAGTTAATTTTGTCACGAAATCCAATTGTTTTCATTAGTATGTAGAGCAATAAGAAAAACAAATTACATAAAATTATAAAAAAAATTAAAAAAATTGTTGATCTCCCGCGCGTTTTAAATTCTCGATCGAGCACCACTGCGTTAAATCTTTCGATGCGCTGGACTATGTATGTTGCACCACTGCAATGAATTTGTGCGCAAGCGTTCAAACATATGATGTCCAAAATAACGCCACATGTGCTCTGTTATTGTATACGTTAAACGTTATTATAAAATATTTACAGCTGAGCTGTTGTGTATTCCGTGTGAACAATTATTTTATTGATATATTTGATTAAAACATCGTTTAAGTGAAAAACAATTTGATTCTAACAACCTCGTTTTCAATATTAAATTTTTTAAATTAAAATTTTCGGATATATATTTTCAATGATTTTTCACGATGAAACAAAGTAAAAAAACATTTTCAGAACCCTAAAAAAAATAAGAATTGATCTGTCACACGCCATAAGCAAAAAGAAAAAAAAAAGTTTTCCATTTTCCGAATGTACGTTTTCAATGACTTTTCACGACAAAATGAACTGAAAAATCGTTATCAGAGCTCTATAAAACCTAAAAATCGACATATCATACACTAAGATTGAAATAAAAAATTTCCAACCCGGAAAATTATGGCAAATATTGTAAAATTCTCAATTATAATCATTTACAGTAACGATATATACCCCAATATAAAATTATCATACCATATTTACCAGCCAGATGCAAATTTTTCTCATATATAGTTCTTATTCGAAAATATTTTGTTTTCCCATCCAATGCTTGGAAAATTCGATGAAACTTAAATTCAGACTAGTCAATTCCTATGTAAAATTTAATGCTGAACAACTTTTGTTGGAAACTTTTCCTTCTAAAATGCTTATTTTCGAAGATATAAGTGTTCTTTCCCGGAAAAACACGGAAAATCGTACATATATATAAATTAAGACATTTTCCTTCATTGGAAGTTTTCAGCCACTATGTTTTTCATAATCTACGGAAAATTCCCTAACTTTCTGTATTTTCAAACCTTAAGTCGGAAAAAAAGTACGACCAATCCATAAAATGACTGTACTATGAAGCAATATACTCAAAGGGTCCAAATTGCGTCAAGATTTATGTAGATAAAATGTCGTTGCTTCCGATATAGACTTTTGATACGTCTTTGTTCTTTCATTTACACACAAAGATCAAAATATCAATTGGTGGTTTTTCAATGGAATGATAGAATATCATATTCACACACAAAAGATTGATTCAAAAAACTCAAGTCATCCTCGAACTGGTAACGTTTCTGATATATGTTTGTGAAATGTGTTTGATCAAATTGAGGACATTCTTTTGCGGCAACTGAAAAAATATGTAATTACTGTTGTCCCCAATTCCCTCAGAAAACAACAGACTGGTAAGGATTTCATGACTTGATAACCCAGAGAAGTCTTTCCTTTGTGCAAATAATAAATATCGAACTTTCGAGTCACAATGAGTACGTTTTTGTCATACCAACTTCAGCTCTTTCGTATCGGGTAGCTATATTACAATTAATAGTCACAAATTTCGTTTCTATTAATCAAAACGTGACATATTTCACCACACTGTGGCTTTATCATACAAACTGTGGCTTATTCATTGAATAGTAGAATTAAGCTTAAGAAGGAGGGGATGAGTGAGTTACTCACAAATAAATTTCATAATGGGTAATTGGTAAAGTCTTTCTATTCATTTAAAAGGTTTCCTGTATTTTTTAAGTTGTTTGATACTTCACTTTTAACTAACTTATGAAGAATCTCAAAATCCTATTTGAAATGATGATCAGTTTCTTTAATATGGTTTACAAGTTTTGAGTGTCCTTTGTTCAAATTGAAATGTTCTTCAATTCTAGTTTTGAAAGACTTTCCTTTTTTTCCTATAGAATTTATGACAATCTTCACACTCTACCTTGTATACTCCTGATTCTAGATCTTTTTTATTCTTATCTTTGCTGTTTTTAATATATTTGCCTACCGTACTATTTGTTCCGAAAGATGTGGTTATATTGTGTTTTTTAAGTAAATTGCATACATTATCAGAAAGTTCAACTACATACATTGTTGATCTATAATTATGCGTCTTAACCGTACTAGGGTGAACTTACTTCATTGCTTCATTATAATATTTTTTCTTAAGTAAATCAGTCACACTATTTTCGTTATAGCCGTTATTAGTTGTCATCTGTTTTATAAATGGGAATTCCTTATGATAATTTAATTCTGACGTGGGGATAGTAACAAGTCTATGTATCATTCTTTGAAGAGCAGCCAGTTTATGTTGTATGGAGTGATTTAGATTTTTGTGGATGATAATGTGAAGGCCTATGATATATTGAAAAAGAATGTTTACTGTTTGATTCAGAATTACTGCTAAATATTGTTGTTGGTTCTATAATGATTTAATGTTGTTGTATTGACAGCAGTCAACCTTAATAAGTGCGATATCTAGTAAGGTGGAAGATAAACAATTCTTTTGTTGCAGTTGAAGTACAACACAACGGGAAAGAGGTTTCAAGTAAGTTGGAAAATTGTATAAAATACTGCACATGATGGGCCAGTCAATATAGCTTTCAGAATAAAATTGTTTGATGCTAACGCAATTTTATGGACGACATGTAAAAAGTTGCGCTAAAAACGATCTTGACATCAAAAAGTTCATGCTATTGTTTATATCTACGTTTTAATTACAAAATTATTGAAAAATAGGCTTAAAACAAAAACAATTTGAGATCGTATGAAATTCTGCATTGTGGTAGATATCAACAAAATGTGTCGTTTGAAACAAATTACGCCTCATTTGCTTCCTTCAATAAATCGTTATTAACAAATTGATGGTTTTCATAAACAATTTTTTTTCTTCGAATGTATCTGTTCAATCGTTTTGCAACTACATTTCGCCATAGATTACAGCGTATTTCTTTCACGAGACACTTGTTTATTTGATCACTTGTTTATTAGCATATAGAGTTTAACATTTCAGTAAAAATTGATCTAATTGGGCCCAAATTGATGATATTCAGTTCATATGTCGCACCTATATATTGCAGGTACTTTTGTTTCCTGTGTACAACAGTTTATTCAGAAGTCCTTAGTAAACAAAATAAATATTCGGTGACCAAATGTCGAATCCGAAAAGTTTCCTCAAAAACGAATATTTTGGTCTGATAAATATTGCGCTCCGAAAAGTAGAACCCAAGATATCGTACAGGATCTGTTTGTAGCAATGGATCCACCATTTTGAATCTTTATAGCAAAAAGTGGTTCAATGTAAAGAGTGAAGCCGTTCTAGCTCAAGTTCAAAATAGATTTTTGATTATAGCGATAGATTGGACAATTTACGAAACGTGAAAAACGGTATGGCGCCGGCGTTCAGAAACTACGAGTATATAACTACATTTCATTCTGTTAAGGCATGGATCGCGAGGATATGGAGTAATAAAGATGTAATATATGCAATGCGCATGCTACTTTTTTCGTTCTTTTTCCAGTTTCAGGTAGAAGAATTCGTATACTGTGGACATTATTATTATTTTCACTGCGCTATTGTTTTCTACCATTTTCATTGAGGAGCTTCAGTTGATGTGTTAGTTAAAGAAAAGAAGCTCAGTTGAGTGTTCATCGTTAAATTGTTGATTATATTAAAACCTCGAATATGTTCAACTAAAGTTATTTTTCAATGATTGGGTGTGCGTAAGAAGAAGCTTATCAGAATAAGTTAAGATGATACAAAAATATGATATAATAAAAATTTGAAAAATTAAATTTTTCCATACTCAAGTTTATAATTACCGAATTGAATCATTTCAATATTATTTTAAACTAGCATTTGTTTCAAAAAAGGAAACTGTGTAGTATCTAATAGAAAAACACACGATGTTTTCTTCATTGGATGCTACACATTTTCCTGTATTCACAGGAATAACATTTTAAAATAATATTAAAATAATTAGATGTGCTACTTATAAACACAAGTATGAACAAAATATGATATCAGCTATCAATAAGACTATAAAGATATTATTTCATACAATCAATCATAAAAAAAACTTAAATTGAACAAATTCAAGGTTACAAGATAATCAGCAAATTTAACGATGTGTACCGGGTCTATTTACGTGTACTCATACATCGACGACATTTATATTCTGCAGCTCCTCGATGAGACTGGAAAATAACATAGCTCAGTGAAAATAATAATAATACACAGTAGATGGATTCCCTTAACTGAAATTAAGAGAAACTCAAAAAAAGCTCCGTCTGCATTGCATTTATTACATCTCTTGTACACCCCATACCCCATATCCTTGAACTCGTGCTCGATGCCTTAGCAGTCTTTAGCGCCCCGCCGTTTTCCACATTTCTTATCTATTTCTATTCATATGTATATACGTAATTGAAAATTCAATGACAAATTCTGGAATTGGGCTAGTACGGCTTTATTCGTTACATTATATCGAGTTTTGTTGAAAAAAATCGATATGCGATATCCAGTGTTCTACTTATCGGATCGAAAAAAGCTTTGGACAAAATTTGAGTTTTTGAGAATCCTTTTAAATGCCGCAATGATTATTCCAATCAGATATTTATTGTTATTCATTTTGTTCACAAATGACTTTCAAATAATTTGTTGTGAAAATCAACTTAATATAAACAAATGTCTCGTGAAGAAAGCAGGGAGTGATCTATGGCTAAAATGGCAACGCATTCGTAGGAAAAATTAGGTCATGAACACAATTAAATTGTTGATAACATTTCATTGAAAAGGGCAAATGAGTAGTAGAAGATCTTATATAACGTGTTTTGTTCTATCACCATGCAAAATTTCACATGAATATCTAGCATAGTTTTTGTTAAGCACACATTTCAGACAATTTTTAACTTCACTATCGTTCTCGGCACTACTTTTTACATAAGAATCGACCATACAATCGAGTTTGCCTTAAAAAAACTATTTTGGTCGATTTTTTATCGTATATTGACTGATCTATGAGTTATTTTCTCTACATTGTATCCTCCGTAGTGGTACATTAGAACGAAGATTCCTGGAGACAAAATGTTTGAATATTCCAGGTGCTCTTGAATCCCTCCACAGCCAACGCAACTCAATGGATTCTCATGAAATTGAGTTCAAATTTCCATAACAAAATTCCATCGGAAACTAAGGTTACTCCCGGAAATAGGAAAAAGGGAAGATAAATAGGGGAACTGTTCCGTGAGAAATTAAATGTTATCACATTTTTTCAATCAGAATCGATACAGAATAAATATCAATAGATGAAATATATCGATTACGTCGTTTCAGAAAGTAAAGTATACTTACTTATTCAACATTGAAATTTTGTTCGTGCTTTTTGGAAAATGGTAAAAAAGTGCAGGAATTCAATATTACTCAATTAGAATGTTTAGATATTATGTTATTTACAAACTAAATGCCACTATATTTGATCTATATATCTAAGCATTTGTGCGAAACCTTGATGGAATCGGAAGATATGTCAAATTTGAAACTGTCGAAAAAGTTTTTCTGGTAGGTTGAAAGAGAAATACTGACAACATTCGTATTGTATACAAAACACCAAGTAGAAAATACTGGTCTGAACATATAAAGATGTGCAAGGATAAAAGAAAGAGGGCTACTGACCATGAAAGTTGGATAACATTATCTCCCTTCTTCCGATTCTCATAAACAATCATTTTGTTACAGGACAGTGAACCAACTTTTGTTCGATATTTTATCACTTTCCTCCTGCACGCACAGACACAAATACACACACACCCACACACACACAAGCGTATACATATACAAAGACATACACACTCATGCATATACACATACAGCATACACAGACATGACACATACTCATACACACCCACATACATAATTGATTAATAAGTTAACCAATTTTTATTCTTCGCTTCAGTGGACAATCTTTTCCTGGATAAAAAATACAATATTGACACTATCATAGAACAAATGAAAGCAATCAAGTCTGATAATCCATATATACAAGAAGCTCTTCTACGAGAGATATATTTATTCGAACGAAGGAAATTATTCCCTCCTTCCAAAGCAGAAAGAAGAAAACGAAGCTTTGATGATTACTTCGAACAGATGGGTAACTTTCATTACATTCTATTTATTTCGAAGAACTCGTAATTAGTGACAGGCAGAATCGCATTATATCAATAATCAAATTATGAATGATTTTAAAAATTGGATGAAAAATCGAATTATTTATCAAGGGATTATTTCGTTCAATGTAGCGGAACAAAAGAACTCACAATCTGAATCCGGATACCCTCTCCCACTCGGTCGAAACGGAACAAATGACATCTCAACGTCGTTAGCTAGTGGAAGTTACCTATATTATAATCTAGGAGATACATATTTTGGGCTTGAGGTACAACATGCTAGCATATGTGTTATGTTTTAGCAATTATCAATCTGAGTATTTCATCCTATGTGAGTTGGACCTCCCACCCCGCCCCATTTTGAGTTAGCCGCCCTAGAAAATATTCAATTTTGGAACGGGCTATAGCACTTTGGTGTTTCGTGCTAGTCGAAGGAGGTCCCTAGGCGAGCAATATTCAATAAATGCCAACATTTTTCCCCATGCAGTTGGCAGCTTCAGTTTTGAACAAAATTGGAACGTGGTATAACTCTTTTTGACCAGGCGGAAAATTTTAGTTACGAATGCTGAATTCTCGAAAACCATACGTCAACATTTTCTATGCGTTCATTTCAAAAAATTGGCCAAATCATCTCAAATTGAAAGAAAAATGTTGGCACACACATCAACTTGTAGTTTTTATGTGAAAGAAAAGCTTGTGTGAGTGCCAACATTTTCTTCCATGCTTAACCTCCCGAACCGCCCAAAACAAAATAGTTGAAAATGGACGCATAGAAAATGTTGGCTTATGGTTTTCGAGTAATGAGCATTGGTAACAAAAATTTTCGGGCTGGTCAGAAAACTTTATACCACTTTCCAATTTTGGTCATAACTGGCCAACTGCATGGAGAAAAATGGTGACATTTATTGAATATCGATCGCCAAGGGACCCTATTCGACTAGCACCAAACACCGAAGTGTTATAAACCGTTCCAAAATTGAATATTCTCTGGGGCGGCGAACTCAAGATGGGGTGGGGTGAGAGTTCCAACTCACATAGGATAACATTCTCAGATTAATATTCGCTAAAACATAACACATATGCTAACATGTTATATTTCAGGCCCAAAATATGTATCTATCTCCTAGACAATTACGGTCCAACCCATCTGGGAATTGAATAGTAACCCGCCAACAGAAATTACAATCATTGTACAAATTTGACAACATAATTTTTTAGTAATTGTGGATCATTAATCACTTTATTGTACGTTTCTTACTTACTATCCCCCAGGGACTCAAGCACATTCAATTTGTTATTGTTGTTCCGGATGTATAGAATTATAAAATTATCATTGAAGTTATGGTTTCGCCTTATTAACTTTTTGGCAAACAATTGATCAGTTTTATAATCAATGTCTTTCCAGATAACAATATGTACATTATTCTCTGTTCATTTCACTTGATGCTATTATTTATTATTCACCTCTTAAAACTATTTCTTAATACTGACTTACTATTTCGGATAATTCTTAGTTTTATATCAATTATTTGATGTTATTTAAGATGATACATATTTTTAAGCTATTGCATATAGCTTTTATCGCAGGCTTTGAGCGCGGCGACCGAATCAAGAAAAAAAACAAAAGACAAATACCGTAACGAAAATCTGAAAAAACAAAAAACAAATACCGTAACGAAATATCCTAAGACCCACCACTCCGCCTACCATGTAGCTCGGCCGAGCTTAAAATTGTCGAAATGTTAATTTTGAACTTTTTAAAAGGTCGTGATAGACCCAAAGTGGGTCGAAAACTGTTTTGAATTGGTTAATTTTCGATAAATCGAATGACGTTCACGTGAGAAGCGCGTAGCTCGCGAGTTAGAAAAGTGCCAATTTACGGTACATAGAACGTCTTAACGAGGACTTTTCGCATTCGGTTTTCGCTCATGTCGTTAGCTCATTAACGGGGCCAACTAAATAGCATAGTCTCGGGCCCCAAAATGTCGATTAAATAGAAAAATTTAATTAAAACAGTTTGAGGTATTCTCAGCTGTGACCTACTAGCATCTGACATGCGACGTACGAAAGGAAATTTTCTAGCTACTTAAATATACCGAAAGCGGGTAAAAGCTAGCGGCACATGGCCCAAAATACTTTATTACAGCTGGCGCCGGCCGCACGGGGTTCGAAACAGCCCCAAATTAACAAAATAGAGGTAAAATGTATAAACTCTAACTTACGCGCAGCGAGCTCCTCGAGGATATGTCAAAATTATTACGTTCGTAGCAAATTACATAAGACGTCTGGCTTTCATGCAATTGTGATTTTATACAATTCGAACCTTCTAATTTCGATAGGCGATGTGAAAATCTCAGAGCCGGAAGCGCTATCGAGATCTGAACGTTAAAACTTTCTTATAAAATTGTGTTTATAAGTCAACTGACACTTGTCACCATTGTCTACCGGTAGTAGAGTTATCTACGCTTGTCACAGAATACTCTTCATAGAGATCAAGATGATACTCTTTTTTACTCATAATTCGTGAAGATTTTGAAGGGGTAGTGGATGTTTTTCTGCCCAATTTTTTCCAGTGGCGTAGTGCTATGCAATTGCTTCACCGCGGCAGTCCCCGAGTGCCACACGTTTCATTTATTCATATTGCTCATACTGCCGTTCATTTTTTTTTGTTGGGAGGTGGTTGAAATCCTGTATATGTACCTTATGGTCCTGTTACATCCCATGAGGTAGTGTGGGTGTCCTCGAGTCCCGAACTCAATCACCTCAGATATACCCACTAAATACTCCACCTCGTGTGGCAGGCTCTTTCCTGCAACCAGGGCAGTCTCGATGACAATTGGGCTTGGCAGCCCAGTGCCGCAACACTTTTTCGGGCCATCGGAAAGATTCCGCAGTCGCAGGATTTGAACCCGCGACCAGCAGCCACAGTGATTAGAAGATCGATTCTTCTACCACTGAGCTACCAGGTCCAGCGCCGTTCTCAGTTACTTTTGTTATGAAAAAATAAAAGATTCCCATAACATTATTTGATTCATTAAGACTTATGAATTTTGAATGTTTTTCTGCCAATTCACAGCGTAGTTCCCACATTTATATTATCACATAGATTTTCCTTGGTTCCCACTTGATGATGGCTGATTTTCAACCCATTCCGCCATATCAACGATCTACTGGAAGTGACCACCGTTCCCGTCCACAGCTTCGCAAATGATGATACAGTTCATACCGCTTTCTCAACTGGAGCCACTTTACCTACACTATTGAAAAACATGGAGAAGACGTAGCTGTATCATTGAATATCTTCAAAGAATTTGACCGAGTATGGCACCAAAGCCTTCTTGGGAAACTTTGCGGCTTACTATCGAGTTCAATCACTATCCATGAAGTAGTTCAATAAATGAATATAACATACATGGCCCGCTAGAAATTCAGCGAAATAGCTTTCATGAGTCATTATTAATTCAAGAACAAATTAAATATAAATTATTCATTATTTAAAATCTTCTTGTTTTTTTCTGTTCATTTTCTTTGTTGGAAGGAAAAACATATTTCATATCAAGAATCAATTCTTCTATGAAAATCGGTCAATAAAAAGGTAAAGAGAGATTATCACCAATTTGAAATGTGGGTTGAATAAATTTTTTCTGTTTTTGGTGGGACATGAAATACATTCATAATCAAGAAGTGCCTGTTCAAATACTATTTGGGATGATAATGTGAGCAATGGGTTACCCTCAGCTTGGAGTAAATCTTCCTAAATTACCTAGGTATTTGTCTGTACCGTGTTCTTGAAGTGATGAACTTTCTTGAGAAATGTTGTTTGGCTAACGCTGATTTTTCACCATTATTCTCCTTTATATGGACGAAATGTTCCTTATGTCGAGTTAGAATGTTCCTCCTAGTTTGATCCACATAACATTTTGAACACAACTCTCAATTGATTTTGTAAATTTCGGATTTGTCGAAATCGGAAACTTTATCACAGGTGTTGCCTAAACGGTGCTTCAGCTTGTTCTTACATCCATAAACTGGTTTTATTGCAAATTTAGAAAAAAAAAAACTATGGAATTTATTAATTACTGAATGATGATAAATGAAACTTCTAAATTTCGTTGAAGTATTTGGAGGTAATGGCTCTAATTTGGTTAATTGGTTACGTCTCAATTTCCTTTTTCGTTTAAAAATTAAGTTATTGATTAAAGATTCGTGGTAACCATTGTACAACGCAATTTGCTGCAGTTTCTCAACTTCTTTAATATAATTTTGCTGGCTCAAAGAGACGTTCAATAATCTGTGAATTTGACGGTGTTTTAGCTTGTTCTTACATCAATAAACTGGTTATATTACAAATTTAGAAAACAAACTATAGAATTTATTAATTACTTTCAAATTTTGTTGGAGTATTTGAAGGTAATGGCTCCAATTTGGTTAGTTGCCTACGTTCCAATTTCAATTTTTGTTCAGAAATTAAATTATTGATCAAAGATTTGTGGGGACTATCATTGTCCAACGCAATTTTCTGAAGTTCCCTAACTTCGCAGCTATAATTTTGCTGGCTCGAAGGGACGTTCAATAATCTATGAATTAGACTATTAAGCGGAGCTAGTTTATATTTAAATGGTGTAACTGAATGCGCCGGGGTATACCTTCTTGTTTGAGTGGGTGATTATCATCTTTTATAATGTTAATCTCAAGGAAAAAAAGCCGATTATCTGTTTCTGTTTCTACAGTGAATCTCAGTCAATTTAATTCACTGAGCTTAATAGTCTAGTTCATAGTATATTGAACGTTCTTCCGAGCCAGCAAAATTATAACAACGAGGTTGTTCTGAAGTTAGTTTTTGGTTACTGATAGGAGGCGCCACATACAGGGTTCCATCTCTTTTGAATCGGTCCTAACTTTTTTGCCTCACACTGTATGTCAATAACAACTAGAAAAAATTGTTTTCCCATTTTTTGAGCTTAAGAAAGATATACTTTGTCTAAGTCGCTAGAAGCAATGGTTTCCGTTAAATTGCATCTAAAGCCGACAATGCACGAAAATTATTCAAAAGCTCAAAAGTAACTTATTTGCAAATACAATGTTATAATACTTGAATAATTAAATTTTAATATGAGAAATAATGATCAATCAAAACAGAACATTACGTTTTTAAAAGATGTCCAAATTGTTGCCTTTGTACTTCAATACATTTTACCATTCGTAAAACAGTTTCTCCGTTTCGCAGAGTGCGACGAAAAAACAAATAAAATCTATGACACTTGCCAAACTAATGTAATAATTGTTAGAGGTATTTTGTGTTGTTGCTTAAGTTTTTCATTGATTTTCTTATTGATTTTTCAAAATTGCTTTCAAAAATGGTTCAGTACACTTTCGAAGAATACAGGGACATGATTATGTGTTACGGCGAAGCTAGATCAAATTCTTTCGAAGCTCAACGTATCTATCGAGAAAGATATCCATTACGGCAGATTCCTAATGCTGAAACATTTATTGGCGTGCATAGGCGTTTGGGAGATGGCTGTTTTAAAAAACCAAAAGTTAATAGTGGGGTTTCCAGAAGTCGTCGCACTCTGCGAAACGAAGAAACTGTTTTACGAATGGTGGAAAATAATCCGAGAACAAGCACCGGGAAAACAAGTTCAGCGGTACGAAACGTTAACCGTGAATCAGTAAGACAAATTTTCAATGAACAACTTCTTCGCTCATATCATTTCCAAAAAATTCTATTGGAACATGACTTTTTTCCTCGTGTACAATTTTGCGAATGGTTGCAAAATCAAAGACAAAATAGCATTTCATCAATATTGTTTACTGACGAAGCTGGTTTTACCCGTGATGGTATTCTGAACCTACATAACATGCACCATTGGAGGGATGAATATCCTCATCAAACCGTAATTCGAAGTCACCAATATGGGGTTTCTATTAATGTGTGGGCAGGTATAGTGGACAATTACTTAATTGGCCCATTTCAATTGCCCAATCGATTGACAGGTGCACTGTATCGAAATTCATTGGAGAACGATTTAAACACATTATTAGAGGATGTCCCATTGGCCATTATTGGAAGAATGTATTACATGCATGATGGGCCGCCACTTTTCTCAAGTGGCAAGGAAATATTTGGACAGGAGATTTGGAAATAGATGGATTGGTCGAGGGGGGCCTGTACCCTGGCCAGCTCGTAGTCCCGACCTTAATCCCCTAGATTTTTCATTTTGAGGATTTATGAAAAATTATGTTTATGCTGTGAAAATACATAATGAAGAACAATTATGGCTAAGAATTATGGAGTCGGCAGATAGATTCCGTAATAACCCAGGAATATTTCAAAGATGCCGTCAATCATTAACAAGAAGAATGATAAAATGTATTGAAGTACAAGGGCAACAATTTGAACATCTTTTAAAAACTTAATGTTTTGTTTTGATTGATCATTATTTTTCATATTAAAATTTAATTATTCAAGTATTATAACATTGTATTTTCAAATAAGTTACGTTTGCGCTTTTGAATCATTTTCGTGCATTGTCGGCTTTGGATGCATTTTTACCGGAAACCATTGCTTCAAGCGACTTAGACAAGGTATACCTTTCTTAAGCATAAAAGATGGAAAAACAAAATTTTTCAGTTGATATTGACATACAGAGTGAGGCAAAAAAATTAGGACCGATTCAAAGGAGATGGAACCCTGTATGTGGCGCCTCCTATCAGTAATCAAAAAACTAAGATCAAATTTGAATTCAACGTGATAAAAAACCCTTGTATACTTAATTTCGTCCGATTATCACATGTTTATCCAAAAATATACAAAAAAAAACCAAACAAAAAATTAAAATTCAACACCCTGTATCTTTTGAACGAAGACGTTGAGGACCTACATTCATACGAACTTTTTTTCTTATTTTAGTGTCATCCATCGCCTGACACTATGCACGGTACTTTTTTCTATGTCACCCTGTATAATTCAGTTTACTCTGATGATGGCTACTTGGTAGCCGAAAGGTCCTCAGTACTTCAATAGTATTTTTAGTGGGTAAGGGTGATTATTCTTATCAATAATTTATAGTCAATATTTGAATATAAAGGGAAGTTTAATTCTGGGGATATATTTGACATTTCTAATATAAGAGTAGAAGTTCATCATTATTTGGAAAAGAGTAATTAATTTGTATTTTGTTATCTTTAAGGTTTTAAAAAATATGTATTTCTATTCTATGAGGATTAGGTCTTCAAGTTCAGACAACATTCCTCAAATATATTTGGACAGCACAATTTCTGGTCTGCTCAATGATTACAACCATTTATACGCCGCTTTAACTTCGAAAGAATTAAAACATTGAATTAATTAATTACTTGCGTTTCCATAATTCATTTTTCATCTGAGTTCCTAGAAAGTACCAGAATATGATGTGATTCAGAAAACAATCTCATGACCAAGTATCAAATTATGTAGTTAGTTAAACAACTTTAATTTTCCTAAGCTATGAGGATGTGGAATGAAGTTTTCATGTGGGGAATGATGGCAGCAAACGGACAAGTCTACGAAATTAATCCAATGGAGAGAAAACTAGAAGACGAATCAAGCAACAGTACAAATATTGTAGTGCGGATCAGCTACAACGGTATGTACAGAATATATTCAATAAAATTTCATGCTTCCCTTAAACAGTTGATTTTCTAACATCTTTAGCTTTTAAAATTGTTTCCTATTGTATCGCTAACGTATGGTCCAAAAATGCCGAACTAATTCCATTCCATTCATATGTATATACTTTGTCTTCTAGACTTCCTGGTATTTCCATAGAAAAAACTAAAGTTATCGGAATGATATGAGTAAAAGTTGCCGAACGTATCTAGCTTCTTAGGACGATTATTTTGTACGCTACTCCAATGAGGAAGGAATGCAATTAACAGCTTCAGCTTATTATAATGCAGTCAAATGGGTATAAAAATAGGTCAAACCCGTAAAAACTTGCAAAATGGATCGATTCAGATGGGCAAAGTGCTTTCATTCTCTTCAGAATGTTATCAGAAAAAAAAAGTTGTGCAAATTGTTTATATTGTAACAATTTATTTAATAAACTCATTTTTGAAATAACATGAACGTTTCTGAGAAATGCAAAATTTGACTTAACTATTTTTTGTTATAAACAATTTGTTTATTAACAAAATTAGATGAATTCGACCAAAACTCCGACTTTAGGGTCGTTTTCGGATAATTTTGGTATTATGAGTTCAATTTTATCGTTAATATTGTCGGAAGTATACCCACACATTTGCTAATTTGTTATAAATAAATAATATTTATTATTAAATATACGAATTTGACCAAAATGTCGAGTTTATAGTTGTTGTCGGATAATTTTGGCTTCCTAAATACTATTTTATTGCTATTATGGTCTTTAAACACATACGAAAATTTTTGAATTGTTATAAACAATCATGTTTATCAATAAAAATACGAATTTATTCAAAATATCGAGTTTATAGTTTCGGATAATTTTGGCCTACCAAGTACGATTTCATTGGTATTATGGTCTTTAAATGCATAAATAAAGTTTTGAATTGTTATAAACAAATTATTTATTAACAAATAAAGAAAAAAGGCATTAATTTTTATATAATATGCACACTCGACTTGATTTTCATGACAAAATTGATGAAATGTATTGATATAATGAAAAAATGGCATGCCACTAATTTTAAATAATTGTTTCCCCTTTCATAACAAATCTTCCATACCTCCTTAAAAATTCGAATTGTTATAAACAATTACGTTTGTCAATAAAATACGAATGTGACCAAAATATCGAGTTTATAGTTATTTTCGGATAATTTTGTCCTCCTGAGTACGATTCCATTGCTATTATGGTCTTTAAATGCATACATACATTTTTGAATTGTTATAAGAAAAACATTTATCAACAAATAAAGAAAAAAGGAATGTGACATTTTTATTAATTTTTATATAATATGCACACTCAGAACGTGATTTTTGTTGACAAAATAAATGAAAGGTATTAAGTCTTAATATAATAAGAAGATGGCATGCCACTGATTTTAATTAATTATTTTCTCTTCAATAACAACTCATCCATATCTCTTAAAAAAATTAATATGTTCAATTTTATATATATTTATTGATACTTTGTAATAGTAAAACTCCAAAATTTTTATTTTTTTTCAATTCACGTTTGAAGATTTCCACGAGAATGCATTTAAAGATGACAACGAGAGACAGCTTCTCCTGAAAACCTGGATTATAGCCATCAATAATGATTTTCAACCTCAAATTACATCAAACTGATTCACAGGAAAGCAGAAATTAGCTTACACAAGTATCTATCCCTTTACAAAAAAATTTATTTCTCCCGCAAAATACGTTTCACTCACATATGTTGGTACTGTAAGTGAAAAAATTTGCAGACATTTTATTGAAACATAATCTACAAGTTAGCTTCGAGCCTCAAAATAAATTGTCCTATTTTTTGTTCAATTCTGGAGTATATAAATTAACCTCTTCAGAGTGTGATCCTTATATCGGTAGATCCAGTCGTAATATATAAATTAGATATAAGGAACATTTTCGATCTTTTAGACATATTCATCTTTCTCTAACCATATTTTATAAGCAGGGCACACTTTATAAATTTAGATGGAGTTAAAATTTCACATAACCAAAGTAGGGGTTTTGAATTAAACACTCTAGAAATTTTCAAAGGTGTAAAAACTGATGACAAACAAATTTTGAATGATTAAATGTGTACTACAGCATTCTGTTCGATGTCTTGATTACGTAAAATTTTCCATAATCCTCTTGTGCCTTCCTAGTAAACCTTCGCATTAAAATTTCCTCATCACAATATTAACTCTACCTCATTATCCAATTTCAATTATATTATCCTAGCAATGTATTCCCCCAACCGGAATCCCACCTGTGTCTATAATGTACCACAAATAGCCAAGATTATTCATATTTTCATACATTAGTATCGTTTGAAGATGACACGCTAGTATCGAAACTATAGTCACGATTTATTCCTATAATATATGTGATAAAGAACAAAGTTGAAGTGTTTTATTTTATTATATCAATACGATAAATTATCACAAAGTAGTGGCTTCCAACATTGAATTTTTTAATTCTATTTCTATTAGAAATTTTTCCACACATTAGCTTACTAGAATGCGATTATATATGAAAATAGATCAATCCAGTAGTCAAACCTCACCTCGATAGAAATGTCATAATATAGTTCATGGCTATCTTAATTTGGTAATACAGAGACATTTTAAATTTCGTTCAAATCATATTGGTACAAAATTGTCTTCTTCCTTGGTTGCGAAATTTTATCGTTTTGAAACTTTTCGGTCTGCTCCATCTTTTTCACAAAAACAGTAGTTATCGTCGGAAATGATGAATTATTCGAACTTGTATAACACAGTCATTTCATATAAATATCTGGATGTTGACAAAAATAAAAACACTTACACCTACTACCGGGATATCAAAAATTATCTTGGTCAAGGGTGGTTGTGGAATCTAAAACGTGTGTCTTACTTTACGTTTGAAATAATTATGTCACTGTCACACTGACATCATCAATAACCTACAAATTTCATACCTATTTATTTCAGTTGTAAAACAATAATGAACTACAAATTATGAAATGATTATGTGAACTTTGAACCTTTACAGAGGTCGTAATAGCCACAATCCGGATCAAAAACTGTTTTGAAATAGTTAATTTTCCGTAAATCGAATGACATTCACGTGAGAAGCCCGTAGCACGCGAGTTAGAAAAGTGCAAACTGGTTGTACCTAATACGGCTTTACGACGACTTTTCGCGAGCCATTTTCGCTCCATGTAGTTAGATTTAGTATCGGACCGTGCCCGACGGCCCTTATTTTTTCTATAAATGTCCATTAAATAGGAAAATTCAATTAAAACAGTTTGAGCTATTCTCAGATCTCAGCTACGCGCGTCTAACGTGCAACGTACCAAAAGGAATTTTTGCGCGACTTAAATATACACGAAGCGGGTAAAGGCTAGCGATAGGGCTCAACATATACTGGAGGTACGTTTTGTTGCAGCTGAATTTTTTGTGTTGCGTTCTAAGCTACTGTGGGGGATCGTCTTCCAAATGAAAAACATCTGCAAATATTTTGGATTGACGTCCTCTCTTGTTTATTCCGTGTGTCAACGTTCATCAGTTTCAAAAGTTCCTCCGCTCTATCTACTGATAATTGTTCTCCGCTGAAATAGCAAGTCTCATGATTCTGTGGCCGGCACTTGGAACGTTGAAGTCAAATTCTGGTTAAATGCGGACTTTTGTATCATTTGCTGTAAAATATCATTCTCTTCAATCCCTGAAAACGTCATAAATCTATATGAGCTGTTTTCTTAGTTTATTGACACATTCTTAAGTGATAATGAATTTATTCTTAAACCTGAAAAAAAGGCATGTGTGCTTATATATGATAATTATGGTCATCCCAACCGTTAAAATAGTACTTAAAATTACACTAGTGTACATATATTGATTTGATGGGCTAGCGGCCCATAGACAAATACACTTTATTACAGCTGGCGCCGGTCGCACGGGGCAAGAAACGGCCCTAAATTAACAAGACCGAGGTAAAATGTATAAACTCTAACTTACGCGCAGCGAGCTACTCGAGGCATATGTCAAAACAATTTCGTTGGTAGCTAATTACATAGGACGTCTGGCGTTCATGCAATTATGTTTTTAGATAATTCGAACCTTCAAATTTCGATAGGCCACGTGAAAATCCCGGAGTCTGAAGCGCTAAAGACTTCTGAGTGTTACAATAATCGTATAAAATTGCGAAATTTCGCACTTTTAGGAACTTCAAATTAATTATGACATAATTATTTCAAACGTAAAATAAGACACACGTTTTAGATTCCACAACCACCCTTGACCAAGATAATTTTTGGAATCGCGGTAAAAGTAGGTATTACGATCTTCATCCAGTATCAACTTACAGGTTGATTTCTATGTGGATATTCACGTATTTTCTTGTAGAATATTTTGATAGCATACACCATACTTGGTCGACTTATCGAAATATTTCTTGCTATCATATCTGTGCTTCTACTCACCTGAGTTCTGGCACATATTGACTCATCTCCATTATCCAATTTTTTGATCATCCAATACTCAAGAGAATCTAGTAGATTGGAAAGTAATTTATTGTTTTGTTGCAGTGGAATATCACACACAAGGAAAAAATGTGTCAAGTAAGTAGAAGAAATTGCTTCAAGGAATTCAACAAAAACATGATACGAGATATGTTTATCAGAGCAGGGCAAGCTTTGAGTCAATATTGGAATACATGAATTTGGAGGTTGCTAAATTACTGTCTAATCGGAAGCTGAATTTCATTAAAGCTTTCTGCAATACAACTGGGAAAGGTGTAGATCCTGATTATACTGCAATATAGTCCAGGCAACGAACCGGAAAAAAAAATATAATAAGCTAGAATTTCAACATTTTTTAGCATTTTGTTCCTAATACCCCATAGATCATTCATGACTATCAAGACCGCGGGTACGACCTTCCTACCCCAAAACGAGGTTTCAACCCCTCAGAGGAGCATTCTTATAAAACAATCCAAAAGTTTAGGAAATTAATGAATTAATTAGAATTAGAATGTTTTTTGGGTCGCTGATCACGATTCCGTAGTTAGTTTTTTCGGAAAACTCCTTCCAAATAGGAAATATGGAAAATTTATATATAGCATATAATTCACAATTTTTTAGATTTTTTCGCTCGCTGATCACGACTCCGCTGTAAGTTTTCCCAAAAAACTCTCTCCAGATAGGAAATTCGGGAAATTTGAGATTTTCCTGAGACGGTTATGAATAATAAAGTATAATTTTGTTGCAAAAATGACCTTTAATAGGTTTTGTTGGGCGGCTGATCACGATTCCGCTGTTATTTTCCCACAAAAAACTATCTCCAGATGGAAAATTCGGGAAATTTGAGATTATCCTGAGACGATTATGAATGATTACTACTCCGCTGTTATTTTTCCAAAAAAACTCTGTCCAGATAGAAAATTCGGAAAATTTGGGATTCTCCTGAGACGGTTATGAATGATAAAGTATAATTTTGTTGCAAAAATGACCTTCAATAGGTTTTTTTGGGTCGCTGATCACGATTCCGCTTTTATTTTTCCACAAAAAACTATCTCCAGATGGGAAATTCGGGAAATTTGAGATTTTCCTGAGACGATTATGAATGATAAAGTATAATTATAAAATTTCCCGAATTTTCCATCTGGAGAGTTTTTTGGGAAAAGTAACAGCGGAATCATGATCAGCGACTCAGAAAACATACTAGGTGTCATTTTTGTAACAAAATTATACTTTATTATTCATAACCGTCTCAGATAAATCTCAAATTTCCCGAATTTTCCATCTGAAGAAAGTTTTTTGGGAAAAATAACAGCAGAATCGTGATCAGCGACCCAAAAAACATACCAGGTGTCGTTTTTATAACAAAATTATACTTTATTATTCATAACCGTCTCAGGGAAATGTCAAAGTTTCCGAGTTTTCCATCTGGAGAGAGTTTTTTGGTTGAAATAACAGCGGAATCATGATCAGCGACCCAAAAAACATACTAGGTGTCATTTTTGTAACAAAATTATACTTTATTATTTTAACTGTCTTAGGAAAATCCTAAAATTCCCGAATTTTCCATCTGGAGAGAGATTTTTGGGAAAAATAACAGCGGAATCGTGATCAGCGACCCAAAAAACTTTCTTGAGGTCATTTTTGCAACAAAATGATAAATTATATTTTATATGTAAATTTTCCAAATTTTCCATCTGGAGAGAGTTTTCCGAGAAAACTAACTGCGGAATGGTGATCAGGGACCCAAAAACATACTAGGGGTCATTTTCGGCTCTTAATTCATTAATTTTCTAATCTTTTGGATTGTTTTTATAAGAATGCTCCTCTGAGGGGTTGAAACCCCGTTTTGGAAGGGTAGAAAGGTCGACCCCTGTGGTCTTGATAGTCATGAATGATCTATGGGGTATTAGGAACAAAATGCAAAAAAATTTTTGAAATTCTAGCTTACCGTATTTTTTTTATTATGGCCTTTTTCCCGGCTTATTGCCTGAACTAATAGTCTAACCCCTGATTGAAACTAAATTTCTAATAGTAGTTCCTCACTGTTTAAACATGATTCTATGGTTCCAAAATAAGCTCAAAATGTCTAGTATCTTCGAGATACTTACAGTTAAGTAATTTATGTATTTCGTAACAATATTTTATAGTATTCGGGATGATATTCTGTGAACTGCGTATGCGAGAGCCTCGAAGCCAAACTAGAATTGGTCTACCGATAATATTAACGTTCCAAAGTTTCTCCAGTGATGATTGCTTCCAGGATTTCTTCGAGGTTCTCAAAATAACAATTAATGGTTTCCGTCACTAATAGGGATCCATTTCGGTTTCGGTTTCCTGATACAGATAGCAACCTGAGGAAGCCAAATCCGGCAAATAGGGTGATTGCGGCAGCATTTGTTCTGCCAATCTTCACTCAACGACATGGTTTTCCATGCATCAATGCGATGATACCATTATGAATTTTTCTAACCAAGATGCGTAAACTGGTCCTTTTTCAATGTAACCAAAATGTAATCGATAGATCATCATATTTCCAGCAACTGTTTGAATTGCAGTTTTATCCCACAAGAATAAAATTCCTCCATTTAGCAGAATAAATTGATATGACTTGATGACAGGTTAGTAAACTTATACTATGCGCAATAAGCAAAAAAAGGTTTGTTTGATGAGTAATAATACTAATAACTAATAATTCATGAAAAAATATTTATTTCCTCCAGTTCACGACCTTGTTGAAGCAGGATACCCTCTTGACAGTCTCATTCTCCATATGCTGGACATCAAGACATTCAATGTGTATGTGGCTAATGCGATTGAACAACAAATACTACTTCTGGAAGAAGCGAAAAAAACGCATCACCAGACGAAACGAGACATAGACTTTTATGGTAAAATATATTGAATTTTGATATTTTAAACAGTATCCTCAATTTCCATGATCCATTGAATAGAAAATGTTATTCATTGAATACATATTTTGAGATCGATAAAACATGTCTTGTAGTCCAATCAAAAATGTGAAAAAATAGGGGTCATTACTAAAATCTTTTAGACCGCACGAAAATGCAAAATTCTTTCTGCATCGTGTTCAGTATGGCTTGAACATCATAAGTCAGAGAAAAGGGGACTCATGATTATTACTATTAACAAACAATTTTCAATTAACAAATAAAATGTCTTTTATAACAAATGGAAAATTTGGAAATTGGTATCAGGGTTTCTTTTGATCCGCTGAAACCGAATATGAAGTTGAAAAATGGAAAATTGGGCCCGTTTGCCAGAAAAGCAGGCAAAATTTACCAAATCTTAGCAACAAACAACATTTTTTAATTATTTCTCGGTAGTATTGAAATAATAAGATGCCGTGATGTGTCTCGGTTCAATTTTCACTAAAAGAAGGAACATTCTGGAAAATTGGTGTCTAACCATATGTTTACGTGGTCGCCGAGTATTATTCTCTAATCACAAAATCAAATCCGACGATAGTTTTCCAAAAACTCTGAAAAATTAAAATTTGCCATTTCTACAAGACAAACTTTAATTATTTTGTTTTTCGAAAAATTTTAGTTAGTGTTATTGGAATAATGAGGTACCGTGATGGTTGTCGGTACCAATTTTACTGAAAGAAGGAAAATTCTGGAATATTAAGATCTCCGGAAAACTCCGGAGAAAAAGTTTTATAAAACTTTAATATTAATATTTTTTTCAGAAATGCTGTGAAAGATCCATATAAAAATGATGATATGACTCGGTCATATGTAAAATAGTCTCTTCTTTCATATTATCAAAATCAACTTTTTTGAGAAAAAATTCACCACAAACTCGCGAGCTGAACATTTCTTCCGGAAGCACATACGTTAATTTGATTTACATAATTTTATTTTCGGTTACTAAGTTCCCCGGTTGTTACGGTCTTTATTTCAGATTTCTTTCATAACGGATAGTGATAAATATGATCTTATTACAATGTAATAATAATATAGTGTGCGTCTTTCTAGTTCACGCGTTCCCAATTTTTCATATAAACAACAATCAAAGAAAATAAATATTAGATTCAGTAATTGGAACGTTTTATTTTGTTCTACTGCACCAAAAAACTATTGTCAATAGTTTAAAATTCAATGGAACTAACAGAAAAATGTTTTTCAAAATAAAATTTTTTAATACAAATCGTCCACGTGTTTTATAAATAAAAATAGAAAACAGGACGTGATCTTACGGCCGCATTTCATATACTATTGCCAGCAGATCCTTTCCCTCCACACTCAAAGACAGCTGCTATGTTCTCCGTATGCGTTACAAGTGTCTTTGACTGAGTGCAGTGAACTTTCTATTAAGCCTGCTACCATCTCATAAAATACCAATACTAATATCAAATATATATTTATAATAAGGAAAACACTGTTGTTATGGGTGCTAAAAGTACCATATCCAAATTTTCGAATTCGTAACACCAGTAGTCTCCACATTGTTTAACGCACTCATGCATAAACACATACATAGATATCATATCAAAAATAGTCTTACATGGATTTATAATGGCGGATATTCTGAAGAATTACAATGAATAATATCTCCCTCATACTACGTATAGTGAGGGGTATAATAAAAGAGAATTGAAAACGATCTTATGGGATTTGATATTTGTTACAGATGGTCCCGGTTTTCTATTTAAAAAATGATGAAAGTTAGACTAAAGCATATATCATCATATGGCTGTCTCCTGCGAATGTCTTGTGTTCTTGCTTGAAACTAATTATACAACAGAACTATAATAGTGTACTTATTGAATAATATATATTACTGGACATGTGTTTTTATTTCATTGCATTATTATTGATTTGTTCCTAACATAATACAGAAAGTAGTAGTTCCCTAATCCTTATATAATGATTTAATGAACAAACAATCGGAACTGGTAATCGAAGAAATCCTTATAACAGAACAATTTTTGTTATGTGTTCAAATATGTATTAGAGTGAAAAATGATTCACAACGCCTGGAATTTCCTATCTCATCTATGGAGCTATATAAAAAATTATCAAAAGTTGTTGACGAAAACAAAAACAATAGGCCAGAGTTGATCATGGGAATAATAATATTCTCACTCCCTTTGGAATATTTCGACCCTCACTTGTTTCTACATCTTCGGTATGCAGTAAAGGACAACTAAGTGTGGACCAGAAAACCAGGAGTAATATTCACTTAATTCATATGCGAATCTTCATATCAAAAATTTGAAATACTCAATTAAAATCAGAGAAATATCCAAGATACCAATATGTTAGGACAGTAGATAGATATTGTGGCGCAGTGTTGCCATCGGTAGGGAAATTTCTCCAGATCTGGGGAAATATCATATGCTTATAATTTTTTTCCCTAGATTGACGGGTGAAAATAAAATCTGAGTAAACCTAATTAAAATTATTTTCAAACTATCACTACAACAGTTGAGAGTAAATTTTCTACTCATTCCCAAGGATCGCATCTTTGGAGCAATATAAAATTTATTAAGAATTGCTGACGAAAAAGAAAAAGATAGTTCAGAGTTGACCATGGGGATAATAATCTTCACACTTCCTTTGGAATATTCCGACGCCTCACTTATTTCTACATTTTGGTATGCAGTAAAGGACAACTAAGTGTGGACCAAAAAACCATGAGTAATTTCCATTTAATTAATATGCAAACCTTCATATCAAAAAATTGAAATACTCGATTGAAATCAGAGAAATATCCAAGATACCATATGTTAGGACAACAGATAGATAGTGTGGCGCAGTGTTGCTAGGGAAATTTCTATAGATCGAAGGAAAAATCACATGCTTATAATTTTTTTCAACAGATTTATGGGTGTAAAATTTAAATTTTAGGAAACCTAATAAACATTTTTCTCAAACTCTCACTACAACAGTTGAGAGTATATTTTCCACTCGTTCCCAAGAATCGCATCTTTGGAGCAATATAAAATCTCTTAAAAGTTGCTGACGAAAATGAAAATGATAGCCCAGAAATGTCCACGGGGATAATAATATTCTGATTCCCTTTGGATATTCCGATGCTTTACTTATTTCTACATCTTCGGTATACAGTGAAGAACAACTAAGTGCACTTAATTAATATACAAATCTTGATATCACAAATTTGGAATACTCAATTGGAATCGAAGAAATATCAAAGATATCAATATGTTAGGACAATAGATAGATGGTGTGGCACAATGTTTCCATTGGTAGTGAAATTTCTCTAAATCTGGGGAAAAATCATATATTTTTTTCCTAGATTTATGGGTGATAAATCAAAATTGTAGCAAACCTATACTCATCACACAATCTTATGATATATAGGGGAATAACTGAAATTTGCAGACTGATTCAGAACCGACCGAAGAACTACCGATGTGCCAATCACTTGTTATTTGTTGTTGTATTAAACTGTTCTTGTTTTGACGTATATCGCCAATTGCCATTATTATGATCCTACTTCCTACTTGTTCTTGTTGATGGAGGGTTGGTGGTAGGTGGTAGCTATAATATGTAATACGTAACAGATTTAGTGACTGAACTTTTTTGAAATGGATTCTGTAAATTACTATTATTATTGTCATTAATAAATCTAAGAATCTAGGAAATATCTAGGGAATTTCCCTATTTTTTTCTAGAGAATTTCAAATCTAGGATGTGGCAACGCTGGTGTGACGTCAGAACCTTACATTTAACAATCGTATTTTATTATATTTATTCATCTAACGTAGGCCTATTTCTGCTACTACGGCTAACAACCGACGTCCAAGAGCCAAGATTCATCTTCAATATCTTGACTATTTCCAAGTGTATTTTTAACACACAAAGGATGTTTTTTGTACAGCCTGAGATATTTACGACATGTATCGAGAAAATACTCAACCGTGACCCGGGTACAAGACCGGGTCACCAGAGAAATTGGAAAACACTACCGAAGGCTGTTCTATTCCGTATTTTGAATCTTCATCAACTTGGTCTCCATGTTTATGTAACTTTGTTATTTCTGAAACGATTTCAGGATGAAAAAATTATTATGGAATAATTTTCAACGACATTTTATATCAAAATATATAGGATGTCCAAAATAAGTATTTCAATCCACAATCGGTTAGAGATTATAATTAGAAATTTAACTATACTGGGTTTGATGGGACTATGGAGCTATAACTGAATTCCTGATATATATGCTTAGTGAGTGTTAAGCATTGGGTGACTTGGATTGTGGTTGATATTTGTTATATAATTTTCAACCTATTTATCGTCTAGAAAAATAGTTTAGGCTAGTATTGCCGCTTGGAGAATAGATAAAAGTTACTCTTTGCCAATCATTTGATTTGGTAACTGATTTTTGTATGAATGTTTCACATTCCTTAAGATACTCTTCACATTTGTGTGAATATAATGAAAAAATTATTTATTTCATTATATTTCCACAACTAAATGATATTGAAATTAATAATGTTTATAAGGTAATATTATTACAAAATCAAATTTTTCGTTGCTGGAAATCGAACTCGAGCCTACGGAGCAGTGGGAGCCGAGTATCTTACTCCCTAACTTCAGTTCATCGCGCCGTTTGTTATAAACAGTTGATGGCAATCATTTGGTGATCGACAAACAGATAGACAGTTGTTTGAAGTTCGTTGGAAAATACTATGGTGAAGGAATTTTCGGTTTCCGACTTTATTCAACGATTTTAAAAATACCTTGAATGAATGCAATAAGCCCTTAGGACTTAGTCAACGAAGAGTATAAATAAGTTATTCCGATTCCGAAGAGTATAATGATGTTCATGTATATGAAAATGTATGTTGTCACAATGAAATTATCAACAGTGGTGATGTCTGCATGAAGTATAATAAATACTTGATTGATTTCAGAGGAGTTGCAATTTCGCATTCTATTTCCAATTCAACTGCTTTTAACTCTCTAGGTAGTGAAAACAAATGGTCAAGTGGATTACTATGTAACTCAGGTACTGATGGGCCACGGATGTTTCAGGAAGTACTTGTGTAGATTTAAAATAGTCGAAAACGAAAAATGTGTATATTGAGGAGCAATAGATACTCCTCATCATACTATTATAGATTGTCCCAGATAGTCAGCAGAGAGAAGAGGTATAAACGACCTCCAGAATAGAAGGATAAATCTAAGAACTATTGTAAATAACATGATCCAGGATGAAAGGACATGGATTGTCTTCAAAATTCTCATGAGACGGATCAAAAGATCAAAGAAGAGGATGAACATGAACAGTAACGGTCTAATCATTGTGGAAAAAACTTTCCTCTTTGATGAAGACTCAATGAAGAAGCTTCTGCGCTCAGTTCTATCCGACGACGGACAAGCTACTTGTCCTAGGATATAAAAAGCCAGAAACAACTTTGCGAAACAAATGAAGAGTCCATCAACGAGGCAGTCCATATTCTGAAGTAATGCGAAAAGAGGTTCAGGGATATGGATGAAAGGAGAGGTTTTAGCAGGTATCTTCGCTTTTTAAAGTGAGTCCTGCAGTACCAGGAGTAATAGATCAAAAGCTCCTGGTGTGCATTAAGTATTAACTCTCCACAGAAAAAAAAGATAGTTGAAACAAGAAAATTTGTTGTTACTGATTTTATTGGAGTATTACGATTGTTTTTTTTGCAAATAAATCCACAAAGTACCATATGTTATCTCCTTTGAGACATTGTTATATAATCAACTGTTACAAAAGAAATTGCGTTCTTTATTTATTATATCAAATAATACCAATTATTTGTTGTCTTGAATCTAATTTATAAACAGTTGTAGTGTTTTACCAAATGTTGGAAGAGAAAGTAACTGTATGTAATTATAAGAAATAAGTAAAAGTAACATTGGATATCCAGCTTCTTCGAGGCCTACTCGCCGAAACTGGAACTAATAGGCAGTGTTGTGTAAAGTCATCCACATGCTGACAAGTGAATGGTTTATTTATATCTCTAATTTAATAAAACAAGTAGGTTTTTGATTTTGTATGGAATTTTTTTTTCAGAAACCAAATTGTGAAGCATGTTTCAGTTTCTCAAATATCATTTAGCACATCCAAATGATACAATGATTATTTGAAGCTGAGATAGAATAGTTGTGTGAATGAGAATTTCGTGAAACAGCAGTTTGCTTTGAAGAATTGTCGTTTTTGATTATCACTGGAAGCACAGTATCATCAGGTTTTGCTTAATGTCGGTTGAAAGAAGAACCAAAAGTATAAAAAAAGAATTTTTCGGGAATTTCGAATTCATTCGTGAAATTATATCGTATATAATTGATGTAATGTGAAAACTCCAAAGAAAAATTATTCAGGCATTTCAGAACTGGATATCCGTGAGAATTCAAAATTACCCAAGCACGATGAATAAATAGTTGACTTTATGATCAGTTCATAAACGCCTCTGCACGATATGCGTAACATTATTATTATCATTTGAGTCGTTCGCTGCTTTATTTAATTTATCAAATTCAATTATTGACTCCAAATTATTATAAGCAAAACAATAGCAGTAGGAAGTTCCACTTAGATGTTATCTATAAAATTAATTGGATTTTTTTGTTATTTATGGAGTCCCAGCAATCAAACTGGATCATTTAGTTGTTTTCAATACAAGAAAAATGAACGCCATAATATGTGGACTATTTCTGATTGCAACAATTTTTGTGTTATCTGCGGCAGGGGACATAGAAGTTCGTAAGTATTACAATAACATGACCTCATACATAATAATTAAGATCAGTAAGCCACAATTCGAGATGCTTATAACATAACACAAAAACCAATTGATAAAATAGGATACAGAATTTGTGTGATTGAAGGGGTAACAAAACCGTTATCCGTGTTTAGACATAAACTGAGTATTGCTATCTATTAACACAGAGTGAATGTTAGTTGATAAATTGCTTTGATGATGTCGCTATGTATCGGAATAATTGCAAGAATAATACGCAGTTTGTGTTATATTTAATTTGTTTTTAATTTCACTATGTTACAAATTTTTGAATTATTACACTTAAATATTAGAGTCAAATGAAAAAAGAAAAGACATTGCTCACAAGTTCTAATGTATTTATATCATTGTCATGACAAAATTGGATAATATTAAAATTAAAATTTTGGAAACAAAATGATAAGTGAAACTTTTGAATTTTATTGGAGTATTTGAAGGTAACGGCTGTAATTTGGTTGTTGAGAAATTAAATTATTGATCAAAGATTTGTTGTAACCATTATCTAACGCAATTTGCTGAAGTTTCTAAACTTTGTTGTTATAATTTTGCTGGCTCCAAGGGACGGTTAATGATCCATGAACTAGACTATTAAACGGAGATATTTTATATCTAAATGGTGTAGCCGAATCCGCTGGGGTATACTTATTTGTTGGAGTGGGTTTTCTGTATATGTCGAAATTCAAGAGATTATCATCTTTTATAATGTTAATATCAAGGAAAGGAAGCTGATTATCTGTTTCTATTTCGACAGTGAATCAAATTGGCTATTAAATGTATCCAAAAAGCCATGTAAATCAAAATCTACACTTGTAATTGCAAAAATGTGATAAATATATCTATACCAAACTTTTGGGAATTGATTCAATTTTAAGTTCGCTTAAAAAAATATCGGTCAAAAAAGGGAAGAGCGGATTGCACATTCGCTTGTTTGAAAGCCATATCTTCAGAATGTTCATCTACTCAAGGATTGAAATATTTGTAAATAGAGAAACAACTTCAAATAAAACGAGAGTATCACCAGGTTCAAGTTTGGAATCCTCCAATTTTGCAACGTTCCAAAGAATTTTTCACAGACAAACTTGGTGCGTGTTTGAAGCATCGACATATACATATGGACTGCGCGTGGCAATGATAAGCGCGGGTAGTGCCGGCGTGAGAGAGGGGAAAACGAAGAGGACTTATACTGTCTTTATCTACTTTATCTATCGCGTTTCTATTGGCCGCTGCGTTGCCATGGAAATGCAACATGACTGTAGCTAGTATGTTTACGTCCCGAGCCGATAGATAAAGACAGTATTAGTCCTCTTCGTTTTCCCCTCTCTCACGCCGGCACTACCCGCGCTTATCATGGCCACGCGCAGTCCATATGTATTATGTCGATGGTTTGAAGTTGCTAAATTCCTTCACTAACCTTTTTGCTATGTTATACGTGAGACAATTATTGTTTGAAATGATTGGTCTCATGGAATTCCCGGATTTATGAATCTTAGGTAAGCAATAGAGTCTAGGAAAATTAGGATTTGACGGTCCATTTTTGTACACGATTTTAATGATTTATAGACTAGTTTAACGCATTTTGATAACGGATTACTGGTAATCTGTCTATAGAGACCATCACTTATTAAGGTATTTAACGAATTGTGATAATCCTCTTTGCCCATTATTACGAGGGAATTATTATTATCTGCTGTTAAGTAATAACAGTCTTTCCCTTCCAATGATTTTACAGATATTATTAAAGTTATTGAAGGAACTTTCATATGATTTATTTGAATGTACAAGAATTTTCTTGCACTTGTCACGAAGAATAACAGCTTCATCTTGACTGTTGAGAGACGGAATAGTATTTTCAATATCATTAAATAGATCCTCCGTAGGTAATTTCTTAGAATCAATTGTACAATTCAAACCTTCATTTAACAAACTCATTTCCATTGAAATCAACATCGGTTTACTTCTCTAGAAGTTTTTGGAAACAATTATTGGAATTTATGGTTGATTGATTTAACTTTTCTACTGGTTTTTGCCGAAACTGCTCGATAATTCAGAATGAAAGGACTCGAATTCGTATGACGTTGTCACAAAAGCTAATTTTGAATGTAACCAAAGGTTGAAAATGATCTAGTTTATATTTGTTAATGATTTCCGATTTTAACCATCTTTTTTTGCATAGAAAATGATTTTATCTATTTTCGCTTTCGAACAAGTATATATTTTATTGAATTTTGGGAAAACGTTATTTGAGAAAATCTTTAAAGAAACGTAAATCTATTTTTATGTAGTTATATTAGTAATGTACCCAATGGGGTTATTCTCCAACAACCTCAATAGATGTAACATTTTCCGTTTCCTGACATTATCAACTGCAATATATTTGTTTCCCTATTATCTGGAATAATACATTTTATGATCTGAAAGTATGTTGAGTAGGCTATATATCATACATCTATAATACTCAAGCTAATGTGCAAGAACGATTATGCTCAAAATGATATCATAATATACAATTTCTGTCCCATTCAGAGTTTTTAATTCTTGATATGATATTTTCCTGAAAATATTTTGTGCCATGTTAGTTTCTCAATTTATTTTCTGAGGATTCAATATGGAATATTAATATAACAAACATATATATTCCGTAGCTGAATCTTTACATTTTTCCCCATGAAGTTGGTTCATCACTTTTTTTTCCTTATAGATCATGATTTGAGAGTTGCACGAGAACTTAGAGGTAAGTTTGACATATATATTTTATTATCACTAAAGATTTCATTGTAACATATAGCTCGTAGAGTGATGCTTTGTCATGTTTGGCAGAATAATTAAACAACGTGAGCAAATTAAATTAGGCAGGATCAAACTATATTGTTCAACCTTGGAGGTGTTTTCCAATTCGGAAGGTAGTTAATTCGATTGTAAATGACGAACGAGTTGTAAATTCATTAAATTTAATTTGTTGTTATTTAGAAAAGACGCGCTCTGTGGTCCTGCAAAAATACAAGGCGGCTGCAGACGCATTTCATTAATCGAAATCATCTATTCTTTTCTAAATTACATGGAAACACTAATTAACAATTTTTAATAAAGATAATAAACAATTATCGAAACGTCAAAGAGAATTTGTATTCTATTTTCAGTCTATCTAAGAACTATAAAATACCAAGAAAGCATAACATACATTCCAAATGGTTCTAGAATATAAATAAAATATATTGGATCTTAAAAACACAAGTCAGCTGCAGACGCATTTATTTATGATAAGCATTACATATCACTACCATATATTCGTCAGGGTCACACACGTAGGGTGGTTATATTAAATTTGTATTTATTTATTATTTATCGAATAAAAATTGCACCTGCAGTCATGGTACTGAATCGACAATACAAATATGTATTTTTTCTACAAACGTAGAAGTATGATTAATTGTAGGCACAGTTAGAAATAAGTAATGTCCAGCATAAAGGTGAGGTAAACTTAGAAATTCAGTAATATTGGCAGGCTTCTTAGCAAATATATTAATTTCAACTGGAGGCCTGACAAATTTATTCTCAATGTACCTATTACATGGAAATTTTTGGATGATTAGAGTTCGCTGGATGAAGAGCTATATACTGCCACGCGCCAGCTTCTTGGTAAAGCTGAATGTTTTAAAAGAATATTGGTTTGGGGGTGAGAGGCATGGCGTATCGCTGAGGATTCTTGTTTGAGATATATTAAATGTAATTTGAAATAAACAACTAACTCAATAGAATTTATTGAAACAAATTAACAGATAAAAATAAAATACGACGCTATTTAAAATGAGTACATCAAATTTTGTATAGCATAAATTGATTAATAAAATACAATGATAATTCATTTCAAAATTTGTTTAGTTACTTTAAAAGACATGATGAGGAATAGTTCTGAAATCAGTTTAATTAAATCATTAATTCTCCATTTAATGTGAATGAAAAAACATTACTTACATTATTAACATCGATGCGTACACACGCGAGAAGAAAGTTCGAATATTCCACTTTTCCTATGTCGGTGGCTTATATTGACTTTATTGATGAAATCAAGCAATTTAGGATTCACTTGGTAAATGAACTTGTCCGGCAGAATAATGAACCCTAATGACATCACAGTTCTACTTATAATTTGCAATATAAAAGTATCTGGGAATGAAATTAACACCGACTGACAGGAAATGGTTCGAAGTAAGTTTTGTAATAGGATAAATTGAAATAAATTATCTGAAAGATTATATAGGAATAAAAATGATTTACAATATTGAAGAAAAATAAAGATTGGTAATAATTGAATTCGGTAAAATCAGAAACGTGACAATACTTTTCATAATAGTTCAAATAAAGGGTGATTCAATTTGAATTTCGATATGAAGGTATTAAAAGAAACACGGAGGAATTGTAAAATATGAGGAATGTTCAATTTCCTCCTCAGGACAGATCATTAGAATTATGTATGCAAGATGATGTCATGTAAATGACCGCGGCGGCTCATGTGGCATGAAATGAAATCTGTTTGTGCAAATTTTTGATTACTCTGCGGCACAAATCAGGTTGTACGCCGGCTGTTTCGCGTCTGATCTACCGTTTCAGCTCTACAATGGTGTTCGATTTATTCTCGTAGACTCTGCTCTTCAGATACCCCACATAGAAAAATCTGCGGCAGTGAAAGTGTGCCACATCGCTAAAGTTGATTTTCATTAGAATGTACGTATCCACACTCGGGTAACACACGGCTTGTTGATTGTTTTGAGACTTCAATTTTTGTGTTATTCGGGGTTTGAATGGGTGTAACTTCAAATCTTTTCTTGGAATTCGCTGTGTAGAGAAACACGTAAGACCCAATTGCAGCGATCGATGACGGAATCGATGTGTTTGAATTTTCGGGCACACTCTCGGGAATAATTGCAATATTTTTCCAAACGACTTCTACAAGCATGCCGAAGGGTTTTAAGGTCAGCTACGGATCCAGTTTGCTTGAATTTTCGGATCACATTCCAAATTGTCTTCTCACGTCAAAACATTCACATAAAGCACGAAATGCACTTTTCCTCGATCGGCCATTTTCATAATAGGCTTGGATAATTTTAACACGTTTCTACATCGTATATTGCTCCATGAGTATTTTTGTTTATGTTTCTAGGTTAGAAATGTTGGATTTTCAAAAATATTCTATATTGTAATCTGGAAATTAAATTTAAGTCACCCTATATAATGTACCAGTAATAATGGAAAATCGTTGAACATTAGTTTTTGTGTCTGGTATATAGACAACTAGTGAAGTTCTCAAATATTGGAAGATAATGTCACTAGAGGATCGACTTAGCTGTTTCTCCCGTGGATGTTGTACCGTGATATCAAAGATTATCTTGGTCAAGGGTGGTTGTGGAATCTAAAACGTGTGTCTTACTTTACGTTTGAAATAATCATGTCAGTGTCACACTGACATCATCAATAACCTAAAAATTTCATACCTATTTATTTCAGCATGAGGATGCGCGTCAACTTGTGCATCGAACAAAACGGGGGACATTTCCAACAATTACTGTGATTTAGTTTTTCTTGTTACTAAAACCATTATTTCATAATTTGTAGTTCATTATTGTTTTACAACTGAAATAAATAGGTTTGAAATTTGTAGGTTATTGATGATGTCAGTGTGACAGTGACATAATTATTTCAAACGTAAAGTAAGACACACGTTTTAGATTCCAAAACCACCTTCGACCAAGATAATTTTTGATATCCTGTTATGATTAGTAGTCAGAGAGTAGCGGAGTAAGCGTACGGAAAGGGAAGCTGTTTGCGGACATTTTGAGCAGAGCATATTCATGCATTTGACCAAAAGAGAGTGGATTCGAACTGGATTATTGTCTCAAATAACTCTTTCATTAGAAAACTCCAAATACTCTTATATATAATGCTAAGGACGAAACCAATAAATATAGTAAACCTGGAGTTTATAAGATGAATTAACCAGACTGTGATAACTTGAACTTGTTGCAATTCCAAACTTAGAAAGAACATTATCAATCTTTCATACTTAACAAAGCAGACTCAACCTTTGCTTACCATTTTTTACAAACATGTCATACCTTTCCTAATTCATATAGCCTAAGTATTTTACATAATCAAACCAAAGGTTTCAAATTGCATACGTTGGAATAAATAGAGACCCATGAGGTGTCAAAAAATATCCTAAATGATCAGGTAGATCTTGTAATAATCTGGAATGCTGGTATTTGGGAGCAATTGAATAAACTTATTTATATGGTTATTGCACACAAGGCAGGTATACCAAGTCCAGCTCAAGATATTACTAGGTTATGTTTGTTTACTGTTCCCTCAGGTCAAAGCCTTATGGGATCATATGCTGCTACGGAGAATGGAAACCTTGTTGTAACTATGCTAGAATAGCTACCCTTACTATGCAACTCGAGGCTTGCGGAGGGTGATAATTGCAGGGTTGCACTACAAGGCGTGCCCTGTCGTTGGTAGAATGGATTATATTTAGCTGCCACCAGTTCCCTTTTGAGATGTTTTAGAGAATAGTTCAGGGAACGAAACTAAACTCGAAGGAGTTCCTCTCCAGTAGCACTTGGTATAAAATTGTTTAGTAGCGGGGCCTTTCCTGGCCGATTTATATACTAGGCTAGTATGACAGCTTCACGTTGTTGAAGATGTTCGGAATGACGATCACGACAGGACTGTTCTCTTCCACTATAACGTTATCTAAGGGACGGTGTATCAATGAAGAACAATGCGAACAGTATAAGTTGTATATTGGGAAAAAGTATTCGTTTACAAAAACGATAATAATAATTAACAAATATAGACACTAAGTCCCATTCATATATACATAAAGAGGAAAATATGACGAATGGTCAACAAGAAACAAAAATAAAAATTTAAATTAATCGAAATTAATTTGATGCAAGTTTCTGAATGGTTTAAATAAAATATATATAATAAATTGATAAAACTTTATCAAGTATGATCAATCAGTGAATTATTGATTCGCCTGATATAACGTAGCCAGAGAGTTGTTTCTTTGCAGGCTAACCTTACTTTTGAATTGAATATACCACTCTGATGGAGTAACTAAGGTTATGAAATGGACCAGAGGGGCCACTGATAGTAAGGTTGAGATTCCAGAAGGGTGATTCTCTAACAAACAGCTATGTTGCCTTTTTTTTTGACAACTACCTGGTTCGCTTTGTATATATTGATCTATTAAATTGATTCAACAAATTTGACAATATAATGAAAATCCTAGTTTTCAAGATGAACTCTTAACACTTTCTCTTAAATTCGCCGCTGATGGCTGTCTCAGTAGGGGTTTTTAAGAAACCTTCAAATTCTAAATAAAATACCCTTATTACAACTTTTAAATAATGATCCTTCCCAATAGTCCCACAAATAATTAGGTAATTGACTTTACACCTACGATAACCCTAATTTCAACTATACCTATCTTAAGTAGGTCTCATACATGTACTACCAAATATGAGAAATTCGGCAGATGGATCAATACACTTCTATTACCTCAAAATACTCTATTAATGGTTACAGTCCTCTATATACCAACACAAAAACGAGAAAGGGGGGTGATGACCTCAAAATTCTTGGTTTACTTCAGACTAAATAGCTTGTTCTATAGACTTACCCTGACTCAGTATTTAATCCTTAATCCACCAAGTAAACTTTTGACACTTGAGCTTACACTTCACGGCCTACACAAAATGTATTACGCGACGTCTTTTTGTTAAGTTAAAATTACACCCCGGAGCTAGCTCTCTCTCGCACCCAGATCAATTTGTCTAATCGTTAAAGGAAACAAATTTTCCAAAATATCAAATTACTTTAGATTTCTATCATCAAGTTACCAATGACGTTCTTCACAATTTCTTTTACAGGTTATTTTAGATTCTAATTACCAAACAATTTTCACTAAATAGAAAATGATATTAAAGTAAAAAGTAAGTTCTCTTGAAACTGATACTTGGAATTATCTATGGTGAATGAAAGTACTTTAAGAATGATAAAAATTGATTCGAATGAATTAATTGACTTTGAGTAATTAAACAAAAGGAAAATATAGTTAAAAAAAATATAGAAATCTTGTAATTTGCAATACACCAAAAAAACAATCAAATGACTAAGTTAAAAATATCAATTAAAAGAATTAATGGATCTGGTTTTGAGAGAGACTCAGCTATATGTACAAGGAACTAGGCTTACCCAACAAGGCACGACAAAGGAACTGCCCTTTTTCCTAAGAGTTTTCATTTTTATACTTCGGCTCCCCCCGAAATTGGCTTCCCAACACGCTAACATAAAATTCAAACGGACCAATGAAGTTGGTTGTATCCCGTTGCACTTTGCACTAATACACAAATCTGTATTTAGAGTTGCCTGTTTTCCCACATCGAGGGGCAGTGAGTGACCACAAAAAATGATTTCTCCAACACTGCTTAGTCAGCGGTTCTAATCGCTGCCTGTGATTAAGTGCAATTCTACAGATTTGTACTTTGAATGCCCTAATCCTTAAAAATCACGTACGACTTGTAAAAGGTATCGGGTGGCGACTTCATGCCGCCGGCAAGGAATTTCATTATTTAAATCAGAATAAAACTTCTAATTGTTGAATCCAGAATGTCTATGTATAGTCTGTTCCTGTCAGGGATTTAGAATTTTAGGTTTTGAAATGCCCGTAAGAACGGAACTATACGCTACTAAATGATTCGAGATGTACTCTCATGTGTCAAGTATACCTGGTTTACATAGAGTAAATTAATTTTCAGGAGTTTTCCCCTGCTTACGCTACTTTGATTCAATCGTGAAAAAATAATAATCCCCAGGATTATTACAATCTATACCAAAGTGATCTTTTGCTTTGTCTTCCAAAACATCCTTAGAATAATTCTTAGAATATCAAATAATAATTACCCCGTGGGCGATTCAAGTGTAATGAATTAAGGTGATATACAAAAATCTTATAATTAACAGCAGCTTTTGGAATATATCCCGCAGCATCTGAAAGCATTAGAACTATTTTATTGACTGGTACAATATTGGGTAAGAGGAGGTTTGTTAAATCATCTTGTATAAGTCTACTTATAGTTGAATTGTTTGTTTTTCCTAATTTTTTAACGGCAACTAAATAAGGTTTGCTTGGAAATTTTGTGTTCAAAATTCCAATCATAAAATTAGCTATATATTTGCCGCATACATTTAATTTTTCTGAATTCCGTTCATGAATTGGAGTTCCATGATGCTGGTCAATGAAGTACTTTTTAGTAATTGAAATCTGAGGATTGAAAAAAAAATTGGAATTTTAATACCACTCTGGAATTCAGTTTTGGGGTTGGTTGAACTTACTCCTAGAGAAAGTTCCGGATGTGGTCGGATCCATGTACTTAACTTAGAAATCATCTTTCTAAACAAACTCACGGATCGTCTAAGACTTTTTAAAATGTGTGTTCTTTACTTTCCGGCATACGCAATAAAACTGAACTCTTATACAATAACCGTTTGTACAACTGATAATTGTTCATTATAAGAGGACAAAAGCTTAGGGATTTCCCGAAAGTTAAGCCTCAAGCCTCGATCAGGTGAATTTTCCTAAGAAACCATTAATAAATAAATCATTGATATTCTAATAGTGACCCAAAATTTTATCACAGAAATGTGTAGTAATAGAAATATGAATAATATCATCGGTATGGGTATCAAGGTAGAATTTACGAAAAATAGCATAATGTGCAAAAAACACCTATAATAGTCAAAATAGGCAATGTACCTATTATCCGAGCTATATTCATGAGGAGAATGCGTAAGTAAACATTTTCATGGTTCATATCACCTCGCCATCACTGCTCACACTTTCTATTTGGGTGAAATGGGCTTGGATGTCCCAAGTGGTTGACTGCCCTACAGAACAAAATGGAATACGTGGCATTTTCTTTAGGATGAGTGCAATCTTAGCTGGGACGTCATGTTTAGGTATATGAATGTAGAATGTTTTCTGTTCTGTCGTATAGTTCTGATTCAATGCTTTGTACCTTTACCATAACTAATATCACATATTAGCTGGTAGGCGGAATGAGCGGTCGTGTACAAAGACTCCCAAATTGATAATTTGTTGATGGATTTTAGCGAATGCACTGCTCCTGTAGAATGAATATTGAAGAGAATTCAAGTGAGATTTTACAATATCTATATATGTTTTTGCTTTGATTGTCCTTCCTCAAATGTAGATTTGGTTCTAAGCGAAAATTAACTCATTTGCTTCAGTTAAGGACCTTGTAGACGGAGGAGTTGATGTCAATAAACTCATAAGGGGGCTGAAGGTAATCGACACATCAAATCCATACGTGGCTAGTGGTATTAAACGACAAGTAGAAAAGCTTGAAGCTACAGCTGAAGGAAGAAGAGATAAACGTGAAGTAGCTGGTAAATTGAATTTCAGTATATTCTAATTCATATACATATTTTCACGAAAGGGAGATACATTTTCTTAAGTTGGGCTCAAACATTATCAATGATCAATTATCGACGTAGAATAAAATTTTTTGAGACAATTATATGAATCATAATAGTAGTCTGTGAGTTGGGCGAATTTATAATATTCTTACAGTAACTCGAATTCGGGAAATTCTTCTTGTATAAATGTTCTATGGACCATGAAGGTCATTCGTGACTACTGAGCGACTATTCAATCTCCCTCAATTCACCCCTAGATGCAAAATTAACTCTTTTTTCAGCCCCTTTTACAAGATAATTTTTAATTCATCAAAAAATGAAAATTAAGCCGCCAAGATGGATTCTAAGAGTTCTTTTGGGTCGCTTAAAACGAGTCAGAGGACATTTTCCCGGAAAATTAATTCAGATTTCTTTACCTGATACCAAAAAGGGTTCATGATATATTCAGGGACGTAGTTGGCACTGATTCCACGGGAACACCTGCCTATTTCATTTGATAAAGGAAAACATATTCTAATAACTATTTCAAGTAGAATAAAATAGTCGTGACACAAAAAACGGGTTTCATATGAGCATGGCTGTAGATGGGGCTTCCTAATATAAGACCTTGTACGTGTTTGAGAGCATGTGTGTTACAAAAACCATGCAGTTCCCGTCGGAAGGATGGTCGATAGGATGGAATTTTTTCTTATGATGTTTCTCAGTTCTTTATAAGTTATTGAAGAAGATCGCTTCTCACTCAGCTTACGTGAAGAGTATTTTTATTTTGTAACACGATATAATTTATATTTTTATATTCGGTGTTGAGTGTTGATTTCTGATTTGATGAAAAAAGTCATAATTTGTTACATATTATTGTTGTTCAGTGTGTATTATTATTATTATTCAGTGGTATACGTACAGTATCAGTGCCTTCTATAAAATTGAGCGATTACTTATTAATAAAGAAAAGTTTTTTTAAGAACAAACATTAATTTCATTTAAAAAAAAGAAATTATATTATTCTCCGGGAATAAGTTCTCGGATTCGTGTTCAGCGACCCAAAAATCCTCCTAGAACCCATTGTGGAGACTTAATTTACATTTTTTGATGAATTAAAAATTATCTTCAAAAGGGGGTTGAAAAAAGGTCAATTTTGCATCTATCTGAGATTGAATTGGGGGAGATTGAATAGTCTCAGTAGTCACTAATGACTTTCATGGTTCATAGAACATTATGGGAAATGAATTTTTCGAGTTCGAGTTATTGTAAAAAAATTTGAAATTTGACGTATTTTCCCACCTTACAGACTGGACTGAAATTCAAGATGATACGGATACTGTTGCCAACAAACAGAAAAGACCAGTCAATATAGGTTTGAGAAAAATGTTTTTGAGATTTGCAAAATTGTTTTTTTGAAGCATGGTCGATTCATATGGAACAAGCGGTACAGAAATCGATGGCGAAGTTAAAAATTGTGAAAAGTTTGTGCCATTGCGTACATCTGCGTTTTAGTTGCAAAATTATCGAAAACAATTTTTTTTCTCAATCGTTTCGTACGACATGTCACTAACTACATTTAGGTCATAGATTACGCCAAACAATTGTAAAATTTTTTGAGTAATTTATCAGGTTAATTGTTTATTACCGTATAGAGACTTCCGGTTTCAATGAAAATTGATCTAATTAGCCTTAAATTTGTAGTGATGAATCTAACATTTGAAATTTTTTACAACGAAACTTTGCCTAATGTAGGGGTCGTAATTCAAAAAACTTTAAAGACGGTTCAGCGTTCAAAAACTATATACGGTTCATTATATAAGGCATTGTGCGCGAGTAAAAGGATATCGAGAGTATGAAAGAATGCAATGCGCACCCTGCAAGTAGAGGATTTCATCTACCATGGATATTATAAATAACCTCGTATTTGTACTGAGCAATGGTTCTCTCCAATTTAATCAAGAACCTGCCCATTATGAATTTCGTATACGTTATAGTTCACATAAAGAAGCTCAGTTGAGTGTAGGTGCCTCGTTGAATTGTTGAAGAAATTGGAACTTCAAATTTTTCCGAATACTTTTATTTTTCAGTAACAGTTTTCGAGTGCCGCACAGTTTTACAAGTCTCTCAGATTGTTTTATCCATCGATAACTGGAGAACTAGTAACATATTTTGAACTTAAGCTAGTACAGGTTTACTGTGCCATGCTTCGGTGAGCGGTCATTTCATCATTCCTCCCTCGACGGGATGACGACTCTGAAATGTTGCTCCGGGAACCACAGGACTTTGATACTGTCCTGTGGTTCTAATCGCAGTCTGCACTCCATCTATTTATGGAGCCATTGCAGCTGAACTTGTAGACCGTTATCATTGCGAGATTGCTCATCATCATTGATAGGAGTGGCACCTCCAGCAAGGCCCTCAATGCTGCAGTCGGTGTATTTCTCTTCGTGGAAGAATGAGTCCCTGTATTCTGTTCAGAAGTTTTGGGGCTGTAAACAGTTCTGAGTCTTGGGATAATAATAGCAGAACTGATCTACATCAGTTGGTAAGGGTCCAACCCTACTGCATGCAAATTGCTTCCTTATACTGCCAAAAGATTATCATAGTATTTTGGCACCTGGTCTCTCGTTGCTTCTGCCCGAGTATTCTTTTGTCCAGGGTGACTACCAGATATTTCACCTTCTCGGAAAAGTCAACTGACTTGTCCACGATTACCATTTTCTTCATAGGGTCGATTTTATTCCTTCTGGAGAAGATGATCATCTTACTTTTCTCCGGCTGCACGGAGAGTTTGGTCTCTCTACACCAGACTTCTGTAATTATCAAGGCTTTTTGAACTCCTGCAAGGTACCTTCGTTGGCTCCTCTGGAGAGTATGACGATGACATCTACGACCAAACTCTATGAAAGAGGGTGGGATACTGCTTCCTGTAGACCCCCTCCTGATGCCGAACCTTCCAAATTGTTGTATAAAGCAAACAAAAAAAGTGCACCCACATTAAATTTATGCGATAGCTGAACTCAATACCAACAATTGAGCCCAATTAGATCAATTTTCATCAGAACCATGAGTCTCTATATGCTAATAAGCATTTGACCTAAAAAAAATCTGTGTTCGTATTGTTTATAAAGGATGATCCAAATTGAATTTTGAGATTGAAATGCCCGCCGTTTGAATTGTGCAAATCATAGATCTTTGAGTACATGGCAACCACAAACAGAGATTCATTATGAATACACGTGTGCTCAGTAACGATCACGATAAGAAAACTGTAACCACTTTCCGGATGCAATAATGTGATACTGATAAGTAATCGTGCATTTGGTCATCTAGTGTGAAAGAATTGAAATTGAATGTTTCAATCAAATGGAATCAAATTTCACATCGTACGTGACACTTCATATGGCGCTGAAATTTCTGGTCGTATTATCTCGCAGAAGGATGACATCGATTGGCCACAGAGATTTTACAATTTAGCTCAATTAGACTTTTTTCGGTGGTGTCAATTTGAGGACAATCTGATCTGAGAAGATTCAAGAATCGTATTCATGCGGAACCCTCAGTAATGAAAACAGGAAATCAGTAAAAAAGATGCTAAAGAGAAGAAATATGGTAATTTGATGATTTGTGATAATAAAAATTAATTTTTCCCGATATTCATAGAATAAGAATTTTTTTCAATATTCATAGAACGAAACGCTAACGATATACAAATATGAATGTATTTTTTCTCATCATTATCAATTCAATCAACAATCCATCAACTTTATGTCGGATAGGTGACTCACTCGTTTTCTTATTGCAGGTGCAGAAGAAATGGCGCCTCCAAGTAAGTAGATACTCTCATTATCAAAAATTTGAGTTTTGATAAGCAAAACGTAAAAGGAGAATAACAAATTCTAACTGGAGCAATGAAAGCTCGTTTTAATCAGTGTAATTAAATTTTTTGGAAGGTCTTGAAATAAAAATTATGTAGATCTAGTTGACAGAGGGAAATTTGGTAGTTAACTAGGACAAAGCTAGCGCAAAGGCATCTGTAATATGAAATGAATTTCGGAAAACGCTCTCATAACAAATCTATTAAATATCAACTACAGCCATAGGCAACAATATGGAATGAACTGGGAGTGAAATTCCTAGCAATTGCTTCGACAAAAATCCAAAACGAACGTGAGCCATTCAGGTTAACTTCCCAATAGCACTCTTGGGAACAATTCAAATATCTCGTTACTATATTTCAGATAAATTTTTCACCTTGAAATATGGGTATCGCATGAGCAATTGAATCGGGTTCATTTAAGAGTACTTAAATTTTGGTAAACGGTTAGAACAGCCACGAAACTTGAATTGTAAGAGGCTTCTTCTATTCCTTGCATTTCTTTCAGGTTTCTCAGAGTGAATCTGAAAAATAGAGGTAATGTCAATCCATAGTATCGGCAGATATACGGTATTTTCTCACTACTGTTATGATTGCAAGTTATAATAGTACTATCATCTAACCAAGACTAGACAGGTTGAATAAAACTAATGAGTTTTAAGATGATTTCACAAGCATTGTTCATTTATGACCATTGAATGATCTAGCAAGTACGGTCACCTCCTCCGAGCCTACGATGAAGGTGTTCCTGATTTTTCATCGTTGCTACCAATTTAGGTGCCCAGATTGTTAACCGCATCAGGGCGCTTATAGTTTCATTCAATTTTTAATTAGAATTGAAATTATTTAATAATAACTAGATGAATAGGGAATTCTAATTATCGGGAATTCCCCTCCACACACATATTTTTCTTCTACTCAGCTTTCAAGACATAGTTGATCAAAAGCATGTCTGCTAGTTATTAGAGCCATCCCTCCAAGTTCTCTGGTATGGAGAAATGTAAGATTCAATGTCATAAAACCCAAAACGGAAGTAATAATAGACAGATAAATTCACGAGTCACTTATTATTTGTTAGTGAAACTGTTATTATTATATCTTTTGGTGGTTGAAGGCCAAGTCAAGTTAATTCATATATTTGGAATTCCTTCAATTCGTTCCTTCTCATTTCAGTTTGTGGGTTCAGATCTGGTGCAACCTGATTCGGAGCTTACCTAGTTCATTGACTCTCTTATTTAGTTTTCATTAAAGGATGATTTGTTGTTTAGCTGTATACAGGATTGTTGATTCAGACATGACTTAATTGATAAACTCTTTAAATATATTTAATTGATCATCTCCCATCATTCTTTCAATTGCTTCCTTTTAAATCCTATTTTATTAAATGTCTATGTCATATTGTTATGAATTGATAATCTTTGATCAACTCCTGCTGGCCATATACCTACCCCCGTGTGTTTGAGTAGAAGGAATCAAATATTCTCTACCTTCATCATTATCTAGTTGTATAACCATGAGAATATATTTTACCTTCCTATTGGTTTGACCACGCACTGCATTCATAGTTGGAGGAAGTCTTAAGTGGAGTCAATTTTTCATAAGCCAATGCATTGAGTAACCTTTTCCATAATGAGGTTACCAAATAGAGAATGAAAGGGTTCGATTGACGGAGAGTACGATTTTTGGAATCTGAATTGATAAACATCAAGGAATAGAGGGAGAAAAACTTTCATTACAACCTTACCCTCGAGTAACGTTCGGGCGATCAACCCATAGTGTGAAGTAATAGGGGTCTTTTTTTTATCCACGAATGTAGTCCATGTGGGAACGTGGTGACAAAAACAATACTGAGATCAACTATCATTAATTGATCGTCGTCAGTCTAAGGTGTAGTCGATCATCATCTTCCAGTCAATTCACGGGTATCCAGTGACTTTCTCAATTAATTGATTGATAGTTATTTAATTGTGTTACTGCTTTGAGAATATTGTCTAAAGGGTGACACTTAATGGTTAGACGAGCTGCGGTACCGATAATTTGTCCAGAGCGGATTTTCCTCGATGAAAAATTACCTAAGGAATATTATAGATAATTATTCGAATTGATGACCTTTATCCGAAGTCAACTAGGTCTTACATCTCCTAAATAAAATTCAATAATGAGAAAATATTAAAAATCACACTTTGGTAGATTGAAATGTATACGCTTCATTTTTTTAAGTTAACCACCAAGTATAATCAAGTACTCAGATCAGTTGTTTATTCATCTGATTGGAGAATGAAATATCCAATTTTTGCAGGTCCACGTGGCGGTCCTCAATGGTCAAGTAAGTAAAAGTCATAACAGGCCTAACATATTCTAAAAATTCGTCATCTCTCGATATTAAGCAATGATCAAACATGGTAGAAGATAATTGGGATTACAAATATGAAGTCGTCCAGAAAAAGAGCAATGTACCTAACTTATTCAATTTGGATCAATAACTTGAATTAGGCTCATCAACGTGACTATGTTTCCCATTCAATCATCGAGAAGTTATTCAGTGCAATAATAGAAGGCGTTTGAGTATTAGAACCAATGTCCTAAATTGTTTTCCTATGCCGCTACAGCCTCATGACGCTTTAAGACAATTGACAAAATGTCCGGTCGAATGTTAAAACATCCTATTTTATTTATTTCTGTCCATAATAACACTACAGTGATTGTTCAAAAGGACGTGCTTGAACTTAAATGCACGACGTACATGATTTGACGAAAAACGTGATATTCATTTTGAAAATTTACAAATGACGCATCTAGTCACGCAATCTGGTTTTTCTATGTTTCCACTGGTGTTTCTCAATCCACAGACCTAACATGTCTACACAAAAAATATCTAAGGGTGTTAGATCGGAAGACCAGAGGGACAACGAAACTGTCTCACCTCTGCCAATCCAGAACTGGCAATATGATATGTTGTTACGGTCGATAGTAGCTACATGTGCAAATATCACTTACTCACTCACTCACTGATTGACTCAATGATCACGAAATCTGCTGAACTATGAAACGGACTGACTAGGAGCTACATGTTCCTGATACGCCGTAGGCATCGGCTAAGAACGGATTTTTCGAAATTCAATCATAAACGGGGTAAAAGAAATCCGACATATATTGAAGTTTTTACAACTACTATAATCACGTACAATTTACATGACAGACAGATCCATAGATCGATGGATCGTTATCACAGTTTATAATGTCTATGCTATGACAGACAACACAAAACCTATCAACTGGATAAGTAACGTTTATGTGAGATGACGACCCTGAAACGCTACTGCGCGAACTGCAGGGCTTTGATTTTGTTGTGCGGTTCTTATCATAGTCCTTCAGGCTGCCCTCTAAATAAGCGGGTTTAGTCTGCACTTCATCTCTCAAGGGAGCCGTTGCAGCTAAGCCTATAGACCGCGCCATCATTGCGTTATTCCAAATCTTCATTGATAGGGGTGGTACGTCCAGCAGGCCCCCAATGGTACAGTCGGTGTACTCTTCCTCGTAGATATGATGCCTCTGAGGAAGAGTACCTATATTCTGTTTAGAAATATGTGGGCTGTAACCAGAGTTTTCCACCATACGAGAGCTGCATGACTGAGTCTTGAGGTAATAATAACTGAGTGGAACCACATCAACTGCATGGGCCGCAAACCCCACTTCATGCCAATTGCTTTTTGAAACTGCCAAAATATTATTATAGCATTTTGGTAACTAGTCTCCAGTTGCTCCGGCCAGAGTGAATTTTTGTTTAGCGTGACTCCCAGATATTTCACCGGCTCCTAAAAGTCAACTGACTTGCCCCCGATTACCATTTTGATCAGAGGTTCGATTTCGTATCTTCTGGAGAAGATGATAATAGTAGTTTTTTCTGGTTGAATCAAGAAATTGATCTTTTCAAGCCAGACGTCTGTGATTATTATGTGCCTTCATACCAGCACAGCTCAACCTTTCTAGTAGCTCATACACGACCAAACCCCATGGAAGTGAAGGAGAGTACCACTTCCTGAGAACCCCCTCCCGATACCGACCCTTTCAGAGTGAGACCTTGCCACGTCGTCGAATGTGTCTACCTTCTAGGGTTTTCATAATCCACCCTTTTAGCTCTCGCGGGATACCATGCCGCTCGTTCAATATAGCTCCTAGAGGTCTTGTTAAAGACCGTCTCTATGTCCAAGATGACATCAATGGAGGTTCCCTTCCACTTCAGCTGTTGATCTATAAAGCCAAGAGCCAAGTGGTGCCTCATCTCGACAGATCTGCCCATCTGATAATCAGGCCGTTCCTCGTGAATTGTGTAATGCTTTAGAGTTTCTGCCTTAAGATATCAGTCTACAAGCCCCTCTAACGGCTTCAACAAAAACGACGTAAGGCTTATAGGCCGGTAATCTTTGACGTTTTCATAGCTCTCCTCATTCGCTTTATGAATTGAGGTCACATGAGTTCGTTTCCACTCATTGGGCGTGTTTCCCAATACAATACAACCCGTCAGCACCCCAGTCAGCGGATCCAGGATTGAGTCCATACTCTTTTGCTGAAGTACCTACTGGAAACAATCCATCAAGGTGTGGTCACTTGAACGCCTCTAAGGAGTTGATACCTCTTCTTAATATAAAAATATGTATCATAGTTTGGTCCTCGATCACCTATTAATAGAACTGTTTATTACAATGAAGGGGGATCGAACTGGAAACTAAAAAAATGAAAGTAAATATGAAGAAAAGTTCCGCCTCTAGCCAAGTTGTCCTATTCCGATCACTTCCTCTATGAGTTTATAAGTTAGAAAAGAAGTGCTCATCCTGATAATAATTTTGATATCAAATTACAATCAGATGTACTATTAGCCAACTCTTCTATTCAATTCATTCGTTTACGTCATCATCTTTTCCTGGCATTGTTGAATTGATTCATCTGTCTGTATGGTGATCACTGATATATTGAATAATTTTCTTCATTATTGCAGAAGGTAAACGCCCTAGACCTAGAGCATCTGTGTCAGGTGTGTAGTGTGAGTCATCATAGGGATAACGTCAATACTCTGGGAGCTGATACCTATTTTCAGGTTCAGTTTTGATAGATTTGATTCATAATTTTTGAATAGTTAGGTGATTTTCTTCAAGGACATAGAAGAATCTAGGAGATTAATTTCATTATTGATCATTAAGTCGATATCAGAGTTCAACTTACCAAGATTTTTTAATCGTAATCAGTTGCGTGTATTTGTGATCCAATATCAAGCTACAGTTGGGATTATCGTAGTTTTTTGTTTTTCGATAACTGGATAAGAAACTCTTCTTGAGATAAATGGACTGAAATGGAGATTAGAATAGGGAATGACGAGTTAGTAGTTGATATCAAGAAAAATGTCGTGTTAGCTAGTAGGAGCTAATATCAACAGAAAGTTCATGTAGCTGGAAGATAGCTAGAGTGCATCCAAATCCAAAAAAAGGGAAGATGACCCTTCCAAATAATTATAGATCCTTTGCACTATTATCTGTGATCTCTAAGGTGATGAAGAAACCAATCAACATTGAGCTCATCAAATACCTAGAGAGCTACAACATTTTGAATTACCGGTAATATGACTTTCGTCAGCATGGGAAATCTCTAACTGTATCATTGGGTTTCTCCAAAGCATTCAACTTAGTCTGGCACCAAAGTCTTCTCTTGAAACTTCCGTCATATCGTTTGCACCCTCAACTGTGTCACTTACTATCGAGTTCTCTCACTCCATGTGTTGGTTGACGGCGTATCCTCCAATACATCGCTGGTATCCCACAGGGATCTGTCTTGGCACCAACTTGTGTTTTGCTACATATCAAAGATCTGCTGACAGTGATCCCCTGTCTCTTCCTCAGATCTGCAGAGGATGGTACATTTCATTCCGTTCACTCATCTAGAGCCCCTATACCATCCGTAGAAGCCAGAGGAGCGAGAAATAACAGGTTGACTTAATTAATGGAGACCTGGAGGAGATTTTGAAATGGGGAACTGGTAATCTAGCAAAGTTTGATGCAACCAAAACTCAAGCTTGGGTCTTCTCCAGGAAGACGGATCTCCCAATCCTTAATATGATGATGTACCACTATTCCTATGAAGTCTTCCATAGCAATGCTCACCACCAAAAGCACCCTCTCATAGGACCATCATCTGAGGTTCATAGAAAAAAATCGTTTCACAAAAACTTAGTTTTCTATATCTTGCCAAGAGCTACTTCACATTCCAGCAGCTTCTCATAATCTACAAAGCACAGATTCGACCTGTCCTGGAGTACTGTTTATATGTTCGGAGTTCGGCTCCCAAATATACGCTGGAGCTCTTGGATTCTATCCAGAAGAGAATCATCCGTTCGATTGATGATGTCACATTTACGGGTTCATTGACCGCTCTAGAGCATCGTGGAAAAGTTGGAGATCTCTCCCTTTTCTATAGATATTTCCATGGTCGGTGCTCATCAGAAATTGTGTCGCCTGCTCCACCATGAGATAATCCAGATAGATGGACTAGACAACTTCTTCCTACCAGACTTAATTTTTTAGCGAACAGCGAAGCTTTGGAGCTCTTCACCTAGTGAGGCTTTCTCTAAACCTATAGCCTACAAACCTTCGAGAAAAATACGGATTCCTGTGTTCTCTCTTCACATTCCACTGCAGGCTTACACGATGCTCTTCAGACATTATAGGTTTCTCTCTCGTGTAGTCAAAGTATAAAAAAAAAATTTTCTATATCATAAAGTCACCTTGGACTATTCAACATGGGATAATCAAGCTGAATGAACCTAAAAAATCATTCGAACCCACAAATCTGGATTTCCAGTCCACCATGCTTACCAATTATACTACTCATGTTTTTCTGTTGTGTGGTAAGAATGAAGTTATTTCACAAAGATGGTGCTCGAATTGAAGTAGGTACATCAGATTTATTCTATTATTCATACAATGATTTATGAGATTCTAAAAATTATCAATTCAATGTACCGGGATATCAAAAATTATCTTGGTCAAGGGTGGTTGTGGAATCTAAAACGTGTGTCTTTACTTCACGTTTGAAATAATTATGCCACTGTCACACTGACATCATCAATAACCTACAAATTTCATTCCTATTTATTTCAGTTGTAAAACAATAATGAACTACAAATTATGAAATAATTATCTGAACTTTGAACCTTTTCAGAAGTCGTGATAGCCACAATCCGGGTCAAAAACTGTTTTGAAATAGTTAATTTTCCAGTAAATCGAATGACGTTCACGTGAGAAGCCCGTAGCACGCGAGTTAGAAAAGTGCAAACTGGTTGTACCCAATACGGCTTTACGACGACTTTTTGCGTGCCGTTTTTGCTCCATATAGTTGGATTTAATATCGGAGCGTGCCCGACGGCCCTTCTTTTTTCAATGAATGTCCATTAAATAGGAAAATTTGATTAAAACAGTTTGAGCTATTCTCAGATCTCAGCTACGCTCGTCTAACGTGCCACGTACCAAAGGGAATTTCCTCGTGACTAAAATATACACGAAGCGGGTAAACGCTAGTGGCCCATAGCCGAAAACACTTAATTACAACTGGCGCCGCCCGCACAGGGCACGAAACGGCCCCAAATTAACAAGACTTAAGTAAAATATATAAACTCTAACTTACGCGCAGCGAGCTCTTCGAGGCATATGTCAAAATGATTTCGTTCGTAGCTAATTACATAGGACGTCTGGCGTTCATGCAATTATGTTTTTAGATAATTCGAACCTTCTAATTCCGATAGGCCACGTGAAAATCCCGGACTCCAAAGCGCTAAAGACTTCTGAGTGTTACAATATTCGTATAAAATTGCGAAATTTCGTATTAATTATGACATAATTATTTCAAACGTAAAGTAAAGACTCACGTTTTAGATTCCACAACCACCCTTGACGAAGATAATTTTTGATATCCCGGTATAAGCGCGCTTCTGTCGCGAGTTGCTATCGTGAACGAAGAGAGACCACATGCTCACATAGGATGTTGTTAGATACTTCGTGTAGAACAATACAATGTTTCAGGCTTGCTCTAACTCACGATACTCCCCTATACAACGCTTGTTTGAACTTAATCTGTATAAGAATATGTAAGCTACTTCACCAGTGATATACATGAAAGTCTTCTAGCAAAAATGTATCAATCATCAATACTATATAGATAGAAGATATAACGAATATTTTAATCTTTTGCTATTCATATTTCAGAAACAAGACATGCCTTTTCAAATTCAGAGGAAGTTTGAATTTTGCATAATGGGAGTAGATGTTTCTAATAGAACTCCATAGAATCAGTAAAAACTTTTGAGAGTATAAGAATTTTGAATATACTACAACACATTTTTCTTTGTCGTGACGACATACATGTTCTCCAAAATTCACTTGTACTCACCCAGTAGATTATATTTCCACATTAAAATTTCCCAATTACCTTGGTAACTTTGTTGTATCATCTCACTTCAAACAGAAGTGACAATAATACACAATATAGTAATAATAAAATATAGTGATTCTTTTATTGACATAATCTGGTCAATCTGTGCTATTGATTTATCTATTAATAGTGAGTGTACATTGAAATAATGAATAATATTCATTTTATTGTTGCAGACTCATATCGAAGCTTGGGTAGAAGGAAGGGTAAGTTTTCATAACTTATGAAGGGCTAAACATAGCATTTTGAATGCATTGATGGTTCGAATAAATTTGGCATCAGAATGTCGTGGATGGTAGATATCATAACATAGGTATTATCAAACATTTTAATAGATGAGGGTCGACTCTAAACAGAAATCATGCACAATTTACACCCAGCTTTTGCTTCTAATGGTTCGAATTTATATGCTCCATTTCCATTTTTATTCATCATTTTGGATTTCATGATTTCATCTTGAACCGTTTCGAGGATATTCATAAAAGTCAATGTACACCTTTCACCGGTTAGAAAGCTGTGGCTCCGTTGAATAACATTGACAGTAAAAGACGCCATGATGAATTTACATGTGATATCAACTGAGAAAATTTCGAATTTTTCGCTAGACAATTCAAAACCGAAAGTACAATTTAAATCACCTTTTACGAGAACAATTTGGTGAATGCGCAAGGCTACCTGGTACTCATTATTCTGGATTCCAGAGTGAGAAAAAATGAGAAAGAAGGGAATTTTGGTCAAAGTACTAAGTCACCACTAGGATTATTGTATCTTCTCTATAAGGGACATTCATTTGGCGTATTTCTATCTGTTTAGTTTCAATAGGTTTTGAATGAACAAGAACAAAACACTCGTAGAGATCACCCTAATGCCAGCCATTGTGCTTGATGGGAATTTCTTCTACATGAATTTCCTAATGTTGACGAAGAGTGGGTATGTACTCAGCTTGGGCTCTGTCAGCTCGTCATCTTCTTGTCTCTCTCACTGGGCAACTGATATGAGTATAGTCGTATGCTGGAGTCTACCAACCAGCCACAGTTTTTTCTCAGATAAAACACTTCATATGGTGGTTAACATACAATGGCTCTCAACACTGGTGTTCTGCAGGGACCTGTCCTGAAATTCACAATGGTGATCTGACAATCTAGTAGTTTAATGCAACCAAAACACAAGCTTGCATCTTCTCCAGGAAGAAGGACCCTACAATCTCTAATATGATGATGTCAGGTAAGACACCAACAGCACCTTCTCATGATGTGATCATGTAAGGTGCATTGCAAAAACCGCTCCATGAAAACTTCTATTTCATGCCAAGAGCTACTTTACATCCAAGCAGCTCCTCATAAGCTACAAAGCACAGATTCGACCTGTCTTGGAGTATTGTTCTTATATTCGGAATTCGCCTCCCAAAGACATGCTGAAGCTCATGGATACTGTCCAGCAGAGAGCTATGCGTCCAATTGATAATGTCACACTTACGAATTTATTGACCTCTCTAGAACATCGTAGAGATATTGTAAGATTCTGTTGAAGTCTAAGAGGATCTGTAGTGTTTGATGGCCCCAACTAGCTCACTAGATTCATTCACTCTCAGGGCTCGTAGTGAAACGTATCCTGAGATTCATGACTGAATGGATTACCCTGAGCGCCAACTGCTTTAGCACAAAAAAGATAAAATAGAATCCACAATCAAGAATTTCAGGCACTACGAGGCGGATGAATGTTGATGGATATTTTGGAGAAATAAAGACAAGTTCAAACTTAACAATTTGGTTTTATTCCTGGTAAGGAATTTGAAATTTTATCAACTTATTCAAAAATAAATACAATTATTGTTAGAGTAGAATGAATATATTATTAGAAGATATTAAAGCACTAAAATAGGCCGAACCTTCCAAACTTGGAGCAGTTGGATGGATTGTGATGGGGTTTTCTTCATTTGATTCAGAAAGTGATTTAGAAAATTTGTCCGGTATCTTTTGTTTGCGGAAAAAATTTATTGCATTCCTACAGCAAAAATCGCATTTTTCTGGATGCACTTGTTGAGGTGAATAGAAAAAAATTGACTGATTTTGTTTCTAGGGGGTTTTTAGAGTCGCTGAACACGGATATGCTATCAAGAAAATTCCGTGAGGTCTGCTTGGACCTCCCCCGGGCTATCCGGGCGTCCTGACGCCCTAGATATCGTGAAATTAATTTAAAAAATATTTTTAATGTTTGATAACTGTTCAAGAGGTGATATAAAGGTTGCTAGTGATGATAACGACGTGAAAAAACTATTTTGCAGTATCTGGTCTACCCTGAGTCCGGGTAACCACGTCATCTTCTAGGAATTTGTTAATTTTTCTTAATTAAATGTAACAAATTCTAGCCCTCGGGGGTTTTTATTGTCACCGATCACGATTATGATACTCACAATGTTCTGCAATCCACCTGGGGAATTTTCGGGTCTCTGGTGTCCTGTGTATCTACGTCATCTTCTAGGATATTCAAATAGCGATATATTTTTACAGATATTAAGAAAATACCGATACGAAAAAAAATCCGTAGTTTGCGTTCACAAGATCATGCATGAGCTTTGTGAATGTCACAATCGTGATCGGCGACTTCGAATACCCCCGAGAGCCAAAAATTGTTACATTTTATGTATAAAAATTATCAAATTCCTAGAAGATGACGTAGATACACAGGACTCCGGAAACCCGGAAATACCTCCAGGTAATTTGCAGAACATTGTGAGTATCATAATCGTGATCGGCGACTTTGAAGACCGCCTGAGAGCTAGAATTTGTTGTATTTAATTGAGAAAAATTTACAAATTCCTAAAAGATGATGTGGTTACCATGACTCAGGGTACACTAGGTATTGCAGAATAGTTTTTCCACGTCATAATCATCACCAGCAACTTTTATATCACCTTTTGAACAGTTAACAAACATTAAAAATGATTTTTAATGTATTATACATATATATTATTCAATTAATTTCATCAATATCTAGGGCGTCCGAATGCCCGGATACCCCGGGGAAGGTCCAAGAAGATTTCAGGGCATTTTCTTGATAGAATATTCGTGTTCAGCGACCCCAAAAATCCCCGAAAAATCAAATCGAGTCCGTTATTTTCATCCACCTCAAACAGTGCACTTAGAAAAATTAATTTTTCGGCTGTAGAAACGCGATAAATTTTTTTCGCAAAAAAAAATTCCGGACAAATTTCCTAAATCACTTTCTTAATCGAATGCAGAAAACCGCATGTCAATCCATCCAACTGCGCCGGGTTTGAAATGTGGAATGCTTTATTTCCTCGACTTTGATGAATTAAATGCAAATTAATTTATATGAATAAAAAAATATAAATTATAAACCTACAGGTTCGAACTTAGAAATTGAGTGAAGATAACGATTAACAACAATTATGGTCAGATAATATGAATCAGCGAAATGAAAATTTGGTTATTCCAATTAAATAACGTTACCGTCCTTTGAACTTGGATGAGCTGGATGTAGGGCTCTGCAAAGAATTTCCCTCTACACACGTCACGAGAAAAAGGATAGAGATGCCTCGATCGTTGAAACCCTGTAATACAAGAAAACGAGCAATACCATCGCACAAGTTTGAGGGACAACTAACTAAATCAGCAGGAATAACCAATATTTTTACACGACTGATTATGCTATTTTACCAAATTGTATATACAAAATGTATTGGAAGATTTGAAATCTTGGAAAGAACAATAATCAAAATAATTAAATCTGAAACAATATTTGAAAATTTAATCACTTATTGACGTTACAACAATTTATAATATCAGGTATAAAGATGAAGGTAGTCTGGAAAATTGTGATAAAACAAATTTGAAAATTGACAATGAACAATTAGATAACAATTCATGTGAATTGAGCCAGTTTGAAAATTGATGAAGCACAATCAGACAATAATTTACATGAATTGAACACTGAGATGGAAATCACAAAGTTTTAATGAATAATTTGATGTAACAGTGTAACAGAGGTTTTCCTGGTAGTCCTCATAAAGCAATAAATGAGATGTTTTGTTAATCATGCATTGATGATGCAGTCACAATTGATGTTACTTGAAATAATCTGTTAGTAAAACGAAGGGATAATCTCAATATTTCAATTAACTAATACAAAATGAGACCTTCAAATACTCAACCCACTCAAAAATCTCCTATCAAATTTTTCCAAGATTATTGAGTATACAGTGATTTCATGAATAATCCATTGTTGTTACAGGAGGGTTCCGAACTGTGAATAAAAAAGGTAAGCAGAAGCTCTCTTTAATTCATAGCAATCTGTAAACAGAGTATTTTTGACTTCATAAAGTTCTGGGAGATGAGAAAAACCATGAGTTTATTATATGAGATTATATGAAAATGATCAGTTGAGGGATGACTATAGACTAATACCAAGTTCATACCTTATAAAAATATACATTCTATCAGGAAAATTCAAACGTTTTAATCTCATATAATTCTTGTATTGTTCCGGAAACATAGAAATTAGATACCTAATGGCCCTTGTGGATGATAATAACAACATGATTGACAACATTCGATGGCCTGCAAGATCATCAAATCTAAGTGCTTTTGAAATTTAGTTTTTCTATTATTAAGTTGATAATGTAGAATACAGCATCTTCGTCAATTAATAAAATATGCTGTCAAACTATGAATGCGATGATTTTTCGACATCACGCGAAATATGTTATTTCAAAATTTCTGGTCTTTGTTAGATTCGTCACTTCCAATTACAAGCTTTGTACAGCAAGAATAACCAATATTATTACACGACTGATTATGCTATCTTACCAAATTGTATATACAAAATGTATTGAAAGATTTGAAATCTTGAAGAGAACAATAATTAAAATAATAAAATCTTAAACAATATTATAGGAAGTTTAGGATGGAATCAATAAAGTCTGAGTTCACAAATAACACTATATTAATATTAGGTAATTTAACAAACAAATAACTATTACTTCTTAACAACTTAATAACGTCTTTCGTCTTCTTATTCAACTTCCAACTTCTTCACTTCTAACTGACCCTCTCTTCTCCGTCACTCGTCTGTTGTCTCTCTCACTCTCCTAGGTGGTATTGTTGGTTGCGGATACGATGCCTACTAATTTCCTACAACTCGGCCGTCCTGGATATCGTCCGTCTCGGATGATTCTGCGATAGGCCACATTTTCAGGTTCTCGGTACAAGTTGTGGTTTGTAGAGGTCCTTCTGCATGAACATCATCTTTCTTCACATCAAATGTATCATTTTTTTTACCTTTGTTATTCTGTATGGTCCCAAATACTTTGTCTTTAGCTTCAGATTGGGTCCCATCTGAGTTCGTTTTATGGCTACCAAATCGTTAACGAGGTATTTGCTAGCTGCACGTCTTCTAGTATTATAAGTCTTCCTATTTTCTTCCTGCACTTTCAGAATTTGAGTTTTTGCTTCTTTCCTTATCTTATTCCTATTTTCTTCGAATTCTTTCTTAAATTCTTCTTCTATTAATCGTGAATACTCTAAATTAAGGTTGTCTCTGATCTTTATACCAAATAATAATTCCGCAGGTGTGGTATCAATACTTCGTTGATATGTACAGTTTATTATCTGTTGTAATTTAGGTACATGCTTGAACCATTTGGCAGGTTCATCTATCGTCAGTTTGGATAAAACAGATATTATGACTCTGTTTAGCCTTTCTACTTGACCATTTGCTCGGTGAAGTCCTGTTGTAATTAGAAAATGTTTTATGTTTTCCTCTTTACAATATTGAGAAAAGTCATTACTCGTAAAAGCAGTCCCTCTATCAGATATGATCTGATAAGGATTACCAAATATGAATTTCTGAGCATCAAGCTTCTGTAAAACCTCTGCTGTTGTCGTTGATCTGACAGGATAAAGCCATACAAATTTTGTAAAACCGTCGATCACAGCAAAAATGTGTTTATACTTTTTGCTAGTGGACATCAAAGGACCAAGGTGATCTACGTGATAAGTATGCAACGGCACTTCCTCTTTATACAGTGGGTGTAAGAAACCTTCTTTCTTGCCTTGTTTTTTATTTAAAAGAATGCAATGAATGCAATTTGCAATGCATCTTGCCACTTTCTCATTCAGTTTCGGAATGTAGAATTGTTGCTTAATCGTTTCTGCTGTTCTCTTCACGGCAAAATGTCCTTTTTGGTGAAAGTTTCTGATAATCTCAGAATGCATGGATTTCGGAGCAACTAAGATATATTGTCCATCAATGAATTTGTATAGGGCGTTCTCTCGAAGGCAGTAGTCTTTATACGGTTTATCTGTTATCAACTTCTTTATCGTATTCAATTCTTCATCTTCTTCTTGTGCTTTTATCATTGAGGTTATCAAACTATTTGCTTCGATTGACATAACTGGATATCTGCTTAATGCATCAACGTGACGCATCATGGTTCCTGATCTGTGCACGACTTCACAATCAAAATCTTCCAAATAAAGAGCCCATCTCGCTATTCTAGCATTTAAATCTTTCTTTGCCATTGTTCTAGTGAATGCTGAGCAATCGGTTACAATCTTGAAAGTATGTCCTAAAAGGTACACTCTGAATTTGTTCAAAGCCCGAATTACGGCTAGTATCTCAAGTTCGTAGCTACTATAATTCTTCTCTGGTGGAGTAGTAGTTTTGCTCATATAATAAACAGGATGTAGTTGTTCATCGTCAAGCGATCTTTGAAGTAATACAGCTCCGTAGCCATCTTTTGAGGCGTCCGTATGCACTTCCGTTTCAGCGCCTTGCCTATATATCGCTAAAACTGGTTTTTCTGTTAGTACTCGTTTCAATGTTTCGAAAGCAATCTTCTGTGGTTCTTTAAACTTGAATTCTTCGTTTTTCTTTAGAAGTTCAGTAAGAGGTTTAGCTATGACTGAGTGGTTCGGCACGAACTTCCTGAAATAACTGGTAAGACCTAGATAACTCTGTACGACTGTTTCAACGATATCGGTTCTGGAAATTCCACGACAGCTATAATCTTTTGATTGGATGGATATATTTTTCCATCTTCAATTATATGGCCCAAAAATTCTACTTTTCTTTGCATAAATTGACATTTCATTTTATTAATCTCTAAGCCATAATCCTTTGCCGTATTTAACACTTTTGTTAGTCTTAGAACTGCTTCCTCTTCATTTGCGGCAGGGATAATAAGGTCGTCCATATAAGGTAAAGCTATGCCATCTATAGTGTGCTTGTAGAAAATTTGATTTATATACCTTTGGAATACAGCTGGCGAATTACAGAGTCCGAATGGTACTTTCAGAAACTGATATTGTCCGTTGTAGGTAACAAATGACGTGTATTTTCTACTATCTTCTGCAACATTTACATGGAAAAATCCATTTTTCAGATCAATAGTACTGAAAAGTCTTGCATTTTCCAAACGATCTAATATGTCGTCTATTAGTGGGAGTGGATATCGATCTTTCACAATAACTTTGTTAATCTTGCGGTAGTCAATGCATACTCTATAAGAACCGTTTTTCTTTTTTACTACCACGACTGGACTTGCAAATTCTGAAGAACAAGATTCAATGATACCGTCCCTAAGCCATTCTTCAACTTGTTTCTCAACAACTTGTCTCTCAAGTGGAGGTAGTCTTCTAGGTTTGTCATAAATTGGTTTTTCTTCGGTAATAACCAATGTCATTTCAACATTTGTTTCTTTTATTTTGTCTGGTTCATATTCTTCTATTAATCTGCAAACATCATCCTTTATCTTCTGATTCACTGCACTGCTTATGTCCAATTCGTTAGTGTGATACACATTCAATACCAATTCGTCATTTTTCTTAATAAAAATCCCATTTTGATTTATAGTAACCTCTGCCTGACTGAATAATTCATTACCAATCAAAGCTTCCATAGACATAACATCATCTGATACTACATATATTGTACTGGGAAAATCGCAATCATCGATAGTAATCGTGTTCTGAAAATAGCCTATTACGCTTACGTGTGTTCTACCAAAACCTGTTAGTAACATCGTTGACTTCGACAACGGTGGTGAACCAATTTTTTTGTAACTATTTTCTTTCAATATATTTAATTGACAGCCAGTGTCTGCTAAAGCTATGATTGACACATCGTTAATTTTAATGGTTTTCTGCATGTGATGCGAGGGTGTCGTACTTAAATTGTTAACCTGACTGGATGTGGATGGTTCCTTTAGGTTACCTGATCTGCAATCACTCGATTTGTGTCCAATCTTGTTGCATTTGAAGCACTTCAAGCCAACTTTGCAAGTTACAGACTTGTGTCCAATTGCTCCACAATTAAAACATCTAGTTTCAGTTTTCTTAAAGGTTGTTTTTTCTTCAATTTTCTTTGGTTTTTCCCATTTAACATTATTTTGTTCCTTGGACTTCATAACGGCATAGGTTTCTAGCTTTTTTCTAAATTCTCTTAAATCTGCAGCACCATATAAAATTGCTTTATTTCTGGAATCATCAAATAAACCATCAATGACGTATTCCATAAGAGCTTCATCTTCTACCTGTCCTTGGTTTGCAATTTCTTTCATTTTGAAGAAATATTGTTGTACCGTCTCATCTTTCTTTATTTTCCTTTTCATCAACGTATTATGTAACATAGCGCTGTTTATCTTGGGTGCAAATTCATCTAATAGTGCCTTCTTTAACTTTGTCCACGAAGTGATTCCCTTTTCACCCTGGATAAATAGTTTTGCTAAGCCTTTCAAACACTTTTTTGCAAAAATATATTTCTGTATCTCATTCCATCCTAGCATTATTGCATTATCTTCGCTATCATTTATCCATTTTCTCACTGGATAATTGTCTTCGCCGTCAAAACAATGAACTGAGTCTTCCACGTCTTTGAAACTCATATAAAATCCTGATGTAACCTGTTTCGAATGAATATTTGCATTTCCATGTTCATTTTCTCCTTCTTTAACATTATCTTCGTCTTCGTCAATATCGTCTTCATCACCTTCTTCTTCGTCTTCGACTAGCTTGCTAAAGTCCATCAAATATTCGCAAATTCGTATAGTTAATTCTTCGAGGTCACCATTATATGCAATGCACAATAAATTACAAATAGAAATTAAGTCGGCTATGGTTAAAGAGTTTTTAATATAGTCTAATTTTGCATTATATTCGTCCGATCCATCTTCGAATTCAAAACCACTGAACTCACGCAATCGTTTTCGGTTTTGTCTATCCCCTACATTCTCAAAAATAAATTTGTGTAAAGCTTTAATAGTGAGTATAGGTGCTTTTTTAATGTTCTCAGCAATGTGCGTTAATTGTCCTAAACACTCCATTTTAAAGTAAAAAAAAAGTTATTACACCTAAAATTCAGTATAGTTAATCGAAATTGTCATATACGAATAAACACTATTATATTTTAATAAATCACACTTCTTAAATCGGTCTGAGTACGGCCCTGTTATGTATTACGATTTATCGAATAGGTATATTACTGTTATGCGCGCGGGAATGTTTTTACAACACAACACGCAGCATCTGTTTTTGATTTGACTGTCTCTAATACAATACACTTTCGTTCAAGGTCACGCAACCGGCACTGCACTGAATATACTAATCAAGTATTATTATAGTTTATTTCAGTCTTTTACTTGAATATCTTTTACATCAGAGAATAGAAATAGTAAATTATGACTTACAGTTTGGCTGCTTCTTCATGTATTCATATTCTTACTTTAAACGAACGTTAAGCGTCAGGCTCACTTGCAATTTTGTTTAGTTTTTCATAACACTCTTAATCTTCTTTCGATCTCGGTCGAGCCCCCAATTTTATAGGAAGTTTAGGATGGAATCAATAAAGTCTGAGTTCACAAATAACACTATATTAATATTAGGTAATTTAACAAACAAATAACTATTACTTCTTAACAACTTAATAACGTCTTTCGTCTTCTTATTCAACTTCCAACTTCTTCACTTCTAACTGACCCTCTCTTCTCCGTCACTCGTCTGTTGTCTCTCTCACTCTCCTAGGTGGTATTGTTGGTTGCGGATACGATGCCTACTAATTTCCTACAATATTTGTAAATTAAATTACTCATTGACGTTACAATAATTTATAATAACAGGTATAAAGATGAAGGTAGTCTAGAAAATTGTGATGAAACAAGTTTGAAAATTGACAAAGAACAATTAGATTACAATTCATGTGAATTGAACCAGTTTGAAAATTGACAAAGCACAGTCAGACGATAATTTACTTGAATTGAACACTGAAATGCAAATCACAAAGTTTTAATGAATAATTTGATATTACAGTGTAACAGAGGTTTCACGGGTAGTCCTCATGAAGCAGTAAATGAGATGTTTTGTTAATCATGCATTGATAATGCAGTCATAATTGATGTTACTTTAAATAATCTGTTAGTAAAACGAAGGGATAATCTCAATATTTCAATTAACTAATACAAAATGAGGCCTTCAGATACTTAATCCATTCAAAAATCTCCTATTATTTTTTCCAACATTATTGACTATACAGTGATTTCATGAATAATCCATTCTGTTGTTACAGGAGTGTCCCGAACTTTGAATAAAAAAGGTAAGCAGAAGCCCTCCATAATTCATAGCAATCTGTGAACAAAGTATTCTTGACTTCATAAAGTTCTGGAAGATGAGAAAAACCATGATTTTATCATATAAGTTCATATGAAAATGATCAGTTCAGGAATGACTACAGACCAACACCAAGTTGATACCTCAGGAAAATATTCATTCCATCAGGAAAATTCAAACGTTTCAATCTCAGATAATTCTTGTATTGTTCCGGAAACATAGAAATCAGATACCTAATGGCCTTTGTGGATAATAATAACATGATTGACAACATTCGATGGCCTGCAAGATCATCAAATCCAAGTGCTTTTGAAATTTAGTTTTTCGAATATTAAGTTGATAATCTAGAATATGGCATCTTCGTCAATTAATAAAATATGTTGTCAAACTATGAACGTAATAATTCATGTAACATCACGTGAAATATGTTATTTTGAAATTTCTGGTCTTTGGTAGATTAGTCACCCCAATGACTAACTTTGTACTGTTAAATTCAGAAATGTCTAATTTGTTGGATTTGAATTTTGAATATCGAGTTATGGTGTGAGCTTCACCCAGCCTCAAAGCTGTGAGATATAAATATTTATAGAGATGTTTTCAATTGTTTCAGACTATCCTAAACGAATCATCCAGAAGATGAAAGATGTAATCAGTAGTGTGAAGGTCCTACGCGTTAATCCAGATGTCCTAGTTAGCACTATAATAACTGCATTAGAACTCGTCGATCTAGTACTGAAAGGATCATTAGATTATTTGAATGTGAGTAAAAGCTAGCATACCCTGAACATTTTTTGTCACTACTTTGCATCACATTAATTTGTAACTTTCAATTTTCATTTGAAGATATTCAAATATAATCGGTACACAGAGGATTACGTTCGTCATTCACAAACACAGAGACATATATAGGATCACTTTCTACGAAGTTCAGAGAGAATTTTCATCATATTCATTGTCCGCCGTAGCAAACCATGACATACAGTCACAAAATTGCAACTTTCTCTTGGAAGCTAAATAGATGTTTCACAAGAAAATACTTTGCAGAAAAATGAAGAGGAAGGCAATAAATACCTCGCCAGAAAAAAAAAATTATTGGACAAAACAATCATCTTGGCCTACGAAACAATGTCCCTAAAAAACATTAAGCTGCCAAATGAAATTTGTTTTGTATGTAGCCTTATTCCATCTTCAGCCTCCTTCATTTCATTTTCAATCTCCGAACATATTGTGAACCTGTTTTGGATAACAAGATCTCACTTATGGTTCCATTCAGCAACTGTTCTATAACCTTCAACTTCATTTTCTAAGGCCACCGAAAAAAAAAAGAATAAATGGTAAAAGAACGGTACTTTGAACACATTGTCCGGACAAACTAATCAATCGTAATTTCTGTTGATGATTTTTTCATAGTGAAAATAAGATTTGCATCAGATAATTGGACATTAGACGTATTTGGCATTATGAATACAGTACTTATCGATTGGTATAGATGGTGTAATAGTGTATACGCCTCGTAAGAGATAAGAAGCGTGAGTGACACCATTTCTGACTATCTTTTTTATTATTTAAATTTCTATTGGAAGTGAAAAACAAAATACCTTGTCAGAATTTATTGGTTCGACGTATCACCAGCCTGGTCGTGGGTTTATCGACTGCGGTAGTCCTTCACGCTACTTCAACTAAAAATATAAAGAAACCAGACTCTTTGGTAGGTGGGACCACATTTGTACTAGAATTCCTGACTCCTAATAATCAAAATTCAATAATAATGGAATAGCTATAATGGAATCCTTGATCTTTTGATGTTTCACGACCAAGAGAAAAAAAAATGTAGGTAGCGTTTTTTTCTTCATCCTGAAATCCATATACCTTCCAGTGATTTAATGAGTTTGTGGCTGCAAATAAGTGAAATTGCATGTGATCTGTTTTTCTGAGTATGACTTTTGTTGCAGCATCCTGAGCACTACGAAAATTTCAGCATCTTTCAATCGCTTTCCGAGCTCGCAGCGATGGCATCTAGTTTGTTCTAAGCTGGAAAATCCACTATCTGTTTTGCCGAATGATCTGTAATTTATTATTACTCGAAATATATCCCTAAAGGAAAACACAATCTGACTTTCCACTCCACTTATTTATGATTCCTGTATTTTTTAAACGATGACATAACTTATTGCTTCATAGAAGCATTTCAGGGGTTGATTAAGCGACAAAAGTTTTGGAGAAATGGAGGCCGCAAGGGAAATATAGAATTCATTGGCAGATTGAATTCCAGAATTAGTACACACAAATTTTCAACGACATATTAAGTAAGGAAATGGGAAGAAGAAAAACTGTATATATTAAGCATAACTCATTGTCATTAGTGCTTACAACAGAACATCAACAAAAAAATACGTGCGGCACTCGGGGACTGCCGCGATAAAGGTATTGCATGGCATTTTTTCTCAACTTATGCAATTATGATTATTTATTTTTTTAAATTTATGCAGTAATTTTTTTTCTTTGATATTTTAATTCAAGTTTTTTCTTTGATATTAATTCAAGTTACACTTTTTGAGCGTGGTGACCGATAAGAAAACAATTTTTTTTTCTTTTATTGAATAAATGAGAAGTTAATATCGTTTAAAATATTTTTATTATCTTACAATACATGTAGGTTATTCAGGAATTTTTTATCATTGAAACTATAGGTTTATGGTAACTGAAATAAGAGACATAAGTTTGAGACTTGATATCCTCTAAATATCTGGAAAATACCGCGTCAATGGTGGTCCCATATTTTGTTGTGGATTCTTGTGGATCATTATTCATTTTCAAATTCAATTTTTCCGAAAGAAAAGTTGTCAACCGCTCTGATTTTTCATCAGCGAAGTTGATGTTGAAATCGCCAGCCAAGATAAGTGGAAATTTATTACCATCTGTACCAAGTATTTTTGACCCTTCTTCAGTGTAGTCCAGTAAAGTGCGATGAATAAAATGCTCTACCTCGTCCAATTTTGGATTCGGAGAAATGTAAATTGCTACCATGACTATGTGTAGGCCATTTCTAAGTTTGCATGAGCACGCACAAATATCTCCAACAAATGAGCGCCTAACATTAACATCGTTAACGTGTGCAATATTTATTTCAATATTCGGAGTCATAATATTAGTTACTACATTATTATTATTTTTGAAAAAAGGTTGATGAGCCGTTTTACTTTTGCCTCAAGTGTCTTGTTTACCAGGTAGAGAGCTTCAAAATTGCAAAAATAATTTTGTTTTTTCAGTATAACTTGAGAACGTGATGAAGAACTTTTACAATATTCAGCAGGTGAGTTACTGTCAATAATGGCCATTTTTGAGAGTGGAGCACAAAGCCTTAGAGACCATAGAAATGGCTCAAACTTGAGGATGTAACGGGAAAAGTGTCCAGAACTTTTTTGTGGTCAATGTAATTCACTCGATATTTTTTTTGTGGAAAGCTTATCTAATTTAAAAACTTTTCTTACTCTTAGAAAATTTTGATAAAATCAACGGATTAGCTTGAAAAAATTAATTTTTGAGTCTCTGCAATTTTGGCTTACTAATTTTACTTGATTAAAATACCTTAGTTGCCTTTGCTTCTCTAATGTCATTTTGGCATTTGAAGAATTTATTCTCAAAACTGTCAGTTTTTACTTTGCTTACCGTAAAAATTTTATAAAATTATGGCTCAAAATTTCACTAACACTGAAATGGTTGATATGTTATTGATTTATGGACTTTGTCGTTGCAATGGCCGGAGAAGGGAAAGATATCCGCATCGCAGAATTCCAAATCGGCAAACCTTCGCGAAACTGGCAAAGTTGAAGCAAATCGCAGAGAAACTGGATGGAGACGGACAAGAAGGACGGTAGAGCTCGAAGAAGCGATACTGGAAGCGGTTGAAACTGAACCTGGGATAAGCACACTACGTTTGGGACTCCGTATTGGAGCCTCAAAATCATTAGTTCATAATGTACTGAAAGAAGAACTGTTGTATCCCTATCATATTAAAACAGTTCAAGACTTATTGCCCATGGATCCAGGTCATCGGCTAGATTTCTGTCGGCTTATTGTCCAAAGACAAAACGCAAACCCCAATTTTTGTAGAAGAATTCTGTTCACGGACGAATATACTTTCACGAGATGTGGTGTTTTTAACCTCCATAATGAACATTTCTATGCTGATGGAAATCCTCATGAAACGGAAGTTACTTATTTTCAGAATCAAACTAAAATCAATGTTTGGGTTGGAATTGTGGATAACTTTATTATTTGCCCTATCGTTATACCCGATCGATTGAACGGGGAGAACTACTTGAACTTTTTGGAACAAAGGCTACTTGAACTGTTGGAAGACTTGCCCTTACACATTCGTCGTGGCCTGGTTAATCCATCTCATTTCACATTAGCTGTGAGGCGACATTTGAATGCGGAATATCCAGATCGCTGGATAGGTAGAGGACACGATGCACCAGTGAACTGGCCAGCCCGCTCCCCTGATTTGACGCCCTGCGACTTGTTTCTTTCATGCAGCTACAGTAAACACACGAGAGGAATTGTTGCAACGAATTATTCATGAAGCGGATTTATTGAAGAATGATCCTGAAGTACTAGCCAGAGTTCAATCCAATTTCTAGAAACGAATTAATTTGTGTATTCAGGAAAATGGGCAACATTTCGAACAATTGATGCCTTAGCGATTTCCCAAAAAGTTTTGCTGTTTCTTTTAATTTAGCATTTGTTTTTCCCAAATAATCACATCGTTTCCCCATTTCTATTGTTTTTATTATTCGTGTTTTACCGAGATATTAACCATTTCAGTGTTAGTGAAATTTTGAGCCATAATTTTATAAAATTTTTACGGAAAGCAAAGTAAAAACTGACGGTTTTGAGAATAAATTCACCAAATGCCATAATGACATTAGAAAAGCTAAGGCAACTAAGGTATTTTAATCAAGTAAAATTAGTAAGCCAAAATTGCAGAGACTCGAAATTTATTTTTTTCAAGCTAATCCGTTTATTTTATCAAAATTTTCTAAGAGTAAGAAAAGTTTTAAAATTAGATGAGCTATCTAAATAAAAAATATAGAGTGAATTACATTGACCACAAAAAAGTTCTCGACACTTTTCCCGTTACATCCTCAAGTTTGAGCCATTTCTATGATTTCTAAGGCTCCATGCTCTCCTCTCAAAAACGGCTATCATTGACAGTAACTCACCCGCCAAATATTGTAAAAGTCCTCCATCAAGTTCTCAAGTTATACCGAAAAAACAAAATTATTTTTGCAACTTTGAAGCCCTCTACCGGCTAAACAAGATACTTGAGGCAAAAGTAAAAAGGCGCATCAAATTTTTTTCGAATCAAAGAATCTTCGGTTTTATTTTAGCCACGTAGTTCTAGGACACCCTATATAGAGAACGGAGGATTCTTCTGAATGACAGTATAATTTTTTTCTTCATTTCTGGAAAAAGTTGGGAGAATATCAAAAAAAATCATGCAAGATACTACAATGATCGAAGAACCTGATTGATATGTATTTTCTTACCATGGAATCGAAGCTGAGCAAAAGATTAGTCTTTAATTATATTATCTACTAAGAAGTTATATTGACCATCCCCTTTTTCTTTGTTGTCTATTTATTTGAATTCAATTAAGTGAATTCTACTATCAAACATGTTAAGCATTCACTTGGTGACCTGCCTATAAAAGGAGTGTCAATACCTACACTTATTAATCTAAGACTGAGTTCAGATAAACTCTTCTGTACTAATTATGAAGTGCGTGGTCAATTCAAATGGAAAGCGAACGTTTATTCAGGTTCTAAATAGCAATAAAAGTGGGTAATGATGAATGTACAGATATATGTAATACTCACTCGTTTAATTCAGAAACTAGCACTTTTTTGATCAGAAGAATGTCGGTATAAGGCGATAATAATTTTGATTAAAGACTATCAATTCATAACAAATATTAAAAATATCTAATAATATAGAAATAAAAGATAACAATTATAATAACAGTAGAGGTTAATAAATTGAATTACAAAAACGATTTATCCATTATTTTGGATCTGAATCAACAATCAAATATTCAATTCTACAGTGATATATTCTTTGATGGAGACTAAATGAGAGAGTAAATGAACTAGGTAAGCTTCAAATCAGGAACTTACTAATATGAAATTCAATCAACCAAAGGAATTCAGAATTATATTGACTTTGATAGAAGTTAACCTCAATTAAATGTTGACATCACATTTATATCTTCAACAACCACCAGAAAACATGGTTTCATTGAGAAATATTGATTGCTTTGTGAATTTATCGACAGGAAGGATCAATAGAAGAGTTTAAAATAAAACTTGACTAATACCGCTTCGGCTTTGAGTTTTATAACATCGCCTAAGAATGATGAAAAGCTGACCATTCTGATGAACTTGCAGAAACATTTCTCTCGCCCTTGTCCAAATATTACTGAATTTGTAATTATCAGAATAGCTTATTGCAATTATTTGTTGTATTTCAAACAATTATTTCCTTACAAATTGTGCAAAGGTATTCATTCCCAAGTACATGCTACAATGTGATGTCAAGTAAATCTGGAGGCAATGCGTGAGAATCTGTCTAAATCAAACTACAAATGATATTATAATTTCTGGAAACACAATCTGAACGAAGTCTTGAAAGTTGATAATATTGAAGATTGATAACTATTATATTATTATTATAAAACCATGATGAATTGAAATCTGAATAAAATAAATACTACTATAGTATAAATAGGAGAAGTACAGCTTAATAAATATGACAAAAAAAGGTCTAAAATTCATTAACAACCTGTAGTTGCATAGAGGAGAACTCTTGCATAGACGCCTCGAGGGCACGTGTTCCCGGGTATGGCGGATTCTTATCGCCTAGAACCCCTTCCCCGAGAGGTTGGTTCTCCTTTCTAGAAGAAGCCGTACTGCGCTGCAGTCATTAGTGTCCCATTGTGCCCTCACATATTGCTATCTTCTCATCAGTCCAGTGTATTCTATGAAATTCAGTAGCCTGATGTAGAAGATACTCCTGATTTCCTCGGGTGTAGTTTTATCGTCTCCGAGGTATGTCCAAGGACCAACCGCGTATACCGTGCACTGACACAGCCATCGTGCATGGGGCGTGTTCGGTCAGAAATGCAACACGATTCTGTATTTCTCGTCTGCTGAACATCAGTAGATATTTCACTCGGTGTTGCTGGAAATCTCCTACTAGTCGCTTGGAGTGCGACATACGCGGCAGTTCCCTACAGTAGGCACGGTGCTCTGTCTCGAGCCATTTTTGGATTATATATTTCACTGTGGCATGAGAAGTGCCACAGGTTGGCTATGATATGATATGGGGTTATTCCGCCCCCGCTTTAGCGAGTGCGACCACAGTTTCACTCATTTCTCATCTGGTTTCCTCAGACTCCCATACGATTATCAGTCTATTGATATTCTTTACTAGTGCCGTTAGTTCTTCTGCATAATCGAGTACACATTTTGAGGTGATTGTGTATGACTCCACTGCCTTAAGCTCACTATGATTGTGATTTGTATATTCTCATAGGGTCTCTCTCTATCCCTCTCTCTCTCTTAATTCGGACACATGTTGTAATTGCTAATATTTTTGCTTGGATTATCCCAAGATACATGTTTCTTCAATTCACATTAAACATTCTTTGTTCATGCATACATGAATCAAAAGTTTACTAGATTCAAATAATTTTTCTGACATCACACAGCGGCTTATATGCAAACTGGGTGCACGCAGAGTGCATACGTTGATGCATTTTCGAGTGTGATAAGGATTATTCGATGAATTAGCGACAGAAGTGGTGAGACAGAGCTCTTGAATATACTGAAAACAATAAGTGAATTTTATATGAACTAGGATTCCAGTCTTTCATCAATAAAGCAACAAGAGTCACTAAAACTACAGCTACTTGCATAGACCACATATTTCTAAAGTGCAACAAAGAAGTGAACTTTGAGATAATTAGAGCTGCTATAATAGAAACAAAAATAACAGATCACTATTCTACATCATTCCTGTGGGAAACCAGGGAACAATACATAGTTTCAAAAACAAATTACGTAACAATAAAAAAAATTAATGAAGACCTGCTAATAGATACCTTGAAAAATGAGTCATGGCTGGAAGTTTATGAATCTTTTGATGAAGAGTTATGCACTGAAATATTGATCAATGAAATACTATATAGTATAAATTCATCCACAGTCTCAAAACATATAAAATTATGGTATATAAAAAAACCACGGATTACACAAGGACTTATTACTTCAATCAAATACAGAGATGAACTTTAGAAAATTCATGCTCGGGAACCGAATGATGCAGATAAAGAACTTCAGTATAATAATTTCAAAAAAAAAACTCACATTCATTAATAAGAAAGCAAAACTCCACTATTTTAAATCAAAACTGAACCAGAATTCAATGTGTTCCAAAAAAATTTGGGAAGTGGTTAATGAATATAGCAATCATAAGAAGAAATCCAGCAATATTATAGACAAAATTAAAACGAATAGAGGTGTTGAAACTATAGACAATCAAGAAATTGCTAATGAATTTGTTACTTACTTCTCAGAAATTGGACAGACTCTAGCGTCTAGAATACCAAACAGTGAAGAACCCAAAATGATGAAGGCAACAACCCCAATAAGATCCATGTTCTTCAAACCGACTGATCACAATGAAATAAAAAACATTATCCCAACACTAAAAGAGGACAAATCCACAGGTGAAGATGGCATCACGAGTAGCATCATTAAAAAAATAGTTGAATTTATAAAAGAGCCCCTCTCATTCCTTATCAACAAGTGCATTTCAAAAGGATATTTTCCAAAACTCTTCAAGGCTGCCTTAATTCAACCTATTTATAAAGGGGGAGAGAAATGTTTAATCACTAACTATCGTCCTATCTCTGTATTATCTGTAATTAGTAAAATTTTTGAAAAAGTCATTCATGTAAGGTTAACAGATTAGTTAGATAAACACAAAATTCTAAACAATTGTCAATTTGGATTCCGAAAAGGAAAATGTTTACAAGACGCTATAGCTGAGCTATCCAAACAAATATGTAGTTCGCTAGATAACGGAGAGGCCTGTTTATGTATATTCCTTGATTTATCAAAAGCTTTTGATACTGTAAGTCACAAGCTTCTGCTAGAGAAACTCGAAAATATTGGCATAGGGGAAACGCTCTGGATCTCTTTAAAAGCTACTTAGATGAAAGAACACAACAAGTTAAAATCAATAACGTTATAAGAATTGATCAATCAGTAGTTTGTGGAGTACCACAAGGTACAATTCTTGGTCCTGTTCTTTTCACTATATACATAAACGGTTTATTTACCTTGGATATATTAGCTAAAATAATTTCCTACGCTGATGACAATGCTATCTTTTTAGAGCTCAAAACTGGACTAAACTTAAAGAAATAGTATCAGAAAATCTTAGTAATATCCATAAATGGTTCAATAATAATCTATTAACAATAAATATGGATAGAACAGAATTTCTACCTTTTGCTATTTAAAAAAACCAACTACCAGAATTCAATACTTTAAACACGGATAGTGGCACCATCTAAGCATCAGATTCCAAAGAATATCTAGGAGTACATTTTGACTGTCATTTGAGATGGGAAGTGCATATTAACTCCTTAGTGAAGAAACTAAGATCTATTATATTTAAAATGAAACAATTGAGTAAATTACTGAATCTGCCTCAACTAAAATTAATCTATTACGTCCTTGTCGAATCAATAATACAATACGGAATCATTGAATGGGGTGGAGTCAAGAAAACCTATTATAAAAAATTAGAGATAACACAAAAACGAATTTTAAAAATCATTCTTAGGAAACCACCATTATTTTCCACCTCTAAGTTATACAAGGAAGCAAATATATGTGACCCTAGGCAATTATTTGCCAAAAGCATTCTATATTACAAAAAAAGGGGGACTACTTATACACCATCGATCATGAGCATCAGACAAGATCCAATGCGCAAAAAAAATACAAAACAACCAAAGTTACGACTTCCTTTGCTCAAAACTCATTTTTATAGCTAGGAGCCAGATTATTTAATTGTATGCTAGATTCAATTGCAAATAAAACATATTGCAAAAATATAACTAGACATATCAAAATATGGATTCTTAATTCTAGAGATATCATACACAAGTTTTTAGACTGAGCCTCATGTGTCATTACGTACTATATTTTTATCTTCTTTAATTTGAATCTGTATTCAGTAAAATTTCTATTGAATCTAAATCTATAAAAATGCTGCTAAACATAGAAAACGATGGATTCTTAATATTAGAAATATCATACAAGTCTGCAGACCAATCCTTATAAATTATTACATATTGTATAAATTTATTGAAAATTCAAAATTTTCTCTTCTTTTTTTGAATTTTATTGAATCTAGGTCAACGCATTTACAATAATAAAATAATAAAATATAACATACACATTCTGGAAATATTATATACACCTAATACTTCTATTTTTCATTAATCTGTTAACTATTAATTGACTTTCTATTCACCATATCTATATACTTTCGTTATTATAAGTATCCATAGACAAGTTCTTTTGAACTTATTTGGAACTCTTGTATTCAATAATAAGTAATTCTCTTAATTAACTAAATTAACAACTACAAGTCAATGTAAGTCAATGTAATGTAATTATAATTATTGAATAAATTATTCTTAGTCACAATAATTTTTGTTAATAACATATGGAAAACTAGTACCAGCTAGAAGATAGGCCCCTGCGAGGAGTATCTAACAGATAAAATCATCAAGTAAGTGCACTCCTTATTATTAAGCCACTGTTCGTTAGATGCGAAACAAGTTATGTCAAAGCATTGTAATACAGTTCACGATTTTCAATATCTTCCATTCATGCAACGACATTTTTTCAGAGAATAAATTGGAATTTTTGATTAATTTATCTGAGATATTAAAATTTATCATTTGACTATGACGGTCAGACAACACGGAGATTCCTTCACTAGAAATAATATTCTCAATGTTTATAAAAATATTATCAATCAAAAATGCAGTAGTTGTCCTATTCACATATATGTCGCACATCATATGCTCGGCTGAAAAATAGTTTGAGGAAAATTATATGTTATCAATAGTTCTATGGGAATAACTAAGTGGAGTGTCTCCAATAAGTTAAAAATAAAGTCCCAACCCAGTATTATTCTGAAGTGTCTGTAAATTACAATAATGTTATCAAAAATCATTCATCCCAGAAAAGATATCAGTCCTCCCTATATAATAGTATACAAACTAGAGATGTGTTGGCACTGGGAGAATAGGTAAATAGTGTACTTCGCAAAGTTACTCTCCGCAAATCATTTGATTTGGTTCCTAATTTTTATATAATTGTTCACATTCTATAATATACTCTTTGCATTTACATAAAGAGAATGAACGAATTAGTTATTTATTTCATTATCTTTACACAACTGAATAATAATCACATCAATAACGTTTCTGAGAAAATGTACGAGTGAAAATCTACGAAAACGGTTCTTGGAATCGATCCCGAATCTATCAATTGGGGGAGCCAAGCAATCCAGCTCCCAGTTCACATCGATGAACTGTTGAAGAACGATGTAAATTTAAATATACTTGATTGATTGTTTCTGTTGTTGTTGTTATTGTTGTTGTTGTTGTTGTTGTTGTTGTTGTTGTTATTGAACTAATTTTCTCAAATTCAGTGAGAGCAGTTTTAAATAACTTCAATTTACTGTTTCGAATCGATTCAGTGTATACTTTGGGGGTTACGATTTTTTTTTAATTTCCAACCTTGGAGAAAAATGTGTGTTTATAACACGATTTCCCTGAAAAAAATACGGTTCGTCACCGAACAGCAAACGATCTTTTGTCCAAATTTGAATATGATAGGTCTTTTTGGTTTTGAATTATCGTGTTAACAAATATATCGTGACGAACATCTAGACAGACAGACGGATTTTTGGAAATTTGCTTAACATTCGATGAAAAATGATATGGTCTGAGAATTTTTGCTCTAGGACTTTTTTCAAACTGTTTTAGGAACAGCTTGATTGAATGCAATAACATATACTCTCTCGATTTCGTCGCGAAGAATATACTAATAATAAGTCTTAAGTTCTTACTCACAACATATAAATATTCTAACTGACCTCCGACACGATTTTTTTGTATATTATTTGGAAGCTGTCAAAAATTTGGTCAATAATCAAATACGGACAATATCCGTTGCTTGAGTTATAAGGGTTTAGTACAGGTTATTTCAAATATTTAAAACAAATCGTTTTCATAAAATTGAAATATTTAACAGCAAAGAACGTTGTCAGACGTTGCCAGATGTTTTCTGTTCAGTATCAATAACAAATGTAGCTTAAGAAAACTAAAGAAGTTTCTGAAATAAATGTTAGACAGTTCACACCCGTTTCAAGAAGAGTGATATGATACCATGACTGACGTGGTCAAGAGGGTTTCAATAAGTTCTCAAAAGTTTCTTGTTCTAAAGGAAATCATGAGCCTGTCAAAATCAATAACCAATATAGGATCGAAGACGAATGCTAGCTATATTGAATGTTAACAATCTGAAGATGTTCTGGTAGTGGGCTTTGCCAGACTAACTGTAAAAGAAATCATGATCCTGTTTAACATCAATAACATATATATGATGGAAACGAATGCTAGCTATGATAAATGTTAATCTAAATCATCTGGGGATGTTTAGGTAAAGGGTTTTCCAGACTTACTGTAGATCTTATATGGTATTCCTCTCATAAGTTGCAAAATTAATCAAAATGTATCACACGTAAGTCGGGACGTAACGTAGTTTCTGATCATCAAAATTGTAATTAAATATAATCTTGATTATAGTTGAAATAATATGTACATTCAAATCAGTTAGTAATGATTTCAAGAGAAGGATCCTACTGCTTATTGTTATTATTAAGCAATTCAGGGATCCTTTTCCTGATTGAAGATTGGTTCTTGAGAAGAAGGACGCGTTACAAATACCAGGGACAATGCCTAAAATCTTCAGTCATATTTTCTAGCTTGAACTGTTCTATTGGGCAATCACGTGACACTTAGTCAATTCCAATTAGTTTGACTTGATAGTTTCTTCAGAGTGTTTTTTGTAAGGAGGGTGGATTTTGATAAATCAGAGTTGTTTCAGACTTTCAATCAAAGCTTGTTGTTCTCAGTTTTTATCCAAGTTCAAGTTCAATAATACATTTAGTTTCGATCCCTTAGGTTCATCCTGATTGGGTATCAATTTAATACTTTCAGATTTATTCCTGTATTTATGTAAAGTTAGATTAACTAAGTTTGTTTTATTTGAGCTTAGATTTTGACTTAATACTTTTTATGATAATAAACTTGATTATATTCTCTCATTATCAATTGTTATAATCGTTATTTTATAATTATTAATTTAATTGCTATCATTACTATATTTTATAATTCTTGTTCAGTACGAGTTTATCTGATTTATAACAGCATTTACTCACATACCTTCCAGTGTGTTAAAATTTCGAATGTCTTGTGAAATGAAAAAGTAAGTGTCACGTTTGTTCTGGCTAACCTATGATTGAGATCAAACTTCAACATGTTATGGTTCTCTCAATCAAATGGCCACACTGTCAATAAATGGACAGATTGACGATTAGGGATAATATAAATTCCTCAAGTAAGTTTTGTAGAGTTTCAACAAGAGAGAGCCATGGTACACTCGTGTGTTGTGATGATTTGTGAAGGCCCTTCGGCGGCACAAGCTTTGTGTTCATTTTATGTCGACCGTGCTTTCGTTTCGCACGCAAATATGGAGTTGACAAACGATACTACTTTTGAGTTTATTACTCTATATGAAAATGGACTCGCATCGGGCAATACAAAAAAAAGCAAATATGAGAATAGATACGACCAGCAAGATGCGTGGAGCGGAATGTAAAACAAATCTAAGAACGGTATTGTCGGTATTATCCCAATTCATGAACACATATAATTATGTTGTATCCATGAAGACGTACAGGAGTTGGTTAGAAGAGTGAAAGTTGTGGGCACAACCCTCTCGTGGGAAGAATGCTGCTCGAAGTGGTTTGGGTCATTAGCCTCTATATACACAAGGCTTGAACGATTATCATACACTTATGACGTTATCAACAAAAGGCTTCGAGTAGAGACAAAGCTTATGACAGTACCTCTTAGTCATAATGGCGCATGGCCAATATTGAGTGTGACAGGTGATAAATATTGGAATTTAACAAAGCTTTACGTATTTATTGAGAAAAATTATATGTTGCACCTGTTTCCTAGGTGTTCTTGGGTTATTGGGAATGTTTGTACCTGTAAAAAGCGTGTATAAGAGGTATGACTGAATGAAATGCGTTGAAAAATGGCTTCCTAAGTGAATGTAAATGTCGGTGAGGAAAATTTGAAATCTCATTCGCTATCACATTTGATCAGCAAGTATTGTTTTCTCTTATTTTAATAATTATTTGGTGAATGTCAATGAAATGTGATTGAAATTTCACTTATTGGTATAGTTTCATATTTCAATTCAATCAGCCATTATGTGATGAAATCTAGGATACATGAGTAAATTGCGAAAATTATCATTTATGATTTTATGGCGAACCTTAAATTCTAATGCGGGATAAGCCGCTGTACACCATCTCTGTCCACCAAGTGTATGCCAATAGATCCTTCCTCACACTATTCATTCTATGAAAGAGTAATCAGCGAACTACCCAAATCCAAAATTACTAGTCAAGAATATGTTAAAAAAATTGGTCATGAACAACTTGAAATAATTCTTAATTTTAACCAATTAACTTATATACAAGTAAGAGACATTATTTATAGTATGAAAAATTACAATACTAAAGACATATATGGTTTCAACACAAAGATATTAAAGATCATTGATAATATTATTATTGTTCCTTTCACAAAATTATTAAATTTATGTATAACAAACAAAGAATCTGAATGTTTGAAAATAGCGAGAGTAATTCCTATTCACAAAGCTGATTCCTCAAATGTACCTCCAAACTTTAGGCCAATATCAATATAACCGATATTTTCAAAAATATTAGAGCGAGCCATTCAGAAATCCCAGAATTTTTAGAAAGCAGCAACCTCCTAAACGAAGCTCAATTTGGATTTAGAAGTGGTTTGTCAACTAGCTTGGCTATAAACTCTTTAACATAATTTATCAATGAAGGGTACGAAAATGGAAACTTTACCAGCGTTCTATTCTGTGACCTTAGTAAGGCATTCGATTGTGTCTCCTTTGACCTACTAATTAACAAGCTTAGATATCATAACTTTAGTGATAATACTATACATCTTATTAAAAGTTTTTCATATAACAGAAAACAGAAAGTTGTATTAAAACGTGATAAATCTGACATACAGGAAGTGAAAAGAGGGATACCACAAGGCTCAATTTTAGGTCCTATACTTTTCATAATTTATTTAAATGATTTACCATATAATTTTCCAAACTGTCAGCTTACAATATTCGCAGATGATGCAACTGCAGCAAATAAAAATAATAATTTGAGCACCTTGATTGGTGAGTTGGAGGAGACGCAGTCGGAAATATCTGATTGGTTCACAGCTAATCAGTTGATGCTAAATAAGGGGAAAACAAAGAAACATATTTTTAGCTTCAGAACTATAGATATTACAGATAACCCAAATCCGGTAAGGTTTTTAGAAGTATACATGGATTCCAAGTTGTTATGAGAACCACATATAAATATAGTATCTAGCAAATTAGCAAACAATATTTACCTGTTAAGAAATCTTTCTTCTATTGTTTCAAAGAATATTCTAATCACAGCGTACCATTCATTGATACACTCTCATATAACTTATGAGCTATTAAATTGGGGTCATGCAACACTTGCAAATAAAATATTTGAAATGCAACGTAAAGCTATCCGAATACTGGATTATTTAACAGTTCCGTCTGCCTACATTTTAGTCTGTCTATTACATACGAGACTTAATGTGGATAAGTTTACTACACAAGAATCTGTTCACTCACATAACACCAGAAATACAGATGACTTACGGGCAGATTATCATAGATTGCACAGAACCAAAACAGGTTCTAGTTACTATGGACCAAAAATATTCAATAAACTCCCTGGTAAAGTAAAACAATTGCCCATAAAACAATTTAAAACAGTTTTAAAAAATTATTTTATTGAAAATTGTTTTTACTCGGTACCTGATATTTTAAATAATGGATTTAATATGTGATATATTAGTTTATGTTTCTTTTAACTTGTTAGGTGTTTTTTTCAATCTATGTTCAAAGCAATTTTGTATTTAATAATTGCGTAATTTTACAGTGTGCATTTTTATTCTTACACTCTTAAAGCTCAGATATTCTATTCTTATGCAATTAAATATATAAATCATAATGTAATACATTAGATTTTGACGTGTTCTATGCAATGTAATGCTTCTTGAATAAAAATACTACTACTACTACTACTATGGCATGGTCATACATAGTTTACAGAATTCAACAACTAAATAGTACAAATATGCCACTCAAATCAAGCACTTACAATTTATAGTTCACTATCAGAGTATCGTATTGTTTCAATGAGATTAATTTAAATTACACGTTGTTGAGGAAATGTCGAGCAAATACATTCGAAGATTAATACAATATCTAGAATAGTTTTCATGTGGAGTCACATTGTTTTCAGCGATAATCTAATTCTTTGTTCTTTGGGGCTTGCGAAAATAATCGAATTTTTATTATATAATACATAATTGTTGTTATTCGAATACAAGAATCCAATATTGTTTTTTTCATTCAAAAAGCAAATGGGGTGCAACTAAGGACTCAGTTCATCTCTGGCAACCCCGTTCAAACAGGATGCCTTCATATAAGCCCTAAAGAATAAATAAAGCCTTTGTTGTACTGCCGGTATCGCAGCATTGTGCTGTATGGGTGGCCAGCTGCAACATGGCCTCTGGCTTGTGACCTCACGATCGAGGGTTCAGGCGTTGTGTATATGTAGATTATTGTTTGGGTTGACTCGTGGCGATGCATCGTTCGTACAAATTGAAGCAGCGCTGCTCGGCCTGTAACAGCGTGGACCTGTTTTAGATATCACATAAGATACTAGTTCAATTGTTATGGCTGCTTTATTGATTTGTTTGAGAAATAGTAATAGATTCAACATCTTTTATTATCAGTTCTATACACGCCTCTGTTCGATGTAATAAACATGAATTTTCCTAATTTGATTTACTCTATCTCATGTTCATAGACTAATTAAAACCTGGAAATAACAATAAATCAAACAATAGCAGTAGGACGTTCAAATTGAATTTTATTTAGAATTATATATCAAGATTTTAATTATATATAGTGCTCAGAACCGGCAACGTGATTCAGTCCTAGTAATATGAAAGTTATTCTTGTTGTCTTCGCGCTTCTGGTTGCTTCCAGTGAAGCGAGATGTCGCAAAAAGCGTAAGTATAAAATTTTTGTGAAGGAACATAGCTGTTGAAATCAAGCTACTTCAAGGCTATTCGCACACAATATTTATTTGGATTTTCAGTAGGAAACAATTTTACTCCAATAATCAATGATGACAGTTGATGTATTTGCTCATATCATGTGAAGCTCAAACGAGGAAGATGGCTCCAATGTCTTAAAAATTTGTCTAGATCGGATTAGGCTATACAAAATCTGATCCCTGTTAGTTCCTACATGATATATTGGAAGTTAATCCAATATCTAGAATAATTTTCATTCACATTCACATTGTTTTCCGCGGTAACCGACTTCTTTTTTTCCTTGGGATTTGCTGGGAAATAAAACTAACACTTATTTGAGAGGTCAAAATAAGTCGATTGAACCTAATTCATATCGTAACAAAATGTACCGTTTGTCCGCGAAGAAAGTTCGAAGTTCACTTAAAAAGTTACATTTTTGTGCGCTATTCAAAAATGCGTTGAACAAATTAGATGAAATCTAGGAAAAGTGCATTGTAGACAGTTCCCCTACTTTCAGTAACCGGAGAAATCCAAAGGAAATGGTAGAAGGGTAAAACCACCCTCACCCCTTTCATTAGGGGTTTGTAACATGGTTCTAAGATTTTTTCAACAGAAAGGCTCATTCATTATATTAATTTTTTATCTCTTATGAAAATTTCGTATTCCGCATAGTTCAGCAGGAAAAAAAATTTCTCAAGCACTTATAACTGATATTCTTAGAACAAGCTTAATAAAATGTAGTACAAAATTTAGTTGGCCGCGAACAAATCATGATTTTGACAATTGTCCCAGTTTATTCGACAGTAGATGTTCGAATAATTTGTTCACTTTTAGTTGCGTTTGTATTGTTTCTTCCTCAATTACTGTTATTACTTAATTACTATTGCTGTTATTGTTGCTTTTATTTGGCAGCTATTAAATATGGATTTCCCTTTTGATGAGCAGGTCGATATACTTCTAGTCCTTGGATTCCGTTAAGGTAACTGCCTCGAAAGTGTCCGCGCTTATCAAGAGAGGTGTCCAAATCCAAATTATTAGAAGACTTGCACCTTAATTTGCGTCGGAACATGTTCTTCATGCACGACGGTGCACCACCTCATTCTGCACGTGCCGTTAGAGAATATCTTGACGAACAATTTGCTGGTAGATGAACTGGTAGAGACCATGAAGCACCTATTCAGTGGCCTTCGCGGTCTCCAGACTTGAATCTTTGCGACTTCTTGCTTTGATTATTCCGAACAACTGTGGAACAGAATTCAAAATGCAATATGACAAAACAACAATGCAATACGAGAAAACAACGTTGTGTTAAGGAGGGTGCAATTCAATTTTTTACGCCAGATTGATCTTCGCATTGATGAATGTGGAGGTCACATTGAACACCTGTTATAAAAAAGTTATGTCTTTGCGTTCACTTAATTTTGTAGTACAGTTTTATTAAACTTGTTCTAAGAATATCAGTTATCGGTGTTTGAGAAAACATGTTTTTAAATTATGCGGAATACGGAATTTTTACATAAGATAAAAAATGAAGATAATGAATGGGCCCTTCTGTTGAAAAAATCTCAGAGCTATTTTACTACCCTTAATGAAATTATTGGAAAATATCAAAGGGGTGAGGGTGAATTTACCCTTCTACAATTTCCTTTGAATTTATCATATAAATTGGGTCCAATCGACCTATTTTGACCTCTACAATAAGTGGTAGTTTTATTGTTATTTAAATACAATGATCCATTATTGCTCCTATTTTTTCTGATTGATATGGACAGAAGATGTAACTATATCATCTTATTTATCTAATATCGGGTGTCCCATTACAGTCTAGGAGCCAGAGCGATATAGATGGTCTGAACATTAACCCGATGGCCCTATGGTTTATCGTTAGAGGACAGTTCAATGATCAATTCATGTCACAGACAGAATTTTCCCCGGCTGCTAGATCTCGAGATACAGCAATCGCATTTTTTTTTTGACTGGAGGTCAACCCTTCCCAAGTTGCGGTTACTTGAAAAGCATGCCATTCTTATACACTTCCACCATGTGCCATCATTTTTTATCGTGTCCGTTTATCAGACCGACCAGTTGAAATTGGACCGAAAATGAACTGCAAGTTAACTCTCCCAAACCTAGTGGGAAATGTTTAATGGTGTTGGCAATTGTTGACATACCTTATGCCATCAGTTATCGGTCCATTTCCGAGTAATTGGTCATTATTTGGATCAAAACTGATTCTTTTTTTCATTTTGTGGATAAAACTTCAGAGTTACAAGATGAAATGTTGGCACCATGTTGAATAACTTCACTGGAGGTCAAATAAAGATTTAAAATTATTGCCATCACTCCTTGTCTATTTCAACCCCACAAAACCCAATAAAACCACCCCCCAAAAAAATATGAATAATATGGATAATATGACCAATTCTATGATAAATTAGTCTATTATTGAGATTCTGGAGGGCTTTAAAATCTAAACGCCCGTTTTTTTTTGGAGGGTGGTTTTATGGGATTTTGGGGGGGTTGAAATAGGCAAGACTCGCAATAATTTTATATCTTGATATGACCTCCAATAAAGTTATTTAACATGGTGCCATCATGTTACCTTGTAACCCGCAAGTTTTACCCACAAAATGAAAGAAAGAAAAATTTGTGGTCCAAATAATGGCCAATTACCAGGTTTGGGGGGGGGTTAACTTGCAGTCCATTTCGGGGTTAATTTTAACTGGTTGGCCTGATAAACGGACACGATAAATAATGATGGCACATGGTGGAAGTGTATAAGAATGGCATGCTTTTCAAGTAACCGCAACTTGGAAAGGGTTAACCTCCAGTCAAAAAGAAAAAAAATGCGGATGCTGTATCTCGAGATCTAGCAGCCGGGGAAAATTCAGTCTGTGAGATGAATTGGTCATTCAACCGTCCTCTAACGATAAAACATAGTGCCATCGGGTTAATGTTCAGACCATCAATATGGCTCTGGCTCCTAGACTATTATATTTTCCGATATTTGTAGAGGTTATAACTTTTGAACCATAAAGATAGATAAATGTGGTCCGTACTCATCCAACTTTTTCCGTCACTTCCGATTAGCCATAAAAACAAAACGCTTTCTAAAGTTTTCCTTTATTATTTTCTTTTCAAATGGAACACCCGATATATTTTTCCATGAGTCGTTACTTCTCTCGGGTATCCATCGGCATTCCATTAATAGAGCAATTGATATTTAAGGAGAAGCTTGCCGATCAATATGTATACATAAACAAAAGTTAAGCAATATATTTTCTGGTATTGCAAGAGCTTATAGCTTCTTCAAAGAAAATTTAATGGGAACTCGGTATAAAGAACAGAACGCTTCATAACATAAAATTTTACTAAAAGAATCAATATCTATAATGAATAAATACACTATGGATCTACTAATTCGCTTTATAAGAGAAAATGTGAATAATTCTTGATCAACCACTTTCTTCTACAGTCGAGGTATTAGCCAACGGAAATCAAGACTTATTATTTAACATTCGGCATGTGAACAGTTAGAAAACTATGAACATGCTATGAATGAAGGTACATGAAAAAAATTGAGTTTCATAATGAGAGCCAGATAAAAAGTCAGTACAATTTTTAACAAAACGTTTTTTTGAAAATAAGGTACAGAATAATAGTATTTCCATAGTTTTCCATGAATTAACTAAGACTAAAATGTATATATTTTTTGCAGGTCCAAAACATAAACCAGTAATACGTAAGTTATTTAATCCCACACTTAAGCAATTGCTATAGGTATTCACTTTACTTGACATGTTTTTCTTGAAGAAGCGTATGTTTATGAATCTGATGACCCAACGCAATGTGCCACAGAGATCTCAAATATTATCAGGCTAGGAATGGAAACTCACATAAGCTGTACCAACATGTTATCGTCCTCTGGTGAACTATGGTTCAATAAAATCTGTTCTAGGGCCGCCGCTTCAAAACTAACAGCATACCACCGCTGGCGCGATAATCCATGTCTGGAGACCAGAATATATTGAATCCAGAACTATGGGCACGGGAATTTACAATTTTTCCGATAATTTTTAGAATTCCTTATGCCTCTCAGCCTCGATATGTTATGTTGAGCACATTACTGATTTTTTCAAGTAATAAACATATTACCAATGAATGACTTGATATGGTTTCATAGCATTTCACAAATAATTTTTTGCTGCGAATCCGGCAACCCTCTTCTGAGAACTGCAAATTGTAATACGTAGTTTGGCCTTGTGACTGATATACCGGAACCATTGTGACCGCCTTTCTCGGGAAAAGATAGTTTTTCTTGTTACACGGAAAAGTGGAAAGGGGTCACCACCGGGATGAGTGGTCCAGGGTCGTATTTTTTGCGTTGAATGAAATATGACAGATATAAATTGATGATTCCTCACCAGTAAAACACAGATGTTTATTTATATACAGTTTATTAAATGAAATGATTGATTCTCGAAAATATATGTACAAAAGAAAATAAATGTTTACACCTAGTCTTTTTAAAAGAACAGCAATTTCATAAAATCACCTTAAATAATAAAGTCAAGTATTTGACCAAGTCGGGCTAGTTTATAACAATTAAACAATCGGAAATTCTAGAATCTAATTCAAATCAGAATTTCTATTCGCGTGACACAGTTGTTTACTTCGGACAGATGATGTCCGAGAAAAAACCGGAGACGCCAAGTAGTGTACGTTTGGAACGTTGACCCGCAATAGGAAATCAGCCGAAAGAAGTTGATAGTTCTTTAGTATCGATAGCGCTGTAGACCCAGGTGGTGGATTGATTTCGGATTGTGGTAATTTACGAGTTCGCTATTAATATTCGCGTTCTTTACGGATCGAGTCTTTTCCTCAACACAAATAATAAATTATTTGGTTTTTGGTAAGTGAGATCCTGTGGGCAAACGGTCTGTTTTATCCCAACACAAATAATAAATTATTCGGTTCTCGGGATTTGTATTTAGTCGTAGGGATGTCAGGTCTTTTTCTCAACACAAATAATAAATTATTTGGTTTTTGGTAAATGAGATCCTATGGGCAAACGGTCTGTTTTTCCTCAACACCAATAATAAATTATTCGGTTCTCGGGATTTGGATTTAGTCGTAGGGATATCAGGTCTTTTCCTCAACACAAATAATGAATTATTTGGTTTTTGGTAACTGAGAACCTGTGGGCAAAAGGTCTGTTTTTCCCCAACACAAATAATAAATTCTTCGGTTCTCAGGATTTGTATTCAGTCATAGGGATGTCAGGTCTTTTCCCAATACAAATAATAAATTATTCGGTTTTTGGCAGTCAGTTGAAACTGGAGTTAGTTGTAGAATATTTACCTTCGGACTTGGTCAAAGTATAGGAGTGGATCCTACGGATCGCGCACGGAGTTTATAATGAAAAATAAAAATGAATTCTCGGAAATTAACAAAGTTGAATTAATTTGAACGGTCGCTAATAATATCGGAATCGTAGCGGCTTAGCGGTCTGACGGCTGATTCTTCAATCCCATTTCTTGTGAAATCCGTTCTCCGTTTATACTGGTTTCGTGCCAAAAGAAATAAAACGTCAGAGGTGGCCTGAGATTCTGGCAGTCAGCGGTGATTTGAATACGACTTTTCTTATCTCATATTAGCTTCAACTTTTTCTACATAGGATGCACAAAACTTTGATGCGTTAGAATCTCAGCCTCGTCGGTGTTATTTCTTTTCAACCAGAGGAGTAAATTAATTTTTAAGGAACGAGGGCATTTCATTGCACCATCAGTATTATCATTTTCGACGGTATCGAAACTACAAAACTATAATGAATACAATTACCATAAAATATTGTGAGACATGAATTATTTCAATTTTGAATATTAGATACTCTATTCCACATCCAATCTCACCGGAGCTCTGCTACTGATTGTGATTGACGCTGTCTCTGTCGCTGTCGAGAGGCATATAAGTTCATACTATAAGATGAGGATTTTGGACGACTTTCTTAAAAAAAGAAGAGGTCGTATCAAAAAAATTCTTCCTGCATAATGTTCTGTGGCCAATTTCAATCATTCTTAAGGGTTGAGCCAAGTGAACATGGCCACCCATTCACCCTTAAACGCTAGATTTACCATATTTTCACCCTCTTTTTTAAGATAACTTTGAATTTACAAAAATTGTTAGTTCTACTTTGGATCAAAATACGCGACTGTCAACATCTTTTATGTATAAAACGAAAATCGCGTGAGAAATACGTAATTTTGTATGAAAATGAAGAAATTTCCCTGATTTTCCGCCCATTGAATGAGTTTCCCTGGGATTCGTGTTCAGCCACCCAAAAAAAACCCTAGAACCTATTTTGGAGGCTTATTTCAATTTTTTTTTTAATTGAAAATTATCTTAAGAAAGGGGGTGATAATAGGGTTGATCTAGCATTTAGGGGGAAATGGGAGGACGTGTTCACTTAGCTCAACCCTTACAAATGATTCAAATCAGCCAAAGAACATTATGCAGAAATAATTTTTTTGATATAACCTCTTCCTTTTTTTAGAAGGTTCCCAAGCTTAATGACTGAACTAATAGACTGTGTCGTGAGCCTATGACTTGCTTCATGCTTGCATGTTATGACGAGCGCGTCTAGTTGATGGCAAAACGTATATTCGATTGTTAGCAAACGAGAACGACAGTAAGACGAACAAGAAAGAGAACTGGTAACTAGTTAAGAACGAGGGCAAGAGGGAGAGTTGCTTATCTGGATCGAGAGCAAGTCAACTCTTGCGCTTATCTCGCTCTCTCGAAACACTAGAGATGAGTTATTTCATTTCAGATTTTGGGTTTTCAATTGTACTCTACAGCAAATATAATACTGATCTGTAATCTGTAATCTGAAATCTCTATTGAAATGTGTCATAGTATACGTATTGTTCTATTACAAATAAGAAAACAGACTGTTTCTGGTATAACCATAAGTGACACAAAATATTTCAGATCTACTGTGTATATCCGGAAATGTCAAATAACAAATTTTCAGATTACTTAATTACTTCCAGTTTCTCTCAAGCGTGAAATTGAGATCTCGAGAAGGATCATTTACAATTAGAAAAATTCTATGTATTTTCTTAATGTACTCTTCATGTTGATGTAGAATCAGCACCAATTATACTACAAACACTACAATTAGTTCCAATACCTTCTCCTGAATCAAGTTGAAATATTTATAGAGAATTTGCATAAATCAGTGTTGGATCCACACATTTATGGAATTTCCATTCCTGCAAATACAGGGTGCGGCAGAATGTCCTACCCATGTTATTTCATCAATAACACAAAAACAATTCGGTTATTTTGAATGAAAACAGTTCTAACTTGAGAAGTAGTTTTTGAACCTTTTATCAGAATGGCTTACAGTTGTCAAAATGGAGTGTTGGTCTATACAACATCGTGTCTTTTATCTTGAGAAATTGATTCAATTCTTAGTAATCGCTGTTCAAAGGTGTTTTCGATGTCATTTTAATGTCCTTAGCTGTCCTCAGCGTAAGACTATTTTGGCTTGGAGCACTCAATGGTGGCAACTGGGATCTATTGAAGACAAAATGCCAGGTGGAAGATCAACAACTGTCTGCAATGAACATAACGAAGTAGTGAACATGCTTCCGTTCTTGGTTTGAGTGATGGAAGCACGTGAAGAACGTTGAAACGCATGCATTTTCTTCCATATAAGATCGCAATAGTTCAGGAAATAAATGATCTTGATAAGATTAATAGACTTCAATTTTGTCGTCTGATTCATGATAATCACTAAGGTATTGAAAGTAACCTTTTCATAAGTGACACATTTTCATCTAAACAGGGATGTAAATAAGCAAATTGCAATCATTGGTGTCAATAGAATTCACAGGAAATTCATCAGCGACCTTTATGTTGCCCTTAAGTAAGTGTATGGTATGCTATTTCATCATCTAGGAAAATTTGGAATTTTTTTTTGAAGAGAATGGTCAGACGGTATACCGTTACGCACTATGTTCAAATGCTGCAGACTTGGTAGAAAAAGAAATAGAACATCACTGTTTTCAGCAAGACGGGGCAATAAGTCATATGGCGAGAATGAGCATGGACATTTTGAGAGAATCCTTTCCAAACAAACACATTCAAGAAATGGTACGATTTCATGACCCGCAAAACCCCCACATTTTGTTGTTCCGGATTATTTTCTTTGCAGCTATTTAAAGCTTAAATTATTCGTGAATGAATCCCGAATTCGAAAGATTTGAAATGAAACATTAGAAATGAAATCAATACTGTCCCAAGTCATGTTCTCCTAAACGTTATTTGAAAATTTGGTAATCAATTAGAAGAATGCATTGAGAAAAATGGCTATCATTTCCGAAGTATTATATTCAAATCATAACAACTACCATCTTTCTAGTTTAAAACTAAGTATTAATTCGTTTTACTTTTCGAGTTAATAAATTTTCATAACCTGTTCAAATTGGGTAATTCATTCTGCCGAACTCTGTACAACGATGAAATGAGATATGTTCTCAAAACAACATAATGTTACAAAGATTCATAAGTCATTTTCTGTAATCAATAGCTTCCATCCGGTGAACTAAAATTACAGTAAGAACTATTTTACTACATAATGCAAGTTAGTTCTATCAAGTTTGCTCGAATTGAATTTAGAATTCGATACTTATAAAGTGTAACGAAGTGCCCTCGTTACTTATAAATTAATGTACTCCGCTGGTGAACAAGCAATAACACCGACGAGGCTGAGATTCTAACACATCAAAATTTTGAACATCCTGTATAGAAAAAGTTGAAACTACTATCAGATAAGAAATTTCTTATTCAATTCACCGCTGACTGCCAGAATCTCAAACCACCTCTGAGGTTTTATTTCTTTTGGCCCAAAACCAGTATAAAAGGATAACGGATTTCACACGAAAGGGATTGAAGAATCAGCCGTCACTACGATCCAGATACATTATTACCGACCGTTTGATTAATTAACTCCGTTAATTTCCGAAATTTTTTTTTTATTTTTCGGAGCGTCCGCCCTCCGAAGGATCCGCTCATATACTTTGATCAAGGCAGAAGGTAAATTTGGTTCAACTAACTCCAGCACTGACTTAACTTACCGAAAACCAAATAAGTTATTATTTGTGTTGAGGAAAAATTAACTACCTGCCTTCTGACTCACTGTACCAGAAACAAAATAATTTATTATTCGTGTTGAGGAAAAATAAGCCACTTGCCGACTGATTTCATGTACCGAACCAAATAATTTATTATTTGCGTCGAGGAAAATAAATCAATGGTCTACTGACTTCATGTACCGAAAAACCGAATAATTTATTATCTGCGTTGAGGAAAATGAACCATTAGCCTACTGACTTCCCGTGCCGAAAATCAAATAATTCATTATTTGTGTTGAGGAATCGACCCGATTATTGAACAACTGTATAACGCGGATAGACATTCTTGTTTGAATTATATTCTAAAACTTCCGATTGTTCAATTGCTGTGAATTATCCAGCCTAGGTCAAATACTTGACTTAATTATTCAAATTGATTTATTGAAAATTTTTTTTATTTAGTCTAGGTGTAAATATTTATTTTCTTCTGTACAAATATTTTCTAGAATCACTCATTTCATTCAATAAACTGTATATATGAACATCTGCGTTTTACTGGTGAGGAATCAATCAATTTATATCTGTCATATTTCATTCAACGCGAAAAATACGACCCTGGACCACTCATCCCGGTGGTGACCCCTTTCCACTTTTCCGTGTAACAAGAAAAACTATATTTTCGAGAATCAATTATTTCATTTAATAAACTGTATATAAATAAACATCTGTGTTTTTCTGGTGAGGAATCAATCAATTCATATCTGTGAAATTCCATTCAACGGAAAATATACAACCCTGGACCATTCATCCTGGTTGTGAACCCTTTCAAAGGTCACAAAAGATCAATCCAAATTATTTGATTTACTATGTATGAAATTTTTGATTCTGCCAATACAACGGCGAGATAGGTTGAGATAATATTGGAGTTTTTAATGCATTCTGAGTAGTATTCAATAATTGATAGCTGATTAAGTTTTATATACTATTTTAATGTACTTTTTTTATTACAGAGCCACCACCGCCTACTACAACGGGTATGTTTCATCAATATTCCTAAAATTACATGATAAAAATTCAAGAGTGTTGGTCAACTCTCACTAATAAGAGTTCGAGTGATATCATCTACATTTGTAAAAACAATCAAAGAGAAGTTTAAATTTTTTGGGTTCAGATAAATACGTCAACTGTACCAAGTTGGGCTATAAAATGAACCAAACTGATTTGTTGTGCTCATCTATGGCTCGTTACTTTAGACTATCTCTATTTGTGATATGGCGAAGCATGAATTCGCTAGCTTGTGAAAGTTACATAGACATATGCATAACCTCATTCGGAACATAATAGTCCTAGTGTAGCCCTGGAACTTATTTGTAATCCAAGTAGTATCTCTCAGAAGAGATGTTATAGCTCCTAATATAAATATGTCTTGAAGTTGATGAGATTCGTATGAAGCGACCAGTAATACTGCAGTCAATAGTTCACTACAGCTGTTTCGCTCTCTCGAGCTCACCAGGACCCTATGGACATAGTGTTCTTAGTGCGAATTGCAGGCTTCTGATATAGAAAGTACTGTTCTACGTCTTTGCTAACGTTTCGCAAATTTACTCTTCACTTGATCAGACAAACAAACAGAATACATCAAAATACTTAAACAGTTGACCTTCACTGAACATTTTGGTAAACTCAACTCAGTCGTAATAAGCAGTACACAGTACTTGGTAATATTTGTTGTGAATTGTGACAATGCATCGTTGCAATTCAAATAGATATGAATTAATAAATACCAGAATATCTCGACATAGCTCAGTCAAATAATTAGACAAATCGAGGAAAAACATTCATGAAGTTTGTAAATAGTTATAGTTGTTCGTTGGTACCCTCCTACAGTATAACTAAAAGTTCTGGAGGGTGTGGGAGATGTTCAAAGGGGACTTTCTTCTTGTTTTACTAATTTCTCCATAGTTATCAATCCTACGGAAAACATACAAAATAATGTAGACAAAATTTGCTACAAAAAATGGTCTTATTTGGTTTTCTCGTAGGAGTGATACTTCCAAAGTTGCAAAACAAACAAAATATAGGCATATCAGGGGAAGTATTTATTGGCATTTCATAAGTAAATTTTCAGGAAATGTAAATTTGAATCGAATTATGACAATTAGCCACACCTAATTCATATTATAGATCAAACTGAGTGGAAACTCCGGCTCTTCACCTATATCTTCATCGACCTCCTCGTCTTCAGGCTGGGGATTATTCGTGTAGCTTTCCTCACAATTGCCACGTATTGACATGCATGTTATCCCAACGTTGCGACATCTGCATCGTCCTCCATAACCAGCTGTATATTTGTAGTTGCAGGCCTCAGATAAGCTGGTTGCCGCACCATATTTGCACTCGCAGAGAAACTCTGTATGGATGCTGCTGAGCAGAGCATTTTATCAGATCATAAACACAGATGTACCTATGGTTTTTCAATGCTATGATTTTGTATATCATCTGTGAACGAGGTCGAAAAATAGGCGCAGACATTGATTTGCTAGTCTTGTTGATTATGTTACAACAACTACAAAGTAATATACTGTTCGTTAAACCAGAGAGGGGAATTTGCAGACTATTCATGCATGAGTTCCGTGAAGATGGACACCTCATTCCTCTACTCGAACAATATTCGAGAAAGATGAAAGCGTCACAGCCATCGAAGATGTTTCTTATGAACCCTCCTAAGGTGGTTTCCAAGCGGGTGAGCAGACGAATTTAAAAATGAACACTGTTTATGAAATAGACACTAGCAACCATAAGTACTCAGCTTTCTTGAGATTTACTAACAAGTTGAATGCATAAAGTCTTTTTCCAAGTGCAATTATGGTTGAGAGACAAGCTGGAACCTGTGACCTGGAGATGAAAACGAGGTCCTCAAACCTAAGCTCAATGCCGGGTATCCATTACAGAGTCACTATGTTCTTATTGGCGAAGCATGCAAGATCGTTTAGCAGTTACATACCGTTCTTGAATTGCAACTGTAGGAAACAGCACGAATCCTTGATAACAATTATCATTATGCCAATACGCTTGACTTATTCCTCACTAACAATCCAGATCCCTGTGAAGTGAAGGTTCGTGCACCTTTGGAAAACTCTGACCATTCACTCATAACTCCACGAACCAATCCAACACCTTCATTCACAATTCGGCATTACAATTCAGCCGACTGGGATGGTCTGCGCACGTTTTTCTCCGAGTCTATTTGGAGAAGCATATGTTTTGAATCTGATAACGCAACTCAATGTGCTACAGAGATCTCGGATATTAGCAGGTTAGGAATGCAAACTAACCTACCTCGTATCAATATATTACCGTGAACTATGGTTCAATTAAATCTGTTCTAGCGCCGTCGCTTCAAAACTAACAGCATACGGCCGTTGGCGCGGTAACCCATGTCTATAGACCAAAACAGAATAAGCTGAAGCCAGAAATAACACTTCGGAAGAGGTATTTCATGCTGTAATAGGATCAAACTTTATGGAATGTTCCCTTTCGTTTTAGACTTTCGCCAAAGCAGTTGATAGAAATTTCACATCCAATTCATTCCCTCTCCTAATCAAAGATAACGGCACACTGGCTACTACACCAGGGAAAAAAGCCAAACTTTTCACTGGAATGTTTCTTCATAGATACATTTGATATGCTGAGTAAGATGGAAAATATTAAATACATTTCTACGAGCTATCGAGAAGTGTTGTAGTGGTTTTTCAATGAATATCAAATTCTGGATATATGGAGAAGGTACAAGGTTGAGACTGTACGATTTGCTTGAAATGTTGATAAGCTGGCTGACTAATCGCGGCATCATGACCATGGTCCCATATATCACCTAGGAATGTTGAAAAAAAAATTAAAATCGAGAGAACACTTATTAAGCTTAGATATATACAATATTCCATTGCACAGCAATATCGTCAAAGGTATTTCTAAATCAGAACAAACCTAGGAATATGAATGGATATCTTTACTTATTATTTATAAACTATGAACGAATAAGAAATAGTCTTCAAAACAGTTCTAAAAGGGGGAATGGTATCGGTCAGTCATATCGCTGAGGGTGCTTATGTCAGATGTCTGCAGATGTTTTTGGATTTTTAGAGATTCTGATAATGTTAATTTGAAGCTTTTATGTTTAATGTGGAGTGTTCAAGTAAGTGGTTCGTAAATAAGTAATCCTATTTTCTTAATTCGTATATAGATTAATGTTCTTTGAATCTAGTCTTAAGCTTAAACATCTTGTTGACCTAAATAAACTGAAGAACAATCTACACAGCTCAATCATTACACAACAAACTTACTTGATGATTTACCTTGAGTAGCAGTGAGTATATTACTTAATAGTGACAATGAGGTAGATTCATATCAATGCAATTATTGAAAGAATTTGTTTTCTATAATTTTTGGATTGTATTTACTAAAAAGTAAACAATAACATGAAAATTAGAGTACCTTTATTTAATTTTGACAAAAATCAATAGAAAAATTAAATCAATCCAGAATAAATTTCAAAATTTGTTATCAAAAACCCCTAGAGAAGAAAGTAAGACTATCAACATCATTCACATTAATCGATATTGAATTCAATCAAAAGGAGAATAGTTTGTCAAATGGCGATCTGACAATCAATAGTCCTAATACATTCATACAATCATCAAAGGAGAAAAACTGGTATTCCTGGAAAGCAGATGAAGGTAATTCCATTATAATCATGTGCAAAGAGTATTATAACAACTTCGATGATGATAACATGTTGGATGACGATGATCATTCGAAGCCCTTGGATATAAATGAGTTGAATTGAAAATCAAACATTAATATCCTGCACCTATCTCTAGAAGCTCCGATAATTAAAACTACAAACTTGGACTTGTGAATCCTGAACTTCCGAACTGTATTGCTTATCTAAAATGTATAAGCCGGGTAACTCAATGAGACCAATCACTTCAAACGTCAATTATTGTTCCACGTATCACATAGCAAAACAGTTAGTTAAGGAATTTATCAATGTTCAAGCCGCTGTAAATAATCCTTTGGGACTGGTGGTACAACATTTTCGTTGCTTGTTTCATTATTTAGAAATATCGCAATCACTGAGTCCATCCAAAAGAAATGTCTTTCAAATTTTATTATCTCCGATACAAATTGATACAAGGCGAACTCAGTACGATGGTTGTTGTAGACGAGATGTTCTCAGACAACATAAGGTTACAAAGATTTATAAGTCGTTTCTGTAAGGAATAGCTTTTATTCGGTAAAGAAAAGTTACAGTAAAAACTGTTGTACTACAACTACTGCAAGTAGGTTCCATCAAGTTTGCCTAAATTGAATTTAGAATTGAAGATTAATCCAAATCATTTGATTTAAGATGGATGTGATCTTTGATTCTGTAAATACTACCACGAGATAGGTTGAGATAAAATGGAGGTTTCAATGATTTCTGAGTAGTTAATGATAATAATTAATAGCTGATTAAGTTTGATATAGGATTTACTTTTTCAATTACAGAGTCATCACCGTGGCGGAGTAGTTCAACGGGTAAGTTTCATCAATATTCTTAAAATACAAGGGGGTTACAAATACATTTATAGAAACAATCAAAGAGAAGTTTGCAATTTCACTCTTCGGGTTGAGATATATACTTCAGGACTTATGTTCATGCGGGAAATTGTCCCAAGATGTGTTATGAAAGGAACTAAACTTATTTTTTGTGCTCATCCATGACACGTTACCTATGACTATCCGTATTTATAAACCGTTTTTGATATAGCGAAGCATACATTTATTCGGTTCGATACCTTGTGGCAGTAAGTTAGACATATGCATAAATATCGTAAAACAAATTTGATACCATATTACGAAGGAATAAATTTCCAATTTTGAAGATTGTAATAATCTAACTTAAATTGAACAAAGAACATTATTGGATGTGTTGTTTTCAAATGCGAGTTACTGGAATAATAAAACAGATTGCAGAAAACCCAACTAATACACTCCGGTCAAATATTGGGAAATAAGCAAAAACTATTACAAGGTGCTCCGTTTATTAATTGTTAAATATTGTTTAGGCATTTGAAGGACAAGTTGTTTCCCTACAAAATTCGGTTAGTTTTTTCGGAAATACATCTATATAGTCAAAATTTCAAGAAACAAAATGGATTTACCGGAGTTTGCTGGTTACTTTTGGATTTGAAACTCTAATGCTGATTGTGATTGACGTTGTCACTGTCGCTGTCGCCGTCGAGAGGCCTAGACGGTCACGAATGATTTGCTTCATGCTTGCAAATTATGACGAGCGCGTCAAGAGAATGGCAAAATGTATATTCAATTGTTATCAAGCGAGAACGAGAGTAAGGAGAACAAGAACGAGAACTGGTAACTTCTCGCTCTCATCCTCGTAGTCTAGAACGAGTGCAAGTGCGAGAGTTGCTTATCCGGATCGAGGGCGAATCAACTTTCGGGCTTATCCCGCTCTCACGAAACACTGGAGATGAGTTATTACATTTCAGATTTTGAATTTTCAATTGCACTCTACTGCAAACATAATACAAATTTGGAATCTGTGATTTGAAAGCTCTATCGAAATGTATCATAGTAAAGATATTGTTCTATTCCAAATACGAAAATAGGAGGCTTTTACCAGTATCACCATGAGTGACTCCAAATATTTCAGATCCGCTGTGTATATCCAAGAACGTCATGTCACAATTTTTCAGATTTTCAATTACTTCTAGTTTCTCTTGACCGTCAAATTGAGATTTCGAGAAGAATCATTTATGATTAGTAAAATTCTATGTATAACCATAATATGGTCTTTATGTTGATGTACAACCAGCACCAATCACACTTTCACCTATTACATCCACTACAATTAGTTCCATTACGTTTTCTTAAATCAAGTTGACATACTTATACAGAATCAACATGAATCAGTGTTGAGTCCACACATTTACTGAATTTTTTTCTTCAAATACAGGGTTAGGCAAAAAGTGCTTTCCATTTTATTTCATTAATAATACAAACACGAATCGGTTATTTTGAATGAAAATAGTTCTGAATGGAAAAGTAGATTCTGAAAATTTTGCTGGAATTGTTGACAGTCAAAATGGAGCGTTGGTCTACATAACATCGTGTCTTTTGTATTCAGAAATTGTTTCAATTTAATCCAGTAATAGCTGTTCAAGGATGTTTTCGACGTTATTTTAATGTCCGGAGCTGTCTTCAACGTAAGACTGTTCTGGTCATGAGCTATAAATGGAGACCATTGGGATCCATTGTGGACAAAAAGCCAAGTGGAAGATCAACAACTGCGTGCGGTGAATGTAACGAAAAAAGGTAATGAAATTCAGTTATTGTTAGTTCGAAAGAAACCTCTGTTGAACATGCTCCCGTTCTTGGTTTGAGAGATCGAAGCATGGGAAGAACGTTGAAACGCATGCATTTCCATTCATATAAGACCGCAATAGCTTAGGAAATGAATGATCGTGATGAGTAGTAAGTAAGGAGATCCATCAGTGACCTTTACATTGTCCTAAAGTAACTGTATGGTATGCTATTCCATCGTCTAGAAAAATTGAGCCTTATTTTTCTGAAGAGAATGGTCAGATGGTATATGTTACCGTTGCGCGCTATGTTCAAATGCTGCAGACATGGTTGATTATAAGGAGTAGGACATGACTGTTTTCAGGAAGACGTGGCAACAAGTCATATGGTGAGAATAAGCATGAACATTTTAAGTGAATCCTTTCCAAATAGACTCATTCAAGAAATGGTACGATTTCATGGCCAGCAAAACCCCCAGATGTTACAGTTCCAGATTATTTTCTATGAAGCTATTCAAAGCATAAAGTATTCGTGAAATTTAAGAGACTTGAAATTAAACATTAGAAATGACATTGATGCTATCCCAAGTCACGTTATTCAAAATGTTATGCAAAAATTTGATAATCAATCAGATGAATGCATTGAGAGTATTATATTTAAATCATAAGAACTACCATCTCTCTAGTTTAAAAATAAGTATTAGTTCGTTTTATTTCTCAAGTTGATAAATTCTTATAACCTATTCAAATTGGGTAGTTCATTTTGCCGAACTCTGTACAACGTTGAGATGAGATACGTACTCGAACAACATAAAATTACAAAGATTTATGAGTCGTTTCTTTAAGAAATAGCTTCCATTCAGTACACAAAAATTAAAGTAAGTACTATTCCACTACGACTACTGCAAGTTAGTTCCATCAAGTTTGCTCAAATTGAATTTAAAATTCGATACCTATAAAGATTGACCCAAATCATTTATTTGATTTACTATGGATATGATTATTGATACTGCAAATACAACGACGAGATAGTTTGAGATAGAATGGAGTTTTCCATGATCTCTGAGTAGTATTTAATAATTGATAGCTGATTAAGTTTTATATACTATTTTAAAGTACTATTTTTATTACAGAGCCACCACCGCGTCCGTGTTGTATAATGGGTAAGTTTCATAAACATTCCTAAAATTACATCATTAAAATTAAAGGGGTTGTTAATTTTACCTCTCACTAATAAGAGTTCAGCCAATATTCTTCACATTTGTAGAAACAATCAAAGAGAAGGAAAATTTCAGAAGCGATATATTAACTCTGTTTTGGGAATTATTTTGAATACGGGGGTAGTTAGTTATCAGGGTAAATTTCGAGACACAGAATGTGAATTGTGGTAGGTATGCTTTATCAGCTCGTTCTGAATATACAGTGGAAAGGAAATTTCCAGAAACGATGTATTAAATCTGTTTCGGAGATTATTCTGAATACGGGGGTAGTCATCACGGTAAATATTGAGACACAAAATCTGAAATGTGGTAGGTATGCTTTATTAGCTCGTTCTGAATATACAGTGGAAAGAAAATGTCCAGAAACGATGTATTAACTCTGTTTTGGAGATTATTTTGCATACGGGGGTAGTTTTCTTTGAGAGTATTGAGATACAAAATCTGAAATGTGGTAGGTATGCTTTCCAATCTCATTCTAAACTTACAGCGAGAAGGAAATTTCCAGAAACGATATATTAACTCTGTCTTGGAGATTATTTTGAATACGGAGGTAGTTATCAGGGTAAATATTGAGATACAAAATCTGAAATCGGGTAGGTATGGTTTTTCAACTCGTTTTGAATATATAGTGGAAAGGAAATTTTCAGAAAAAATGTATTAACTCTGTTTTGGAAAGTATTTAGAATACGCTTAAATTGAATTTAGAATTCGATAAAGATTAATCCAAATCATTTGATTTACCATGCATACAATTTTTGATTTTGTAAATATAACGACGAGATAGGTTGAGATAAAATGGAGTTTCCAATGATTTCTGAGGAGTATTCAATAATTAATAGCTGATTAAGTTTTATATACTACTTTGATGTAATTTTTATTACAGAGCCACCACCGTGCCCGAGTAGGATAACGGGTAAGTTTCATCAATATCCCAAAAATTACATGATGACAATTCAAGGGGTTGTTGATCTTACCTCCCACTAATATGAGTTCAACTAATATTCTTCACATTTGTAGATCAAAGGGAAGTTTGCATATTTTGGGTTAAGATAAATACTTCAGGACATATGTTCATGCGGACAACTGCCCCAAGATGTGGTTTGAAAGGGAAAACTAATTTTCAGTGCTCATCCATTGACTCGTTACCTTTGACTATCCCTATTTATGAGCCGTTTTTGATATGGCGAAGCTTACATTCATTGAGTTCGCTAGCTTGTGAAAGTAGTATAGACATATGCATAACCCAAATTGGAACCTAATAGTCCTAGTGTAGCGCTAGAACTTATTTGTAATCCAAGTATTACCTCTCAGAAAGGCTGTTATAGCTTTTAATATGAATATGTTTTGAAGTTATTAAGATTCCTATGAATCGACCAGTAATACTGCAGTTAATGGTTCACGACAGCTATTTTGCTCTCTCGAGCTCATCAGAGGCACGAGTAATCAACCCATATACATGATGTAATCCTTTGATTGTATTCTGACACTTTTTAGTGCAAATCAATTAGTACAAACTCCGAACAGGGATCGATTTCGCGCTCGATCACGCCGATGATTGATAGATAATATTTGGAATTAAAGAAGGATGCCTCTCTTTCTGGTAACCTGGGTAACCATAACGATAACTGATACTCTATCATATTCCCTAAGTGATCTCCGATAAGCGGAATTAGAAATGGTTACTATAACTAGAAGGGCTGGAGAGAACATATATTAACAAAATAAACATTGACGGGTGGAGCGTGATCTGAAGGTTGAATAACCACATTATGTTATATCGCCGATTCAGAGGTTGGAGTCAATATAACAGTTGTCCTTTGGCAATCAAAATGCACTCACCCTGTTGGTCTGATATCACGATTCCCTCTCGAATCCCTTGTAGAAATATAGTACAGACAATTTACGCGCTCGAGTTATACGTTAGATTTTATGGATGTTATGGAATTGTCACAAAATGATTTTAAAGGTACAAACATTTTCTGCGGAACGCGAAAGACGCGAACAAGTCCAGCGCTACTTCAGCCCTAGGAAACACAAATATCACGTTTAATTTTGCTACATAACTGAGTTCTAACTATGAGCCAATTCAATGCTCCAAACTACCCTACGCAAGCTACCTACAGCTACGCGTTTCTTTCTTTCACAATACTCAAAGCAAAATTTATTGTAGGTTGAATTTAAATAATTTCTTTGCTGATTTATATGAACACAAATTGATAAATTAATTTAATCTCTATAAATATCTTGAATTTGAATTGTTTAGATCTTGATAGACATGATATTGATTGATTTAAAAAAATATGATTTTTGGAACAAAAATTAACCTGGATTAAGATTCTACATGACTTGACTGGGAAATTACTTCATTACTTTATAGAGAGATTATCTCAACAACAATAAAAATTAAAAGTATTTTAATTATTTTGAGTGTGGAATCTAAGTAAAATATATGACTTGCATTAATGCAACAGTGGGTCATCCCTTCGAACATAAAGTTGGCTGGACGTACTGAACGAGTAGGTGGTGAAGATTGCCTTTTTTTCTCAAAGTCATTAGTTTTTATGAAACCATTGAGGCTGGGGCCACTCCACGCGCAAGCTTAGAAAATATGTCTGATTTAGAATACCGGGAGCAAAGCCCGCCCATACTTCATAAAAACAACCTATATGAATCTTACTAGGCAAAAGAATCGTAAGTGACGACTCTTCTGAACTCCACGTGGATTTCCCATGACTCAGGGTAAAAAGGTATCATTGCCTCGTACTGTGCTACGCTTGCTGAGAATGGTTCATGGCTGGCCTAGAAGTCGGTGTCCCGGAAAGAGGGTTCAGTTGCTAGGCCTGTCTGGTATATAGTGTACAAGATAATAGTTTATAAAACTTCAATTCGAATTGAATTGGATTATTTGAAGGAATCTGAAGTAATAATCCATCGGATTATTATAACACAACCTGATGGCATGCATTTCTGCTTGTAAAAAAGTTGCATCAGCATCAAAACTAACAAATAATCCAGTCACCGGATTGCATTGATTGGAAATTAAGTTTCGGGTAGATGGCATTAGATGCTCTGGTCCCTCTATAATTTCTCTCTCAATGCGTTATTCATACCTTGGCGGAGATATCAACCGGTATCACCGTAACGTACTGAATGATTTTGAGAGAACGCAACGGCTACCCACGACAATCAGCTGCAATTAGCAGTATTACTGATCGATTGAGAGGAATATAGGCTTTTTTGGTTGATGTGTAACAAGTAATTTCATTATTTTTTTTTGTTACAGAACCGTGTGCATGCGGTAAGTTCCATCTCTTTATTTCGAAGTTAGCTATGGAATATTTCCATAATCCAAAGATAGAAGAATGATATCATGTGGTTGAAGAGAAGAAAATCGAAACGTGGAATTATTGTTCTAATGTGAATAGAAGTATCAACCACAGCACGTCACTACTTCAATTGTTAGCGATAAATTATGACAGTGCTCACACATATTTTCTAATAAAACATCAAAATCTTAGCTCATCGTTATCAGCCTTTCCCGACACATATAAGTCCAGATCTCTTCTCGTGTATGCATCCATTATATTGTCTCCTTAGAAACGTTACAACTCAAGTGGTCATATCTTTCCAATATCAAAGCATGTCCTTCGATCATTCTAGTATATTGACGGATCAACTTGTAGCATTCAGCGTAGTTGGGGGCACTTATGTTTGCTGAACAAGAAAACCTGTTTGTTGCTCTTCCTGTTTGATGAAAATTGATACTTGCCTCACATCTGGAATATTGTCTCAGTGGGATGCCTCCTGCTTCAGCTTCAATTTCCTGATGTCAGTTTCAGTTGAGACAACTTCTAACTGATGAAACGTACCATGAGTTCTAATCATGTTGATACTTGATGATACAGTTCATAATATTTTGTTGACTATTCTATGAAGTTCACTCAGATATACATTTCTCAAGCGCTTCCTCTGTAGCAATCCACAGTATGAATATAACAATCAATTGAAGTTGCGGTATTATCATGTCTTCATAGCTCGAATAATGAAAACGTCGCTGAGAATATTTGTGACGAACATTTTTAGAACCGTTGGCAATGCCTAGTCTAGACAGTTGCATCTTGACATATCTCCAATCCTCACCTTAAATGTGTGATTTCATGTCCAAAACTGAATGTGAACGGTTCAGAAAGTTCTTATTATCTTCCATACCTACATCATTCCCAGGATAATCTTAAATCTTTGCACTTCATTCAAGAACCTTTCTCTTAAATATCTCAGTTCATTATTACAAGAAAACTGTTTCAGCTTTGCCAGGTGGCTTATTTTGTTACAAAATTTCATTATTTCTTCCCGAAAATGGTGCATTCGAAATCCTTGAAATAGTTGCTGATGATATTCTTTCATTTCATCCGAATTTCTCTTCAGCTAGAAATATTTTGTTCTTCATGGAACAGATTGTGATTAGACATTTCCCAAAACCTCAGTTTGAACACTCTTTATTCAGCAATATGGTAAACATGTACTGTCGAATTGTCATGGTGAGGGAACATATTTTAATTTGGTAGTTCCAAGAGTTTTCCCCATTAGTGCTGCAATATTCGATAATTATAAGTGTCCAACCCAGAATATACTGTTAAGAATTATTATATAAACTCTTATGATTTATTTTGCCCCACGTTGTGGTGACAATTGATATAAAAACTCTTTACTGAGTTTTATTCTTTAATTATGATTTGAATTAATTTGAATATTGATTTGAATATTTCAATGTTTTGAATTCTACCGGCTAGCTTTTATTTGTATTTTAAATCTTATGTTTGTTTTGATTTGAATAATGAGCTTTTACCTTTTTATTTTATATTTATGGAAATAAATGACTATGACTCTATTTTTATCTCAGGTATCAATTTTAACAATTTTATGTTCAAATAGATCTATGATCTAACCTCAAAATTATTTACTATTAATATTTGTTTACAAAGTTATAATCTACAATCTTTCTTTCAGATTTACAGACAGATCATAATACAATGGAGAAATAATAAATAAACTTACGTTTAGTTTATATCCAAGAATATATTTTAAAATGTAGGCAATGTTCACTTCGCTTGATCTTCTTATTAATTTGATAATTCACTTTAACCGTAGGTACACAATTTCTTTGATATACACAAATCACAGGTAAACAATGTGGTTACTTCTTTAGAAATCAGGAACTGTTGATAATTGTTAACTTGTCTTATTCTTTTTCAAAAGACATAAAACCTTAAATGATGTATTGGAACGTTGTCGAAGACTAACTATTATACGATGCTACTTGTGAATTATGGTTATAATAACTTTTAAAAACTTTGTTCGAAGACTGGGAATACTACTTGACTTGTATTAATTACTTATTTGCTTCGGTTACTTCCAACCTTACGAAGCTACTGGAACACTTGGGTTCACCGATGTTTATCCAATAATCTAAGGTTATGGAAATTTTATGATTAGCTTGAGTACCTTGACTCTTCAGATGTTGATGGCTAACTGATTTGGCTTGTCTTCAGATGCCGTTTATAGGCCTTCAAAACCGACGCTAAGTATTTTCAAAATCAACCAATGAGGTGCTTAGTTTACCTATCAAGAATGCTTTGTTGAATGTTGCAAAGCTGACAGAACTATTACATTGTTACTAGTCTGACGTCTATAAAATCGCCTCGACCAATCAGAACTTAGTATTCTTTAAATTTTTATATATCGGAGATTTTCATCTTATTTTAAATGATAATGATTCCTTCTTTTCAAATTCATATTGCCTACATTTTTCCACACACTCTGGTATAAGATAACCTATGATTAGGTTATTATTAATATGATTATTCCTATAATTATTATAAATTTAACAGTTGTCATTATTAAAAACTAATACATAATATAATATATCAATAACATTTCTTTAACATTATATAATTCAAATTCACTAATCCTAACTTATATCTACAACATTTTTCAATAGTTTGTGCTATCTCATGATAGTTTTTGTAATCATTTTAATTATGATTTCTGCCTTCGTAACACTGTACGTTTATTCACTTTCACTGAAGTTCCTGTTTTACACTTTTATTCTAATTACATTGTTGTTTATTATGTTTTACATTATTCATTATATTATACTAACTATTATTTAACTTTTAACATTGTATTTTAATTCCATATAATATCTTTTTATTAATCTTTTCTGATTTTCAATGTTCGGTAAGTTCTAATTTTATCATTTTATTGTTTAGGAAATGAAATCATAACAATACATATATCAACATGTTGTGATATCGACATTATATTTCGGTTGCAGATGAAATCACGTTTATGCGACATCTAATCGAAACTAACAGAAGGCTAGGTTACAGATATGATCATTTAATCAGAATTATCTCTTCTTCAATGAAAGTTGTCGATGAAATTATCATGGGATTGGTATATCATATTGAGGTAAGTGGTAGCAATTTCTTTCCTTCCTTTTGTTCTGCTTGTATGTGTATATCTATGGACAAGATTTAAGGAGAATAGTGACAAAATTAGAGGTTCGCTCGTATGTGAGATATGTCAGTCTTGGTCTTGATTGGCAAATATACATTCTTTCAAGTAGTATTTTCATTGGGACAATACATAACAATCAATCTCAACCGTTGAGATTCAATTTATTTCCGATCATGAATATTGACATTAATTCATGGAAAACACGTTGCTAATGAAATGGATAAAAAACGGTAAGAAATGTTCTTTAATTCCCATAAGTCATTATTATTCTATCACAGAACCTCATTCGACATTGTTCCGTGGTTGACAACTCTTCAGTATAAAATCTACTTTGTAGTCTAATACTTCCAGTGACTCATTCCCAATAAATCCGTCAATCAAAATTGACGTAGCACAAGACCCGGTCCAACAAACCTGAGACACCTACCGAGGTGGTTTCTGGAGGAAGCCAGTATTGCATATTGTTCTAGGATGTGAGAGGCAGTTTCGTGAGCATTTTAGCATCTACTACAACGTCGGTCACCAACACCAATGCGCAGTAAGTGCAGATGTCTGTTTAGAGGACAGTGGCCTGTAAGAAGTCCAATCACCAGTTTTATGCTTCATCTGCTCATGAGAACAAGAGTTTTCTTGGATTTGGCCGAAAACTCTGAAATGTAAAGCTTCACCTGCCTCATACGAGCGATTCACTCCGAGAGCCACCGCGCAAAGCTCGATGGCAGATGGTTTCGAGGATTTTTTTAGATAGCAACTTTGTTTGAATTTGTCATAGTTGGAAAAAGCATTTTTTCTCATTCCAACGACGAAAACATATGATCGTTTTTTCCAAAACAGATATAAAAAATAGATGTTGGTTCATCCATGAATTTGAATTGATATTTAGTTTTTCCATCATCACTTTGTAAATGTACTCTATAATGATTAAAATCTCTTATTATTATTTCTCGGGCTGAGCGTCTACACCATGTTATGGACTGAAGCTGATTACCGTTACCATTGTCCACTGCAATTGAAACATTCAACGAATTGTCGTAATCAGTTTTTATTCTTTGTTTGCCTAATTTTGGGACGAGTTTCTATGCTGCCTACACTACTGAATCTATGCACAGTTTATGAAGCTTGGAAACAAGTTCGTGCATCCTTTAAATGTGTGAACTACAAACAAAGAAGTTATGATAAGATCGTTGTAACCGATTTGTTTAATATTATATCATTGTAAAGGTTTCCAATTTAGTGCAATTCAATATTCTACTTATAATATGTTCTTAATTCATGGAGACGCAGATGATCTTGTGATTTTTGAACTCAATAATACTCACTATTATTCAAGAAATATTGGGCTACTTTTCATACTTGTAAGTTGTGTGTAGAGGAAAATAATAACCTGCAGCAAATGGTTTGGTAAAAATTGATATTTTTTTCAGCATCCCGAACATAGTGAACCAATGGATATGCTACACGTGACTAATGAACTTTCTGAGTTCATGTTTAGAGTGTTTCCCAAACCTTTAGGAAAAAAGAACGATATTCCGAAATGAATTGTAGTCTATTTATTAGCTAATATATTCTGAACAATACGTCAGCACGGTTTTTATCTTATTGCTAATCACCTCAAAGATATGGGGAGCGACAGTTTTTTGTATTTAGTGGCCAGTTCAAGAGCACAACAGGTCACATTACTATGCAAATTATTGGCTTTGTATATGAGGCTTAAATGGACTTAAGATATGGGTTCGTTTCAAATAATTGTTAATTGCTTGGTTTGAAAAAATCATTAGCCACATTCAATCTGTGAGGTCAAGCGTAATTGATGAAGTATTGAAATTAGTCCTCCACTACACAGACTCTTGTTGGCAGGTCGGTTAGGTTAGCTAGAGTTAGATTAGGCTAGGTTCAAGATAAAATTATGTTCCAAGTATAGCCAACACTTTCTTCTGACACTGACAATTATGAAAAGGTGGAGTTTTCATATCCGGGTTCCCACCCTATAAATTACCAGGCGAAGACGGAATCCTTCCGGCTTATCTCCAAGAGGGTCAGGAAATTATCATCAAGCTATTGGTAAGCATTTTCCGAATTTTTGTAGCCATCGGCTTTATTCCAGAGCTATGGCGGACAGTGAAAGTAGTGTTTATTCAAAAGGAGTGTATTCCTGATTATACCCAAGCTCGGAAATTGCGGCTCATCAGTTTGGAAGAGGCAGAATTTTGCGCCCAAGCCTACGCAGATGACTTTGTCGGCGTCACCTTTGGGTGGCACTTGGGAACATTGTGAGAGCTGCAAAACATTGCTCACCATAGTGGCCACCGCACTATCGGGTCCTGTAAGCCAAGGGGTCGGTGAAGTTTCAGTTGGCTTCAATGGGGCCCCCTTCCGCTGGAAAATCACTCCTAGGAGTATTCATAAGAGCTGGAGCTATGAACCTATATGCCATAAGTTAAGGCGACTAGACCACTTAACTGAAACACACTACTCACGTGAAGTGATTGGGCGCGAGGACTACCTTTGAGTTAACTATAATAGAGATGAGGCAAGATAGCATAATATAAGATATCTTTCTCACTTCTCCCAAAATCGTCATCCGTCAATGAAACTCTCTACAGGTTCAAGATACGATCAGCTTGAGCTAAAGTGTACTTAAAAGGGCACAGAATCTCGATATAAGCGGCTCTAGGCACATACTGTACAATTTTTCAGGCTGAGGTCTATACAATTTTCAATGGCACCTAGGAAAATCTATGAAGAAACTATATAAACAGGCACATAAATATCTGTTCTGACAGCCGATCGGCTCTGGAAGCTCTTAAGTCACCTAGAGTCACACCAAGACTAATCAAAAAATGGAGAGATGCACTGATTCAACTAGCCAGGAAAAACAAAGTTCATCTCATATAGGTCCCAGAACACAGTAGAGTCGAAGGTAATGTAATGGCCAACACCTTGGTGAGGTAGATGTCGTCTACAGACATCTAATTAACTGTAGCCTAAGGTCGCCTTTTGTAACGCGTGGGGCCTCAACTTTCAGCTTGCTCCTAGGCTCTGACAGAAGATACTTTTTCTAAACTCAAGGGATCTTAGGGAGTATCAACAAACACCTACATACCGGCCTTTCTCTTTGGTCAGTGACAGTTGAGTCAGAGCAACCACCCGCCATACATTAAATAGTTTTGTATCAGTTCGTAACCTTGGGATTCCGGCTAAACGAAGAATGTTTTTTCAATTAGAGTCTTAGGACATCTATACTCACCTTTCGAAAGTTTCCTAAAACAACATCCTATCCCATGTACTTTTCTCTAACGATAACCTCACACTCCTTTACATTGTTAAGGTACAGAGGAATGTTGGCAACTTGGTAGCTGAAAGGTCCTCAGTCATTCACCATATTTTTAGGGCTTCCAAATTTTGGACAGATAATATCCAGAGTCACTGTTCAGATTATTTGGATGTTTTAGGATTATGGCTCAGACTAAGATTTCCTTATTTTCGAAAAGGATTTTATGATTAGGGTGGAACTTGTGTTCTGCAAGTACATATCTACTGGTGTCACGAAGCCTTGTATAGCGCTCTTGTCCTTTCACACGAGTAGCTACGAGCTGTTTCACCATTGTTAACTTCACCGCAATAACAGGAATTACTAGAAACACTCTCTAAATGAAGAGGAGGAAGAGAATCTCTGATAGGTTCGTAAAACTGAGATAGTTTTGAAGTGTGGAAAACCGAGTAGACATTTCATGTTTCTTAATTATTTTGGAAACTTGATCTGTTACGTTTTCAATATACGGAAGATATAATAAACTCCTTGGTCTATAGAGCTGACCACTTATTCCAACCCCAATCCTCAAAATCAGAATTAAAACATCTTTCATCCGTCTTATTATGAAATAATTTCTCCCATTATAACATTCAAAAAGCCATAAAGAAATACACTTCGCCTTAAAGTTCAAATCAGCCTGAGTTATAAACCCCCCGACTGCTTTTCCCACTACCTATCTTCCATATATTGAATATATAACATGAGGAATTTTCCAAATCCTCCAAAAACAGTAGGGTTCGTCATCAAGCAGCAAATGATTTTTTGTAAGAATTTGAATATGATAGGTCTTTTGGATTTTGAACTATTGCGTTAGCAAATATTTCGTGACGGACATCTAGACAGATAGGCGAATTTTCCCAAGGTTGCCTAAAATTTGATGAAAAGTGCCATGGTGTAAGAATTTTTGTTCTAGGACTTTTCTTCAACTGTCTTAGAAATAGCTTGATTGAATGCAATAAAGTATACCCTTCCGACTTCCTCGCGGAGAGTATAACAATGAAAAGTTTCAAGTTCTTACTCCAGCAGATGAATATTCTATTTCACCTTCTATGCAGTATTTTGTAAATTATTTGAAAGCTGTTCAATATTTGGTCATTATAATGTCTGTTGCTTATGCAATAAGGGTTTGGTACCGGCCATTTCCAATATTCAAATCCTTTTTATGAAATTTAAATTTCGTGTACAATTAAAATATCTGAAAGCAAAGAACCTCTAATGGTTGCTAGATGTTGCCAGATGTTTTCTGTTCAGTATCAATAACAAATGTAGCTTGAGAAAAATAAAGGAATTTCTAAAATAAATATTAGACAGTTGAAACTCGTTTCAATGAGGGTACCATAGCTGACATGGTCAAAAGGTTTCAATAAGTTCACGAAAGTCTTGCTATGAAGGAAATCATGAACTTGTCAGCATCAATAACCAAGCTATGATGAATGTTAATGTAAATCATCCGGAGATAGGTAATGGGTTTTTCCAGGCTCATTGTGGATCTCGTATGAAATTTTCAAAGGTCTTTCTCTGATAAGTTACATAATTAATCAAAATGTATCACATGTAGATCGGGACGTAACATAGTATCTAATCATCAAAATCGTAATTGAATATATTCTTCATCATAGTTGAAATAATATGTTCATTCAAATCAGTTAGTAATGTTCAATGTGTAGAGAAGAAGACATGTTTAGAAATCCCCACCAACAACTCGGGACTTCAAAAGAGGAATATTACTGCTTATTGGATTCCGCGTCACAATAGCTTGACTTAATGCCGAAGTTCCGCCAACCATTATAGGTGACATCTTCAGGGCAGGCTTGAGGCTTGAACTGAAACTGGTTCTGCTGGTTTCTGTAGCCGTATTTATCGTAAGAAAAATCCTTCACGCTCAACTGTTCACTGCCTTTATTCCGGTTGTTAACTCCGTTCCGGCACCCATGGAGGATGGATTCCCAAATGTTGGGAAGGTAATATCCTGAGTCACGGTTCGATTGTTTGGATGTTTTAGGATTTCTATATCTTCAAGGATTTTTCACTGATAGAATTTTAGGGATCGGGCTAGGATTTTAGTATTTTCGAAAAGGATTTGATGATTAGTGTCGAACTTGTGTTCCGCAAGTGCAGATCTACTGGTGTCACGAAGCCTTGTACAGCACTCATGTTCTTTTACACGAGTAGCTACTGTGTGATCTGTTCCACCAATGTAGACTTTACCGCAAGAACAGGGAATGCTATGAACACCTGATTTTGGAAATTCTATCTTTTATATTTTCAATGTATGGAAGATAGGCAGTGTATAAAGCAGGCTTTATGGCTTTTTGGATGTTGTAATGACAGAAATTGTTCAAAAATAGGACAGGTGAAAGTTGTTTCAATTCTGATTTTAAGGATTGACGTTGAGATAAAATGACAGCTCTGTGGACCAAGGTGTTTATGACAGATTGCTTCAGAGCAGGGAAATGTTTTTGGCAGGTAACAATTGAGAAATTATGGAAAGGGTGTCTGGAATTGGAACATTGGTAAAGAGTGATTCGACGTCGAAGCTGACGAGCAAATCGCCTGGGTCAACTTTTAGCGTTCGAAGTTTTTCAACGAAATGGAAGGAATTCAAGATAAAACTGTTGGAAATACCCACTGAACTGAGGGTTCATGAATTTTAGGCAAACTATATCAACGGGGACATTTTGAACAATGGGGGATAACAAATTTCTCATCTGGATCAGGAAGAGAAGAATGACGGATAATTTGTGAAATTGAACGTTCCATAGAGGGGGTGGGATCTTTTTGTAGTAGTTTATAAGAATTAGTTTGCAGATGTTGCAGGATTTTCTTATCATAATCCGAACGATTCATGACAACAGTGGAGCTTTCAAAATACCTAAATCACGAAATCACGATTTGATTTGAATAGATTAAGAGCTTGAATTAATGGTTCAGGGCAATTTGATTTAGGAATGTTGGAACGATGAAGAATTTCCGCAGTTTCGCATCGGATTTCATCTGCTGCGAGATAGGGAACCTTATGTGGGGATGCTTCTACAGCAGAAATAATGGATGTCGTAGGAATATTTTTGGGGAAGAAAACGAAATTAGGACCTTTAGATACACAGTAAGAAATTTGGTCCGTGTAAGACAGCTGGTGTAATGGGTGAAAAATTTAGAGTGAATTTTAAGTGTTAAATGACTATTTTTTGTAACACTAGAATTGGTGAGCGATGGTGTTTACACTAAACTACTCTAGTTGAGTACTAATACTACAAAATCACATTTAAATTTGTTTTAGTGTCGAATGTTCTAGGTTTACATTAGGAGTGTCAAATGCATAGAAATATTACACTAACTAGAGTGTTCTAACACTGCCAATTGCGAAATGCCGTTCGGTTCTATCCGCATCCAATACTTTACCCTAGTACCCGCATTATTGGCTTCACGTTAGCGGCCTTTATTCTTTCTTCAAGCTTCAACCTGTGTTGTGTGTTTACTGGACTTAAATCGTGAACTGTGTAGCTTTATTAGTTCTTATAAGGTAAGTGTTGTTTAATCTTCTTAATATAATCTACTTAGTAGTAAACTGAACATAGTCAAATAATAGAGGTGATGAAATTTGTTTTAGTTCAAATCAAACGCCTTAACTCCAATTTCTGGTTCGTAATATTAATCAGAGGCACCATCGACTGGAAAGTCACTCGTACACCTATAGTTCTAATAAATACCAATAGTAATGCCTTTAAATTACTGAGCTCAGCCAGTCATAGTAGACATAACCTCATAGTGAGGTACATCGTACATTATTTTTCGATATTACATTTACTGCCATTTTGTGAAGGTTCAGTTGTAACCCCACATTGCAAATACTGTGGCGGAGGTCAAATAGGGATTCTAACGAACCGATCTGAACGAACTAAAGTGTGGGTCATATTGATCGATTCGTCAAATATGTATAATGGATTCTATTCTCACAAAGATAATATGTTACAGGTAACCTATATGATGAGTTTTATTAAGCTGAAGTATATTCATTGCTCGAAGGTGGCCAAAGTGGAGCAACACTGTATATATGAAGAATACGAACAAGTGGGTTAGCTATTATACAAGGTCATACAATCCTCTGACTTTTATATTATTTTTAAAATACTGTTTAATTTTTATGTATCATATATTCGATAGTATTTAGATTTAAATGTTCCACATATTCGTCAATTCATCGGAATTGCTCAGTTGTACCTATTATGCCATAAATTTATTTTTGAATAAACATTTTGTATTTGAAAGTAGTGTATTCTTTATTTACTCAACACTAGGTAGTGCAGAGCTAGAGTTAACGTACACTAATAACAGTATTTTGTTCACCAAAATCAGTGTACCTAAATCCAACACTAGGTAGAGTTAACATAAACTGAAAACGGTATTTTTTTACCAATGTCAGTGTAATATTCCACTAAAATAGTAATTTGGATACACTTAAATTTGTTAATTCACACAATTTAGAGTTTCTCAGTGTACAGTGTGAACACTAGCTAGATTTGTTTCCAACTCTGGGTTACGTTGCATCTCATCTGCTGTAGTGTAAGAGATACTCTAAATAAAGCGACTATTTAACACTAACGTTAGGGTAAAGTTATCATCAAAATTTACTCTAGATGCAGAGTGAATATTCCACACTAAAAACATTGGACCTGTATAGAATGTTTTTAGTGCTACTTAGAGTGAATTTTTCACTGTGTAGATCTGATTGTTCTGCTTCAAAAAGGGTATGTGAAGATAAATTACCCACACAGTATTTACAAGAGGGGTTGGTCTGGAAGGTTGGTCCTGAGGGCGTTGGAAGGCAAGAAGCTTATTGAATTCTTGAATTCGATGTTTGGAATTGAGGGTATGAATTTGATCGGCTTGAACAAAAACTTGATCAAGTCTACTATTCAAGGAATTTTGAGGATCCTTTTCCGAATTGTATATTGGTTCCTGACAAAAAGAGCTCAAATTCCATTTTCTTCTTGGCTTCCTGCAGCAATAGCTGCTCCAAATAGATGCATTACAAATACAAGGGGCAATGCCTAAGACCTTCAGTTATATTTTCTAATTTGAATTGTTGTCTTGATAAATTACGTGACAGTGAATTTCCATTAATTCAACTTGACAGTTTCTACAGAGTGTGCATTTCACTGAGTCAGTTGTTTTAGATTTTCAATCAAAGTTTGTTGTTCTCAGTTCAATAATAAAGTCAAATCAGTTCATCTAGTTCCAATCTCAGGTTCATCCTGGTTGGGTATCAATTTGATACTTTCAGTTTTATTTATGTCCTTTAGTTGATTTAGATTATCTAGGTTTGTTTTATTTGAGTTCAGATTTTGATCTTATACTTTTATTTTTATTATTAATAAACTCAATTTTAATATTCCTCCATTATTAATTGTTTTAATCGTTGTTTCATTATTATTAATTTAATTGTGATTTTTATCATTAAATTTTATTGTTGTTGAGTACGAGTTTATCTGATTAATATTAGCGTTTACCCTTCCACTTACCTTCCAGTGTGTTATAATCTTGAGTGTGTTGTGATATGAAAGAATGAAAGGGTAAGTGTCAATAATGTTTTTCACGTTTGTTCTGGCTCATCCCCAACGTTTCATGGTTCTCTAGAAGAATGGCCTCATAAATTCCTTAGGTGAGTTCCATCATGAGAGAGCCATGTTACACTTGTGTGTTGTGATGATTTGTGGAGACCCTTTGGTGACACAGGTTTTGTATTCATTTTATGTCGACCACGCAAATATGGAGTTGAAAAAGGACCCAACTTTTGAGTTTATAGCTCTATACGAAAATGGAACCGCCTCGTGGAATACAAAAAAAACAAATCTTGAGAATAGAAACGACCAAGACCAACAAGATTCATGGACCAGAATATCCCAATTTTTGGAATATAAGAGAAAAAGGACCACTTAATTACAACGTATTTATGTTGTATCCATGAAGACGTACAGTAATTGGTTAAAAGAGTTGAAGCTGTGGGCACAACAACCGCCCGAAGTGTTTGGGTTACTACCTTCTATACTGTAACGAAGCTTAAATTTCGAAAGATTATTTAATTTAGATCAGGCAGTAAATACGGATGTTACATGTAATTTCAGTTTGAACAGTTCATTATTTCAATAGATATGAATGAATTCCGAATGTGTATTCCGAGATTGCCACTTTTCTAAATCTCCGTAATTTCAAATAAGTATAATTATTCAAATAGATGAATCTAATTCATGCCCGTTCAAAATTGCATTTCATTCCGATAAAATATGTTGCAAAAACAGGGGTCTGGCCAGTTAAGACACCAAACTTTGTGCAACCTTGTGTATAAAAAGGGCGAACAACCTAAAAACTCCGATAACACTTGTTTAGTCCGCCGGGAAGAACTGGTGTGATATCATGAGCGCGAATTTTAGATCTAAAAAGTAGCGTCACTTTTAACCATCGTTCGGGGCATAAGTAAAAACTATTGGCACAAAAATAAGGATTTGGTGGAGCAGACCTGTCCAGAACCTCGGAAAACATATAAAAGCTGTGACAGCCGAAAGATCGCTCTCTTGTGTTTTTGAATTTCGAGCCGTACAGTAGCTCTTGTGTTTTTGATTTTCAATCAGTGTAGTAGCTCTTGTGTTTGTGAATTTCGATCAGTGCAGTTACTCTCTTGTGTTTTTGATTTTCAATCAGTGTAGTAGCTCTTATGTTTCTGAATTTTGATCAGTAAAGTAGCTCTCTAGTGTTTTTGAATTTATTCGAGTGTGAGTCAGATATTTAAAAGCTGTGAAGTAACAATAGTGTTCCGTTTGTGTTTGTGAATTTTACAAGAAGGTAAATGGCTTAATATTTTATATTCGGGCATTACGATATATTTTCCGAATCCGAACCGACCGTATTTAGACCGTTTGATATATCGTAGTGCGTTTTAACAACATTTCAAGTAATATGGCTATCTGAATATTTACCGAATACAGCTATTACGATAGGACCTGTTCGATTCGTACTTTTCCGCAAATTGATCATTCTGAATCATTTATCAACCGATCCCGTACCGCTGAATGAATTGAGTGACCGAACTTATCGTAGAGTTGATATCTTGAAAGAGTTTTCATTTACCATTTGAGCTTCATTACATTTTCCGTCTGGGTGTAATTTTGTGAAATAATACCGTTCAATTGCATTTAAATTGATTATTCTGAAAGTGTACTTGTTATATTTATTATATATTTTATTATTTGGAATTCCCCGTTTTATTGAATTATTTCTGCTCCATCTTCAAACGAGCTAAGTTATAACCAGGTATCAATTGTAATTAAAGCCTACAATTTCGATACTGTTTTCTGCTCATTGGATTCTGGTTATACTTCACTGTAGCTACCCTAGGGACAAGGCTATCTTCAGATAGCATAGTAACAAGCCTTGTGGAGAGGACTCTAGCAGAAGTCCTCAAAAGGAGTTAACCTTTGGGAAAAATCTGGCGTCCGAGGATTCGAAGCTTACGCAGTAAGCAATTTACCGAAAAGCCGAAAGGGCGCGTTATAATACATACTCAAGGCTTAAATGATTACTATATGAGTATGACGTCATAAACAAGAGACTTGGAGTAGACACGGAGCTTAGGACACTTACTGTTCACTCTCAATTACGCATGGCCAGTATTGAATTTGACAGGTGATAACTATCAGAATTTAACAAAAATAAAAAATTAATATTTCATTTAGCGTTATATGTTCATTTGGTGCTGTTGATATTCTGTTATTGGGTCTTACCACAAGTTGGAACGATTAAGAAATCGGTGTAAAAACATAAGCTAACGATGTGAGTTCTTATATTTGTATATTCCGGTGTGATATATCTGAATGTAATAGATGTAATTACCTTTTTCAAGAGCAGTACACTGCAATTTAGTCAGGCAATCAGGAAGATAATACGGGAACAGTTTTTATCTTTGTTGTAAGATTTGAGCCATTTAAATACGTGAACTAGAACCTTATGAAATATGTTATTTATCGGGAGCGATTTTGGAACAGTGTTTATACTACAACTCACATACTCACATGAAAAATATGTATTAAAGTACACACAAAATACTATCAATGGTTGTTAAGCATTAATTGATACGGAGAGAAGTCATCTTATAATTGACAATTGAACAAACGTTTGATTTTGCTCAAAAATGGCACTTTATATGTTAACATTCTGTTAACTCCTGATAGGCGTCATTTCACTTTTTTTGATCTATTACTACTTCTTATGTCATAAAATGATCGAGTGATGCTTAGAGTTTTCCAAAAAATTGAAGAAGACCAGAAGGTAGGGGCAATTTGAATTTCAATGTCCATATCCATGATCAGCGCACCCAAAAACCTAATGATTGACCAAAATTGAGGAACGTAAAGTTTGAACCCAAAACGTCAAATAAAATTACAGAGGTACTGGACTATGAAGTTCTCGTAATTTCACTATCATAACTCATGAACGAGCAAATCTCTTGGTAAAAATAAAACCAATGAAGCGAAAATAAAATATGAAATTGAATGACTTACCAGCTTGGAAATTGTTATAGAACTCTGGTTGAACGCTCTCCCCTCGATCGTTATAGGAAATCGATCTTCAAACATGTTTAATACAATTGCTAGTTAACAAAATAATAATTGTTTCCACAATTGAACCTGTTACACGTACGGGTGGCCAGCTGTAACATAGTGTCTGGCTTGTGACCTCACGATCCAGCGTTAAGGCCTTGTGTAAATGGAGAGTATTGTTTGGGCCTGTAATAGCATGGACCTGTTTTAGTGATCACATTAGATACTAATTTGATTTTCATGACTGCTTTTTTTTGAATATTCGAGAAGAATGAATTTATTAATTTATTTAGTGAATAGTAATATATCCAATATCTTTTATTACACAGCTCTACAAAAAAAAATTTTTTTGTTGCCCTGGATATCTTAGCAAATTTTGATGTTTTTGATGTTTTTAAGTGCCCAGATTACGAATTTATTCAAGAAAGTATTGAATGTGCTTTTGTTTTCATGACTATTGCATATCTTTTATTTCGATCAATTATCGGCTTGTTAGTAATAAAATTTATGGAAAATCTTGTCTTCCGGATGGATTCCGCGTCACAATAGCTCGACTTGATGCCGACGTTTCGCCAACCATTACAGGTGGCAACTTCAGGGCAGGCTTGAGGCTTGAACTGAAACAGTTTCAGTTGTACGCGGAAGTCCACTATCCAAGAATAAAATTTATTTTTCCAGTCATGATTACGGTTATGCGCACCTTTTTCGCGCATACAAACATCACGTGATCCCCACTCTCAGGCCCCTTACCCAGCAGAACAGCTGAGATCTCAGTTATTTGACAATATTGAAGTACTTACACGTGAATCGGTATAAGTTGTCATGTGTGATTACTTTGTTTCATTTACTGAATGTTCATTCTAATATATTTGTCTTGTCTTTTAAAACATGCGTTCGTCACGAAGAAAGTGTAAATATAGTACTGATTTATTTTGTTATATTTGTGAGGTTTATATAAGAAAAAACAAATGAGAAATATTTCGGTTTTGAAATGGATAAACTAGAGAAACCATGGGTTCCTCATGAAGTTTGGAAGTCTTGTGTTGAGTCTATACGGTTTTGGAAAAAAGGAGAACGTGGTGGAATAGATTTAGATATTCCTATGATCTGGATGGAGCCTAAAAATCATTTTGATTGTTACTTTTGCGTAGTAGATGCGAAAGGTTCTTAACGTAATCAAACGTGGAGATATCCAGACTTACAGTCTATAAAATGTCCTGTTTTACACAATGGAACTCTCCCTCGACCTATTTACGTTTCGAAAGTAATTCGCATGCCTTCAGAAACAATGATGTTGCCTAATTCTTAGAAATCAGTACGATCTACCAGTGGAAGTGAATGGGAAAGTGAAACATCTACGCCAAAGTTATTTTCTCAAAATGAACTCAGTGATTTAATACGTGATCTCAATTTATCAAAAAAAAGAATCAGAACTGTTAGCTTCAAGATTGAAAGAAAGAAATTTATTAGCAACAACGGTAACAATTACCGCGAGAAAGTGAGTTCTTACAACTTTTTAGTGAAAATGAGGTACTGTAATGATAACGCGAAGCTGCTTCTAGACATGGGCTTAAAAGAATACAAACCTACTGAGTGGCGCCTATTTATTGACAGTTGTAAAAGAAGTTTAAAATGCGTCTTACTGTACAATGGGAATAAATATGCATCAATTCCAATTGCCCATTCAACAAAACTTGAAGAAGAATACGAAAATATAAAATAAGTTTAAAAAAAAATTAATTACTCGGAGCATCAATGGCCGATCTGTGTGGATTTGAGAATGGTAAATTTTTTACTTGGTCAACAAAGTGGATACACGAAATACCCTTGCTTCATTTGTATATGAATATGGGACAGTAGAGCTAAGCAATTGGAAACAAGATGTTTGACCTGTAAGAAATTTCTTAACGGTCGGTAAAGTCAATGTAATAAGGGAGCCGTTGGTAAGCAGAGACAAAATCATACTTCCACTATTACATATCAAGTTAGGAATGATAAAGCAATTTGTCAAAGCGTTGGACAAGAGGAGAGATTGTTTTAATTAAATCTGTAGAAAATTTCCGAAGCTTTGTATGGAAAAGTTGAAAGGTGGAATATTTGATGGTCCTTAAATACGGCAATTAATGAAAGATACAGATTTTATCAAAGTTATGACTGTTCCGGAAAGTGAAGCTTGGAAAAGTTTTGTGTTGTAGCATTAAGCTGCAGTTTGCAAGAAGTATACATCCGATCTTGATGAAATTGTGTGGTACTCGGTGCACACAAAAGCTACAACCCACTAAAATTTTAACTCTGTTTAAAAGAACAAAAGTTATGATTATTTGAAATTTAGAGCAAAATCGATGTTTTTTTGCACCGCTGGTTCACTTGGGTTCATTCGCAGCTCATTTTTTCCGTCTTTTCACGGCGCATAAACTTATTGAAAGTTTTTTAAGCTATTGCATATAGCTTTTATCGCGGGCTTTGAGCGCGGCAACCGAATCAAGAAATTCCGTAACGAAAAATAATGTAAGACCTAAACACCTAACAGGTGTCAAATTAATTAATTAATTTGAAGTTTCTAAAAGTGAGAAATTTCGCTATTTTATACGAATATTATAACACTCTAGCGCTTTAGACTCCAGGATTTTCACGTGGCCTATCGAAATTAGAAGGTTCGATTTATCTGAAAAGATAATTGCATGAACTCCAGACGTCCTATGTAATTAGCTACGAACGAAATCATTTTGACATATGCCTCTAGGAGCTCGCTACGCGTCAGTTAGAGTTTATACGTTAGACGCGCGTAGCAGAGACCTGAGAGTACCTGTTTCTATTAAGCTATTGCATATATTGCATAAAGTTTTTATCGCGGGCTTTGAGCGCGGCGACCGAATCAAGAAATTCCGTAACAAAAAATAATGTAAGACCTAAACACCTAACATGTGTCAAATTAATTAATTAATTTGAAGTTTCTAAAAGTGAGAAATTTCGCTATTTCATACGAATGTTATAACACTCTAGCGCTTTAGACTCCGGGATTTTCACGTGGCCTATCGAAATCAGAAGGTACGAATTATCTAAAAACATAATTGCATGAACTCCAGACGTCCTCTGTAATTAGATACGAACGAAATCATTTTGACATATGCCTCTAGGAGCTCGCTACGCGTCAGTTAGAGTTTATACGTTAGACGCGCGTAGCAGAGACCTGAGAGTACCTGTTTCTATTAAGCTATTGCATATATTGCATATAGTTTTTATCGCGGGCTTTGAGCGCGGCGACCGAATCAAGAAATTCCGTAACAAAAAATAATGTAAGACCTAAACACCTGACATGTGTCAAATTAATTAATTAATTTGAAGTTTCTAAAAGTGAGAAATTTCGCTATTTCATACGAATGTTATAACACTCTAGCGCTTAGACTCCGGGATTTTCACGTGGCCTATCGAAATCAGAAGGTACGAATTATCTAAAAACATAATTGCATGAACTCCAGACGTCCTCTGTAATTAGCTACGAACGAAATCATTTTGACATATGCCTCTAGGAGCTCGCTACGCGTCAGTTAGAGTTTATACGTTAGACGCGCGTAGCAGAGACCTGAGAGTACCTGTTTCTATTAAGCTATTGCATATATTGCATATAGTTTTTATCGCGGGCTTTGAGCGCGGCGACCGAATCAAGAAATTCCGTAACGAAAAATAACAGGAACTCGTTTATGTTGCACTCTCTCGGGTGACTAATATTGAAAAATTGTATATCACGACAAAAAACGATAATTCTACATTCAAGTTTTATGATAATCTAAGGCGAGCTGCATCGACTGCATCTTTGTTGCAAAAATTCAAAATACTGCCTTTAAAAAGTGTTCAGACGACAGCTCAAAGTGTCTTAGATTTCATTAGTAATAGAAATGGCATTTCAATAATGACTTTCAATTGCCAAAGTCTAAATAGTCACAAATACGATTTACAAGATTCAGTTACGAGACAAACAAATGTGTTACTTCTTACCAAAACTTGCATGGCGCATGATAATCCGATTGAAATACCTAATTTCAATTGTATTGTTCAATTCAAACGAGATACTGTTCCAAAAGGTGGGGTAGCTATTTACCAAAATAATAATAATGTTACTAATATTATGACTCCGAATATTGAAATACATATTGCACACGTTAGCGATGTTAATGTTAGGCGCTCATTTGTTGGAGATATTTGTGCGTGCTTATGCAAACTTAAAAATGGCCTACACATAGTCATGGTAGCAATTTACATTTCTCCGAATCCAAAATTGGACGAGGTAGAGCATTTTATTCATCGTACTTTACTGGAGTACCCTGAAGAAGGGTCGAAAATACTTGGTACAAATGGTAATAAATTTCCACTCATCTTGGCTGGCGATTTCAACATCAACTTCGCTGATAAAAAATCAGAGCGGTTGACAACTTTCCTTTCGGAGAAATTGAATTTGAAAATGAATAACGATCCACAAGAATCCACAACAAAATATGGGATCACCATTGACGCGATATTTTCCAGATATTTAGAGGATATCAAGTCTCAAACTTATGTCTCTTATTTCAGTTATTTAGTTACCATAAACCTATAGTTTCAATGATAACAAATTCCTGAATAACCTACATGTATTGTAAGATAATAAAAATATTTTAAACGATATTAGCTTCTCATTTATACAATAAAAGAAAGAAATTTGTTTTCTTATCGGTCACCACGCTCAAAAGTAACTTGAATTAATATCAAAGAAAAAACTTGAATTAAAATATCAAAGAAAAAAAAATACTGCATAAATTTAAAAAAATAAATAATTATAATTGCATAAGTTGAGAAAAAATTCCATGCAATAGCTTTACCGCGGCAGTCCCCGAGTGCCACATGTATCTTTTTTTCTTTTTAACCCAATCCGACGATGTCCTACGCGGAAAACCGGTTTTGACCATTTTTAACCATTTTTTTTTGGACCTGTTGCGACAATTGAAAAGTGTTCGATTTCAGTTCCCCCAATTTGTGTCAAAATTATCTACTTATAGCAATTTTTTTTCTCCGAACTCAGAATTAAAAACTCCAAAAAGCTAATTCTATCACACTATTTTAGCAATAATTCCAGTTGCACGATTGAAAATTTGGAGATAAGCTAGAAAATCGTATTTTATATGAACTTATGAACTCATTTTGGCGATCTTATCTTGATAATCCCAAAACCATGAAAATAATCAAACCGCTTTTATTATACACTGTTTTTCTCACAGACAGACAGACATGTGCTTATAGGGGGGTAGAAATTGGAAAAAAAATTAGATTCAAGGGGAACGAAAGCTTGAAAATGAACTAGTGTTTGCTATCATTGACTAAACTCACCTTGACATGATCAATTAGTAGTTGTAGTCGAAAATTTCCTAGGTTACCATATAGCGCCAAATTATGAAGAAATTGTGCAAAATATGCTGACAAACTTTCAGACTCTAGGAGCAAATATGAGTATCAAGTTACACTATGTCCGCAATCATCGGGATAAATTTCCGGATAATTTAGTGAATTATAGTGAGGAACAAGGAGAGCGGTTCCACCAGGATCTAAAAGTGATGGAAGAACTAATGTGTAGCTACATGATAAATCTTAATGTGAACCATCTGGAGATGTTTCATGTAAATTCAAAGTTAATAATATTGAGAAAAGAACAGATAAAATAAGAAATCTTCACCGAAAACATTCTGAACTGGAGACCTCAAGAAAGGAATCTTATTGCTTATTGGTCGAAGAATTCAGGTATCCTTCTCCGAATTGTAGATTGGTTTTCGGGAAAAAGGACGCATAACAAATACTAGGGATGATGCCCGAAATCTTCAGTCATATTTTCTAGCTTGAATTAGTCTCTTGAGAAATCACGTGACATTTCAATTAATTTAACTTCAGAGTGTTTTTGGTAAGAAGGGTGGATTTCGCTTGATCAGAGTTGTTTTATATTTTTGATTGAAGTTGTTTTTCTCAGTTTTTATTCAAGTTGAGTTCAATAACAGTTTCAAATTATTTCATTCGGTTTCGATCCCCTAGGTTCATCCTGGCTGGGTATCAATTTAATAATTACAGATTAATTTCTCTTTTAGTTAATTTAGATTATCTAAATTATTTTATTTGGGTATAGATTTTGATCTTAGTTTTTTATTCTTATTAGTAATGAAGTTAATTATTATTTTTCTATTATCATCATCATTTAATTGTTATTTTTTATTATTAAATTTAATTGTTGTTGAGTACGAGTTTATCCGATTAATTTTAGCGTTTTACCCTTCCACTAACCTTCCAGTGTGTTAAAATCTTAAGTTTCTTTTGAAAGAAAACGGTAAGTGTCAATGATATTTTTCACGTTTGCTCTGGCTAATCAATGATTGGGATCAAACTCTAACGTGTCATGGTTCTCTTAATTAAATGGCCACACTGTTAATGAATAAACAGATTGAAGATTAGGAATAATATAAATTCCTTAAGTGAAGTTTCATAGAGATTCATCAATAGAGTACCATGTTACAATATCCTGTAATATTGAACGACTCTGAACATTACTTATACTCACCATTGAATTGATTTTGTTTTTATTCTGTTTATACTTAGTTTATATCATAGTACCTATGTGATTATCTAAAAAAATTGATCAAAAAAATTAAGATACAGTGTCTGAGGCCTGTCCTGGAGATGCCAACTATAATGATTGGCGAAACTTTGGCATCAAGTCAGAGATACAATTGTGACGCGGATTCTTCTGGAAGCCAGGGATTTTCAAAACCAAGGGACAGAATTCAATGTAACTACAAGACACGGTTCGAGTGTTAGGACTCCAGCCTTAGGATAAATAGTGGGAGGAAGGAGGTACTGGCATCATCTTGGTGGATCGAGATGGGGCTACATATGACTCATTACGTAACGACTGATTCTATTCAATATTCTACTCATCCTATCCGATCCAATAAAAATAACGGAATCTAATACTTACTAATGGAATGTAATGCCAAAATATTTATTTTCGGGTGTCTCAGAACATCCACATGCCGCACAACTAACCTCATTCATGAATTTGAGTTATAAAATGCCAAAGCAAACAACCACGACAGACGTAAACCACTTCTAATGAGGCATACCTGGAGTGTGAATATCTTCCACTTCCGCCTGGTCTAATCATCACGTTCCTTCCTCTCTACCAGTTTAAAGACTGACAACTCTTTAATGGCAGATATGGAAGGCATTTCGATACGGCACTGGTTGTGAACGATCTCTTCCAGTATGAAAACCGAATACATTAATACGGTTCTGATTATCATGGCCTACAGCTGTAATGGTGAAATATGCGCATAATAACAGCAATAAAGTTAGAATTTGCAAGTGAAAAGTAAACGTAATTTTCAGATAATGAAAGTCTATAATTTTCCGTTTGTATCTTTAGCTCGAACTGGTAGAAGGGAATGCTAATTGTTTTCTAGCTAGAGACCGACAAGCGTGTAAGTTTTGATTAACAAGAGATCCTTGATGGTAATTACAACAGAAATAACAACGCGCAGAATATCTCACTGATTTCAGGGCAGAAAGAAGCTACAATTAGCGCCACGTTTCAACAACGTGGGTTCAGATATTGCTCTGAGAAGGGCAATGGCGTTCAGGGTTTGAGTTAAATTCATCACCTCCTGAGAGCCGTTGTTACTAGTGAATATTTTTTTGTACCATTTACTACACCGGTGGAAGATGTTGTAGAATAATTGATTCATTCGCATAATTCGGCCTAACAACCATCTCAGTGATAGTACCGAGACTGGGCGGTCTACCACCTGTCATGCATCCAAGGATTGAGCCTTGTGAAACCCCCCTTTCAATTGATAATAAATCGGATTAGAATTCTTTTCCGTCGCAGGTCTTTTCTATCGCATATTGAGACCTATGACTTCAATAAACTTAGGCTATGTCCATATGAGTTTTTCTATTAATAGTGATTGATCTAAACTTTCAAATGCTTTGAATAGGTCGAACCAAACAGGTATCAGGGTCGGTGGGAACGTCACATGATGGCAGATTACTGCTGGTCCTTAAAAAGAGATTGTCCACTGGAAAATTATAAAAGAAAAGCTCATAAAAGGCGTTTTATTGAAATATAGCATACGTTTCGACATTTTTCTGTCTGTTTACTTCGCTGTATCCTTATTTTTCAAAACAAAACTGACATTATAAAGATATCTGTTATTTTGTTACATGTTTTCCGATTTTTGTAATGTCAAATGAAAATAAAGATTTAAAAATGAAAAAGAACAAATCTTACAAAATCATTGATAGTTTCATGAATTGTGAGCATAAATATATCCAAAATCGATCTTATATCTAGGGCAACAAAACCACTGTAGACCAGTGTTATCAGTTCTACATACGCCTCTGCTTGATGTAATAAACATGAATTTTCCTAATTTCATTTACTGTATCTCATGTTGGTAAGCTAATTAAAACCTGCAAATAACAATAAATCAAACAATAGCAGTAGGACGTTCAATTCGAATTTCATTTGGAATTATCAATTGAGATTTTGAGTATATATAGTGCTCAGAACCAACAGCGTGATTCAGTTCTAGTAATATGAAAGTTATTCTTATTGTCTTTGCGTTTGTAGCTGCTTCCAGTTCAGTGCAAGCGCATTGTCATCATTGCAACCATCATCGTAAGTATAAGATTTCTGTAGAGGAACATAACTTACTTGAAGGCTATTCGCCACAATATTCATTTGGATATTCAGTAGGAAATAATTTTACTCTGATAATCTATGATGAATGTTAGACAGTCAATGTATTTGCTGATATCATATGAAGGCCAAACGAGGAAGATGACTCCAATTTCTTCCAAATTTATCTAGATTGGATAAGGTTTTGAAAAATCTGATTCCTTTCAGTTTTTATATGGCATATAAGAAGTTGATCCAATGACGAAAATAATCGAATTTCTATTATATTCATCCAAATATCACGTTTCGCTAGTATTTTTGCAATTTGAATACAAGAATCCAAAATTGTTCCTATTTTTTCTGATTGATATAGATTGATGGAAGATGTAACTATAACATATAATTTATTAACTATATAATAACGGGTGTCCCATTATATTTTCCGATATCTGTATAGGTTATAAGTTTTAAACGATAAAGATATACAGGGTGAGTCAGTTTTTTGTAGCCAAACTACAACAGGAGATAGAACAAGTGTTCTTAAGAAGAAAAGTTCTGTATACATATGTCGTAGAAGGCATCGTTTTCGAGATACAGGGTGTTGAAATTGAAAAAAAAATGTCGTTTCTTGCGAATATCTCCGGAACCGTTTATCGTACAGAAAACAGCTTTTGTAAGCATTTTCTACTCATAGTAAGCTATGTTCTGTGAGATAAAAATTACTTTTTTTTACTCATAATTGGTGAAGATTTTGAAGGGGTAGTGGGTGTTGGGGAGAAAAACATCCACTACCCCTTCAAAATCTTCACCAATTATGAGTAAAAAAAAATTGTATCACACAGAACATAGCTTACTATGAGTAGAAGATGCTCACAAAAGCTGTTTTCTGTACGATGAACGGTTCCGGAGATATTCACAAAAAAAGAATCTTTTTTTTCAATTTCAACACCCTGTATCTCGAAAACTAAGCCTTCTACGACATATGTTTATTGAACTTTTCTTCTTAAAAACACTTGTTCCATCTCCTGTTGCAGTTTGGCTACAAGAAACTGACTCACCCTGTATAAATGCTTTAAGATGACAAAGTATGATTTGAATCGTCCAACTTTTTACGTCACTCCGTTTTGCGGAAATGCCCTGTGATCATGTTGGTCACTTCGGATTACTGGAAATTTGATATGCAGATGATCCTAGGTGGATACCATTCGCGCATCGTATGAGGGGCGGGGAAGTGAGAGGCAGTTTCTTCCGCTTCTCTTCTTTCCTCACTTATTTAGTTATCTGTGAAGCCTATAGAGTGAAGGTGTTTGTTGAGACGACAGTGACCGGGTAGGATTCCAGTCATCATTCTGATGACCATTTTGTTCGGGAAAATGAGTTTCTTTGAGATCCTGAGCACAGGCTCTTTGATGAACAGCTTGGCCTGCCTCATGCGCGGGGATCCTCGCCACAGTTCAGACCACTCTCTATTCAGTTGGTCCAGAAGGGCGAGACTCCCCACGCAATTTGATAAAGCGACCATTGGCTCCGGCCTGACGGGGAAGCAAGATGACCCTCGCCTGGTGAGGGAGTAAGTCGTTTCGTTTTCTTCAACTCCAGATGAGTTGAACTCTATATCTCCTGGCTAGTTCAGCCAGTGTATCTCTGCTTCCTTTGACAAGCCTTGATGTGACTCGGGGTGATTTGAGAGTTCCCAGAGCTGACCGGCTGTCTGTGCAAATATATATGCACCTTTTTTTCCTAGTTTCTTCGCAGGTTTTTCATGGCACAAGTCAATATTGCGTAGACCTCCGCCTGAAAAACCGTGCAGTAAGCGCCTGGAGTCACTGAGATAGTAATCTTTGACCTTTTCAGGTATACACCCGCCACAGAGGCCTGACCTACCTTGAACTCATCTGTCAACCATAAGAGCATGTCTGGTGGCAGTAAGATGGGAGTTCTGTTACTCCAATCTCCTCTATCCGGGATGAGGATTTTGGGAGGAGTGAGACATATAGCTGGGATCATGCTATCCTGCTTCATTTCTAGTTTGGGACATTAGGAAATTGCCTCACTTAAGATCGATGAGTGCCCTCGAGAGTAGTGCGTTCTGGTTCAGTGGCATAGGCACTTTAACCTATACGCCGTTCTCATGGCCTCAGGTGGATATCATGCTGTACAATCAAGTGAACCTTGCCAAGACACCGGAGTGCGTTGTTGCCAAGTTATGGATGCTGGAAATCATTGATAGAGGATCTATGGGAATTTTGGAAGAAGAGCATTTATATAAATATCCATCTTAATTAGATGGTGTAATTCCAGTTTCCAGAAAATGCGATGTTGTCGAATCATTTGAATAGATATTATGCTATCTCCCTTCAAATTTCTCACTTTGCAGTAAAGGGCTATATGCCGAGTTACGGGCATCGGAAAATATAATAAATGTATAAATAATTGATGAGTAATCGCTCGTTCAACAGGTTCACATACTATAACTTAAGAGTTTGTCGGCATGTTTATTTCCATGGAAAACAAGCAAGTTATCGGTAAGCTTTAACTGCTTTATGAAAAACTCTGAGTTCCACTCGATTCGATTTGCGGGCTTACCAGGATCATTCATAACATATAAGACCTCACCGGTCACCCTCCCCCTTGGGGACGAGAAATGGCCAAACTTGCCCCAAAAGTTCGAATATTTCATCTCTTGAATTATTTTTTTTCGATTACTATTGTTATAGGAAAATAGAAATCACGTTCACCGGTCAGCTGATAATTTTGTTGTAAACTATGGAAGCCTTTATAAATAACTTTGAAGGTTTATCGATAATTTGAAAATAAGAGTACATATATGTGTTTGATTTTTGTGGTCACATATTCAAGAAATTACCCTTTTCACCAAAAAATATAATTCAAGAGATGAAATGTTGGAAATTTTGGGGCGAGTTTTGGCCATTTCTGGCCCCCAAGGGGAAGGAAGTGTGACCGGTGAGGTTTTATGTGCTATGAATGATTCTGATAACCCCACGAATCGAATCTCACAAACATTTTGCGATTCTGACCTACATGTCTTTTTCTTTATTTTCCGGTTCGTTGCCTGGACTAATCCTTCTATAGTATACAGCCAACGAAGTTTGAGAATTATTATTTAACATACGACATGCAAAAAGTTCAAAAACAATAAACACGCTATGAGTTCACGAAAAACTAGAATATCATAATGAGAGCCAACTAAAAAGTCAATACGCCTTTTAACAGAACGTGCATTTGGAGTAAGTATGATACCTTGTATCATAATAGGATTTCAATAGTTTTCTTTTGATTAACCAAGACTAAAACGAATATATTCTTTGAAGATTCAACAGCTGCTCCACATGAGTCCAGCAGTAGGTTATTCAATATTATTTCTTCATAGATACATTCAATATGCTAAGTAAGAGGGGAAATATCAAATATATTTCTATGAGCTAACGGGATGTGTTGGAGTATTTTTTCAATGAGTATCAAATTCTGGATATCTGGGTTCAGAAGGTACTGGGTTGAGACTGTACGATTTGCTTGAAATGTTAACAAGCCGGCTGATCAATCCTGGCATCATGACCATATTCCCGTAAATCACGTAGGAGGTTTAAAAAAAAATAAAAACGAGAGAGCACTTATCAGACTTTGATATATTCAATATTCCGTTGCACAGCAACATCGTCAACAGTATTTCCAACCCTGGAAAATCCTACAGATATGAATGGCTATTTATACTTATTAATCATAAGCTATGAACAAATCAGAAATATTCTTCAAAACAGTATAAATGGGGGAACGGTATAAGTCGGTCATTCCGTAAAGGGTGCATATGTCTGCAAATGTTTGTGGATTTCTAGAGTTTTTCTGTTTAATTTGAAGTTTTCAAGTGGGTGGTTCATGAATAAGGAATCCTATTTTCTGAATCTGGAGATATATTAATGTTTTTTTAATCTAGTCTTGAACTGTTTGACCTAAATAAACTCAAGCTACACTACACAGCTCAATCAGCAAACTTACTTGATAATTCACCTCGAATAATAGTTACTCTATATACTGACGTTTTATTTAACTTTTTCAAAATTCTGTTAACTTTATTAACGTAATTCCCAATAAGAACTAATGGCATGATTTCCTTAGGTTCCATATTTTCAATAACGAGGTAGATTTCTCTTAATGCAATTATTGAAAGAATTTGTTTTCTATAATTTTTGTACTATATTTAGCTAAAAGCAAACTTACTTGATGATTCACTTCGAGTAATAGTTACTCTATATACTAGTGTTTTATTTAATTTCTTCAAAATTCTGTTAACTTTATTAACGTAATTTCCAATAAGAACTAATGGCATGAATTCCTTAGGTTCCATATTTTTAATAACGAGGTAGATTTCTATTAATGCAATTATTGAAAGAATTTGTTTTCCATAATTTTTGTACTATATTTAGCTAAAAGTTACATTCAAAACAACACCATGCAAATTTGAGTCCCTTTATACAATTTCGATAAAAACCAATAGAAAAATTGAATCAATCTATAATAAATTCCAAAATTACTAACTAAAAAGTGATAACAAAAGTTATCGGTCCATTTCCGAGTAATTGGTCATTATTTGGACCAAAACTGTTTTTTTTTCATTTTGTGGATAAAACTTGCGAGTTACAAGATAACATGATATCACCATGTTAAATAACTTTATTGGAGATCAAAAAGATTTGAAATTATTGCCATCACTCCTTGTCTATTTCAACCTCTCAAAACCCCCTAAGATCACCCCCCAAAAAATATGAATAATATGGATAATATGACCAATTTTATGATAAATTAGTCAATTATTGAGATTCTGGCGGGGTTTAAAATCGAAACGCTCGTTTTTGTTTTTTTTTTCATTTGGAGGGTGGTTTTATGGGATTTTGGTGGGGTTGAAATAGGCAAGGAGTGATGGCAATAATTTTATATCTTTATTTGACCTCCAATAAAGTTATTTACCATGGTGTCATCATGTTACCTTGTAACCAGCAAGTTTTATCCACAAAATGGAAAAAAGATAAATTTTTGGTCCAAATAATGGCCAATTACTCGGAAATGGACCGATAACTTTCGATGGCATGGGGTATGTTAACAATTGCCAACACCAATGAACATTTTCCACCAGGTTTGGGAGGGTTAACTTGCAGTCCATTTCGGGTCGGCCTGATAAACGGACACGATAAAAAATGATCGCACATGGTGGAAGTGTATAAGAATGGTATGCTTTTCAAGTAACCGCAACTCGGAAAGGGTTAACCTCCAGTCAAAAACAAAATGCCAATGCTGTATCTCGAGATCCAGCAGCCGGGGAAAATTTGGTCTGCGAGATGAATTGGTCATTGAACCGTCCTCTAACGATAAACCAATATCGCTCTGGCTCCTAGACTATGAGATTCATTCATTTGATATTCTGTTGAATTATTTCTATATGGTTTTCCATTAGGAGTTACCGGATATTTGCGGAGTGTATTTATCATGGGGTGCCATGATTTGATGACAGCGTCATTATTCTGTCATTTCAAGGCTGGTACAAGTATAAACATGGACCGATACACAATAGAGCAGCGTGTTCACATCATTAAAACCTATTATGGAAGTGCATCTTCTGTAATTAATACATTTCGCAGAATTCGTGATTACTTCTGTCCACATAGTAGCCCAACGGAAAAAACTATCCGTAATATTGTGCGCAAATTTGAAACTATAGGATCTGTTAAAGACGTGAAGGCACCACTACGTACAGTTCGAGAAAGTGTAGCTGAAATTTCAAAAGTGTCCATTCCGTGCCGTTCCCAGCTATTGGGTCTCACTCAGACCACTACATTGCGAATATTAAGAAAAGATTTGGGTCTTCATGCGTATAAGATCCAACTAACACAAGAATTGAAGTCTGACTATAGGCAGCGTCGTAATTTTGTTAATTCGATTCTTCAAAATAAAGCATTTTAGAACCACTCTTGCAGAAAAATCATTTTTAGCGATGAAGCCTATTTCCACTTATGTGGCTATGTAAACAAGCAGGACTACTGTATATGGGGCAGTGAAAATCTAAGAGAACTCCACGAAAAGCCAATGCATTCTCAACGTGCCACTGTCTGGTGTGCACTATGGGCTGAAGGCATAATTGGCTCTTACTTTTTTGAGGATGAAAATGGTCAAGCACATACGGTGGATGATGAGCGTTTTCGAATGATCATAAGCAACTTTCTGAGGCCAGCGTTACGCGATATGAATTTTAACGATATGTGGTACCAACAAGATGGTGCCACATGTCACACAGGTAGGGAAACGATGCGGTTATTGCGTACACAGTTCGATGGGACAATTCTTCCTCAAAATGGCGATGTCAACTGGCCACCTAGATCGTGCGATCTTACTCCGATCCTTTTGTCATGTCAGAGAAGCGGAAGTGGATATTTGGCGGATATTGCTTTCAACGTAAGATTGTGAATCATTGTTTTACAAATAAGAAAAAAGTTATTGAGATTTTCTCACATAATGTAGGTATATTTTATTCAACAATAAAATCCGATAACTCTTAATGGAAAACCCTATATATGAAAATTCCAACAACTAATACAAAACTGAAAGAAAAATACTCATATGAGAAAAATTTTCCATTGAAATTTATCTAAAATATATTAATCAATTTGCGTGTGTACAAATAGAGACTCATATTCTCAGAATTATCAGACTAGCGAAAGAAATGGGATGTTGATAATATTCGATTAGAGTTTTTTATGTTTCGGCTCGAAAAATCATCTATACGCGTAAAACTGTGAACGACTTCCATCACTCTAGTCCAAAATAACAATGAACCATCATTGCATTGCATTTTATCGCTGTTGAAATATATGATTTTTCATAAATCTATACAATAAAAAAGAGTTTGCCCCTTGCTAGTTAAAATTTTTATCTTTTTCGATAATATAAGAGCGAGAGACTCATGTATATAATACATCTCACTCGCACTCATATGCATGAAAAATGCCATAATCACAGCGTTTTATCGTGTTTGGGGGGATATTAACCCTTTGAATTGGTCTGGCTGCTTGCAAAAGGTCTTGAAATAGTTCTCCAAGTAACATATATAAAATTTAAGCTGGCTACTGTAATCTAGGTTCCTCAACTTTTTTTTCCGACCTTCAGAGCGTCTGGCGGAAGTTAGGGCCCGGAAAGTGTCTGGCAATAATGAATTCTGGTGTTCAACAGTATATCAAAACCAGCTATAATACTCTGACGTCGGTGAATGAGGTATGTATGTACCTTTTGTATCTGTTAACTGTAAAAGGGCTCCGCTTCCAAATTAGCAAGTACGCATAAATCCTTAAGTACAGATTACACTATTCATTGTTGAATATTAGACAAAATGGTCTAGATGTTGTGAGATCTTACTCTACTTGTAACTACTAAGATTATTGAAGACTCATGTGAATTTGAAATATTTCGCCTAGCTTCCTGTTTCTGACAATCCAACTAGAGAAGCATCTTTGCTCATGTTGACCTTTAAATTACTTTATCGTCTTATGTACATAATATATTTATTTATTCATTTTCCGTCAGGTCTGAAACTTTACAAGTTGTTAATTTTCACTCGATTTAAACATGTTTGGTGCTGTCACATGTCTTATTGTATACCTTACTGAAGCCACACATCAATTTTGCGGAACAATCAGAAATTAAGACGACATAACGCCTGCATATTCTAATGAACTTTTTCATACAACAAATTTGATACCATATTTCGAAGGATTGATCTCCAATTTTGAAGACTGTAATATTGTAATTAAGGTTTATCAAAGAATGTATTGCAGATGTTGTTTTCAAATGCAAGTTATTGGAAAAATGAAACAGATTGCAGAAAACCCAACTGATTTCTGAGTGGTGAATAGTGCTTCGCATGAGAGTGAGATTTTCTCGCTCTCGTTCTCGTCACGAGTGCGAGAGGAAGATCCGAGACGAGAGTACACCAGTTTTAGCGAGAGTTCTGAGCAGCAGTCAACGAACTTTTAGAATTTCGTTACTTTCAGAATGTAGATTGGGACTACTAGCAATGCACACCCATGAAATGAAGGAATACATTTATTCTCAATACTTTTGTATAATATGAATCCTCTGTTTTCGAAAGTCGGCACATCCACTTCGGTCAAATATTGGGAGTAAACAAAAACTGTTTGAAGGTGCTACCATTTATTAATTGTATGAATATTGCTTAGGCATTTCAAGGGCAAGTTGTTCTCCTACAAGATTCAGCCAGTTTTTCGGAAATACATCTATATCTTTAAAATTTCAGGAAACAAAATGGATTTGCCGGAGTTTGCTGGCTAGTTTTGGATTTGTTAGATTTCGAAATCCATGCACGAGGTATTAAAGCGGTTGATTTATATTCAATAGCATCAACATATGTTAAATATTTATTACTACTAACAAGATGGTTAGAACAAAATTTACACTCATGTGGCCTTATTACAAGGTACATCTTTTCTCAGTTTTCCGTTCTAAATGCTAAAATGCAACAGGTAAATCTTCGATTAAGACTATAGATCACTCTGTACGAGCACCAAGGTAATAATGATTCTAGACCCAGGTATGAGTTATATATAAATAAAAAAAATTCTCACACTAGCACATATGCTTATTATTTTCATCTTTACGTACGTTTCAGTCTCACGACCACCATCAGAAGACGTATCAATGTCTAAAACAAGATTTTTCGAAACTTATTGTATTAAGCAGTATGGTCATAAAAGTTTAATCTTTGTTGGGATGAGCACGCGAATTTACGATTTTTCCAGATATAGAGCGTCATAGTTTTCACTCATTGCTGATTTTTTTTACGTAATAAACATATTACCAATGGATGTCTATTTGGTTTCATAGCATTTTTAAGATATCTTTTTGGTGTGAATCCGGCGACCCTTTTTCAGAGGGTTGCGAATTGTGATACGAAGTTTGGCTTTGTGGTATTATAACGTGTACCTTGTGACTTTTCGGTAAACTGTTTACTGCGGTAAACTTCAAATCCTCGAGCGCCAGATTTTCTGAAGGTTTACTCCTTTTTGAGGACTTCTGCTAGGGTCCTCACCACAAGGCTTATCACTATGCTATCTAGAAATAGCCTTGTCTCTAGGGTAGCTAAATAAAGTAAAACCAGGTCCCATTGGGCAGAAAACAGTATCAAAATTGTAGGATTCAATTACAATTGATACCTGGTCAAAACTTAGCTCGTTTGAAGATGGAGCAGAAATAACATAATGAAACGGGGAATTCCAAATATTAAATATATAACAACAATAAATACACTTTCAGAATAATTGATAAATGCAATTGAACGGTATATGATTCATAAAAATTCACCCAGATGGAAAATGTAATGAAGCTCAAGCGGTATAAGAGAACTGTTTCAACATATCTATTTTTACGATATGTTCGGTTTTTAATTTCAAATCAACGGTACGGAATCGGTTCATTTATCAATTCACGGAAAACACAAATCAAACAGGTCCTAGAGTAATAAGCGGTGTTCGGTAATTATTCAGATAGCAGTATTACTTGAAATGCTCATAACACACTACGATATATCAAACGGTTAAAATTCGGTCGGATGGGAAAATATTGGTCTACACTAGATTTCCGATCGTACGATATCAGATTTTACGGTATTTTCAGATAATTACTTTGATTGAGTTTATTCTGTCATATCACCCATCCTTGTATTACTAATAACGGAGTGCCCGGTGATTGTATGATAGTGTTAGATTTCATATGCTTTGCAGATTCAGATTTTGGACTATTAGGGTTTATATTTCCGGGTTAGACACAGCGTGCACAAACCCTAACTATCGTATCTGCAATAACCCCTACACCCACGGCCGGGGCTTCTCATACGGATAAGGGGTAATTACGATTATCAATCACACAACTACCCCAGCCTATACTTCCGGGATAGACACAGCGTGCACAAGCCGTTGGCGGTTTGGTCGTCTAGGATATACGTATACTTCCGGGATAGACACAGCGTGCACAAATATACCAAAGACGCCCCTGTCGTTCAAACATACACACTCTGTACACACCATACAATTACTTGAATATTTCAATTCACATGCGGATCCAAATCGTGCGTGGTCCGACCTAAGACGGGATAAACTCAAAAATAACAAATCAACTTACTGAATGCTACGGAACTCAGATATCGTACAAACGTTACCAATCATAAAATACGGAAATCAATATATCGTAATGCCAAAAAAAAATGTAAACTATTAAGCTATCATTTACCTTATGTAAAATTCACTTAAACGGAACACTATTGTTAATTCAAATTTTGAATCTGACTTGATCTCGGATAATAATTAATTCACTCTGATAATAATCACACTTTATCGGTACTGGTTGATAATCAAAATCACAAGAGAGAGCGATCTTTTGTCTGTCACTGCTTTTATATGGTCAAGTCCGTACCACCAACTCCTTATTTTGTGGCGAGGCTTTTTTACTTATGTCCCGAACAATGCCTAAAAGTAACGCTACTTTTTAGATCTAAAATTCGCACTCATGATATCTCGGTAGTTTCTCTCGGCGCAGTAAACAAATTAATGTTATCGGAGTTTTTTGGTTGTTCGTCCTTTTTATACATAAGGTTGTCCCAAACTATGATGCCTTAACTTACCAGATTCCCGTTTTTGCAACATGAGTTGATCGGAATGAATGCAATTTTCAAGCGGGCATAAATTCAATTCATTTTTCTGAATAATTACACTTATTCAAAATTACGGAGATTTAGAAAAGTGACAATCATGGAATACACATTCGGAGTTCACGCATATCTGTTGAAATAATGAACTATTGAACCGGAATTTCCGTAATATCCGTATTTCCTGCTCAAAATAAACTATATTTCAAAATTTAAGCTTCGTTACAGTATCAAAACTACAAAACTGTAATGGATACAATTACCATAAAATAATGAAAGACATGAATTATTTCAATTTTGAATATTAGATTCTATTATTATTATTATATATATATATTATTATTATCATTCTACTCGCGATCTCACTGAATCTCTAGTACTGATTGTGATTGACGCTGTCGCTGTGAGGAGCCCTAGATGGTGTTGTGAGCCAATGATTTGCTCCATGCTTGTATGTTTTGACGAGCGCGTCTAGTAAATGACAAAATGTATATTCAATAATTGTTGAGCGAGAACGAGAGGAACGAGAATAAGAACAAGAACTGGTAACTTCTCGATCTTATTCTCGTAGTCCAGATCGAGTGCAAGAGGGAGAGTTGCTTATCCGGACCGAGAGCGAGTCAATTCTCGCGCTTATATCGCTCTCACGAAATACTAGAGAAGAGTTATTTCATTTCAGATTCAGGGCTCTCAATTGCTCTCTAAAGCAAACATAATACAAATTTGTAATCTGTAATTTGAAAGCTCTGTCGAAATGTGTCATAGTATACATAGCGTTCTATTTCGAATACGAAAATGGGAGACTGTTTCCGGTATAACCATAAGTGACTCCGAATATTTTAGATTCACTGTGCACATCCGGAAACGTCACATCACACATTTTCAGGTTTCAATTACTTCTAGTTTCTATAAAGCGTCAAATTGAGATTTCGAGAAGAATCATTTACACTTAGTAAAATTCTATATACAGTATTGGAAACAAATCTTCTGGGGTATAGACATAAATCTACACGTGCAACAAGGAACGCAATGATATGATAATACCACATAAACAAGAGAGACGCACTGCTGTGCGCCCCTCCTCTTGCCCTCCCGAGGCATTAACTGCGACTCTCACATTCTCCCGACTGGTGCTGGTATGATACTGACGTCCTACGCTCTAAGCTGACCGACCTGAAATTGTAATGCTCTCTCAACATTAGCAAGCTATTCTTCACGCTCTCATGAAACCACCATACCCAAGATAAATAATTTCCGAACCTGTATATCCATAATGTACTCTCTATGTTGATGTAGAACCAGCACCTTCCACCTACTACAATCACTACAATTAGTTCCATTACCTTTTCTTGAATCAAGTTGAGATACTTATAGAGCATTGAAATGAATCAGTGTTGGATACACACTTTTATGGAATTTTTAATCCTGCAAATACAGGGTTCGGCAAAATGTACTACTCATTTCATTTCATTAATAATTCGAAAACGCTTCGGTTATTTTGAAAATGATGTTGGAATTGTTGACAGTTGTCAAAATGGGGCGTTGGTCTACACAACATCGTTTCTTTGTGGTTGAGAAATTGATTCAATTCAATTCAGTAATCGCTGTTCAAAGGTGTTTTCGACGCCATTTCAGTTTCCGTAGCTGTCAGAGTAAGACTATTTTGGCTTGAAACAACGAGCGGAGACAACTGGAATCTATTGTAGATAAAACGCCAAGTGGAAGATCAACTGCCTGCAATGAACGTAAACAAAAGGGTAACATATGGAGTTATTGTTAGTCCGAGTGAGCCCTCTGTTAAATATGCTTCCGTTCTTGGTTTGAGTAGTCGAAGTACGAGAAGAACGTTAAAATTAAAATTTTTATCTATATAAGATTGCAATAGCTCAGGAAATGATTAATCGTGATGAAATTGACAGACTTGAATTTTTTCGTATGATTCATGATAATCATCAAGGTATCGAAAATAGCCTCTTTATGAGTGACTAGGCATATTTTCATCTCACCGGGGATGTGAATAAGCTGAATTGCCATCATTGGGCTCAAACGAATCCTCCGGAAATTCATCAGCAGCCTTTGCATTGCTCTGAAGAAACTGTATGGTATGTTATTTCATCGTCTAGAATAATTGGGCTTTATTTTTTTTAAGAAAATCGTCAGACGTATACGTATATGTTGCCGCTGCGCACTATGTTCAAATGCTACAGACATGGCTGAAGAAGAAATTGGACATTGTTGTTTTCAGCAGGACAGGGCAAATCATGTGGCGAGAAGAAACATGGACATTTTGAGAGAATCCTTTCCGAACAGGTTCATTCAAGAAATGGTACGATTTCATGGCCAGCAAAATTCTCAGATCTTACTCCTCCGGATTATTCAGCTATTTGAAGCTCAAATTATTCGTGAGTAAATCCAGAATTTGAGAGATTTGGAATTGAGCATTAGAAATGAAATCAATGCTATCCCAAATCAGGTTCTTCAAAATATTATGCAAAAATTTGTTATTCAAGTAGAAGAATGCATTGAGAAAAATGGCTATCATTCCCAAAGTATTGTATTCAAATCATAAAAACTACCATCTTTTTAGTATTAATTCGTTTTATTTATCAAGTTATGTTTATAACTTGTTTAAATGGGGTAATTAATTTTGCCGAACTCTGTACAATGTTGACATGAGATATGTTCTCAAACAACATAAGGTTATAAAGACTTATAAGTCGTTCTCTATAATAAATAGCTTCCATTCGGTAAACAAAAATTAAAGTAAGTACTGTTTTACTACAAGTACAAGTTATTTCCATCAAGTTCGCTCAAATTGAATTCAGAACTCGATACCTATGAAGATTAATTCAAATCTTTTGATTTTTTATGCTTGTGCTTTTTGATTGTGCAAATACAACGGCGAAATAGGTTGAGATAACATGAAGTTTCCAATGATTCCTGAGTAGATTTTAAGAATTAATAGCAGATTAAGTTTTGTATACGATTTTAATGTACTTTTTTTATTTCAGAGTCAACAGGGCGTCCGTGTAGACCAACGGGTAAGTTTCATTAATATTCCCAAAATTACATGATAAAAATTCAAGGGGCTGTTGATTTTACCTCTCACTAATAGGAGTTTGACTAATATTCTTCAAATTTGTAAAAACAATCGAAGTGAAGTTTGGAATTTCATTGTTTGGGTTCAGGTAAATACTTCAGGAAGGAAAAGTATCGAGCAAAATTTGTTCAGCTTTAAATTTTACATAGGAATTGACTATTCTAAATTTAATTTTCATCGAATTTTCGAAGCATTGGATGGAAAAACAAAATATTTTCGAATAAGAACAATATATGAGAAAAAATTGCATTTGACTGGTAAATATGGTATGATAATTTTATATTGGGGTATATATCGTTACTGTATAATTGAGAATTTTCCAATATTTGCCCTAATTTTACAGGTTAGGAAAATTTTCATATTTTTTTCAATCTTAGTGTATGATATGTCGATTTTTAGGTTTTATAGAGCTCTGATGAAGATTTTTCAGTTCATTTTGTCGTGAAAAGTCATTGAAAACGTACATTCGGAGAATGGAAAACTTTTTTTTTTTCTGATTATGGCGTGTGACAGATCAATTCTTATGTTTTTTAGGGTTCGGAAAACGTTTTTTTAGTTAATTTTGTCACGAAATTCAATTGATTCCGTTAGCATGTAGAGCAATAAGAAAAAACAAATTATATAAAATTATAAAAAAAATAAAAAAATTCTTGATCTCCCGCGCGTTTAAAATTCTCGATCGAGCACCACTGCGTTAAATCTTTCGATGCGCTGGACTATGTATATAGCACCACTGCAATGAATTTGTGCGCAAGCGTTCAATCATATGATGCCCAAAATAACGCCACATGTGCTCTGTTATTGTATACGTTGAACGTTATTATAAAATATTTACAGCTGAGCTGTTGTGTATTCCGTGTAAACAATTATTTTATTGATATATTTGATTAAAAAAACGTTTAACAATTTGATTCTAACAACCTCGTTTTCAATATTAAATTGTTTAAATAAAAATTTTCGAATATATATTTTCAATGATTTTTCACGATGAAACAAAGTAAAAAAACATTTTTAGAACCCCAAAAAATATAAGAATTGATCTGCCACACGCCATTATCAAAAAAAAAAGGTTTTCTATTTTCTGAATGTACGTTTTCAATGACTTTTCACGACAAAATGAACTGAAAAATCGTTATTAGAGCTCTATAAAACCTAAAAATCGACATATCATACACTAAGGTTGGAAAAAAAATTAAAATTTTCCTAACCCGGAAAATTAGGGCAAATATTGGGAAATTCTCAATTATAATCATTCACAGTAACGATATATACCCCAATATAAAATTATCATACCATATTTACCAGCCAAATGCAATTTTTTCTCATATATAGTTCTTATTCGAAAATATTTTGTTTTCCCATCCAGTGCTTGAGAAATTTGATTGAAATTGAATCCAGAATAGCCAATTCCTATGTAAAATTTAATGCTGAACAACTTTTGTTGGAAACTTTACCTCCTAAAATGCTTATTTTCGAAGATATAAGTGTTCTTTCCCGGAAAAACACGGAAAATCGTATATATATATATATACAAATTAAGACATTTTCCTTCATTGGAGATTTTCAGCCACTATTTTTTCCGTAATTTCGTATTTTCAAACCATAAGTCGTAAAAAAAAGTACAACCAATCCATAAAATGACTGTACTATAAAAGGAACCAAACTAATTTTTTGTGCTCATCCATTACTCGTTACATTTGACTATCCCTATTTATGAGCCTCTTTTGATATGGCAAATCTTACGTTCCAAATTAGAACATAGGTTTTATACAATATTTTAATGTACTTTTCTTATTGCAGAGCCACCAGCGCGCCCGAGTCGTATAGAGGGTAAGTTTCATCAATATTTCTAAAATTACACGATAAAAGTTCAAGGGGGTTGTTAATTTCACCTCTCACTAATAAGAGTTTGACTAATATTCTTCAAATTTGTAAAAACAATCGAAGTGAAGTTTGGAATTTCATTGTTTGGGTTCAGGTAAATACTTCAGGACACATGTTCATGCGAAAAATTATCCTAAGATGTGCTTTAAAAGGAACCAAACTAATTTTTTGTGCTCATCCATTACTCGTTAGGATAATCAACCCTATTCATGAGCCGCTTTTGATATGGCGGATCTTACATGTTCCAAATTAGAACATAGGTTTTATACACTATTTTAATGGACTTGTCTTATTACAGAGCTACTAGCGCGCCCGAGTCATATAGAGGGTAAGTTTCATCAATATTTCTAAAATTAAACGATAAAAATTCAAGGGGGTTGTTAATTTCACCTCTCACTGATAACAGTGATAACTGTTCGATTAATATTCTTCACATTTGTGAAACCAATCAAAAAGAGGTTTCCTTATTCTGTGCTCAGATAAATACTTCAGGACATATGTTCATGTGGACAACTGTCCCAGGATGTGCTTTAAAAGGACCAAACTAAATTTTTGAGCTCATCCATGACTCGTTACCTTCGATCATTCCTATTTGTGAGCCGTTTTTGATATGGCGAAGCATACATTCATTGAGTTCGCTAGATGGAGAAAGTTATATAGACATAGGCAAAACCGAAATAGAAACATATAATGCAGTCAAATGGGTATTTGAGGTAGAAATTCTTGGAAAATGGACCGATTTCGATAAGACAAAGTGCAATCTCCTCGGAATTTCATCAGAAACAAAGTCTACCTCGTCTAAAGGTGCGCAAAAATTGTGCATAGTATATAAACAATAAATTAACAATTTAATTAGCGTATTTATGAGTTTACATAAAAATTTAAAAAAAAATGATCGGACAAAGACTATTTTTGGTCGGTGAACATATGCAAATAGTTAAGCAAGTAGTTGGATTAACTTCATTTGTTATAAACAATTTATTTATCAATAAATAGAGAAATTTGACCAAAATTTCGAATTTAGGATCGTTTGCGAATAATTTTGGCCTTTTGAGTTCGATTTTGTCATCAATATCGTCGAACGTATACCCGCTAATTTATTAATTTGTTATAAAAAAATTACATTTATTGATAAATATACGAATTTGATCAAACAAATTTCGTTTTCAGCCTCTTGAGTATGATTTTATTGTTATTGTTATGTTGTCCTCGAATGCATGGACAAATTTTTGAATTGTTATAAATACATTATTTATTATTAAATATACGAATTGCGTCAAAATTCCAAGTTTAAAGTGTTTTTAAAATTAATGTATTAATAGTAAAATAAATTATATCAAAAAAAAATTGGTATCAAGTCTTATTAGAATAAAAAATAACTAATAAGAAAATGCCATGTTCAAGAGAAAAATAGTTCAATTCGAACGTATCACGAATAATACCAATACATTATATATTAATAAATATACGAATTGCGCCAAAGTTTCAAGTATAAAGTGTTTTTAAAATTATTGTATTAATAGTCAAATAAATTATATCAAAAAAAAGTAGTATTAAGTCTTATTAAAATAACAAATTAATTAATAAGAAAATACCATGTTCACGAAAAAGGATTGTTTAATTCAAACGTATCATGAATAATACCCCCTGAGATGAACAAGAATGAAATATTTTTTATTTGTTCGTTTCAAAATAGATATTCTTCTAGTAACATACATATTTATTTTTTTTTTGATATTTTTTATTTGACCATCAATACATTAATTTTGAAAGCACTCTACAATTGGAATTTTGGCCCAATTCGTATATTTATTAATAGATAATTCATTTATAACAATTCAAGAATGTATCCATGCATTTAAGGACTATAATACCAATAAAATCGTACTCAAGAGGCCAAAATTAGCTGGAAACGAATATAAACTCGACATTCTGGTCAAATTCGTATAATTATCAATAAATAATTCATTTAAAACAATTCAAAAATTTAAGTATGCATTTGAAGACCATAATAACAATAAAATCGTACTCAGAAAGCCAACATTAGCCGAAAATGACTATAAACTCGACATTTTGGTCAAATTCGTATATTTATTAACAAATATGATTTCTTTATAACAAATCAATAAATTAGCGGGTATACATTCGACGGTATTAACGACAAAATCCAAAGTTAAAGTTATTCGAAAACGATCCTAAATTCGTAGTTTTGGTCGAATTCGTCTATTTGTTAAAAATAAATTGCTTATATCAAATGAAATTAATTCAACTACTTGTTTAACTATTTTCATATGTTCACTGGTCCAAAATAGTCTCCATCCGATCATTTTTAATGAACTTTTATGTAATTTGATAAATAGGCTAATTAAATTGTTAATTTATTGCTTATAAACAATGCACAATTTTTGCCCAACTTTAGACGAGGTAGACTTTGTTTCTGATGAAATTTCGAAGAGAATGCTCTGTGTTCCATCAAAATCGGTCCATTTCCCAAGGATTTCGAGATTTGGCCTATTTTTAAACCCATTTGACTGCTCTTATAATAGTCCTAGTGTAGCGCTAGAACTTAATCGTAATCCAAATAGTATCACTCAGAAGGGATGTTATAGCTCTTAATATAAGAACGTTTTGAAGTTAACAAGATTCGTATAAATTGACCAGTAATACTGCAGTTAATAGTTCCCGACAGCTATTTCGCTCTCTCTAGCTCAACAGGGGAACGAGTAATTGACCCTGTGGACATAACGTGATTCTTTGATTGTTTCCAGATGACAGTGTTTAGTGCGAATTGCAGGCTTTGGATATACGTCTTAGCTAACTTTTCGCGAATTCGCTTTTCTCTTGTTCAGACAAACAAACAAAATATTGACACAGTACACCTTTACTAAGCATATGAATAAACTCACTTTAGGCGTGATGAGCAGTACACAGTACTTGGTAACATTTGTTGGGAATTGTGACAATTCATCGTTGAAATTCAAACAGATATGGAATAGAATGTCTCGAGATAGCCGAGTCAAATAATTGGACAAATCAAGGAAAAACATAAATGAAGTTTGTAAATTGTTATAGTTGTTCGTTGGTACCTACCTACAGTACAACTGAAAGTTCTGAAGGATGGTGGATCTATTCAGAGGTGACTTTCTTCGTGTTTGGCTTATTTCCATAATTATCAATCCTACGGAAAATACACAGAACAAAATAGAAATAATTTCTTACAAAAAAAGGTCACTTTTGGTTTTCTCGTAGGAGTGATATGCAGTTGTAAGACAAACAAAATATAGGTATATCAAGAAAAGTATTCATTGTCATTTCATAAGTGAATTTACGGGAAATGTAAATTTGAATGAAATTATGACAATTAGCCACACCATATCCATATTATACATCAAACTAAGTAGAGACTCCGGGTCTTCACCTACATCTTTATCGACCTCCTCGTCTTCTGTTTGAAGAATATTAGTGCAACTTTCCTTTCATTTGCCAAGTATTGACGTGCATGTTATCCCAGCCTTACGGCATCCGCATCGTTCCCCATAACCAGATGTATATTTTTATTTGCGGGCCTCAGGTGTCAGCTGGTTGCCACACCATACTTGCACTCGCCGAAATAGACTCTGTATGGATGGTGCTGGGCAGAGCATCATAGCAGATCTTAAAAAATCGGAGTAACTCTGGTTGTCCAATGCTATTTGATGAGCATTGTATATCATCTATGGACAAGGTCTTGTCTATGCTGGTCTTGTGTCTTGTTGATTGCGTTAGAATAACTACAAAGTAATATACTGTTCGTTAAACCATTAAGGGGAATGTGTAGATGAACACATATTCCTCCTTAGAGTTACAGAAGGAAGGATTCGCCAAGAGCTTCTCTCCATACATGGGTGGGGGTGCACCTCACTCTTCTACAGAAACCGTATTTGAGAAAGATGAATGCCTCACAGCCATTGAAGATGTTTCTTATAGGCACTAATCAAGTCCTGGGGCGGTTACCCAAGCGGGCGAGCGGTAGGATTTAAAAATGTACACTGGTTATGAAATATACATCAGCAACCAGACATACTCAGCTTTCTTGACATCTACTAAGAAGTTGAATGTATAGAGTCTTTCTGCAAAAGCAAATATGGTTGAGCAACCTGCTGGCACCTGAGACCTGGGGTGGAAACGAGACCCTCGAACCTAACCTCAATTCCGGGTATCCATTACAGAGTCAATGTGTTTTCATTGCCAAGGAATGTAACATCTTGTTGTCAATTCCATCCCGTTCTTGAATTGCGAAGGTAGGAAACAACACGGATCCCTGACAACAATCATTATGCCAATACGCTTGAATTATCTCACACTAACAATCCAGATCCCTGTGAACCATTGGGAAACTCTGACATTCGCTAATCTCTATACCACTCCTTGAACAAATCCAACAGTTCCACTCATAACTCAGTAGCTTGTTTTTCTACGAAATCCCTTGCAGAAGCGTGAGTTTTGGATCTGACGACGCAACCTAATATGCCACAGAGATCTCGGATATTATCAAGCTAGGGATGGACACTTGTATACTCCGATCCCACATATTAAAGTCCTCTGGTGAACTATGGTTCAATAAATTCTGTTCTAGGGCCATCACTTCAAAACTAACAGAATACCGTTGTTGGCGTGGTAACCCATATTCCGAGACCAGAATAGGATATATTGAAGCCAGAAATATCTGCAATGGAACAATAAATACTTCGAAAGAGGCATATAATGCCGTAATGTATAAAGCAATCAACATCCAGCTCATCCAATACATAGAGAGCTCCAAAATAGTGAATGACCGGTAATATGACTTTTATCAGTAGAGTTCAACAGGGAACCTGCTTTCCTACGTAGCACATGTATGGCAGAAATCTATTGGAAACCTGGGGAATCTCTGGCTTTAACAGTGAATATCTCTAAAGCATTTCACCATGCCAAACATCAAAGCCTTCTCGAGAAATTTCCGCCATATGGTTTGCCTTCTCAACTTTATCGCTACCTATCGAGTTTTCTCTTAGATAGATGACTCCATGTGGTGATAGACGGAGTACCCTTCGATACAATGAGTTCCAACGCTGGTGTCATACAGAGATCTGTCTTGGTACCAACTTTGTTTCTGCTCCATATCAACGATCTGCTGGAAGTGATCACCTGTCCCGTCCACAGCTTTGCAAATGTTGGTACAACTTCATATTGCTTCCTTGTCTAGATTCCCTATACCATACTATGAAGCTAGAGAAGAGAGAGAGAGAGACAGGTTGACGCAATTAATGGAGGTCTGGCAATGATTTCGAAATGAGGATCTGATAATCCAGTGGAGCTTGATGCAACCAAGACTCAAGCTTGCCCTTTCTCCAGGAAGGCAGATCTCACAATCCCTATAATATGATGATATAAGGTACAACTATTGCTACGCAGTCTTCCATATTCATGCTGGGAATCACTACCAACAGCACCCTTCCATGGGATGTTCATGTGAGGTCCATCGCGAAAACCGCTTCAGGAAAACTTTGTTTCCTATCCTATTTATGCCAAGAGCTACTCTAAATCTCAGCAGCTCTTCATAAACTGCAAAGCACAGATTCAACTTGTCCTGGTATAGAGTTCACACGCTTTTTTTTTTCCGTGGAGAGGAAATGCTTTAAGCACACCATCAGCTTTTTATCTATCGCTTCAGGTAGTGCAGGACTCACTCAAGTTCATTAGAGCATACCTGCTAAAACCTCTCCGATCTTCATCCATATCCCGGGATAAGCGGTCCCCGCATTACTTCAGGATATGGACTGCGTCTTTCTCATTGTTTATCGATGTTACATCGGTGTGAGTTCTTTTAATGTTTTATGTTGATATTTCCGTTTAAAATTTTAATATGTCTTCATCATTGTAAGTTCTACTCATAGTCGTGTTCCTCTCCTTCTTTGATCTTCATGATCCGTCCTATGAGGTTTGCGTATTTGATCCATGTCTCTTCATCCATGATCATGTTGTTCACAATGGTTTTTGAATCGTTCTGAATGTCGTTTATTTCGCTTCGCTCTGCTGTCCATCTAGGACATTCTAAAATGGTATGGTGTGGAGTGTCTATAGCTCCACAATATACACATTTATCATCTTCTGATATTTTAAAGCGGTATAAATACTTTCTAAAGCATCCATGGCCCGTCAGTATCTGTGTGAGATAATAATCCACTTGTCCATATTTCCTTTTACACCACGTTTCTATGTTGGGTATAAGGTCTCGTGTATGAGCGGCTTTTGGGGTAGTATCCCATCTTTCCTACCATCTGCTCATCATTGTTTGTGTTTAGCCCTCCAGATAACTGTTCCAATATGGTTAATAGCTTGAAAGGTAGAAAATATGATGCCCAATATTCTTTCAATTTTGTTCTTACGACGCCAAATGAGGTTAGATCTGTTGTTCAAGGGATGGGTTCGGAAGTCTATGGTAGCGATGGGATAAATTCCAAGATGTTGAAACTATGTTTGCCCACTATTTGCTTACATTTGACACATATAATTAATTGCTGCCTGGAGATAGGATTCTTCCCGACCTTATGGAAACTTTCCATTGTTAAGCCCTTGCCTAAAGTCACTGATCCTGAGTGTTATTCCGATTTAAGACTAATAAGCATTATACCACTATGTGGTAAAGTCCTGGAAAAGATTCTATACAGACAGATTCACACATATATTACTGAAGTGGGAATTGTTTCGGATCTGCAATCTGGTTTTAGAAGGGGCCACAGTACGGTAACAGTCTTGGCTAATATTGTGGATGATATTGTGAGAAGTATAGACCAAGGACATGCATCTGCATTGGTATTATTAGATTTCTCAAAAGCCTTTAATACGCTTGACCACTCCCTTCCAGTAGCCAAGTCGAAGTTTCATGGTTTCAGCGATACAGTTTGTAATTTTTTTATGTCTTATCTTTGTGAGAGGACACAGGTTGTTGAATGCAGGGGTGAAAAGTCTTCGGTTCGTTATATTACCTTTGGCGTTCCACAGGGTTCTGTGCTTGGTCCCTTATTGTTTCTGATTTATACGACCGATATGTTTGAGAGTATTCGCCAGTCTAAGATGCCGATGTTTGCGGATGACACTCAGATTCGGTCTGTCTTTTTACCTGGGGACGTCATACATGCTGCTGCTGCTTTAAATCGTGACTTGGCTTCTATTTCTGTTCATGCGCGTGAAAACAATCTTAAATTGAATCCAAAAAGTGCATGTATTTTGTCCCAGAAACCGCAGGACTCATATCCTGCAGAACTTTAAGTTGATGATAGACGGTGAGCTTATTAAGTACGTAGAGACTGGGAGAAATTTATGCGTTATTTTTGACACTAACTTGAGATTTAGAGAGCATGTCTCATATGTCGTGAAAAAAGCCTATGTTGCACTTAAATTGATGTACTCAAACTACCATATTATTAACTTCAAAATGCGAAAAAAACTTTGTGAGTGTTTAGTAATTCCACTACTTCATTATTGCAATGTGGTATATTTCCCCTGTTTAGACAAACTATGCAAGTATCGTTTGCAGAAGATTGTTAATTCATGTGCTCGATTTGTATTTGGTTTTGCAAAGTTTGACCACATCTCACATAAGATAAAGGAGCTCAGATGGCTTAGGGTTGACCAGTTATACAGTTACCACTTCTCAATGTTTGTTTGTAAATTGTTGTCTACCTCGTCACCACTTTACTTGAGACAGAAGCTTACTTTTAGACAGGATGTGCATGATCTTTATTTGAGACATGTAAATACACTTTCCTTGCCTAGATTCCGTTCTTCCATGTTTCGTAGATCTTTTTCGTACAATGCGCCGGTAATATTTAATAAGTACTGTTTACAGCATGAAAACTTGTCAGTGAAGAACTTTCGTTTGAGGCTTAGAAACAAAAATTTTCGGAGGGCTGAGAGTGTGTTCTCATTGCTCGTCATCATACTGGATCGTCATTTTCTTTATTTTTTTGTATTAATTTAATTTAGGCTTAGGTTTAGAATTTGTATGTATTATTTTGCTCGTCTGGGGGGTCAAGTTGAGTAGCTTATGCTAGATCTTCGCCTCCCATTAGAGTATTTCTATTCTCAATAAAGTTATGTTATTATTATTATTATTATTATTATTATTGTCTTATGAGCCTCTACTTTTGATGTTCCTTCGTACGTTTCTTTACGTTCCAAAGCCATCAAGTGTAATGGAGGGGAGTCTGCCAATATCTCTAGCGCTCCAGTAGATGTTGTTCGGTATGCACTACAGGCTCTTAAGTTTAAATCTTCTTCCTAGCGAGTTTAATCTGTTCTTGGTATACTTAAACCTGAGAATAGGATACCATATTGGCGCAGCATATAAGGCTGTAGATATGGCCACTGAATTCATCACCTTCCTCTTGCTGCTGAACGGTACCCCAACATTTGGCATTAGGTTGTTCAACACTGCCACTGTCTTAGATGTTTTTCCTACAGCATAATTTAGAGGGCTTTTATAAGAATTCTTCCTGTCTAACCATACTCCGAGGTATTTAATCGAGTCTTGCGGAGTTATAATCTCCCCTTCCACCTCTAAGGTCGTCAAAGGGTTTAACCTCTCGGTCAAGATTATAACTGCTTCTGTTTTGCTGGCGGCCAGTATGAGGCCTCTCCGTTCCAGCCAATGGTTGAGATTTCTTATAGCTCCATTCACTTCGGCTTTCAAACATACTCTGAAGCTCTGGAATTCTTTCCAGAAGAGAGCTTTTCCTCTGATTGCTAATGTCACACTTACGTATTCATTGACCTTTCTAAAACTAGTAGAATCCCTTTCCATATGTATTTCCTAAGTCGATATTCATCAGAAATCTCGTCTGCAATTCCATGACAAGAAATTCCATGTAAGAAAACTAAACGAGCTCAACCTAGTCGTGCTTTCATTGTCAAGCTCGAGACCTGCCAAACTTCTTCCTGCCAGACATTATTTTTCTATCGAACAACGAAGTTGTGGAACTTTTTGCCTATACCTATAGCCACCAAACCGTCAAGAGAAATTCGAATGCTCATCACCTATCCCAAATTTCCACCGCTGGCGTACACGATGTTCTCTCAACATTATAGATTTCCCTCTAGTGAGTCAAAGTATTGAAAAAAAAACAATCACTATGTAAGCCGCTTGGCTGTTGGAGAAATTTCTTATCGATTTGCGAGCACGTTGCATTTGTCATAGTTTTCGTGCACTCGACTTGATGGCATCTACTTCTACTTGGAAGAAAGTTGCATAAAGATCGAAACTAGCAAATAATTCAATCTTCGGATTGCAACCCTCGCTCAGTTTCGGCAAGATGGCTTTAGATGCTCCGGTGTCTATAATTTTTCTTCCAATGCGGTATTTCTACCTCGGCGGAGATTGGTATCACTGCGGCATGCTAATGATTTTGAGGGAGCGCAAGTTTGCAGTATTACTGGTCGATTTAGAAAAATGTAATCATTTTTGTGGTTAATCTGTAACAAGTAATTCAATTTTTTTTGTTACAGAAAGACATCCATACGGTAAGTTTCATCTCCTCATTCCGAAGTTAGTTATGAAATAATTCCATAATTCATACAAAGATACAAGAATAATATCATATGGTTAAAGAGAAGGCATCCATTGTGGAATCATTTTTTTTTTTATTTGTTTATTAGTCTTATCAACCTTAAAGGTTATTAAAGACGGGAAGAAAGATGAAATAACAATGCAGTAAATCAACAGAGTTCACAAATAAATAGAAACTAAATGTCATTTTGATGTCTGTGAGGAATGCAGTAAGTTTTCCCATGTCACATTCTGCGTTCAGCATTGTTTTGATTGATTGTGGGATCTGATGTTTACGTCGCTCGGTGTTATATTTTGGACATTCTTGTAAGATATGTATGACGGATAATTGGGCATGGAATACTTCGCATATTGGTGGATCGCTATTGGTTATGAGATATCCATGGGTGATTTGGGTATGACCAATCTGGTGAGGATGAGCTGATCCTTTCTCTTATTGGGATATGATTGCCAAGGGGTGACGTGTTCCTTTACTCTGAGAAGTTTGGAGTTGGTGCTATTCCACTGGGAATGCCATTTATTTAGTATGGATTTCTTGATAGTCCGTTTGAAGTCCGTATGTACAATTTGCTCAATCATAGGAAGCGATTCGTCGCGGATTGCACTCTTAGCTAATTTGTCTACAGCTTCATTACCTTCAATGACAATGTGGGATGGAACCCATATGAATTTGATGTTTTTTTGAGTTGTAAACCATGTAATTCTTCCTTAATCAAGATTAAAATTGGGTTTTTCGGAAATAGCTGGGAGGTACTATCAATTGCACTAAGGGAGTCCGATATAATGATGATTTTTCGTTGGTCAGTGTTCTTTGAGTACTCTAATGCCTTGAGAATAGCAAGAAGTTCGCCGTTGTATGTACTGCTGGTATTATTGAGCTTGAAAGTCATTTCATCATCTGGGGTTACGAAGACTGATGCTGTGCCGTCTTCAGTTTTGGACGCGTCTGTGTATATCTGATAATAGTCTTCATATTTTTCAATCATTTCGTGGAATTTTTGAATAATTATAAGGGAGTTGGTTTCGTTCTTGATGTATTGAGTTAGGGTATGGTCGATATCAGGAAGTTTGACAGTCCAAGGAGGAGGAGAGAGGATGTTGATTGGAAATGTTTTGGGAATAGTTAGTTGGTATTCAGAGAGGTACTGGTTGATTCTTTCATAGAAGGGAGGGTCTGTTCTTGGTTTTGAAGTATATATCGTTTGGAAACGATCAGAAAATATGTTGTGTCCAGTGGGGTTGAGAGGATTAGACGATGCTGCTGTTGCATAGGATAGGCTGAGATATTTCCTTCTCTCATTTAAGGACGGTTCTCCTGTTTCACAGTATATACTAGCAGTCGGGCTTGTACGAAAAGCTCCTGTTGCGATCCTTAGTGCTGTGTTGTGAATTATATCAAGGCTCCTCAGATGTGATTTTTTTGTGGACGAATACACTATAGAGCCGTAATCCAACTCCGATCTGATTAGAATGTGGGATCATTGTTCTACTGTGAATGGAAGTATCAACCAGAGCACGTCATTCCTTTGATTATTAGCGATAAACAACATTTGGTCATATGTAAGTTATCAGCCCTTTCCGACACACCTTAAGCCAGATCTGTTTTCGTTGATGCATCCATTTTTTTGTCTCCTCAGAAACGTTACATCTCAAGTGGTCATACCTTTCCAATATCAAAGCAAGTTCTTCGATTATTCTAGTATATTGACGGATCAACTTGTACCATTCAGCGTAGTTGGAAGCACTTATGTTTGCTGAACAAGAAAACCTGATTGTTGCTCTCCCTGTTTGATGAAAATTGATACTTGCTTCACATCTGGAATATTGTCTCAGTGTCTTCTGCTTCAGCTTCCATCTTCTGATCTCAGTTTCAGTTAAGTCAACTTCTAACTGACGAAACGCATCATGTATTTCCATCATATTGATACTTGATGATACAGTTCATAATATTTTGTTGACTATCCTATGAAGTTCACTCAGATATACATTTCTCAAGAGCTTTCTCTGTAGCAACCTACAGTCTGGATATAACAGTTAATTGAAGTTGCTGTATTATCCTTCTATGCCGAACAATGGGAATGTCGTTGACTATATTCATTCCAAACATTCCTTGGAACCGTTTGCAATGCCTAGTCTAGACATTGGCTTCTTGACATGTCTTCGATCCTCATCTTGAATGTGTTATTTTATTTTCAAAATTAATTGTGAAAGTTCCGGAAAGTTCTTATTATCCTTCAAATATCGTTCCCAGGATACTCTTAAACCTTTGTGCTTCATTCAAGAACTTTTCTCATAGATATCTCAGTAAGATATTACAATGAAAAAGTTTCAGCTTCACCAGGTGGCTTATTTTTCACCAAAATAATTTAGATCTTTTCTGTTCCAGAATTCCTTCTCGAACGTTAGTTCTCTCGAAATCTTTGAAATAGTTACCTATGATGTTATTTCATTTGAACCAAATTTCTCTCCAGCTAGGAACATTCTGTTCTTCATGGAGCATATTGGAATTAGGCATTTTCCAAAACCTCAGTTTGGACACTCTTTGTTCAGCAATATGATGTACATGCACTGTGGTACTTACATGGTGAGGAAACATATTTTAATTTGGTAGGTTCAAGACTTTTCTTCGCTAACGCTGCAACATTCAATAAGGATCATAAGTGTTCAACTCAGAATATACATAGATCAACATGTTCGGATATTCATATTATATTTCGTTTGCAGATGAAATCGCGTCTATCCGACATCTGGTCCAAACAAACAGAAGACTAGGTTACAAATATGATCATGTAATAGAAATTATTTATTCTACGATGGATACTGGCGATCAAATTATGAAAGGACTCATGTATCATATTGAGGTAAGTGGCAACAACACTTTTTCTTCAATTTGTTCTGCTTGTATGTGTATATCCATGGAAAAGATGTAGGGAATATTGTGTAACATAGCTCTAAAATATGGAATGACTATTTGATGAGAAACACGTATATCGATCATACATTCTAGATTTTGTTTATATTAGCATATAGAATTCATAACTCTGAATAAATATATTGTTGTATAGGAACCCATATATTTGATTTCATCCAAAACAGTGCATATTTAATGTGAACATAAGATAACAGAACAGATGTAAGCACAAAAACCACTGTACAGAATTGAGGAACTGGTGGAGCATCATGCACGATAAATTAGCGAATAAGGTCTCGACAGGAGCTTGTGGAGGTGACTTGACCAGCACCTTGATTGATATATGGAAACGACTCGCAAGTTGAATGAATTATTACAGTCAGTCAGTTAGATAGCTGATGTCAGTGAGTGAAAACAACCATTTATACCGTGTACATTGAATTCAATTGGTGTGCTCACGGTACGGCCTTGTAATATCAAATATCGTTTGATTAGTGATTGTAATTGTGGTATTGTACCTAGTAAGTTCATCCTGTACAGATTTCCATAACATCCTGTGATGTCCTGGATTGTAAATTATTTGAATCTCTGGTTATGACGTCATAGGTTAGATCAAAACAGTCCGTATATCATATCAGTCGATACGATCAGTCGAACTTGTTCATTGAAGATTGTCACACTATGTGACATCTTTTTCATAACGACTATCGTGAAGTAGGTCGATCCCATTATCATATATTGATTAGTTCTCATGCAACGATTTATGACAATAGGAAGTTATAGTTTGAGTATGATGGAAGAAATGGAAATTGATTTTTAGTTTTTTTTCTTAAATGTAACGTGGCAGAAGAGAACGGAAGGTCGTGGTGGTTACTCGTTGTAAGTCACTTGGGTAGAAGAATATACTGGTTTAATAACTGGAACCTTATTAGAGGGATTTATTCTCCCAAGATATCAAATGCTGTTCGTTTGTTTGGGAATTCATAATTTCACTGGTTTGGTAAGCAGACAGCAGACCATTAAATTGAGATAATTTGACCTACACGTGTTCCCAGGACTCCGAACAGAAGCTCAAAATCATATTGTTCTTAACTTTGGAAACCCTTTTTCGTTATGAAAGGGTTTTCCCTTTCTGTTTTTTTTCATTGGACATCAGTTATTCTGGAAGTATTGGGAATATCACTTATTCAATATGGAGACTGTAACAAGTATTATGCAGTATTAACTAGTTCGAACTGTGTTGTAAATAATGTTGCCCAAATGCAAGAACAAGACGAGATTTAGCCAGTCTTGGTCTTGGTCTTGCGCCAATACACCTGATCTTGGTCTTGGTCTTGGTATTGCGCTCCCAGTCTTGGTCTTGGTCTTGGTCTTGCAGCAAGAGTCTCGCAAGTCTCGCAATTGCCTATTAGTGTTTCTGTTTTTGGTTTTTATTTTAACCTTTCTATGTTGGCACAATTTACACAAAGCAATTTGGGATGCATGAATTATTTCGAAAAACTCGTCAAATTTGGTTTTAGGTTTTGTAGATCTATAACTCCAACTCTCATTACTCCGACTAGAACTATTTGAATCTTCGTCAATCATGTCAAATTGTAAACCTGATAAGTTTTCCGAGAACAATAAGGATTAGAGTAAAAACAATTATTACATTAGACTCGAAGCAAAGCTCAACTGGGAATGACTGGAATTGAAATAATAGTAGTTTACGTAACAAGTCCCGAAAGTGGTCTTTTACTGGACGAGTGGGCAAATTGCAGGGCGAGCCGCAGGCGAGTCCTGCAAGCCTGCGAGTCCAGTAAAAGCACTTTTGGGACGTATTACGTACAATATTTTTTTTAAAACAGACATTGTTGTACCATAAACTTCATATTATTCAGTTTATATTTTTATAACAAGAACTCTTTATTAATTACCTTTTCAAAAATTTGGTATGTTTGTTCATATCGTATCCGGGACTTCGACGGTAATAAATCAAACGTTGCTTGGGTGGCCGCCTTAACAATTCATCTGGTATAATTTCATCTTCCATTAATTCACAATCATTTTGAATATCCATTTTATAATAAATGTCACGTTTTCAACTAAACGTCAATATATGTCAAGTTATTTTATAGTTTTAAATAACACAAAACTCGGTTACTATAGAAACCAATTGACCGCTATCTTAGACTAACTATTTTATTATTTTTTTCATCAGATAGGCCGGAAAGTAAATAAAAATGAGTCCGGTAAAAGCTTTTACAGGACTATCACAATAATTTTCTGGCTCGGTCCGACAAAATGAGATTTTCTGACCTAAAAATAAACCGGAAAGTACTAATTTCTGGCCGGTTTTAAAAAAATAATATTACTTATAGTCCATTCGCTTAGATAGTGTCGCCTTGTACCGCGCCGCCTTGGTACCTGCCGGCTCTCATCGCAAATCAAAGGATGCCGCATGCGGCGTACAGACGCATGACATTGTAGCGTCCTGCTTTTCGCTCTTATACTTACCTTATTATTATAAGTTAGATTTCAAATTAGTTTGTGAGATCTGTTTTTCGGCCTGTAACTTTTGAAATATTAAGAAAATAAACATTTTCTCGGTAACATACTACATGTAATTTTATTACGCTTTATTCTATATAGTTTATTTTTCGTTTTTATTATTTTCATATTTTTATTTATTTTCATACTATATTTAATATATTATTTTTTATTCACTTATTCGGACTGCGTGAATTCCCCCTTCAACGATAATGCACTAATAGTCATTTATATCTGTACTTTACGTCTTCCCAATTTCTGCCTATTTTGATCTTCAACATTTTATGTACTAGTATCTTCTTTTATTTTGTTTTGTTTGTTACCAATGTGTCAATTTCTTGTATGATAAATTAAGCCTGTCCGCTCCCTGAAACGACACTCAGTCCTAACTGCAAGACGCAAGAGTCTCGCAGGCTTAGTCTTGTTCTTGCTCAAATCTTGAACAGTCAGTCTTGGTCTTGGTCTTATTAAAATTGCGCGGTTTTGGTCTTGGTCTTGCAAAAATGCAAGAACAAGACCAAGACTGCAAGACCAAGACTGATTAGTTGAATATAGACCATCCAGGGATCTAGGTATTGGTTTTATCAGAGAGTTGAACTAGGTAACATGTTATAAATATTGTTTCGATTGTGGTTCTAATGTTAATAAGTCGACTTGATAAGAACACCTAGATATAAGTTTTGGAATTGATGTAACTTGTAAAGCAACCAAATCCAAATGAGTTACATTTTGCTATCAGGATTATTTTTGTGTTAATTTTTGTATGTTAAATACAACCTCTTATCATTATTTTGTTACGGTAGTGTTTCAATTACTCACCTATTACAACCTTTTCTTTTTATTTGTCCATTTATCCAAGCACAGTTAAGAGTAATTACGAAAAATTAATCATAAAAATCGGACTGGCGCCCCTATCATTCTTTATGATGATTTATATTGAATTCCAAGACCCAGTACAGTGTAATTCGTAGTTGGCGATCCACCCCTCCTGAGCAGCACGGGTTATTCATATAATTTGAGATTAAGATATACGATACAAAGTAAAATTACATAACAATCCCGATAAAATTAATTATTTTCTGTACCGATAAACGTAAAATTGAATTCATTAAGTAATGGCATTGTGTCAGAGGATGTGAATGATTAGAGTGAAACTGAATCACGACGCACCAATATACACTGTGTCTACTCGGAAATAAGGGTGCGTCAAAGATATTCCACCGCCAGTTCCTACATGCTGTGACTACTCGCAAGTGGATTCTGAAGGGGGATGTATGTTCGAGAGTCATAATCTCCACTGTAACCGCTGTGTCTACCCGGAAGTAAAGTGGTATTACTGACGAGGTAATTATAATTCAAATACGCTGTAACTACCCGAAAGTAAGAGTTATACTTGCCAAATTTATGTGTGGGTAGTATATAAGTGCCTGCCACTGTCATACAATTACTGGTGAGAATGTTGCCGTGAATCTACGCGTACTAACCTGAAGGAAAAACAGGATAAATGAATCTCAGTATTCACCATTGATAAAATTTCCCAAAAGATTACTGTTATTACGCCGGCGTATTGGGGCTTTTGCTGATTGAAACATTCTACGAATTGTCGTCATCAGTTTCTGTTCTTTGTTTTTCCAATTTTGAACGATTTTTCACGCTGCCTTTACTAATCATTGCATAGTATTTAAAGCTTGGTGACAAGTCGTGCATCCTATTAATGTGCGAACTACAATCTAGGAAGTTGTGATAAGATTGTTGGGACCAGTATGTCTTTTATCGCTAAAATTACGAAATTTGTTAAGTAATATATCATTATTGAGATTTCCAACTTAGTGCATTTTAATATTTTACTTATAATATATCCTTAATTCATGGAGACACAGATACTGTACTGATTTTTGAACTCAGTATTATATTATATTAATGAATTATCAATATAATATAACAAAATGGATATTAATATATTATTAATGATATATCAATATTGTTAAAAAAATTATAAATTTTTTTTTCAGCATCCCGAATATAGCGAACAACTGGACATGGCGGACGTGACTAGTGAACTGTCTGATTTAATGTATAGAGTGTTCCCCAAAACTTCGGAAAAAAAAAAAGATATTCCTAAATGAATTGTAGTTTATTCATTAGCTAATATATTCTGAACAATATGACGACATAATTTTTATTTTATTCCTAATTAACCCAAAGATATTGAGAACGTGACAGTTGTTTGTATTCAGTAGCCAGTTCAAGAGCACAACAGGTCCCATCACTATGTGAATTATTGGCCTTGTTTACGGTGCGCATAGTACAAAATGGACTCAACATATGGATCCATTTCAAATAATTGTAAATTGCTTAGTTTGAAACACCTATTGGCCACATTCAATCTGTAAGGTCAAGCGTATTTGTTGAAGTATTGAAATATTTTCCTGACCACACAAGCTCTTGTAGATTAGGTTAGGTTCAGGATAAAATTATGTTCCAAGTATGTCCAACACTTTTTCTGACATAGTCAAAGGTGAGGTTATCATGTCGGGATTCCCACCATACAAAGTGTAAGGGTACAAATTACTCTTGATTGTGGATAAACTATAAATTCTATGTTATCGCTTGGTTGCCGACTACTACAGTGAAGACGGTCGTGAGTTATATTTCAGATGTTAAAATTTGGGCACCAGAGTATTTTCAACCAACCAATAAATTATGTATGTAACTAGAGGATTCAAACACTTAAAGTCCCCAGGTTAAATTACCCAGAAAGTATACAAAAAATGGAAGACCTGTAAGTTCCCAGAATGATTGAAATTTACTGGTAATTGAAATACTATTGTTGATACAATTTATAACAGAACTTAATATTAATGAGTTATGAAGTGAATGAATTGGAATATGGATGAAGTTAAATTGCTTAAATCAAAGTGAACTGTTAAATTTACACATATACAAGTACTCAAATGATTAATTCAAATGTTACATAAACCAAAAGTTGGATAGCCTGATCTGGTGACTGCGAGGTAAGATGTTATATTTGCTCGATTATGGATTAGTACTTCCTACTTGATGTATGGATTCCTGCCCCAATTCTAATACAGTTTCCACGATTGTACATCACAAGTAAATCAGCAACTTCCAAAGCAACTTTTCCACAGCAGATTCAAGCCAACCTCAGAACTCGTAAACTTGTTGAATTTTCCACAACATACACACAAAAAAACTGAAAACACGAAATGTTCAAACCTCTATTGCTCTGTTGTCCTGAGAAGACATACATGAACAGAATACATAACGATTGTTGAACAAATTAGGACTAACCTATGTCCTGTCAGATATTACCTGGGAAGGCAAATTAATTCTTGAAATCAGTGAACAAATCAAATGGAATTACAAAGACATTTACCTCTATCACGATAGGGTTTTTACTTTCAATGAAACAAACTTCACTTCCGTCCAAAACCAATCACGTTGAAATTAAGTTTTAATCCCCTAAGGTGCATCTATTACCCAAATAATTCCAATTACTTCAATCCAAATTGGTAATTGATGCCTTTGCTTTCAACGGAAGAATATTCCCAGAATTTGGTTCCAAACATAAGTTTGGTATCACCTCCCTGTTGAAATAACCTAGAAACACGACCTTCGACTCGTACGATTTGACAAGAAGTACCATTTTCTCGGCCTTCCCGGCGCTTCGATGTCTCACAGAACAACCTCGAAATAGGAGCGGTAACTACAGAATTCGTCACCGAATATCCATGACTCGGAGAATATACGGTATAGCATAGCTGACGTCACAGGAGTTAACCGATTGTAGTACAGCGGCCATTTCTAAGCCGTTAAGTGGAATTTACACGTTACAAATTCACCAGGCGAAGACTGAATCTTCCCGGCTTTCCTCCAAGAGGATCAGGAAATCATCATCAAGCTATAGGTGAACATTTTCCGTGAAAGTGGTGTTTATTCCAAAGGCGGGTAAAACTGATTATACTCAAGCTAGGGCATTCCGCCCTATCAGTCTGACTCCATTCCTAATAACGGAGTTTGGAAGAGGCAGCGTTTGCGCCCAAGTCACCTATGAGCGGCACTTGGGAACACTGTTTGAGCTTCAAACATATTGCTCAGCATAGTAGCCCGGTGGTGCTGCTGGGGCTCAGGAAACGCAAGCTGAGCGTACTATCGGGAATTTTCGTCTCTTACATGGTCCTGTAAATTAGGGGGTCGATGAAATTTAGGTAATAACACTCCTAAATGTATTCATAGAATCTGGAGTCTACTCTCGTGGAGTGATTGGGAGTGAGGACTACCTCTGAGTGCCCTAAACTAGCGATGAGGCAAGATGTCATAATTTAATATATCTTTCTCACTTCTCCCAAGATCGTCATCCGTCAATGAAACTCTCTACAGGTCCAAGATAGAATCAGCTTCGGGAGCTGGAGTGTACCTAAAAAGGCCGAAGAACTCGATGTCAATGACTCTAGCCATGTACTGTACAGTTTTTCAGGCGGTGGTCTACGAAATTTTGGATGACGCCTAGGAGAATTTTTGAAGAAACTATATGAATAGGAGACAGCCAGTCGGCTCTGGGAGATTTTAAGTCACCTAGAGTTACACCAAAACTGATCAAAGAATGCAGAGATGCACTGATAGAACTAGCCAGGAAAAACAAAGTCCATCTCATCTGGGTCCCAGAACACAGTAGTACCGAGGGTAATGAAATGGTCAACACTTTGGTCAGGTAGATGTCGTCTAGGACTCCCGTTCGACAGGAGACCACGGTCGCTTTATCAAACACGCCGCGGGTCTCAACTTTCAGTCTGCACTTAGGCTCTCACAGAACATCCTTTCACTAAACAGAGGGGATCTCAGCATACCGACCTTTCTCTACGGTCAGAGACAGTTGATTCTGGACAACCACCCGCCATACATTGTAGTGTTCTGTATCAATTCGTAATCTAGAACTTCAGTGGCCCACTCCGACCAAACGAAACAACGTTTTTTATTTGTTAAGTTTTGGCACATCTTCGCTCGCCTTTCGGAAGTTTCCTCAACCACCACCCTAACTCCTGTACTTTCCGATAACCTGACACTCCTTTACATTTTTGAGGTACAGATGAATGATGGCTACTTGGTAGGCGGAAGGTCCTCAGTAATATACCAATGATTTTAGTGGATAACGGTGAATATTTCTCGTTTATAATATATAGAGAAAGGTAAAAGACAACTCTCAGGTAAGAATATGAATAATTTGAGGTAAAGTAGTTAAGAGATCGTAACACAACATATACTATTGGAAATTCTTGGCTTCCGAATTGATTCCGCATGACAATAGTACGACTTGATGCCGACGTTTCGCAAACCTTTACAGGTGGCATCTTCAAGCTTGAGGCCTGAACTGAAACTGATTCTACTGGTCTCTGTAACGGTATTCATTGAAGGAAAAAACCTTCACGCTACACAGTTCACTGCCTTTATTCCGGTGTGAAGTGGAATTTTTGAGGATGGGTTTCCAAATTTTGGGCAGGTAATATCCTGAGTCACGGCCTATGGCCATAAGTTTGGTACAAGAAACAAAAAAAATCCCCACCGCCCTTGCTAAACACTGTTTTGATTATAACCATCAATTCGATTACTAAAAAGGTTAATATTTTAACTAAGGAAACCAATTAATATAAAAGATCTAATCTAAAACGTGACTTCAAATCTGTAGATCATAGAACAGATCTTCAGTTATTAAGTTAGATTGCGTCTTCATTATGTTAAATGTATATTTTTGGTAGAATGCTTGGATAGCAATATTTCTAATTAGGCCCGAAAATCATTTTCTATTACCTCGTAAATCTTTAACATCTGGTTCGAAAGTGGATACTTGAGCGATAAATTTTTGGTTTCAGTCGTATACAGATTTGTTTTACATAAGTTCGTTTATTAAGAGAAAACTGTTAAGCAGTGGATGCTTGATATATATTCATATACTAAAAATATTAATGTGTTAGAATTTCGATTATTCGTGCCTCTGTTCGTTTTGGCGACGTAGGCATTGTAAATTGAAACTGGTGCAATAAGGACGCCTTGTGCTGATACAATTAGTCTTAAGACATCCCTTTTCAGACATAATACGTCTTCTGATGATGATCGTGAGACAGAAACGTACTTAAATACGAAAATAATAAGCATATTTGTTGGTGTGACCTATTCCCCGAGAATTCATATATAAATCGTGATACCAACTAATTGTTTCATATAAGTTACATTATTATTGCATGATGAAGGACGAATTCAGTTTCTTGGTTAACAGTCGCGGAAACGAAGTTCGAAAGATTTGAACAGTAAGACGGATTTGGATGCGGTTTTGTGCAATCGATTCGTTAGAGCTTCAGGAAACTTTGTTACCTAAATTGATTTATAAGAAATTGAAAATATGCAATTTGCATAAATAATATGCATTTTGTAATTGCATTTTGAATTGACCGTAAATACTAAATTCACAATTCGGTTACTAGTGATGAAAATGATTCCAAACTCGTTACTCGGGGGGTTTTTGGGGTCGCTGAACACGTATATCGCGACAGAATTGGTCTCCGAGGTACCTGGTGCCCAGGGTGAACGGCATCCCCGTCGTCTGCTGGAGCTTTCGTAAAATTCGTTATATAATCAGTCCAAACTCATTACTCGGGGGGTTTTTAGGGTCGCTGACCACGAATATCGCTTCAAAATCGGTCTCCGAGGTACCTGGTGGCAAGAGTGAATGTTATCCTCGTTGTTCCTGTAAATTATTGTTATTATTACGTGATTTTTATCATAACTTTGTACATGCTCCTTAATTATTTATTTCCATATTATAGGAAAGGTGCAGATTCAAACAATACATCGATTAGTAAGTTTCGAAAACTTAAAATTTATTTGTTTTGAAGTTTGTACAATTTATTTTGACAAAAATTTCAAAATCATGCTTAAAGAGTATTATTAATAAGAATTAGTCTTAGACACTGAAGTTCTCTTCTTCTTCGCTCGCCTCCTCTGTGCATTCAGATTGAATGAAAAATTTCTCTTTCTCTTCGAAACTCTCCACGTTGGAACAGCTGCAGCCTGCACAATTTTTGCATGCAACGTTACAGACCAATCCATGCTTTCTTTTTTTTTTGACAACACTCAAGACATCATCTACCGATTGATTCTTCCAAGTGTCGACGTACTTGCAAATCACGCAGTGGCACTCATTTGCTGTATCAGCAATTCTAAAAAATTGTAATTTCATTCAACACAAGAACGAGTATTTATATAAGCTTCATAAGATGTACGAACATTTATTTTCAATAAATTCATTAATAATTTCAATTTTCTTTGTTCAAAACAGTATAAAAAAACCATAATTATTTAAATTTTGTATGTATCTTGCAAGAGATACATCTACTCAATAGAGAATAATAACATACCTTATAATAGGTTACTGCTGAATAAACAGTGGTACAATACCATAAGCGAGGTGTGATTATCAGGTGTCTGAATAATACGTTAAACGATTAAATATCAAGTAATATCGTATAATTATTCATTGATTAGGTACATCACTTACCGGAATATAAACTTTCGAATCCAGCATTAACTGTCAATGATAACATCAGTAAAATCATGTAATAATAACATTGATTTATGGGGACAACGAGGATACCGATCACCCTGGACACCAGGTACCTCTGTTGCGATATTCGTGTTCAGCAACCCCAAAAACCCCCCGAGTAACGAGTTTGGACCGATTATATAACGAAAACTCCAGGAGACGATGGGATACCGTTTACCCTGGTCACCAGGTACCTCGGAGACCAGTTCTGTCGCGATATTCGTTTTTAGTGACCCCACAAACCCCCGAGTAAAGAGTTTGGAATCATTTCCATCACCAATAACTTTATTTAGTATTCACGGTCAATTGAAAATGCAATTAAAAATGCGTATTATTTATGCAAATTGCATATTTTTAATTTCTTATAAATCAATTTACGTCACAAAGTTTCCTAAAGCTCTAACGAATCGAATGCACAAAACCGTATTCAAATCCGTCTTACTGTTCAAATTTTTCGAACTTTGACCGTTTTCATTGCTTCGTTTCCGCGACTATAAAGTCCTTTCAAGAGCGGCGGTATGTCGCTGTGCTCTTCGATTATTTTTGTGTTGAGAGAAGGGATGCGTAGCGCGAAAACAGCTCTATTTACATTGTAGGTAGAAATATTGAAAATTTCATGTTTCTATTCCTAAAGCTGCAAATCCCGTAAACTAATAAAAGTTTATTGACAACACGAGAACTGAATTTGATTTACAACCAGATACACAATCAGTTCTCAACAGCCGCTAATATGTATAACATTGGTTTGAAACACCATGCAGCAGTTTGTTACATAAATCTTTTATGGGTTATTTAGAAAACTAGTTTCAGAAGAAACCCATCACAATCCGAACTTTCACAGTAACATATATTATTTATTCAAGGTAGGCTATTTTGTGTCTTACATTTTTTGATATCTCCCTAAATTATTATAGCAACTTGTCGTTATTCACAGTGATAGCTTAGCCTTACCCTAATGAAAAAATAATTAGGTCATTTGCTAGTATCGATTTGGTCTTTAGTCATTTGGAATTTTCAATTTGATTCGCATCAGAATGCATCCTCCAAAAGGTAATAAGAATGTATATTTTGGAAAAAAAAGAATAGACAATAAAGTTTCAATGAGATGTAAATTAGGTTCAAAATCTTCCAAATCTTCCACAAATCTTGTTTGAAAAAATTGGTGATAGCCATTACTATGTGATAATTTAACATATTGATATGATAAAATAAAACACTTTTACTAAGTTTTTTATCACATATATTATAGAAACAAATCGTGACTTCAGTTTCGACGCTGGTGTGCCATCTTCAAACAATACTTATGTATAAAAATATGAATAATTTTGGCTATTTATGGTATATTATAAGACACAAGTAACTAGTGGAGTTTCGGTTCTGGAATACATGTGAATATCAAGGAGAGGAAGCTGATTTACTGTTTCTACCTCGACAGTCAATTTCAGTTCATAATACAAACTTAGATTGTCAAATCCTAATCTTCCTAAACTATATTGCACACCTAAGATTCCATGAGACCAATTATTTCAAACATTAATAGACCTACGTATAGAATAGCAAATGGTTAGTTGAGCAACTTTCAAGTCGCACTAAGTTTGTCTCTGAAAAATTCTTTGGAACTTATTTCAAAATTGAAAGTTTTCAAACTTGAACTTGGTGATACTTGTTTCATTTTATTTGGTTTCACGACCCCAATAACTGAGCCGCGAAACATTCTCAAGAAATGGCTTTCAAGTATCAATATTCCCTATAGAAACTTTACAGAATACGTGATATATATGTCTTTTAAGTATGGAGCAAAATTATTAAGTTATTTATCACTTTTCAAACATAGTACAGACAAAGTAATTTAGGAGGGTTGGAAATGTATGAACTAAAAGGCAATTTATCAAATTCCGATACATCTCCATCTGAGGGTAACCCCTTGTTTACATTATTATTGCCCAAATAATATTCAAACAGACACATTTTGATTTATAATTTAGTTTACTCTGATGATGGCTACTTGGTAGCCGAAAGTTCCTCAGTACTTTAAGAGTATTTTTAGTAGATAAGGGTGAATATTTCTTATTCATAGAGTTATAGTGTACACTATCTATCAAAGTGAGCTGGAAATCCATGAAAATGAGTTGGTTGGCATAAAACAAAATGAGGTTCTGGCACACAACATCCATACATCTGACAAACGGTGCGTGTACAAATTGCCACTAATTCTCTCTACAATTGGCAGATGATTAGCGCACAACTGAAGCCTAAAACAGTGCGAATAGTGTCGACTATTCCTACGGAACGCTCTACTTGAATTCTTATGTCAGTGAATTTTGAGCATCTCATCTAGTTTGTGTCAAAATTTCAAGTGATTTGCATTTACCGTTTGGCCGCTACATGAAAACATACCTTGTGCCATATAACTCGATTCAAGAGAAGACTTCGTTCGCCACGCTCACTCAATTATCGTAGTTCAGACTGTCTATGTGAGCTAAAATATAACGCCCCAACAGAACAGGTGATGTTTAAATGAGAGACCACATATAAATCGACACTCACATTATGTTTGTGACAGTGACATCCCCCCAGTCAATTCATATAAGCTTTTTCATGTCATAGAGTATATTTTCTAGCCTATCTAGGCCTTTAGAAGCACATCGCGGAGGCGGAGGCGAAGTCTTGTTCCACGGGTTTGAGCTGATCTGTGGCAGTAGCCCGCGGATTATAGCTAGTATCGTATATAACTAACTTTATGGGAAAATCCCGATAAAAGTGTCCAAAAATAATTCAAACTTATATGGTTTATGTGGATTATTCCAAGGATTGTTTTCAAAGATCTCGATCGATTCTACGATATTGAATTTTCTATAGTCAATAGTCGAATGTAATATTTAAAAATTTTCGAACTAGTTAAATTTGTTAGCCAAATTTATATCGACATCATTGTGTTTGAATGAGTTCTCCATAAATCAAATTCAAATGGTCTACCTGTTTGACTCACATATCATGCGTTACCTCCTCCAAAGATTAGCGCTTATAAGTATACGTTTCATAATTCATATTGAAATTCTTTTGCCTGGACTCTGATGCTATGTTAAAACTGTATTTTTTGAGGAAGCTAGAATTTGATCCCCTAGAATGATCCATTAATTTTCCGAAATACAGCACGATTTTGCTCTGTGTACCTTATTACCTATGAAATTCATGTATATGTAGGGAAAGTTTTCATGTTTCAAAGTATTTCAGTTCACTACATGCAACTTAACAATAAAACTAACATTAACATTGCTATTTATATCGTCTTTTCTATATTTTTTTTCAATATTCATTTGATGTTACATTAAATTGAACAATAGGTAAGTTATAGCAGTGGGACGTTTAATTTGAATTTTATTCAAATGTTAATTAATTTTTTCGGTATTTATAGAGATCCAAGGAGCCATTGAGTTATTCAGCGTGACTCAGTGGCAAGCAACACAATGAATTTCTTTTTCTACGGGCTGTTTTTACTCTTTGCGTTGTCTTATGAGGCACTAGGTATGGTTGAACTTAACGAATTGTTCAATAGACATGATGGTGAGTATAAATACATTATGTAACGATATTAAATTGTTGGCTGTGTGTCTATTTATTATTCAGTCTATCATAGGTCCCTCCAGAACTCCGTGGCAATCCCTGTGCCTTTCCAGAAATTCAAGCTATTCAATATATATTATGTAATCATTGTGATATACGTAATACTCACTGATTTCTGGTATTCAGGTTCTTATTATATAACTAGGAATAAAGTTACACTTTTTCAGTTTAAATTTGTGCATTGAAGAAGTTTGCACAATTGTAGCAGAAGTTGTGAACAAAATTGAGCGCATTAAACGATTCTGTCATCAGACATTTGATAGCAACTTTACCACCCAACTCCAACAGAATAAAAACCAATCAATCAAGAAAGATAAATAGTTTAATGAAGTGTATAACAAATGAAGAACAAAAAAATCAATAAACAGTAGTTAAAAAACCTAGCATAAATTCCGGATGAGGTCCACCATACGTTAAGCTTAGATCCGTAATTTATATTGCTTGATGATAAAAAATTGCCTATCGATAATATAAACAGAGCGTATTATTAATAAAATCTTACCTAGAAGATCGCTATCAATCTGTTTTTTACAATAAAAATTGTTCCGAAATGAAGAAAATAACCATAGGAGTTCCGCAGGGATCTATATTAGGACCAGTACTTTTTCTAATATATGTAAACGATTTTCCAATTTACATTTCGTTGGCGGAGTGTGTATCTTTTGCAGATGATAATGAACTTCAGGTAGAAGACAGTAACCTACATGATGTACAACAAAAAAGTGAAATTGTTCTTTTCAAAGCATTGGAATGGTACAATGCTAATTTACTATGTATGAATGAAAGTAAAACTAATAGGATGTTATTTACACTAAGAAGGGATGAAATGATCTTGAACGAATATTCGGGTCCTGTAAAATTTCTGGGCGTTCTCATTGACAGTAATCTTACTTGGAATCTACACGTTGAACACATTGCTCTCAAACTAAGTAGAAATATTTTTGTTCTTCGAAGTCTCTCTCAAACTATTTCCAAACAAATCTTACGAACGGCTTACTTTGCGCTATGTGAGTCACATATGAGATACGCTATATTAGTTTGGGGTTACTGTTCAGGTGGGGATATCATTTTCAGGTTGCAGCGGAGAGCAATTAGAATTATAGCTGGATTGGAATATAGAGAAAATTGTGAAAAAAGTTATTCTGAATTGGGTATTCTCACTTTCCCATCTCTGTTCATCTTTGAAAGCTTATGTTACGCTTTTAAGCAGCTTAGGAATGTTACCTTAAACAGGGACATTCACGAATATCAAACACGGCAGTCTGGAGATATAAGGGTTCCATACATCAGACTTTCGAAATCCCAAAATGGTCCAAACTATTTATGTTTCAAATTTTTTAATAAGCTGCCTCTACATATCAAAGCCCTACCATATAGATATTTTAGAGATAAATTAAAAAATACTTTATTGAAAAATCTTTTTATTCTGTGGAGGAGTATAATAATATAGAAAAAATAGTGATTTAAATACTCTTAACAAATGTTTTTTTAATCATAAATAGGTACGTGATTTTGTTTTATGATTTTACAATTTAAATTACATGTAATTAGTGTTTAATATGTAGTTTTTATAACACAATTATTTTAAAGTATCTGTTCCATAGTTTTAACAATATTTTCTTGTACTTATGTCCTAATTTTATTCCTTGTTGTGAGACTTGTGCAAATACCATTGTATATTAGCATGAATAAATTACTAAATTAGGTACTAAATTACTAAATTACTAAATTATTGCTAATTTAGAATGCGGAATCAGAACTAAAAATTAAAAAAAAAATGAAATTAGAAGTAAAATTTGTAATATCTTGAAAGCCGAATTAGGTATGGCAAAAAATCGTTTTTACTATCACACAAAAAAGACAAAAGAGTTCTTAGATGCTATCCCTGAAACATTAGTTTTGAATGCTGATAAATGTAATAAAATCTTCATAATGTATAAACATGCCTACAAAACAAAATAGGAAATCTATTGAATGATGGAACAACAACAAAACTGAAATCTGACCCTACATTATCAGTACACAATGAAATGAATAAATAACTGAATAAATAGTACAAAAATAGGATAATTTCCATTGACTTGAAAAATGAATTAATTTGCCATAATGAGCAAGCAACTTATATCTATGGGCTTCCGAAACTGCATAAAAGTGATATACATTTGAGACCCATTGTAAGTAATATTGAAATGCCCACCTACAATTCATCAAAATTCTTATCAAAATCTTCCAACAATATAAAAGGAAACAAGTAATCTTATGTGAATGGCTTTTCAAAGAATTTATAAAAAATCAATCGAAACCCATAGATCATCAATTAATTTCCTTAGACGTTGTTCCTTCATTACCAGACGTTTTGGCATTGAGTGGCATCAAAAAAAGTCGGGCACAGTTTAAATACCACACACATCTGGATCAATCTGAATTTATGAATGTAGTGAAATTTTGATTAGAAAATACGGTTAATAATATTTTGGACAAATATCCGACATAGAAAGAATTTCAGCTGATATTTCTAACCTGGTTTTGAAATGCCTAGAGGAATCTGTGATAAATGCATTAGATTTCAAGCCCATATTATCGCAACGATATCTAGATGATTGCCTGATTCAGATGAGAAAAAAAAACGTTTTGGTATACTAAAGAGTTTGGTATCAATGATATCTCCACTTGAATTCAGTTGCACCAACAAGTTATAAAAAAAACTATCATAAACAGCCCTATACATCGCACTGTGAAATTGTCCCACTCAGAGGAATTTTTGCGATTCAAGAAAATAATATAAACAGAAAAAAAATTGTTCACGCCAACTAATTTCAATATTCTAAAACTGTGTGATGCAAAACTTTTGAATCTATATTTAATTGATAGATGTATCAGTTATTCAAATTTCGTAACGGTTTGTGATATCGGGAAATGAAACCATTGCGGTTTAAGTAATTTATAATAAAAGGGGCCAGGAAGGTCAGTGGTAGAAGCATCGATCTTCTAATCACTGTCGTTGTCGGTCACGGGTTCGAATCCAGTGACTGCGGAATTTTTCCGATGACCCGAGAAGGTGGTGAGGCAAGATACAAGGGGTCGTCAAGCCTAAGTGTTATCGAGACTGCCCTGGTGGCAGGATCGAGACTACCACACGAGGTGGAGTATATATCTGAGGTGATCAAATTCGGACTTGGGAACTCCTACACTACCTTATGGGATGTTCCAGGACCATAAGGTGTCCATGAGGTGTTTCAACCACCTCCCAACATAAAACAATAAAATAGAAAACATATAATAAACGCCAAAACTGTTATATTGTGTTGAGATCTTTGTTGAGAAATTGATAATTATTTTCCTCATTCCAGTGGACAAAGTTCCTGCGCAAATTGGTGAAGAGCTCAAAATGATCTCTGGATTACTGAAAGCACTCGGCGTAGAATCCCATCGTGTAGATGATTCATTACATTATCTATTATTACTTACTAGATCCATCCATATGGCAATTGTTAAATTTGTCACGGTATGTATTTTATGATTTTCTACTCTCATATATGTTATATTTTGGTCAAGATCTAAACTGGCAAAATTTGAGCAACTGTAGGCGGATGAATATAGATTCATATTTTCATTCCATATCGATTACTGACAATATACAAAATATAAGTACATTATACGAGGGCAAGGTGAAAAGTCTCTGAAAAATGAGACAAGAAATGATTTATTCGATCAAATTTTATTTTATCTCTCAACATAATCTCCTTTCAAAATAATACGATTACAGCAATACATCAAAATAGGCGTTTGTTTCAGTGTTGACCTCATCATTGGAGCCAAATCTCTTTCCGCCGAGCCTTTTCAACAAGTTTGGATATAGATAATGATCGCGGGGGGCCAAATCTGGAGAATATGGTGGATGATGAACCAATTCGTAACGCAATTCATGCAATTTCGTCATGACGACTGATTACCTGTGGGCCGGTGCGTTGTCCTGGTTGAAGAGCAATTTTTTCTTTGCCAAATGCGGCCGCTTTCGTTTCAAATTGGCGTCGAATAGATTCAACAGCTCTGCATAGTATACGCTGGTGATCGTTTTGCCCTTTTCAAGGTAATCGATATGAACGATACCGATAAACTGTCGCCATGACTTTGCTGATCAATGAATCCACTTTGGCTTTTTTCGGCTTCGATTCGTCATCACAAGTTCACTGTTTCGACTGTTCTTTGGTCTTTGTTGTGTTGTGATGGATCCATGTTCCGTTCACAGCTATGAAACGGGGCAAAAAATACTTCCTATCGCGCTTGAACATTGCCAAACACTCCTTAAGTTGACACACGGCCACGCTTGTTGTCAACAGAGAGCAAATGCGGCACCCATCGGTCAGATAACTTTCTCATATTCAAAAATTTATCCAAAATGTTCTGTACCCGTTCGGTTGAGATAACTATAACCTCAGCAATCTCGTGCACTTTAACTCGCCCATTTTATACCATGAATTTAATCGACGATTTCTGTCTTTGTAACCTCAATTGGATGCCCAGAACGTTAGGCGTCCTTTGTGGTCATACTATCACAACGAAAATCAGTAAACCACTTGTGAATCATTCCAATCGATGATGAAGAGTCCTCATAATGTTTAACAAACGATGCTTCGATATGCGTAATGTTTTTTTCACGCAACAAAAAATGTTCAATCAAGACGCGAAATTCACTTTTTTCCATGTCTGCAAAAACTTTATAGGCTGCTTGATTTCTATGAGTGTCAAAACAGAACTGAAAATCTTAAGACGTTCTAGTTAAAGATGGTACATCACAAATGTCACATGAGATTTTGTATTGTAGCGCCATCTATCATGGACTTTCCACCTTGTCCTCGTAATATTATTGTGTCTAACTTGAAAGTATGTACTATCAACTAACTTATTCGACATTCCTGCCTCATTTTATTTAGATAATCATTTTTCGTTAACTATTATCATGATTCAAATGTGTATTGTATGCTGAGGGCCATTCGAGTAAACTATATGTTGAAATTGGGTGAATCGGAGAGTAATACACTATTCGACAGGTGTAGATGTTGCTACTTTTTGTAAACTGTTGAAGATATATAAAATGTTTCTTACTTTATTGCATAATTACTCACCTCAATCCAGATGACGTTGACATCAACGAACGACACGGGTAAGGTGTTTCGTTCACCTATTAGTACAGTCGTTTTATGGATTTTTTTGAGATTTGATACTTTTTTTCCGACTTAAGCTTTGAAAATACAGAAAGTTAGTAAATTTTCGCAGATTACGAGAAAAATAGTGGCTGAAAACCTCCAATGAAGGAAAATGTCTTAATTAATATATATATTATATGATTTCCCGTGTTTTTCCGGGAAAGAACACTTATCTTCGAAAATAAGCAATTTAGAAGGAGAAGTTTCGGAAAAAGTTGTTCAGCATTAAATTTTACATAGGAATTGACTATTCTGAATTCAATTTTCATCGTATTTTCCAAGCATTGGATGGGAGAACCAAATATTCTCGAATAAGAACTATATATGAGAAAAAATTGCATTTGGCTGGTAAATATGGTATGATAATTTCATATTGGGGTATATAACGTTACTGTAAATGATTATAATTAAGAATTTTCCAATATTTGCCCTAATTTTCCGGGTTAGGAAATGTTTTTTTTTTCAATCTTAGTGTATATGTCGATTTTTAGGTTTTATAGCGCTCTGATAACGATTTTTCAGTTCATTTTGTCGTCAAAAATCATTGAAAACGTACATTCAGGAAAAGGAAAACTTTTTTTATTATGGCGTGTAACAGATCAATTCTTATATTTTTTAGGGTTCTGAAAATGTTTTTTCACTTTGTTTCATCGTGAAAAATCATTGAAAATATATATCCGAAAATTTTAATTTAAACAATTTAATATTAAAAACAAGGTTGTTAGAATCAAATTGTTTTTCACTTAAACGATTTTTTAATCAAATATATCAATAAAATAATTGTTTACACGGAATACACAACAGCTCAGCTGTAAATATTTTATAATAACGTTTAACGTATACAATAACAGAGCACACGTGGCGTTATTTTGGGCATTGGAGTTGTGCTACATACATAGTCCAGCGCATCGAAAGATTTAACGCAGTGGTGCTCGATCGAGAATTTTAAACGCGCGGGAGATCAAGAATTTTTTTAATTTTTTTTTATAATTTTATGTAATTTGTTTTTTTTTATTGCTCCACATTCTAACGAGAACAATTGAATTTCGTGACAAAATTCTCGAATTTTGAGGTTTGAAGAAAATATTCTTCGTTTAATACACTCTTTAACAAACACATATTGACAAACCAGTTATTTTGAGTATCTAATCGGCTTTGAGAAGTTGGAATATCAAAGGTCTAAAAACAGTTATCAGCTTACTTTATAATATTTATAGTTTTAATAAGAAATGCACTAGTAATAAATTCTCACAAATTTCGTTTTTTTAAACAAAACGTGACATGTTTCACCACAGGGTGGCTTTATCAAATAATGGTTTTACCAACTATGGTTTATTCTTTAAATATTGAAATCGAAATTGAAAAGGAAGGGATGAGTTTGGTACGTGTACAGTAAGATGAGAGTCACAAATAAATTTAATAATGGAGAATTGGTGAAGTACATGTGATGATTTAGAAGGTTTCCTTCTTTTCATTTTTAAACTTTGAAACGATGATCAGTTTCTTTGATATGGTTTACAGCTTTTGAATATCCTTTGCTCAGAATAAAATTTTCTCCAATTTCAGTTTTCAAAGATCTTCCTGCCTGGCCTGTATATAATTTATCACAATCGTCACATTTTATTTTGTATACTCCTGATTCTTGATCTTGACCATGTGGTGAAACAAGTCACATTTTGTTTAATGAAAACGAAGCGTGTGAACATTTATCAAAGTGCATTTTTTTATTAAACCAATAGATATAAATTATCAACAAGAAAGCACTCAAACCATCCAAAGTTCTATTAATTGTTTGCAGGAGCTATTGTGTTAGTGCAACTAACTTACTTATTATTAAGCTAGTGATAATCAAACTTGCAATAGTTACTTCATTTATACTCTCTTTATGTTCAATCAAAACCTTTTGCCTTATCTTCTAATAATCATGACTGAAAAAGTTAATATTGAATAATACTGATGTGTGTGTAATTTGTTTGAAATATAGCAATTCAACAAATTTCCTCAACGAATGGAATATCTTGGAAAAAACCAAAGTTTTCCGTTGTGAAAATGACATGTAAGGAGTTTCTGTGGGCGCTAACTACAAATATTGTGGTCAATTTTCTGATACTTGATATGAACAAGAATCAAAAAGTGTCGTGAACGATTATACACTATGAGTGAAATTTAGCTCATCAATTCTGTAGAGTCCCAGCTAAATTTGAAGCAAAACACGGTTAAAAAGATCATTTTCAAGGAAGGCGCGATACAGTTTTCGTTGTTGGTGCGTGATAACTGATAACTAGTCTTTTGATATTTTTTGTACTGAATTTCCCTTGAATTATATTCAATTTTCATCATAGTAATCTCTAGAAGGTATTGAAAAACATGCTTTAAGTTAATAAGACTTTTTTTTTTAATATTTCCAGAAATGTATAAAACTTGTCGTTGCTTTCAATCCATTCACGAACATTTCCATCCTGTTATCCAAATTTTTCGAAATACTGAAAATTCTTATTGAGATGGTGCGAGTCTTCTGACTGGTGTGTGCCATTTCAATTTTTATCATCAGATTTGTAATCAACGCCCCAAAAAAACCAATATATGCTATCTTAAACACAAGAAGTATAATTTTGCTATATTGCCATATGCACGTTTCAGTTCCCTCATGTAGCATTTGATGTAAGGGAAATATCATAATCGGCCCAAAAAAAATACTGGATTTTCGCCATTTTGAGCATTTCACAATCGATCTAGAATGTTTTTTACATGATATGTGTGTGTTTTTTTTACGAGAGTAAGTGGAAATCTTCAAAATATGCTGCGAAGTCCAAGCTTCGCAGTGTGTGAAATTTCTACTTCCTAAAACCATCTCCCGTTACGTCAGTCAGTGCACCCTGCGAGACCGTCATCAGGCATTACTTCGCGGGGGACAAAATGGCTGTTTCGCACCCTTCCGAAAATAATAAGCGTATGTTCCCGAAAATTCGTGTATAATTCATATCTGGGTTCAAATTAGTATTGAGTAATGTATTTTGCTCCATTTTGTAGGTGGAATAATGTTGCAATTATTCTGATCTGCCTGTATCAAATTTTCATCGAATAAGCTATTATTAAATCGAAATTCGAAACAAGTTGTGAAATATTTCCATTCATTTTTAAAAGTAAACATCAAATTTGAGTTGCAGATCTCCAATTTTTCCTAATCTTGTTTTGATTCTGGTATCACTGTTGGCCAAAATATCTGATCAAAACGTAAAAATTTTGTGAAGTATTAGAATTAAGTTTTTCTAAGAGCTCATAACTAGTATAGCGCGCAACTTTTTTGTTTCAGGGAACCACTTATGATGGTGGACTTCCATTACACGGATTGAAGGAGTATTAGGTTAACGAAATGTAGCTTATTTATAGAATAATACATATTTCAAAACAGAAAATTATCTGTATTATGATTCAACATTGATATGTTGCTTGTAGTATGAATACAGTAGAGAAGGATTTTGAAAATAAATTAACATTACAATGAGGAACTTGCATATTTTTTTATTCTCTTACTGAATTTGTCATATTATCAAAAATTAATAGCCATATACGTTTTTCAATTGATTTCCTACAAAATAATGAATTTTGTTTTATTCGGTTCTGGCGTCACTCTGGGATCAAAATGTCACAATTTTGTGAAGTATAGGAATTTGGTTGTTATAAAAATACTGTTGAAGTATCAGGCCCTTTCATATACCAAGTATCCATCATCAAGATAAATTATGAATCAAAATGTGCCTGTTCAAATACTATTTGAAGTTGATGATGAAAACGAGGGGTTACCGTCACCTGGAGATAAATCTGAGTTTATTGAATTGCTGTTTCATGAAAATGTCAAGTTTTCCGGTCAATACGGTAGAATTTCAAAATTCCGACAATGGATTCGTGTTCAGCGACCTCGGAAACCCCCGAGCTACAGATGCACCGTTCGCAGATTTTGGTTGTAGTTTCTCATCAAAATGTCAAGTTTTCCTGAATTTTCCGATTCTGACAACTGATTAGTGATCAGCGAAAACTCCCGAATGAATTTTTTTACACTCGTGATGCAACATTTGTGAATTTTTGTAGAATTTTTCCATGAAAATGCCTAGATTCCCAGCCAAATATGTAGAATTTTTCGATACTGACAACAGAATCGTGATCAGCAACCTCGAAAACTTTCGAGTGATTTTTTTTACGTTAGTGATGCAATGTTTGTAGATTTTGGTTGTAATTTGCTATGAAAATGTCAAGTTTTCTGGAATTTTCCGATTCTGACAACGGATTCGTGATCAGCTATCTCCAAAATCCCCTAGTAATGATTTGCGGTCAATTTCCTTTCATATTCATATTTTTTTGTCAAATAAGTTAGTTAATTATCGGTTAAATCAAAACAATTAATTAGAGGCTTTATCATTGATCAACAAATAGGGATAACAGAAGCGCAAGTTTAATAGGATCTCCTGGTTTGGGGCGCTTTCCCGAACATTTTCACATCAAGAACGTCCAAATCGGTCAATAGTAGCAAAATCACGATGTCAAATGCCAATTTTACCAGACTAATAGGATTATGAAGATAAATAAAGGTAAAATATCAAACTATAGGCGAGATTAGATGATTGGAAATTACTTTTGACAGTACTCATTGCAATTGGCAATCATAGTAATACTCTAGCCGATACTCCTCACTTCAAAACGATCAAACTGTGCGTGAATAGTTGATCTATAGTGAAGCATCGAATCGCATTGTGTTCATCAATGATCTACTATCCTTTCAGAGGCTTATATTCATAAAAATATGAGACTCTGACGTGACCAAAGTGGTGTGATTGGTAAATACCCTTGACTAGACATCCAGAAATGTGTGTTCAAATCCCGCCTATGTTTTATGCTCATTCATCTTTATAATTTTATGTTATATATATGCTATATTTGAAATTTGTAGTTCAAGAAATAATGATGCAGTCTTATAAAACATTTATTGAGAATCAAACATTCACATTCGTGAAATGTAGCTATAATTACATAAAACTGTTTTTGGGCTGTAGAAGAAATGTGTTCATTACAGATGCATAAACTCTGCATTGGGGCTGATTCTTGTAGTAGGCATGATCAGGAATGCCACGTGTTGATAATTCAAGCTGCTACATGCTAGATCCTAGTCAATTAATTGATTTCCGCCTCGATTAACCTAAGCTGAAAAAATTTATCTGGAGTAACATTTTTTGATGACATTATCAAATTATCATTAGTTCACACATTGTAACTTCGCAATTGATATTGACCTGTGATAGCGTTGTATGGAAGTTGAAAGTTGGCATTCTTACGGTTGATATCGAAACACGTTGCAAATTTATCATGACGTGCATGCGGGCTTATTTCGAGCAAGGAAGCAACTTAAAAAAACATACCCTTCGTAATGAAATACTATTTGTCTGTGATTTCATGGAATTTTCCAATTATATCGTGTTGAGAATTGTGATTTTAGACAACTATTGCTAATGATAACTAGAACGGTTTTGGAAGGTCCCATTCGCTGGTGGAATTCCACAAAAACTGTTATACGATTGGGCAAGGAAAAATTGAGTTATACAGATGGCAAAAAAAAACAAATCGATACAGTTTGCTCTGTTCGTAGTAGCACCATATTCATCATGATCTGGGAATCTCAATTCATGTATCACAAAACAACAACGCACATCGATTAACGTTGCTCGACGGTTGTTCTCAACTATTCGTCAATAAGGAGTTCGATACTTGATTTCACGAGAATTTTATTCCAATAATCGCCTCTAAATGAGTATGAGATGACGTATATCTCTTTATCATTTCGAGAAAGTACAAAAGAAGTAGAATCTCTAATTTTGGTGTTGGATCTAAGTAGCTTTGGCTCTAATCGTTTTGTTCATATGATTGCCAGTTTGTCCATGAAGCTATGCGTAGAAAATGTTTTACTTACTAAAGTTCGAATAACAGAACACCGAGGGGCATTATTCTCAACACAAGACAACCTTGAGTGTTATAACATCAACAGGAGGCTTGGAGAAGCTTACGAGCCTTACAACAGTACCCGTTTACTGTTGAAGGCGCATGTACGGTATTGATTGTGACAGGTGATAAATATTACAATTTAACAGAGTCGTATGTATTTCTTGTGGAAAATTATATATTGCACCTGCTTCTTCTTGTGAGATTGGAAATAAGCGTGTATAAAAGTGTTATGACAGAATAAAGTGGGTTGCTAAATCATTTTCTGAGTCTAAGCTTCCATATTATAGACCAATCAGGTCCCTCGATATGAATTAGATAAAGAGAACAATGTAAATCCTAAAGCTTACAAAAACAGACAGGACTATATTCAGTGCATCATAAAGTTTCAGAATTTACGTCAATACCTAATGTAAGTCATATTTATATTTATAGTCATTGCCTGCACCAAGTGCACCCGCCTCTACATTTTGAGGCGAAATGCGACATTTATCTACTGTTTAGCCTATTGTCAGTCAAAACGCGCATTGTGGCATCAATCGAAATGACGAAAGCCGCCGCTCCGTTCGAGTGTTCTCCGCAAAGTGACCGATGGCAACTATCGAAAGGAAATTCATATATTAATAGCGTAGCCGACGAGTTCAATAGATAAAAGTTGGGTGTTGGTTTGAGTATCGTCTGAAAGAGGCGAGACTATAGATATGCTAAAAACTTTAACAATTATTGAAAATTATGTAGTTTGGCTGTGATGAGCTTAGGAAAAACCGTGCAAAGTTCAAAACTGAAATGTTTTGTGAGTAATGGACCGGCAGGTCACTATAAGACAACCGAGTAGGCCGATGTCGTCCGGGGTAAGCCTAGTTTTCACTTACCTGTTGTTGTTGTTACCTCATTCGCTATTGTTGATGTTGGCGCAGCATCAGTATCTACAAAATATAACAAATTACTGCCCTTAAGAGATTAATAATTAGTAGAATACGATTTGAAACTTCATTATCTGCATTACTCGAGAGAGAACTGACCAAGCGGGGCGAAAAAAGATGTCTCTGCGAAACGTCAGGTAAACGGTGGACCACATACCGTTTACCCATAAAAACCACGACGCACCTGGTAAAACAGGTAACACGGGGAGCTGAGAGTTGGCTATAGCCCAGATGGGGCAATGATATAGTATAGCGAGCAGCGCCCGTGAATGAAGGTCCGCCTAAGTAGTCCTTCTAGGGTAAGGGAGAAAAGGCAGCTGCCTTTGCGTGAGTAAATGCTGTATCACATGGCTTCACCCCTAAAGTCCGGTGTCTGTGCTTTTTATCCCAGGTTTCCGGGTAATGGATTCGCTGCCAGGGCAATGATATGTGGGTAGGCCGACGGCTACTCGTCAAACGGAAGCTGTTTGACACTGAGCACGAGTAGGCAGGGGGAGAGGGGCCCAGATGGCTTAAGATACGATTTCCTCTCCAAATACGGCGTTGGTTTCTGGTGAGCAGTGACGTGCTGCTGAAAGTGAGAGAGGACAATCAATCAATCAATCAATCAAAGCGAGGGCGGACCATTCCGGAGCACTTAGACCGCTCGATTGGGTTCATTGTGCGCCCCTTGACACAAGAATCAGTTCAGCAGGCCTAAGGCAGGCTCTTATGGCTTCAAGCGGCATATGTGTGCTGCCGAGGTGTGTAGCCTGAGTGAAGCCAGTGCTGGACATTCTGCCAGGATGTGAGAAGAATTTTCATCCACCTCTCCACATCGTAAACTGCGTCTTCAACAATGCCCATTGTGTGTAGATGTTTATTCAGATGACAGTGTCCTGTGAGGAGTCCTGTCACCAGTTTAAGGCCTTTCCTGCCCATAGAGAGTAAAGTTTCAGCGAGTTTATGCGAGAACTGCCTGATATGGAGATTCGCTTGTCTCATGCCGGAGAACCATGCCAGACCGAGAGCCACTGTCTATCCAGAAGCTTCTCGACGGTGTGGAGCCCGGATAGGGCAAGCCAGACGCTTAGAGTTCACTGGGCGGGTAAGCGGGGGTTTAGTCCTTCGAAGTTCTTATCGTGCATGGTATATGGAATAACTCGCGCGACGTGTCATTATTTCATGCTGATCATATTAGTCCAGGCAATGGTTCAAATTACCAATCGTCGTGATGGATCCTTATTTTTCGTCAAACTTGGTGAGTAGGTTTATACCGCCTTGAAGTTAGAAAACAGTGAAAATGTCTAAAAAAACAGATAGTGTTCTGATATTCTAGGATCTAAATGAACTCCTTCACTCCATCCACTTTTCAAAAAAAAATCCATTCCCCTAGAATCCAGTCGCGTCAGCGTATCTTTAATTGGGTAAAATTGAAATGATCATTCAGAGGTGTTCCGGGTCGCTCATTATCAATCCGTCATTGAATTTCTGAATTCAGAATGGATAAAAAATGGCTTCTTTCTCATAATGGCTTACCTACTCCAAAAATTAAAATCAATCGTTAAAATATAACTTTCAACCATTTCGAATTAGGAAATTTCAATGACGAATCCGTAATTAGTGACCTAAAATACCTTCGGATTTCATTGAAATCAGGTTGATTCAACACGACTTATCTTAAATTTCTCAAAGAGAGTCGGCATCAGATAGCTGCGGAAAAATCACCCATAACTCAGAAATTATGCATTTTGAGAAAATTATGATCAATGGAAAAAATTAATTTCATCATCGTATAAAAGGGGGTTGTAACTCAGAAGGGAGGCATGCAAAATGACAAGAGTACATACATTTATGTTGATTCCAAAAACCCAAGAATACCATTCGTCTTTATTCGGACAGGTTTTTACAGTAATCCAAGCTCAAACGATTTTTGGCCAATAACTAGGCATTAAACTAAAAACGTGGTTCCGTACTTTCCAAATATCACCTCGGACACTATAATTTGACCAAGTTTCATCAAATTTTGAATTTATCGCAACAATTGCCAGTTTAAAAGCTTCATTTACTATCACTGCCTCCTTAAATGGATGACTTTCAAGCCATACGTTCACTACGAGGTCGGTCACAGTACGCTTCGCATATGCTCGAAGGGATAAGTCAGAGTGAGTGAGCCGATCAGGAGCGCGAGCCGCAGTTTGTATAATTGCGCCAGCCGGACTTCTTATAACTGAAAAATGTATGGGTGTGCGTTTAAAATCTATAATTCGTAAAAGGCTTGAGGTACAGTGAATCGAAGTCAATGTTCGACCGCTATGTGGAAACCAAAAACGTGCCGAATGAGCACAAAGGACGGAGGGCTTCGTTCGCCACGCGAGCTTGATTCTTTACTCTACAATCGGCCAGATAGGTAGCGCATTGAACAGTGCGCCAAACAAAGTGAATAGCGTTGAGTGTTCCGTCGGACCACTCTACTCGGTAACTAGAAAACGGCTTACGATACGACAATGATTGGAATTTCGAGCATCATATTTAGATTGTGCCAAAATTTCAACTGAATTGCATTTATCATTCGGCCGCTACACGAGGACATACATTGTTTCATATAAGTTGATTAAAGATACAACTTCGTTCGCTACGCTCACTCTGTGTCTAATGATGGTACACCTCATATAGCTTCCTCCTCTAGGGAACTTATATCATCCAGTGTGGAGCCAGAGGTGCAAGACAGAGACAGGTCGATGCTATGAATTGAAACCCGGCAAGAGTCTAACGTAACCAAGATTCAAGCTTGTGTTTCCTCCAGGGAAGCGATTTCAATCTCTTATATGGTAATGTTCCTAGGAAGTCCCCAAGATCCATTTTCGGTATCAACACCAACAAGATCTTCTCATGGGACGATAATGTGTGGTCCATTGCGAACATAGCTGAATAGAAACTTTGTTGTTCATTACGTGCCAAAAGCTACTTCACACCCCCGCAGTTTCTCATCTACACAGCTGGAGCAATATTCATTGACATCTCTGGAACATCCTAGAAAGTGGATCGATCTCTCTTTTTTCTATAGATATTTTCGTGGTGGGTGCTCATCGAAAATATCTAACGTTATTTCACCTGGAGCAATTCCAGGTAGCCAAACTTCTTCCTATCGGACTTAATTTTCTGTTGAAACGGCAAAGTTTCAGAACTCTTTGGCCTGTGAGCCCTTTTATGATGCCCATAAGCTCCAACCATTCAAGAAGAAAAACAATGCGAGCCACCACCTTCGACATGCCATCGCTGGCTCATATTATGTTTCTTCTCGTGTAGTGAAAAAATAAAAGGAATTGACGCAGAAAAATTTCTACTTACCTTTTGGTTCCTCTTTTGCTGATGTCTTCGCAGCAGAATCTTCTGCAAAATGTGAAAAATTACTGACCAAACAGGGATAAAACCTAGTATTTCTGTTTATTCAGAATTACTCGCGCTATACGTAATTTTTTTACTGTTTTTTTATGGTGGGTGCCCATCGAAAATATCGTACGAATCGACCGATTCCAGATAAGCAGACAAGATGATCATGCTGGTCACCATTTCGTGGTCAGGCTAGGAACCTGCGGAACTTCTTCCTACCAGTCTTAATTTGTTGTTGGAACGGCAAAATTATAGAACTCTTTGGCTTGTGAGGTCTTTCCTGATGCCTATAAGCTCCAAACATTCAAGAAGAAAACCAATGCGAAACATCTCCACCCCATCGCTCATATTATGTTTCTTCTCGTGTAGAGAAAAAATAAAAGAAATTGACGCAAAATAAATTCTATTTACCTTTTGGTTCCTCTGACGCTGATGTCTTCGCAGCAGAATCTTCTGCAAAACATAACAAATTACTGACCAAACAAGGATAATACCTAGTAGAAAATGATTGGAAACTTTATCTAGATGATATTTATTCAGAATTACTCGCGCGATAGGTCATTATTTTGAACTAACCATAATATCAAAGCCTCCCCCAATTCGGCAATATCGTGAATGACTTTCGGCTAAAAATACATATGGTATTCTTTCTTATTGTATGGGTTTTTTCCCAATCTACCTTGTTTTAGTGGGATTGGTGACAAAGAATAAATTGTACTTACTAGTTGTTTTCTTTGCTGGTGATGTCGGCGCAGCAGATTTTCCTGCAAAATATATCAGATTACTTACAAAAGAGAACTGATAACTGGTATAAAATGCTCTAGGACGAACAGGACAACACGTCTATCAGTTCCAGAAAGTTTGTTTAATTTGAAAGGCGTGACTCTCTCTTTTTTGATAATAGCTGCACAACTTCCGAAGCAAGTTCAGTTTTATCGTTACTGAACAAAACGTTTTGAATGTCGATAACCTTTCTAAACATGTCCCCCATACCTTGATAATTGATGTGCGACTTTCAGGTTCAGGTTTCTGCTCAATAATTACGCATTTGATGCAAAGAGCACATATATGTCGTTTTGCAGGGGAAATTACATTTGTAGATTCAAGTGATTCTTGCGATTAAGGTGGTTGGTACCTCTGTTAGGTACGTTTATATTGAGAGCTTCCAAAATAGGTGGTGTACCACTTTGCTGCACAATCCATGAATTGCAGACAGAAGAGGTATACTAATTGTGCTTTAAGAAGTTTCGTAACTTGATTGGGAACGAAAGAATCCAGAGAATCTTTATGACAGACGATGGTTCTCTCGAAAGGAATGAACAGAAAAAAGTCTGGGCTGGTAATGTGCACGTCCAATATCCTACGAGCTGTGTGGCTGTGGGAGTATTCCAATAATATTGCAACTAATGACCGAAGAGCATTGATGCTCTCGTTCTGCGATGTTCTTTCAGCTCAGAACGAATTTGACTGAACTGAAACAAGACATGTTATGCACTCACCCTAAAGTCGTCAAATATATTTTGTTTCTTGATTATTCCAAAAAGCAACACTGGATTAGAAAAGTTGAGTGGTGCCACGGTTTTCGCAAAGAATATACCACAAGAGGATATAACTAATACACACAACATTATCGAGGTTTCCATCCGTATATTCAAGGATCAAAGAGGTGCAAAGCTTTCAACGCAACTTTGTTTGCGTTTTATTGGAAAAATTTTATGAGCAAAAGATATACTCATTTACGAATGGACGTGATATGGAACTTCATCATTTATTTGAGAAGACATTTCATCAAGACCTGCCTTATTGCTGTGCAAAAAAGAGGACAGATACAATATTTGAAGTCGCACCTTAAGAAGCTAGCAATCTTTTGTATACAATTAACATAGAAATTGAGCAATGCGCTTAACCAGATGGAGTAGGAGGAAAATTCTGCGAACATCTTTGTGCAGTTTACAACACAGGTGTTGATTTCCAGACTACCTCACATCTGCTATTGTCAGACCGTGTTGAGCTTGCCAATTTGGCAATTGAGAAAAATTTTGATAACACCTTTTTCATGGGTATGGAGGAAACGAAAAGTGAGATCATACAATCACCATCCTGTGGTCACCGGCATTTCGAATAGACTATACGAAGTGAACTAGATGATTATATTGTTCAAGCTGAAGACATGCAACCGTCAGATGATTCTTCTGATGCGATAGCTGATGAGGAGTTTAACGCTGAACTTACATCGTTTTTCAGGATAATTCAATGAAACGTCATATCTTCACAGAGTGTCATCCTTCAAAATTTATGCTGAAGGACATAAAGACATAAAATCAAAGATGAACAGTATTAAATGTGAACAAGGTTATTATGAAATTTGTTCACAGATGAAAAATATAAGGCCTGGGAGACGGGTCAAAGTCCAACAAATATTATTGCGCACCAAAATAAAAGAGAACTGCCAACAGGCATTATATTGATGCAGGCAGTTAGACCAGCTAACATCGAACTGAGGACGAAAGTCAATAAGAAGAAAGAAGATGCATGTCTCGCCTCCCAGATACCATGTTTGATATGGCTTGTACCTACATAGAATATTCTGATGTTTTGAAGAGGATGTTTTGTGTTTTTATTTGTTTCGTTCTCAAGATTATAATGTTCTTGTGCTATATGGATAACAAATTTCAAATAGATACTACTGTGAATCATAATTTCCTGACATATATTAAGAAGGTGAGTCATGTCTCCCTGAATTACGTTTATTATGTTATTTAAAAAAAATTCGATAGTTACACCCTATACTATGTGATATGAAATTTCATCCATATCATGAAATCAAACAGTACTATGTTGTTATCAGTTTTATGTTATGAAGTCATTGGCTATAGAAATCTCAAGAACCAACAGCTTCAGATTTTTCCCTAATTTTCAGTGGCCCGCCGCGGCCGAACAACTCAACTTTTTAAAATTGTTAGAGTCTTGGCAGATCTATAGTCCAGCTCCTTTTGAACGATATCTCAACCACCACCCTATCCTCTGTACTTTTCTCGATCGAACCCCTGACACCCCCTTTACACTACGCTATTGATATATAGATACATGGAAATGACATCCACATAGAAGTGTTCAATTTTATAGTATGGAACCATTATTCTTAATCATCAATGAAACCGTTATTTCCTAGTATGACTTAGCTCAAATTGCCAACCAAGATAAATGTCAACTTACCTCCTGCTTTCTCTTTCACAGCACCGAATGTTCCTGAAAAATACTACCGATAACTCACAAAAAAAACATAAGTAATAGAAGAGATACACTGTATATATGATATATATGAAATTACTTCCAGGACATGTCATTCTATACTCACATAAGAGCACCTTGGATTGATCGATAGACTATTTTGCATTTGAAATGTTCAATCAAGAGAATTATACTTTATTTCGAATTCAAAAAGACTATGGACTGTTCTCAAGAAAACTGCTCCAAAATTTATACCAGTTCTTTGCAGGTTTTTTGACTTTTTATACAGATTGGGTGTTTTCCTTCCAGCCGCAAGACAACTTGTTCCTAAAAAAGGATAGAAGATCCTTTCTGCTTATAATAGACTAATTTGACCAATATCTGTGTATTTTAAAGTGGTGGAGAGAGCAAATAATATCGAGATCATCTGAAATCTAGATATATTCGAAATTATGATCTACCGACAATATGACTTTCTTCACCAGAGATCAACGAAGACCTGCTTGATTATGTAACACGTGTATGGCAGACACCCGCTGAAAAATGGGATTCTTTCTCTCAGATAGATAGTATATTTGGTAATTGACGGAGTCTCAATGTGGTGCTTTGCAAGGATACGTCTTGGCATTAATGTTGTTCCTGCCCGCATTGTCAAGCTGGACAACTGCCGAACTTCTTCCTGATAGACTTTATTCTTCTATCGAATTGCAAAGCTGTGGAACTCCTCGCCTATGGTCTTGCCTTATGCCTATAGCCCCCAAACCTTCAAGAAAAATACGAATGCCTATCTCCTCTCCGAACGTTCCACAGCTGGCTCACATGATGTTCTTCGAACACGATAGGTTTTCCTCTCGTGTAGTCAAAATTTAGAAAGAAAACCCTCTGTGGAAAGAAGTTCATCGGTATGGAAACGAATTAAGGAATACACTAGCACCTACTACTTACAATTATCAATCTAGAATAATTTTCGAACAATCTTACAAAATATTTAATGGATTACTGACTGATTACAGAATTCCGTATCCGTATATCGCTTTGTCTGGTTCTATGTTATTTGAAACATCCGAGAAAACATCATTCAAGATGGAAAATAGTTTCAGGAACTGAAGCTCAGCTATAAAAAAAATTAGGCAGGCCCCCAGCTTCTTTTAGATCCACCATTAATAATGATACAGAACGAAAATTGTGCCTCACTATAGCTCAGTTACCAGCCTCTGGAATACTTTTGAAATTACCCCACAGATTAAGTAGATATCTAGTAAATAGCCCTGCAATGAAGCATTTTTACTCTAAATCAGTAAGAATTTTGATGAAATTTTGTTTGTGAGTTGCTGAAGGTTAATGAATGGAAAAGGGGGAGAAATTCTCTGATTCTATTCGAATGAAAGCTATTCGTCTGGCTGGTGATGTTACATTCGGGAAATTAATTGGTCTTTCTGGAAAATCTTATTGCAAGTTATTGCAACACAAGTGATTTCAGCTAGGCAGAGTGGATGGGCTCAGGTTGGCCTTTCGTTGTCAGGCTTAAGATCTGCAGAACTCATTGAATTTTACGGAAAACTCCAATGTTCTCAACATCACTGCTCAAACGATGTTCTGCGAACATTACGCATTTGTTCTCGCGTAGTCAAAATATAGAAAAACATCTGATTCATTCATCATCAATTAAGGCCATTTAATTTATCTATCTCTGTTATATTTGAATACCTTCTGAACATGGCGCAATACGATGGAACTCGAGTAACAGAAGACAGTAAGCCTACAACTTTTGTATCTTTCAGTTCTAGAATTGAGTCTAATAGATGCTTCCATAATTTGGACATGAAGACACGGAACATCCTCTATATCGAATAACTCATAAACTTGACTTTTAGTAACGAAACTTTTGAAGCATGAAATAAGTAATATATATCAAATTACTTTTGATAAACTTATTTGTACTCTCTAATATGTCTCTGGAATAGTCCTTGAATTGTCTGAACAGGAATCGCTTCTGCCTTTGAGATGCCAGATGTGCAAGAGTCCCGCCTGAATCGGATTCTCCAATAGCGTTCCATTTCTTTATGACTTGTGGGAGACCGAAACCTGGAGTAGAATGGAAAAATGCGTTAATGCAAACTTTCGTTCATATAATGTGCAATTTCTAAGAGGTATGCTTAAAAAAATTCTTAAAATCCATATGAAACTTTAATCATTATGCAAAATGAAGTTTCAAAATCAACTCCCTTCAATAATGTAATTCAATGAAAATAAATCTCTGAAGAAGGTGAAAGTAACACATATGCATGTTGCACCTAGATAATTTTGTATCGTGGTAAGCATTAAATAATTATCTAAAGATGGTGTTAGAACTAGAATTGAATTCCTGTAGGTACTATACATTTATTTTGATATTTATAGAACAGATTTACGTGATGTAAAATTTTCATCTACATAAATACTTACATAATTCTCAATAGTAAAATTTCAATAAATTTAGAACAGAATATATTCAATATGGAGCTTAAGTGAATCATGTATCTTAGATTTATATTCATCATGATTTATTAGAGAAAAAAAAACTCTTATCAGTTAATAGAAAAAATAAAAGATGTGGAACTAAAGACAAATATCAAACTTGCATCATTTGATGTCAAGAATTTTTTTCCAAGTATTCCCACACAATTGACCATTAGTCTAATGGAAGATCTTTTAATCCGCAATAATACTTTACCGGCAATAACACAGGAAATATTAGGTTCAATCTCACTTTGCATAGACCAAAATTATTTCACAATTAACGATAAATAGTACAAACAGAACACCGGACTCCCCATGGGTTCGTCATTATCTCTGTTGCTAGCAGAAATAGTAATGAATTACTTGGGAACTAAGATTTTAAATTCCAATTTTCAGCACATGTTTGTATCTTGGTATCGCTATGTTGACGACGTAATCACTTGCTTTATAGGCAGTAACCGTCAGATAAATTTTGTATCACCTATATCAACAACTTACGCCCAAATATAGAATTCACATTAGAGCTGGAATACAACAAGTCCTCAAACTTTCCAGATCTGACCATTTCACATACAAATAATTATTCTTCTTCCGCTATTTATCACGAACCCACCCACACAGATACCACAATACACTTCTTCACATCCACAATCACACAAGCTAGCAGCATAAAATTGTATGATACATAGATCAATCAATGTCCTATTAAGTAGAGATAATTTCCATTCGGAATTGAACAGAATCATAGTTATTGCTAAAAATAGCCGTTATAGTGTTAAGATAATTAATAAAATACTCCAAAATGAACTCAATAAAACGCCTTGAACGTGATTTATCCGCAGATTAATAATAATACCAAATCAAATTTCACATGTCTAACATATTTAGGTAAGCATTCACTTAAAATATCTCAATTCCTTAAAAAACAGAATAAAAACGTCGCCTTAAAAACAACAAATAACCTATGCTCGTATATTAATAACTCGAAATCTAAAAAAGATGAATTAAAGAAATCTGGAGCTTATAGACTGAGTTGTGATGACTGAAGTGCTCTGTACATAGGACAAACTGGACGCAGTTTCAGCGTATAGTTCAACGAACATTTGAGAAGTTACAGGCTCAAAAAAGAGGACTCTATTCATGCGAATCACCTGTTAGAACATAATCACAATTTCACCCTGAATCCCGATATTCTACATATCCAGGAGAAAGGACGTAAACTCAATATACCAGGATTTATGGAAATATTGAAACACAAGAAAAACAGTAATAATGTGATATTAAATGATCAAATCGATACATATAATTCATCACTTGTTAACAATTTTGTAAATGCACTCCCACCATTATCCACCCTCATCCCTCAATTTGTACCACATTCTGATCCCTAATATTTGAGGACATACTTTTAGATTTAGCCTCAGTTGATAACTCCTTGCTTTGAAAATGCCACAGTGTGGTGAAACAATTTAGCAGCATTTTTAAATTGAATGTTGAAAGTTTTGTGTAAAATTTGAGTTTTATTCTCCGAACCTAGAAAAACCTAGCAAATGACACGTTTGAAGGTGTTATCGCAGTGAAAATTCTATGATTTTCCAAGAATTTTCCACAATTTCCATTTTTTATACTTAGTTATATCTCTGGACAGATCAACGAGGTATTACATATCTTCTTTAAGGCGTACTGTCTGCCAAATTATCGACTAATTGCGAAAAATATGCCTAAGCACGATTTTCCTATTCCCCGTGGAAAATAATCTAATAACGTTCGTTTTGAAGGAAAATACATTTTGAACAACTCTTATTTTAAAATTTTTTCAAGAAAATTCTTTTTTAACCGATTTTACGCGGAAGCCACGCGGAAAATCTAAAAATTTTCTGAATGATTTATTGTGGGAATTTTTATTTCCTACAACTTTTATTCAAATCTTTTCATGCTAATTGCTTGGCTTTTGAGATATTGGCTATAAATCATATATATACATATATATGTATCTATAACACAAAGCACCTCAGCGCCAGCCTTCGCGTCAGTGACATCAGTTTTTAGATGCCAAAACCTACACTTTCCTACCAAAAAAAACCCACCGTACAGAAAGGTCTGTGAAAAATGTCTTATTTGCCTGGAGTGGTATACATAGCCCGACAACGAATAATTCGGTAATCTACAAATATAATAATTATACTTACTGCTTTCCAACTCAGCTGTTACGACCACAATAATAAATGTGAGAATCAGGGATACACATATAGCAGTTTTCATTGTGGTAGTACAGGAACACACTAAATTTCGTTTTGAGTATCTAGCTCATTAGGTTCATGCAATGTTAACTAACATTAATTTTGAGAATAAAATAAAATATTTAGATGCAATTAATACCAACCTATTGTTCTTTTGTTTGAAACGCGCAAACAATGGAAAATTAAACTAGGGATCAAAAAGGAAACGTAATATGTTCTACATGTTCAACATGTGTTATATGTAGATTCTTCCGATGTTTCTTGAGTGTTAGCAATGCAATAATTGGCCATTAATATAATATTTTGTAAGACCTCAGTATTTTCTCATTACGCAATATGCACTTTCGTAATAATATGGGAAAACTACTAAGCAGAACAATTTATAACGATAGTAGCTATAAACTATCAAAAGGTTAAGGCAAAATTGATTTTATCCCGGTAAAAGAGTAAGAACCTTGAGAACCATCGTGATATATGTATTATGTAGTTTTCTTTAGTATTCAAGTTCTTGTTGCGATTCGATGTCTAAGAAGCTATCTTCATAAATAAGAAAATCAATCTGTTCCCTAAACTGCTAAAAAACTGATACGATCTCACTGGATGAGCTGTTTAAGTAATAATTCCCACTCGCAGTAGGTGATACTCCTACCTAAACTCCTCATTCGTGAGCATTGAACTTACGTTCTACGTCATATACCTTTGCGTCTACTTCGGAGATGACGTGTACTCCCCGTTCGGCAAGATCACTGATCCTGTGCAGAATGAGGAACCTTGGAGAACCTTGCATAGCATCCTATCGATGCCCTCACAGTATAGTTACTCTACGAATCTCAGAGCATTCTTATAGTCCTTTTGGGCGGCCTTGAAGGTTTCACAGTCTGCACTAGGCAAGGTTCTTTGTTGAAAAGTTTCTCAACCGTTTTCGATGTTCCTCCACAGGAGAAGTCCACCAGGAGTGTTGTTGCCGTCCCGCTTTCGTTTAATAGGACATCATGCTTAACAGGCAGAAGTCAGGGTGCTGATTCCACACAGAGCGGCATCAGCCTCTTCCCGACCTCCCGACATTCACCCAAGAAGCTATTTTGCAAATCATTTTAACAGATCCTAACACTCTTAAACACGCTTATTTACAGGTAAAAAGACGTTCCAAGCATACGAGGACCCCTGAGGAACGGGTGCGACATATAATTTTTCACAAGTAACAGGTAAATCTCTCTTAAATTATAATAGATATCATCTTTCTTACTCAACACTGGCCATGTGCTATTGAGACTAATCGGTACTGTCGTGGGCTATCTCTCTACTTCAGACGTTTTGTTGATTACGTCACACTTACGTTTGTAGCCAGCCTTCTGACCTTCACTATCTAGGGGGTAATGGTGCAGCGCTTGCCACTCCTACCCAGTACGTAACTGGTCGTGATGCTCTCGCCACTGGCAAAAGTATGCTGGAATGATAATATGAGGAGGAAGGGAGATTCAGAGTGGATGTTATGTGTTCCGGGAAACTGATCATTTTCGAAGCGAGACCATGGGTGGAAATTAATAGTGGAGAAGAATTTTCCAAAGATTGGGAAGAATGTATCAAAAATTCTAGTAATATCAGTAAAAGAGGAGGCCTTTACATTGCGGAGTTCTCGCCCAACTCTATAAAACCCTTATCTCTATGAGTTGAAGAGGCATCAAACTGGTTACATGACTTTTTACAGGCTACTGTCATCTGAATAGACATCATTCTATACTTAATGGGAATTGTTGAGGATCCAGCTTGACAAAGCTGCATCTCATAGCCTAATAGAATGTCCAGTACTGGCTTCTCTTAGGCAGTGCATACATGCATCTTGATGCCATAAGATAAATTAGTCCATGCAGAATTCTAGTGAATACTAAAATACAGGAACATGATAATTCGGAATTTCACTTAATATTTAACATTGAGCATAACTACTTCAATAAACCTGGTTTTATTTTATGTGTAGAACAGAGTATATCATCCAATCACGTTCATGTATCGTAATATACAGACGATGGATGACGAATTCCTATAAAATGATAATCCGCTATTCATTCTTCTTCTCCTTCTTATCTACTGTAGTAACTGTAAGAAAGAAAAAGAAATTTTAATGTAATATTATGAGTTATCGTTCAATCTACATTTTTTTACTATTCCTTCAGAATTTACGTACTAGGGCAAGGTGAAAGTTCCTGAAAAATAAAACAGATGGCGCTACAATCTAAAATCCCTTGTGACATTTGTGATATATCGTCTTCAACTATAACGCATTAAAATTTTCAGACTGATATGTCATTTAGTTCTGTTTCGACCCCCATCGAAAGCAATCAATCATGAAGATATTTGTAAACCTGGGAAAAAGAGAATTGGGCGTCTTGATTGAACATAATTTCTTGCGTGGAAAAAACATTAGGCAAACCAAAGCATGGCTTGTTGAACATTATGGGTACTCTGGTCTACCATCGATTGGAACATGGTTTAATAATTTGCGAGGATGCCGAACGTTCTGGTTGTCCAATTGAGGTTACGGAACGTTTGGCATAAATTTTAGGATTTGAGAAAGCTATCTCGAGAAAGGTGCCGCATTTGCTCTCTGTTGACAACAAGCGCGAACGTGTTAGAACTTCAAAGGAGTGTATGGCAATGTTCAAGAGCAATAAGAAGGACCTTTTGCACCGTTTCGTAGCCGTGAACGAAACATGGATATATCACAATACACCAGAGACCAAAAAACAGTTGGAACAGTGGACTTGTTCTGGCGAATCGAAGCCGAAGGAGGCGAAAGTGGGTTTATCGGCGAACATAGTCATGGCGGCAGTTTTTTTGACGTGCACACGTTATCGTCCATATCGATTATCACCATCATTGCGAAATTCTTCCTTGTTAGTGATAGGGATAGATTGATGGACACATAAGTCCCATGAAATAATTCTCAAAACCATGATGTAAATGTAATGACCAACTGAAGAAAGATCGACGTGTTACCTACAAGCAAATAATACGAGATGATACCAAATCAATCTTTTGGGCCTTCTCAAACCTAAGTTGTTAGCCACAATGGCAATGTAGACGCTGGAGTAAATCCGAATCCACATATGTACAAGCTAAACATCCTGATGTAGTACGTGGTAAAAGATCGGCAAAAGCAACTGCCAATCATTGATTGAGTGAAGAACAAAAAAGTAGATCAAAATGTAGGAATTCAGGATGCAAAAATCTCTCTTTCGTTTGTTGTACAAAATGTAAATTTGAAATTTTTATTATCACATAAGCCCGAAGTATTAGATACAAAATCTATTATTTCGCAAGAACTAGGCAAATTGTTATCTTATGTTTACTTTTGTTGTAAATTAGCATCAACACAATAACAATTCCGTAGATTGTATGAAGGTTTTGGAAAACTGTAGAATGCTTTTATGGTATGAAAAGAAAACTGTAGATGTTTGGTTGCTAATCCATATTGCCAATCACCTCAGCATCTTGCGAGAGGTCATTTCCTGATATGAGGAGAATAAAAAATTGGTTACGCGATAATATGACTCAAAATCGTTCTGGTAGTTAATCAGTGATGAATATCGAAAATGAAGAAGCGAGAACCATCGAAATTTGAGATATTCTACAAGTGCTTAAGCGCCAAGAATCCAGAAAATTTCATCAAAATTTCGCATAATTCTAGATAAGAACTATCAAACTAGTTTTCGTTTTCGTAAAACTTTTTCCATAAATATGCCTCTTTTTCTTTCTTTATGAATATAAACTCAATACATAAAGGAATACTCTTTAGAAAAATGTGAGCGTGGATTTTCAATTGGTTGGATACCCGAAGACTATTTACTTCAGATTATTCAGTAAATTAGGCAAATTTTGATGTTGTATGACAAATTTTCGCTTACGGCACTTTTTCCTAGGTATCCCAAAAACTGATCTAGATCTCAAGCACCTCAAGTCATGAGAGTCTTAATATGCCGATGATGGTAGTGATTTGGAAAAAGTATTCTGGAAAATCTAATCAACAGTGGAATTTCTTTCAGTTTTTAATAACAGTTTATACCACAAGGATTCCATAACTTTGAGAGAAAAAAAATCAGATCTCCATTCAATTTAAAATTTTCTCGAATATTAATTATCACCGTATAGTGTGATTTTCGGATTTGGGCGGAGGTATAATATCATAAAAATTTTATCTACTCACTCGTTTCCTCCTCATCAGGAACATTACCTGCAAAATACGATTTCCTATCAGACTGATACATGATGTAATATAATGAATACATTATAATTTGGAGAAAATACAAAATTGTACATAAATGACGTAGCTTTGTTAGATAAAATGGAAAATGAAATTGCATTAAAAAATGATGAACAGGAGAGCTACAGACGGATAATATCATATGATACAACAGCCTGTAACTATTCCCCAGAGGTAGGTATAGTTTGAAACTTCCTAGTATTAAGCTAGCGGCGTTATGTAGGCCGGAGTAGGAACGTATCAACCTTTTCAATGGGGGATTGTGGATGGTTTAACCACCAATTTTGTTTTGATCCCTACGTTGAAGCGGGGATAACACTTTTTACCTCCATTCATATATTACCTCCATGGTATCTGTTTGTGACAGCCGGATGCCAGATCTGTTCTAGTGCCACAGAATAATAATTATTGTGTGTGCACGGTCAACTTTAGGGGAGGAGGTGAAACTTCTGAGCCTCCCTTGGGTACGTCCTTGGTCCCAGAGAGTGTTTACATCTCCCACCCCTGTGAATATTTGTCGATCCAAAAAAAAAATGTAAATTCATAACAGAAAAGGAAATTCAATACATTCATATTTATCTTCATCTGAAGGCAATTTTGCTTCAACACTTTCAATTTCAAATAGTATCCAAACTTAGTTCACTCTGATGATGGCTACTTGGTGGCTGAAATGGCCTCATTACATAACAGTATTTTCAGTGGATTAGGGTATTTTTTTCATAGTACGTTAGTACCAGTTGCGGTAGGTTATGGGAATGACATCGCCATACTCTCTAAAGAAGCCTAGGAGAATAACTTGCAGGAGCTTATACAACAAGCCTTGCTAATTACCAAAGTCTGGTCTAGAGATCATCAACTCCCTATTCAGTTAGCTGAAATGGTCATTATCATATTCTATAGAAGGTACAAGATTGAGCCTCTAAAAACAGGCAACTTGATGTAAAAGCAGTTGACCTTGCCGAGTTGACAAAATATCTGGGAGTCATTCTGGATGAATAACTATTCTGGGAAAAGCAACTGTAGACTAGATGCCAAAATGTTCAGATAACCTTTTCGGCAGTGTGAGAGAGCAATTGGCATGAAGTGAGATTTGGGGCTCAAGCAGTTGATGTGAATCTACACAGCTATCATCATCTCAAGACTCAATCATGTGGTTCTCGTGTGGTGGGAAAGATCCGAACTTGTCACGACCCAGAAAATTCTAAGCTCTTGCTCAGAGTCATCACATCCACGAGGAAGAGTGAACTAAATTCAGCATTGACGGTCCTACTCGGCGTGTTACCCCTATCACTAACGACACTAAGAATGTGCTGCGCTCATTCGAACCAGCTCAATCTGGATAGGTTCGAGATCATCAAGGACCTAACATCAGATCTAAGTATTCTGTCAAGCAGCGGGGTATCCAGATACTCCCTGAAAAACCTAGAGTACAAGGGTCTTTGGCCATGTGCACTATCACAAGCAATAGCATCAATTGCAGAATTGTGAAATTATTCTTTGAATTATCTTTAACTCTATTTGTACCATACAATCCCAGTTCTTGATTGATGTATCCGTAACAAATTTCAGTTAACATGAAAATGAGCAGTCATAATCTAATCTATGATGTTCTCATCGATCCAATGAATATTGGTGTGTTCTAGTGTATAAACTTACTTCTGATAAATTTCCCTGTATCTTCCAGTACGTCGGAAATGAAGATATTCATATTTCCCAAGAGAGATCGCTTTTGCCTTATTTGTGCTGAGATGGGAGATACCTCACGTGCAATGGATCTGTCAACGCTCCGCTTTGCTATAACTTGGGGATATCCCAACCCCTCCATAGCAGTATCTGAAGGATATGGAGTACAAAGGCATTAGATCAATTTATAGAATAATTAAGCTTAGATTATTATAGATTAGCAGGAACTAGCTGGAACAAGAGGAGTGAAAAGGCATGAAAAGTTTGCTTCTAGATATTGATTGAATTTTGAATTGAAAATGTAACGGAGCTCAAAAATTAATGGGAAACACGTATATTTGCCATAAATTGTGGAAGATTCCGCTTATATTGGTATAGTCGAAACGCGTGATATAATAGAACTCATAATTCCGAATAAGTATATTGAACTATACGAATACCTATATAGTATCGAGTGTAGTATAAGGATCGGATATGCATTAATCTCAATTTATAAGCCACGTTGTTGTTTGATTTTATTCAAAACCGCGCATATTTCATGTCAACTCAAGATAACGAAACAGATGTTGTACGCATAAAAATCACGTCACAGAATTCCGGAATTGATGGAGCATCATTCACGCGAAATAAGTAGAAAGGGGATCTGCAGGAACTGGTGAAGGTCACTTGACCAGCACCTCGATTTGTATGATGAGTTTGTTAGTCAGCCTGAGTCAGTTAGAGATAGTCAGCTAGTCAACCCGAGTCATCCGGAATAAGGGAATAAGCGATCAGTTGTACCGACGATATCGAAAAGTAAGTATTCTGCCAGTTAGAATTGAAGTATTAGGTGAATAGTAATTTTGCTAATCGAGTTTCATTAGTTTGCTCGCGGTACGGCCTTGCAATATCAAATATCGTTCATTAGTAATTGTAATTGTCATATTGTGCCTGATAAGTTCAACTTGCTCAGATTTCCATAACGTACCGATAAACGTACTATTGTATTCATGAATAATTGTATTGTGTCAGAGGATGTGAATGATTAGAGTAAAGGGGAATAACGACTCACCAATATGCACTGAAGCTAACCGGAAATGAGAGTGTGTCGTAGATAGTCCACCGCCAAGGTCTACATGCTATGACTACCCGAAAGTCGGCTCCGAAGGGGAAATAGAGAGAAATTGAATGAAGACGCACCAATAAACACTGTTTCTACCCGGAAATAAGGATGTGTCGTAGATAGGACACCACCAGGGTGTACACGCTATGACTACCCGGGAAGAAGCTCAGGAATGGGATACATGTTCGAGCGTCATAATATTCACTGTACACGCTGTGTCTACCAGGAAGTAAAGTGGTATTGCTGACGAGGTAATTACAGTTCTAACATGCTGCGACTATCCGGAAGTAAGAGTTATAATTCCCAAATTCATGTGTTGGTAGTATTTGAGTGCTTGGTACTGTCGTACAATTCATGGTGATGTCGTTGTCGAGAATCTAACTAACTAGCATGGAAGAGGGCAGGACGAATAAATGTCAGTATTCACCATTATTGAAAAGTACTAAAAAAATTGCTGATATGGCGCGGGTGTAGGGGTTATATTAAGGAGGAACCAGTAGAACTAATACCCGATTTCACTTGCCTTCTCGAGTATCTCATGCATGATAAGTAATTTGACAATGGTGATTATTGCATGAATAGCTGCTTTCACCAATTACCGCATGACTGTTTGTTTCCAAGGTTATAATAAGGAAATAGCCTGCTCAACAATTATTGTTTCTGAGCTTCCTTGTGCTTGCCCCAAGACGAAATAAATTATCATTACAACGACAGAGTCAAATATTCATGAATGTTGAATCTTCCTGCATAAATAAACTTATTATTGTGAAGTTCCTTGTTTGTTCAACGAAAAGTGTTACTTTCTGCAACATCATTCAAGTAGCCGAGAAGTAACCAAGTATTAATTGCAATTAAAACCTGCAATACTTAAGTATTGATCGCCAAAAAATGACAAGCTTACGTCACACAAGGAAGGCGCTTCTGAAATACGAATTCTCAAATAGTGCTATCAATTAACGACACGAAGCTGGTTCGTTCTCACCCTGAAGAAACAAAGATAGCTAGAACGTTAGTATACCTATACTATAGGAAACTTCACAAAATGGAAATCTTAATTTAGCATCAGAAATTCATAGTAAAAGATATTAATCACGTTGAAACCTTTCCTTATCACATATTCCTGCAATTAGTATTATGTTCCATCGATTCTACATGCATCCTAACGTTGCACGGCCCCACCTTCATTTCAAGATCCGATCAATCTTATTTAACATCAAATTTCCGACCAAACAAACTAATCTACTTTAGGCACAGCTTCTTATCGATGTCGCGAGGGTGTCTTTAGATCCTTGCTATTTTCTGATCCTACAATCTAATACATTTGATCTGCAGGAGTGTAAGAAAGCGGTTTTACTAACAAAAGTGAGGAAAGTCACTTGGTCAGTTTTTTATTGTTGATATATTGTATGATGTCAAACTAAAATATTTGGAGTAACAAAACCTCTACTCATCACTCAAAATCAACGTAAAATTTTGCGAATGAAATCATTTCTCTATCTGAACAATTTGGCAAGACCTGGCCTGTATTTAAATGTTCTTGATATTTGCTTATACTCAGATGAAACAAATATTTTCTACTTACTGCCTTCCAGTTTTTCTGCTTTGAAAGCCAAAAGACTGAACGTAAAAAGCAGGAATACACGAACAAGAGTTTTCATAATGCTTGCACCACATGAATCTGACCCTCTCACCAATCTCGTTATTATTCAATAACAATATTAATACATAAAATAGCAATCAATATAATGAATGAAATTCTTATAAAATGATCTAGCACAATTATCATCAACCTATTGTTTCATTTCATGAAACATCAGAGCAATAAATACTTCAATTATTGAATCTAATCAAAAAAATAATGCTATTCAAATAATAATTCCACGGTTCAGTATAATAGCGAAAAGGCTATGATTAATTGATCACGTGACTTCCTTCACATTTGTTCCAAACCATCTTTCAGACAACCCTGTGATCTGTATATAATTGTAGGAACAGAAAATATATCGGAAAATAAACTAAACTTTAATTTCAGAGTGTACTAAAAAGAATTGAAAAATCGTGATCTCCGACCTCAATAACTCCATATACCAATTTTAAATAGAATCGGACCATAATCACAAAACTCGTCCGTCATCTTGGAGTCGTCATATTGTGTTTTGCTCTCACGAATTTGACGTAATATATTGTCACCCGAATGATAAGCACCTGCCAAATTTCAAGTTAATCGGACGACTAGAAGTGGGTCGAAATTGAATTACAAAATTTCAACAGAATGTATAAATAGATTGATCGATAGATAATGGAAGGTTCTGTCAGGTTCAAAACCCTTCTGGCTATGATTTGACTAACAAACGTGTAGCGCATATTGAGCATTGATGGTATGGCAAGCGTTACTGTCACTTTCGAGGCATGTCGATCGATTCGATTTTATGGTATGTTGTATTGGTAGCCCCTCTCGTTAATGTAAGGGAGGTTGATTGCTCCAGATTATTCGGTTTTCCAGTGATAAAATATAATGTGGTAATATGCCGTGTTAGCACTAGAAAAATTAGTCTAAATTCAGCTAGCTCACCCTGTATAAAATGCATCATCATTTGTAGATTGAACTCTTATAAGGTTTTCAACGTAGACTCTCATCGTGTAATCAAGTTTTCTATAAAACAATTATTTTTCCATAAAATAAATAACACATATTTTTTTTTTACCTGGAAACTGACGATTTTACATTTTCTTTCAAAAGTCCATTTCCCCGAAATTTCCGAAACAGAAAAGTATAGATACAGTAATTCTCCTCTGAATTCCTCATCGAACGATCGTCTCAGTTTTTTCTGTCTCTTTTTCCGGAGCAAGAACGAAGTGATCCCTTTTGTAAAATATACACCCCTAAAAAAATACTCACCAATTTCGAATTCTAATTTGAATAAGGTTTGGGACAACGTCAAAAAGGAAGTGTATAGAAATTTTTATCAAAAATAATACATTTTTTCGGCCGTTGTCGTGTATCGAAGGAAAATCTTGAAAAATTGTACATTTGATGTAATAATTCGAAAAGGGAAAATCGGATCGCCAAAATCAGATAACCTTCAGCTGGCGCCAAGTATTGTCTGAAAACGTGCCGAACCTCAAATGTCCACTTCAAAATACGTTCCGGAACACGGCGGTGGCAATGTTTGTGACAATGCTAGTTAAATAAAAGCCTGTAGTGATATTGTTATATTGCCATGTTGAAATTGTGATGTATTTCACAACTCTGTTTTATACTGACTTCTACTGACAGGCTGCCTTCCGAACTGAACCACAAAAGTTAGTAGTTGTCACCTTGAAACAATCAGATTTTGCTGATTACGACTTTATAACAGATTGAATAACATATTACCGATCCTGACGGCCATGTTTTCCATAAATTTAGTAAACAAAACAGCAAAGCTCAGCTTCATCATTTTTTGTTTGGAAGTTGTAGCAACTTGTCTTGTATCCACCTATCCCATAACGTCTTCCATTGTTTCCTTTGGTTTTTGTCATTGCTGCCTAGTGCAGCGACTCGCGTACAACAGACAGAGCGTTATAGTGTTAATTTACTGATCATTCTTGTAGTCAATGTTATTCCGTGATACTTACTTTGCATCGATGAGGTTAACAGGTAGGTCTGCACTTGCCTATTCTCAGAAGAATGTTATCATTATAACATTATCGATTTCATTTTATTTCAGTTTTCATTTTTACTTTCTAGTATTTTAGATCAATTGAAAGTAAGATAATCGATTGTTTTTTGAAAACTTATATTGTTCTGTTATGTACTTTGATTTTAAACTAACATTTATGCGTTCACCGTAAGCATGTTGATAAAGAAATACAGTTGAATCTGTTCAAAGATTTTCAAATACAAAAAACATTATATCAAGACACGTATCTAACTTAGATGCTAGATCATTCGTTTTATCATTTACATTTTATTGAATTTATATTATTTTTATTATAGAATAAAGATTTTATAAAATTTTTCAATTTTATATCTTCATAAGATATTCTATACCAGAAAGTGAATAAATTTGCAATAATGTAAAAACGAGCCATTTAAATTTTCCTCCAATTAGTTCTTCGCCGCCAACAGATGGCGCTGAACTATGGTTGGACTTATTAGGAAGATTCCATTCTACCATTTCCATTTGTTGTTACCTTGTTATCTTTGATAGTTGTCAGCATCACAATAACGCAGAAAATTGCCTTGTCGTAGGAAATGGTCTGCTTAGGTATACATACTATTGTTGCACTTGCATCTGATTTATGAAAGCTTCTCATGTTCAATAAAAAAAATGGAGAATATAGAAAGAACGACCATTCATAGCTAGTTTATTGTGCACATTTAGTAACATTGACAACTTTCATTATAATTCATACGTAAATTTTGTAATCAAATATGCTATAGTCCTTTAAGGGGTGACTCAACAGATATTTATAAAATCATAGTACTGCAAAAAAGATTTGTAAGAAATATCTTTAAACTTAAATATCGAGAGTCATGTAGACCATATTTTATAAGACACAGAATACTAATCATCTCTTCAATTTATATCCTAGAATGTGCCTGCTTCGTTAAGAAACATTATGAAGAGTTTTTTCAGGAACATGGTTTGTTGCACAATTATGAAACTCGTCATAAACACATTCTCTTACAAGACCAAACTGCACTAGTAGTCGAGGAATTATAGCCAAAGTGATCGAATTTTTTACTGGCAACCTGTATCGAGATACGATTTTCGCCATTTGCTTCAGAAACACAATAGAAAAAAATTTTACATATTAGTTTTACCAGGAAAAGCTTGGTTGCATTTGTGCATACAAAAAATGCATCTAAATCATGCAAGTTGCTGATCTGTGTAAATATTATATTGTCGCTCATCAAATATTGATCAAAATTGGCCAGAATTTGTTACTCGGTGGTTTTTGGGGTCGCCGATTACGAATTTGATGTTTTCATAATGCCAAACTGCACCCTGGGGCAGATTTCAGGGGCTTGAGGTGGGGGATTTGCAATATAAAGCGGAAATCCTCAAATTTTCTCAATCATTCGGTATTTTATGGCAATTTTGGGATTTTTAAACACAAACTAAATGATGTTCGTTAACTCAAGTGGGGCAATGTGGAGCAATGTGGGGCACTTGGGACTATTATCGAATTTCAACCATCAAACCTAAAAACCTTGTTCTCTGTAGGTTTTTGTGGTCGCTCAACACGAATTCAAGGTGCATTTTCAGCTCAGACGCTCAAATCTATAGAACCACGAAAAACGAATCGATCAGAATTTCTAACTATGTTTCGCAAAATATAAGGAATCTCGATCACAGGAGTTTTAAAAACAAAATGATATCACGTCTTATAGAAAAATGTTATTACTCCAAATCGGAATATTACTTATAATACTTGGCTATAACTCTTCTTTTCCAGCACTTTTTTCAAAATACTATTTAAATAAATACATACGTAGCATTTTCTTAATTTTAAACTTATCTGTACTGACGCATTCTATACCATACTTCCCTTGATCCCATGAATAAAGTTTATTATTATTATTATTATTATTATCATAGTTTGTTTTCATCAAATTTGGAAGCTTCGTGTTTTTTTAGTGGACAATCACCCGAGTTTTAGTTCTAATATTGTCGGAAGAAAGCATCTCCATGAATTCAACGATTATTGAGAACAACATTCATGAAAGTACATTCAGTACTGATTTGATATCCTCTGAAGCATCAAGATTGAATCGAACATGATTCAAACACGTATGAAATATCTATCAGATGATAGATTCTCTTCACTATAATTTAATATATTTCAAATGCTGGGGATTCTTATAATGGGAGTCTTGCGACGAGTTTTGTTCTTCTCAACATTATATAATAATATAAGAATCCTATCTGAAAAGTGTAACCATTCTTAATTGTATCGCTATTCTCCATTTAATTTAATTAAAATTATAATTGTTTGCATATTAAATCAAACAATAGATCATGCTTAAGTGGGATTTTTCATTCCAATTTTATCTTTAATGTTGATTAAAATTCCAATAGGATTCAAAAAGGCCCAAAGTGACAAACGAAATATTCTTAGCCAGTCTTTGTAACTCAGAACAAGTACAATGAGGAGTGTTTTCTATGGTTGCTTAGTTCTTACTTCCATATTTGTGGTTATAACTGTTGCAAAATTAGAAAAAAGTGAGTCCTAGATTCAATTATTGACTGCTGCATTGAACAAATGCTGTGGATAAATTCTGTTGTAGACCACAATTTTTTTTCGAAACATCTGGTAGATACTCAACTAGAACTAGCTAGAATTATGCCGATTTTTAGAGTCAACTAAAACTGGTGTGACATTATAACTAATTTCTTGTAATGTGATAAATTATTCGCAAGTGGCAATACTTCATACTTTGAACAAATACGAGTTACAAAAACAATTAACTGTGATCTCTTGATAACTTTCATCACTCACGTCACATGAGTTATTCCATATATCATGTGAATCTATCCATCTTCTTCTATTTATTAGTCGTTTTTTGTGAGTAATTGGTGGTATTTTTCAGGAACATTTGGTTCTGGGGAAGTGATCATAAAGAAAGCGAAAAGTAAGTGGACCTTGGCAACAATATGAGCTAGGTCAGACTATAAAATGAAGGTTTCTATTATGATTAAAAATAACATATCCATATTGTAGAATTAAATACTTATATGCTTATATCATTTTCATTTATCCAATAATAAGAGTGATAATAACATAGTGTTCAATTTTACAATATGGATAAAATTCCAAATCGAATAGTAAAGGGTGAAACAATATAATTTTTTTTAAATAACAGAATAAGTGTAGTACATATATGATGTCATATAAGTATGTTTGAAAGCCATTCACGATATAACCAGATTGGGGTAGGCCCTGATATTACTTTCAGCATAAGATGATGGAATGACCAGCAAGTAATCCCGTATACCATGCAGATAATGGAATATCCAATCAATTTCTACCAATTATTAGTCTGTCTCGGTTGATAATTCGTTATATTTTGCAGAAACTTCTACTGCACCAACATCAACCGTTAAGGAAGACAAAAGTAAGTAGAATCTATAGAAATTAGAATTTGATTTTTTACCTATGTAGCCATGTTTTTATCAGATATCATTTCGATTACAAAAGGAAATACGTATATTAAACATTGTGAAAAATGTTCAACTGTCTCGGGTATCTCCTCCCGCTAATTAACCCTACCCTATTATCAATTCAATTAAGCAATGTATTTAATCATAATTCAGAGTAAAACCGCACTTATTGCTTATATCATATTACATGGTCGGGCCTTTCACGCGTTCCGACCACATCGCAGCAAACGCACCAGAAAATACAGATCAGTTTACAGGACCTACTCCTCTCCACTGAACGGGAGGAAGCTTCAGGTGCCCTAAGTAGGCTTGAAGAATCCAGAATTACTGCCCTCTGCATTCGGTCTATCAAGATCTGCGCCCAGTTCTTACAGGCCGGAATGATCTTCGAACGCAGCGGAGGTTGAATTCCGCCCAACATACCAATGATCAGAACTACTAATAATAATACTTATGCTCATAGTGGAGTAATCTAAGCATTTTGATGGGAAAAATTTTTAGATTTGACGCGACCCGGTGGGAAAGTTGTGTTTTGGTGAGTAAAACAAGAGTCCAAAATTTCTACCGTCCAAACCCGCCGCATCCCCCTTTTTTTGGCGAAAAAGGGGTAATTTGGCCTTTTTTAGGGGTGGAATATCAAAAAAAAATTAGTAACTCTGGTCCTAGTGAAAATTAAGGTACCAAACTAGAACCCTTTTATTGTCATAGTCCATAGAGCCTCCAGTTCAAATTTCAAGTTGATCCGACATCCCTCCTCCTCTTAATAGATATATATATACGTGTTTATGTGACCAATCTTGAAAATGGGCTAACTCTGGCAAATTTCAACCGAATTGGCTGAAATTTGGACTGAAGCTGGGGTTTATAGTCACAAAATAGCTCTCCAAATTTCAAGCTGAAAGATTGAATAGTTTAGCTGGAATTCGAGTTTCAGTCAATTTTTTAGCTAAAATTCGAATCCAGATATCTCATGTCGTTTTCATCCAATCGTGACGTGCTTGGGCGGAAAATGTAGGTAATTGCATATACTTTTACCCGATATCACTCACGATCATAATTATTTTTATATTCTCTCATTTTTTTGACGTTTTTTATATATATATCCAGTGTATATAGTACAACGAGTTCAATTAATCGGAAGAGAAAGCATCACTAATAGAGAAAAATATATGATATATCTGTAAAATAAAAATGTAAAAAAAACCAAAAAAATGATAAAAAAATAAGGAAAAAAAATAAAAAAATTCAAAAAAAAAACAAAAAAAAAAAACGAAAAAATACAAAAAAACCAAAAAATAAATATATATAAAAAAATACATATAAAAAAAACCGTATAAGATAGGGGAGTTTAATGCTGATATCCCTGGGACGAAACGGTTAATTAATAATCATCCATAATAACGTCAAAAAAATGAGAGAATATAAAAATAATTATGATCGTGAGTGATATCGGGTAAAAGTATATGCAATTACCTACATTTTCCGCCCAAGCACGTCACGATTGGATGAAAACGACATGAGATATCTGGATTCGAATTTTAGCTAAAAAATTGACTGAAACTCGAATTTCAGCTAAACTATTTAATCTTTCAGCTTGAAATTTGGAGAGCTATTTTGTGACTATAAACCCCAGCTTCAGTCCAAATTTCAGCCAATTCGGTTGAAATTTGCCAGAGTTAGCCCATTTTCAAGATTGGTCACATAAACACGTATATATATATCTATTAAGAGGAGGGGGGATGTCGGATCAACTTGAAATTTGAACTGGAGGCTCTATGGACTATGACAATAAAAGGGTTCTAGTTTGGTACCTTAATTTTCACTAGGACCAGAGTTACTAATTTTTTTTTGATATTCCACCCCTAAAAAAGGCCAAATTACCCCTTTTTCGCCAAAAAAAGGGGGATGCGGCGGGTTTGGACGGTAGAAATTTTGGACTCTTGTTTTACTCACCAAAACACAACTTTCCCACCGGGTCGCGTCAAATCTAAAAATTTTTACCGATAATCCTTATTTTTCGACTTAAATTACTCTACTATCAGGCGATACACGGTGTTTTCTATAGAAACATCGAAACGCCTGGCTTTTAACCAGGCTGACCTTCGGCTACCTAAGGTCAGCCAAGCTTACATCCAAGACCACGGGATTTACCGCAGCTTGCCAAGATCGCGTAAGCGACACCTTGGCCCTTGGCCTATCGCCTCAACATGATAGATGTGCAAGTTGCTGATGTCAGCTGCAGCCTATCGAAAGGCGCCTGAGACGTTTTTCCACCTGCTGTCAGAATTTCTGTCAAAACGGCCTCGGCTCCTCGGTAAACAAAGACTATGTATGCCATCGAATTCTCTGCCCCGGCAAAGACGAACATATTCTTGAAAGAGGAGAAAAAATGTACGAAGTATAGAGATCTCCTTTTAGATCTCCGAACTCTATACCAAGGCCACAAGGTCGTATTAGTCGTTCTGATTTATCCGTGCTTTGGGCGGAATTTGGTTTTCGCTGCGTTCGTACTTGAAGATCATTTCTTCCTGAAAGAACTCTATATTGATAGACGGGATGCAGGAGCAGGCAGTTTTTCTGGGTTCAATAACACTCTCTGGGGCACACGATTTGAGATCCTGAAGCAACTTCCCGACCGGTGGGGAGGATAGCTTCGGTAAATTGCGATGTGTATTAGTGTAAGAAAAAGTAGCGTGTATATGTGTAATTAGTAGTATTTTTCAGGAAAATTTGGTTCCATAGAAGGGATAATAAAGAAAGCAAAAAGTAAGTAGACATTTATCTTGGTAGATAATCTGGGCCAGGTCAGACTGGATAATTAGAGATTCAATAATGAATAAAAATAACAGATCCACGTTAAGAAATTGAACATGTTAATGTTTATATTATTTTCATTTATTAATTAATAAGGGTGATAACAACATAGTAGTGTTTAATAGGTGAAACAAAAGAATATAAAAATATGGAATTTAATTTTTGTAACCATACTGTCATGTTTCCTTCAGACATCCATTCGGCTTTTCGATTTTTATTACAAACGAAAATATATTAAGCATTATGAGATATGTTCAACTGTTTCGATTTTGATTGCAAAAAAAATTTATTTAGCTTTACGAAACTGTAACCTCGTAATTAGTATTAAAATATTAGTTCTCCATTCCACTTTCTAACTATGCACATACATAGTTAGAGCTCAAAATACAACTAATTCCCTGTACAGAGAAAAACATAGTTTCTGTTCATTTCAAGCGATTGCAAACAATGATAGTTTTTTCGAATGTTTAGTTCGGGTATAACGTTATTGCAAACCGTGTTAAAATTGATAACCTCTTTCTATATTTTCCACGTGATACTTCATTAAGGAAAAAATCAGCTGTTACAAATGAACCCTTCACTGAATAATACACTGTGGAAAAATTTTAAGATAAACTTTCGTCATGAAAATAAAAGGAAACACAACGTTTCGCTACACAGTGGCTTCTTCAGGGGAATAATGGTACCTAAATTTACAACGGTATCAGTAGCTGTTTATACATAAATGTAAAATGACCAAGGGAAAGAAATTCTTCTCCAATACAAACTACAGTGACACACACAAGAATAAAGTAAGTACCTTTGGTTATTTTCTCCTGTAAGTTCAAGTACGATTGTTCACATGAAGAAGCCACTGTGAAGCAAAAATGTGTTTTCTTTTATTTTCATAATGAAACTGTATTTTGAAATTTTTCCACATTTGTGATATGATGGATTTCCAATAAGTAGAGACCAGTTCAGTTTTAAAATGAAAAAATGGGTTATTGTGTAAATAAAACAATTGAACTGATATACTTATATTTGGACTCCAGGAAGAGAGATTGATTTTGGGAAATCATTTCGAAATTAGTAATCTAGTAAGTGTTGCAGATTCTTTGTTGCCGAATGCAGTTAAAAGAAGAAAGAAGAGAACAAGTCGTAAGTACAGTTGGTTGGTTGTAATAAATAAACTGAATCTGTCAAATTGAAATATGTATACATGGTATGAAGAATGCAAGGTATAAGATAACATATCACTTATGAAAAAAAAAATTTAATTTTTGGCAGAAATCCGAAAATACCTGGAAATATGCACTTTTAATAAATGCATATGTACTTATAGAATTTATTCAAAACATGCAAATATGTACTCAATATGCATTTTGCATATTTCCCGAGCTCTAAATATCACTATTCACTTATAACTTTGATACACTGAATATAGGTAGAAGGGTGTATACTTAGCTGTTTATTCAAACCAAAACTTTCACAATAACAAGATACATGTAATGATAATTAGAGTTGATTAACGGAAATAAAATATATACAAACAAAATTGATGAATGTTATTGAACGGATAATGAACTGAAATTGCATCTGATTGAGATAATTGAATGCTCCATTTAGAGCTTTTACATATGAGGTTATAAACATTTCCCTTCCAGTTAATTTCCCCCCATCCCTAACCTGAGATGATGACACACTGGCTACTACACCACAAGAAAAAGCCAACCTTTTTGCAGAAATATTAGCAGCAAATTCCAGTCTGGATTCACAAGGGGAGGATACACACAACGCGCGCACGCACACGGCATCTCAGAAATTAGTCTTGATCGACTCATAAGCAAAAACTGATAAAAAAATTCTATCTCGATTACACCACTTAGGAAGTAATCAATAATCAATAAAAATTGGTCAACATATTTTCTGGAATGTCAGTTGAACCCTATAGTCCAGGCTACGAACAGGCAAAAAAAATATATTGAGCTAGAATTTCAAATTTTTTTTGGCGTTTTGTTCCTAATACTCAGTAAAAACAATCCAAAAGCTTGGAAAATTGATGAATTAAGAGCCTAAAATGACCACTAGTATGTTTTTTGGGTCGCTGATCACAATTCCGCAGTTAGTTTTCTCGGAAAACTCCCTCCAGATGGGAAATTTGGAAAATTTATATATAATATATGATTTATAATTGTTTAGATTCTTTGACTGGCTAATCACGATTCCGCTGTTATTTTTCCCAAAAAACTCTCTCCAGATGGAGAATTCGGGAAATTTGAGATTTCCCTGAGACGGTTATGAATAATAAAGTATGATTTTGTTGCAAAAATGACCTCCAGTAGGTTTCTTGGGTGGCTGATCACGATTTCGCTGTTATTTCCCCCAAAAAACTCTCCAGATGTAAAATTCGGTAAATTTGAGATTTTCCTGGGACGGTTATGAATAATAAAGTATAATTTTGTTGCAAAATTACCTCTGATCATTTTTGGAACAAAATTATACTTCATTATTCATAACTGTCTCAGGAAACTTTCAAATTCCCCGAATTTTCCGTCTGAAGATAGTTTTTTGGGAAAAAAATAGCGGAATCGTGATCAGCGACCCAAAAAACATACTAGTTGTCATCTTTGTAACAAAATTATACTTTATCATTCATAACCGTCTCAGGAAAATCTCAAATTTCCCGAATTTTCCATCTGGAGATAGTTTTTTGGGGAAAATAACAGTGGAATCGTGATCAGCGACCCAAAAAACATACTAGGTGTCATTTTTGTAACAAAATTATACTTTATCATTCATAACCGTCTCAGGAAAATCTCAAATTTCCCGAATTTCCCATCTGGAGAGAGTTTTTGGGAAAAATAACAGCGGAATCGTGATCAGCGACCCAAAAAACTTATCAGAGGTCATTTTTGCAACAAAATTATAAATTATATAACATGTATAAATTTTCCAAATTTCCCATCTGGAGGGAGTTTTCCAAGAAAACTAGCTGCGTAATCGTGATCAGCGACCCATAAAACGTACTAGGGTTCATTTTCGGTTCCTAATTCATTAATTTTCTAAACTTTTGGATTGTTTTTATAAGAATGCTCTGAGGGGTTGAAACCCCGTTTTGGGGGGGAGGGGGAAAGGTCGACCCCCACGGTCTTGATAGTCATGGATGATCTATGTGGTATTAGGAACAAAATGCAAAAAAAAAATTGAAATTCTAGCTTACTGTATATATTTTTTTTATTATCGCCTTTTTCCCGGCTTATTGCCTTAACTTAGCTTTGCTATTGAGTATTTTTTGATCATTTCACGGAATTAAAATCTGTTTATCTTCTCTAGTTACACAGACACTCCTCGGAAAAGCTAACACTATCGTTGCAAAATACCCATGGATTCTTAAAGGTGTGAGTAATGTTTCCACGAAAATTCAGGAAGTTAAAAACGTTTTCGGAAAAAAATCAGAAGGAAAAGAAAAATCAGACAAATCAGAAGAACGAAGAAGGAGGAAGCGAGGCATAATACACCACGTGGGTGATATTGTGGGGTCTGCATTTAGGCGGTTCATGCACTGGATTTTACATGGTAACTCAGATCACACACTCATTATATCCTTCCAACCTATTCAATCTAAACATATAATAATTCTACTAAATATATAGATTTCCCTGCTGTAGTACTGCCCAATAATATGCGTGTTGTATTTACATATCTATCATTAGATAGATGACCACATAGAAAATTAACACATTTTTTTTACGTTAGGACTAAATATGCTCGACCATCATCATATGGAAATGAAGCGTGATTTAGGTAAGTAGAAATTTCAAGCAATATGCTGGATTGTATGTTTTGGGGAAGTTATAACAAATGCGTGGAATATATGCAGGAAAAAATGTTAATATATGCGCATATGTATGCCTTTATTGAAAATACCTAAAAATTTCCTTAAAATTACTCAAGATATGCACATATTTTCTGAACATATGGATACATAATAGAAAAAGTGAGAATGAGTACGCCCCATTTTTTTTGTTGATTTATGCAAAATCGTTTCACCCTAGAGAAATTATCGAATACAGAAAAGTGATAACTAATTTTTCTGAAGAACAGAATGTATTAAATATAAATAAAATGAAATCAAATTTCATACAATGAAATGCAATATCCAATTTAACCTAGAATTTAACATATAAAATGAGAAAATCAAAATTATTCCGTCACACTAGGGAAGGAATCTATTATTATATGATTTTCAAAATTCTCAGTTAAAAAGGCATGTCTTTTATGAATTCAAATATTTGTATACAGCGAAAAACTGCGTTTTACATTAACAGATGTTATGGGATAATATTCAAATTTGTGCAATACTCCAAATGCTGATCAGAATCGTCTGATATTATTTCACCTAAAAAGATTTTAGATAGGTCTATTAGATATTTACAGCCTGCGTTTTTTCGCATCACTTCCTCTAGTTTTCCGAGAACTCAATTTCTCATAGGTCCTTGCACGTTTTCACAATTCTCTGAAAAGTCTTTTATAATTTCTACGAATTCAACAAGTGTTCTAGACCTTTTCTCTAGGGCTAGTATTGAGTTTGGAATAAAACTGTAATCAGATCTTATTGTTGAGCAACTGTATTTATTTCCAAATAGTTCCTGAGATCTTAAAATACATTGGGAACTATCAACAATGTATAAAATAATTTCTTTCAAATTGTCAAAATATTCCGCATAAAAAATAGCAGCTATCACCTGGTGATAATTGGTTGTGGTGGTGAAGGCATTCCTGTTAATTTATATGTATAAAGTAACACCCTCAATGTGTTAGATGAATACTTTTCTGACATTTGAAATTAATTCATTAACTAAAGGAAATTCGTTTTTTATAGTTTCCGCTACTCCGTTAAGACCATATGCTAAACACGTACATGCATTGAATTTTGATCAACAATTGTCAAATTTTGTCCAACTTTCAACATATAAGATGTTGCATCTGATGAAAAAAATGCAAGAATAGAAGAACGCCAATTTATACAAAGCTTGCATATATATATTCATGGTGCATAAAATCTGCCCCTTAGTTATTACTCTGTAAGAGAAAAACAGAACATCTCCAAATATCTCTGCCTTCTTGTGAAATATTCTATATTCAAGTATAATAACACAGTTTAATATACTCAGTGATTCAAATAAAGTATATTGAACTTACTCAATGATCTAGATTCAGGGCTCATCATTGTAACTTATTTATTACTTCTCTCACTATGCGCAGTACATAGTGGATTTTCGCGGATATTACCGTTTTGATCATTTTGGACATGATGTCTGTGTGTATGTGTGTGAGTATGTGCGAAACCCATTTTGGGATGACTGCGCCATTCCTATTGTCGTATGGATTTGAAATTTCGCAAACCGCTTTAAAGAGCTAAAAGTAGCAACTGTGTCGTTATTGGGCGCGGTAGCCGCGTTTCGTATGGTATTTTTGAAATTTATCTTCAGTTTTTCAATTGAAATTAAAATATTTTGTTCAACCATAGTTATAACCGTGTTATTAATATGTGTCACACGTGAATATTTACCTCGCATAAATGACTGAAATTCTCATTTTAACATTCAAGTGACATCATCGATGTTTAGCCACATTCTATTTTATGGGATTACTCTGGCAAATTTTATGTGAGAGCTGGTGTCAGTATAAAACAAGGTTATATAATGAGATGAATAATTAGAAAATCAACCTAGCAGCAACTGGCAGTATAAAACATATGGTAGTAAAATATATAATGTAGACTGTTTGAATGAAATTTCAATGGAACATAGAGTATAATATAACGTCTTTCATTAGGTGTTTCTATATCATTTCCAGTATATTTTCTGTTCTTATAATCATACAATTGACCCATAGCAGTGCCTGAAAGCTATATTGCTAACCAAAGTGAGGGAAGTCAGTGATCGTTTGATTACAGTTTATTTTTGTAGCTATCACGTCGTTCTGATTAGCTCCGCTCAGTACAATGTTGGAATCGGAAAAGCAATATTGGACATCGCATTTTCGAGTTTTTGTAGAAAATAACAATTATTTAAATGGAGCATTTTTTTTAATGGAAGATATTGGAATTGAAAATATCAAATGATTGCCTAATGTTTTCAAAGATGAAATTCAGTATGTAATTAAGAACTTTTATAATTTCAACTAATACCGAAGGGAAATAAACAGGGTCACTCGCTTCTCGTTCTGGGCCGATCAGAACATTTCTTTTAACACATACAAGGTGTGCCAGGTGTGATAGGAGGAGCAAACACATGGAACGGACGGTAGGAAACAACCTCTAGCTAAATTCGAATACCACACTTATTCAAGAAAGTAATCAAAAGATGATAGATTTTGACATTATTAAGTGATAACAGGTGTAGTAGATTGAAAGGTGAATGTACGTTACATCCTTTCATTATTGAAGAATATAAAATGGAACAATTATTGTCATATTTTTGACAGCTAAAAAAACTGTGATCTAGAACAGCTTTACACTGACATGCATCGCACAAGTCAGAGGGAACAGCTTTGATTTTATAAGGATGAGCAGGGTAGCTGGCATGGCCAAACCTCATGCGAATGATACTTGTAATGAATCGTCTGTTATAATTTAAATTTTCATGCCAGAAGTGGCTGAATGAGAGCATACTTGGTATTATTGTTCTCACAAAAGTTAGACCATCTAGATTTCCACAATTCTTTAAAATAGACTTTGAAGGATACTATCACATTTCAAACATCTAGAGGGTAATTAGACAAACTACCGTTGGATACACTATTCTTGGCTAAGATATCTACAATTCATTGTATTCAATGCCTTAGTCCATATAAATGTTACCTGCTTATTCAAAGAAAGCAAATCTTCATACAAATTTTTGATGGCTACTATAAGATGACAGAGAAAAAGATTAAACTTCACTGGATTGCCTATCGCACTTAAGACTGATTGGGAGTCACTAAGTATTAGAATGGTTTCAGAGTTAGTACTGTAAGCGTACTTTAAGGCTTCGAATATAGCAATGGCTTCTGTTGTCAGGATAGAAAGCTGTTTATTGACTCTAAATTTAGCTTCTACTTTGAATTTTGGTACATAAAAGGCTGCTCCATTGCCAGATGCTGTTTTGGAACCATCTGTATAAATCAACAGAGGATCCGTGTACTCATTAATTATACTTTGTAAAATTATGGGATTAATTGAAGGAAGATCGGTGTAATTCGGCATAATAGTTGGGATTTCTTCAATAAAATTATCAAATGCAACTTCAGAAGTGGAGAAAGTATCGACGTTATTTAATAGATCATAGTGATTTCTGAACGATACGCATAAAGGCGGAGAAGGTTTTGAAACCCAGTATTTATTAGTCACATCAAGAACGTTAAGAATAGACACTTCCTTCAAAAATTGGGAACCATAAAATTTATTTTTGAGCAGAAATTTGGCACTTCAGAATTCTCTTCTGATATAAAGAGGAGGCTCGAGCGCTTCAACTAAAATACCTTCAACCGGTGTGGATCTCATGACACCAAGACATACCCTAAGAGCTTTGTATTATATGCGATCTATTTCGATACTTTATTGAGAATATTGATTAACTTGGATGTAGTTAAATCATAAGTTTTACATATGATGTATACACAAAAATCATCAGCATATTGGATTAAAAATGTCAACTGCAAACTTCAATTTTTGTATGAAATAGAAATGAACAAAAACATAAATTTCTCAGATATGCACATTAGGGTTCAGATGAAAAATCATTACATCATGACTTACTTATGAAGTTTCATCTCAAGGATATCTTCACTTTAATTCAGTTTCCACAACAAGTTATAAAAAGTTTCATGAAAAGCCTTACAGATAGCTTCATTTATGAATAATATAAATGGTAATACAGATAATTCCATAACATTATCATACATTCCGGAAACCTCAGACAAAATCAAGAAAGTATGACGTAAATGTTGCACATACACCTACTAAGTGTAAATTTTTTTCACATTCAAAAAAAGATCGACAAACCCACACAGTATATACATTCAATTGCTCAGATTGAGATGGGTCTTATACAAGAATCTCTCACAATATTTCCAAACAAGAATGTATGGTCATAAGTATAGTACTTAAAGAAAAAGTTTCGAAACTCCTACCGCCCTTGCTAAACACTGTTTTGATTATAACCATCAGTACGTTTACAAAAATTTGAAACTTTTACCTGAAGGAACCAATTATTGTGAGAGATATCTTGAAGATGACTCACATCTGTAAATCATAGAATGGATGTTTTGATCATTGAGTCTTATTTATATCAATTTAAATTAAATATTATCATTATTATTCTTTCTTGTATGTTATTTATCGATTTTACTGCTCTGCTCTGTTGTAGGTTCCTCCCCAAACTATGATGTATATTGAAATTGACCAGACTAGTGCATAATAAATCATTATAAGTTGGCGTTCATTTAATACGCATAATTTATAGAATAAATAAATAAAATACCTAGTTTTTTTATTGATTAGTTTGATATGCTCAATCCACTTCAAGTGCTGCAAGATTTTACTCTCTTCAATATAGTAAAGTCGCAAATTATCCTAGAGCAGCAAATATTACGTATTTTTACAGTACATTTTTCTGGTGAATTTGAAACTTCTAGCTGAAGGAACCAATTATTATGAGAGATATCTTGAAGATGACTTACATCTGTAAATCATAGAATGGACGTTTATTCATTGAGTCTTATTTATACCAATTTAAATTAAATATTATCATTATTATTCTTTTTTGTATGTTATTTGTCGATTTTACTGCTCTATTGTAGGTTCCTCCCTAAACTATGATGTATATTGAAATTGACCAGACTAGTGCATAATAAATCATTATAACTTGGCGTTCATTTAATACGCATAATTTATAGAATAAATAAATAAAATACCTAGTTTTTTTATTGATTAGTTTGATATGCTCAATCCACTTCAAGTGCTGCAAGATTTTACTCTCTTCAATATAGTAAAGTCGCAAATTATCCTAGAGCAGCAAATATTACGTATTTTTACAGTACATTTTTCTGGTGAATTTGAAACTTCTAGCTGAAGGAACCAATTATTATGAGAGATATCTTGAAGATGACTTACATCTGTAAATCATAGAATGGACGTTTATTCATTGAGTCTTATTTATACCAATTTAAATTAAATATTATCATTATTATTCTTTTTTGTATGTTATTTGTCGATTTTACTGCTCTATTGTAGGTTCCTCCCCAAACTATGATGTATATTGAAATTGACCAGACTAGTGCATAATAAATCATTATAAGTTGGCGTTCATTTAATACGCATAATTTATAGAATAAATAAATAAAATACCTAGTTTTTTTATTGATTAGTTTGATATGCTCAATCCACTTCAAGTGCTGCAAGATTTTACTCTCTTCAATATAGTAAAGTCGCAAATTATCCTAGAGCAGCAAATATTACGTATTTTTACAGTACATTTTTCTGGTGAATTTGAAACTTCTAGCTGAAGGAACCAATTATTATGAGAGATATCTTGAAGATGACTTACATCTGTAAATCATAGAATGGACGTTTATTCATTGAGTCTTATTTATACCAATTTAAATTAAATATTATCATTATTATTCTTTTTTGTATGTTATTTGTCGATTTTACTGCTCTATTGTAGGTTCCTCCCCAAACTATGATGTATATTGAAATTGACCAGACTAGTGCATAATAAATCATTATAACTTGGCGTTCATTTAATACGCACAATCTATATAATAAATAAATAAAATACCTAGTTTTTTTATTGATTAGTTTGATATGCTCAATCCACTTCAAGTTATTGTATCTGCAAGATTTTACTCTCTTCAATATAGTAAAGTCGCAAATTATCCTAGAGCAGCAAATATAACGTATTTTTACAGTACATTTTTCTGGTGAGTTATTAGCGAGAAAGAAATTCGAACGCACGTTGTATATATGATCTCTTAGTACATGCGCGAACTTGCGCTAGTAAAATTTGAGTTTCAAAGTCGAAAAAAAACATCTAAAATGATGTCTCATAATTGGAGATTTTAACCTCCGACTCAAAAAAGTGTCTTCTTTAAAATGCACCATGGGCAGAAACAAAAATATCGCATAGCTCAAAATCTATCAGGTAAAATAAAATTTATTCTTATGAAGAAAGATTCATCCGAATAACTGTTATAGCTTCCGAGAAAATCGATTTATAAAATGGTCAAAAAAATTAAAATGACCAAAAACTGGTCATCAACTAGCTACAAGTGACTGATCGATATAACCAAAGGTAGGTCTTTTCATTACAAACAATTTTAGTCCAAGTACGACCCTCTAAGCTTTGTACTTGCAGAGATATTCAAGGTTTCGTAGTTGCCACCTAACCTCACTTTTAACGAAAACGTTCGATTTATTTTTTCCAAAGAAAAACATGAATCAAGCTCAATCATGAGCAACTTTTTTCATAGGTTTCATTATTCTATCTCATAATGCGAGTGAGAAAAAGAATTTCAAAGTTGTGACTCGTTTTGGGCCCTAGGGCCCGTCAAACTCTCTTTGCGCATGCGCAGTTGGTGTAGGGTTATTTATTTTGATAATATCTATAACTTTTATCCTAAACTTTTATCGATCCGACGTCATCTATAAAACTTAGTTCTGAAAAACTGATTTTAAAAACAGTTTTTCATAACTGGGGGGGAGGGGGACCCCAGTCCCCCCTCAAAATATGTGGGTCTTTTTTGGCTTCCCAATATCTGATAAATCGACCCTCAGATCTTAAATGACGGGAAAACAATTTTTTTCTCCTCCTACAACTGGACTACTGAAGGAACCAATTATTATGAAAGATATCTTGGAAATGACATAAAGCGTGACTCTGAGTTTGTAAATCATAGAACGAACGTTTTAATCAAACGAGTCATATTAATACCAATTCAAATGATAAAACTCTTGCAAATTCCTACGTAAGTTTTCATAATCTTGAAAGTATATTTTAGGTAGAAAGCTAAAAGAATCAATATTTCTTGATAAGGTCTGACAACCTTCTCCTATTACCTCATGAATCTTTAGCATCTGGTTTGAAAGTGGATACTTGAGTGTGCCTATTAGAGTTCCATTCTGTCAGTCTTTTTCTCACATTACAGGAGATGACTTTAATTACTATAGAAAAATTGCTTTGCAGCGGTTTTTTGATACATATTCATATATTTGGAGCATTAATGTGTTACAATTCCGATTACTCGTAATTCTGTTCGTATCGGCGACGTAGGTATTTTTAATTGAAATTATTCCGATAAGAACGCTTTGTACTTGATAGATACAATTAGTTTTAAGAAATCCCGTTCCAGTGATTATTGTTGATACGTCTTCTCATGATGGTCGTGAGAGCGAAACATACGTAAAGACGAAAATTGTGAGAATATGTGTTAGTGAGACCTATTTCCCAAGAATTTATATAATTCATACCTGGGTCAAAAATTGTTATTAATAAATTATAGACGTTTGTTTCCATAGACTCCTAATAGTTTCAAATTAGTTCATTTTTTCATTGTAGCGAAAAATTTATAACAACCGATTTCATTCTAAATTCTAATATCTCTCATCAAAAATATAATACACCATTTGAAAAATTGTCATGTTGTTCGAAAACTCAAAAACGCAAGATTCAATATCGGTTTTTCATTGTATTCTGCGAAAAAAAACCGCTAGGCTGCTAATTTGAACGAGGTCGTAGTCGTTATTACAAAAATAAAGAAGTCACCAGTGATGCGCACTCAATATGAATCATCCTGTATATTGTTTTAACATTCAAAATATGACCACTGGCCAGTTGAGACTTGATTTAAGCTGTGCATGAGTATTTTATTCATCCATTTGATATGGCTGACCAATTGGAACTGAATCAAAAAGTTACATGTAAATCATCATTGCATAGTATGAACAACGATGATTTAATATTTTCATTTGTTACAGTTAATTCTGAGCCTACATATACTGGGAAGAAGAAGTATGAGAACATCAACATAATGTCACTGGAAGAAAAGAACGATGTTCAACCGTTACACGACCTTCTCAAAGAATTTAGCAATGAAAAATTACCTGCTATGAAGGTACGTATAAGCAGACATGATCGACTTTCTCGGTCGTATTCTTAAAACACATTACAATGCGTCGGTCTACATTCTGCAGGCTGGGAGATGATTGGCAAATGAGGCGAGAATAGGGTATCCATCTCCATAAATCAGTTTCCTTCCAATGACCAAAATGTGGCTTGAGTTACCATGTCTGTGGAGTTAGCACTTCTATTTACGATTTTTAAATTTCAGTTATTGTAGAAATTTTGCTCCTCAAGGTTAATAGTGACAGCATGACGATGAAGTCACTGATCAACAATCTTCAGCAGACGTAAAGAATCGACGGGGAAACAGTTGGAAAAAGCACCTTCAGGTGGTGGCCCCGAAAAATACAAAGTAAAATATGAACATGTTGCGTGTTAGAATCGATAGACAAAGTTCTGGTTGTCCAGTTTGAATATTGACAACACGTATATAAGTTCCAGATAGCTGTTTCGCTTTTCTCATTAGATCATTAGTAGAACGAGCCTGACGATGAAGTGACTGATTGATCATCTCCGGCACAGGTATACTACCACTTCCGAAAATGTTTTAAGAACCTATATGTTCTAACACCATCTGGCGGACAACAGATGTATAACTGAGAATAATATTCCTAATGATACAGTTTGAAATACTCCGCCAGGTGAGATGGCCCCGAAACGATGCAAAGTGAAATACAAACACATTTCGTGTTTGAACAATAACAACATATCCATCAGTTCCAGACACTTGTTTCGCTCTTACTATAACCTCATAATGGGAGGAAATCAATCAAGGAAACGAGCCGAACGATGAGAAGAGGGAAACAGCCTTCTGGAACTAATAGGTTTGTTCTCCCTGGTCAATCTGGAGAACCAAAACTTTGTCTATTTATCCCCACACGAAATCTGTTTGTATTTCACTTAGCATTCAGCTTTTGTATTGAATATCCCTTTTCGTTGCAAATTGGTTGTGTTATGAAAATACTTGTGACAATTCAATTTCTTTTTCAACGGCTATTAATGCGAAGTTATCAGCTACGTTTGGATTGATTACTATAATAATTGTGACTTTTTTGTTGCAAATTGATTGTAGAATCATTAAATGTTTTTATCAACTGCTGGCAACTCCAATTCCGCAGTGAAGTAGATTTCACCACAGGGGAAAATATTGTTATTTGAAAGTTGAATATTGAATTAATTGTAGCTTTTTTTATGCAAATCAGTTTTGCAGTAAGCTGATCAGTTTTTTCTTGAGCTCCGGTAATGTAAAATTTAATGGATTTGACATTGTCACTCAAGAAACAAATATTTTTGAGGCTTGAGGTAGAGCTATCATGCTTTCATTCTTCAGTAAGTTCCTAATAAGTTGATATAGAACATCAAATGTGTTCATTCATGAAATATCAACATAATTCAAGACAAAATAGAAATAAGCGTATGAATTTCTTGTGTGCCTTCATCCGGTGTACCAGAGAACATTGATTCACTTGAGCACTACAGAGCTGCAGCTTTGAGAAGAAGGAGCTGGTGTGAGATTCACGATTATTCTCAGGAAAGGGTAGAACATGTTTCTTCGAGCCATAACGTTACCTCAGATATGGCTTGGTTCATGGAAAATTTCTCAATTAGAATGAATTTGTGACAGTAATTTGAGTAAAAATAAAATATTTTTATTGAGGTCTTTCTTTTTCATGTTTACTCATGAAGCTTTTTTTAGTTCGAGATTAGTTGCAAATGGGTTGAATTATTCTTGGGAGTTCTTCATCACTCCTTTTTCGTGTTTGGTTCTCCCTCTAGTCTTCCCAAGAGGATAAAATGAATCTCCAGCCTTTTTTCAATCTTGATTGATTGTTAATTCGCAAAATCTGGGTTAATAGTATGTCAAATTAAATGAATATTTTCGTATAAATAGTTCATTGTAACCAAAATTCTCTAAGAATTTGAGTTTTTAATCAAGGGTTCTCTCGTTATGAAAAACAGGATGTAAGATGAAAGATTTCACATTGATAGAAGCATAAATCTGGAATTAAAAATTGTGTCAACGTGACCGTCACGATTCTTTTAAATTGTTTAAATCATATAATCACGTTTACCACTCAAAAAAAAGTTCATTACACATTAATCATAGAAGATATCACATTATTCAATCCAACCCAATCATTAGCAATAAAAAAGAGCCTTGAGAAGGTTATTTTGAGATTTCTTAAGTATTATGAAATAGTAAGAAAAATTGTATTTGGTGAAGGTGTTGTTTCAATTATTGTCTGCAAATGTAATTCATGACATAATCTTCTGGAATACATTTATTTCCACCCTATCAGGATGAAGTTCCGTTGATAAAGAAGAGTCATTGTTGATTGGGAGAAACAGTTTATTGTTTTTGGGCTAACAAAACTGTTTTGGTATTCTTTGGAGTATTTTCTCATCATAACTATTTATGAATTTCAAGATGAACGCGTTGGAAAATTAAATAATTTCCAACAAGTTACCTTCATGAATAATCGTATGTCGATGAGTAATAATTGCGAAATTAAAAGGGGCGGTATCCTGGTTTCTGAGGAAGAGAAAATCATTTTAGAAGTGAGGCGTCAAAAACACTAAGGCAATGACGAATTCAAAATGAGCTTGGCCTTACTAAGAGTTTACTCCCAATTGAAGCGGTTGACATCTGATAATTGCAACAAAAAAGAGACTGAAACAATATTTAAATTGCAAAAATCAATTTTTAAGTCGTAATGCTAGAGCGGAACTTTCAGTTTTCCCAGGTACTCGAGTTACCGTTCTCCAGGACGGCATAATGAAAATTTTAACAACCTGTGTTCATTATTATGTATAAATTAAATTTTCTCACCCTGTATGAAAGACATTATCATTTATGGTTTGCCCTCTTATACTCTTTTGGAGTAGATTCTTGTCAAGTAGTCAGGTTTTCTATAAAGCAATTAATTTTAGAAAAATTAAATAAAAACCTTCATTTTCTTTGACTTCATTTTCCTTCAAAAGTATCAGCTATCATTTTTTGAATTCTCTATCGTACCACCGTCTTAGTTTTTCCTGTATGTATTTTCGGAGCTAGAACGACTCAAAGTGATCACTTTTTCAAAAATACACACGCTCAAAAAAATACTCGTCATTTTCTGATTCTCGCCAATTTCAATGAGGGTTGGGAACACATCAAAAGGAAGATGTCTACAAAATTTCATCTGAATTAATAAATTCTTTCGACAGTTATCGTGTATGAAAGGGAAATGTTGAAAAATTGCACATTTGACGTAATAACTCTAAAACAAAAAATCGGATCGTCAGAAACAGATGACCGTCGGCTGCATTCAAGTACTTAAAAACGTGCCAAATCTCAAATTTTCACTTCAAGCAGAATGATTAGCGTTAAAAATACGTTCCGAAACACGTCGGCGGCAATGTTTGTAAAAAGGCAAGTTAAATAAAAGCCTGTAGTGATATTGTTATATTGCCATGTTGGAATTGTAATATATTTCACAACTCTGTTTTATACCGACACTTACTGTCAGGCTGACTTTCAAAACTTGTTTTAAACTGATATTTGTCAGATGAACTATCAAAATTTTGTCACAGAGTAAAGACATAACATAGACAGTGACGTCATATCAATAAATGCGAAGGAAGCGTTTATACCCTTCAAACACGCAAATCCTGTTGTAAAAATATTACACCTTTTGAACAAAATCTAGTTGATGAAGGAGTTGAAATTATATAGTCCGTTTATCCATGTTCAAATTGTGATATAACTTCTTCATCCACTGCAGCGATTTAGTGCGCCTGTGCGACTGAACCTCAAAAGTTAGTAGTAGTTAACTTGAATCCGTAAGATGTTGCTAAAACGACGTCATTACCGATTAAATAACATGTATGTTCTACATTGACGTACCGGACCTTCATGTTTTCTATAGATTTAGTAAACAAAAGAGCAAACCCCCGACAAAGCTCTGCTCCATCACTTTTTACTTGGAAGTTGTAGCGACTTGTATTGTGTCAACCGATCTCCCAACGTCTCTCATTGTTTCCTTTTATTTTTGTCATTGTTGCGTAGTACAACGAGCCATTAAAATTTTCCGCCAAGTACGGTTGGACTTGCTTATTACGAAGATTCCATTCTATCTGTTGTTACCTTTATTATCTTCGATAGTTGTCAAACTGTGGAGTGTCAGCATTGAAATAACGCAGAAAATCGCTTTCTCGTAGGAAATGGTTGGTTGAAAAGGTATTAGAAGATTCTGCAAGTTTTTGCTCAGTATATAGAAAGAGCTATGTATAAGCAATTATTTATCACCTATTATCCCTCATCGATTTAATCGACCCTGTCTGTTTAGATATTCATACCATTGTCGTACTTGAACCAGATTTATGAAAGCTCCTCTTTATTCAATGAAATCATAGACAATATAGAAAGAATGAAAATTCAAAGCTGATTTATTGTGCACATTTTACTGACATTAAGAACTATTATTATAATATTTTGTTATCATCAAATTTAAAAGCTCCGTGTTTTTGTTAGTAGACAATCAACAGAGTTTTGTGTCTAATATTGTAGCAAGAAAGTTATTCTACAAATTCAGTTGTTATTGAGACCAACATGTACGGAAATTCATCCAGTACTAATCTGCATTTGCTGAGCCATCAGGAATACTAAAATCGAATATGTGTGGAAAATATATTAGAAGATAGTAATGTTTTCACAAAAATTCAATTTCTCTCTGTTATAATTTAGTATATTTCAGATGCTCACAATTATATCATAATAAAAAAAGTCTATTTGAAAGTGTAACAATTCTTGATTTTATCGCTATTCTCCATTTAATTCAATTAAAATTATAATTGTTTGAATATTACATTAAATCAAACAATAGATCGTTTATGTGGGATTTTTCATTCCAATTTTATCTTGAATGTTGATTAAAATTTCAATAGGATTCAAAAAGGCCCAAAGTGACAAACGAAATATTCTTAGCGAGCCATTGTAACTCAGAACAAGTACAATGAAGAGTGTTTTCTATGGTTGTTTAGCTCTTATTTCTACATTTGTTGTTATTAGTGCTGCAAAATTGGGAAATAGTGAGTCCTAGATTTAATCATTAACTGCTGCAATGAAGAAATTTTGTGAATTAAATTCTGTTGTGAAGCACAATTTTTTTTCGAAATATCTGGTAGATACTCAACTAGAACTAACTAGAATAATGCGGTTTTTCAGAGTCACCTAAAACTTGCTCGACATCATAATTTAGCTCAGCAAACAAGAGAAAAAGATTATGTGCGAGTGGCGATGATGAAGCTATGATGAACATCTTCAACACTGTATTTTTCTTTCTTTATTTCTCCTGAACACTTCAAAATTGGAGAATAATTTTGATAAATTTACAACATTTGTAACAGCCAAATGATCAATACTGCCTTGTAGCTCTTAAGAAATTCAGCCGCATTATGGCTATGATTGTACGCCGAGGCCGCTTTTGACGATATGCCAACAGCAGGTAGAAAAGCGTCTCAGGCGCCTTTTGACAGAACGTGCAGCTGACATCAGGATCCTGCATAGCCATCACGTTGCTGCGATAGACCAAGGTGTTGATCACGCCATCTTGGCAAGCTGCAGTAAATTCTTTGATCTCGAATGTAAGCCCTTTAGCTTAGTAGCCGAAGGTCAACCTGGTTGACAACCAAAACATTTCGATGTTTCTTCCGCAGGTTTAACATTGTACCAAAATGTATATTATATCACTAGATAGCGACTGAACCGTTTCTGATTGGTCGAAAGTAGTGATAGAATATACATTCTGACACTATATGTTTGAATGATATTCTAATAATGAGATACTTTAATAATGAATTAGTAATATTCTGGCAAGTAAAAAATAACTTTTTTTGAAATTTCTGAAATCTTATTAGAGAAAGTATAGTCTACTAACTCATGTGGAGTATAAGCCATTCCAAACTCCTAGAATATACCATTTTCTCATTATTGTTGTACCTATACATATTGAGTCGAATCGAGCGGTGCGCAGTATTAATGTGAGAGTGAGAGAGCAACACGCATTATATTGTTGAGATAAATAGAAGAAGAACTTGTTTTGCGATAGGGAAAGGGGAGTGGGTTGCTATTCCGCAATCTGTTGTTGTTTATCAACTGTAATTTCATAAAAGAGTGACTGTAACATATTTTGTTCAATATCAAATAGCAACTGCTATTTTGTACCTCTCATTAGAAACAGTAAGTTTGAGATGTGAGATAGGTATAGCAGAAATAACACTCGGTATTATGATTATGGTATTTCTATTTAGAAATAACAGTTTTGCCCATCTCTAATAAAAATACTGGTCTGTGTCGTTAGTTAAGGGGTAGCTTAATAAGTAGTTGAAATCATGAACTTTCAATTCTCTATCTAAAAAGTGAAGTAAATTAATTTTTCCTCAATAATAATTTTTGCAACATGATAACAAGATATTGAGAGGACAAGTCAAACAATACAGAAGAAATTTAAAATAAAATACAAAGACAAAATCTCATTAACCGTGTATGATTCACATCGCACTATCAATACTATCATATGGAATATTTTGTTTTTAAATTGAAAGAAATTCTTCATACATTGAATATCAATTGGCAAATTGTTGAAAAATTTGGTGTACATATAGGGACAATTTTTTTCTTTCAGTGCAAGCGTGTGTGCTGAGATGGAACAGGGTGTTCCATCTCAGACGAGCCACCCCGTATATTTCTTATCCCATAGTGAGTGGAAAAATCTCCCGAAACATGTCGAATGATTTGGTTTGGGGGACATCTTTTGACGTATATTTGAGGCTTGAACGAGCAACCCCCTAATAGGGGCCGCTTCAACCCCTCAAAATTGAATAGGGGAGAGTGGTTGAGTGATACGTCATTTGAAAGGTCTTGGAAGCCTCTTTACAACGGTGTATGAAAAACGTAAATTTGATGAACCGTTTTCGCCAAAAATTAATTTTTTTTGCTCGAATGCGTCACCTTGAATATTTTGGTTATTTATACAATGTACAAGCTCATTTCTATTAAGCTTTTTTAAAAACTTAAACAATCTTCAAAAAATCACATCCGTAAAAAAATTGAATTGTGTTGTCATGCTTACAATGCAAAAAATTAAATCTGCGTGTTAAATCAAATGTTCAAATTGTCCTCCATTGACTTCTATACAATAATACAATCTTGACTGAAAACCGTCTCTAACATCGTTCAGCATAATTGGAGTTATTTGACGACACTCATTTACAATTCGTTGGCGTAGTTCGTCCAAACTTTCAGGCTGAGTCACAAAAATCTTGGACTTAAGATGTCCCCACAAGAAGCAGTCCAGAGGGTTCAGGTCAGGAGATCGGGCAGGCCATTCCATAGGACCTCTTCTTCCGATCCAACGACCGGGGTATTGCAAATTGAGGTATTGGCGAACTGGTGCGGCGTAGTGAGGAGGAGCTCCGTCTTGTTGGAAATGCAATAGTTGTTCAAGTAGTAGAGGATCGTTTTCTAATTGTTCAGTTATTAACGGATCAATCACATTTTCCAACATTTCAAGATAAATTTCGCCATTTAAATTACCAGGAATAAACAGAGCTCCAATTAGGTGGTCTCCCAAAATTCCTACCCAAACGTGTAGCTTCTCCCGATGACGAGTGTGAGCTTCTCGAAATACATGAGGATTTGTATCGCTCCAAATTCTACAGTTATGCCCGTTAACCTATCCATTAAGTAAAAAAGTGCATTCGTCAGAAAAGCAAACGTTGTACCAGAAATTTGGGTTATTGTTGATACGCTCGATCATAATTTCGCAAAACTCTTGCCTTCGATCCCAATCATCATCATTTAATTCCTGAATTAATTTAATTTTGTACGGATGGAATTTGTGCTTATGAAAAAATTCTGAAAACTTTAGATTGGCTAATACCGGAAGCTGCAGAAAGTTATCGTACATATTGCTTGTTTGGCATAAGTTGGACATGTCCCAATACCGCCACAGCTGCTCCTTCATCATCAACAATTCCAATGGGTATCCTTTTTTTATCCATTACTGAACCCGTCTCCACAAATTTTGAAATCAATTTCATTACGTACTTATGGCGAACGCTACGTTCAGGATGGTTTTTGTTAAATATCCTTGCAGCCGCTCGGGCATAATTTTGATTTTGGTAATAAAGGCTAACCAGCTCAACACGTTCTTGCAATGTGTACACCATATTTTTTGAAATTTTAAACAAATCAGCAAAGTAGTAACTCAACAGATTGATTAAAATCCTGAAATGATCGAAGAAACGTTAAAACCAGATAAACACCTTCTAAAAACAAAAAATGAAGACAACATAAGGAAATGTTTTTCTGTTTTTTTATTTATTACTTTGAGAGAATGTATTATTGTATGGAAGTCAATGGAGGACAATTTGAACATTTGATTTAAACACGCAGATTTAATTTTTTCCAACGTAAACATGACAACACCATTCAATTTTTTTACAAATGTGATTTTTCGAAGATTGTTCAACTTTGTAAAGAAGGCTTAATAAAAATGAGCTTGTACATTGTACAAATAACCAAAATATTCAAGGTGGCGCATTCGAGCAACAAAATTAATTTTTGGCGAAAACGGTTAATCACATTTACGTTTTTCATACACCGTTCTAAAGAGGCTTCCAAGACCTTTCAAATGACGTATCACTCAACACCTCTCGTCTATTCAATTTTGAGGGGTTGAAGCGCCCCCTATTAGGGGGTTGCTCGTTCAAGCCTCAAATATACGTCAAAAAATGTCCCCCAAACAAAATCATTCGACATGTTTCGGGAGATTTTTCCACTTACTATGGGATAAGAAATATACGGGGTGGCTCGTCTGAGATGGAACACCTTGTATTTATACAATATACGTGTATCAAAATGATGAAACTAAACCCTTTCATTATTTTTAAGAAATTGTAGCAAAACATTTGGAGGTCGTTAGGTTCTAAACGACGGGTATTGCAAAGACATTTTCACTTGAATTAAGATTTCTCCAAATCCGACGTTATGTTGGATTCTACATCGAAAAAATCTCTAAACCTCACTTATTTTGTAACAAATAATGAAAAATAACAATGTTCCCGATGAGTTGGTGTAAAAAAATGATTTAATTGAGGCAATAAAATATGAAATGTTACGTGTATATGAAATGTTACGTGTTTTGTAATCGGAAGATTTTTTGGAATTTGCAAAGAATCTTCTATGTTTGAAAGTCAGAAGAAAGGATTAATAAATATATATCCCAATAACATTTATCAAGTTGTTTCTCTTGAATGAACTTCTGCAACTTTGTTTATACCCTTATCCAAAGCCTGCCTGAACATCATCTCAACCTGGTAGCTGTTACCCTAAAAATTACCCCAAAACTCAACTGAGATTGCAAGTTAGCATAATAAAAAACTTTCAATGTATTTTCCTCAAGCTGTCATTTCATGACACGTAAGCTATAAATGATAGAACTCAGTCATTCACATCGTTGTTCTATTTCTTTAAACCAGTAGAGGTTTTTATCTATATTTATTCCAAGACATTTCGAATAATCCATCATTTCCAAAATGTAATTATTTAAATTTAGAGTTTCTGTTATTTGCAGTCTACTATGGCTTGACGTAAAGATGATGCAGTTTGTCTTACTTTTGTTAAATGTGAGTTTGTTATTCATACACCAACGTTCAATCTTTGGAAGCGCGGAGGTAATTTCAGTTTCGAGAAGGGCAAGGTAATTTGCAGATACTTTAATGTTACTATCATCTGCATAATTGATGAGTCACTTTTTAGCTGTAGAAATAACTTCAGGTATATCATTAATATAGATTAGGAATAAAAGTGGACATATGAAATTTTATTCACTCACTGGAATTTTCACTCTCTGCGTTATATAATCTAAATAGCTTTCCATCAAGGCTAATTGTTTACCTCTGACTCCGTATTTCTCCAGTTTTGCAGGAAGGATCTTATAATTACCCGTGTGAAAAGTCTTAAAGAGCTCAAAAAATAGTTCGCATAGGATTTCTTGATTTTCCAAGGATTGCTGTTTCCGAATTATGTTCCTTAAGAAAATCATGCTGATTGTTATTGAACATCTTGTATTTTGTGAAGAAATCCACCAATCTATTGCATAGTAGCTACTCATACAATTTGGAGAATGAAGAAAGCAGACTGATTTACAGAGAGTGAGGAAATACTCCACATCTGAAAGAACTGCTCAAGATGTAGCATAACGGACTCAATATATTCATAATAGTCTCCGATAAAATTGATAGAGGTATTTCATCATAGCCGGAGTTAGTTTTATTTTTTGAAAGACTAGAAGCTTCAATTGTCTCTTCCTCTGTTACTTCGAATAAGAAGTGCTATTAGTAATTTGCCCTCAGAACTTGAAGAAAAATTCTTCGATAGTACAGAGCCAATGTTGACAAAATGAGAATTGGAATTTTCTTTTGTAGATTGAGATTTCTTAGTACAATGTGAGGTTAACTTATTTGTCATGCAGTTGTCACATACCCAAAATTTGTATTTCCCGGTTCTTTCAGCAGTTCAAGCCTTTCAATTGTTGAATTTACACATGCACTATGATCATGTTTTTCACTGTCTCACATGTCCCATCGCAAATAATCATCATACCGATTGATGATTTTGGCGCATTGCTACACGACAACGCCAACAAATTACAAGCATTTCATCATCTCTAGTTGAATAGAAATACTTTTCTAATATTCCGCATAGCTGGTTAATTCACAATTAGTTCAATTCATATTGGTGAAAAATTATATTTCATCAATTTTTGTTACATGTACAGATTTAGTTTGCTACGCAGTTATTTCTCTCAATACAATATTGCTGCACATAATAGCTATTTGTGTATTAAGAGCGCAAAGTGATATATTGTCGCTCGACAAAGAGAGTTACCGCGCGACGCAAAGCGGAGCGCGGTAATCTTTGGAGAGCGACAATGACACTTTGTGCTCGAAATACACACAAGATTTTTTCTACAAACGCAGTTTTCAGAAAAAAAAAAAGAAAAAACACCAGATGCTTTATTCAACAAAAGTACATCAAGTACAGTTTATAAATTCCTGATTATTGTTGATTTAATTTATCATTGACTATACTAAAATTGAATGTACAATTGTGACACTCTTTTATTATTATTCCTGAACCTGATGGACGATCAGTAGATTTATCTAACATTAATTCCCCCGAATATTGGAAATCTACAGAACGAGATGTAGATGGTCTTGAGAATATTCTCTTGGTAGTTTCAATCTTATTGTTGATTGAATCATCTATGTAGCCTTCTGCTACATTGTTACTTTTCCATCCACCATGTTTTTTGAGTTGTATTAGGTCACCTCCACCATTCACCAATAAAGAAGCAGAGGTTCGTCGGAGACAGTGTCCAGTATATAAATTATGCTCGGGCAATTTCAAATATTCAGCAATGTCACTGGGAGTCTTGCCGATTGTATTCATACCCACAACTTGTTTCATACATCTACCTTTTTCATAACGTAAAAATAGACGTTGGACAGTATGGTTATTCAGACAATGTTTTCTGAGTGCAATATATTTTTTACAAATTGAAAGATAATCAACTGAATTCTCTTCATTATGACCAACAATCGTAAAAACACGGCTTATTCTCGTTTTTGAATCGGGAATTCGGACTATTAAAATAGAATCCTTATCTTCTATGTCACCAATCTCCATTTTGACCAACTCATCGCGCCTGCAGGCACCAGCAATACCCATAATTAGAATAACCTATAAAAAAAACTGCAATTAATAGCTATTCCAAATGTCTATGCTAACCAAATTGCACTAAATTCAAAAAAATACTAACCGCTTCTCAAACTACTAAGAGCATGAAATATTAAAATTTACCTTTTTTAGTAGATATTCTTCATCGGGCGCTTCTTGTAAAAATTTGTGAATATCTTCAGTGGTGAATGTTTTGGATTTTTTCGCTTTATATCCAACAGACTGTTTCTTCAGAAATGCGATAAGTTTAGGATACTTATTGATTTCGATGTTATTTTTAACATTCAAGCATGTCCGTATCATCGAATACGTAGACCAAAGAGTTGATGACTTACAAATCAATGATTTTTCTCCAAAATAAGCCAGTAATACGTTTTCTGAATACTTATTCACCTTCTTCGACTGGCACCACGTCATGAATTTACCGTATTGTAATTCATATTTCTTCCTTGATTTCTCTGGTAGGAGATTCAAAGTAACAATTTTAGCACTTTCTGCTACATCAGGAGGAGTGTTTGATAATTCACTGTCACTATCATCAATCATCATGCAGAAATACGTTGGAGAAGCGAGCGTTTTCCAAATATTTCCGCTTTAGAGCGCAAATGCTGTCACAAAATGACATTTCACGGAAAACGTCAACTTTGCGTTGAAATCTGAAAGCGTCAAAGGCTACTTTGTTAAGCGTTTGTAGAAAAATATCATTTTAAGACTTAACATAGTACACCCCTGTTTGAGTTACTACTTATTTTATGATTGGAAAATATTTTCGCAATTATTCGCTTCGGGGTAATTTCAGAAAAATACCTGGGTTGTCTCGAAGACGCTAGAAAAACTACACATTTTATTGGTTGAGAAATTTAGTGGTAGCTTTTCTTTTCAATTCATTACAACTTAGGGATTAATTATTCATATTTCATAATATACTATGATAGACTAGGGATCTGTGTGAATCAAATATGTTGGAAAGAAATTTTTTTTCTCTAGCTGATCATGGGCTTCGTGTAGACCCAAAACCAGAGCCATTGAAATATGAATCGCGAGAAGACGGAGCAACAATGGTGAGGAGGAAAAGAAGCTTGTTCCAAGCTGCGGGGATATTCCTACATATGATTGGCGCAGTCGCAGATTCATTTTACAGTCTTATTCCTGGTAAGTTTAATCGAATTGTTTTCTACCATATCGTCGTTCTGATGAAGACATAATTTATTAGAATTGAGTTTATTTTAAATTTGTATTTCGGCCAAACGTATTTATATGAAAAAGTTACGTTGATCAAGATTATCCCGCCGCCAAGTTTGTAGCTTAGCTATGAATCGAAGGCCCTGGAGAAAAAATGTTGGAAAGGAAAATAGATGGAATAGCTATACTTTTCTATAACCCAGGTTTGTCCCAGGTTTTCTGATTACTAGGGAGGGGTCGATACTTCTCATCCCTCCACCACTATCATATGGAGAGGAGTACGGTTTAGTATTACTTATACAGTGGTCTCCTGCTATGCATACGTCTAGAAAGGCTGTTTTTTCTTTGGAAACTTAAATTGGTTCTGCTGCAGAATATGTGATTGGTTTCTCCTTTGCCATGTACCAGCATTCACTTCATGATACTTGGGGTAGTTCCCCAGTTCTTTCTTGTTCAGTTTCTGCACACCATTAGAGCTTTTGAGGCTCTAATGGTTACTCATGTTTTTTACTTGTTCCAGAGGGGTTATAACCATAAGAATCACCATACGGATTTTTTTTTGGAAAAGCAATTTATTAAATTCAGATTCATCTCCAGCTGAGGGTGAGCCCTTGTTCAGATTATTATCCCCAAATCGTTTATACGAGGGCAATATGAAAAGTTCCTGAAAAATGGAACAGATGGCGCCACAACTGAAAATCCCACGTGAAATATGTACCATCATTAACTAGGACGCATTAAAATTTTCAGACTATTCCAGTCTATAAGCTGGGGATTTTGGCCGACTTTCTAAAAATGACCAAGAGGTCGTATCAAAAAAATTCTTATTGCATAATGTTCTGTGGCCAATTTGAATCATTCGTAAGGGTTGTACTGAGTGGACACGGCTTCCCATTGACCCCTAAACGATAAATTAACTCTATTTTCACCCTCTGTTTTGAAATAAATCCGAATTTATTTAAAAAAATAGTTTTTCGGTCTCTCAACATGAATCCGAAGTCATTTTCCCGGAAAACTTATTCTATGGGCTGAAAATCAGGAAATTTTCGTCATTTTTATACAAAACTGCTCATTTTTCACGCGACTACCGTTTTACACATAAATGATGTTGGCAGTCGCGTATTTCGATCCAACTAGACTGAAACTCGGGAAACTGTGGAAAACCTGAAAAGAAAATCTTTCCACGTCATTGAAATAATCGTGTGATAAGTCCTTATGTGGTCGCTGATTAGGAATTAGATAATTAAAAAATTGAAAAATATCATTTTCCGGAAAACAAAGAAAATGTTCTTATGAATACTTATTTTTTTAAATGTAATTTCGGGTTGTATTAACATTTGTGTTTTCGATGTGGTGTTAAATTAGACACTGACGAGCTAATGAGAAACAGCTATCTGATAGAGGTGTTGTCACTATTCAACCTGGAGAACCAAAACTTTGTTTATCGACTTCCAACATGAGATATGTTTGTAAATCGCTATTCAATAAATAAAATGTATCACAATCATCGAAATTGCAACCATATCATTTTCGAATCCATAGTCATAATATATTTCGATTGAGAATTCGAAATATTGCTACATATTTTTCAAATCATCAGTTGAAGAGTATAACTGTGTTCTTGAGGGAAGATTTCTTTCATAATCAGTGTCAAAAAACTGTGATTGTAATCATCAACCGCTCCTCGTGTAGAATTGGTTCACTCTGGTGATTACGCTATATTTTTTAAAATTGTATCAGACATATTCGATAAAACGTAATCAATATCATACAATATGTCTCATTAAGTTGGAACCATATGGAAAAATTTTTATTATTAATCTTAGGAAAAAAGTTATTTTTCATAAAAGGTTCTGGATGTTCTTAACCTTCATAAGCCCGTAGTCAAAAACTTACAATAAATACCGAGTGGGGTGCAAATGTACCCCAACATTTTTTGGGCTTATTATTATTCTTTTAATGTTATAACTGAGGATTATTCAAAATAAAACACATTCTGCGTTTGAAAAATATATTTTTACATAAAAAAGTTGTAAGCATTGATAATGAGTAAACACATTTTGAAAAAATAATATGAAATGATTAGATATAATAAAAACAAAAATAATTATGAAAAAAGAACAATAATTTCAGTGACATTTTAAATAATTAATTATCACACTTGTTACAAACTGCTATATTTTTTGAATGTTCTGCACATACGAACTGATTACACCGAATACAGAACTTTCAAGATTTCCTGTCTTTACGTCTGTCGCATAAGAAGCATCGCTGCTGTCTGCCAATAACGAGAACAGGTTGTTCGTTCCTTACGTTTAATTCTGACAAAATAGTTAACATGGATTGTTTTATATTTGAATGTAACGACTTGTCATTTTGGTATCTACGGATTATGTTCTTCCTAATTAATTCTTAGCCCAATTCCAACAAAAACATTCTTCTCCTATCCAGACGATTTATTTCACCATCTGGATTTTTCAAAATCCAAAGCTTATTGCCATCGGCCACCGATTTACTTTTTCTTTGTGTCGTGAATTTTTTTGCCAATTTATCTATTGTGTCCACTGCACCCTTTGTTTTATTGTATTGTAAGATAATGTCTGGTTTGTAATTAGTTTCCTCTCCACTTATTTTGTCATCTGTCGATAAAAGAATAACTGCCGCATTTTGTTTTGGTACGTAGGAAACTGAGGTCTTATCTTCCATATAAGCAAACATGGTTGAAAATTCCTTTTTATATCTTGCTGGAAGTGGTTCTTTTGGAATATGAGGTTTATTTTCACGCAGTGTACCACATAAGGTAAGGTTTTATCTAAAAGTTTATTGGCTAGCTCAATACTGGTAAAAAAGTTATCAGTAGTTATTCCATATCCTGTAGGTAAATGGTTTACCAGGTACATGACTACCCTTTGTCCTTGGCTTTCTCTGGTTTGTTTCCTACTTAACCTAAATAAGGTTGCATATTTACTCTATATGCCGAATTACAATTAGCCAAAGTCAAAATTTTCAAGCCGTACTTGTCCGGCATACTCTTCAAGTAAACCCGAAAAGGAGCCTTGCCTCATCCACGCAAAAGTGTTCAAATGAATTCAAAGAAATCCTGCAATTTGATACAAAGCCATCAAAAACATCTCTGATTGGGGCAAATTTATCAGTGTATTTTCTTTCTTCTCTTGTTTCAAAATTATCGAATCTTAGAAAGCACATAATCTGTTGGAATCTGTTGCGAGACAAGACAGATGATACCAGAGGCCGACATAAAGTTGGATCTTGGCTCCATAGTACATATATTGGTTCTTTAACAGCGTGCCATGCTCCAAAAATAATAAGCAGACCAATAAATGCTTCAGCTCTTCTTGCACAAAAGGAGAAAATGCCTTCTCATTTCTCGCATGATATGATTCGGCTTTTCTATTCGTCCCCGAATCATATCCATAATACCTTGTGAAAAAATAGTTCAAAAGCTTCTTTCATGGTGGAAAATTGGGAACTATATCTAGTCAAACATATTAAAACCTTTTGAATATTACATTTCCTTCTCTTTATCCTCGTAGTAAGTGGAACTTTTGCCCACACACCACCATCTTTAGAAGAATAAGTTGGATGATCAGTATTAAATTTTACTGGCAGGCCTAGTTCATCTGTAGAATCTATCGACTCATTTTCACTATTACTACTAACTTGCGAAACGTCATCTATCTCATCAGTTTCAGTCACTATGTCAGTCCCTTCAATATCACTTGAACCATCCTCTAGTGCTAAATCATTGAAAAGACTATCGTTTCTAGTATCGCCAATAGTTCTTCGTCAGTTAGCTTATTTTCATTTCGAAACTTCCGTGGATCACTCATTTTTATAGGCGCGTACTCGAAGACTCACTGTAAACGTGACTAAACACACTAAAATTGTGAGATAAATACGTGCACAACGCCGCTATTAAATATATTAGAAATCCCCGAGAGCGTTGACGCCAAGAAACGGGGAATCTTCGACATTTGAACGATTTGGGATTTATTTGTACCCCAGTTGGTTTTCAACGTATGTGAAATTTATACCTGTCGTTACATACCTACCGGGGTGCAGCTGGACCCCAAGGAACAGAACTCTCTATAATTAGTTACAAATAAAAAGCTATTTTTTGTATCACTTTAGAAATATATTTAAAAAACACAGCTAGAAGGAAAAAATATTTCAGAAAATATCCCCAAAAATTCATGTCTGGGGTGCAACTGTACCCCACTCGGGCTTACGAAGGTTGAATCTGAAATAGAATCATCAGATATTAAATTTGTTCAGTCGTATACTGGTTTTGTCAAAAAATATGCATTTTCCTCAAGAGTAAAGTATACCTTTATATTCGACAACATCGGAAATTGTTGTAGAGAAAACTTGATCAGGAATAAAAACTGCATTCAACTATGCAATTACATTCATTTATATTGAAAAATTAGGTTTTGTTATTTTTCACTAATCTTTTTGTTTTTAATGAACATTTATCTCTTGTGATTATGAAACACATGATAACTAATACTAGAAATAAATAGAAATTTATTGTTTACTCATTCCACTAATGCCTCGACATATCCACCCTCTCGTTCAATACATAAATCATTTGTATATCAGTGCATCCTAGATTACATGTTACTACAGTTAAATTTGTATTAATATTGTAGAAAAAAAATATTTTTTCCTATGTAAATGGATGAAATTGCATAGTTCAACGTGGTCTTCAGTTCTGATCAACTTTTCTTCATAACAATTTTTGATATTGTCGAATATAAAGCTACTATACTCTTGAGTAAAATTCGTATTTTTTGACAAACCGCGTATACGACTGAGAAAATTCAAAATTTGAAGATTGTATTTCAGACTTTAGAACATGAAAAACTTTTTATGAAGAATAACTTTTTTCCCTAAAATTAATAATAAAAAGTTTTCCATGTGGTTCCAACTTAATGAGACATATTGTATATTCCAAAAATGTAATCAATTAATCAATCAATTAAACATAAATGTAATGAATATCCTGAAGCATTTCAGTTTGATAATTATAAATTTGTCAAAATACAAGCTCTCTAGAGCTTTCTTGTAACCTTACAGCAGTGATGTTATACTGTCGTTTGCAATGTAATGGCAAATATCATCTGTAAAATGTAGAGTATCATCAACAGCTGTTTGAACATAAAGTGATCAATCTTATCCTTTCAGGTGTCAACTTTTATGGTGGGATGAATCTTGGGGGTAGTGGGCGTAAGTATATATTTGTATTAGTCTAAGCGCTGTTCACGTTAAGAAAGAAATGACGTCATGTCTCAAGGTCCGCCATTGTTGTGAGTTTGAGCAGATGTTCAATGTTTTTGAATAAAACTAACCATTTGGATCAATTGACTGTGTTACAAACTAATTTAGGAGTTCTTTACTTATTATATCAAATAATACAGTCTAATTGTAGTTTTTAGTGTAATTCACAAACTGTTGGCGTGATAACCGAATGTGTGAAGGACAGTTGAGTACCTACTTTCGTTCATCGTTCATCGCATGAGGGTGAGGACCTCGCCCGCCAGAAACCCAGAATATTGCCGGTGCTGGCTTCCATAACTTCTTCTGGGAGCAGTTTTGATTGTCCGAAGTGTCGGTGCCTGAAGAATGCTAATGCTGGGCATTCCATAGGATGGGAGAGGCAGTTTCCTCCACCTCTCTGCACTTGCTACATATTGGGTCATCTGTGATGAACATAGTGTGGAGGTTTTTGTTAAGACGACAGTGATCGGTTAGGATTCCAGTCATCTCTCTGATGTTATTTCTGTTCAGAGCAAGGAGTTTCTTTGAGAGCCTAGGCACAGGCTCTTTGATGAAGAGTTTGGCCTGCCTCATGCGTGATGATTCTCCCCAGACCACTCTTCATTCAGTCGGTCCAGAAGGGCGAGACCCCCCCTGCAATTTGCTAAAGCGATCATCGGCTCCGGCCTAAAGGGGACGCCAGACGTCTCTCGCCTGGCCAGAGAGTCGGCCATTTCGTTGCTTTCAACTCCACTGTGTCCAGGGACCCAGACGAGTTGAACTTCATTTTTCCTATCTAGTTTAGCCAGTGTATCCCTGCCTTGATGTGAGTCTGGGTGATTTGAGAGCTCTGAGAGCCGACCGGCTGTCTATGCAAATATATATGCGCCTATTTACCTACTTACTGATTCTGATTGCATGGAATCCAAATTCAATAGTACCAGAACATACATATTTTGATATTAAATGGCAAAAATACAGTAAATAACCAAAAGACGCATTTCTAAGAGACTATTACGAAATGCTTTTTAAGTGTTTACTTGATCGATTATTAAAATCAAACTGAACCTAGGCCTGAAAGCTGTAGAAAAATATATGGAAAATTAACTCTCAGCTTCAAGTCGATATGACTAATCCATATTGTGATGTTGAGATAAGCATTATTATTGATGGAAACACTCAAAATACCGATTACCAAAATCTTCATATTATCAGTGCACGACTTTTAAATCTACTTTAATATTTTCTTTCGCAGCACCACCATATAGAAGCTTGGAGCATCCAGGTACGTACGTTCCATTCTTACTTGTTTTGTGGAATACTGATTTTTTGCTAATGAGCATTCGAAATTGAAAGTTAACAGCTCCAATATTTGGTTTACGACATTCTTTCATCTGACAATAAAGTATTGGAGAAATGAAATCGACTGCCTTGCGGATAGACAGAAATTTTGATAATTCAATGTTTCAGAGAACAATCTTTGATTACCATAGAAATATAGCGTAAGATATGTTATTCAGGGGGAGTCCGGCATACTTATTCAGGGAAGAGATATGAGCCATTGCATATGCCGCATTCAGAATTTCACACTTATGGAACGATAGGATAGCCTCCTCTAATCTGAGGCCACCACCTTGACCACGTGACTTTGGCTGAGAAAGCAATGTTCACTAGAAAATTTCATGCTGTGTCAAATCTGGTGGTATTACCGTTCTTATTTCAGAGGAAATTACAGACTGAATCAATTCATTTGCTGGGCGAAAATTTATCAAAGCATAGCTTGAGAGATTGAGTGAAGGCTTTACTGTGACAATCTGAAGTAGTAAGTGATGAGACCGAAACAAACCAATGTAACAATCGAGATATAAATGAAATTTTTGTCTGGCAAAAGGAAACAAGATATTAATTGATTGTTCCAAAGATTGCGTATTTTATTCGATGATATTTTGGTGAAGAATGTTCCTCAATTTCACTTTGTGTACCCTTTTGCAATTTTTTTTTACATTAATACTTGGTCGAGATCGCAGCAATCGCGCCAGAAAAACAACCTCAGGTAACTGAAGCTACTCCTCCCCACCGATCGGTAGTTTCAGGTTCTCAAATCGTGTGCCCTAAGTAGTCTCATTGAAGACAGAATAACTGCCTTCTGAATTCGACCTATCAAGATTGAGTCCCTACAGGCTGGAATGATCTTCAAGTTCAAAGCAGCAAAGACCGAATTCCGCCCAAAACACCTACGACCTTCTGACGTGGGTATAGCGTGCGGAGCTCCAACATGATATCTCGATACTTTGTCCATTTTTCCTTTCCTTCCGATACCATGTTCTTCTCTGTCGAAGCAGATGATTCTTGGTTTGTTTATCGAGGAGGACAATATCAGGCCTATTTTCTAGTATTGACCTGACGGTCGGAAACGAATAATTTCAGTTGATCAGGCATTTTTCGTCTCCGACAACGGATTTAATATCTTCTGGCATGTAAGGCTCTTGATCTATGCCGTATGAGTGCCTTATATGGTGACGCAGCACCCGTAGGTCCGCATTATGGCAGTGAGTGTACGCCGAGGCCGCTTTTGCCGAACATGCCGACAGCAGATGGAAAAGCGTCTCAAGTGTCTTCCGATAGGCCATGCAGGTGAAATCAGAAATCTGCACACTTATCACGTTGCGGCAATAGACCAAGGTGTTGATTACGCCATCTTGGCAAGCTGCGATAAAACCCTTGGTATCGGATGTAACCCAGCTGACCTTAGGTAGTCGAAGGTCAGCCTGGTTGACAAGCTGAGCTGTAGAAAACACCGTGTATCGGTTTGTCAACATTCCGCCTGAGCATAACATCCAGCTCCGCGGTATTTATAAGATCTTTCAGGCGAGAAGGTTGAAACTCGACGTCGCTCTCTAGTTGGTCTTCTCGACCGATGTGTAATTCGAGACCAAGTTCATCCGCAGCTTTTTGTACTGCCTTAAAGATAAATTCTCCCACTCCGGCCAATTTGTTACTTTTGACCAAACTCATAAGAATTGTACAAGCTGTACTCAGAAACACACTTCGATGCAGACCCTCCAGACTAAAGAGTCATCTAGCACCACGGTGACGTGAGAGATAAATGTGGAAAACGGACGACCTAGGATGCAATATGTGATGGATAAATATCACTTTCCGGGTGTCTATATCTAGGCTATACAGCTCATCGACCGGTCATTTCACCACTTCAAAAGAGTGAAACAAGACTGGAATGGCAAGCATATTTGTTGCAGACGCATTGCTCTTACTTAAAAGTTTGGCAGACCAAATCTTCTGAACAAGGTTTCTGTACTTGCCTTGGAGAGACACCTTCATCTGGGAAGTGTCATAATTAGGGCACTGTTCAATTCCCAGGTATCAATAGGTCTCTGCAGTATCAAGATGTTTAGATATTCTTCCGTCAGCAACCTACATATTCTCATGCTCTCCGGATATCGTCCTCTCCTCAAATGAAACACTATGCCCTTGTCCAATCCCAACTCCATGCCTACGGCTCGTGAATATTGTTGAACCACGTTGAGAGCTTGATGGAGGTATTTCTCCCCAGAGGCATACAGTTTCGGAACATCCATGTAAAATAAATGGTTGATCTGACGCCTCCGGTCGTTCGGTGGTCCAGAATAATATCCGCCTTAATGCAATGGAAAGCGGTAGCAGTGAGATGTTGAAAAAGAGGGGACTCAAGGAGTCTCCTTGGAGAACACCCCTCTTGTATGTTTCCAATTCAGAATGACTGCCTTCTGCATCCGGTCTATCAAGATCTGCGCGTTCTTACAGGAGGTCGGTGATCTTCGAAATTCGAACGCAGCGGTCCATACAAGCAAATAATTTTTCTAGCCATGTTAATTTCGCATCGAAGGTTATGTTTAGGTATTTTGGGATGGTTGATTATTTTAAATGTGTCTCATTCAGTGTATTCGAAATCCCTTGCCCCTGCTTATGAATGCAGATGTAGACGACAATATCAGATGCCAAAACAGCCTATGTTCGCTATTGCTACCTCATTATTATATTATATTTCATAATACATCCTATTCCGATGTTCTAGTTACAGAGAAGCTATATTTGAATATGAATGTGAGTAAACGAAATTATTGGGGCGGTGGAAGCAGAATCTCATTGCTACACATATAAAAATGTAATTGATGTAATAAATATTTGTTCGAAATGCTTATATCGAAATGTTCATTTCCTTCAAAGACAATATGCAACCGTTGGAATATAAAGGAAGCTGTCGTTCTCAAGTTGTGTTTCTGTTGATTAGATGTATTAGATAAATGCATTTGCTAATTATTATCTGCTATAGTGTCTTCCTTGTCATTGATTCTTTTCATCTCATCGATATAATTATTTTTGATTTTGTTTGAATTAACGACTCGGAAAACATTGTTCAATAACGTGATGAATCTGCATTATTGTTTTTTGGCAAATGTTAAATAATACTGACCATTACTGGAAGTTAAATTGGAACATGATGCATATCACTTAAGGTAGATATTATATCCACAATTTATACATTGTCTCATAATTGGGACTGAAAATATTTTTTTTGCAGCACATTCAGTTAGAAGTTCAAGGCCTTCAAACGATGAAGGTACGTAAGTTTCATTCTCACATGTTATGGGGGAAATCCTTATAGGTTTTTTGCTAATGAACATCACAAAATTAGATGTTCGAAATAGGAAGTTAACATCTTCAATATGTGGCTTACGACCTTTTATCTGAGAATAAAGTATTGGAACGCTGCTATCGACTGGCTTGCACATAGATTCATGATAATTTAATGTTTCAGCGAAGAATCAGTTGTTGAATAATATAGAAATTTAGCGTAAGATTTATTTGTAAGTTATTTGTAAGTGTTAGCACCTTCAGCACTTTTCTCCGGCTGGTACAGCAAGCACGAGGTACATGTTCAATGAAGAATTCCATGCTATGTCAAAACCGGTGGATATTATCCAGTTTATTACAAGAAAAATGGAGAGCTAATAGGATTCATTTGGGGTACAAACAATTAACAAAGTTTGAGAGATTGAGTACAGTTTTATACTGTGACAATTTTAAGTAGTAAGCTGGTTCAACAGTTTCTTCTCAGTTGTCATCTCAGTGTTGACCATGTTCAAACATTTATTCTTCTTTATTGTGAAATTATATATAAATTTCAGGTAAATAGGTCACACTAACACATATGCTTAATATTTTCGTCTTTACGGTACGTTTCGGTCTCACGACCATCATCAGAAGACGTATCGATGTCTGAAACGGGATTTCTTAAATTTAATTGTATCAGCAATAAAGCGTTCTTATGGCACCAATTTCATTCAAAAATGGCCACGTCGCCGAACCCAATAGAAACATGAGTTATCGAAATTGTTATACATTTTTTCCCGGTTTTCCATAAATTTTCCTAGTTTTTTGATACTCTGGATCGGAATACGCGACTGTCAACCTCTGTCATGTATAAAACTATAAACACGTGAAAAATGAGTGAATTTGTGTGAAAATTACCAAATTTTCCAGATTTTCCGGTTACTGGATTAATTTTCCGAAAAAATGTCTTCGGATTCGAGTTCAGCAACTCGAAAAACTATCTAGAACTCATTTTGAAAGCTTAAATTTGATTTTGTGATAAACTAAAAATTATATAAATATGAGGTTGAAAATAGGGTTAATATCTCATATAGGGATGAATTGGGGGAGACTGAAGTGTGTCTCAGTAGTCACGAATAACCTTAATGGTCTATAAAACATTCTGGAAAAGAATTCTTCTAATACGACTTACTGCAAAAACATTATATATTCTTCCAGCTTACAGACTGGATTATATCGTGTATCTATCCATCTACTATTTATTAGTCGTTTTTTGTGAGTAATTGGTAGTATTTTTCAGGAGAATTCGGTTTTGGCGAAGTGATCATGAAGAATACAAGAAGTAAGTAGACATTCATCTTGGTCAACAATATGAGCTAAGTCAGACTAGAACATAACGGTTTCAAAAATGATTAAAAATGGCGTATCCATATTGTAGAATTGAACACGTCTATGTTGATATCATTTTCATTTATCCATTATTAAGAGTGATAACAACATAGTAATGTTCAATTCTACTATTCGGATAAGATTTTATATCTCATAGAAAGGCTCAAACAATATAATTTTTTTTTAATGATAAAATAAGTGTACCTACATATAGTATCGGAAAGTATTTATCTTGGGTATGGTGGTTTCATGAGAGCGTAAAGAATAGCTTGCTATATGTTGAGAGAGCATTACAATTTCTGGGCGGTCAGCTCAGGACGTAGGACGTCAGTATCATACCAGCACCAGTCGGGAGAATGTGCGAGTCGCTGTGTATGCGTCGGGTGGGGTATGGGGAGGGGCGCACTGCAGTGCGTCTCTCTTGTTTATGTGGTATTATCATATCAAAGCGTTCTTTGTTGCTCATGTAGATTTCTGTCTATACCCCAGAAGAATTGTTTCCGATACTGTATATGATATCATATAAAATTTTTTGAAACTCATTCACGTTATTACTAAATTGAAGTAGGTCCTGATATTACTATCAGCATGAAATGATAACATATCCTGCAAGTGATTTCATATACCATGCAGATGATGGAATATCCGATTATTTTATACCATTTATTAGTCTGTGTCGCTTGATAATTAGTTATGTTTTACAGAAGCTTCTGCTGTGCCAATATACACCAATGAGCGACCAACAAGTAAGTCGAATTTATGAAATTTGGAATTAAATGTTTTTACCTATGTAGTCTTGTATCCTTGGACAATCATTCTATTTTGAAAACAAAAGAATATTAAACATTTTAAAAAATGTTCAACCATCTCGGACATCTCCTACCACCCCGTAATTAGTCTTCAAATCTTGGTTTTACCTTTTACCTTCCAACTATACTAATCCATTCATTTGTATCTTCCTAGCAGAACATTTCATTATAATTTTCTAATTAGCTCATTAACTTTACCCTATTATCCTATTTGGATTAGTCATTCAAGCAATGTAGTTCCCCATATTAAAACTGAAACCCCACCTGTTACTTTTATCTTATTTTTGCTATGAAAATATTAACATTTTTCATGTTTATCAACTATGCATTAGTATCGTTTTGAAGATGACATGCTAGTTGTCGAATTTATAGTGACGTTAGTGTTCATATTATATGAGTGATAAAATAAAATAATGAGTATTTTACTAAAAATCTATTTTATTGCCAATCAAGTTATTCCATATATCATGTAGATAATGTAGTATCCATCAACCTTCAACTATTCATTAGTTATTTTTGTGAGTAATCAGTATTATTTTCCAGGAAAATTTGGTGGTGAGGAAGTGATCCTAAAGGAGGCTAGAGGTGAGTAGACATTTATCTTGGTCAACAATATGAGCTAGGTCATTACGGTTTCTATCATGATTAAGAATAAGAGATGTATTCTGTGGAATTAAACATTCCCATGCTGATATTATTTTCATTTTTTGATCAATAGTAGTGATAACAATATAGTAGGTGTTGTTCAATTTTACAATATGGATAAAATTTCATATCGCATAGCAAAGGGTGAAACAAAAGGATATAAAAATATGGAATTCAATTTTTGTAACCATATAGCCATGTTTTCTTCAGACATCTATCCTGCTTTTCGTTTACAAAAGAAATATACATATTGAACATTGTGAAAAATGTTCAACAGTTTCGATTCATTTTGACTGCAAAGGCAAATATATTCACATTCACGAAACAACTGTAACCGTAACCTCGTAATTATTCTTGAAATATTGGTTTTCCATTTTACTTTCTGACTATGCCTATATCGTGTTAAGAAATCCTCATTCTAGAATTATTCAGTCAGAGACGAAAATACAACAAATTTTCTTTACAGGATCGAAATATCAGAAACTGGGTGCAACAAGAGTTATTATAGGTATGTAAGAGAGAGAAACATAATTTGTGTTCATTACGATTTGAAACGATATGATATTTTCTTTGAAGATTTAGTCCAGGTATAACTTTATTGCAAACCATGTGAAAATTTATAACCCTCTTCTACATTGTCCACGTGATACTTCATTAAAGAAAAATAAGTTACTACAAATAAATACTATACTGGATCGGGTAAACCACCTAGTGTTTGGCCTCCCTTTCTAATAACTAGATCTAAATTCTCATTATATTTTACGGACCTACGTAACGTGAACAGCGCCTCACATTTTTGATAGTTAATGAATCCAAAATTTTGAGTTTTGTGGTTACCAAAAGCTAGCCAGCTTATTGGCCACTGAAAACAAGCAAGCAAGAAAAAAACGTGTGGCACTCGGGGACTGCCGCGGTGAAGCTATTGCATAGCATTTTTTCTCAACTTATGCAATTATAATTATTTATTTATTTTTAATTCATGCAGTATTTTTTTTTCTTCGATATTAATTCAAGTTTTTTCTTTGATATTAATTCAAGTTACACTTTTTGAGCGTGGTGACCGATAAGGAAACAAATTTTTTTCTTTTATTGAATAAATGAGAAGTTAATATCGTTTAAAATATTTTAATTATCTTACAATACATGTAGGTTATTCAGGAATTTGTTATCATTGAAACTATAGGTTTATGGTGACTGAAATAAGAGACATAAGTTTGAGACTTGATATCCTCTAAATATCTGGAAAATACCGCGTCAATGGTGGCCCCATATTTTGTTGTGGATTCTTGTGGATCATTATTCATTTTCAAATTCAATTTTTCCGAAAGAAAAGTTGTCAACCGCTCTGATTTTTTATCAGCGAAGTTGATGTTGAAATCGCCAGCCAAGATAAGTGGAAATTTATTACCATTTGTACCAAGTATTTTCGACTCTTCTTCAGTGTACTCCAGTAAAGTGCAATGAATAAAATGCTCTACCTCGTCCAATTTTGGATTCGGAGAAATGTAAATTGCTACCATGATTATGTGTAGGCCATTTCTAAGTTTGCATAAGTACGCACAAATATCTCCAAAAAATGAGCGCCTAACATTAACATCGCTAACGTGTGCAATATTTATTTCAATATTCGGAGTCATAATATTAGTTACATTATTATTATTTTGGTGAATAGCTACCCCACCTTTTGGAACAGTATCTCGTTTGAATTGAATAATACAATTGAAATTAGGTATTTCGGTCGGATTATCATGCGCCATGCAAGATTCTGTAAGAAGTAACACATTTGTTTGTCTCGTAACTCAATCTTGTAAATCGTATTTGTGACTATTTAGACTTTGGCAATTGAAAGTCATTATTGAAATGCCATTTCTATTACTTAGGAAATCTAAGACACTTTGAGCTGTCGTCTGAACACTATTTAAAGGCAGTATTTTGAATTCTTGCAACAAAGATGCAGTCGATGCAGCTTGCCTTCGATTATTATAAAACTTGAATGTAGAATTATCGTTTTTTGTCGTGATATACAATTTTTCAATATTAGTCAGCCGAGAGAGCGCAACATAAACGAGTTCCTGTTATTTTTCGTTACGGAATTTCTTGATTCGGTCGCCGCGCTCAAAGCCCGCGATAAAAGCTATATGCAATATATGCAATAGCTTAATAGAAACAGGTACTCTCAGGTCTCTGCTACGCGCGTCTAACGTATAAACTCTAACTGACGCGTAGCGAGCTCCTAGAGGCATATGTCAAAATCATTTCGTTCGTAGCTAATTAGATAGGACGTCTGGAGTTCATGCAATTATGTTTTTTGATAATTCGAACCTTCCAATTTCGATAGGCCACGTGAAAATCCCGGAGTCTGAAGCGCTAGAGTGTTATAACATTCGTATAAAATAGCAAAATTTCTCACTTTTAGATACTTCAAATTAATTAATTAATTTGACATATGTTAGGTGTTTAGGTCTTACATTATTTTTCGTTACGGAATTTCTTGATTCGGTCGTCGCGCTCAAAGCCCGCGATAAAAGCTATATGCAATAGCTTGAAAATACATTGGTGCTTTTTTATTTAGAATAAACTTCATTTTACTGAAATAAATGACTAATATATTAGATACTTGTAAGTAAAACGCTACTTCACATAACTTTGGAGAGTAGTTTAAAAACAAAACAAAAATAAGCTTCCATTCATCTCCCCATTCAAGTTACTCCAGTGTTTCTTGGTTCAGGCTTCATAGAATGTTCAGAGATTTAACAAAACGATGTACCACATTGAGTTACAGATTTCTCAAACTTTTAAAGTTGAGGTGAGTCAAACTACTTGAGTACAGCAAACCAAACTAATGTAACAACCCAAGATATGAATGAAATTGTTATGTGGCAAATGCCAACAAGAAATAAATGAATGTATTCATATAACCATTTCTATTTCGACTGTTCGAACGGTTGTTATTACGTGTTTTTCCTACGATATTTTGGCAAGGAATCAAAAATGGATCAGAGCTACTTTATTTTCAATAGAGTTATTCCATATATCATAATGTAGTATCTTCCGCTTTTCTAATATTCATTAGTTGTTTTTGTGAGTAATTAGTAGTATTTTTCAGGCAAATTAGACGTCAACCCAAGGAAAGCAGGAGGTAAGTAGACATTTATCTTGATCAACATTCTGAGCTAGGCCATTACGGTTTCATTATGACTAAAAATAAGAGATGCATATTGTGAAATTAAACATTTCTATGTTGATATTAATTCCATTTATTAATTAATTGGAGTGATAACAACATAGTAGGTGGTGTTTAATTTCACAATATGGATAAAAATTTATATCGCATGGTAAAGGGCGAAACAAAATAATATATAAAGATGGAATGCAATTTTTGTAACCATATAGTCATGTTTTCTTCAGACATCTATTTCGCTTTTCGATTTTGACTACAAAAGAAAATATATTGAGCATTATGAAAAATGTTCAATTGTTTCAAATTTGACTGCAAGGGAAAATATATTTAGCTTTACGAAAAATGTTCAACTGTAACCTCGTAATTAGTCTTAAAATATTGGTTTTTCATTTTGATTACTAACTATGCCTATACTGTGTCAAGAAATCATCATCTAAAAATTATAATAAAGATTCTTGACCCAGTATGAATTATGTATAAAATTCTCGGGAAATAGGTTACATTAGCACTTTGTTTTATATTTTCGTCTTTACGTACGTTTCGGTCTCACGACCATCATCAGAATACCTATTATGTCCAAAAAGTTTTTTTTTAAACTAATAGCACAAAGCGTCCATATCGCACCAATTTCAATTGGAAATGCCCACATTGTCGAAATGAACAGAACCACGAATAATCGAAATTGTACCACATCAATATTTCAAGTATAAAATATAACAAGGATCTATTCAGTAATATTCTCATAATATACAAGCGCATGTTGGTATAGTGTCTCAACGACTGAAGACCAAAACTATTACGTTAAGTATCTACACTCGAACCAGATGTTATGATTTATGAGGTATACTTGAAAAACCTATATTGGAATATATTACATTTGAGCATTCTTCCTAAAATATAATCAATCTGATTACAAAAATGTTAATATTTCAAATAAGGAAACCAATTACTATAAAAGATCTATTCTGGAGATAATTCACATAAAACATGACTCCAAATCTGTAAATCATAGGACTGATATTCAGACATTTATTCAGATTTATACTAACTTAATTAATTAAAACTCTTGCAAATTCCTACATGCGTCTTTATAATGTTAAAAGTACATTTTAGGAAGAATGCTCAAATGTAATATTCCAATATACGTCTGCAACCTTTTTCAAGTACCTCATAAATCGTAACATCTGGTTCGAGTGTCGATACTTAACGTAATAGTTTTGATCTTCAGTCGTTGAGACACTATACCAACATTGTATATTATGAGAATTTTACTGAGTAGTGGATTCTTGTTATATTTTATACTTTAAATATTGATGTGGTACAATTTCGATTATTCGTGGTTCTGTTCGTTTCGGCGACTTGGGAATGTTCAATTGAAATTAGTGCGATATGGACGCTTTGTGCTATTAGTTTTGAAAAACCTCTTTTTGGACATAATAAGTCTTCTGATGATGGTCGTCAGACCGAAACGTACTTTAAGACGAAGATATAAAACAAAGTGCTAATGTGACCTATTTCCCGAGAATTTTATATCTAAAAATCATTCAGTTAGAGTCGAAAATACAACTAATTTCCTTTACAGGAACGGAACAACAGAAATTGGATGCAACAAAAGTTATTATAGGTATGTAAAAGAGAAAAACATAATTTTTGTTCATTACGATTTCAAACGATATGATATTTTTTTTGAAGATTTAGTCCGGGTATAACTTTATTGCAAACAATGTGGAAATTGAGACCCTCCTCTACATTGTCCACTTGATACTTCATTACGGAAAAATGAGTTATTACAAATGAATACTACACTGGATAGGGTAAACCACACAGTGATTGGCCTCTCATTCTAATAACTAAATTTAGAGGCTCATTATATTTCACCAACCTATGTAATGTGAACAGCGCCTTACGTTTTTGATAGGTAATAGATCCAAAATTTTGAAAAATATGTTATTTCTACTAATTTTGCAGAATTAATTCATCAGTTCCAGCTTATTGGCTACTGAATGCAAGCAAGCAAAAAAAATATGTTGGTGTTTTTTTATTCAGAATAAACTTCACTTTACTGAAATAATTGGATAATATATTAGATACTAGTGAATAAAACGCAACTTCACATAATCTTGAAGAGTAGTTTAGGAACAAAACAAAAAAAGCTCTCATTTATCCTTAGACATCCACGGTACTCCACTGTATTTTGGTGTTGGCTTCATGGAATGTTTGGCAACCCTGTTTGAACAGAAAATCCTTATATATCCTAAAGTATCAATACATCTTTCGTTCCCAGTAAAAATTCATACGTATTGTAGTGAATATTTTCCATTATCTGGAGAGACTAGATAACAAAATGTGATGAATCTGAACCACGGTCGTACATACAGGTCTGGGAACTCGTATGTTTGACATGGGTCTCTTAAGCGTTGCCAAACTCGTAGTCCTTCGCTCAGCCACTAGCTAGCGCTTGGATCAAAGTGGTAAAACGATTTCTTTCCGGAATCGAAGCAGTGTTACTAAGTATTCTGATTTGAGAGAGGAATAGAACTGTTACTCTTGTCAAAATGTATAACTCACCTTAAAAATAACTTCCCCTTTTTCGCACACATAAAAGACCTCGTTAAAACGATTTCTATCCGGAATCGCAAGCATCCACTTTTTTCGCATTCCCGCATCTTTCGGTACTTTAAAAACAGGACTCACTTCTCACATAGGAAACAGCCTCGAGTTCCCAGACCTGTATGTACGACCGTGATCCGAACCAATACCCTCTATAGTACAAGACCTGAACGCTGAATTCAAAAGTCAGTGTGATAGGTTATTATCGAGAGGCTTGGAGAAGGGCTTACGACAGTATCGTTTGGTCTCAATGACGGAAAGCCGGTATTTAGTTTAACAGGTGATAAATATCAGAATTAAATAGAGTTTCAACACTTTCTCGTGGAAAACTATATGTCGCACCTGTTCACAAGATGTCCTCGTGTGGTTGAATCGTATTTTCACCTGTAAATAAGAGTATTATGACTGAATAAAGTGCGTCTAAAAAATCGCAATCTTTATGTTGGTTTTTCTGGCGTTTTGTGTCATGGATACAGTTTACTGATGTACGATAGTCAATCATTTATGCCGAATAAATATTGTGTTCCCAGCTGCAAGATAAATTACAACAACGATACAAAAGTTCAAATGTTTTCCTAAAGATAATGAATTGCAGGAAGTAGTACAACAATAACAGAACAAGATCAACGTAGTGGTACCGAAGTGAGGCCAAATTTGGCAATTATTTCCAACTAGAACAAATTGAATATAAACTATTTTGTGGTATAACTGACATTGATGCACTTAACAGTAAAGCAATGAACAATTTTTCTAAGCATAACAAGTTAAGTATCGTGTATCCCCATCCAGTTGATAATTCAAGTTATTTTATCTATTCGATTCGGTTCACAATTTCAAATGTATGAGAAATAATTGAATTAAATCAAAACTCAATCAAATATGCATTATATAAGCTTTTACCCGAGAGGCGAGGACATTGCCCCATTTTATACTTTTAAAGAATGCATGAACTACATAATCATTTGTTAACAAATGAATATTCTTTTAATTTAAGAGCACTCTATCTTACAAATTTGGAACGTCCAAATGTTAAGGTACCCTTTATTGAATAAGTTATATGAGCTCTACTGCAATTTGGTTTAAATATAGAGCATCCCAAATGTACAGCCCAGCTTCTGAATTTTATATCAACTTGTTGGAAAATAATGGTATGTCAAAACTACCCTAAAAAGGCAACAATTAAAGAACGTTTTTCAGGAGCATATCGTCAAAGGTAGCTTAGGAGATGATTTGAAAATAAAATTTTTAAAAAATTTATTGAATCGACCGACAAAACTGGTCACACAAAACATATTTTTCAGGAAAATTTCAAAACAGATCATTTGAGCCCAGGTCTGTACATCAAATCCAAGCCAATGGTGTGCAACTAAGGACCAAGTCTGGCAACTTTGTTTGAACAAAAAGTCCTTATATATCCTTGAGAATAACTAAATCTTTTGAGTCATTGGTCGGTACTGCAAAATTGAACTGTAAGGTACTGGTGTGACCAGCCTCTGGATTGATACGTCATGATCGAACGTTCAGGCCTTGTACCCTGCACTTGTGTTCCTCAGTAAACTTACAAATCTTGTTCAAGAGCACGTACCTATACTATTTCTTCCAATCATCTAGTTCTTCAAACCTTGGTTCTACCTCTCATCCTCTAAATATACAAATTCAACCAACTTGTATCTTCCTGGCAGAACATCGCATCAAAATTCCCTAATTATCGCATTAACTCTACCCTATTATCCTATTTCAATTAGTCGATTCAACCAACGTATTCACCCATATTCAAACCGAAACACTTGCTACTTCTATCTTATTTTCACTATGAATATGTTAAGATCTTTCGGGCGTCTAGGTGTAGAGGGAGGATTATAAGATTTAATCCTACTTTTATACGAGTAGAGCGCAAAGCCTGTATACCACGAGAGCACGGAGTCGGTCGGGATAGCAGGTAAACGGCTTCTGTATATCTGAAAGAAGGTTAAGTGTATATCGCATGATCAAACGCCCGCCGCAGCAATCAAAAATTATTTTTCCTCCTCCTTTTTTCCAGGCTTAAGACTGGCTGTGAAAAAATACCTGACAGGATAAAAAAATAGATGAATTATTTTAAAAATAGACCATTTAATCAAAAAATAGATTAGTAATTAAAAAAAATAAATAAGTAAAATTTTAAACCTAACTGACCTAGACTAACTTTGTTTTTCATGCTGTCACAAGCAATATCAAAAAATTGCAAACAGAATTGCCATGAATTTCAAAGCTTTCTCGACGACCTCTGCTAAATTTAACAATTTTTCACTAGAAATTTCTTTCCGAAATAGAGGATATTCAATCCGGTAAACCATTAATATTTCAGTCAGATACTACAAATTTCGAAGTGGAACTAGCTAAATTATGGAATTTTCCTGCTGTTGACTTAATTATTACAGTAAATTAATATAATGTTACGAGAGAATTTGAATAGACAAAGAAACAGAAATTTTTGTAGTTTGAATGCAGCCGTCCCGCGCCGCGAGAATAATTTTCTATCATGCGCACTAATTTATATGACGTCATTGAGGTACCGGCAATGATTGGGAAGTAAGAAGCATTGCGGGGATGCGGAGACCTTTGTATTTTGATCATGCTTATGACGCAACAACCAATGATACAAAAACACAATCGGAAAAATCTGAACGCGGCCCAGGTATACTTATTATAAGCCCCCTTTTAGCCTACGCTCTAGTCGTACAGTGACCCTACTAGTAAAAGTCGGGTTTCGCTCTACCCGGCAAACCCCGATGTTTCATGTTTATCAATAATACATTAGTATCGTTTTGAAGATGAAATGCTAGTTATCGAAACTATGATCACGTTAGTGTTCCTATTATATTATATAAGTGATTAAGACAAAGTAATGAGTATTTTACTAAAAATCAATTTTATTGTCAATTAAGCTATTCCATATATCATAATGTAGTATCTTTCGATCTTTTACTATTCATTAGTTATTTTTGTGAGTGATTAGTAGTATTTTTCAGGAAAATTTGGTGCTGAAGTGATCCCAGGAGGTAAGTAAACATTTATCTTGGTCAACAATCTGAGTTAGGTCATAACGGTTTCTTTAAAAAAATGAGAGATACGTATTGTAAAATTAAACATTCTATGTTGTCATTTATTAATTATTAAGAGTGATAACAACATATTAGGTGGTGTTTAATTTTACAGTATGGATACAATTTTATATCGCATAGTAGAGGATGAAACAAAAGAATATAAAAATTTGGAATTCAATTTTTGTAACCATATAGTTATGTTTTCTTCAGACGTCAATTCCGCTTTTCGATTCTGATTACAAAAGAAAATATATTGAGCGTAATGAAAAATGTTCAATTGTTTCAATTTTGACTGTAACGGAAAATATATTCAGCTTTACGGAACATGTTCAACTGTAACCTCGTAATTAGTATTAAAATATTGGTTCTCCATTTTACTTCTCAACTATGCCTATACTATGTCAAGAAATCATCATCCAAAAATTATTCAGTTAGAGCCGAAAATACAACTGATTTCCTTTACAGGATCGGAACAACAGAAATTGGAAACAACAAAAGTTATTATAGGTATGTAAGAGAGAAAAACATAATTTCTGTTCATTACGATTTCAAACGATATGATATTTTCTTTGAAAATTTAGTTCGAGTATAACTTGATTGCAAACCATGTGAAAATTGATAACCATCTTCTATATTGTCCACGTGATGATTCAATGACGAAAAATAAGTTATTACAAACGAACACTACACTGGATACTACACTGTGAAAAAATGTCAAAATGATCTCTTGTTATGGAAATAAAAGAAGACACAAGGTGTTTTGCCACACAATGGTTCCTTCATGTGAACAATGATACTTAAGCTTACAACGTTATTACTAGCTATTTATACATAAAAACAAAATGACCAAGGGCAAGAAATTTCAATACAAAGAAAAGTGAAATGGCACAAAAATAAAGTCAGCACCATTGGCCATTTTCTCTTTATGTATAAAACTGTGCAAAAATCGGTCACTCCGTCTAACAGTTCTTCTATGATTTACCATTATGCATTCTTCTCTTTGTATTCAATGTAATATGTATCCATGGTGAATGATAAATGTATTATTATTATCATAATCATTGAATAGCTAGTAATATCGTTGTAAGTTTGAGTACTATTGTTCACCCGAAGGAGCCACTGTATGGCAAAATATGTTGTGTTTCCCATTATTTTAAAACAAAAGTTCATCTTGGAATTTTTCTACAGTTGATGTCCAGTGTAGAACTCTGTGATAAAATGGATTTCCAAAAAGTAAAGATCAGTTCAATTCTAAAACAAAAAAATCAGTTATCGTGTGAATCAAATCAATCAAAAACTCCAGACAGATGGAAAAAATCATATCAGAACTATAAGTAATCTGTTAACTGTTGCAGATTCATCGCCGAATACAGTTAAAAGAAGGAAGAAGAGAGCAAGTCGTAAGTATAGTTGGTTGTAATGAACAGATTGAATCTGCCAAATTAAAATATTTATTCACGGTTTAAAGAATGTGAGGTATAAGATTATACAACACTAATAGGCCAGTACTAATAGGAGCAAATATTAGAAATAAAAAAATAATTCGTTACAGCAATCTGACAGCTGGATATTGTAGAACAAGATATTATAAAAGAGGGAAAAATAAATCGAACCGACAGCTGCTATCCGGGATGGAATGGGGTGTGTTTTTAGGGGTTGAAAACAGTTTTTCATGATTTCTCTCTAAACCGTGCATTCTATCAAAAAAAGTTTAATACAAAAGTTATAGGGAATAAAAAGATCTACAACTTTTCACCTAATATTTTCACCCTGACCTCGAAATTTTCCGACAAAATGCGAAAAACCAATTTTTCGGTTTTTAATTTTTTTCTTTGACAAATAAAACTTTATGAAGCTCAAACTCTGACCTTTATCGCCGCAATTATCGTTGCTATAAACAATTGACACCACATTCACTTTTCACTGCACTTCATACTTGACGAAAACATGTAAATGTATTATTGTACAGCAGCTGCCCACGCGAACGCATCGCTCACTCAGGTTCGACAGATGTCGAACGCTGCCGAACGCGTAGGCCAATTGTGCCTCTTTGTTGCTCGTTCCGCGCTCTCGCTTGCACTTCAAGCCTCAAATGGAACGCCTCAGAGCGAGGTAACGCCGCATGAGTCATGTTTTTTCTTGCGTGCAGCCGGCTGCATCGAATTATAAGACGTTGTCACGTCAAAAACTTTCACCTCGATTATACTACTTCTCTTATACTACGTACGGTGAAGGAAATTCTGGCGCACCGGAAATGACAATTTGAAACATTTTGAATAGAATAATAACATAGTGAATGATCGAATTGATATTTATGATCAATCAATAACACACGTCAATACGAATATTAACTTTGATAAGAGGGTATGAAATTTCGACAAAATTTTATCGAAATAAAATATGTGGCCTGAAAAAGTTTGCTTTTGTATCCAGGAGAACGGTTGATCAATATATTAGAAAATTCATAGTTTAAATTTTTATTTATTGATAAATCGAAACAAATATATTCATATATAGTGTTTATCAACTTTTACTATCATATCGAATCACAAAATAGTGGAAAAACGTCTGAAAGTGAATCTTATTACTTTTTCTTTCATATTTATAAGAACTTCCTCTCACGAAACCTCAAATGTAGACCCCATCATATTTTCGTTGTATTGGATCAGATAACGTTGTTCGAAGTCCATGATATCTTGATGGAAACGTTCTCCTTCTTCTTCTGAGTACGCCCACCCCTATGTTTCCAGCTTAAATCTTATTTGCTTCTGACAACTTTTGAAAACAATTTTTTTTTATTGTAAAAGCTTCAGATCTTTCATCTAGCTTTTTCACGAATTGTCCTAACTTCATGTATAAAGGCAGCATTAATACATTTTCAGGTACAGCAATAGGTTCACATTCAACGTTTTATTCCCCAACACAAAATTGGGTTCTTAGTGGCCATGATCGTTGAACATAGTGTTGAGCATCCGCTCTACTATCTCACAAACAGAGATAACATGGATATTTTATATACCCAGCTTGTGGTTCTACAGTCTTCAAATCTCCAATCAACTGCCACTTATACTCATGATAGCTGAAAGCTTCGAGTAAAATTTAGACACTTCCATAGTTTTGTTTCAGATGTACAGAATGAGTGACTGGAAGAGACGGAGATTTATTTCCGTTATGTAATAAAACGGCTTTCAAGTTTTTCATGGAGCTGTTAATAAATAAACGCCACTCACTGGGAACACAGAGTATCCCAATTGCTTCAAACAAACCTTTCATGTCGTTACAATAACAAAGTCCATTCTTCTTTGGTGAAGAACGTAGCAAATGTATCATGCCGATTACGTAAATATGTTATTTTGACATCAATAAGCAAATTCCATTGCTTCAAACGAGAACACAAAAACCCTGCCTTACTTTCCAGCAAAATCTAATCAGTCTTTAAAGTCTCCTGAGGTAAGGAGATGGGGAATTACTCTGGTTCCTGTGACAGTACAAATTCTTCATCTCCAATATTTGCATTTGAACTCTGAGATGTGCTTGATTGAGACATTTTTTGAAGAGGTTCAGGTACTGGAAGTTGTATGTTATCTAACAATCCGAACAGGAGATTTGAAATAAGGTTCGTAAGCTTCACAAAGCTTTTCACATGCGTTTAAATAAAATTTTATATGTCTTATAACTTTGATAAATAAACCACATTTATAACAAAATGTCATATTTACACTTTCTACATGACATTTAACCTCTTTGAGGCTTCTACAAAATAGTTAATCTTTTTGTTTATCACTGAAGTGACATCTGTAGACGCTGTGTGAACGTTACGACCCCTTTAGTTTTTCGCGGCATTTTTAAATATACCAGAACTATTTAATATATTTACGATAACTCAAAAAAATGTATTATTATCATAACTACCACAAAAGCAAGTTTTATATGAAATATGCGTATTTTTAATATATTTATTAGCATAATGAATAGAAAAATCACAGAATAAATTTTAGGACAAAGACAAAAAAATTTTTCATACAGTTGTGTAATCAATAACATGGTCAACATATTTTCTGGAATGTCAGTTGAACCATAAGCTATGAGAAATGAATCTGTACTGAGTATTTTTTGGCCATTTCATCGAATTAAAACCTGCTTATCTCCTCTAGTTACACAGAGACTCCTCGGAAGAGCTAGCACTATCGTTGCAAAATACCCATGGATTCTTACAGCTGTGAGTAATGTTTTCTCGAAAATTCAAGAACTTAAACGATTTTTCGGAAAAAAATCAGAAAAATCAGAAGACTCAGAAAAAAAAGGAGACTCAGGCGAATTTGAAGAATTTAGGAGGAAACGAGACTTAGCTTCTGAACTGGGTAAGAAGACGGGAGAATAAATGTTTGAGGTGTACCACCATATTTATCATCAATCAATCAATCAATCTAAACTTATAATAATTCGAATAAATGTATAAATTTCACTGCTAGATTACTTACCAATAATATTCAAGCTCACATTCAGATCTTTTTCATTGGCAAAGACCACATAGCGGTAACTAATTTTGTGTATGTTAGAGTGAACCGAACGTTACAACCACCACCATCATGACCAAAAGAAACGTGAGGTAGGTGAGTAGAAATTTCATGCAATATGCTGATTTGCTATATTTTGGGAAAAATATAACTCTGCAAGAGATAAACAGAACATCTCCAAATATCTTTTGCTAAAATATTCTATATTCAAGTACAATAACACAGTTGCATATACAGTGTCACCATCAAAGTCCGCACCATATGGGCATTTAAAAAAAATAGCTTTGGTTAAAATTTGATGTCGGAAACAGTTTTAGGTTCAAATTGGAGCCAATGACATATTGCCAATATGTCATTAAAAGTTGTGGCCAAGCGTTAGCTGTCAAATTTAACATTTGTTGCAGAAAGTGGCGGAAAATGACATTTCAGAATCGAATTTGAAAATGTTTGTTGGAAAAAGATGTTTCTACAGTAATTTTATGTACGTGTGCAAATTTTCAAAAGTCTAGGACGATGTTACAATTTTTGATATTTTCATCAAATAAAATCTTTTTTACAAATCCTAAGTTTACCTAACTGGAAAAAATTGATTCATTTATGTAATACTACCTTCACATGTCACTTCCATGATAAATATTTATTTACTTTTCACACTTTTAAAAACGAAAATTTGCCACCATAAAAAAATGTAGGCGCGAGCGGTGCAAGGTTCCAATAATTTTATCGTTCTTCTGAAAAGTAAAAGATACGAGTATTTATCTCATGAAATATTAAATGCATGCAAGAAACTGTCTAAAGTATTTTAATTAGACTTAGGTTTTCGCACCATTTCTGGAAACATAATATCTTGGATTAGTAAAAATTGTTAAAACAGCAAGTTGGCCATGGCAAATAAATTGTAAGTTAGCTGTCACGTTGTTAATCACCATACTACTAAAATCACCTTAAAAGGAGGAATATCATTTAATTCAGTAATGTTTTGAAACTAAACACTGAAAATTATTATGAACAATCGAATAATAGTAAACAAAAGCTACACAAATCGAATTACATTCCATTATGATGCCCTTCACGCTCAATACAAATAATACATTTTTTTAAATTCAGGTTTAATGTCCCAACAGTACTCCCGAATGGTATGTAGCAGTTGTTGGATATTAATCAAAGGCTTCTTCTTATAAACGTTTCATTCAAGATACAAAGAGATATCCATGGGAGTTAATGTTAGTAATACTAGACTTTTCATCATTTTCCACTACGTTTAAGCAAACATTAAGTTTATCGTGTTCACTGTACTTACTAGGAATATGCTGTTTTTTGAACTCATTTTCTACAGAATCAATGTGCCTAATATTTTTTCATTATCCTAGATAAGTTAATATTTTGAACATTTTTCCCTGGATGTGGTTCATTAAAAATATTTGCCGATGTGATGTATAGACGGGCTATTATTTGTATTGAGCGTGAAGGGTACCATACTGGAATGTAATTTGAATTGTGTAGTTTTTTTGTACTATTATTTAATCGTTCATAATAATTTTCAGTTTTTAGATTCGAAACATAATTGAATTTAATGTTATTCCTACTTTTAAGGTGATTTTAGTAGTTTAGTGATTAACAATGGGACACCTAACTTACAATCTATTTGCCATGGCCAACTTGCTGTTTTAACAATTTTTACTAATTACAAGATATTATGTTTTCAGAAAAGGTGAAGTAGGTGAAAAGCTAAAGTCTAATTGAAACAATGCCTTCTCTGGACAGTTTCCATATATCTTATATGCATTTGATATTTTATAAGGTTAAATACTCGTCTTTTCCTTTTCAAAAGAACGATAAAATTATTGGAACTTTGCACCGCTCGTGCTTTTTATGGTTTCATTTCAGTTTCTGAAAATATGGAAAGTAAATAAAATATTTATCATGGAACTGACATGTGACGGTAAGTATTACACAAATAAATTAATTCCCACAAGTTAAGTAAACTATGGATTTGTAAAAAATATTTTATTTGATAAAATTATCAAAAATCGCAACTTCATCCTAGACTCTCGAAAATTTGCACACTTACATAAAATTACAATAGAAACATCTTTTTCAGCATATTTCTTTTTCATATTCCATTCAGAAATGCCATTTTCCGCAACAAATGTCAAATTTGATAGCTAATGAATAAAGTGAGGCAAATATGAAGAAAAAAAAGTAGAATATATGATCATATATATGAGAGAAATTTAGTTGAAATATGAAAAAAAAATTGAAATATGAAATTATTCAAAAATTAATATTTTAATTTTCACAATCAATTGCTTTTTAATGGGGTAGTTTGAAATAAAACAAAACATAGTTCAATATTTTGTTATTTAAAAATATATCTACCAAAACAATTTTTACATGATTAATTTAATTATTAAAACAATAAACAATTTAGTATTTCTCGCAATTCTCTAACAAAAAGTTTCGCCTCCTATCAGTATACATATTTTTAAATGCAGAATAGCTTCTCTCTACGTCAACAGACGTAATAGGGACGTTTTTTAAATGTGAAAAAATTTCTGGTTCCAATTTAAATGTTTCATCAAAATCTCCAATTAAACCATTGGCTGCTTGTGAAAGGAATTTGTAGCCATGGTTCTCATCTATTATTGCTTTGAATTTTTGATATATTTGGTTTCCAATATGTCCCGGAACATTTTTTGCATTTTTGCTCAAATTCTTTTATTAAATTTACCGCCTCTATCAAAGATAATTTGGATGACTCTAATTGGATAATAGTGTTTGAAATGAAATTATAATTGGTTCTTATAAATGAAACTTGTTGACATAAAATGTGATTGGTCAGCAATTTTTTGGCTTGTAAGAGAGGCTGAGAAGAATCATCTTCAAATTCTTGTATAACCGTTTTTATTTGCGTAAAGTTTTCGGCATAAAAATAAGTAGCCTCTAACCACGTTCCCCAAAGTGTTAAAACGGGTTGAGGTGGAATAGGAAGATTGGGTAAATGCTCTCTATAAAATTGACTTCTAAGTGGAGCTTTTAAAACAATTTTTTTTACGCAAGATATCAAATCATTTACAAGGGGAAAGTTTTTTCTAACTTCTTCTGTCGTTTCATCTATACTTATAAAAAATAATCATTCACTATCTCTAATCTGATGCTATTAAGTAACGAGGAATATAAATTGTCAATTTCTGTTCTTCTTAGAGTTCTTTCCCTTGGTATATCAAATTTACAATACTTTTGAATAAAAGATTGGAAATTATCGTTTGACAGTTTTGATAAGGGTATATTTGACGTCACCAATGCTCGACATAAATCTGGCCTGAATTCTTGCTCACTTGAAGTTTTGGCAACATTAGATTGAAAGCACTTTGATATTGACGGTTGCTTTTTCCCTTCAGATGTCACTTTGTTTCGTTTAGACACATGTGATGCAGTTTTAACATGTTGTTCTATTAGGAACCTTTTCTCAGATGTAATCTACAAAGACGAAATACCATATGTAGAGCTAATTTTCTTCACACCGAAAAATCCTAATATTTGAAATCTTGAAAAGTTACGTGAAATACACCTTTTGCATATTTAATAAACCCCCTTCATGACACACCTTGTATAGCTTGTTTTTTAGAAACATTTTTTTATGTTGGAAAGTCTGTATAGCTTTGAAAATAATAAATTGGTACTTACAATTTTGCTGCAAACTGAGCAGAATACTTTTCCCATATCCATAGACAACTCTGGACATGGTTTAATCCACATAGACACTTTGACACTTGCCATTTTAAATAGACACACCGGCACACTTCAGAATCTAAATTTGAACTAACTCTCTGAAATTGTCGACACAACTTTGAAGAAAACTTTTAATAATTATGCCCCTCCTCGTGCCCTTAGTTTGGCAACAAATAAATGGACCCCAACGGTGTCGTGTAATTAATTCTTAGTACCTACTTCCGGATTAACTGAATATTTTAAACATCAACAATATTATTGGGATTTACCAGTAATTGTCCTTTTCTTAAAATTATACCCGCTACATGCAAAACCAGTCAAGCAACACAAATTGAGAGCTTTTAAATTTACTTTACTCGCAAGAATAATGAAATGTTTTGGTTAAATTATATAGGAAGGAATTGTTTGTAAAATTGTTACAGATATGCTAAAAATTGAAAAATAGTAGAAAATATGAAAAATTTCATATAATATGAAAAATATGCCAAATATGAAAATTTCATAAATGCCTCACTTTACTAATGAATATCGCTTGGCAGCAACTGTTATTCAATATCATTCTTGCTCCAATTTGAACCTGGAATTGCTCTCCCCATCAAGTTTCAACCAAAGCTGTTTTAAAAAAAAATTCTCATATGGTGCGGACATTAATGGTGACACTGTAACTTAATCATCCAGATTAAGGGCGCACCATTCTACTACTTCCCTCACTACGCGTGGTATATAGTGTGAGGGAAGTATCGCAACCGAGACAAAATTTGTTTTCCGTATTTTCGCGGATATATCTGTTTTGAGCATTTCTGTCATTATGTTTGGGTATGTGTGTGAGTATGTGCATAAACCACTGTGGCGACAATTGCGCGATTCCTAATGATCGTGTGAATTTGAAATTTTGCAGATGGTTGCTAAAACTAGCAGCTGTATTGCGGTAGGCGCGTTTGGAGTGGTATTTTTGACATCCATTTCTAGTTTTTCAATTGGAATTATAGTATTTCATTTAACCATCATGACAACCGTGACACAATTAAGAATACTGATTTTGATAAGAATGAAGTTAGGTTTATAGGTTGCAAAAGGTTATAGTCAGCAAAATGGTTGAGATTATTGTGATTCCTATGCTCCTGTAGCAAATACAATAACAATTAGAATCTTGTTGGTTTTGGCCGTTCAGAAGAATTTTTGTATCTTCCAAATGGATGTAAAGACTCCATGGGAAATCAGATGAAGATATCTATATAAGTCAACCTCCTGGTTTCACAGATGATTCTGGCATGGATTGTAGGTTGAATGAATCTTTGTATGAATCAAAACAATCACCACGTTGTTGCTATAAACGTTTTGACTATGTGATGATGAGAGAGAATTTTTGTAGGAGTGAATCAGATAATTGTCTTTATATCAAGTTTTTTGGGAATATCATCTCATATCTTTCAGTCTTTGTAGATGATATTCTTCAAGTGATTGTATTCCTGTATATTATTGTAACCTAAACATGACCACTGGTCAGCTGAGTCTTGATTTAAGCTGTACATTAGTCTCTTATTCATCCATTTGATATGGCTAACCAATTGGAATTGAATAAAAAAATCAGATGTAAATCATTATTGTATAGTATGGACAACGATGATTTAATATTCTCATTTGTTACAGCTGATTTTGGGACTGCATATATTGGGAAGATGAAGTATAAGAACATCAACAGAATGTCACTGGAAAAGGAGGACGATGTTCAACTGTTATTGGAACTTATCGAAGCATTTAGTAATGGAAAATTACGTACGATGAAGGTACGTATAAACAGGCATGATCGATTTTGTTCTCAATCGTATCGTTAAGACACATTCCAATGCGTCGGTCTATCTCATGTAGGCTGGGAGATGATTCGCAAATGAGGCGAGAATAGGGTGCCCATTTTCATAAATCAGTTTCCATCCAATGATCGAAATGTGGCTTGAGTTACCATGTCTGTGGAGTTAGCACTACTTTTTACGAGTTTAAAATTTCAGCTATTGCTAAAATTTTGGTTCTCAAGCTCGAACAGTGACAACATGACGATGATGTCACTGATCGACTATTTTCAGCAGTCGTAAAGAATCGAGGGGAAACAGTTCCAGAAACTTGTTCCGCTCTCGTTATGAGGTCATCAAGGGAGCGAGCCAGACGATGAGAAGAGGGAAACATCTTGCTGGAATTGATAGACGTGGTCTCACTGGTCAATCTGGAGAACCAAAACTTTGTCTATTCATTCTAACACGAAATGTGTTTGCATTTCACTTAGCATTCAGATATTGTATTGATTATCGCTTTTTTGTTGCAAATTGGTTGTGCTATAAGAATACTTGTAACAATTCAATTTCTTTTTCAACACTTATTGATGCGAAGTTAACATCAAACTTTTTTATTAACTGCTGGTAACGCCAATTTCACAGTAAAGTAGATTTTACCACGAGGTGAAATACGGATTTAAAAAAATTGATTATTGTATTGATTGTAGCTTTTTTGTTGCAAATTGATTTTGCAGTAAAGTAATTTGGAGCCACTCAGTTTTCTTTTGAGCTCCGCTAATGCAAAGTTTAGTGGATTTGACATTGCCACTCAAAAAACAAGTACTTTTGACGCTCCAGGTAGAGCTAACATGCTGTCAATTTTCCTACTAAGTTAATACAGAACATTAAATATGTACATCCATGAAATGTCCAGAGAATTCAAGGCAAAATAGAAATGAGCGTATCAATTTCTTGTGTGCCTTTATTTGGCGTACCGGAGATCATTGCTGCACTTGGACACCACACAGTCGCAGCTTTGAGAAAAAGGAGCTGGTGTGAGATTCACGATTATTCTCAGGAAAGGCTAGAACATGTTTCTTCGAGGCATAACATTACCCCAGTTATGTCTTGGCATATTTATGTTTAATTATGAAACTTTTCGAGTTCGAGATTACTTCCAAATAGGTTGAATTCTTTTTGGGACTTTTATCAATTCTTTTTTTGAGTTTGGTTCTCCCTCTAGCCTTCCCATGAGATTGAAATGAATTTCCAGCCTTTTTTCATTCTTGATTGAATTGAGGGTTCTCTCGTTATGGAATATAAGATGGAAGATTTTACACTCATAGAACCATAAACTGGAATAAAAAATGGTGTTAACCTGATTGTCACGATTTTGTTTAATTCTTCAAATCATAGATTCATGTTTATCATTCAAAAATAAGTTCATTATACATAGATTATAGAAGATATCACATTATTCAATTTGGCCTAATCATTAACAATGAAAAAGAGCTTTAAGAGAGCTATTTTGAGTTTCCTAAAGCTTTATTGATACAGTGAAAAAAATTAGGATTGGTGATAATTTTGTTTCAATTATTGTCCGTGAATATGGTTCATGATATGATTTCCCTGTAATAAACTTTTCTCCATCCTATCAGGATAAAGTTTCGTTAATAAAGATGATTGGGTGAAATGTATTGTTGTTTTTAGGCTAACAAAACTTTTTTGGTATAATAAACTTTGGTATTCTTTGGAGTATTTTCTCATAATTAATTATGAATTTCATGATAAACGCGTTTGAGAATGGAATAATTTCCAACAAGTTACCTTTATGAACAATCGTATGCCGATTAGTAATAATTGCGATTTGAAGACGCGCTATGCCATTTTCTTATGAGGAAGAGAAAATCATTTCACTAGTTAGGCGTCAAAAACTCTCCGTTATTCGGGTGGCAATGACAAATGCACAATGAACTTGGCCTTACCAAGAGTTTCTCTTTAATTAAAGCGGTAGACATTTAATAATTGCAACAAAAAGAGAGTATACAATATTTAAATTGCAAAAATCAATTCATCACGAGCCGTAATGCTAGACCGGACCTTCCAGTTCCCTAGGTGCTCAAGTAACCGTTGTCTAGGCCAATTTTTGTGCAATCTGGAACTATGCCCTGGAAAACCTGAGACAAAACAACCAATGTCGGTGGAATTATAACTAAACTGACAGCTGAGCAGCACTGTGTGCACTTTGAGGGGCTCCTAGGCTTGTTTTGGAGTATAAGGAGACCATGGCTGGAGGAACAAACTTCAACTAGTAAGAGTACCCAACTCTGGCGTGAAAGCAAAAGAAGTGGCCCATAAATTGCCCAAACTGGGTTCCCTAGGCACCCTGGGCCCCAATCCAAGGATCAGAATCTCACCTCCACAGGGAGCTACTGGATGAACAGTGGCTTTCAGTTTGGCGTGGTGCTCCCGGCATGAGACAGACGAAACTTCACATTGTGAAGTTAACCCCCAAACGTCTCAAAATCCTTCTCTGTATGAGCAGAAGAGGCATGAAATTGGTGACAGGACCCTCACTGACCACTGTCATCTGGATGAACATCTACACTCAATTTAAATTGTTGATGACCCAGGTTGTAGTAGATACGGAGCGGTAGGCAAAACTGCCTATCATATACTAATGGAATGTCCAGCACTGGCTTCACTTAGGCTACAACATCTCGGCAGGGCATATGTGCCACCTGAGGCCATAAGAGATATCAGTCCATATAGAATTCTATCTTTCGGTGGTGCGTTAGACCTGCTCGACTGAATCTTGTATCAAGAAACGCACAATGACCCAATCAAGTGCTCCGGACTTGTCCGCCCCAAATTTTGATTGATCAATTGATAGATGACATTCGAACCGACTAAGCTTGAGCGAGCAATTTAACCATTTTCAAAGAGTCACTCTCATAAAAATCAACATCTAACAGGGAAAATAATAGCTCATTGATAAAATTGCATGATCGATGTTCCAACATAGATATCCATTCACTTCATCCATTCCACTTGCTCATAATTCTTCACAATCTCACTGAGATACGTTTCAAATAGTGCAAAAGCTGATGAAATATATCACAATCTAAAACCCACACATTTTTCAGTCTGAAGAGGAACAGAATCCCGGAAACGAAAAACCTGCATATTGTGTTTGTGTGAAATCTAATACGTGGCAGAATTTATGAAGAACTTATTATGTTTTCATGTACTAATAAGGGAGGATGTTTTTAGAATAAAATATGCTAACGACTATTTCCTTGTTTTTATACTACATGGAAGAACATTTACATTTTCGGAAGACTGAAGAGAAAAAATTTAGAATATTTCAGAAGACATGTTTCGTGAATAAGCTCAATATTAGGAACGTTCTGATGAATTGCCAATTACTGATTCAGGCTTGTAGGGATTTAGGAAATATTCTTTTGAGGCTAAACCGTTTACCGAAGTGAAATTTTGTGAGAGTGGATAGCTTATAAATAAAAGTAACTATCCAGGAAAAAAATTGGTAGTGATTATACAGGGGCTTACTATAAATATGGGTGAATTATTTATTGTGACCAAGTTTTAAGACACCTTATAATTTTCGAAATAAAGGTTTCTTCCATAAAAAGCTGTAATTTGCAGGAATAAACGTGTGACTAAAAAATGAATAAGATCCAGCAAAGATGTTCTGACTTATTTGCAAAAATTTAAAAAAATTAAGCATTATTGAAGACTGGCGCCCAACCGAAGCAACTTTGTATATAAGTAAGTTGAGTTAAATATTCAGATTTTTGGCCAAGGAACTTGTGGTCTTCCGTTGTACACGCCATTTCCGGACATCCTCCTGTATAATTATAAATTTAGCTGATTTGATAAATAAACTGCTTGAACATTTCTGTATGACAGCGAGGGGTGAGTAAACCTTTTGATGGGACAATTATAGTGTGCACATCTTTTCTGAAGTTGATTTCATTGTAGAGATAATTCGGAGTCGTATCTACAATTATTTTGTGAAATAGACAACAAGCATGAAATAACCTACAGTTCTTCATATTCAACCGCTGAGTTTCAACTAATTTGGGTGATATTTTATTTCATACTTCCTGATACAATTCGGATTTTTTTTTCGAATTGAATCCGTATATTGAATTGAAGTGAATGATAATATAAAGTTTTCGCACATAGGTTTTCTTTGAACAGATAAATAATGCTTACTGCTAGAATACATTAATTTAGAAGCTCTAATTATAACATTATTATCAGCAACAATATTAACTCTTCACTGTTGACAGGAGCAACATATGATTTTTGCGTCCAAATAAAACTATATTCGACTTTGTAGGGTTGAGATTTAAGCAGTGATCTTGAGCCACGTTGTTTGACTTTGAAATATCATGAATTATTTCAGCTAAGGCCTTTCACTGAGAACGATTTATGAACTTAAGAGTCGTCATTGTCACATTCATAAAGCGACAGTTTTGAAATTAAATTCCATAGTCACCTTAAACTTGATTAGTAGTTAGTAATAGGAATGAAATGTGAATCATACAATAGCTAATTCATGAAATAATCATAGTTATTTAGATTTGTAAGATCATAAAATAGTATCTAGCTAGATTCAATCCATTTCAAGTACATCAATTTCATAATTAGCTATACATTACTCTTTCACATATAACCGTCCACTGTCTTCTGCAGTTTTAATTTGGTTTCAAAACACAAGCCAACTGCAGACGCATTTCATTAATCGAAGTCATCGCCAATACTTTTGTAATCAGGCTTCATGATCGTGACCAGACATATGATTCCCATTTGAAAATTTCAACTCAAAATTAAAATCTTTTTCTCAAATATCTCGACGCCAAAGAAATTTTCTCCAAACTTTACAAACATCTACGATATTTTCATGTGTCAAAAACTCAAAACATCGAACTTTTGTTTATAACTGGAAAACAATAGACAATAGCAAATTTTTCTTTCCGTCAGGGAATTAGTTAAAAAAAAGAGAACTAGATTGTGACTTCTATTTTTTTTTGAATCTCCTATAGTTACCGAGTTAACCTCTACAAACATCGAAATTAATGAACTCAATTTCTGACTGATACTTATGCCATTCAGTTCTATTTTAACACCCATCGAAAGCATGCAACCTTGAAGATTTTTGTAAACATGGAAATAAGTGAATTTCGCGTATTGATTAAACATTACTTCTTGCGTGGAAAAAACATTGCGCAAGCCAAAGCATCGCTTGTTAAACATTATGGAGACTCTTCGCTATCGATTGGAACGATCCACAAGTGGTTTTCTGATTTTCGTTGTGATAGTATGACCACAAAGGATGCCAAATGTTCTGGTCGTCCAATTGAGGTTACAACGCCAGAAATCGTCGATACGCATATTGATATTTGCAATTTTTTAGGCACTGCACTATCTGACTTGTATAAATAGTGAACAATAATGAACAGAGATTTGATCCCTGGGGTACTCCAAATAAATTTCTATTCAAAGTAACTTTATTAAATGCTCAGCTGAAATCTAATAGAATTATGATAGTAAAAAGTCCTTGATCCTTAGCTGCAATAATTTAATCTACTACATGGAGGGGAGTGGTAGTACAACTGATGTGACCTGGGCTAAAGTCAAAGTGAAAAGTAGGTATTATAGTGTTTGAAGAAAGATACTGCATCTAAAGTAGGAATCTCAAATTCTTGGATGTGTACACTGGCTATCACACGTACGGTTCTGACATCTCATGAACGCTGTTTGATATTTGGCTCCAAGTGGCTTATCGAGAATCTTTTACATATGGAATAATTATGGTATAAGGTCAAAACAGCCCTTTATTCAATACTGTGACTACAACAACAAACATAACGTTAAAATAAATTCAATGTATACGTAAATAAATACAACAGTCAACAAAAACACACAAACACAACATGATTATTCATAACAATTCAAATATATTACATTTTACTTAATTAACTCAATATTTCACACCCATGGTTTCGTCAGACCAGCTGCTACATCCGAAGACTGTTGTTTCAGTAAATTCACCTGTTCATCTACTAGTTCTGGGAACCCTGCGTATTCATTCAGGAATCTCAATATCAGGGCATGATTTATTTTCAATGCTAGTTGCCCATTCAATTTCTTCATGAACCAATTCAGCCAATATCCGATAATAACTACAGTATCGGATTGATTTTCATGTGTCGTGTGCCTAAAAAGATATTCAGGGTGAAATCTCCAAAATGTCAATATTTCGTTTGATTACGAAACTCGTATTAGTTTTTGAATGTACTGACGTTATGACAACAATACCTCCTTATTGAAGGATTTTCAATACATTTTTATCGATAAATCATTGATCATAATGAAAACCATAGATAATGTAAGAATATAAGAGTATATATTGCCATAATAATGTACAACGTATGAATATAATAACAATAACAGTAAATGGAGTAACATAAATACATTGCTGAAAATAATTGATTATTTAATAATTGAGTAAGCACCTAGACGGCTTACACTGTATGAGCAATTTGGCTAATGGGATCAGCAACTAAAACGTAGAAAGCTGTGATCAATTGATCACGTGATCTCCTTCTCTTTTGTAAGCAAAATAGGTTTCGGACACTACTACGTTACGATATTCTCTATGTAACATTACAATTTTATTCAAATAGTCTACATAATAAATTTAACTATTCTGTGGTTTATACTGACACCTGCTGCCAGGTTGACTCTCGAATTATTCTATAATATAACCTTGTTTCATACTGCTGGCACAAACTATCAAAATTCACCACAGAGTAGACTCAATAAACATTTTTTGGGGAGATAACAATATTTTTCCAACACTATATACTACGTATAGAGAGGGAGGTAAAAATATGGAATCGTATGTCGGTGCATTATTCTGATAGCTGGCAATCAAATTATCAATAATCAGGTATGGTATTATATTACGACTCATCTGATCACATGAAATATATTGAAAGATATTGATTTCAAAGGAGGTTGCGATCTACCTTTACTTCAACTACTTTCAACTCTAAGATATCATGACATAGGGAACATACAAATTGCGGTTGCTGCTTTTATTGGAGTTTTACCATCGTCTGCTTCCAGAATGATCAACAGGGTGTCATATACTGCTGCAGATTTGAGGCATTGTAATATAATAAATACACAAATATGTGTTACAAACAAACTTGTGTTTTACTTATCATATAAAATGATATAAATTATTTATAATCTCAAATGTAATTCTTGTAGTGTTTACTAAATGTTGGAAGACCAAAGTAACTGTATATATATATCTATGGTTTCGGCGTTTACGTAGTGTAAATTCATAATACTTCAGAAGTTGGAGAATAAAACTCAAATTTTACACAAAACTTTTAACATTTAATTTAAAAATGCTGACAAATTGTTTCACCACACTGTGGCATTATCAAAGCGAGGAGTTATCAACTAAAGCTAAATCTAAAAGTATGTCCTTAAATATCAGGGATCAGAATGTGGTGCAAATTGAGGGATGGGGGTGGATAATGGTGGGAGTGTGTTTACAAAATTGTTAACAAGAGGTGAATTATATGTGTCGATTTGATCATTTAATATTACATTATTATTGTTTTTTGCGTGTTTCAAAATTTCTATGGATTCTAATATATTAAGTTTATGTCCTTTTTCCTGAATATGTAGAATATCAGGATTAAGAGTGAAATTGTGGTTATGTTCTAACAGGTGATTTGCGTAATTAGAGTCTTCTTTTTTGCGCAAATTAATAATAATACAAAATCAAATTTCACATGTCTAACATATTTAGGTAAACATTCACTAAAAATATCTCAATTCCTTAAAAAACAGAATAAAAACGTCGCCTTTAAAACAACAAATAACCTATGCTCGTATTATTAATAACTCGAAATCTAAAAAAGATAACTTAAAGAAATCTGGAGTTTACAGACTGAGATGTGATGACTGTAGTGCTTTGTACATAGGACAAACTGGACGCAGTTTCAGCGTAAGGTTCAATGAACATTTGAGAAGTTACAGGCTCAAAAAAGAAGACTCTAATTAAGCAAATCACCTGTTAGAACATAACCACAATTTCACTCTTAATCCTGATATTCTACATATTCAGGAAAAAGGACATAAACTTAATATATTAGAATCCATAGAAATTTTGAAACACGCAAAAAACAATAATAATGTAATATTAAATGATCAAATCGACACATATAATTCACCTCTTGTTAACAATTTTGTAAACACACTCCCACCATTATCCACCCCCATCCCTCAATTTGCACCACATTCTGATCCCTGATATTTAAGGACATACTTTTAGATTTAGCTTTAGTTGATAACTCCTCGCTTTGATAATGCCACAGTGTGGTGAAACAATTTGTCAGCATTTTTAAATTAAATGTTAAAAGTTTTGTGTAAAATTTGAGTTTTATTCTCCAACTTCTGAAGTAACTGTAGATAATTATTCAAAATAAAGAAAAAAGAAAATTGGATAGTCTGCTTTCCCGGGAGATACTTCATGGAGCTGAAGTGGAACGCAGCATTATGCGGAGTCATTCACATTGCAACATGTTAAAGATTCAAGTATACTTCTAATTTGACAACATAAGTAGCTCCTGATTGTCATTGTGATTTTCAATAAAATTATTTTCTGAAAACGAAATTGTGAAGCAATATTCAGTTTCTTACATATTATTTGAAGGACTCAAACAATATCATGACATTATATCGACAAACAAAGGGCTGAGAAACTTGCTTATTCAAACACTAAACACGTCTCGGCACCATATTGTCAAAGAGGCTCTAGGTGCGAAGAAAATCGACCGTGTGTGACAGATGTTCAGTGTGAGTATCCTATGACATGAATATTCCTAAGAATGTCACACTGTGTTCTTCAATTTTCTTTTCAGTATTTCGAAGTGCAGGTGGAAGCATATCACTTTTGCCGCGATTCATTGCCAATAGGTTGAGCTTAAAACCATTCCTCAGCCCACAACTTTGTTTCCGCAAACATTAAGAGAGCCGTATCCAGATCAGAACATGGGACAGAGTAAGCTGTTTCTACTCATTTGAAATATGCATGAAGTCTTGAAACTTGGTAAAGGACATCGAGGCGGCGGAGCCAGCGCATTCTTCTACGGGTACAAGCTGTTTCGGCGGACATAGCTCGCGGACAACTGCTAGTATATTCACAAACGGGAAATATTACAGATACCTAACTAGTACATACACATCACACCACAAAAGTATGTGAACATACATTCTTCATAATTCAAAATCAGTAAAGGTACTGGGAACTTGAAAGGATATTTCTCTCTCTGCCACAAAGCAATAGCTATCAGATTATATGTTAATATAGCGACAGGTCTGTCAACAAAAGTTGGACACATGTTTGGCTCGGAGGAATTGAACGTGATGCGTTTCTTATCTTTTCACTTATTGGACATAATACTGTGTTGTGCTTAAATTGATTGATAATGCGGGATTTGATCAGGTCAATAACATTGTATGGCTTCACCTTTGATAGAATAAGTATTGAAATATATAGAATATGGTACTTACAAAATTGTATACATCTTTCTGTTTTCTTCTAATAAGTATTTCGCCATCACTTCCACATTAGTGGAAATGTGGAATGTTTGTGTGTTGATAAATATTAATGGTTGCTTAACTGCTTCGTGAAGATTTTCGTTTTTTATTGGAAACATCCAAGGATCCATCAAAATACCTTGTCTACAATAAAAAGAGTACAGCATGAGTTGTTGAGGACAAGTATGCCTACTACTCAAGAATAGAGATTCTCAGGGAAGGCGAAGGAAGCGAAAGTATCTGTTGTGAAATAAAGTAGTGCGTAACTCCTTAAAACGTGTTTGTGCGTGTTTAAAAGACATCTTCGTTACAGTATTTTGATTTGACTTGTTGTTTTTGTGTGTGATTCACTGGTATGGAAAAGAAGCGAAAAGTAGACAGTGAATGCAGAATATTCAAAGATCAATGGAACTTTCACTATTTCGTAAGTAAGTCCAGGAAGAAGGCACTATGTTTGATTTACAATGAAACCATAGCCGTTTTCAAAAAAAACTACTCTAAATATACAGGAAGTTTGTGGACAGAAAAATTTGAAGCTTTGAAGTGCGGATTGAAATCGCAGCAATCGTCGAAACTCAATACTGAACAAGAGGCTGCAACTCGTGCCAGCTTCCGTGTGGCTCTTGAAGTTGCGCAACGTGGAAAACCATTCACCAATGAAGAAATAATCAAAGAAGCCGAAGAAATGTGCCCCGAAAAGATAAATTTATTTGAAACTGTTAGTTTGTCAGCAAACACCGTGGCTCGAAGGATAGAAGATATCGCAGAATATATCATCTCCACTGTCTGACAAAAATGGACATATAATGGTTTTCTCTGGCCTTGGATGAGTCAGCTGATATGTCAGAAACTGCTCAGTTGTTGATTTTTATTTGAGGCGTAGGTAAAAGGTATAAGCTTCTTGATATTGATAGTATTCACGGCACAACTACTGGGGAAGATATTTTAGGGGAGTTGAAAATGCCATTAATAAAAAGAACCTTCGATGGAAAATTTTGGAATTTATTACTACTGATGAAGGTAAAAATATGTGTGGTAAGAATAAAGTTGTGGTTGCTGTAGAAAATGATGGTGGTTCAAAGCCGTTAGTTTTACATTGTATCATCAATCAACAGTCCTTGTGCGGGGAATGTTTGGATATGTCTGAAGTTCTAGAACCAGTCATATCAGTTGTTAATTTCATTAGATTTAATGAGCTGAATCACCTACAATTCCGCGAGTTTATTGAAGAGATTGAAGTAAATGACTTACCATATCATACTGCCGTACGCTGGCTTAGTTCAGGAAAAGTTCTTCGGCATATCTTGGATAGTAGACTTCCGCGGACAGCTAATCTTGAAAAATCTTGTCTTCCGGATGGATTCCGCGTCACAATAGCTCGACTTGATACCGACGTTTCGCCAACCATTACAGGTGGCATCTTCAGGGCAGGCTTGAGGCTTGAACTGAAACTGGTTCTAATTGTTTCTGTAGCCGTATTTGATGTAAGAAAAATCCTTCACGCTACATAGTTCACTGCCTTTGTTCCGGTGGTTAACTTCGTTCCGGCACCTGACCCTGCCGTTGTGCGATCATGTGCGAAGTGGAATTTTCGAAAATGGGTTTCCAAATGTTGGGAAGGTAATATCCTGAGTCACGGTTCAGATTATTCGGATGTTTTAGGATTTCTATAGCTTCAAGGATTTTTCGCTGATAGAAGTTTGGGGCTCGGACTAGGATTTTGGTATCTTCAAAAAGGATTTGATGATTTGTGTTAAACTTGTGTTCCGCAAGTGCAGATCTACTGGTGTCACGAAGTCTTGTACAGCGCTCATGTTCTTTCACACGAGTAGCCACTGTACGACCTGTTTCACCAATGTAGACTTTACCGCAAGAACAGGGAATACTATAAACACCTTCTAAGTGGAGAGGAGGAAGGGGATCTTTGATAGGTTTGTAAAACTGAGATAATTTTGGAAGTGTGGAGAAACGGGTAGAAATATTATGTTTTTTGTGGATTTTGGAAATTCGATCTGTTATATTTTGAATATATGGAAGATAGGCCGTGGATAAAGCAGGTGGGAGGGTTTCTGGCTCAGGTCGATTTGGAATTTTAGGTGAAGTGTATTTCTTTATGGGTTTTTGAATGTTGTAATGGGAGAAATTGTTTGATAATAAGGCAGATGATAGATGTTTTAATTCTGATTTTAAGGATTGAGGCTGACAGCTCTGTGGACCAGGGAGTTTATGACAGATTGGTTTTTTGCAGGGGGTGGTGGGAAAGACCATTGAGGTATCTATCGGTATGGGTGGGTTTCCAATACACAGAATGTCCTAAAGTACCGTCAGTCTGTCGACTAACCAATACATCCAGGAACGGGAGTGAACCTTGCGATTCGACTTCCATGGTGAAACGGATATTGGGATGTAATGAATTTAAATGATTGAGGAAGAGAACAAGCTTTTCGGGACCATGTTGCCAAATAATGAAAGTATAGTCGACATATCTAAACCAACATTTCGGCTTGAGAACTGATGAGTCAATGGCATCTTGTTCAAAAGCTTCCATGAAGATATTAGCTATGATCGGGGAAAGTGGGGAACCCATAGCAGCTCCCGATGACTGCTCGTAGAACTTGCCATCGTATAGAAAATATGTGGAGGATAGACTAAAATCAATTAACGGTAGCAAGTCCGTTGAAATGTTTTTGGCAGGTAACAATTGAGAAATTATGGAAAGGGTGTCTGGAATGGGAACATTGGTAAACAGTGATTCGACGTCGAAGCTGACGAGCAAATCGCATGGGTCAACTTTCAACGTTTGAAGTTTCTCAACGAAATGAAAGGAATTTAGGATAAAACTATTGGAATCACCTACACGGGGTTTGAGAATAGATGACAGGTATTGAGAGAGTTTATAAGTAGGAGATCCGATAGTGCTGACAATTGGTCTCAGGGGAACTGAGGGCTTATGAATTTTAGGCGAACCATATAAACGGGGACATTTTGAACAATGGGGGATAAGAAATTTCTTATCTGAATCAGGAAGGGAAGAATGACGAATAATTTGTGAAATTGAACGTTCTATAGAGAAGGTGGGTTCTTTTGGTAGAAGCTTATAGGAATTAGTTTGGAGATGTTGCAGGATTTTGTTATCATAATCTGAACGATTCATGACAACAGTGGAGTTTCCTTTATCAGCCCTCAAAATAGCCGAATCAGGATTTGATTTGAGTGAATTGAGAGCTTGAATTAAAGGTTCAGGGCAATTTGATTTAGGAATCTTGGAATGACGAAGAATTTTAGCAGTTTCGAAACGAATTTCATCTGCTGCGAGATGGGGAACTTTATGTAGGGATGCATCTACAGCAGAAATAATGGATGTCGTAGGAATATTTTTGGGGGAGAAAACAAAATTAGGACCTTTAGATAGAACCGATTGTTCAGCTTCAGTAAGGGTATGTGAAGATAAATTAACCACAGTATTTACAAGAGGGGTTGGTCTTGAAGGTTGGTGCTGAGGGCGTTGGGAGGCAAGAAGTTTATTGAATTTTTGAATATGACGTTTGGAATTGAGGGTACGAATTTGATCGGCTTGATCATAGGTAATTCGGTCGAGAACCAACCAATCGGATGCTGAAAGGGTATTTGAAAGTTCAAGGTGGAGGCCAAAGAGGGTTATATTGATGAAATTGATCTCGCGTCTCCACTTAGAAGGTGTTTATAATATTCCCTGTTCTTGCGGTAAAGTCTACATTGGTGAAAGAGGTCGTACAGTGGCTACTCGTGTGAAAGAACATGAGCGCTGTACAAGACTTCGTGACACCAGTAGATCTGCACTTGCGGAACACAAGTTTAACACAAATCATCAAATCCTTTTTGAAGATACCAAAATCCTAGTACGAGCCCCAAACTTCTATCAGCGAAAAATCCTTGAAGCTATAGAAATCTTAAAACATCCGAATAATCTGAACCGTGACCTTCCCAACATTTGGAAACCCATCCTCGAAAATTCCACTTCGCACATGATCGCACAACGGCAGGGTCAGGTGCCGGAACGAAGTTAACCACCGGAACAAAGGCAGTGAACTATTTAGCGTGAAGGATTTTTCCTACAATAAATACGGCTACAGAAACAAGTAGAACCAGTTTCAGTTCAAGCCTCAAGCCTGCCCTGAAGATGCCACCTGTAATGGTTGGCGAAACGTCGGCATCAAGTCGAGCTATTGTGACGCGGAATCCATCCGGAAGACAAGATTTTTCAAGTTCTTCGGCGCTTTTTTGAACGCAGTGTAAGACATTCTTTTTAATGAGAAGCATCGTCCTCTAAGCGGGTTTCAAAATAGTGAACAGCATTCTATGTCGATTTGACAAAACATATGAACGAACTGAATTTGAAATTCCAAGGAGAAACCCAGTTTCTCCCCGATTTATACACTAATATCAAATCATTCCGGCAGAGAATAAAACTGTATAAAACTGTTTCCATCACAATTACGTGAAAAATGTTTCACACATTTTAAAACAGATGAAATATTCAGCCACACTACTGAGACTAGGTCGATTTTGTAGCAATTGATACTATGGATAGATAATAATTTAAGATACGTACTTCAGTTCAGAACGTTGTGAAAGCGTCATTAGCGCTGAAGCACCTCCAAAGGAGTGTCCCATCATAATGACATTATCGGAGTCCAGATTACCAACTAAATCGTCCAATCGAAAAGCGATTACTCTATCACTATTAGGTACGTCTTCTAGAACATTATATGGAACTTTTCCGTCATTTAAATCGAAAATTAAATCGAGCGTTTTGCTGCATTCATTACTTCGAAAATGCACTTGCTCGTTTCTTTTCTGGTAATGTTTTTTATCAAGGTTTATTCTCTTGAAACGTATACTCGTCCTCTTGTCAATAGCTGCATCTTCCTTGCTTTGATAGTAGTAAGTGTTAGCTGCTGTATTGTCCCTAAAATACCATTTCAAGGTTGTATTTACTCAAAACCAATTCGATTCAAACTGTCAACCCATGAAATACTTATGTTCTCAAATTCAATGCATCAGAAAGAATGCTTTTTTTATTGTTTGGTCACAATTTAATTTTAATTTATTGAATTTATTATTAAGTGGGTTCAATATGATAGTTACTACGTCAAGAAGTTCACCTGTTCATAACCGTCGATATAATGATTTAAGGGGTGAACGCCTCACCTGGTAGATGGTCGATAGATGGGGGAATATTGAAAAAACTAATTTGCCTCAATATTTTCATAAGCGCATTTGCTGAGGAACTATTAGTGGCTTAACACTTAATTGTTACTTGCATTCTGCGTTTTGAATTGCAACAAAAATTTGACTGTTATGTAGGTAAACATTTTTTGTTTTGCCGTTCTGATGGATCGCTCTGGTTAGTTCGGAATTTTTCTTTAACCCCAAAATAGAACTTGTCACTCACCTATGTTCGATAGCAAAGACTAAAAATCCATGAGATGCTAGTTCACAACAAACGCTGCTATACAAAAATCTGGTACCTCCCAGTCCATGAGATAGTATGATACATTTCAATTTTTTATCCTTCTTTATTTTCTCTCCATACATTGCAGGTATGAGAGTGTGAGCTGGAAAATATTCATGTTGCAATATCAAATTCAAAAATTCAACCATTCGTAGCTAAAATTCACCTGTCCACCACATCAGCAAATGGATGATGAATGAAAAAAGCATGAGAACGTAGGCGATACCATTTACATAAGTATCATCGGGTATCCATGAGAACCATTTTTTCTTGGTTTCCTATGAAAATAATCAGTTGAACATTTTACAAATCTACCTCATCGAAAGAAACTCACTTCATCGTTTTTTTGGGCATCTGTTGGGTAGTAGAGGCGCACAAAAAGTCCGTTTCTAGAGTAGTCTAGCATAACATCCGTAGCACCAGGTGAATATGGTCCTGAAAATAGTAGATATAATAGATTTTTTCAGTTATATATTACGCGTCTTAAACGCCGGGGTAATAGACACATATTTGAGCGCATCTTAATCTTTCCCTCTCATTTTTTTTCGAGTGAATAAATCGCTCCATGGAGACTGATATGAAGGAAACTCTAATCTTTGTTTCTTATCACTTATATTAGAGAAACACTAACGTGACTGACTATACATTCATCGACTAGCGCGTTATATTAAAAACGATACAAACATTTTATTGAAAATAATTGTGCCTACCTATGTATAACGATAACTGAGAAATATATACACCTGGATCGATCATTCAAAAAAACCAATAAGATCGCTCAAGTTTATTTCAATCTATCGAGCAGGAAAAAGTTAAAGCGAGTTAAATAAGTTACAAACGCACGAAATTATTCTGCTGAGGAAAAAATGTCAAAAACGTATATTTTTCAACTCCAAACGAAAAATTTTATTAGAGAAAGTTGTGTAATAAAAAAATATATCGATTCATCCTCCTTTCATTTTCTACCCCGAAAGGTTCGTGGACAATTAGCGCCGTTCGTATAGTGTTCTCACTTCCCGTGTTTAGGTGAATATCCGATGAACTGATAATGTATTATATACATCCCCGCAGAGTTGTCAAACCAGCAGAATATGCTTATACTCGTAAGATGTACGAGATTCAGTTTAAAACAATCAAATGAATCAAATGAATAGAATATAAGACATGCATATTCACTCCATTATTAGGGGCATCTGGAAAGATAACACTCAAGGAATTTACATATAAATCAGTGAATCAAAACAGGAAGGCATGCGTTCAAAGTTGTAAACAGGAACAACAGGGAATGTTCGCTCCTACGAAAACGGCAACATAGCGCAACATTTATTTGACACCGACCGTGCGCCAATGTGGTTGTTTGTAAATTTGTAATGTTTGTAATGTTTATGATATGCAAAAGAGTGTCATTAATCGAATGAAATTGGTGAAATTGAACTATAATTTGTTGAAACTTACCACTGGAAACAGGTAAATGGTTCCGTTTTCTATTACACCACCACATGTTCTAATAAAGCATCTATCTATTTTGTCATCAATTAGAGGTTATGACCGTTATGGCGCCAATCTGTGGTAATCGGGGCCGTATAGGTTTCTCTACTTGTTCTCACTTGGCCAACTTGCAACTGCAACTTCGGTCAAATGATCGGTTTCAAATTCATCAACAGAAACGGGTCAATTACTAAACTCTCTCCTACGAAACATCTTTTCCTTAGCAGCGACCTATGTATTCAATTTCAACAAGCGACGAGAAAAGAAATGTGCAAATGTGTATTATCGATTGATAACTGATCAGTTGAATGTTGAATAGATGTTTTAATCTTAATGATATGGCCTGCAAATATTTTGAACTCGTTGAACGATAATAATTGAATCTAGTAGGTACGCACCTATCTACTAATTATTGGATGGCGATACTTCACTGTTGAGTGTAAAATGAGGTCTAGCAGGTCTAAAGTAGGTACTTATTTATTGATAGCGTTATTATTCATTATTCTCGCACTGGCATTGTTATTGTTTTATATTAATTTGGGTACTTTAGATAGGATGACTTTGAAGTTTTGTTTCATATAATAATAAAACGATATCAATAACATGAAGTAAAAGAAATAATAATCCCCGATTATGAAATTTGTACTGTTTTATACTTACCATGTGACACTAAAAAATACATATAATTGATAACTGTGACACTCGACCAGAGGTTAACACAATTCGGAAGTAGAAGGTAAGAGCATTAAATCGAATTCGTTGGAAATTTTGAAAGGTAAAGGTCGCTCATCTAATGTTAAAGGTGAAATTTATGCATCAATTGTTTTCGAGAATACGGTTGTTTGTCAGGATTGTTATTCGTTGACTGATTCTCCCTACCATACACAAGTTTGAAAATCCTAAAGTAGATGAATTAAAATTTTCGTTTACTACTATTAATTATACAGGGTAGTTGCTATATGAAATATAGGCACTCGTTTTTTTGTCAACAGTAGCTATGAACCTTCTGCAGAATTTAAAAGTATTCTGATCATTTGTAGAGTGTTGCTATACAGGTTGGCCCACCAAACTCATGTTTTTTGAATGCAAGCCCCCTATATTTTAGTATCATCAGAACAACAACTTTGGAATATCGTATAAAGGTGTCCCGAAACGCTAAAGAATGAATAGTTTTCAAATCCAGTATCTTTTATACCGTTTATATTTTCGATAACCTTTCCAACGATAGGAACATGTTTTATGCAGTTTATTTTGAAAAATTTATGAGATTTTATTAAACAACTTTCGTTCCTTTTCATGCTTTTTATTCAAATCATAATATGAGTAGGCTGCTGTCATTGAATCTGATATTACAACTAAAAACAAGGACGATAATATTTAATAATATTAATAAATGAGTGTTGGCTTATTTGAAAATTTACTATCAAAAATTGATTTGTTTATTACGTTTTCGAAACAAATCATGATGATTTCTTGATGAGGCGCTCCTTCATTTTTTTTTCGACCATACAATCGAAATAGTTCGAAATTCGCCTGCTAACATGAACAGAATCTGAACTAAATCAATAGGGCTAAAATATAGGGAAGTATACATTTAAAATAACATTTTGGTGCTCCACTCTGTACAGCAACTTTCTGTAAATGATGTAAATAATTTTAAATGGTGCAGAAGTTCCGTAGCTACATTTGACAAAAAAACGCTAGTCGATATCACAAATAGTAACAGAGTTATGGAGGTTCCTCGTAATCCTGGGACCCGGTATTTATAGAAAATATAGGGAGAAAGAAAATGGTCTTCATTATTTAATGCTCGTAAGAATTTGAAATTTTGCAAATAGCTCCGATGTGGTGAAAATATGAACGGCATTGATTTTGGGCGCGGCAGCCCAATTTCAAGTGGTATTTTTAACGTCCATCTTCAGTTTTAAAAATGGAATTATGTTATTTCATTGAACCATAATGACAACCAGTGGTGGCTGGTACTAAAGGGCACAAGGGCACGAGCCCACTCAACCATCAAGACAAACACAGAAAGAAAATCGCGTGAAATTCAGTGCATTATTTTATTCCGCACGTCAGGCGCAGCGCATGCAATACTAACGCTCTATACTATGTTCCGGGGAACGTTCTGAAGTGTACCTATTTGAAGTATGATTTGGCTGACTATGGTTATCTTCGCCTTACTCGCTGATACCGTCGGTTTGGGACAAAAACGCTGCGTATCTCCAGTAAACATCAACTTCATAGTGTATAGTGTGTGAATTCAATTCGTGAAGTCTGAACTCACGTCTATTATCAATGATGGAAGTTAATTGTTTGCAGAATCTTTTGAAAAGCCCGCTATCATTTCAGGAAAAACTTCAAATTTAAAAGGAAGGAAGGCCTATTCTTGATCTTGAAATAAACTAAACTTCCACAAGTAAAACCTGAACTTACAATAGAGTATTAACAAGAATGTCCATGAAAATACAAGTGAATGTGCGGATGTTCAGTAACAAATAAACAGTTCCACATGCACATTATATTCACTGTTACGCGCATCATTTTAATGTAAATATTGAACGAGCGGCACAGTGAAATAAAAAAGTAAAAATTTTCTTTGCAAATTTGCAGTAATTTTCAAACTTTTTTTCTCGATCGCAAAATTGAACGGTAATTCTTGATGAAATAGTCAAACGTAGATTACCATGCGCTGTTCCTTCACGCTTGATTTTCAAAAGTCTAACTGTGAACACATCATTTGAACACCAGGATTCTTTCAAAAAATGTTTAAACAAAATTATTGACGAAGATGATTCAGTTACTATTAGTGAAGCAAGTGTTTTATTGATACATTTGAATTTCCCGGAATTTCAATACTGGTTGAAAATATTCCATTTCATCATGCCACATGTTGAAATATCATTTAATCGGACTAAAATGCGCGGGATTGACAGTGCTCAACTGGTAAAGGTAATTGAACAATTCCATCAGCAAATTAATCGAATTAGAAATCCTACTGATAATGACAATCAAGAACGTAATAATGAAAAACCTGCAAGGAAAAGACAAAAAACGACAGCTGGAAATAACAAAGCTGGTATTGCAAAGGATGTTGAATCAAATTAGCGGCCGATTTTATTTTAGGGATCACTTGCAGGGAAATTAGTTGATTCTCAAAATTTTAAAACTTATAGACATTCATTTCCACAAAAACGTTTTGATGAAACTGTGCAATCTTATCCAATGTTGGACAGTATAAAATAAAAAAGTTAACTTTCTGTAATTTATGAGCGCGATGGCACGTGTGACAAGGTGGTATTTTGACACTTTCGTGTTCATAACAGACAACAACCTGAAAAAGGTTTTGACGGAAACATACAAACTGTTGGATGTTATTTGTACAGCTCCCATGTTGGCAACAGAATTAGAACGATGTTTTTCTACTCTCAAACGCATTAAAACTTTTCTGAGAAGCACAATGTCAGAAGATCGACTGAACGCATTGGCGGTCCTATCAATAGAAAAGAAGTTCGTCCAGTCTATCCCGGATTTTGACAACAAAGTCATAGACGTTTTTTCCAGCATGAAAAATTTGAGAATGGATTTTACGTCCAAAAATTTGGTTTTTTCTTGTGTCCACCGTCTCATAACTCACGAGCCGCCACTGATGCCAACAGTGTTTTCTGGTTATAAATATATATCACATGCATATATTTGACATGCACAGTATATATTATGGGTATTTACTCTGGTAAATGTTGGTAGTTCATGTGACAGCACGTGTCATTATAAAACAGAGTTGTAAAATATATACATTATGTGGACCAATATAACATAGAGTATAATTTTTCGTTACCTGTTTCTAAATAATTGTTACACCTTTACGTACGTTTCGGTCTCACGAACATCATCAGAAGGCGTTTAAAAACTAAACGTCTTCAAACGTATGTAAAGACGAAAATATAGTAGACATATGTGTTAATGTGGCCTATATCACAGGAATTGACATATATTCATACCTGGGTAACGAATCATTATTATGTAGTTCTTTTGCAATCTCAGAGGCATCAGCTAGAACTACCCCTATGTGGCACAAAACATATGTATTGAACAATCATATTTCAGTGTTTCAATCAGAGTTTTTCGAAAATTACAAGTAGGTATAAACCAGCATTATAGCTGATTACATTTTTTTGTATTGTGCCTAAAAGTATGTTTGGAGCAGTGTTTCAATGGAATCATCGATCAGCAAAGTTTTTCGAAGTGCAAGTCACCCCTAAATGGGGGTTGATTCGACTCTTCTGTACAGTGGCACGAATACCTCATTATGGACGACCCAGTTTTAGAGTTTAGCCTAATTCTCGGGCTTCTGTTTGAGTTACTTATTTAATGGTCACCAAATTATGCACACGCGTTAATTAGTGGTTTACGCACGCACACACAAATTTCATCTCGAAAATAATCTAGATGGGTTTCGAAAGACTCAAAATGGATATGTCTCCGATATATTCATTTACTGCTCTAAATACGATTTCCAAGTGTTTAAAAATGAAAAGTTGCTAACAAATTGATGAATTTTTCTGGGATAAAATATTCTCCTCAATTAATATCGTCCATTAATTCTGTTCCTTCTCCCGGCTTTACCTCGAAATAATTTATCAAAGCAAAGGAGGCTGATTCATTCTGTCTGCTGATACCTATATTCAAATGTCAAGAACTCTCGACCTTGAATCACTATTATTTTCTCAGTAACATACATACGTACTAAAGATAATTTGTATATATTTGTATAAGCAATTATTTACATAGTACAAATGTTCAAGTCGCATTAACAGAAATTAATTATAAATATGTTTATTTTTGGTAATGATCATATTATTTGTACACGATACACATGTTGCATCTTCATATTTCTCTGATCTCTTCAACAATAACAAATTAAAAATATGCTAAGTGATACTGGTGGTGTAGACAAATTGTGGATTCAAAAACACGACTAAATACAATTATTGCATAAAGTAGAATATTAAACTGTTCTATCTTTTACTAGATTATTGGGTGAAAAATGTATCAACATTATAGAGTATGATAAGATGAGATCCATCTCGTCCAATAAAATGATTTTACTTCAGTACTAATTCGTCTCCAGAATGTAATTGCATTTGCAATAGTTCAAACTATTATTAATCAATACAAGTGTATATTCTAAACCAATAGCTTTTGTGAACTTTAGACTAGGAAAAGAACAATGACTTTACACTAATCAATGGGCAATGAACTGACCTTTTGTATTTGGTATGTCTGTTGAATTTTATGATTTCTGGAGTATTGTTTTCGAATACTTTATGGAATGGCCTCATTCGATTTTCGATAAATAACCAGGGGCGTATCAATTGTACAAATAATGGACTTGTAACTTTTTGTGGTAATAATTTGGAATGTATACTTTCGCCAACAGCGATTCCTGATATATCTTGGCAATGTTTCGCCGAACATGACGTGACGTTATACTTGGTTATTTTTACAGCCAAATCACTTCAATAATCTCCCCAAATAACTGCCGCGCTATCTTCGTCAAACCAGGTATATTCCATCTTTACAGTCGGCAACGCATAACAGCCGAAATGCCGACATAAACTGCCGATTTCTGAAATTGACTTGACAGCGGTTGACAGTTCACAAATCGTTGTGAATCTTATATTAATTTTGCTAGAATTAAACTTGAAGTACATAAATAATTCTTCCCACGACTGTAACTCTACGTACGATTACGTCATGTGTTCTATGAACTGCCCAGAGTGAATATTTTTTTACATCATTGTAACTGAATAATGAAAGTTCCTCTATTTGCTTATCTCGACGAAACATGAATCTTCGGAGATGGTAGTACATACCATCTTCGAAGATTCCTGGCAAGAAAAACCGAAAACGTCGAAACTTACTGCCACAGTGTTTATTATAGCTCCTTACAAAGGATGTCTATTATTATGGTGAAATGTATCAAAACAACTTCCTAACTTGGTTTGAATTTCAACTTTATGCCAATATATCATCGTTGTGCATATTGAATAAACTGCCAACAAGCACCCCCAAGAAATATGATATACAAGAATGGTTAAGTAGGGATCTACATTATGATAACAACTTGAAATCATTGTTGTTAATATTTGTAAAAAAGAATTCTCGGGACAGTTTGAGATCTGAGATTGACTAAGTGTTGTATTTCTCGAGCTTTTTTTGTGAATAAACCAGTAGAAAACACGAGAGAAAAGCTATACTGTTCGAAGAACATTGTGTGAGCTAGCGGAAGGTTAGAAGAAATAGACATTGGAATTTTTCTCGAATGATTAAAGGTTATAGGCATAGAGAAAGACCGCTACATACAGAGCTCCACAACTTTCTCTGTTCGATAGAAAAATGAAGGCTGCATCTACTGTGTGCAAGTGTATCCGAGTTTCCTCCGCTTGTCTGCAGAAACTATATGTCAAATCATTCACTAGGCCAATTCTTCTCATATGTCCTGTTATTCGCACTTCTCCTTACGCTTTCTGTGACTCAATCTTGGACTGTCTATGTCTTGGAATATGATCTCAGTGTTTGATACAGAGTTATGTGCCTTCTTCTCTGAAGATGTCCTCTATGTTGTGTGTTCCTAGGCCGCAGAAAGGTTTCGGTACTATCGGTAGCATTTCAGACCCCTTGCATGCAAGGGCGTCCCCCTGTTTATTTTTCTCAATTCATGTATATCCTAGAAGGCAGTGGATGGTAATTCAGTTCTGTTCTCCTAAGATTTTCAGTTTGGTTTTGCAGCTAATAACCATACATTTAGACTTTCTCCAGATTGTAAAATACTGGTGTGTTTACCCATTGGTTATGTGTATTTCGTTCTGGGCCCGAGGATTGCTCCGGCCTCCATACCTTCTGATCTTCTGGATGCATTGGTACACCAACATATTGCTCCTTCCCTAACAGGGTAATTTTTTCCTTATCTTCACTATTCTTTGTAGCCATGATGGGTTTAGAAGTCTAAAACACGTCGTCTCTTGGTGCCATGAGTATTGGGTGATCCATCTTCAGGGAGTGGTTTCCCTTCCATCTGAGGTTCATCCCTCCCTGATGTTCTCCTTTCCCTACGTTGAGCATAGTCTTTTCTGCCATCTGGTGTGCATAAACATGTCAATCTTTGTACCTTAAATAATTATTTTTGATTGATGATTTGAAGGTTATATCGCTCTATACGTGAGGATGGGCCTCACCATCATGGAATAGACCCAGGGCAGGATCCTGGGTGAACGACCCTATGCTCTATCTTTTATCCTCTTGCACACCATTCGATCACGTGTCGCCTTCTCACTTCCATAGGCGAGCATCCTTGTTGGTGGATCCATTCAGCTTAATTTGCTTCATGTGATCCATCTCTATCCATCCAGATTAATGATAACCGAAACTTCAATATTTGATGTTATTCTCTGAAGTGGAAGATGGCGACTTGTTGGTTAGTTTCCCTCGATTTATCGAATTTATTATGAAAACCGCTGGATTGATCTTAAGGCCAATGAAAATACATCTCCTCGTGGTTGGGGAATCAGTTTTGTAGAACCAAACATAGATTTCTCCAAAACTTGTGTAGTTGAAAATAAGAAACGGATATCATAATTTTCAGTTATTTGCTTGTTTCATTACTTTTTGCTCATTGTACCCGTATATATGTTTTCATATCACAAACTATTATTTAAGTACATAATATTCAGCTAAATATTCATTCTCGCATGTTTATTTTCAGATTTAAAGCACCAACTAATAATATGGAAGACGTATTAATCCGTAGTGCAACAACTGACCAAAGCCAAATTGTCGAGAAACCCCCACCATCTCCAGGCAAATTTGGCAGTTTCGTTGGAATAACCCCGTTGAAGAATCAATTGAAAGAAATCAAAACTCCCACTCATAGACCGTTCAGGGTATCTATAGAAGGAAACATAGGAGCTGGCAAATCAACGTTGATTGAATATTTCAAAAATGAACCTGGTGTTGAAACCCATCCGGTAAGTTATACTCCATCCCCGATGTTAATGATCCGTCAGTCGTATGTTGATGAGAAGAACAGCCGAATTCGATCCAATCATTGACTAGTTTTTCAGAACCAACTGGCACTAGGTGTAAACAAATATGTGTTTGGGAAAAAAATAATAACTGTAAAATATTCACTAATCCGTCTCTGAAGTGATATTGGAAATATGGGGCGTTTCAAGACTGATAAAGCAATTGGAGTGCGAATATCATTTGTTCAACTTCTATTTACCTCTGTTGGGTTTGGGAACACTTCGGATTATGACCTAAATTGTCGATAATCAAAGAATAATTTGCATAAAATAAATAAAATTGGAATTATAAGTGTATAATACTAGGACACAGTCAGTTCTGGTTATATCCGAAATTGATATCAGTTTTTTTTTTTTTAATATTGTGTTTGCGATTATTTTCAAAGTCGATTCATAAAAGTTGATGATGAATTTTCAGTAAATTATGAAACTGTAAAAGAACATTTTCAAAACACATGAGAAGAAATAGTGTAAACATATCATGAATGTGGTAAATTTGAAGTAAGTCGGTGTTTATGATTTAGCTTGAATGTTGAACTTTCTATTAAGTAATATATATCCAAATGACGTGATTTTGAATTCATTTTACTTGTACACGTACCGGAAACTTCTAGCGGCAATGTTATCGCAGGTTAGTTTGTTGATTTTTCATATATTTTATACTAGGCTAGTACGTTATTTGTTTTTATACATTTATTTATTACCTATTGCCTACTGGTCATTTGTTAATTCTTACGGCAGATATGCAGATGTATCACCAGCTAGTCCATACTGACTAAATAGTTATTTTACTGCTCCAAAATCTCATTTTAACTTATCAAATTTTATAAATGTGCTGACTCCTTCATAATATTTTACTGACTGTTTTGTAGTATTATAATGTACATAATGAATTAAATACTGTTCAGTTTATTAGTACCCACTAATTGATAAGATACAGATCATTGGATTGAACCATTTTCGGTGGTGAAAATGACGATGTGTAAAACACTCAGTATAACGTGGCAAAATCCTATATTGACAGAATCCCCTAATCGAAAAATGTCTAACGACTCTTCTATTTCAAATAAGAATATACTTCCGGTATAACCGGAAGTTGATGGATGTTATAAATATTTTAGCTAAACAGGGCATATTCGAAAACGTTATTCCTCAAATTTTCGGATATGCATTACATCTAGTCTCTCTAACACGTCAAATTGGAACTCGCAAAGAATCCCTGTATAGTCAAACTAAGAATATTATTCAGGCATGATACCGAACGCCGTGTTTAATCATGAGTCGGTATACGGATCCGGCGTAGGCTCCAAAACAGTAGTAACGCAGTAAATTTGTACTCGGGGAAGATTTCGAGGTCAGCGACTAAGCACCTCCCACGTCGGTTCCGTATTTCGCTTCAGCTTGCCTTGGGTAGCAGGATAGGAAGCTTGGTATCCTGTATTCATATTCTTAAGTCAGAGGTATCAATCGAATTCAATTGAATTAACTTGCGTAGTTATCAATATATAATACATTTTATCCATTTCAGGAGCCCATAGACTGGTGGCGCGACGTAGATGGTCACAATCTTCTAGAATTATTATACTCGGACATAGATAAATGGATAAATTGTTTTCAAAGTTACGTTCAATTGTCCAGGCTCAAGGTACAAACGTCAAAACCGGCAAGTTCATCTACCACTGTGCAAATGTTCGAAAGATCAATTCAGAATAACCGATTTTGTTTCTTGGAGCAAGCGTATCGCCGGGGATCCCTTCACAGTGCAGATTATGCAGTGCTAGATGAATGGTACAGGTGGGTAAGGGCGAACGCGGATATTGATTTAGATCTGATTGGTGAGTTGTTCTTCAATTAATCTTTGTAAGTTAATGAACTTGATACGTTATTATGGATATTGATCTTTCTTCTGTTGTAATCCAGCGCGGGACATTAGCACAGTATATATGCAGAGTCTACATAATCTCTTGTGTTCACACCTATTCTGCATAGATGTTCCTTCAGTTGCTAGTGTCATGTGAGCACTCATACTGCTTAGTTGAGCTGGTTTCTTGTTAACTTCAGAAATATGTTTGATGGCCCCTTTATCTTGTCATCTGGTCTGCCATTTCATTTCCCCTCATGCCCTGGTGGCTGGCACTCGCACCATTTTTACCCAGTTCTTGGTGAACGACCAGCTTATGTCATACTATGCTTTTCTACCGCTACGATTAAACGGTTCTAGTCAATACTCTCTATAGTACAATGCCTGAACGCTTGATCGTGACGTAACAAGTCATTTCTCGTACATTGTGCCAAGGACAAAACCATTTTCCAGGCTTTGATACGGCACATCAGACTCACATATGGCAATATCTTCAACTCTGAAGATATTACCGTGTCGTTGTGACTCTCGTGTCTCTATGGAATACTGGTGTGGGGCCACAAACATGTCGATATAGCCTCTGCTCAAGCGAATTGTCGACGCAGGATCTGTGACCTTCATCGTACAGTCCCCAAACGAGATGACATGTCTCCTGCCCCAAGAACGACCTCTTCATTTTCTTACATCCGTGATCTACTCTATGGAATGTAACGTTGTGAACCCCATTGCAGGGTTTAATTTCATTTTTGTTTGAATTGGTAATTAATTTGAATAAATAAGTCCGGATGAGTCAGGCTCTGACATCTGTGTTATAATAGCGGCAGCTGTACAGTCATCGCGGTATGTTATCATTCTACATACATTCACGGAAGGTATCGTTCTGTCCGGATTGATGATTTTTAGGCAAGGAGATCGATTCAGCATTGTATGTGGTAACGTTGAGGCAGTCGTATCTAATAATCTTGTGCTATTTTAGGTATTCTTATGTATCGGTCAAAAATCTAGTCAACGACAACTTTATTGTCTTTTAAATATTATCATAATCACGGGATATTTTGTAAATTCTCTGTTAATGGACGACATGCCTGAGGAGACTCCAACCACAATCATTCACCTCTTTTGCATTATCATCTTGCTTGTAACTTTGAATGTATGTAGAATGATAACATACCGCGATGACTGTACAGCTGTTGCTATTATAACATAGATGTCAGCGCCTGACTCATCCGGACTTATTCAAATTAATTACCAATTCAAACAAAACTGAAATTAAACCCTGCAACGGGGTCCACAACATTACAGGCATCGGTCAAGAGGTTTGGGATGTCTACTCACTTTATTAACTTTCTGCCTCTGGATGGGTTTCGGTTCTTGTCGGACTTCATTCGTCAAATCAGGGCTAACACTCTTACTCGCGGGCGAGTTCTCTTCAGTTGGCAAGGTAATTTTGGAAATCATCTTTTCGTGATCGGAATGTCCCAAGATGATCAATCTGCTGAGTGCCTTTTGTTTGCGTCCTTTCCTGTCGTAATTTCGATATTCTCAGAGCAGGTCCTACCTCCCTTAAAAGAGCATTCCGAAGAATATCCGGAACTACGTTCTCGCCACCTTTACCCAGCGTCAGATTTTTGATGCGACGGCCACAAGGATAATATACGATTAAATAAAGTTGACTTGAGTGATAAGGGTAGGATTTGATGGAATCAGAGCGAAGTTGTACGAAGTTATAAGCGTCGAGCGTATGAATATAATTCATATTATAATACTTGTGTAGACCGAAATAAAGCCCAGACGAACTAGTTTACAATATCTGAAATAAAATGCATAACCATATCGGTTATCATTGGGATGCACCCTTCAATTATAACGTGTTTTACTCATTGAACCAAACGCTATAGGGAATTCCGTACCAATGACTATTATGTTTCCCTTTGTCGGCGACATGTCGCTGTCAGGAGAAATATACAGGCTGGTCCAGTTTCTATCATCAGGATTTCACCAGCCAATAGTTTATCGAAAAATAAAGGTAGTTTGTATGGTAAACTTTGGTCGAAGAAGGCTTCGTTTTCGAGATACAGGGTGTGGAAATTGAAAGAAAAATTTCGTTTTTTGCGAATATCTCCGGAACCGTTTATCGTACAGAAAACAGCTTTCGTAAGCATTTTCTACTCATAGTAAGCTGTTCTGTGCGATAAAAAAAATCTTTTTTTAGTCATGATTGGTGAAGATTTTGAACGTGTAGTGGGTGTTTTTCTCCCCAACTTCTACGCCACTGGAAAAAGTAGTAAAAAGTTAGAGACAACCATTTGAACCGCCAATGTTTTCTACACAAAAAAGGTACTCCTGGTCATAAGCTCTTAAGTTGATTTTCCTCGAAAACGGTCATCTTTAGAACTTATGACCAAGAATACCTTTTTTGTGTAGAAAACATTGTCTCAAAACCGTACTTTTTTCAGTGGCGTAGAAGGTGGGGAGAAAAACACCCACTACCCCTTCAAAATCTTCACCAATTATGACTCAAAAAGAAATTTGTTATCGCACAGAACATAGCTTACCATGAGTAGAAAATGCTCACAAAAGCTGTTTTTTGTACGATAAACGGTTCCGGAGATATTCGCAAAAAACGAAATTTTGTTTTTCAATTTCAATACCCTGTATCTCGAAAACGAAGTCTTCTTCGACCATAGTTTATTATACAAACTACCTTCATTTTTCGGTAAGCTATTGGCTCGTGAAATCCTGATGATATAAACTGGACCACCTGTATAGTTGTGCCGTACAATAATTATAATGACGATGACGTGGCATCGTAAAGGTGAAAATCCGGTGGGTTCACTCTTCTATAATGCAACGAGTATGCGGTTAGAAAATGTTATACACTAAGCAGCTATTGTGGATCGCCTGTGACATTCTTGACTTTATTCCCACCGCTTATATTTCTTGAATGTACCACTTGGTATATATTCCAATTCTGAGACAGCTTGAATCATTTTCTCAAGAAAGGTACCTTTGAATTTGGGAGCCCTCAATCCTAAAAATTTGGAACGTCAAAATGTGTAAGTAGCCTTTACGGTTCAATGAATATGTTAAACAGGCTCTACTCCAGTTTGGTTCAAATATAGAGAATTCTAAATTCACAGCTCAGTTTAGAAATATCGTTTTAATGTGATGGATAAAAAAATGAAACGTGTGGCACTCGGGGACTGCCGCGGTAAAGCTATTGCATAGCACTACGCCACTGGAAAAAGTTGGGCAGAAAAACATCCACTACCCCTTCAAAATCTTCACGAATTATGAGTAAAAAAGAGTATCATCTTGATCTCTATGAAGAGTATTCTGTGACAAGTGCATAGATAACTACCACCGGTAGTAGAGTTTTATCTATTGTGACAAGTGTCAGTTAACTTGAAACAAAATTTTATACGAAAGTTTTAACGTTCAGATCTCGATAACGCTTCCGGCTCCGGGATTTTCACGTGGCCTATCGAAATTAGAAGGTTCGAATTGTATAAAAACACAATTGCATAAACGCCAGACGACTTATGTAATTAACTAGGAACTTGATCATTTTGACATATGCCTCCAGGAGCTCGCAGCGCGTAAGTTAGAGTTTATACATTTTACCTCTATTTTGATAATTTGGGGCCGTTTCGAGCCCCGTGCGGCCGGCGCCAGTTGTAATAAAGTATTTTGGGCTATGGGCCGCTAGCCCATCTAGAGGCTAGTAGGTGACAGCTGAGAATACCTCAAACTGTTTTAGTTAAATTTTCCTATTTAATCGAAATTTTGGGGCCCGAGACTATGCTACTTAGTTGGCCCCGTTTATAAACTAACGACATGGAGCGAAAACAGCATGCAAAAAATCCTCGTTAAGACGTTCTATGTACCGTAAATTTGAACTTTCCTAACTCGCGACCTACGCGCTTCTCACGAGAACGTCATTCGATTTTTCGAAAATTAACCAATTCAAAACAGTTTTCGACCCAGTTTGGGGCTATCACGACCTTTTAAAAGGTTCAAAGTTAACATTTCGACAATTTTAAGCTCGGCCGAGCTACATGGTAGGCGGAGTGGTGGGTCTTAGGATATTTCGTTACGGTATTTGTTTTTTGTTTTAAGCTATTTCCGTTACGGTATTTGTGTTTTGTTTTAAGCTATTTTCGTTACGGTATTTGTGTTTTGTTTTAAGCTATTTCCGTTACGGTATTTGTGTTTTTTTTTTTTTTTTCTTGATTCGGTCGCCGCGCTCAAAGCCCGCGATAAAAGCTATATGCAATAGCTTAAAAACGTCCCCTCTAAAGGCAACGACCAAGGGTCATTTGCGAGAAACCTCTCATCAAAGGTAACTTAGAGGATGATTCGAACATCAAGTTTTTAAGAAATTTATCAATTTGATAAAGTATGCGAAGATCTAGTTCGGCTTTAAATAAATTAACAACATCGACGCATATTGCATGGTCACACAGTTCACGGAATTTTAGAAATAATGTCGTATTGTTTCAATGAGCTTAATTTAAATTCCATATTGTTAGAAAAATTTCAAACAGATCCATTGGAAGATGGGTTTTTTACATTAAAAAAGCAAATGGGGTGCAAGTAAGGACTCAGTTCACCTCTGGCAACCCCGTTACAACATGAAGTTCTATATAAGTCCTAATGACTTCTTTTCCTGTCTGTAACTTACGAGTGAGCAGCTGCAACATATCCTCTGGCTTTCAGGCTTTGTACTATAGAGAGTATTGATCCATCACGATGAATACTGTTGTACACTCCCTCCAACATGATTTGGGCGCAATTTGTTATCGCATTCATCTCTGCCCGAGTTACCGTTGGATGAACACGCAGGTTAGTCAATACTTTGTCTCATCCTTGCTCCAGATTTCGATGCCAGTGGCGATCTCTATTGTCGATGCATCAGTAAGTGTATCAAACGTTTTCACTAATTTTCCTACATGTACCACCTTCAACCCAAACAGCCCGTTCAGGAACGATGGTGCGGGTTGTTCAAGTCGTATTGGGGTGTAATTCGATCAGTTGACATTGGATTATTAGATTCATTTGTTGAACGAATAACTGATTTCACTGGTTTGAATGCAAAGGCAAGCGTTAATAATTTGCTCAAATTCTGTTACAGTTTATCTCAGGAGTTCTCCAGAAGTTGTATATGAGAGGATGAAAGCAAGAGGCAGACCGGAAGAGTCAGGTGTTAGTTTCGATTATCTAAAAGACCTTCATGACAGTCATGAACGGTGGTTGATGTCGAATGACGAAAGATTCAACACTATTGAAGTTTTAGAACTCGATGCCAACAAAACTCTAGATGATATAATTCTCCAATACAAAAGTCACAAGCATAAAATATTAGGTTTGTATATTACCTTCCATTCTATTTGGACTAGCATATCATTATGTTAATTGCATCTCAAACCTACCTAAAAAAAAGAATTCAACAATTCATAAATGACATACTATAACACGAGATTTTTGAAATACGCGAATCACTTGATAACTAAACACGTCTGTTCAATCTTTCAATTGCTCTTCTATAAACATTCTCTCTCTCTCTCTCTCTCTCTCTCTCTCTCTCTCTCTCTCTCTCTCTCTCGGACATTTACCAGGTTCAAACCTGAGAACCATTTATTTTGGAATGAGAAACTCTTGTTACAGGAAGGAGCTAGAATCGAATTAGATATAGGGCATTAGAAATAGGGCACCAAGTTGCGAGTTCCAGTCATAATTAAGATCGCCACCTTTTAGATAACAAACAAAAGGAAGATTTTGTGTGATTGGCGATGATGAAGACAACAAAATTTCGTAACTTCATATAGATTGACAACATGTTCATTGTTCACATCCACCTTTTGTTGAAATATGTGCAGCAAATTGCACTTTGGATTCACAGGGGAAGGACCCTCCTAATACTGCGGCCATCAATAGCCATATGTCTGGAATTGTGTTACGTCAGCACATATTCTGCTTGATCTCAATACCAATAAGCCTATGGGGCCAGACGGAATTCCGCCTGTTGTTCTCAAGAAGTGTGACCCAGAATTAACAGTTTTTTGCTTTCATACAATCTCGGTGTGTTTCCTCTCAGCTGGAAAGTAACTGAAGTCCAATCAATTTCAAAAACACGAAAGAAGACCCAACATTCATAAACTCATTGCACTACTCTCTAGAGCAGAGGTGGTCAACCTTTTTGCAGGCCGTGCCAGTATAAAAAATACAATTCGTGATCGTGCCACACTTTTATTTTTCAGGTTATATTACATATTACAATAATTACATAGTAATAATTATTCTTATTGCCTAATGTGGCTTCTGAACTTGAATATTTTTTGCAAGCGCATCTATATTTGGGTCAACTTTGGAAGAAGCCAGCAAGATTAAGTGCTTCAGATGAGCATCAGTTAATTTGGAGCGATATTTAGTTTTTATTATATTCATTATGGAAAATGTCTGTTCACAAACATAAGTTGACCCAAATCTACAACAATATTTCAGTGCGAGATCATGTAAATTTGGAAACTCATGCATTGGCACGAATTTCCAGAATTCAGTGTAATCTGGATCAGTTGAAAGTGAAATAATTTCCTTATATTTGTTACATATGGCAGTATGATTCTGCATGTTGATTATTTCTGTTTGAATTTCTGGAGAGTACTGACTTATGTCATCGACAGAAATTAAAAAAGGATTAGTAAAAAGTGCAATATTTTCCTTATCTGGCTCGAAATCAGAAAATCGTGTAGTGAATGAAGCATGCAACTGCATTATTAAGTTTTCAAATTTATAAAAATTAGGTTCTTTAGCAAGTTTACTCGTTAGCTCTTGCATGTGCTTGAAGTGAGTCAAACGTTTTTGCTCAAAATCGTTTGAATAAAGAACAAGTTTGGCAGTAAAAGAAGATATAAGGCCAAATAATGTTGGAAAAATAGAGTTTTTACCGTGCAACCGCACATTAAGATTGTTCAAATGTCCCAATATGTCTGTTAGAAAAGCAAGATCCCACAACCACTCTTCATTTTTTAGAAGTGAGCGCTCATCTGGGAGTTCATCATTGTCTTCCAAATATCTTAAAACATTCTGCCGTAAGTACGCTTTTCCTTTAGAAAGCCATCGCACACTGCAGTGAAGAAGCAATTCACCTTCTTCCGTTTCATCCGGGAATAGATTACGAAATTGTCGTCGATTAAGAGCGCGAGCTCGAATTTTATTGATGCAGCGTACCACCGGATCAATAACAGAAGAAAAGTCCAAATCTTTTGCACAAAGGGCTTCTTGGTGTATAATACAATGGTACTTGAAAATTGCCCTTCCTTAATAATTTTCAAGTAAAACTGCAAATCCCTTTTTCTTGCCAACCATGCATGGTGCTCCGTCAGTGCAGATACTGTCTAATTTTGTCCACTCTACTTTACTTGTTTCAATAACAGTTTTAATTTCACGGAAAATGTCTTCTCCTTTTGTCGAAATTAACTGGAGTAAGTCAACAAGCTCTTCAACCGTATCAAAGTTATCGTTTACATATCGGACAAATATACTTAGTTGTGCGTTATCCGTAATATCGCAACTTTCATCCAAAGCGAGAGAGAAATATTTACAAGAAACTAGTCCAGAGAAAATTTTAGAATTCACGTCCATAGCCATGTCGTCTATACGTCGCATCACGGTATTGCGAGACAGCGCTAGTTGATCGACCATTTTCTTAATTTCTGTACTACCCGCATATTTGGCAAATATTAATAAGCTGTTTTTCTTTTTTCGGGCCAATAAAATAGAAAGTTCATAGGATGCTTTTACCATCGTCTAGATTTCATCACTCGTTTTCTTAAAAACTGGTTGCTGAGCAGCCAAGGATTTTTTCTTCTTATTTATAAAATCCGTTCGTAAGTTAGACCTAACTAAGTATTTAGAATTGAAATCGGCGTGCATTTGCTTGAAATGTCGCTGCAAGTTAAATTTTTTAGGAACTGCCACGCAAGATCCGCAAATCAAACAAACTGGCTTAGCAGTATTATGTTTTGTAAATAAAAATTCTTCTTCCCAAGCAACATTGAAATCGCGAAGCGCAATGTCTTCTTCATACTTCCTCTTCGAAGTACTGGGCTTGCTAAATGCCATTTTGAATAATAATCACACCTCAAACGCACAAAAACGTTCTTCTTTTCAGAGCAGAATCACGACTCACCCGCGAATAGATAAGGAGCTGCTGCGCGTTCGCGCACGTTTATCGTTTAGGTTAGGTTTAGCCGTCACAATACGATCATACCTGCATTACGACTGGTGCTCTCCGCTATCTCTTATCCAGTGGCCTACAGCTACAAATCGCCACATGAGCAATTGAGCATATACATTATACATTATATTTTGATTTTTATTGCATTTACGATAAGATTTACCTACCTATTGAAAACCATTCGCGTGCCACTCTTACTACCCCTGCGTGCCACCTTGTGGCACGCGTGCCGCGGGTTGGCCACCCTTGCTCTAGAGTAATGAAGAAAGCAATTAACATCGAGCTCATCTAGGTGATTGACACGCAATATGACTTTCGTCAGCAGATATCAACAGGAGATCTGCCTGGCTATGTAACACATACCGGGTGGTTCAAGTACAATATTTCAATTATACCAGTTCCAAAAAATATTAAATACAAAATTGCGCTAAGTTCGTCACAAACCAAACTTACTTTTTTTCTAATGAAACATTATCGTTTCAACTTGGGATTGCCCTCTTTTTGGCCATTCCTATATAACCACTGAACGAAACAAAAATGTTCTTATAATGATTTTCAAACGGAACATGGATATGTCACTCCCTTCTAATGCATTTCCATTTGCAGGTTACGACAGAAAGGGGATTAAACGAGTAGATCGCAGCGAAACAGATAAAGTCAAGAAAGTTCTAAAATTGGACATGAATTGAAAAACTTGTTTTTTTCATAATTCAAGTGATATTCGAATCCCATAGATTAGATTTTCGGATATTCTCAAATCATGCAATGGTTTTGAACAGAACCGACTCAGTAATTATTTTCCATTTTATTGTATAAAGTATTTTTTAAATGAGAAAACAATCTTCTTTAATACGTTCATATTAACTATTATATAAGAAAGATCACTTAAAAGTGGAATTCAGGCTGACTCAATAATTATAATATATATTGTTATTGTTTTATTATTATTATTATTATAGACTGTAAAAAATTAATAGTCTAATCTCCTGTTTCCTTTCCTAACCAATCTTTCATAATCCGTTTATGAAAGTAAGGAAAATTTTTCAACAAGAAAGCAGTGGCGGCTGGTACTAAAGGACATAAGGGCACGTGCGCACCACCATCAACGTGCCCATCCAACCAGCAAGATGAACACAGAAAGAAATTCGCATGTAATTCAGTGCATTATTTCATTTCGCACGTCTGGCGCATGTATTCATAACGCTCAAAACTATGTTTCGGGGTTTGGGGTACAAAGCATCGTATCTCCAGTAAACGTCTTGCCTTCATAGTGTACAGTGTGTGAATTCAATTCGAAGACGTGAAGTCTGAAGTGACGTTACGAGGCCATGATGAGACATTGACGTCGGAAAATTCAGGTATTTATGTAGACTTAATCAACTTTACAGCTGAATTAGACGCTGTGTTTGCAATACATATGAAAGGTTCGGGTTCACAAGTGTTTGAAGGCGTCTCAAAAACTATTCAGAACGAATTGCTGGTTGGAATGTTGCAAATTTACAAGCAGGAAATATTAAAAGAAATTGAAACTGTAAATTTCATTGCTTTGGAGGCCGATGAAACTACAGGCACCTCTAATCATCAGCACATGGTTGTTATCATTCGATACGTGTTTAATGAACAAAATTGCTGAATGCATTGCAAACTATTCTCCTGGGTCTGATAACAATAAAATAATCGCTGAAAGTTTCGATGGGGCGTCCGTGATGAGTGGTAAGACAAACGAAGTCAAAGCCATTATCAAAAGAATAATTCCACATACACATTATATTCACCGTTACGCGCATCAATTTAATTTAATTATTGAACGAGCGGCACAGTGCAATAAAAAAGTAAAAATTTACTCTGCAAATTTGCAGTCATTTTCAAGCTTATTTTCTCGATCGCCAAAACGAACGGTAATTCTTGATGAAATAGTCACACATAGATTACCACGCGCTGTTCCTACACGCTGGATTTTCAAAAGTCGAACTGACAACACATCATTTGAACACCAGGATTCTTTCAAAGAATGTTAAGACAAAATTATTGACGAAGATGGGATGGATGCAGTTACCATAAGTGAAGCAAAGTAGTTTATTGAAACATTTGAATTGCCCGGAATTTCTCTACTGGTTGAAAATACTTCATTTCATCATGTCACATGTTGAAATAATATTTAATCAGACTCAGATGGGCGCGGGATTGACAGTGCTCAACTGCAAAAGCCAATTGAACAATTCCAACAGCAAATTATTCGAATTAGAGATTCTACTGACAATCAAGAACGCAATAATGAAGAACCTGCTAGAAAAAGACAAAGAACGACAGCTGGAAATAACAGAGCTGCTATTGCAAAGGAAGTATGTGATACTATTTTAATCCAAATTAGCGACCGATTTGATTTTAGGGATCACTTAAGTGCAGCAAAAATATTCAATTCTCAAAATTTTATAACTTATAGATATGTATTTCCACAAAAACATTTTAATGCAACTGTGAAATCTTATCCTATGTTGGACAGTGTAAAATTAAAAAGTGAACTTTCGGCAATTCATGAGCGCGATGACATGTGTTGCTGTAGGTGGTATTTTGCCACTTTTAGTGTTCATAACAGACAACAACTTGAAAAGTTTTTGACGGAAACATACAAACTGTTGGATATTATTTGTAAAACGCCCATGTCTACGGCAGAATGTGAACAATGTTTTTCCACCCTCAAAAGCATTAAAGCTATTCTGAGAAGCACAATGTCAGAAGATTGACTGAACGCATTGGTGGTCGTATCAATAGAAAAGAAGTTCGTCCAGTCTATCCCGGGTTTTGACAACAAAGACATAGACGAAACAATCTGAAACCCCAACTATTGAGTCAGTCCCCTAAGTCATTTTCTCTATAAATCGAAAATTCTCCACTTCCGGTTGAATTCTGCGTCAGAATAGCACTACTATATGCCGACGTTTCGCCAACCATAACATTAAAGTAGTGAATAATGTGAGGAATAAACCACGTAAATTTGAAAAGCTTTTTAACTTATGAATTTTTAACATAATACAAGTAAAAGATATATTTTTATTGCTCTTTTTGATTTATTGCAAATTTGTTCTCAATTTTTTTTGATATTAGTTTTAAACATCGTATTAACATTTTTAACCTCAGAATTCAACATATCAATTTTTCCTTTTCCAGGTAAAAATTTGATCATTCTTGTTGCTAAATTGCTCATAACAATTTTTCATTAATTTTTAACTTAATATATGACATCTCTAACTTTGGAAAACCCCTAAAAGTTAATGCTAAGTGGAATTCAAAATGAATAAGTCAGATTCGTTTGCTAGTTCCTTGCTTAAAATCAAAAGCACACGTTCATACCATGCAGACTTTGCACTTTCGAATCGAATGCCGTTTATTTCATGAGAATCTATCTTTCCTAACCGGAGTCCGAGGTAAAATGCTTCAATGACTGAACTATGAAATTTATCGGAATTTTTTTTCATAATTTGAATACACTAGAGGGAAACCTACAATGTATATACATCGTGAGTCAGCAGTTGAATGTAGGGAGAGGATATAGGCATTCGTATTTTTCTTGAAGGTTTGGCGGTTATAGGCATAGGGAAAGACCTCACTAGGTAAAAGGTCTGTTCATTTGTGTCCTTGCTAATGCATAGAGCAAGCTGATCAAATCAGTTAATGTCATCACAAAGCAGATAGTAGTAGCTTAGATTAGCAAAGAAGAATGACTGCAAACAAACACTTTTCGACACTAGACAACATAGCCTAGAAAATTTACAAAAATGTACAAATAAAAATATCAAAAATGCTATTTCTTGCCTTGCAATAGATGATACATTCTCTTCTAGTTCATCTGAAGATGAAGAAATAGACGATTTGAAGATTTAAGAAGCCATTTCAACTAATAGAAATTGTATTGAAAATTATTTTGAAGTAAAAGTATTATTGCATGAAACAATAACAAATGTTTCTTTGAACTGTCTCTATATCCATATTTTAGGTCATATCCATGTATAACGAACAATAATTCAAAATACATTTCAGACTTAGTCGTGACAAATTTCAAATTCTTTCAAACGAATTTCTAGTCTCTAAGATATACAGGCTGGCCCAGAAAGACCGAAGTGGTGTGAATTGCTTATAACTTTTTATTTAAGAGATATTTTTTTAATTTTTTTTTTTTTGAAATACATTAAATTTATGGGGAATATTTTTGGATTAGTTATTAAAAATGATATCCCGCAAGTGGTGGCCATATTCTGCTTCGCACAAATGTGCTCTTTCCAACACATTTTCCATGACCTTTCGCAAAACTTCCGGTGGTATGTTGTTAATTTCTTCTCGAATATTGGTTTTTAACTCCTCAATAGTCCTAGGCTTATTAACATAAACTTTTCCTTTTAAATAGCCCCAAAGAAAACAGTCTGGAGCGGTTAAATCCGGGGAACGCGGAGGCCAATTAAAATTGCTGTTACGAGAAATTATTCTTTCACCAAAGATGTCGCGTAAAAGAGTCATTGTGGGCCTCGCAGTGTGCGCTGTGGCTCCATCCTGTTGGAACCATATTTGCGGATGGTTTTCCACGGCTGGCCTTACAAAATTTTGCAACATGGCCCGATATCGATCACCATTGACGGAAATGGCGACACCTTGTTCATTTTCAAAAAAAAATGGGCCAATGATCCTTTCTGAAGAAACACCGCACCAAACGGTACACTTAACTGGGTGCAATTGTCGTTGATGAAGTACTCTCGGGTTTTCCGTAGCCCATATCCTACAGTTTTGCTTGTTAACGAACCCATTTAATTGAAAATGGGCTTCGTCACTCATTATCAAGTTATGAATAAAATTTGGATTCTCTTGTGCTTTTTGCTGGAAATAAATTGCATAGTCAAGTCGTTGCTGGTAATCTGTTGGTTTCAATTCTTGGACAAGTTGAATTTTGTATGGAAACAATCCTATGGTGTGCAAAATTCGCTGCAGCGACGTTCTTGAGAGGCCCAGTTGTGACGAACGTCTCCTGGTTGATGTTTCTGGATCCTCCCGAATACTCTCCTGTACCACTTGAATATTGTCAGCCGTGTGGACAGTTCGGTGTCTGCCGGGACCAGGAAGGTTCCTTACTGCTCCTTGTTCTCGAAAATTTGCAACCAGACGGTTTATTGTTGACTGAGAGGGTGCAACCCGCACATTAAATTGACGACGGTATGCACGCTGAGTCAACACAATGGACCGTTGATTTGAAAAGTAAATTTCAACAATTTGGGCACGTTGTTCAATTGTGTATTGCTCCATTATAAATTATCCAAGTCTTCTTTACAAAATACTGAAAAGAAAAGAAAAAAAAAATTATAATAAAAAAGTTATAAGGAATTCACACCACTTCGGTCTTTCTGGGCCACTCACCAAAATCTTCAGAAGAATTGTAAGTCTACTTGTTGAAATGGGTTGAATATCATAATCACTTCATCCTTGTGGTAGATTATTTGTTTGTTAGCTAACATAAAATTAAATATTGACAATAAGAAGTCGATTCTGGTGTCCCTATGGTTTGCGACTCATCAAACCTCATATACGGTTGGAGACCGTAAAACGACAGGATCTTGTGAAGCTGTTGACGTTTTTGAATTCGTTAACTTTAATTTTATCTAGGTACTCGAAAAGTCCGAACTATAAAGAACTCTGGTTTCAGGTTATGTAAACCACTTATAAAATGATCTGCTCTTCTTGCTCCGACGTTTTTCATCGAGTAGATTTAGTCTGATCTTTTCAATCTAGAGCAATTTGCTCAACACAAATGAATACAATTAGATCAAATGATCGACACAAACGAACGGACGTTTTTCTACTAAACTTACTCTATGCATCTTTAGCAACACAAACAAACAGACCTAAAGAGTTCCACAACTTCGCTGTTCGGCAAGTGGTGGCTAGTTTGAGCTCGTCTAGTCCACCTATCTGGATTCTCTCGTGGTGGAACAAGGGACGAGATTTTTGATGAACACCGACCATGGAAATATCTATAGAAAAGGGAGAGATCTCCCACTTTTCTACGATGTTCTAAGAGGTCATTGAACTCGTAAGTGTGACATCAATCAAACGAATGGCTCTCTTCTGGATATAATACAAGAGCTTCAGCGTATGTTTGGGAGCCGAACACCAAACATGTGAACCGTACTCTAGGACAAGTCGAATCTGTGCTTTGTAGACTATGAGGAGCTGCCGAGATGTAGCTCTTGGCACGTAATAGAAAACCAAGTTTTTGAGAAGTGGTTTTCGCGATGGACCTCACAAGATCGTCCCATGACGATGCATATGGGTGGGGATCCCGAGCATTGTTATAGGAGACTTCATAGGAATGTTGAAATTACGACTTTATTTGGAAGATTACTTTAGAGTAGAAGTTAAAAATTAAACAATGTGTTGAAGTGAATTCTCACTGAGTTAAAATGAAATGAAACACATTTTCATATGTTTATGAAGTACACGTTATATAATTTTATTAATAATTTACATATTTTCCATAATTCTTTTTATATTTATATATGTTAATAATATTTTTACAAGAATACACTTAATACATAGGTACATTTATCATAAAATATATATACTTTCATAATATATAACTAAAAACTTGTGCAAGTTTTACTACCATATCACATTTGCATTTGGAACTTCATGCTTAATTGCTTTTATAAAAATGTACAAATCGTTCAAATCCGTCCAAGTTGGTGCATCTTTAAAAAATGACTATAGTACAAATCATTCCGGGAATCCGGAACTGACACTGATATGTTCCTAAGTTAAAAATAATTGCACGGAATTTAATTGACACTTTTTACAACTTCCCATTCAATTGTATTTGATTAATTCCATTTGACTGCATTTTCATATAGTATTTGGCATTGAAAAATATGTCAGTTGATTAAATAAGGGTACAACCCATTCTGTCGTTGGTAAATTACAAAAATAGGACTAGTTAATCTGACAAAATATAGAAATTCAGAATTTCCAACTTCGATATTAACTTTTTCGAATAGCATTTTTTTATGTTTTCACTAAATAATTGACATTATTTGAGTCATAATGAAGATGTGCAACTGTTGTTGTTGAAATTTTAATTCCTCTAAATTTCTAGCTCTCAATATACTTAGCCATTTCAAAGATTATTACATACTAAATTTCTCTTTCAGCTATAGTGTTTCCTTATCCAGCATGGATATACGAATCAATATGAAACTGTTAATCATTTAGTTCTGAATATTTCGCTAGAAAGAGAATAATGTACTGCTAATAATGATTCACAAGGTTGGAGTTGAATCGTATCCATTTCATGAGTGATTCAATCGGTAACCGCGTTTTCTAGGCGGAAGCGTCTGGATTTAGCATACTCTATTTGATATTCGTGAGATCAAGTGTCATAGCTTAAGAACCTAATACAATGCTCTACTCGTGAACTTAAAGTTCTGTATATTGGAATAGAACTCTGAACAGAGTGTTCTCAATTGCCTCCTTAAATAGTTGGCATCGATTGATTTTCTCCCACTAACTAAATCAAAAATACCATATCGAAATCATCGGATCTTGTAACGTAGATCTCTCTTCACAAACAACAAGAGCGTAGAATTTGCTCCAATATGTTGTTATCTTTTCATGTATGTTCATCAAGTTGAGCTAACATGTCGAGAAATTTACTAAAAACGACTCACGGGTTTCATTAATGATCTCGTAATCTCATCAACAGTTTTTCTCCCAAAGAATGTAATATAGACCAATACGAGGGCAAGGTAAAAAGTCCCTGAAAAATAAAACAGATGGCGCCACAATGGAAAATCCCATGTGACATTTGTGATGTACCAGCTTTAACTAGAAGGCATTCAAATTTTCAGACTGATATGTCATTCAGTTCTGTTTTGACACCCATTTGAAAGCAAGCAACCTTGAAGATTTTTGTAAACATGGAAAGGAGTGAATTTCGCATCTTGATTAAACATTATTTCTTGCGTGGGAAACCAAAGCATCGCTTGTTAAACATTATGGGGATTCTTCTTCATCGATTGGAATGATTCACAAGCGGCTTACTGATTTTCGTTGTAGTAGTATGACCACAAAGGAAACCGAATGTTCTGGTCCTCCAATTAAGGTTACAACGCCAGAAATCGATGGTATGATATCGGACGATCGGCGAGTTAAAATGCACGAGATTGCTGAAGCTGTGGGCATGTTAACCGAACGGGTACGGAACATTTTGCGTACATTTTTGAATATGAGAAAGTCATCTGCCAGATGTGTGCGGCATTTCCTCTCTGTTGACAACAAGCGCGTCCGTGTGACAACTTCAAAGGAGTGATTGGCGATGTTCAAGCGCGATAAGAAGGATTGTTTGCGCCGTTTCGTGAACGTGGACGAAACATGGATCCATCACACACCAGAGACCAAAGAACAGTCGAAACAGATGACTTTTCCTTGCGAATCGAAGCCGAAAAAGACCCAAGTGGGTTTATCGAACAACAAAGTCATGGCTACTGTTTTTTGGGATTCAAACAGTATCGTCCATATCGATAACTTTGAAAAGTGCAAAACGATCACCGTATACTATGCAGAGCTGTTGGAAGCGGCCGCATTTGGCAAAGAAAAAAGTGCTCTTCCAACAGGTCAACGCACCAGTGCACAGGTCCGCAGTCGCAATGGCAAATTCCATAAATTGCACTAAGAATTTGTTCGTCATCCACCATATTCTTCAGATTTGGCCACCTGCAATTATCTGTATTCAAGCTTGAAGAAATGGCTCGGCGGAAAGAGCATATTTTGAAGGATTGCCGAAATCGTATTATTTGGAAGGGATCGAAAAATTAGAAAAACGTTGGATGAAGTGTATCGGGCTACAAGGAGATTATGTTGAGAAATGAATCATTTCTTGTTTAATTTTTCAAGGACTTTTCATCTGGTCCTCGTATTATCATCATTAAGGTAGTCGGATCTTATATAACTTAGATCTTTCTCCATGGTCAATAAGAGTGGAGAATTTGCTACCAAACAAATTGGTACAAGAAGTAGAATATCTGAAGGAATGTTCTTGCCTCTTGATTTATGTTCAGTTGAGCGAAAGTATCGAAAAATCTCCTAGAAGCGACTTATTAATTATTTCTTAATAGTTATAACATGTTTCATGTGTCATCATTCTCATCAACAGCTCTTCTCCCATAGAGTATGAGGACGAATATAAATAAATTTTTCATCATCATCTAGATCTTATAATGTAGGTAGGTCTTCCTTCATAAACAACACTAGTGGATAATTTCGTATTCGAAATTGGTTTCAAAAAGTGCAACACCCGAATGAACGTTGTTTCCTTTTGATATAAGTTCATTTGAGCTAAGGAGTCGGGAAATCTGTTAAAAGGAACTCACGGAGCTTCATTAATGATCTCGTACTAATGATAAGGTCTTTCTAGTCCAGATCAATCAGTAACGTCGCAAACATATAGTTCCAGACAGCTGTTTCGCTTTTCTCATAGAGTATATTATATACGAATATTGTGTGATGAAGTAATAATCGTACTGACATACGAATAATAAGCAAAACCAAAGCAAATTATATGGAAAACTTGGGATTCAGCTCCCATATTTTTTTGTTGTGGCCGTAGGAAGTCCCATCCAAAATTACAAGCAACGGCAAACCCAAGATTCAGGAGGGACTTGGTACGAATTTCCCATGATTTTTGTTCTCCACATCCAAAATTCAAACGGACAAGAAAAACAGTTTTCTTGCGTCAACTGAACATAGGTCTTCTGACCAATAAATCAATATAGCGAGTCGTCAACGTTCAGGGCCGGATTTAGAGGTCTGGAGACTTCGGGGCAACAAAGGAGTGGAAGAAATGAACAATTTTTTCAGTTTTTCAATAAATAATTTATTGTGACACCAAGTAAATTCTTTTAGTATTTAACTAAATATCAAAGGAAAAGTTGTTTACTAGTGTTTACTAGTCGGAATTTAAAAGATTTTTTTTCCGAAGTCTATTGTGTAGCCCCGGTTGCCCTCCCCTAAATCCGGCGTTGTCAACGTCATAGTACCAAATTACATGTACTTAAATACCACATCAATATTAAGGAATCTTTTTATGAATACGTATTCAGACAGTTATCGGTAGCATTAATGTTTTAGTTGCATTTAGGCTTCTAAATATTGATGTGATGGCCACATTATCTGTGATCTCATTGAATTGTTTTTCCTATAGAATTCGGATACTTGTACTCTTGAGAATACAAGCATTTAGAAAATTTGCCGTTTACATCTTCCTTCACTTCAAAAGTATTTAAATTATTTTATTCGTGTGGTCTGCAAAATTGCAATTTTTTTGTTTACCTAACGTTCACATTTTGTCTATTGCAGACCATAGAAGTTTGATTGAACTGTTGCGTATCTTTGGCAAAACTACATTCAATCCATCCTTTCTAGAACCAATTGATAATAATCAGCGATTACGCTAACCATGGAATATGGTAAGGCCCCCAATACAATGCCCTCATAATTATATGCAAGTTATGAATTATTAATGACGTGCATTGTCGTGATTAACAACTTCATGTAACTCTACATTACTTATCAGTCCAGAGGACAATAAACCATTGCATTCATAAACAAATTAATAGTGCAGACTAATTATTAAAGTAACCTCTGCTTGTTTCTCAATATTTTAATGTAAAAAAGATAATTCGTTATCTGCATATTTGATTAAAATAACGCAATGGAAGATTATTCTAAAATTGTAGATATTACTCAATTGCAATTACATTGGAATTTGAAATAATTGAAACTAATATTTAATAGGTATTCGAATGAATTGTACATTTTTACAACAATAATCTCTTGAGCATAATTTCTTTAGAGTATTTTGGAGGCGGTTCTCCAAATTTAGGTAACTCAATGGTTTTTACTTAACATAAATAATTTACAACATTCTAATTTATACATTTTAAGTAAGAGAAGTCGATGATTCACAAAAAGGTTTCAGTATTTGCTAAACAAAAATGATTCATCTGGCAATTATTTCTGGAACAAAACTAGTACACGTATTAGGTCCGTTTGGAAATTGGAAATGCAGCTACCGGAACCAGTACAAACCAAAATATTATTGTGGTTTTCTCTCTACATTCATTTCAAACCATTGAACTTCGTTGTAAGTATGAATTCTGGTATGGAAATTGTATTACTTTTTTGAAAGTACTAGTTTGCTACGGAAAATATATATAGGGCGAATAACTCGGATACTAAAAAATATATTGACAAAGATTCCAGTTAGTGAATCATTCTTGCAAAGGAACATTTTCGCATAAAATTCATTATTTCTAAGAACTTGCTACATGATTATCTATATTAAAGTCTCATACAATAATTTCCCTTGTGATTATTACCTTTCGAAGGAATAATCTCGCCTAACTACGATAAACTCTTAAAAAGACATACAGTCTGTTCATTGTAGAGGTCATACTTATGCTTTAGCCTATATTTTTGTAAATTGTAGCTGTAGAGCTGAACATGCTACACCGGAAATTCAATTCACGGATGGTAGAATCATAGAATATTTATAATTTTCTGACTAATGCACCATAGATCGAGGATAATAAACTATTTTTTCATACAATTTCACAGAACATAGAATTACTGAACATCGAAGTAGTCTTGGTACGTAGTGAAAAAATATAGACTTGCATAACTTAAGATTCTACGTTGGAGACAACATAACAACTACAGAATCGAATCTTTTATTCTGTGATAGATACTATGTATATAAAATAATTTACAATTTTTTTTATAGTTAAGTTCGATTTTGTATCGGTTCCTTAAATATGTACACTAAAAACTACCACTATAAAGATTCAGCGCTTTTAAATAAAATATTTTTACTTCTAATACTGCTCTCCGCTAATATAATGTGAAAAATATATTATTTAAAGTCTTTCTGCGTTCTAACTATTTAGTTTATTCAATAATACACAACACGGAAGCACATAAAAATCACATTCGCTTTCTTAACAAAAAAAATCAGATACATTTCAGCCAGGAATTTAGGCCATAGATATGCACATTTATAGGACGACAAAAGAGTTTCTCTGGAACTTTCAGGAATACGTCCAGCCGTATCAACAATAACAGTTTTAATTCGTACAAAAGGTGATTTGCTACTGGATTCAAAATAAACTAATGAGAAAGGATACTGAGAACTAGAACGTTTTTTTTTAAATCATATACCTTTTCAACAATTATCAAACTTATTAAAAGCTTATGGACATTTCACGATGATGGAAGCATATTAGTAGAAGTTGATTCAATTTTGAGTCTTGCGGTCATTCTGATTCAGAATAATATAATACTTGATTCTTAATAAAGATACGCGATGTCCAAAATAGCTATAAAGTGTTGTTTTCTCATGTTAATGAAGTTACACTAGATTTATTTTAAGGAAAAAACAGAACACATCTCCTAATTTCTCTCAATCTTCAAAAGTCTCATTAACACTTGAGAAATGATGAACGAAGAGTGACTAAAAGGAATTGAATATAAAGTCAGTATGAGATTTGTAATGATCGTAATAATTATCATTATATGAATTTGACTTGTTACAAATAATTTTGAAGTTGATGATAAGGTCTCTCTAGTCTAGATCAACCGGTAACGTCACAAACGTATAGTTCTAGACTGCTGTTTTGCTCTTATCATAGAACTCATCAGTAGAACAAGTAAGTTTGCAACTTGCTGCTGGAAGATCTCTGTTGAAGGTCTTAACCGGCCAACATGGTAAAAAGATCAAAGTATGTCTCGCAATCTATGATCTTATGGTCTTTTCAACTGAAATCGTTCAGTATTGCAAACTTGCTCGTTCTACTGATGAGCTCTGCAAGAAGAGCGAAACAGCTGCCTAGTCGATAAGAATTCGGCACAATCGGGGCTCGGGCTTCTGACGTCTATGCAAGAGTACTTTTCTTCCACGCAAAAAAAATTTTTACATACAATCAGTCATGTCATCTTCATATAGACAACACAGTTTTATTATTAGTATTCAGGATGTACGGAAATAACAGGATCTTATTCGTTGGATGATTTAAAAAAAAGTTTATATAAACAAGGGTCGAAACATGCTTCCTAAGGGAGCTACATCTCTCTAAAGGGTAAATTATGAGAGGTGGGGCGTACGTTACATTTTCAATAATTTAATACTGTAGTATGACTCTATTACTGAATTCATACAAGGAAGGTTATCCTTGTGATTTGCCGAACTCATCGTGCGCTGTTAGAAGAGTTCTGAAAAATTTGCTGCAATATTTCGGGTCATTAAAATCAGAAAAGAAGACTACCCTCAAAACCTCAGAAAGGGAAAAAGGTTCTAAATAAACCCTTTTCGTTGTAGTAATTCAAAACAACATGCACGCCCTTCGAGTTACAGTTTTAAAAAATCAGGGCTGATGAGGAACCTTGAGTAAAACGTGCCGTGAATATACTAAAAGGAATGGAGATTGTTAGCTGCTAAAAAATTGATACTTTTTGGTAATACTCTCTTTTTATCAATCATTTTACAATATCTGTGAAGAAAAATTAGTTTAAATGAAAATCCATTTACTGAAAAAAATTGATACTTTTTTACTTTTCTCCAGTTTTATTGACTAGACTAGAAGTGCATGTTATTTGAAATTCGAGGTTATACCAATACAGAAATGGCTGATATGGATTCATATTGCGGAATCAAATTAATGAAAAATTTAAGTTTTTAAAAGACGAAAAAAGAATCCCCTCACTATTTTATGCATGCGTATCTTGAAAATACAGTTTGGTCAGTACTCCACGAGAATAGCATTTGATACAGCCTTGTTTGTATCCTGAATTTCGAACAATTATCGCTTTCCTGAAAAAAATGACATTTTGGCACCATCCTTAGTTCAAAGTCAGATATTTTCAAATCGATTTCACTAGAAAATGGTGCATCCAATCGAAACAAAACAATGCGACCTTTTTATGAAGATTCTGCATAGAAAATTATGGAAAAACCACGTAATAAAAATTTGGGGTATTTCTTACCCAAGCTCAGACGTTCCTGATGATGTAAATTAATATTCTCGTTTGCATTCCATAATTTTATATTGAAATGTTTTGAAGATGTTTTCAAAAATCAGGGCTAACCGTTAAGATCATCGTTTTTATGACCTTTTTTCTCATGAGGAATAAAATCCTGAAGAACGTACGTTAGTACATAGTGTACGTTACTACATAGTGTATGGATTATGAGCTTAGAAAATGTGTGGAATGAGCATAGAAAAAGTAAGAAATTATGATAAACGTCTTTTATTAGAAAATTTAAGGTTTTATCAAGGCGTCTTTGTAAGTTGGGTCAATTCTAAGAATATATCAATTTACCCTGTAAGCCGATGAAAATTCCTGAGTAACTCTTTTATCATATAGTATAGTTATTTTAAATATATAATATTTACGTAGAATGCTTTTATTCTTAATCAAAAATTAAGTATACTTTATATGCACATATATGCAGAAAATTGAATGTTTTATTTGGAATATATATATATATATATATATATATATATATATATATATATATATATATATATATATATATATATATATATATATATATATATATATATATATATATATATATATAGTTAATTCTGATCATAAAGTGATGTAACGGTACAGCGAAATTTAATTAATTTGAAGTGAGCGACGTGGAAGCTGTCACACATGCTTTTGAAAATAGCGTATGTTTATGACTTTTTCAATTATGGTAAAACATAATAAAATAAGCCGAGTTAAAATATTTGAAAATAACAGGTTCTGACTAGTTCTTTTCGAAAATGCTGTCAGAGATCAAAACTAGGTTTCGAGAAGATGAAAACTGTGGCAGAAATATACTTTTCGAGAGGTACGTATTTGAAATGTCGGTATTAGTATATATTCTAGTATTTTGCATCTTGAGATCGACATCTCACTATAACACTGAAAATAAGAAATAATCAACCTTATTCACTAAAAATACTGTAAAGTACTGAGGATCTTTCAGCTACCAAGTAGCTATCATCAGAGTAAACTAAATTGGGAATCAAAATGTGCCAGTTCAAATACTATTTGGGGTTAATAATGCAAACAAGCTGGAGATAATTCGGAATGTAATAAATTGCTCTTTCCAACCCTTCTAAAATACCTAGATATTTGTCCGTGCTTTGTTTTAAATGTGGTAAGCTTTCTTGAGAAATAGTGTGAACTGTATTTAAAATATGTTCGGCTAACTCTGATTTTTCACCATTATTTTTCTTTATTTGGGCAAAATGTTCTTTATACCGAGTTGTTAAAACGTTCCTTCTAGTTTGACTCACAGCATTTTGAACAGGATCGGCAATCGATTTGCCGAAGTCGGAAACTATATCAAAGCTGTTGCTTAAACGGTTTTTTTAGCTTGCGCTATTTGCTGAAGTTTCTCCACTTCGATGTTTGATAGCTCAAAGGAATGTTCAATAGTCTATGAACAACTATTAAACTATTAAATGGAACTATTTCGTAATTAAATGGTGTAACTGAATCCGCAGAAGTAAACCTATTTATTTGAGTTGGTTTTGTTTATATGTCGAATTACAAGTGATTACCATCTTTTATAATCTTAATATTCATTCCTTTATAGCATTATGAAAAATTGTAATCACTTGGAATTCGACATATACAGAAAACCCACTAAAACAAATTGGTATATTCCTTATATTCTTTCGGTCCATTTAATTAATAGCTTCATTTAATAGGCTTCTTCACAGATTAACAAATAAAAAATTTTTAAATTCGTGATAAAAATCTCAATCATTGAAAATATAACCATTAAATCATCTCAAGAACAATTTAATACTTTTAAAACAAGCCTACTACTCGTTGAATGAATATTTGATCTATTCCTATTTCTAATTATTCTAAGTCACGTTAGTCATATCTGTATGTATAGTTTTCATTTTAATGTACCAGACCTATACTCATTTTAATCTGTTCACCCAATGTTATTTTTATCCACGATGATAAATGTATTGTAATTCAAATTTATATAAAATTCTAACTCGACGTGCCTCACACCTCTCTGAGGTATTCTTCCATATATTTTTTGTATTTATGTTGTATCTGAGCAAGAAAAATAAACTAAAACTAAACTATTATTGAACGTCCCTTTGATCCAGCAAAATTTCAACAACGAGTTGATAAACTTCAGCAAATAGCGTTGGACAACGGTTTTGACAACTCTTCGATCAATACGTTAATTTCTAAGCAAAAAAAAGAAATTAGAACGCAACCCATTAACCAAATTGAAGCTACCTACCTTCAAATAGTTGAATTTAATTCAAAAGTTTCACATATCACTTCAGTAATTACTAGATTCCATGATTTGTTCCCTACATTTGTAATACAACCCGTTTATAGATGTAAAAAAGCTAAAAAACCGTTAAGGGAACATCTTTAATGAAGTTTCCAAGTGGGGGTCAAACCAGAAGGAACATGTTAACTAGTTATTATGAACATTTGTAATGGTGTAAAATCAACTTTAGCCGAACATATTCTAAATACAGTTCACACCATTTCTCAAGAAATTTTATCACTTTTAAAACACATTACAGACAAATATCTAGGTAATTTATAAGGGATGATAATGTTTAGAAGAAAAAGCAATTCATTAAATTTTGATTTATCTTCACCTGAGTGTAACCCAAACTCCAAATAGTATTTAAACAGGCACATTTTGATTACTAATTTAGTTTACTCTGATGATGGGTACTTGGTAGTGCTTCAACGTTAAATTCAAAGGATAAGAGTGATTATTTCTTATTTATATCATCTAAAAGCGAATGAGGGTATTTTGAATATTCTCCTCAGTCCTAAAATAACGTCGTAACCTAGTAATATTTCCAGCCGATAAACCTATTTCATCTGCTCTCACCAGAATTTTACTTGACAGCATTTGTAAACTATGAAATCAATCTTTTCTCATGGACGGTTATTCATGAAACAAATTGCTATGTTGACTATGAACGATTTGTTATATAACTAAATGAAAAATCAGTAATTTGCCCAAAATCAATCGCGCACATGGATCCTGACACACTCAAGTTTTCCGCATATGAAAACACTTCGTTTCGCATTTTAAGTACCTTGTACTCGAAGAAAACAACGCTTGGAAGAAAACAGATTTCATAAAACAAACGAAACGATTTAGGTACCTAGCGGGCGTTGATGATGACATTTTCCTGATTCGTTTCTAAGTTCTGCTGGAACATTGAATTATTATTCTGTTCCCTATTTATTTCGTCTGATGTATCTAATTCTACATTACTATCACTTTCTACGTCTTGGAATCTGGAAATAATTAAAACAAAAATATTAGCAAAATAAACGAACTGATGTATTTGAGAATTCAATTTCTAATGAATTGGAGTTTCTGGATGATTAAATCAGTCTCGAAGAACGACTTCAGTAATAATTAAGATTGAATAGTGACTTATTTTTAATGTACCACCATTTCACACTGGAATAACCTAGCATATTGTGCCTAAAAATAGTAAAAAGTTTTTCCAAACATGGGAACAATACTTAGTATGAAGAACAAACCAACGGCAATCATTTCTGATGTGTCACAATTACCATAAATCTAACTTTTAGCAAAATATGGTTGGTGGCAAAACCCCTGTTTGGATAGGAATTATAAGTTCCTCTCCACAGCTAATTACACTCTTTATCATCATTATTCTTTCTAAAATTACCTTCCGGAGGGTACCTACCTAATGTAACCGAACGAGTTTCAGAACATTGGACTTGCCATTGTGGCTCGCTGGTGCCAGGCCGAGGAAACATAAGCTGGTACCCTACCAGAAATTCGTCTTTTAGAAAGGGCCCTGCACATGGAAGACTCAGTGGGGTACCTTGGAGTCATCCTCGATCTTAAACTGAGCTGGAAAATACACCTGGAAAGCCAAGTGAAGATGGCCCTTGCATCCTAACGGGCATACAGGAGAGCCTTGGCGAACACATGTAGTCTACGACCACATCTTCTACACTGGATCTACACGGCCATGATCCGCCTAATCATAACCTACGCAGCCGTCGTGTGGTGGCCGGCGACAGAAACGGTGCTGTCTCGTCTGGCGCTGGACAAGACTCAACGACTTGCCTGAGAACCGCCCCCACCAGGGCTCTGGAGGTTTGGTGGGGATTGTCCCTCTACAGCTTCATATCAAAACAGTGGCCGCGGGTATGGCTGGTCAGAGTCATTGGGTCGATGCGTCTGCGTCTCGCGGTCATGGCAAAATCTGGTATTGGGCAGCCAAGAACTGCCTGATCCTCCGACTGACGCACTCGGTCTGGCATGGTACCCCAGGCATGTGGCGAGCGAAGCTCCACATTAGGGAGTTCTTGCCTAAACTCTCTAAGACCCTACCCTCTATGAGCAGGAGAGGCCTGAAACTGGTCAAAGGACACTGTCATCTGAACAAAAATCTACACACAATGGGCACTGTTGAAGACTCAGTTTGTCTCACATCCTAGCAGAAGTACTGGCTTCTCTTGAGCTACAACACCACGGCAGCACACATATGCCGCTTGAAGCCATAAGATATATCAGTCCATGCAAATTTTTAGCCTTCGGCACTGCCTTAGCCTGTTGGTCTGATTCTTGTATCAAGGAGCGCACAATGGACCCAATCAAGCGGTCTAAGTGCTCCGGCCCCGTTTTGATTGATTGAAAATTGCTCCAAATTTATTATCAGACAAGCCGATAACCGGCTTTTGCTTTATGATTATAATGTTATGTTTTTATTCAATGGTAATTTGAAAAGTGGCGTACGGAGTAAGTTTTTCTCAGTAATAAGAAATAAGTAATTTCCTTTGATTACTTTATGCTTTGATAGAGACCTAGGTCGCTGGCTGAAATGGAGACCTCCTCGATCTGCTAGAATTGTGTGCTGCCTGGTGGTTCAGAGACGCTAATTATTGGAGAAAAAGGAAGTACTGGTATCAACACAGCTAGCAAACGTATTAATTATTCTATTGCAGCTTCAACTGGAAATACCGTGAATAAAGAGTGCCAGCGTATTTATACCAACCCAACGGAAATTGAACTTAATTTGAAGAAAAATGTGAAAAAAATATCAGTTCCTATAGTGACACGTTCTCAAACCCAGCTATATGTAATGAAAGATCATAGCTTGTCTTATGATGAGCCATATTTTATGGTGAAAAGAAAGAATCGAAACTAATTTCTTTGGTAAAGTTTGATTCGGTTGGTTCATATTAAGTAGGCATAAAGGTCGGTCTGACAACCTTGTTGTACAACCAGTGTAGGTATCATCCTTAGTTGCAGTTCTCATTTATTAACGAGTGAGTGAAGAACAGTTTTTTTCAATTCTCTCAAAATAAAAAGACACTCACGTATAATGTTTTTCTTCTCCTCTCATCTCACAAATGACATTCGTCAATGCCATTATGTAATTTTTAGCTAATGTGAGAGTTTCTATTTTCGATAATTTCCTTTCCATTTTTATGTGTGGTATTACTTCCCGTAATTGCTGCAAAAGAATAAAGTCATTATTGGAAAGATTCGGTCGCACATGGGAAAAAGAAAATATAGTGAATTATTCCTCTATGTGATCCAAAATACATACATATAAACATGCAATTTATTTATTTGAACTTAGCATTGAATTCTTCATATACCAAGAATATCTGACGATATATTGAATCCACTAAATTTGTAATATAAGCCAGTGTAAAAGACGTCATAATCATAAACTAAAACATCCAATCTAACACTCTCGGAACCTTTTGGTATAGATTAGATGAGACTAGTCAAGGGTGCCATGTATACTGCGTCCTTAAGAACTAGTGTGTCCCTCTTACAGTACTGATATACAGTAGACCGGTGAGTTTTTCGCGGCTCCAGAGGCTAAATTTCCTCGACGGTATGTATGCTCCTGCGAAGCATACGAAGTCGGTTGGCAGATAGTATAGGTGTTTCTTCTGATTCTTTGTAGAATCTACACATCCCATCGTTCACTGGTCAATTTTCCTTATGAAGTAGTTGAGTTTGCATTTGCAGTGAATCCTGTTATGATTCTCAAATTGTTCCTGATTATGCTTTCCAAAAAATACTTCCTCCTAAATTTATCTAGGAGGGTTTTTGATTGCCTATTTCCAGTCCTAACAGACACGTTGCAGCTCACTTGTCCTGTTCATTTCCCTCAATTTTTGTATGTTCTAAAACCCAGTGGAGGGCGATTCTGTTCTGCACTCCTAAGGTGTTAAGCTCAGTTTTGCAGTTGGGAACCATTTTTGAGCTGTTGATGTCTGACCTGAATGCTTGGAAATATCCCCCGTTTCGTGTCTTTTGTCCAGATTGAGCTTTGCACACCCCCCAATTGCATGGACTCCCGCTAGAAAAATACTGGTGCATTTACCCATGAGTTTGTTGTATTTGGTTTTGGCCCAAAGACTGCAGCCCCCGTACCTTCTACTGTTCATGATCCATCGGTATACCAATCTATTGCTTTTCTAACAGGGTTAGTCTTCCCCTGTTTCCACATTTCTTGGTTTCCAAGGTGGGTTTGGAAGTTATCTGTAAACATGAACTATTTCCTCGATGGTTGTGTATGTAAGATTCTGTTTTTCACTCCTAAGGTGTTGAGCTTAGTTGCAGTTGAGAACCATTTTAGAGCTGTTGATGTCTGAGCTCAGTGCTTGGCAATGTCCTCATGTTTGTGTCCTTTGTCCAGATTGAGCTTTGTGAATCCCCAATGGAATACACTCCCACTAGATAGTTACTGGTGTATTTTTCCCCGGGGGGTTGAAGTATCTGGTTTTGGCCCAAAGACTGTACCTTCTGCTGTTCATGATCCGTCGGTATACTAAACGATTGCTTTCCTAACAGGGTTAATGTTCCCCTGTCTCCATTTGGTTTCCAAGGCGAGTTTGGAAGTTATCTATAAACAGGAACACCTCACCCATGTCATCACTTGGTGACATTAGTTACGGGTGTTCCTTCTTCAGAGAGACATTATCCTTTCATCGAAGTTTAACATCTCCCTGAGAATCTTCTTTGCTCATGTTAAGCATGGTCTGTTTCGCTGTCCTACTTAGCTATATGGGGGTTACCGTTTGATGTGGAGAACTAGGGACTACAAACCCGAACGAAATTATGAAATTTTGCGCCTTGATACACGATCGGCAACATTGATAAAATTGCAAAAACTCATATTATTGAATATCTCGACGGAAGAAATTTTAAAATCGCTGCAAATCTGACGTGAATTCGTATTTCAATATTGAACATGATAATTTATTTTCGTTAATTAACATTTATCAATCCGGTTTTGCAACTTCTATCAAATTCGATGTTAAATTGTCCCTTAATTTAAATTTTTCCGATTTTAACAATGTTGCTGACCTTGAATCCAGTTGGAAATGTTATAGTTTCGTTTCGATTGTTACTTCATCACACACCAGAAAGTTAGAAAAATGTTAGATTCACTGTTGTTGTTCATCCACTCACTTAACTGGTCTAATATTAATAATAACTCGTAACTCCACTAGAAATGCATATTCGCATTCCTTCCACTCTATTGAAATAGTAAATGGTTTAGAAACCTATTTCATATACATTAGTGGATAGCAGTTAGCTACTAAATCAACAATAACAAATTGTTTATATTAAATAATTAACAAAACAACAACAGTTATGAATTTATCACTAGATTTATTCTATAATTATAAAACTCGTAAACATTATTTATTGAATTACATAAAAAATTTCAATGATAATTTATCAGAGCAAAGTTAAATATATCTTTTCCTATCTTTACTAATATTGTAAGTGAGTTGGTAAAAGACACAGTATTTGATAAAAGTACTGGAGATTGACTAATAATATCAAAGGAAAATTGTGATGATAATTTTGTTATATATTGTAAAATCATTCTAATTGGCATAAAACGTAGCTATATTCAACAAAGTAGTAGTATTTTAATTGTTTACAATGAATTATTATAAAGTTACTCACAATTCAAATCTATCAGTTAATAATTTATACTTATTGACAACAATGACGGGCCTCTTTCTTACACAATAGTCATATTGGTATCTATTCCTGCGTACGGTATACATTTGGGAGCTCTTTGTCTAGTATTTAAAAAAATGTCGTTAGCGTTAGTAAAAATTGAAAGGTGTGATAATTTTGTGGCGTTATGAAATTATGATCTGGCATCACAAAATGTATAATGTTCATACGCCAGAAATTTTCAAAGAAGCTTAATTCTTTTTTTTTATGAAAAGTACATGAGTGAAAATTGAGGCGTATGGTACCACTTCTAAATAATAAAATTTGCTAGCTTATGCACCTCAATCAGTTTTATGTAATAGCCTGAACTTTTCTAATTTTACCTGACAACATTAATAACACACTGAATACTATCGAAAAATAAGTCACATTGTGAACAAACGACATTAAAATTTATTGTCATGGCAAATATCGGACATCTAGGTAACTACATTTGTATTAGATAAAATGAAATGAAGCAATTTTTTGTCTAATTTCCACAAGATATTTTATTTTTCAATAAATACCACCGGTTTCGACTTTTACGTCATAATCAAGTGGATATAGAAACAAAAGCTAGATTTATTTATACATACAGTTCACAGATTCAGTAATGAGGAGGGATTGAGGTCCAATTGGCTATTAAGTGCATAAGTGCATAAATCAATCCAGGGTTGTTACACAGTTTGTTAATCTCCAAACTTTGCAACAGATTTCATTGACTTCCATTTATTGCAAGTATGAAGGATTTTGAAATTATCTATTGTTATTTTATGATTCTTCGAAGATTACTGATCTACTATCTGAGGAAATATGTTATTTGAAACGTGAATCGAAATTACGACCCGTTTGCCCAACATAGGTCATTGGACACTCACCACATTCAATCCTGTAGATACTGAATTTTTGTATTTGTCTGTTCTTTTTTTGGCATTGAATAGTAATTTGCTCAAATACAAGCAGCTAGAAAGAGAAGTTGTTATATTAAATTTTGAAAATGAGTCATTCATACTGTTTGATAAATCTCCAACATAACTAAAACAAGCATATTTCTTTTTTGGTGTTTCTGTTATGGAATATTATTGCTTTGAATAATAGAGTGAATAGGAATAAGGTTATTAAAAGCTATCTATTTAATTGTACTGATTTCTGTCTTGAAATCTTTTTCTGTCTTAGACTTAGCAGCTTATAATGCAATGATGGATTTCAAGCTTGACAATGGAGGGATGACTAGTTCGGGCTTATGTAGTCCGCCTATCTGGAATCTGTCGTGGAGGAACAACAGACGAGATTTCTGATGAACACCTACCATAGAAATATACGATGTTCTATAGAGGTCAATGAATTCGTAAGTGTGACATCATCAATCTGGATAGAATCCAAGAGTTTTACCGTATGTTTTGGAACCGAACTCCAAACATGTGAACCCTACTCCAGGATAGGTCGAATCTGTGCTTTGTAGATTATGAGGAACTGCTGGGATGTAGAGTAGCTCTTGGCACGGAATAGAAAACCATGTTTTTGTGAAGCGGTTTCCGCAATGAGTCTCACATGATCATCCCATTAGAGGGTGTTGTTGGTCGTGATCTAGAGCATGGATATTGAAGACTTCATAGGAATAGTTGTACCTGACATCATCATCATATTAGGGATATTTGGGATTGTGGGATCCGCCTTTCTGGAGAAGATGCATACTTGAGTTTTGTTTGCATCAAACTCTACTAGAATATCAGATCCCCATATCGAAACATTGCCAGATCCCCATTAATTGCGTCAAACTGTCTCTGTCTCGCTCATCTGGCTTCATTGGATGGTATGGGGGTTCTAGATGAGAACGCGGTATGAATTGTACCATCATTTGCAAAGCTGTGGACGGAACAGGTGGTCACATCCAGCAGATCGTTGATATGAATCAGAAACAAAGTTGGTACCAAGACAGGTCCCTGTGGAACGCCATCGGTGATAGCCATTGTATCGGAGGATACTCCGTCAACGACCACATGGAGTAATCTATCTGAGAGAAAACTCTATAGTAAGCGACACAGTTGAGGCGGCAAACCATATGACCGAAGTTTCCCATGAAGACTCGGTCAAATGGTTTGGAGATATCCAATGCTACACTTAGAGATTGCTCATGTTTTTTCATCAAAACACATCGAATCAGGAATTCTAGTCGTGCCTTTTTTCATTTATGAAGTTCCAAAACCTTTTTGTATCACGAGTGATGGAGTTAGCGATATTCTCCAAATAGAGATTATAAGCTTCCTTTATTCTAATTTTCACATAAAACTGACCGACGCTATCTTGTTGGTCTTTGTTTTTTTAAATTTGAAATGCATTAGCTAACAAATTTCATTATTTTGAAGTGATTATCATACGCCGCAATTTTCACTTACGTACTTTCTATAAAAAATAAAAATGCTTGTTTGAACATTTCTGGCATATGAACACATTCTTTACATTTTATGATGTCAGATCTTAATAATTTCATAACGCCATAAAGTTACCACAACATTCAATATTTGATTATGGAAGTGACGATATATATGGAGAACCCACGGCCGAACCAAGATTTTTTTTTTCGAATATTCGGAGTTTGCAATGACTTGTACCATACAGCAGATAGTCACAAAATGCTGATGTTTGTCTTGGACTGAGGAATAAGAGAAATATCTTACCTCGAACGCATCGTTTAGGGAATGCATTCTCATTCTTTCTCTCTCATTACTTTCCAGTCTTCTTAAGTTTCTCTCCCTAGCACTAATACATGTTTTTCTCCGCCTCGTTGTGGTTCCGCTCGACGCACTACCACTAGATGCGCTACCTGCAACATGTCACAATTTTAATATTTTGTAATCAACAGCTCTACATTCTACAAGATTCGTTAGAACAATGGGATGTATCTCTTATACATTCCGCGAATAGTCATTTTGAAATACAAGATGAAGATTTCCTCTATTTAAGCCATTTTGAGGTACAGGCCTACAAATTACGTATCACTTTTTTGAAGTACTCAATATCAATGTAAACTCTTAACTCATCCTACTATACCCATTCAAACAGGACCAATTCTCGATATATTGCATCGCGTTCTACCTATCATAATAAGTTATTTAAGAAAAATTGGTAGTTTGAATTTGATCAGTATCTTTTCGTAGATCCAGACTGTTGATCGTTGTATGAAGTTCTGGTCGATGCTCAAAAAATCCGAATATTTTACGATTAGATCGCAGTAGCAGACAAGTAGCTACAGATTTCGATTTAATACATTCCTGCGTGGACTTTTTAGTCATAGAGCAACAACTACCATAAATGCCTATCAAAATGAGTTATTTAATAAAAATTCGCAGTTTGAATTTGCTCAGTATCTTTTCGTAGATCCAGACTATTGGTCATTGTATGGAGTTCTGGTCAATGCTCATAAAATCTGATTTTTTGGCTATTTCGATCGCAGCAGCAGACAAGTTGCTACATATTTCAATTTAATTCATTCTCCTATGAGGATCTTTTAGTCATGGATCAGCATTTTACCATGAATGCCTATCAAAATAAGTTATTTATCAAAAATTTACAGATCGAATTTGTTCAGTATCTTCTTGTAGATCCATACTGTTGGTCATTGTATGAAGTTCTGGTCGATGCTCATAAAATCCGATTATTTGGCGATTTTGATCGCAGTAGCAGACCAGTTTCTACAGATTTCAAATACTCCTACGAGGACCTTTCAGTCATGGCGCAGCAACTACCATAAATGTTCTGGCCGTGTTATTAAAATACCACATCGAAATATCCAATTCCTCCCAAATAGCACTGGCTACAACAAGACAAGAGCAAGCAACATTTTTGCTGAAATGTTCACTAGTAGGCTGGGTTTCCAGTTCACATTCAGGTTGAGTACTCGTGAATCTGTAGGATTGTGTAAAGAGTCAAATGTCTTGTCCTCAAAAAGCTGAAAAATGGTGATGTCTCCATCTTAAACTGAACAATAGTGACTTAAGATTCAGAGGACACAAGCAAGATTCTAGTGATAACGAAAGTATGCATGCCTTTATGAGTTTTGTAGTGGGTGGTCTCAGAAATATGATAATTTCTTCAATTCGTTTCATAATGAAATGGAAAGCTACATTATTTCTTAAGATCTGACGTTAGTTCGAAAATCAAATTTTAAGATCATGAAGACAAAATCAATGGGAAGGCCTGAATTAATAATCGAATAAGATGTTCGGAATAGATCACGCTATAGTTTCGCATTGAGCAGGCTGCGCAGTACGAAATTGAATTAGACAATACTGTTGGAGGTATTACGTTGATCTGATTTGTAGATGTTCAAAATTCAATCTATTATAGTAATATACCATAACGAAGGAATCAATCAGATTCAAATCAGGGGATCTAGCTGGTACCATACACACTAGGAGGTATATCAATCTGCTAACTACATACAGTCTGTAATAGGTGCAAGAGAATGGAAAAGATGACCTACAGAATATCAACTTGAAATTTACAATATAATGAGTTGTTGGAATGTTTTATTCAAATAAATGGAAAGCAGATTGATATCTTTGAAGACAGATGTGTTTTTTTTTGTTGTTGAGCAATTACGAAGCCTTGGTAATTTGAAAGATGCTGTACGATCTGAAATGTATAACTCACTATTTTTTAATTGTCTAAACTTTGCTTTCATCCATTTGAAATTATCGTTGGAAGGAAAGAAAAACACAAAATCTCACATTATTGTCTGGTGAGTGATCAAGATTTACCAATAAAAACACCAAATTAGTTTTCCGACGACGCCACGGCAAACATTTGAGAATGAGATTATTATTGATTCTTGATCATTAGATTGGGAGCCAGGCCTTCTAATACATCTATTTGAAGGTAAGCATCAATCGCTGTCATGAAAAAAGTGGGATGTATTAAAAATAATCACGAAACTTGAGCAATTTGAATGTTGCTAATCTGTCAAAATGAATATATTGACCATGGAAGTTTCTGAGAATAATTGGAGGTAGTAGCTTTTCAATTTTCTGATTTTTCAATCTACCGAAGAAGCGGAAGAAACGGAATTCTGATGCTTTAGCTCTAATTATGAACTCTTTTTCGAAGACGCGGAATTCAAATGCTTCAGCTTTAGTTCTGAACTTTTTCATAACCATTTCAGTTAATAATATTGAACATGCGATGTTATGAATTCCGTTTTCTTACATTATTATCAGCCGTAACTGTCTGATAACAACCTAAATAGCGAATGTGTATTTCATGGTTAAACCTTCTGAATTCTAAACGTCTAGTAACACAACTTTTATTGACCATACTTCTGAAGCAACTTTTCGGCACGTAATAATTTTATTGCAAAACTGTTTTCAACTGTCATTACTAAACTGATTAAACTGATCTTTAATTTAAAATCCGTGAAAACTAAAATTCACTTTCAACATATTTACCTCCGTGTTTTCTTCGTTTTCTACCAGCCGCTTCATCGTCGCTGGACTCTGTGAGATCATCTCTTCCATCGTGTTTTGATAATTCCATATCTTCTACCTCTACGTCTACATCTTCCTCTTGCCACGGCATCTGCTGCAACAAATTCAATGTCAGTAATTTCGATACAGTCTATCAACATCACTATTACTAAGACAATGTTTTATTGGAGATTTTAAGAAAACCAATTGGAAATTGGGAAAGAAAGAGGGTACATCGTGGATAGGTTGACCTGCTCATTCAGGTGGGAAAAAAACCCAATCGAGAATCGAACTCTTGTTATCCTCGGCCCCGTTTTTACCCCATTGTATAAATATGATAACATTGATAACCCACGGAGCTGTCCTTAATCTCTCTTGAACGTTATATCTCTCATTCGATATGACACCTTCTAATAGCTGGCTTTGTGATGCTATAAGATGTGTCTGCCTGTTCGTAATTTCGCAGGTGGTATGGTTTCGAAGGTATGAAAACCATATTCTGCATACTGCTTATAACTGATGATATTTACTCCCCTTCTACTCTTTTGTAATTCTGAATAACTAATAGCTCCGTAAAACTTCAGGATTTCAATTCCAGTGAAATGTGAATGAATCCCACCCATATCTCAGCCTTTCGTTCCAGAAAATTTCAATTGGTAGAATCACCAAATTTGATAAATTTCTATATATTTGACATTTCTGAGTACTATATAACATTTTGAATAAATGACCATAGAAAAATAGATTCCGGAAACTCTGCAAATGGAAATTATTGTGAAATTTGATATTCTCGAAACACTAACTTTATATGCTCTTTCCATGGTCAACTGAGACTACCTTCCCATGATGAATAGCAGCGCTAATAGCTCTCCACTGTCACCAGTTATATATTATAGCTGATATCTTCATGGAAGCTTTTGAAGATGATGATGTGGATATATCTGATCTTAGGTCAAAATGTTGGGTTACATATGACAATGATAAGTTTGTAATTTGGCAGCAAGGGCTTGATAATCTTTTTTGTTTCCCCGATCATTTAAATTCATAACATCGCAATATTCAATTTTCATCATGGAAATTGGATCGAAAGGTTCAATTCGGTTCCTAAATATCGACAAGCAATCTACACACATTGATGAACACAGCAATCGACCGTCTCATCACCCTGCTCAAAAACAGTCCGTTATTATCTCTCTGATATATACCAAGATGTTAATTTTTCGGAATTATATCATTTATCTTCCAATTATAGCATGAGTAAAGTAATACGGAAATATACCCCTCCCAAAATTTAAAATCAAGAAGAACAGAATACCTATATTGCCTATATTCCTCGATTCAAAAATGTCACCGATCGAATTTCAAACATTCTACGGAAACAGAAACCTGTTACTCGGTTTCACGTACTCCCAAAGTAATGCGGTTCTACAGACCTGTCAAAGAATTTCTTCCTCTTTTTCATTCTGAAGGCATTTTCAGTATTCCTCGTTCTTGTGGTAAAATCTGCAATGTCAAAACAGGTCGCACGGTAGGGTCTCGTGTATAAGAGCATGAATGAGCCAGCAATCATCAAATCATCTTCCAAGACTCAAAAATACTAGCACGACTCCCATAATTCTATGAGAGAAAAATCATCGGAGTGATAGAAAAAATAGAAATCCTGAAACCTAAGCTCCGACAGGATATTACCTCCACAACCCCTGAAATCCTTATTTACCAACTTCAGAAAGTCACACATATAGAATTCAAACGGGGTTTGCAAACTATGATGCGTAAGCATCCAACAACCCTCAGTCTTTGTTGCAGATTCAAAACTGCCCCGAGGATGCTGCATATAGTGGTAGGCGAATTATTACCTATATCTGTATAGATATATCAAGGTAAGAGCAAAGCTTTTATACTTCGAGACATAAGGGAACGCCTAGCAGAAGAATGCAATAATCTGAATCGAGTTCATATTTGTCGAGTGATAAACATTCTCTCATAGGTCTTGTTTCTTTAAATCATGTTTCGTTACGATATAACTCTCCCTTACCGTAGTTGATAGAACAAAATCAAATAAGATGATTACGAAATGCAATGAGACATGATGTGAAAACAGGCTCATCAGACGGAGAGAAAAAAATGGGGAAAAATAAGAGAGACAGATTAAGAAGAACATGGATAGAAAAAACTGAGAAATGAAGAACAAGATAGGAAGATAGATAATTGGTAGGAGATATGGAAGAAAATACATCAGAAAACATAAACTTGACATCGGAAGGAACATGAAAGTGGTAGCTGGTGGTGAAGCCACAACATGTGCAACTCTGTATTAATTAATAGCAAATTTGAAGGAGGTCTAAGAATAACTTAATACGAGGCAACTGCGATTAACAACTAAAGTCTGTGGTTTCGTCCTGTTGCCATGAATTGAAATAAGATTTACAAAATCGACCTCCAATTTTCTTATTCAAATCAAAACTAATGGAGTCAATCAAATCGTTATTTACAGTTTGTGATGTGCAGGCGGAAACAGACTTGGTATCAATAAGTTCATCTGAAATATGTTGTATATGGTTTCACTACCTTTCGAAAAAGTTACGAGAGCAACAAAACATTTTTTTCTTAAGCTTCAGTCATATTTTCCATACCACGAATTATTTAATGCATGATTCTTTTAAGTACAACTTATCTTCGTTACAAGATTACAATAGCGCCATTTATTCAGTAGTTGCTACAAAGTCAACAACGTCTATCTTTAACTTTTACTAGTTTTTTACATTTTTTTAGCCAGTTCATGCCTGTTTCAATTTTTTAACACCCCAAGCTTAAAGATAATTTACAATGATAGCTATGCCGAACAAGAGACTGAAGTTCTATACTCATTTTCACCTGCTTCGTGTCGTTTTCGTGATCTCTACCCAACTTGCAAAGTTTTATGGTTCATGCTCTAAATTGAATTATTGAGCATAGTAACCTATCACACGATAATTTCGATGACATGGGAAAATTTTATTTTCCGGTTTCCGCGGTTTTTCTCAAATTTTCCAGGTTTTTGCTACTCTGGATCGAAATACGCGACTGTCAACATCTATTATGCATAAACCGATGATTACGTGCAAAATGAGAAAATTTGCGTGAAAATTACCCAATTTTTCCGATTATCCGTCCATTGAATGCATTTTCCTGGAAAATGTCATCGTTTTGGGTCGTGTTCAGCGACCCAGAAAACCTCCCAGACCCCATTCTGGAGAGTTTATTTCATTTTCTCGATAAATTGAAAATTATCTTCAAAATGGAACCGAAAATAGGGTTAATTTATCATATAGGGGTGAATTGGGGGAGATTGAAGAGTCACAAATGATGGTTCATAAAACATCATGCAAAAGGAATTTTTCCGATTCGACGTATTGCAAAAAATTTAGTTATTCCCCAGCTTACAGACTGGACTAGTATCACTTCCTTGCAGAAACTCGCTAGGATTAGTTCATAGTTGTTACAAAATTATTTCATGAATATTTGCATTCTTTATATTCTAGCTGATAAGCCTTTTCCGGATTTTTATTTTATGCACTCGGTTATATTTAATCTGATACTGATAGGAAACGATAAGTGCCTACAAACTCAACCTAAAAGTCACATCTATTTAATCACAAAAAACATATTATCAGGACAATTCATTCTTCACCTTGAGTTAATCATAACTGATAAGAAAGGCCGAATTTCATCAATTTTTCTATATCAATTTACAATCGAACTATCATTTGACAAAAGTTCCAGTTTCAAATTAACAGTTATATGTTTATAAATTCATACCAATAATTCGATAACTACTGATCTTCCGAAAATTATTCTTTTGTCTTGGATCGTAAAAACTTGAACTGAACCAGTTTCAACATGCCTTCTCAATTTTTTGAATCGCATAATGCACAATAATTCCCTCTTAATGCTACATTTCACTTTCTTACATTTAATTTACCGTTAATTTTTATTTTAATAATTTTAATTTCTTTTTCAAATACTTATTTATTATCGGGAAAATTTGACTCAATGTGAGAAAGAAATCTGTTCCTATAATCGTTTTAGCTTGTTCTGAGGAAATATTTATGATTTATATTAACATTCATAATGAAATTACGCCAAAAAAAAATACGTTTTTTAAATAGTTTTTATTTTAATAGTTTGAATTTCTCCTTAAAATATTACATCATTATGAAATTTTGTCTCATTCTAAGGAATATGTTTCAAGAAAATGATTATTCAAATTCACTATAAAACGCAGTTTCTATCGAAACACTTGAAGTATTAAATTGAATAAATTAAAGGAAACAATTCTGGTTAAATCTCACCACTTTCACTTAATGGAAGTCTTCAAGATCGACAGTTCCTCGCTATGACACATGTAAATTAAGACAACATTATTATTCACAACTGTAAATGTTATTCCATTGTACATTTAATCAACTTTCAACTTATCGATTTTGATATGGTATTTATTTACTTATGTGTGATAGAGATTATTTATGATGATTAAATTCTACTATTGACTTGCCATAGACCATGAACATATCTATAATTTATATTATCATTTTATTATGTTTATGTAAAAATAATTTCCTTCCTGTATTTTCTTCCCTTCCTTTCCAAAGAACTATTGAGTTATTGAATCTGTGTTAGTGAGTCTATCCTTTGAAATCCTGGGAGATCAAGGGAGCTTGCTGAACAGTAACAATTTTTATTTTATTTGGGATGAGTATATCTATCGCGTAACTATGTTCTTGGATGATGTTTCAATTCTATTACAATTGATATGCAAGCATCAATCTAATTGTATTTGTGAATTGAAGGAATATTATTAAGAAATTTATTTAATTCACTGACAGATAAGCAATAAAATACATTCCGACATAATAAAAAACAAAATACACGTTTGCACTGAAATAATACACTCATAAATAGGATCGTATCTGTTCTGCACAATGTATTTAATAATTAACTTATCAATATTAAATTAAAAACAAGATGAATACTTATTCGTGACTTCCTTAGGGCTGTCTTGCAGAGCAAAGTTTTTCGAAAGAAGGTTTAATATTAGAAATTGACTCTTTTTCTATATTTAGCTAAGAACTATATTCTGTCTTCGAAGCAGCCACCACAGAAAATCCTGTCTCGCAGAAGTAGGTTGAAAAAATGGTAATAAAGGGTGTTTTATTTAGAGGCGGAGAACCTTGAATTAGCAACACTGTTTCGTGTGACAGTCGAATTGACAGTTCTCGATTGTTTTGAGCTTAGTTTTGTTTGGCAATCCATCATAAGTATACTCACGCTGGAGCAACGTTTGCAAATTGCTCATAATCGTCCATTAGAGCGATTAATTCAAGAAACAATTGGTCGTTTTCGCAATACGTGTACTCTAAAGGATAATACGCATCCCGAAAGATGTCGTACAGCGCGCACACAACAAGCGATTGCTGGTGTGCAGCGTAGTGTTGATGATGATCCAAATTTGTCAATTCGTTATCGTGCTCAGCATTTAAACTTGTGTCCATCCACTTTATGGAAAATTATGCGTGAAGATCTTGATTTACGTGCTTACTAAATTCAATTTGTGTAGGAATTGAACCCACACAAACATTTGGTGAATGTGCCGAACATTGCCGTTGATCCACAATTTAACTGACCACCTTGTTCGTGCGATTCGACGCCATTAGATTAATTTCTTTGGAGATCTGTAAAGTCGCATATCTGCACCGATAAACCAGAAACAATTGAGCACTTGGTGACCAACATTCGACGCGTTATTGCCGAAATACAGCCTGATTTACTGCGAAGAGTGTGTGAAAATTGGACCTTCAGATTTCGTGTACGAGCCAGCCGCTGTAAGCACATGCCCGAAATCATACTCAAACAGTAATGCCAAAAAAGTCAATTTCATGGATATTAAAAACATTTTCCTGTATTTCATTTCAATTTAAAGTTCTCCGGCCCCGAATGGTGAGGAAGGTCGCGTATGGAACTCGTGACCATCGGTTCTCTAAACGAACACACTAATTATTGCAAAGCAGATCTGGCCATGCTGATTAGTGTGTGCGCAATTGCACGAGTTATTGACTCATTATGCTCACTTGGATTGATTTTCATTATTCTCACAGATCTGGCGCATTGCAATCACGTCTAGATAACGATAAATCAGTGAACTTATATATATGGAGTCAATTAATTCACGATTTGAAAAGTTTCAAGATCATTGAATATTTTCTCTGGCAACTGAGAATCAACAATAAATATAACAATAAAAAAGTTTTTCATAAAAAGAGGATGTCCGGTTTCGTAAAGATAAGATGTAGGGAATATTAAAACTATACAAAAATCTCTTGCCTTCAGGACAAAAAATTCCTTATCCACTCCAGACCAAAACCCAAATAGGAATTTATCACCAAACTGTCTTCTAATCTCATCACTTGCATGGAGGCTATATATTATTATTATTCTTGGACTGAGAGTACCTACTTTGAAATAGATCTCCAACCTACTCATATTTCGCATCATGTTGTCTATGGTTAACATCCAACAATTCTTTGTCAACGTCGTAATTTACCATGATTTCAAATGAATCTTTGATTTGTAACTCTTCAGCATTGTAGACTTGAATAAATTCAGTTTATTTGTAAATATTTCCATGTTTCTACTATTTGAGTGTCTGTATCATGAGAATTTCCAGAAAAATCATTCACTTTGTATCTTACACCCAACAGATGGGTATTTGTTCCTTGCAAATGAAGATTCTTCATATCATATATGTCGAACGAGTAGCCAATTTCTTCACGAGTGATCTCGCATGATGACCATCTTGTTTCACAATAAAACAGTAACGCTGAATGTTCTGGGTGCAAGTCTTTGCAAGTGCAGGATAAACTCTTTATTTGAGGGGCCTCGTTTTCATGAAATTCACTGCATCTACAATGTCGTTGACAGTTGAACTAGTGCTCATTTCTTTGGCAGCAAGAGATTCTTGGTGGATTATGGGGTGTGTCCAGGTACACAGTAGAGATTTGGAACCTGGCAGACATAGTTTGAGCACCATTTATGGATATTCCGAGATAGTTGTTCACTTAATAACTATTGCTTCGTTCACAAAACGGTGCATCATGTTAAATAATGTGGCTGCTTTCGCTCTGTTTTCTACGTGTTTGCAGAATACCTCTTCAACTACTGGTATTTCATCACAAAATCGAATACAAATGCAATCAAATGACTCAATTGTAAATAGCCTGTTACGCAACTTGGGCAAACGTTTTTGCTATAGATCTTCAGATTACATTTAATAGAAGAATAGACTGAAGATGCTTGAAAAAATTATTTCCAAGCATTATCTCTCAAATTGCTGGTGGCAGACTGTATTATTCTTCAATTCTTGCGACTTTTTGCAACTGGCTAGTCGATGCATAACCTTCTGAGAATGTAGTAAAGATATTCAACGACGAAACCTTTTTGAGGATGTTTGCTTATAAACATGTTTTGGCTCAGAAACATGCTGCCCCACGGCAAAAATTGTCCAGTACGATTTTGAAATGGGTCGGAACTACTCATAATAATTACTACTCATGATAATCACCGGATACCGATAGCGATTGAATATCGATGCGGTCGTCATTGTTGTCAGATATGGCAAAATTTCTCAATAAATGGGGAAATCTTGGTATTGCAGCGACGTAGAAATGGCAGATCGATTTGGATAGATATTGAAGTATTATAAATAATCCGATAAAACTGAAGGGGGCGTGGTTAAAATTAATTCCGAAAATACGGTCTCTGGCAGTAGAAGGTTGAGAAACGCTGTTTCAGAATAAGAAAAAGTTTCTAATATCATTGAAACTATCCTCGGAAGAAATAATGTTCAAATCTTCACTCGACGTATATAAAGTTAGGGATTTTCACAATCAATCTAAAACAACTCCTAAGGAACCTTGAAAATTGTTTCCGAATAAAAATGACAGAAAATTCGCTCTTCTGTATATTCTGCTGATACCAATCGGTTTTTACACAATATTCCAATCCTTGTTTGATTCTCATTTGCAACTTAACCATACAAAAACAACTTACTGTTAGTTAATACACTATATCAGGTATGGAATTTAATAATCCATGAACACACACAGGTTGTAACTACACCTCACTGTATATCGAGTACTCGAGAAATTACCAAATCACAAATGAAGTGCTGTATACATTTACGTCTAGATAAGCCACGAAAATTATTATATTTTAGATAATAATACGAAATATCATCAAATTTGTTGTGGATCAAATGTCATTTGGAATTGATTATATGCAAAGTAGGGAGAGTATTTACTTCTAATTAACTCGCGCTATCGACGAGAGATAATAAAAATTTCAATAAAGCAAAATTTAAATGCCGTTTGCGTTTTCGAGGAGTCGTAAAATGGTCAGTTTTTCCGTTTGTCGAATGAAATGCTGAAGATAACGTAGAAGTAATTTGCATTAATGAAAATTTTTAGTTGACTGATACTAGAGTTCACCTACACATCGCAAAATTTTATTTACTTTAACAGAGTGACGAATATCAAATTTTGTATTGCCCATATTATTCCGTTGACCTTTTGACTGCAATATGGGCATGAAAGAAGTCAAATTTACCACCTTTTCGGGCAGAGGAATATATACAAATCTTATTTACCTGCAACCCTAATTATATTATTTGAAGTAGGTATAAATAGATCGTTTGGAGGTATTATATACTTAATAATATTCACTAATATTAATATGAGATTGAAATTTTTAATATTAATTATTGGTTTTCCTTCGAGATATTTTTGTTGTACTGGTGTTAGAATGTGGCATCCTTGGGCTTGTGTTTATAGGGGGGGGGCATCTTGTAGTGCCACGTGTCTTTTAGCATGTATCTCCTTATGCTAAACAAATAATTAGAAATGCTTATCAATCTTCGCTAAGAACATATTTTAATTCAAGTGATGCTTTAGCTTAAACGGCTGCTTTTAGTGTAGTCAAATAGGTATTGGAGCCGTAAATCCTTGGGAAATGGATCGATTTTGGTGGGACGAAGTGCATTCTCTTCAGAACGTCATCAGAAAAAAAGTTGACCACAAATGAAGTTGCGCAAATTGCTTATAAAGAAGAAATATAATAATTATAAATTGATAAATTAATAAATTAATCAGCTCATTTTTGAGATTGCATAAAAGTTTCTAAGAAAATGCAAAATTTGACCTTTTCGATCGGATGGAGACTATTTTTTGTTGTAAACAATTTACTTATCAACAAAATAGATTAATTCCACCAAAACTCTGACTATAAGGTCGTTTTCGGATAATTTTGGTATTCTGAGTTCGATTTTATCGTCAATCTCGTCGAATGTATACCCACAAATTTGTTAATTTGATATAAACAAATTATATTCATTATTAAGTATACGAATTTGACCAAAATGTCGAGTTTATAGTCGTTATCGAATAATGTTGGTCTCCTTAGTACGATTTTATTGCTGTTATGGTCTTTTTAAATGCATTCTCGTGGAAAATTTCAGAAGCGAATTAGAAAAAAATAATAAAAATTTCAATAAACATATAGATTTGAACATATTAATTTTTCTAAGGAGGTATGCGAGAGTTGTTTATGGAAGGGAAAACATTTATCTAAAATTAGTGGCATTTCCATTTTCTAAATTATATTAAGATTTAATAATTTCATCAATTTCTTCAAAAAAATCAAGTTCTGAGTGTGCTTATTATATGGAAAATAAATAAACATGTCACATTTCTTTTCCTTCAGTTGTTAATAAATAATTTGTTGATAACAATTCAAAAATTTATGTATGCATATAAAGACCACAATAGCAATAAAATCATACTCAGGACTCGACATTTTGGACAAATTCGTATATTTTATAATGAATATAATTTGTTTATGACAAATTATCAAATTTGTGGGTATACATTCGACAATATTGACGATGAAATCGAACTGAAAATACCAAAATTATCCGAAAACGATCTTAAAGTCGGAGTTTTGTTCGAATTCATCTATTTTGTTAATAACTAAATTGTTTAAAACAAAAAATAGTCCTTATCTGATCGAACACGGTCAAATTTTGCATTTCTTGGAAATTCTTATGTAATCTCAAATATGAGCTGCGCCTATATGAGTCTTTGCTCGAGGAGTGTATGAATCAAATTTTGTTGAAGCAAATATCGTTCGTTCATTCGTGTTGGAAACCAAGAATGCATCGGAACATATTATAATTTGACCTATGTATGGAAGCCTCTTAATAAACCAGAATTGTCACATGATATACATCTGACCTTTCACAACATAAATACCACAAAAAAATAGAAAGTCGGTTTTACAACATCCCTACTAGGAATATCGATATCTATAATTAGTAGAAAGGAACTTGAATGAACATTGAAGTAACGTCACAATATATCGGCAAATTACTCCCAATTGATTTAACTGCATTGTATAACTTCAATAACAAGATATGTTCATTAGACGGTCGATTATTTTAGATCCGTTCATTCCGCAATTAATAATTCTCTATCGCTAAGAAGTTGATTCCATGCAAGAACATGAATATTTCAGTGATTACTTCCTTACTTGCATTTTATGCATACATCGTGTGTTGATGTGGAGTTTTACATGAATTTCAATAATTATTACGACACCAAAATATCGCTTTCTAAATGGACGACTCTGGAAAAATAATTACTTTCTCGAATTATATCGATGGAGCTATTTTAATATTATAATGTTCAGAGATCACTGTATGCACTAGTTTCTTACTTTTCCATCCACTAAGAATGGAAAGAGAATGAATTCAAGTGTTCACATGTATTGTTCAATGAACTGATAGAATTCGTTCGTTAATTGCAGCAAAGCTGCTTTATTAATTATCTATTAATTGCTAAAATTCAAGCTCGTTTTAATAATACCCATGAACGTAACTAGAAATAGAACATAATTCTTTGTTGCGTTTTATTATGGACAAGCCAAGCATATGAGTTCATTTATACAGTTTGTTCTTTGTATCTGTGAGACGGAAACGATATGTATAGCCTCTGAATCTTTGTCAAGAAAGGGTCATTATAATTAGTAAAATATCGACGAGGTTTCTTACAGTCTCAATAGAAAATCATAAATTACGTATTTAGCAGAAAAGATTCTGAACCAAACAAGTTCTTTTCAATATATATTTGCATGGTCAGAGTCGAAACGGCATGTTCATCGTTCGCTATGGTTCATACAAAGGTCTTTTCCTTCGGAGCTACAATCTACTCTCGTAACCATAACATAAAACATGCAGGACGCGGTCGTTTCTTATTAAATATGTAATTAGAATATTAAATCGATATAATTTTCATTCATTTCCTAATTCAAGGGAGTCTAAATAAGGTCAAAAAATTGAGATCCCTGGCAACAAAACTAGAATAGTTCTTTTGTATCTAGTTCACTAGACATGGGCAAGCCTCTCTCTCATTGGGTAAAAGTCACTACCTCCAAACATATTGGGCAAAGAGGAGTGGTTATCCAAGATTATAAAAAATGTGACTCACCACACTAAAGTCAGTTATATTCTAACTTCTTGAGTGGAATATTGCTTTGACTATTTCACGAATCACTTAAATTATAATTTAGAAAACCAATAAATAGACAACCTTGAGGAAACCAGGTATAATGCCTATTATTATATAGTTAATGAAGCGCCGTACTTCTGTATTGAAGCATTTCCGGACATATGTTGACATGGAATTTTTTCTTCTTTCTTAGTGTATAATCACCTACTAAAGTTTGGCATGTGAATTTCCCATCATCATGTATATTGAATTAAGTGAGAACGAAGTCCTATACTTTTAAAATCATATAATAGGTATGTATATAAAAGAAAACTCACACATAAAACTTATATTTCAGTTTGATTGCAAGTGATTTTTCCTTCAGATCAAAGACAGGGAACTTGAGAGAGAACACTGTATTGGAAAAAATGGGAGGAAAGGCACACAACGTGGAAATTTCATTTTTATCAAAAATAATAGAAGTATTATATACAAAACTAGAAGAAAAATACATCAGAACTATGTATCACGTGAATATGTGGAGAAATTTTTTTTTCATACTTTGACTTCCCGAGAGGAAAACCAATAATGTTCGAAGAACATCGTGTGATGGAATGTTGGGAGAGGAAATGAGCATTCGAATTTTTCTTGAAGGTTTGGAGGTTATAGGCATAGGAAAATACCTCACTTGGTGAAAATTTCCACAGCTGTTCGATAGAAACATTAACTCTGGTAGGAAGAACTTCAGTAGTTGTTATCAGGAGTCCGTGTTGGTTCATTCATTACCTGCTCGAGACCATAGGTAACAGCAAAGGCCTCAGCTTGTCGCCCTGCGTCATCCGTCTTGCTTGAGAACTTGAACCAAGCGAAGTTGTGAACGTTGAAATCCCCCATGATGATTGGATTCCAGGGAGAAATTTAAAATTAAAGAGTTCACCATGAGCTTTATTTGGTGATAAAGAAACCCAGAGAAAATTTGTTTGTTTGTTATTATCAACCTCCCGGCGGCGCGCGAGATCATTTCTGGAATAGTGACAAATACCTTCTTCAAATCTGAAATGAGTGTGGAGCTCATAGCAAGGTCAAAGCATATAGGTCGTGTTGGTGGATGGATTGACTGCGTTTCAGTCAAGTCCAGTATGTATGGTAAGCCTGTATGTGGGTGGTAATGAACATTGCTTATGTCTTTGGCAAGACCTCGGATGTTGCAGAGGTCTATCTTTAAGTTTATATTTCTCAAAGTTGAACCCTCTCGAGCTCCCCTCGCCCGGAATGAATTCCGAATGGAGAGGTATTTTTCATCATTAGAACTTTCAGAATGAACCTGGAATGGATATGAAGACGAGGTTCTCATTGTAAAAGGGTGTCTTCTTCATTAGACTGCGTTTCTTCAGCGATCGGTGATAAGCCATCTACACAGACGTCCCGTCAGTCCCCACATGCTATGCTACAATTTACTTCAACTTTCCTAAAGTCGCATCTTGTTCGACATCCTTTGTATATGAGCAAAAATCATTTAAGAATGTAGTTATTAACTCAAAACCAGGCGGTGGCGTGATATCAACCTCCCCCCTCCACCGAACATACATTATGTTCTACAGGAGTCCTCCTGAACATGTTGTACCAATTTTTAAAACTATATGTTTTAATGTTTGTTTCATTCCCATTTTGGGCATTCGTTCCATGGACTACAAGTGACGAACTCAAACAATGGGCCAAATCTAACATCACACTAGCATCACATAGGAACAGTAAGATTTTTCACCGCAGTGCAAGAAAATAGGACTCACAATCAAATACGACTGGCTTGTTTAATCGAAATCATTGTCACCAAGTTTCATCTGTAGAATAAAACATGATAAACTAGACATTATATGAATTTGCCAACATCATTGCCATGACCTTTCATCTTTCTTCTGGCTCCTTTCTCCACTGAAACGATAAAAAAACTAGTAATCAACGATAATCTGTTATGAGGAGACGCCAAATTTATATAATATGAGGAACTCCCACTTTTTTATATGCTATCTTCTCAATCAGTGATGTTAGGCTCACAAAGCAGTTCTATTCGAATTCGCATCCCCCATTCGACATTGGATGTTCCGCATCATGAGTCTCCAGGTAGTAGCAGCACTTTCTACATGGTTGGTGTGATCAATTGACTTTATCAAGATTCCCTGTACCTTCCAAACCTTCCACTATTGGACTCCTAAGAGTTTTTATCAAACATTTCCTGGTCGTACTCGAGTCTACAGGATTCAAATCGGGTAGGAATTATGCATACTTTGGCCCAGTTCCTTCTAAATTCTAAATTAGTATTCAGAATTGATCGAGTTGATTTTCATGTAAATAACCCCAATAAGTATGCCTAACAAAACTCCTGAATTATAAAGACTTTGTTATGAAGCTTTTTATGGACGCGGAATTAGAACGTGATTCACCGTCGACGAATACATAAATATGTTGAGGAAACGAAGTTATAGCATAAATTTAATGTTCAGGGATGGAATGTTTTAGTTTATACAGTATTTAATTACAACGCCAACTTAGTTGACAGATTTTTTTTAAGCTTCTGAGGAAGATTGAAATTCTGACGTATATTCTCTTTAAAAAAACTACTCTCAAAGTAACTCTCTACATAATTTTCAATCTATATTCTTCCCATGTTATTCTGCTGTGAATATATGAATACATTCCAGTTTTGTTTTCTAAGGTCGTCATTCGAACTTGGCGGATTCCGGCTTGAAATATTGAAAACGGATTATGTCTACTTATATTGGGTGCAATCCGCAGAAGTGTATGGGAACGAAGAATTCGTCAAGAAACTTGCGGTATTTACTTCCACGTATGAATAAATGTCGAACCTTTTTCAAGTTTATAGGGTGTAGACTTATTATGTATGAGTGGTTGTGAACTAGATGTGGTCATATTGATCATAACGTATAATGATTCTTTTGCGGTATTCCGTTACTATACTAGTGGTAGCACACTATAATTATATTCAATTCCAACCTGCAATGAATCAAAACAAATATAGCTTGCTCCTTCCAGCGTTTCCTGATATGGATCAGTCGATATTGGAACAGTGGAAGGAACAACCTAGGTTTGTTTTGATGTACTGCAAGTTGAAGTTGAATATAGTATTTTCATTTGAATTGGCATTCATGTAAATAACTACGAACCACCTTCGCTTATATCATATTTATTAACATTGATGTAAGCCAGATACGCCCATATTTTCAAAGGCAACGCTCAATTATAACCAATGGGAACCATTTTGGCCTTTCTGATCATGTGATAGGGATGAATAAACTGAGAATTTGTAGAGAAACTTATGTTTTGCTGCATATATTAACTTTTTCGAGAGAGAGAGAGAGAGAGAGAGAGAGAGAGAGGTGAAAAGTTCCAGAAAACTGGAACAAAAAATGATTTATTTGTCAAAACATATTATATTTCTGAACATGATCTCCTTGTAGCCCGATACACTTCGTCCTAATTTTTTATAATTTTTCGATCCCTTCCAAATACGATTTCGGCAATCCTCCAAAATAGGTCTTTGTTTGATGACCTCATTGTTGGAGTCAAATCTTGGAAATATATGAGAATCGTAGGAAACCAAATTTGGAGCAAATGGTGTATGACCAACCAATTCATGCAATTTTGCCATTGCGACTGTGAACCTGTTAGCCGGTGCGTTGTTCCGGTGGAAAATCACTTCATCCTTGCCAAATGAGGCGGTTTTCGCTCCAAATCAGCTTCGAATCGATCCAACTGCTCTGCATAATTACTTTCCAAAGTAATCGATGTGACCGATACCGTGTGCATCGCAAAAAAACTGTCGCCATGACTTTGTTGGTCAATACACCCAGTTTGGCCTTTTTCGCCTAAAATTTCCCAGGACGAGTTCACTGTTTGGACTGTTCTGGTCTCTGGTGTATTGCGATGGATCCATGTTTCGTCCACGGTTACGAAACGGTGCAAAAAGTCCTTCTTGAACATCGTCAAACACTCCTTCGAAGTTGTCACACGGTCGCGCTTATTGTCAACAGAGACCAAAAGCGGCACCCATGGCAGATAGCTTTCTCATATTCCAAAATGTATGCGAAGAGTTGGACTACCAGAACGTTCGAGGTCCTCTGTCGTCATACTACCACAACGAAAATCAGTAAACCACTCGTGAATCGTTCCAATCGATGGTCAAGAGTCTCCATAATGTTTAGCAAGTGATGCTTTGGTTTGCGTAATGTTTTTTCCATAGTAGATGTACTCCGCTACCACGGCCTCAGGATATCCGGTCTCCACTTCCGGTCTAGCTGTCGATGTGCATCCGGTGCATGAGCTCGTCCTTATCAGTTTTGAAAGGATGTAGGTGATAAGGATTTTATTTTATTTGTAAAGAGTATACAGGGTGTGTTCAAAAAGTGTGTCACATGTACAGAGTCACGTGACTAACACATGGCAGCATGGCGGTCCTAAGGTCCAACTGTCATGGCGGCCATAAGAACCAACTGTCATGGCGACCATAAGGTCCAGCTGTCATGGCGGCCATAAGGACCAGCTGTCATGGCGATCATAAGGACCAGCTGTCATGGCGACCATAAGGACCAGCTGTCATGGCGGCCATAAGGACCAGCTGTCATGACGACCATAAGAACTAGCTGTCATGGCGACCATAAGGACCAGCTGTCATGGCGACCATAAGGACCAGCTGTCATGGCGACCATAAGAACTAGCTGTCATGGCGACCATAAGGACCAGCTGTCATGGCGACCATAAGGACCAGCTGTCATGGCGACCATAAGAACTAGCTGTCATGGCGACCATAAGGACCAGCTGTCATGGTGACCATAAGGACCAGCTGTCATGGCGACCATAAGAACTAGCTGTCATGGCGACCATAAGGACCAACTGTCATGGCGACCATAAGAACCAGCTGTCATGGTGGACCTAAGGTACAGATTGCTTCCTGGAGGAGGCTCCGCCACCTCTAGGAAGCAATCTGTACCTTCGGTCCAAAAGGTACAGACTGCTTCATGAAGATGTCACCATGACAGATGCCATCGAAGGTACAGACTGTTTCGTAGAGGTGGCGCTACCAGTTCGACTCACCCGACTCATGCGTCTCATGCAACTTTAGCAAAATGAAAGATCTACACTCGGGAATCATCGGTTGCAACGTTTCGTGCGACTCGTACGACTCATCAGACTCGTTCTAGTTTGCATTGCTGGTCTTAATTATCGACGGAACAGTTTAGTTCAAGATGAAGTCGGTGGTGGTTGACATTCAGAGCTTCCAAATCTCTCACCATACAATGATAGTTAAGGAACTAGCTTTGTTGGATTGTGAAAAGAAGCTAGAAAAATATTTTCTATTCAAGCCACCCACACCGCTAAGTGAACTCTCAGAAAATCAAATGAAGCAAGTGATGTTTTGCGAAAAGTATCATGGGATTCCATACAACTCTGGATATCAGGACTATATTCGGATGGAGGAAATTTTCAAGGAAAATATTGATCCAAATAGCGTCATATACGTTAGTGGTGTGGGCAAAGCCAAATTCATAATGAAGATTCTCAAAAAATTGGGGTTAGATCGTCAGGTGAAAGTGTTGAATTTGAAAGGCAGCTGCCCACAATTTGTTCGAGAAAACTGTAGATATATCTGCCTTCATCACTCTACCAGCAATAATTCTATGTGCTGCAGTGTAAACAGCTGGAAATTGTTTGAATATGTTACAAAGGAAGATGCCCATCTAGATATATTACGAGGGTTTCAAAAAATGGGTATGGGTGACACTCCACCGAACTGACCAGTATTGATATGTCTTCGGAAGAATACGCACGTAAACTGCTTGAATTCCATATGAAATTAGTAGCACTGAATAAAGACATAAAATTTTACGAAGATAAAAAGTTAACTATAAATCAACTAGGCAATTTGAGTATAAGTGTAGGAGATGGCTGTGCTGAAATCAAATTTCATAATCCTAACAGCAATATTGAATGGAGTCCTATATACAAACGTACCACTTCAAGTGAATCGAATTTTTTATATGTCCCAACAAGGATGCCTTCGCAGAGAAGGAATGTAATCGAACTGAATGGCAGCCTATGGACCATCAACTAGTTAATGAAAATCACCTAGAGGTATTCTCATACGTTATTCCTAAAAGGATGTTAGCAACTTTCAACTATAAACTCAAGTTATTATTCCATGATGGTAGTGAGGGGGACGTAGTGAATTGGCATCAAACTATAGTCCCAACACCTGTGACGACAGCAGCAATCAATTGTCAAAGCAATGTATCTGAAGCCCAACCAACACCGCCCCAACCACCACCACAGAAAGAAAATGAAATCTATGCTATGCAATGTTTCAATCTTAGTGCATTATCAGTTTTACTACTGAAAATCCTCATTAAAAATGTAAAGAAACGTATTAATAATAAATAATGAAAGGTATTGCTGTCGTTTGATTTTGAATAGGAGATAGGGAATCAGTTAGATACATACATGTAACTTTTAACTTTTATTTTTGAAATATATACAATTTTTAAAATGACATACAATATAAACACCTAAATCTAAAAATCATTTCCTAAAAATTCAACAAAAAAGGCCATACCCCGAGCTATGCGCATTTCAACCATCTGCGAAAACAAAGAAAAATAACTTTAGTTGATAAATAATAATAATAATAATAATAATAATTGTGTGTGTGTGTGTGTGTGTGTGTGTGTGTGTGTGTGTGTGTGTGTGTGTGTGTGTGTGTGTGTGTGTGTGTGTGTGTGTGTGTGTGTGTGTGTGTGTGTGTGTGTGTGTGTGTGTGTGTGTGTGTGTGTGTGTGTGTGTGTGTGTGTGTGTGTGTGTGTGTGTGTGTGTGTGTGTGTGTGTGTGTGTGTGTGTGTGTGTGTGTGTGTGTGTGTGTGTGTGTGTGTGTGTGTGTGTGTGTGTGTGTGTGTGTGTGTGTGTGTGTGTGTGTGTGTGTGTGTGTGTGTGTGTGTGTGTGTGTGTGTGTGTGTGTGTGTGTGTGTGTGTGTGTGTGTGTGTGTGTGTGTGTGTGTGTGTGTGTGTGTGTGTGTGTGTGTGTGTGTGTGTGTGTGTGTGTGTGTGTGTGTGTGTGTGTGTGTGTGTGTGTGTGTGTGTGTGTGTGTGTGTGTGTGTGTGTGTGTGTGTGTGTGTGTGTGTGTGTGTGTGTGTGTGTGTGTGTGTGTGTGTGTGTGTGTGTGTGTGTGTGTGTGTGTGTGTGTGTGTGTGTGTGTGTGTGTGTGTGTGTGTGTGTGTGTGTGTGTGTGTGTGTGTGTGTGTGTGTGTGTGTGTGTGTGTGTGTGTGTGTGTGTGTGTGTGTGTGTGTGTGTGTGTGTGTGTGTGTGTGTGTGTGTGTGTGTGTGTGTGTGTGTGTGTGTGTGTGTGTGTGTGTGTGTGTGTGTGTGTGTGTGTGTGTGTGTGTGTGTGTGTGTGTGTGTGTGTGTGTGTGTGTGTGTGTGTGTGTGTGTGTGTGTGTGTGTGTGTGTGTGTGTGTGTGTGTGTGTGTGTGTGTGTGTGTGTGTGTGTGTGTGTGTGTGTGTGTGTGTGTGTGTGTGTGTGTGTGTGTGTGTGTGTGTGTGTGTGTGTGTGTGTGTGTGTGTGTGTGTGTGTGTGTGTGTGTGTGTGTGTGTGTGTGTGTGTGTGTGTGTGTGTGTGTGTGTGTGTGTGTGTGTGTGTGTGTGTGTGTGTGTGTGTGTGTGTGTGTGTGTGTGTGTGTGTGTGTGTGTGTGTGTGTGTGTGTGTGTGTGTGTGTGTGTGTGTGTGTGTGTGTGTGTGTGTGTGTGTGTGTGTGTGTGTGTGTGTGTGTGTGTGTGTGTGTGTGTGTGTGTGTGTGTGTGTGTGTGTGTGTGTGTGTGTGTGTGTGTGTGTGTGTGTGTGTGTGTGTGTGTGTGTGTGTGTGTGTGTGTGTGTGTGTGTGTGTGTGTGTGTGTGTGTGTGTGTGTGTGTGTGTGTGTGTGTGTGTGTGTGTGTGTGTGTGTGTGTGTGTGTGTGTGTGTGTGTGTGTGTGTGTGTGTGTGTGTGTGTGTGTGTGTGTGTGTGTGTGTGTGTGTGTGTGTGTGTGTGTGTGTGTGTGTGTGTGTGTGTGTGTGTGTGTGTGTGTGTGTGTGTGTGTGTGTGTGTGTGTGTGTGTGTGTGTGTGTGTGTGTGTGTGTGTGTGTGTGTGTGTGTGTGTGTGTGTGTGTGTGTGTGTGTGTGTGTGTGTGTGTGTGTGTGTGTGTGTGTGTGTGTGTGTGTGTGTGTGTGTGTGTGTGTGTGTGTGTGTGTGTGTGTGTGTGTGTGTGTGTGTGTGTGTGTGTGTGTGTGTGTGTGTGTGTGTGTGTGTGTGTGTGTGTGTGTGTGTGTGTGTGTGTGTGTGTGTGTGTGTGTGTGTGTGTGTGTGTGTGTGTGTGTGTGTGTGTGTGTGTGTGTGTGTGTGTGTGTGTGTGTGTGTGTGTGTGTGTGTGTGTGTGTGTGTGTGTGTGTGTGTGTGTGTGTGTGTGTGTGTGTGTGTGTGTGTGTGTGTGTGTGTGTGTGTGTGTGTGTGTGTGTGTGTGTGTGTGTGTGTGTGTGTGTGTGTGTGTGTGTGTGTGTGTGTGTGTGTGTGTGTGTGTGTGTGTGTGTGTGTGTGTGTGTGTGTGTGTGTGTGTGTGTGTGTGTGTGTGTGTGTGTGTGTGTGTGTGTGTGTGTGTGTGTGTGTGTGTGTGTGTGTGTGTGTGTGTGTGTGTGTGTGTGTGTGTGTGTGTGTGTGTGTGTGTGTGTGTGTGTGTGTGTGTGTGTGTGTGTGTGTGTGTGTGTGTGTGTGTGTGTGTGTGTGTGTGTGTGTGTGTGTGTGTGTGTGTGTGTGTGTGTGTGTGTGTGTGTGTGTGTGTGTGTGTGTGTGTGTGTGTGTGTGTGTGTGTGTGTGTGTGTGTGTGTGTGTGTGTGTGTGTGTGTGTGTGTGTGTGTGTGTGTGTGTGTGTGTGTGTGTGTGTGTGTGTGTGTGTGTGTGTGTGTGTGTGTGTGTGTGTGTGTGTGTGTGTGTGTGTGTGTGTGTGTGTGTGTGTGTGTGTGTGTGTGTGTGTGTGTGTGTGTGTGTGTGTGTGTGTGTGTGTGTGTGTGTGTGTGTGTGTGTGTGTGTGTGTGTGTGTGTGTGTGTGTGTGTGTGTGTGTGTGTGTGTGTGTGTGTGTGTGTGTGTGTGTGTGTGTGTGTGTGTGTGTGTGTGTGTGTGTGTGTGTGTGTGTGTGTGTGTGTGTGTGTGTGTGTGTGTGTGTGTGTGTGTGTGTGTGTGTGTGTGTGTGTGTGTGTGTGTGTGTGTGTGTGTGTGTGTGTGTGTGTGTGTGTGTGTGTGTGTGTGTGTGTGTGTGTGTGTGTGTGTGTGTGTGTGTGTGTGTGTGTGTGTGTGTGTGTGTGTGTGTGTGTGTGTGTGTGTGTGTGTGTGTGTGTGTGTGTGTGTGTGTGTGTGTGTGTGTGTGTGTGTGTGTGTGTGTGTGTGTGTGTGTGTGTGTGTGTGTGTGTGTGTGTGTGTGTGTGTGTGTGTGTGTGTGTGTGTGTGTGTGTGTGTGTGTGTGTGTGTGTGTGTGTGTGTGTGTGTGTGTGTGTGTGTGTGTGTGTGTGTGTGTGTGTGTGTGTGTGTGTGTGTGTGTGTGTGTGTGTGTGTGTGTGTGTGTGTGTGTGTGTGTGTGTGTGTGTGTGTGTGTGTGTGTGTGTGTGTGTGTGTGTGTGTGTGTGTGTGTGTGTGTGTGTGTGTGTGTGTGTGTGTGTGTGTGTGTGTGTGTGTGTGTGTGTGTGTGTGTGTGTGTGTGTGTGTGTGTGTGTGTGTGTGTGTGTGTGTGTGTGTGTGTGTGTGTGTGTGTGTGTGTGTGTGTGTGTGTGTGTGTGTGTGTGTGTGTGTGTGTGTGTGTGTGTGTGTGTGTGTGTGTGTGTGTGTGTGTGTGTGTGTGTGTGTGTGTGTGTGTGTGTGTGTGTGTGTGTGTGTGTGTGTGTGTGTGTGTGTGTGTGTGTGTGTGTGTGTGTTTGATTCACTCACTTTTTCTTTCAATCGATTTAAATCGTGAGGTAACCCCACCACCAGGGAACATTCTCCATCTAGGGGTGAAACCAAATACCTGCACCCCTCCAAAACCCGCAGTTGTGACATCTGTAATTATGAATAAAACAAGGGTACTCATTAAATAATAAAAAACATCAGCATAAGGTAAACATACTTCAAACATCAGCTCCGCCAAGTAGTGGCGGAAAGCATGGATGCAAAATCCCTCGTAAATCTGCTGTGGAGGAGGTGTCGGTGAAGGTGCAGGTCTTGGGGTAACCAAATCATCGATTGAGCTATCAGGAAAGTACAATTAGAATTGAAATAATTCTAGAGTTAATGCGAATACATACAAAATGCCTGGGGAGCTCGCTAAAGACGGTGGGGTATCATAGGGACGTTGGGTAGGTAGTTCGTTTAATCTGTAATTATTAAAATTAGTAGCAAATATTTCGCAAGTAGAAAAATCACATACACTATATCATGCATATCCAGCGGAGGAGGCAGCGACTCTGCTGATGGAATCTCTGGACATCTGTTGGAAATGAGAGTAATTTAGTAATCAAAAATTATATAAATTTGGGAAAAAACATACGTCAAGTCTATTATTTCTCGAGGCTCGTCCAATTCTGGGAATAAATCTTCAGCATCATCAGCTGCCGCCAATTGATCGAGATGTATCAATTCTCTCCTAATTTCCTCATCAGAATAATCACTGAAAACAAATTAATGCACTTATGATATATAGTGAGATTGAAATGAAATAGAACAACTTACTTGTCAATCATCCACAGGCGCACTTGCGTTTTTGTAAATATATCCAACCTGTTGGTCAGCTCTTGGACATAATCATAAAATTTTCCCATTTTTCACTTGGTCACACAACACTTACAAGAATACTATTTTTTCCCTATGAAGTACCTAGAGTTTTATACACACACAATATTTAATCCAAAGTCCTACGAATTAAATTAGTTCCCAGGAAAAATGATAAAGTTGTTATCGGTTGAGGAAAAAAATGTATGCGGATAAATATTTCAAGGAAGTTTCTGCAATCACGCGATTTCAAATAGAATTTAACATCCTGCTTGTGGTTGTAGATCTTACCAATATGAATATAACAGTCGACCGAGACTTCCTGCTTGTGGTTACAGTTAACTCATTATCATAATATAACAGGCGACGAGACATCCTACATAGCGTGTGAACATAGCAGGAAAGTGATAAGAAGTTCCTATAAAACTCGATGTGCGCATACCTCATACCATTATCAAATCATTATTCTACTAGCTTTTGAAGTGACTAGACGTGTTTTGTGAGTGCTTAAATCAAGGTGAGTTTATTTATTGACTTGAATATTATATTCATATGTAGAGTTAATTTCTATGTACTGAATATTTATTTTGCTTTTATTGAAACTGTGCAGGCTAAACTTTAACTTTTTGAAGTATTTATTGATCTTCTTTTATACAATTTGATTGGGTAAATATTAATAATAATTTGGGGGTATTTATTGATCTTCTTTTATACAATTTGATTGAGTAAATATTAATAATAATAATAATAATTTGGGGGTATTTATTAATTTTCTTTTATTCAATTTGGTGAGGTAAATTCAACACACAAAAATAATTCTTCACTTCTAACTTCCACTGATTTGTTTTAGATTTAAAAATAATTTAAAAATGGATTTCTCCAAATTGAACAAAATCTCGTTATTGCAGAGGGCAACACCAACGAAAGTCTCCGAGTTGAAATTGGATGTACCCTATTTGATTTTAAATTTAAAAACTATAAATTCTAAATTTGGGGAGGCTATTTTGGCGGAGTTGGAGGGAGAGCTAACTGTTTTCCTGCCCAAACGTTTAACAACAACGCTTACTCCCCTCATCGAAGACATCAATAAAGGGCGCAACACAGCTCTAATATATCGAGGGGAAGAGGCCATCGGGGCAGGAAAATCCTGCTCAAAGCTTGAATTCTGCGAATTGCCGCCTAGAAGTTGAGAGCCTTCCAGCACCACCAGAGAACAACCCTCCTGTGTACTACTACTACTTTTATACATTTCATAAGGTAGGCTGCTTGTTTATTATAAAATATGGTTTCAATCGCTAAGATGAGTGGGGAGATCGTTAATATTATCAACGAGGCTCAAAAGGATTTGTTAAAATCAAAATTATCCCCTCAGGAAATAAGCAAGTGGATAGGTTTCTGTACTAAGTACATTAGAACCTTTTCTAAGCATATAACAAAGGATACTTTGAACTTATCGTGTAAGAATCAATTGCAATGTAATATCGGCCATTTAAAAAGATTCAAAATTTTATTAGAGATCCGAAATAAACCCCCTACAACTAATAAGAACCGTAGTGAGCGAATTCGTTGGGAGGATGGTAAATGTGCATTTTCCCAACGAATTCGAACTGGCTTTATAACAAACATTTCTCATTTAGACCCATTAAATTTTTTATATGATGCCTTTCATCTGTTTCACCCTAGAATCACCAAAATTTTACACACTTACAATTTTATCAAGGTAAACACTACTTTTTGTGGGGAATATATGCGACTTAATGCGATCGACGAGCTTATCCAAACAGAATATAAATATTTTCACACAAAATCCGCCCCAATAGATTCTTTTACAAATTTATTGGAGTGGTTCAAGGAGCATGTTATCGATAAACTCCAAGTAAAGCTGGATGATTTTTTGGAACGAGACTCGGGGTGGAGCCTAAGGGAGGTTATCAGTTTGGGCATAAATATTAATAAACATGAAGTCATCAATTCTGGGTCCTCTTATATAGTTCTCCCAAAAGAGATACTTCGAAAGCAGGCTATTATTAATGTTAAAAATTATGATGAATATTGTTTTGCCTGGGCAGTAACAGCTGGACTACACCCTAGTACTAACCCAAATTCCGATCGTGTTTCTTCATACCCACATTTTAGTAATGTTTTAAATTTACAAAATCTAACTTTTCCCCTCCCTATATCTCAAATTCCCACTTTCGAGAAGAATAACGATATTTCAATTCATGTGTTTGTTTTGGAATTATGTGGAGGTAATGAGCAGGGTGAGGGGGAGAAATTGAAGGTTCTCCCTGCATATTTAACCAAAAATAAATTAGATAGACATTTTAATTTACTATTAATTCAGGATAAATATTATCGAGATGTAGAACCTGCGAAATCCCCAAATTTTATTGACCCCACAGTTAAATTTCACTATTGCCTAATCAAAAATTTATCAAGACTTGTAAATTCTCAAATTAGCTCACACCACAAAACTTATTTGTGCGATAGATGTTTAAATAATTTTTGGAGTGAGAATAAGTATAAAAATCATGTTGAGGATTGTGGTAAAATGAACATGTGTAAGATAACATTCCCTCAGGATGATTATTTAAAATTTAAGAATCACTCACACAAACTACCCATACCATTTATTATTTATTTTGACTTTGAGGCTCTCCTATTACCTATTCAGAACTGCCCTCAAACTAATGTAAGTTCATATACGAACAAAACTCAACTACACGAGGCGTATAGTGTTGGATATTATTTAAAATGTCAATTCAACAATTCTCTATCACGATTTGATAGCTATAGAGGATCAGACCCCGCCAAATGGTTGACAGATCAGTTAGATAAAATTGGGGAATTTATCGATCTAAAACTTAAATGCATTGTACCTATAGACTTGAATGGTATTAGTTTACTTGATATTATGAAGGAAACGAAATGCCATATTTGCGAGAGACAGTTCAAAGAGGGGGATGTTCGGGTTAAGGATCACTGTCATTTTACGGGTAAATATCGAGGTCTAGCCCACCAAGATTGCAACCTAAATTATAAATATCGATTCGTAGTACCTGTTGTGGCTCATAACCTCAGCGGGTACGATATGTTTTTGCTAATTCGAGATATTGCCAAAACGTCCAAGCAGAATATTCAAGTACTCCCCATCAATAAAGAGAAGTATATAAGTTTCACTAGAAGCACCAAAAATTCAGTGGTTAAATTCCGTTTCATAGATTCATGTAGGTTTTTAGATTCAAGTTTAGATAAATTAGTTTCTTATTTGAATGTGAGTGACTTGACTATTCTGAAAAGCGAGTTTGCGCACTTATCCGATGAAAAATTTAAATTATTAACTCGTAAGGGAGTATTTCCCTATGAGCACTTAGATGATTGGGGTAAATTGAACGAGGAAAATCTTCCTCCAATAGAGAAATTTTTTAATAAATTACGCGACGAATCGATAAGTGAGGATGATTATAGGCATGCTCAAACAATTTGGACTAGTTTTAATTGCAGAAATTTAGGCGATTATTCTGATTTATATTTGAAAACAGATGTTTTATTATTGGCGGATGTATTTGAGAATTTCCGCAGCAAATGTATAGATCTTTTTGCTTTAGATCCGGCCCACTATTTCACGGTTCCCTCCTTCACGTGGGACTGTATGTTGAAATATACAAATGTGTCTTTACAATATTTGAAAGACATCGATATGGTCTTATTTGTGGAGAAGGGAATTCGCGGAGGTGTAAGCCAATGCAGTAATCGATTTGCAAAGGCCAATAATAAATACATGAATAATCACGACCCCGAAAAAGAGACAAGTTATCTCATGTATTTCGATGTATGCAATCTATATGGGTGGGCTATGATTCAATATTTACCCTATGATGGGTTCGAGTGGGTTGAAAACCTCGATGATGTAGACGTCAGAAACGTCTCAGACGAAAGTCCAATTGGTTACATATTGGAAGTCGATTTAGAATACCCACCTGAACTACATGATCTACACAAAGATCTCCCTCTTTGCCCGACACATACAGCACCACCCAACAGCAAATTACCTAAATTATTAACAACTCTCCACAATAAAACTAAATATATCATTCACTATCGAAATTTAAAACAATGTTTGGCGCTGGGGATGGTGTTGAAAAAAGTCCATAGGATTTTAAAATTTAAGCAAGCCCCGTGGCTTAAAGCGTACATAGATCTTAACACTAGATTGAGGGCAGCTTCTAAGAATGCGTTTGAAATAGCTCTCTTCAAGTTGCTGATCAACGCAATTTTCGGTAAATCCATGGAAAATGTACGAAAGCATAGACTAGTTAGATTAGTTAATAAATGGTATGGACCCTATGGGGCTCGCTATTATATTTCACAACCTAATTTCAATAGCAGTAAGATATTTGAGGAGAATTTGGTAGCCATAGAACAGAATAAATTAGAAGTCCTATTTAACAAACCCATTTATGTGGGGATGTCCATTTTGGACATTTCCAAAACCTGCGTGTACAATTTTCATTATGGCTTCATGTTAAAATTATATAAAGACCCAGGATTGATGCGATTATGTTACACTGATACTGACAGTTTGATTTACCACATTATAACGAACGATGACATTTATGAGACAATTATAAATAAGAATATTGAAAAATTTGACACTAGTGATTATGCCCTAGACAACCTCTTTAAGATTCCCCTGGTTAATAAGAAGGTAGTAGGCTTAATGAAGGACGAGAATAAAGGCCTCCTCATGGATAAGTTCGTCGGTTTGCGGGCAAAAATGTACAGCTTCACTGTTCAAAATCATGACGCTAGTGACGTCACAAAGAAAGCCAAAGGGGTGCGCGAGTATGTCTTACGAAATACGATAACGTTCGAAGACTATGTTAGATGTTTGGAAGAGAACATCGAAATGTATCGCGTGCAGAGATCTATCCGCTCTTTCGACTTAAAGCTTTACACCATAGATCAAAATAAAATCTGTTTGAGCCCCTTTGATAATAAAAGGGTAATATTGGGGGACAAAACAAGCACTCTACCTTATGGTCATTATTCTTTAGGTTAGAATTAAGATTTTTTGTTTTTTTTTTTCAATTATACAGATATATGTATTTTTGTTTCAAAATTATAGGTTAAGTTATTATTATTATTATTATTATTATTATTATCATTATATTATATATATGTGTACTTTTTTCAAGTATTTTTTTATATATATATATGTGTACTTTTTTTCTAAATAAATATTTTATGTGGAAGTTTGGATGTTTTAATAAAACCAAAAATAATAGCATCAATTCTTTTATTGTTCTAAATCATACAGAACTTTATTCTTATAGAAAAATAACATTTCTCTAAGTGTATTGCTTAATAAACAGTCGAGCGAAATACCGATGAAACAATACAAGAGGGCCATTTCATCGGGCTGCTGCTGCTGCTGCTGCTGTAGGTCTCTCATACTTTTAATCATATCAATAACATTATGATAGTATGTGGAAAATCCAAAATGTTCGAGAAAAGACACTCGATGCAATAGCACTCCATCGTTGATTCGAATAATTTCCCGAACATCTTCCTCGCACAACCACACATGGATATTATGCTTTGTAACTTGAAGTAATTTAACATTATTGAAGTACACAAGTTGGACTATTTGGCAGTATTCATCAGATAATATGGGTGTAGCATCGAAATCTGATCGTAAACTTGCGAAGAACTCAATGATTTTCACTCGAAGAATATCGATTAAATCGATCCATTCTAGCAGGCTAAAGCTGAGTTTGCAATTTTGAACGTATTGAACGAGTGAGATTGTAGGTGAGAAGGTCCGTACAGGACTCAATCCACATTTGATTTCATAACTTGCCCCCACCAACGGGTACGTTGTATTCATCAATAGGAATGGTTCATCTTTTGCTTTCATCTCGAACTCTTCTAAAATATGATCCAACTCAGAATCGACATCAATTTCATGTAGCACTTTGAAACAATCAAGTATATAGGACCGAGGTTTTGGGGTTATACCAGGAATTTGATGTAATATAAATTTCTTCCATCTATTTTCGTATATAAAGTAGCCTTCAACATTCATATCAATTATCTTCCAATCGTTTTCGGGTGGGTTGAAATCTCCCCCAAAATAGAAAATATCCACATAACCACATTCCTTCACAGCCCCAATAACGAACGTTACAAATTCTCCGGCGATTATCCAATTTTTAGATGGTAATTGTAATTCTTCAAGGGTTTCCATCAAATTTGGAGGACATGCTACACTTATAAATTGTTTTGCATCGTACACGGTGGTAAGTACATTATGAACAAAACTGTTGTATAATTGCAAAGACATTTTCACGCAGACTGATTCGATTATTTGACTTCCACTGGGTTGAACCACCAGTCAAATATTTTATTAGGAAGACATGCGCAGCAGCAGCAGTACATTATACAACATCAGAATTTTCAATCCAACTTTTCTCTTTTATACCATACCATTTTACATACATTTTATCACCCTTTTTTCGAAGCACCTTCTCAATCAAATAAACATCTGGCTGTTTGGTTTTCTGTAATTCTTCCTCGTAGAAACAGCCGCTGATTGGTGCGTTGGTCATATCTTCTAGTAGATATGTGACCGGGTTGGTAATTTTAACTTTGATGATTTTAAATAATTCCGCACTCCAATTGGGCGTAAATCCCTTCTCAAAAATATGTTTAGCTTTACTTATTCGCACAATATCCCCTACGTGGTATTTGTGAGGTAGGGCCAACTTAATGTGCGAGTAAGATTGTTTCAATATGCGACTTTCATTCTGTTTCGTAACCTTGAACGGAGCCATTTTTATAGTTCTATGTTTACGATGATTATATTTTTCGGTGACTTCAGGGAGTGTATCCACCCATTTGTATTTCCCACTCAGACTGAATTGCTTGTAGATCGCTTCTTTCAACGTTCGAATGACGCGTTCAGCAATGGCGGCTTTCTTCACAGAATACGTATTATAATGGTTGATTTTATGTTTTTTCATTAGCTCGTCAAAGTGTCTGTTGAAGAATTCTTTTCCCTGATCGCTTTGCAGGTTCCTAGGCGTACGATGTGACCCTTCTAGCAATATAGAACTGACCGCTTTCCGAACCTCTTCGGCTGATTTCGTTTTCAGCGGGCGTGTCCACAGAAATTTCGAGAAGCAATCGATCACCACCAAAATGTATTTAAATCCACGATTTTCGCGCGCATAATTACCCATTTCGGCAAGATCCATTTGCCACAAGTCATCCAAGCCTTTTATTATTGTTCTGCGACGTTTAAAATTCTTTCGAACAGGCTTATGAAGCTCATCAACCACCTGCGCTTTACCCCTCATCATTTTTGGGGTCGATCGGTGTTGTCGAAGCTAATAACTTTTGTGGTGGTGGGGAGGTGGTAGTAGCTCTTTTATAAGGATGATATGTAGGTATCTGTAGAAATGTGGATAGTTTTTTTTCTACGCCAGCCAGTCTGGTACCTATGTCTATTTGTTCAATTTTCGATATTTCGCTTCTAATGTCCTGTATACTTTGGTTTACGATGGTATAATTCGATCTAGATGTCTGCTCAATACTACTAAGCGTTTTATAGTCCAATTCTATGGTTATAAGTTTACTATTGATGGTCTGTATACTATCGAATAGGTCGTTATATTTCGAACTGTTTTCTTGATCGTTACTAACAAGTGTTTTATAGTCTTCACGTATTTTCTTCAATAATTTTTCAAGATTTACCTCATTTGCTTTATTAGTTTTGAACGATGCTATCATACCATCTACAAGTTTTTCAATTTTAATTCTATTTTGTGTTGTAGAAGCAATCAGAGAGTCTGTGAATTTTTTATTTTCGATGTGAAGATACCCACCCTCATTATGTATACTCTGTTTTATAGCTGTAGAGTTGACATCACTTTGATTTTTGTATGACTGTATTTCGGTATAAAGGATCTTCAAATCTTCGCGAAGTGTATCTATTAATCGTGTTAAACTTGGAATTGCGGAATTCGTGATGTTATTGACGTTTATATGAATGGCTGCATACTTTACCAAAACTTCACTTAAATTCGCATTCACTCTAGTGATAGTGTTATCTACATATGCTTTGTTTGCAACATCATTATCCGAGATAGGTATTTTCACATTACAAATTTTCAAATTTTCCATATCCACATCACCTTCGGGCGTATGCCTTAAAATGTTCATAAACATCGATCTGCGTTTAAAAACGTCGACGATGCTATCACCCGACAACGCTGATCGTCTACCGAACTTATCAAGACTCATTATATAAATGGTGTTGGGTTGAAGTATCCAGTACTAATATATGATGTTTGCCTCTCTTAGTTCATTTATTATAGCAACAATTTCATTATCGTGCGAAGTATTTCCAGCTTGTTGTGATGCCATCAGTAGTTTTAGTCGGTTCACCAGCTCGTTTGGATCATCCCAAAAAATATATTCCATAGGCTTCTTGTTATATGTTAAATGTAAACCGCTACCGCTTGCTGCTGCTGTAGAAGTCGTCTCCGACGACGATACAGAGGCTAGTCTAAACATAGGTTTAATTATGGACATGTACTTTATCGCACTGGTACCCTTCAAACGACCATTAACATTTTTATGTGCATTTGTTAACCTCAAAATTTCTTTGTATGCTGCTCGATCGTTATTCGTGAATTTTGTGGGTGTTTTGTAGAATATAAGATCGTACAATCCAGGTGTTCCCTTTGCGCTATATCCTGCAGTTTCGATATTCTCCCCGAATATTATCTTTTTAACACCTAGAATCCAACCGGCAGAGCTCGCATCATAAACAGGTCCATATACTTTATCGATTTTCTTGTTGTTTTCCCAATGCTCTTGAACGTATTTACGAACTTGTGGGGGGTAATGTGCGAGTGAAGGTTCAATCTCAGTCATAGCATCATCGAACGCGTCATCCTCCTCTCCCCCCTCTTCTTCTTCTTCTTCGTAATCGTTATCTTTAGGTTCTAATTTTATTTCTTTTTTCATTAACTGCGCAGTAGGATGTTTAATTTTTTTAACGATCGCTTTCAATGGTGTTGCGATAGGTTTGAACAGTTGTTCTATTGATTCGTCTTCTTCAGATTTACCTAGCTTCAAGGCCAAATATTTCTTCCTTATAGACTTACTCAATTCGAAGATTTTTCGCTTACGTGCTAACTGATCGGCGTCCATCTTGTATTTGGACTAAAATTAACAATTCACGTTTTTATATATACGTCGAAACCTTTGCGGTATCTACCATCGTTCAAGTCGAAATCCTTTGCAATGACCAAAGTTCCGAAATTATCCGTCCAGCACATGGCGCACATCTTCTTGAACTGATTGAAATCGACGTCGGGCGATACGTGCTCATCAAATACATGCTTCAAATTGATCTCGTCCTGCTTAAAAAGAACGATCAAATTACAATTGTCGCGAATCAATTGTTTCGGTATTTTCGAGTACGTTTGACACAGATATGCCGCATCGATATTCTTATGTCTACACATGGAATAGTATTCCCGAATTTTTTGTTGGCCCTCGCACGCGATGTCATCAAAAAGGAATATGGAATTAGCTTTAGCCTCGTTCGGGCTTATTATTTCCTCGTTGTCCTTATAGGGAAAATAGCCGACACCTTTAACTCGATCTAAAACTTCCTGCAACAGTTGATACTTGGGCTGATACAACGACTTTGAGTATACGTAGACGTTTTTGAACTTTGCCCCATTTGGATTAAATAATAGCGATAACATCACGTTCGTTTTACCACACCCACTAGGTCCACAAATTATAGCGCGAAAAGAGTCGGGTAACAATTTACCATGTTTACCTATGCGATTAGTAGTCGCAGACCCAAGGTCTAAATTTTCGATGGGCAGTGTCTGCTCTTGTTGAACGGTCTTCATATTGTGAGGTAGTTTGAATCTGATGATTGCTTTTATAAATAGAAACGTTTGGAGATCGCGACTCAGTATCAATGTTGATCTATCAGGGTGAAGGTCTGTTGAATTCGCTCATAAACAGTCTCCCGTTCGAAGTACATATTCCATCATATCAATTCTGTGGACCTGGTACTAAGCTACAGAAGCGACTTGCGCGTGGCGATAAAGGTGTTAATCCGTTGGATTCGGCCTGTCGCGAACACGACATAGCTTATTCTCAGCACAAATCTCTAGAAGATCGTCATAAGGCCGATAAAATATTAGAGGACGCAGCTTGGCAGCGTGTTAAATCTAAGGACGCTAAGGCAGGCGAAAGACTAGCTAGTCTATTGGTTACTGGGGGAATGAAAGTTAAACGTAAACTAGGAATGGGTCTTAAGAAACGTGCTGGTCGTCGTGGAGGATGTTGCTTTCGGAAAGATATAGTGGGACATATTTCTAAGTCTATGGAACCGTCTGCATCGTTGCGAAAGTCTGCTATGAATGCATTGAAAGCTGCACGAATAGCTATTAAGCGAGTCGGAGGTAAGAAGCGTGTTAAAGTACCACGCGTAATACCCCTGCCGAAATCTGGAGGATTCCTCCCGTTATTACTACCTATTTTGGGGGCGCTGGGGGCCTTAGGGTCTGTGGCTGGTGGTGCAAGTGCCATCGCTAATACAGTAGTCAATGCTAGAAACGCCAAAAAGAAGCTTGAAGAGGATCAGCGTCATCATGCCGCTATGGAATCGTTAGGTAAAGGATTAAACTTGCGGAAGAATGCGAAAGGTGGATTTGGGTTGTTTTTGAAGAAACAACAAAAAAACTTCCAATAGAGCTACCCAATAGACCGTTGTATGATGTGGATTTGGTGCGTTTCGCGAAAAAAATGAAAATACCTCATTTTCGTGGTGTCTTTATGCGAGACAATTTACCTAGGAAACGTCCTTGGAGGCAAGAATGTGCCATTTTGAATTTGGATTCGATCAAAAACAGCGGTACTCATTGGGTGGCCTTTAGAAAAATAAATAACCAAGTGGAATACTTTGACTCTTTTGGAAATTTAAAACCACCCAAGGAACTAGTTCGATATTTGGGTGGTGGGGTTAGAATTTTCTATAATAACGATGCTTATCAAAAGTATGATCAGGTGATTTGTGGACATTTATGTTTGAAATTCCTCAGTTCTACGTAAACATCTAGAGTGAGCAGTCATGTCTGAATCCTACGATAAATTTATCGGAAAGATTATGCAACAACTTTCTGTTGATATTCAAAGACCTGGAATGCATACAATCATCCGATACGTATATGATAATCTAATAAAAGCAATGGAAAAACCTTCGAGCGAACTAAGCAAAAGAGACTTATTATTTCTCCCGATGGAATACATTCTAAAACATTTGGATTTGGTGTCTCTCAATCAGAATGAAGTTCCTAAATATATGTTGAACACCCTTTACCGTCATATGAGGTGTACGGAACATATCGACGAAGATTGCGATTGTCTGCCACCTCCTCGCAAACTATGTTCGCAATGTTTATCTGAACAGATATCGAAGGTTATGGAGACCGAGGGAATAACGCATCATGAGAAGCAGGTGTTGATTGAAGAAGTGTGCAGAGACGATCCATACTTTATGCGATCATACTTATTCCATATATTAATGTGCAAATATAAATAGAAATGTTACAATAAATTCGTATCAGTATCATGTCGCAGTTATTCACGCTAACAAGCACCAACCATATATTCTCGTTCACACCGCAGAATTCGATCGAGTTGAAGCCTGATAAGCGATACTATTTGGCTTTGTTAGGATTCACTTCTTATAACTCTATACCGAATATCGAGAACGAGAAATTTTACTATTTTGGGGACGATGGAAAGACTTTGAAAACAATCGAAATACCTTCGGGTAACTACGAACTATCCGACATTGAAGAATTAATTCGGAAAAGATTGAACGTGAAAGAAGATGTCTTCTCGCTGAAGCCCAATAACAATACATTAAAGTGTGAGATATTCTATAAGAACCACGACATTTCGTTTGTTAAGGAAGATAGCCTAGGCAAAATATTGGGGTTTTCGCGTAAAGTCTTGAAAAAGGGCGTGGTCCACATGTCCGATTTACCAGTCAACATTATAAAAGTAAGCAACATCCGATTCGAATCAAACATTACCGTGGGAGCCTTCTACCGAGATAGACCTGCGCATACGATCTACGACTTCCCCATCACAGACGATCCTGGCTATAGAATTGTGGAACGTCCAAAGAATCCTCTATATTTACCAGTGTCAGATATCGGTGAAATTACCAACATCACCGTACTCGCCCTAGATCAACATTCGAACCCGATAAATTTTCGAGGTGAAGAAAGTGTTTTACATCTACATTTACAAGAAGTCTGAAAACAGAATATGGGATTAGTTGTTGCTGTGGGTAATAAAAGAACCTCACACGCTTCATATCCATCAGTCTTCAACAAAACACCGAAAGTGCGAGAGCTAACCCTCACCAAGGCCAACCGATTAGTTCTACAATCTTTAGGGTTTCGCCTTAAATAAAAATGCCTAATAAGCGAAAGTTTGGTGGTGTAGATGTTGATGGTGGAGATAACAATGTTATCTCATCAATTTTCGATTTATACCAGCAGCCGAAATTCGATGAGTCGATTCGGAAAGCCGAGTATAGATCGATTACACCGTTCGTTAAAGCCTTCAATAACAGCGACATCGTGGAGTTTGGAATAAATCAAGTGGACGCGTTTTTTTCCATGAAGGATACTCTATTGGTGATCAAGGGAAAAATCGAAGTGAAGGGTGGAGGTAATGTTATATTGTTACCGAATTATGGGGCCTTCCTTTTCGACTCTTGCTCGTACGTTGAGAGTGGTAGGGAGATCGAAACAGTTCGAGATCCTGGTATAGTCAGCGCTGTTCGAGCATTTACCTGCTACACCCCTACAGCTTCTACGCATATGGCTACCGCTAGTTGGTTGTACCCCCTTGAGAGCGTAGTTTTGCACGAAACTAAATCATTCAGTCTATTGATTCCGCTGAAGCATATATTCAACATTTTCAACGATTACCCGATGATTACATTTGGTAGGCAGACTATTCGACTGGTGCGTGCTCGAAACGATAACGATTGTGTTAACATTGAGACCGCCACGACCACCGTTAAATTCCTGATTGATAGTATGGAATTGAAAGTGAAGTATATCTATCCTAACGATATAATTAGAGAAAAGCTCTTGCGAGCAATCAAGAGTGATTCGCCCATCCTAATTCCATTCCGGAAGTGGGAATGCCATGAGCTTCCTGCCATAACAAGCGAGGCCCGACGAGAAATTTGGGCGGTCAAGACTAGTGCGGCAGTTGAAAAACCTCGCTATGTCATAGTATTCTTTCAAACGGACAAACGAAACAATGTGAAGGCTAACCCCACAATATTTGATCATCTGGATATAACAAGTATTCGCTTATCTCTAAACGGTGAATATTACCCTAACGAGCGAATGAACTTGGACTTTGCCAAGGATGATTTCGCGCTCGCTCACCATAACTACACAGAGTTCTACTCTAGCTATACAAATTCCTCGTCGACTGCTGTGAAACAACCAATGTTAGATTACACTAGTTTCAAAAAGCGCGCCCTCTACATAATCGATTGTTCGAAACAGGAGGAAGCAGTGAAATCTGCAACTGTTGATGTGCGATTGGAAATTGAGGCAGATAAGGGATTTCCAGCCAATACGAAAGCATATTGTATCATCATTCACGATTGTTTGATGGAGTACTCCCCACTCTCGGAAATAGTGAAGAGTCTGATCTAAAACTTACTGTCTAACGACTATGAGCGATCAGTTTAGTACGAGCCATCATGAGGATAGCATTGGTTGACATTCAGGGATTCATCATCGATGATGTGTTTCACCCCAAAGAAATGTCTATACAAATTGGGTTCAAACGACATTATTCGTTGTTTAAGCCGCCCACACCGCTAACGATGTTGAGTGAGAAGGACCGAAAATCTGCTTGGTATTTGGAACATTTTTGTCATGGTTTGGAATATACATCTGGTGATGTGGAATATGGAGAAATTGATACTATCCTAAGATTGACTCTACTGTGTGCAGCAGACATTATATATGTTCGAGGTCATCAAAAAGCAGAATTTCTCGCGAATAAGTGCAAGGAGCTAGATATCTTTCCACGAATCGTAGATGTATGCAGTTTCGACAACACCCTATGTCAAACGGGGAAATTCGAGCCTACAAACAGACTGAGCTGTCTAAATCATCGCAATGATGGTGGGAAATATATGTGTGCAGTCAACCATGTCGATAACCTACAACATTGGTTCCTCACGATCATACTTCCTAAATGAAATGTACTTTTCTAAAAAATAAATAAATAAAAAAATATTATTAATATTTGATATTTCATTTCTCATACACCTCCCACCCACACACCATAAACGACTTTGAGTCGCTTGCGAGTCGCTTTCGAGTCGCTTGCGAGTCGCTTGCGAGTCGCTTCCGAGTAGCTTTCGAGTCGCTTGCGAGTCGCTTCCGAGTCGCTTGCGAGTCGCTTGCGAGTCGCTTGCGAGTCGCTTCCGAGTCGCTTTCGAGTCGCTTGCGAGTCGCTTCCGAGTCGCTTGCGAGTCGCTTCCGAGTCGCTTGCGGGTTTTTCCTCATTTACATGTACCCCAGGAGAGTTTTTCGAAAAAAAGTTTGAAATTCATATTCTACGCGTTAAGACCTTTCATTTGATACCCATGAAGCCCCACTTAAAAAATAAAAATTTTTAAATCCTTATCGCGAGAGATCGGTCAAACTGATCGACATATAAATAGTATATTCTTATTCAGCACATCACGTAGATTCTGAATATGCAATAAAATGATCACTTCCGGTTTCACTTCCGGTGTAACAATGTGTCGAATATATAACCCACTTCCGGTTTAACCCTGATGATGATGATGTTTGACAGTGGTGATGATATCTTCATGAAGCAGTCTGTACCTTTTGGACCGAAGGTACAGATTGCTTCCTAGAGGTGGCGGAGCCTCCTCCAGGAAGCAATCTGTACCTTAGGTCCACCATGACAGCTGGTTCTTATGGTCGCCATGACAGTTGGTCCTTATGGTCGCCATGACAGCTAGTTCTTATGGTCGCCATGACAGCTAGTTCTTATGGTCGCCATGACAGCTGGTCCTTATGGTCGCCATGACAGCTGGTCCTTATGGTCGCCATGACAGCTAGTTCTTATGGTCGCCATGACAGCTGGTCCTCATGGCCGCCATGACAGCTGGTCCTTATGGTCGCCATGACAGCTGGTCCTTATGATCGCCATGACAGCTGGTCCTTATGGCCGCCATGACAGCTGGACCTTATGGTCGCCATGACAGTTTGTTCTTATGGCCGCCATGACAGTTGGACCTTAGGACCGCCATGCTGCCATGTGTTAGTCACGTGACTCTGTACATGTGACACACTTTTTGAACACACCCTGTATACTCTTTACAAATAAAATAAAATCCTTATCACCTACATCCTTTCAAAACTGATAAGGACGAGCTCATGCACCGGATGCACATCGACAGCTAGACCGGAAGTGGAGACCGGATATCCTGAGGCCGTGGTAGCGGAGTACATCTACTTTCCATGCAAGAAAAAATGCGTGGCGCGAAATTCACTTTTTCCAAGTTAACAAAAATCTTCAAGGTTGCTTGCTTCCGATGGGTGTCAGAAGAAAACTAAATGACATATCAGTCTGAAAATTTGTCACAATTGTCATAGGGGATTTCTGATTGTGGCGCCATCTGTTTTATTTTCCAGGAACTTTCCACTTTAACTTGTCCTCGTACGTATCATAAATGTGCCTTTCCGAAGTTTGCAATATGTATCTTCGAGCAGATTCTGAAGTAAATGTGTTCATTTGTTGTAAGCTCTAATTTTCTTATGAAATGAAATCACCTAAATTATCCATTCCATTATTATTTGTACAACAGGAGTGATTGGTTTCATTTAAATAAAAGCTGATCCAACGGGTAGCGTGAATATTCTCTCCAGATAGAAATTTATTTTATAATAATAATAATAATAAATTTATTCAGCAGTTCTACCAGTTTATCTAATAAAATGATTAACATCAATTCAGAAAGTTTCAATCCCAATTTGAATTTGATTTTATTCAATGTTTTCATTTGTTCTGGAATTGAGTCCTCGACAAAACCAGCAGCGTTGAAAGGTCGTTGTATTAACTTTGGGCATGTCTAACAATATTTTACTATTTCGCCTAGTATTGTATTTAGTATTTCTCAGGTTAGTAGAAGCATAACGTTGGTGAGTATTGAATGAAAAAATAATGGTCCTCGAAAAGGTGCGATTGTACCAAAGCTGCGCAAATCATTTTTAAGTCTTGCAGAAGTGAGTATTGTTTTGATAATCTAAATTTCTTTTATGGGTTGAATATGTGCCCCTCACACCGTAAATGAGTATCGAGGGTCACTCCTAAATATTTGGAAGATTCTACTATTGATATCTTATCATCATAGCCAAACATGAGTGTGGAGAGGTTGGGTAGCCCGTTAGATTGTAAGGAACATGGTTGATTGCGATAGTTACTGCAAACAATTTACGCTTGAACAATCCGTGAAATAGTAGTAGTTTGCAGACAAAATCCGGAGAGTATGTTGTATTCATTCAACATATTTCTGATATTGTTGAAAAAGGTACTAGAGAAAAAATTGCTCCACCATATCTCATCGAATCTCAAACAGCTCTGAAAAAATATGTCTGTCTGTCCGTCTGGATGTCACTTGATGATTGTCTACACTATAACTCAAAAAAAGGTCCTATGATATTGAAATTTTGACAAAGTTCTTTGCTGTTCGGTGACGAACGCTATAGTTTTTGAGGGATTTCGTGTAATAAACACACCATTTCCTGAAGGGTTGGAAATTTAAAAAAAGTATACATACGATCGATTCAAAATATTTTTAAATTGAATTTAAGGTAATTAAACTGCTTTTTCACCTAAATTTCAAGAAAATCGTTCAACAACTGCAACAAAAATGAAGTATACTTAAATTTATACTGTACTTCAACTGTTTATAACAAATCTGTTCTAGGGACTAGGACAGTTGGGTCCAACTCAGTAGACTCGGGTTCGATTTCCAGGAACGGAAAATTTATTTTGTACATTTTCTCAGAGCAGTACTAATTTGAATATCATTTAGTTGTCTAAAGATAATGAAATAATTTGTTTCATTATATTTATATAGATGCGAAGGTTTTCTTATAGAAAATGAAACAATTATGCAAAATTCAGTAGCCGAATCAATCAAATGATTTGCGAAGAGTAACCTTGCACACACAGTTATCTTCAACCGGAAACACATTCCTATTTTTTCATAATATTGCACATTCATATTGTGATCCCATTTTCAACTGTTTCAGCAACTGTTGAAATAATTGAAATTGGTCGATAATTTGTCATATTGAGAGGACCACCATCTTCGTGAAGTGGTTTGATAATGGCGTCCCCCCTTCCAACTATAAAATTTGATCAAGGTTTCATTCAAGTGTTAAAGCCGATTTTATCCTTTATTTTGTGGGTTATGCTCTTGATTCTATTTTCACAGAAAGACCCCACAGTTTTTTCACGTCGTAATCATCACTACCTTTATATTACCTCTCGAACAACTAACAAACATTAAAAATGATTTTTGAATGAAATTAATCGATATTCAGGGCATCAGGACCTCGGACACCCCAGAGATGATTCAAGATGACCTCAAGGAATTTTGTTTGATAGAATATTCGTGTTCAGTGACCCCAAAAACACCGGGAAATCAATTCGACTCTGTTTTTTTCATTCACCCCAGAAAGTGCACTCAGAAAAATTCATTTTTTGGCTGTAGAAATGCATTAAAATTCGTCCGCAAGAAACAAACCCGGCACAAAATTTCTGAATCATTTTCGGAATCGAATGCAGAAAACCGCATCTCAATCCAGGCAACGAACCGGAAAAAAAAATATAGTAAGCAAGAATTCCAAAATTTTTTCTGCATTTTGTTCCTAATACCCCATAGATCATTCATGACTATCAAAACCGCGGGGGTCGACCTTTCTACCCCCGAAACGGAGTTTCAACCCCTCAGAAGAGCATTCTTATAAAAACAATCCAAAAGTTTAGAAAATTAATGAATTAAGAGCCGAAAGTGACCCCTAGTATGTTTTTTGGGTCGCTGATCACGATTCCGCAGTTGGTTTTCTCGGAAAACTCCCTCCAGATGGAAAATTAGGAAAATTTATATATAATATATAATTTATAATTTTGTTGCAAAAATTACCTTTAGTAGATTTTTTCAGTCGCTGATCAAGATTCCGCTGTTATTTGAGATTTTCCTGAGACGGTTATGAATAATGAAGTATAATTTATTTGTTGCAAAAATGGCCTGAGGCCAAAATTATACTTCATTATTCATAACCGTCTCAGGAAATCTCAAATTTCACGAGAAATTTCCATCTGGAGAGTTTTTTGGGGAAAATAACAGCAGAATCGTGATCAGCGACCCGAAAAACCTACTAGAAGTCATTTTTGCAACAAAATTATACTTATTATTCATAACCGTCTCAGGAAAATCTCAAATTTCCTGAATTTTTGGGAAAAATAACCACGGAATCGTGATCAGCGACCCAAAAAAATTACTAGAGGTCATTTTTGCAACAAAATTATACATTAATATTAATAACCGTCTCAGGAAAATCTCAAATTTCCCGAATTTTCCATCTGGAGAGTTTTTTGGGAAAAATAACAGCGGAATCGTGATCAGCGACCCTAAAAACTCACTAGAGGTAATTTTTGCAACAAAATTATAAATTATATATTATATATAAATTTTCCAAATTTCCCATCCGGAGGGGGTTTTCCGAAAAAAATAACTGCGGAATCATGATCAGCGACCCAAAAAACATACAGGGGGTCATTTTCGGCTCTTGATTCATTAATTTTCTGAACTTTTGGATTGTTTTTATAAGAATGCTCCTCTGAAGGGTTGAAACCCCGTTTTGGGGGGTAGAAAGGTCGACTACAGCGTTCTTGATAGTCATGAATGACCTATGGGGTAATAGGAACAAAATGCAAAAAAAAAATTGAAATTCTAGCTTACTATATATTTTTTTTATTATGGCCTTTTTCGCGGCTTATTGTCTGGACTACTAACTGCGCCGACTTTGGAAGGTTTGGCCTATTGTAGTGCTTCATTTCCTCGACTACTACATGTTTCTATCGAAACTCTCCTACTCCTGAGATTATGTGATGTGTCACATATATTCTCCCCATACAGAGGAATATCTGGACCTCAAGACCTAGAGGATATTTTCATTGTACCAAATACTAAATTTAACATAAGTTTATGTCTCTGGAACTGTGACGTAAATGATCGAAAGGTCGGCCTATATTACAAAGTTTGAACTAAATTCGTAGAACTATATAGAGTATTTTCTTGATATATTCATTGTTCAACCGGTTTCATAGAATAACAAATCATCATTCTTGATATTCAATTGAACGAATCGATCTTTCACAGACAATAACAATAATTATTATTAACACAATTCTCAATGTACATATTTCCAAACAATTTACAAGGAATCTTCCTCTATCATCATTGCCGAATATCATCCGAGGAATTTGTCGTAATTGCGAGGTTTTACGATTGTCTATTAAACTGGAAGAATGCAACTTTCCCTTTCTCTTCTGCGCTTTGCAATAAGTGCTAACTTTCTTTTCATTCTTAATCTACTATTACTATTACCTTACTTACGTGTTCGTTAATTCAATACTCGCTTATAATAGCAAGGAGATCGTTATATACAAACCGGATGTAACCGTTAATTAAATCCGGTTGAGATTTTGACACGTATCACGCTATTACGGATCCCGCAATTTCAAAGTTTTTTCTGTATGAGTAACGGAATGGTATTTCAAAATGCAATAAGATCAAGTAACAAGAACACCATTCAATAGTCGTATTCAAATCTTGCTATCGCGTTTCTTTCGCAAACGGGATAAACTCTTATGTGAATCCGGTTTCGAATTTTCTTTCGAAGTTCTAGACTTGTGTGTCGCCAGGCGTCAACATCCTTGTTTATTAATAACTGGACATGAACCAGTATGTGATCTGATGTCCTTGCCAGTCGAACGATTTCCTTATTCTTATAGACAAATTTTCTCTAACATCGTGCATTTAGTCTGAAGCTGTTCTATGTTTGCATAGATATAATAATAATAATAATATTAATCTTTATTTTCCTGTTGACATTACATGGAATGTATAGGAATAGTCATAGTTAAAGAGCATTACATATGATAAAATATCTTAATAAAATGGGTGAAAAGCAGAGCGCGTTCATTTAAATCTAAAATAATAAAATCCAATATAAAGTCCAACATGATATAAAAGTGATACTAGGATTTAGCATGATCATTATATTCACTCGATGTATAAAAAACATTTTCCAGTAGGAAGAATTCCAGAACAATCTTGAAGGAGGAGATAGAATCACAGTTTTGACGTGACAACGTCTGATAATCCGATGGAGCCGGCTGCACGCACGAGAAAAACATGACTCATGTGGCGTTACCTCGCTCCGAGGCGTTCCATTTAAGGCTTGAAGTGCAAGCGAGAGCGCGAAACGAGCGACAAAGAGGCACAATCGACCTCCGCGTTCGGCAGCGTTCGACATCGGTCTCTCTCCTACTTGAGTGAGCGATACGCCCGCATGGACAGCTGCTATACAATAATACATTTACATGTTTTCGTCAAGTATGAAGTGCAGTGAAAAGTGAATGTGGTGTCAATTGTTTATAGCAACGATAATTGCGGCGATAAAGGTAATGATTCTTTCGACATTAAATATATGTTCAGTGATATATTGTCGAATATTCGTGCTTTCATCATTAAAATAAATAGCATCGGTCCGCTAGTGCAGCGTTTGTAGGATATGCTATAATTGACAAAACGATAACAATAAGTTAACAGAACTATTTCACGATGAGTAAAAAATCAATTAACTTACTATTCGATCGAAATAATTATCGAGCGTAGCTATGATTTCAAAACATTGAGACATCAATGTCAAATCTTCCACATATCCTAACAACTTGTCTGAAATGACAGGTTGGACCAGCCAGCCGTCAGAGGGAACAATTTTCTCCTATATCAAACACATTGAGGCGGGCTTTTTAAAAGCTAGAGTTACAAAAATTTTAAAGATGTTTACAAATTTTAAATTTTAAATGTAAGATTTATGAACAATAATTTAATCACAGTTTATTCTTATAATAAATTATTCAACATTATTACTTTTTTACAACAAATTACAATTAAATTTGCAAAAATAATTAAGTAACTAATTGAACAACAACTTTTGTCCAGTTTACTTGCTAAAAGAAATAATGTCAATACAAAATTTATTATTATGAAATAATAAAATCAAAAATTAAATTTTAACAGTCGAGTGACGTTGTCACGTTCAACTATCGTCAGTAAACCGACTTTACAGACAACCGATTTTCTTTAATATGATCTGGGAGGTTATTGAATAATTTGACACCCATATGGCTTAATGAATTTTGTTCTACTTCAAGCCTTCTATATGTTGGCCGAATTTGCTTATTTTGTCTCTGTTTGTAGTCAAGTTTTCTTTATTTGAAAATACGTATAAGCACATTTCCGAAATTAGAATTCCTGTAAGGGTTAACATTTTACATGTTTTGAATGATGATCTGCATGAATAGTTTCGTGGTACGCCTACAATGCACCTGAATATTTTCTTCTGATGAACGAATACATCAGAGGCTAGAGCAGACATTCCCCAAAAGCAAATTCCATATGCTAATCTGGACGCAACATGTCCAAAATATATAGCTAGCAGATGATTTAAATTTGAAACATGTTTAATATTTCTAAACAGGTGATTAATCAAGTTCAATTTAGTCATTAGGCCCTGACAGTGCAATTTGCAGTTTAATGCGTATCTATGGTTAGCCCCAGAAATTTTATATTATTCGCGCAGTGTAAGATATTATTATCAATGCTTAAGTTTAATCCTAAGTCATTTTTATTCTGGTAAGAATGAAATTGGATGTAGTGTGTCTTAGATACGTTGGGGTGCGATAAATTTTGGGTAAACCAATTGGAAAGCGCCAGAATAGCTTCCTTACAATTATTTTGTATTTCTGATTTCTCACGGACATGTCATTAGCATATACAGCTTCGGAAATTATTTATCTTAGGTATGGTAGTTTCATGAGAGCGTAGAGAATAGCTTGCTGTATGTTGAGAGAGCATTACAAGACACCAGTCGGGAGAATGTGCGAGTCGCAGTTAACGCCTCGGTTGGGGTAAGAGGAGGGGCGCACAGCAGTGCGTCTCTCTTGTTTATGTGGTATTATCATATCATTGCGTTCCTTGTTGCATGTGTAGATTTATGTCTATACCCCAGAAGAATTGTTTCCGGTACTGTATAGAAGCAGATGCTGTAGGTGGTAGTGGTTTTTCTAGATTGTTCATGTAAAGTAAGAATAGTTTAGGTCCCATAATTGTGCCCTGTGGTATTTCTATATCTGTTTCTAGACAAATGAAATTCACGGATGTTCTTACATTCCCTATTACACAGTTCATCGACGATGTAACAAAAGACTGTTCTAAAGTACGAAATTATCACCCTTTTCCATTAAAAATACCATTAATGTACTTGTCTTTTCAGTTGTCAAGTAGCCATCATCCGAGTTAACTAAATTGTACAAGCTTATCGAATGGAGCTATTTCATAATTAACTAGCTAACACCGATAGAAGAAAGCGCCGGCTGCCCCGTCACGACGCCATTCTCCGAATATCAATACATATTAAACATATTTCGAATGAGTAGAAATAGGTAAAGGAGTGGAAAGACGTAAAATTATTCTCTAAGTCATGTGATATCTTTGGTTTACGAGCTAATGCCTTGCATTCTGGCATTATGTATTTATATCCCTTTGCCGCAACACCAGACGTTCTCATAACCCAGAGGACGGACTGGAAAAACAAGAACTCTGAACCACTTCCGCCAAGGCAACACGTGTGGTTCATGGAAGGGTCCAAGACTGGCAAGTCTAGCGGAGCCGGAGTTTACTTGAGCTCACCCAGGGTAACTGTTTTTCAGGCAGAGTTCTGTGCAATCTGGACCTGTGCCCTGGTAAACCTGAAGCTAAGCTACCGAAGTAGGCGGCGGCTATATATCTGCACTGCTAGCCGAGCGGACCTGGACGCATTTTGCTCCCATAGAGTAATTTCTATGCTTGTTTTGGAGTGCAGGGGGAGCCTGGCCAAATTAACCAGAAGGAACAAACTCCAGCTAGTATGGGTACCCGCCCATTTTGATGGAAGAAAACAAAGTGGCCGATGAATTGGCCAAACGAGCTTCTCTAGGCACCCTTGGCCTCGATTCAACGATCAGAATATCATCGACCATCGAGCGCTACGTCCTCAAAGAGCTACTGGATAGATAGATACTCTTCGTTTGACGCAATGCCTCTCGTCTCAGGCAGGTGAATCTCCACATCGCGGAATTTGCGCCCAAACGAAAACCCTTCTCTCCATGAGCAGAAGAGGCTTGGAACTGGTAACAGGACTCTTCACAGGACTATCTGAACAAACATCTACACATAATGGGCATCGCTGATGAACGAGGTAGTACTACATGCGGGAAGGCGGACGACACTGCCTCTGATATCCTTGTAGAATGTCCAGTACTGGCTTCTCTTAGGATACAACACCTCGACAGCGCATACATACCGCATTAGAACGTGAGAGACAGCAGTCCATGCAGAATCATAGCCTTCGCGGCTGCGTCAGGCCTGAGGTACTGAGTCTTGTATCAAGGGGCACTCAATAGACCCAATGAAGCAGTCTGAGTACTCTGAACTTGTCCGCCCCCGTTCTGATTGATTGATCAATTGATATTTATCAAACTGCGTGGGGGGTTTCGCCCTTCTGAGACATCTGAATAAAGAGTGGTCTAGACTGTGGCGAGAATCACCACGCATGAGGAAGGCCAAACTCTTCATCAAAGAACCTGTGCCTAGGCTCTCGAAGAAACTCCTTTCCCTGAACAGATGGGACATCAGAGAGATGACTGGAATCCTAACCGGTCACTGTCCTCTTAGCAAACATCTCCACACTATGGGCAGCATCACAAATGACCCAGTATGTAGGAAATGCAGAGAGGCGGAAGAAACTGCTCCTCACATCCTGTTGAAATGCTCAAGCATTAGCATCCCTCAGGCACCGACACGTCGGAGAAGCAAAACTGCTCCCAGAAGAACTCGTGGAAGCCAGCACCAGCGATATTCTGGGTTTCTGGTGGGCCATGATGATATAATCCAAGAGCTTCAGCGTATGTTTGGGAGCCAAAAGATAAAAATAGAGCTCCAGGACAGGTCGAATCTGTGTCTTGTAGATTATGAGGAGCTGCTGGGATGTAAAGTAGCTCTTGGCACGGAATAAAAAACCAAGTTTTGGTGGAGCGGTTATCGCAATGGAGCTCAATTGATTGTCCCATTGAGAGGGTGCTGTTTGTGGTGATCCCGAGCATTGTTATGGAGAACTTCATACGAATAGTTGCCCCAGACATCATCATATCTGAGATATTCCTATTTAGCAACAAGTTCCAACGAAGTTTGTCTTGGTGAGGGTTGGAAGATCCTTCACTAACCATTTCGCTATGTTATAAGTGAGACAATTAATGTTTGAAATTATTGGTATCATGGGAAAACCCGCTTCATGTATTCCAGGTAAACAATACAGTTAAGAAAGATAAGGATTCGTGCGTTTGATTTTGTATTTCAAATTATCAGAGATTACTAAGGTACAGGATTTTAACGTTTGATTCAGCGATTTAATGCATTTAGATAAAGGGTTTCTGGAAATCCTTTCGTATGAACCATTAACGGTTACAACTCGTTATGAAGAACATTCAGCGCATGTAAAGAAGAATAATAGTGACAAATCCAGATAAGCAGAACATATTTTAAATACAGGTCACACCATTTCTCAACAAATTTCATCACTTTCAAAACACAGTACCGGCAAATATCTAGGGATGGAAATGTATGAGCGCAAAAGCAATTTAATAAATTCAGATTTACTTCCAGCTGAGGGTAACTCCTCGTTTGCGTTATTAACCCCAAATAGTATTCAAACGGGCACATTTTCATTCCAAATTTAGTTTACTCTGAAGATGGCTACTTGATAGCTGAAAGGTCCTTAGTACTTTAATAGTATTTTTCTACAAACGCTTAACAAAGTAGCCTTTGACGCTTTCAGATTTCAACGCAAAGTTGACGTTTTCCGTGAAATGTCATTTTGTGACAGCATTTGCGCTCTAAAGCGGAAATATTTCGAAAACGCTCGCTTCTCCAACGTATTTCTGCATGATGATTGATGATAGTGACAGTGAATTATCAAACACTCCTCCTGATGTAGCAGAAATTGCAAAAATTGTTACTTTGAATCTCCTACCAGAGAAATCAAGGAAGAAATATGAATTACAATACGTTAAATTCATGACGTGGTGCCAGTCGAAGAAGGTGAATAAGTATTCAGAAAACGTATTACTGGCTTATTTTGGAGAAAAATCATTGATTTGTAAGTCATCAACTCTTTGGTCTACGTATTCGATGATACGGACATGCTTGAATGTTAAAAATAACATCGAAATCAATAAGTATCCTAAACTTATCGCATTTCTGAAGAAACAGTCTGTTGGATATAAAGCGAAAAAATCCAAAACATTCACCACTGAAGATATTCACAAATTTTTACAAGAAGCGCCCGATGAAGAATATCTACTAAAAAAGGTAAATTTTAATATTTCATGCTCTTAGTAGTTTGAGAAGCGGTTAGTATTTTTTTGAATTTAGTGCAATTTGGTTAGCATAGATATTTGGAATAGCTATTAATTGCAGTTTTTTTTATAGGTTATTCTAATTATGGGTATTGCTGGTGCCTGCAGGCGCGATGAGTTGGTCAAAATGGAGATTGGTGACATAGAAGATAAGGATTCTATTTTAATAGTCCGAATTCCCGATTCAAAAACGAGAATAAGCCGTGTTTTTACGATTGTTGGTCATAATGAAGAGAATTCAGTTGATTATCTTTCAATTTGTAAAAAATATATTGCACTCAGAAAACATTGTCTGAATAACAATACTGTCCAACGTCTATTTTTACGTTATGAAAAAGGTAGATGTATGAAACAAGTTGTGGGTATGAATACAATCGGCAAGACTCCCAGTGACATTGCTGAATATTTGAAATTGCCCGAGCATAATTTATATACTGGACACTGTCTCCGACGAACCTCTGCTACTTTATTGGTGAATGGTGGAGGTGACCTAATACAACTGAAAAAACATGGTGGATGGAAAAGTAACAATGTAGCAGAAGGCTACATAGATGATTCAATCAACAATAAGATTGAAACTACCAAGAGAATATTCTCAAGACCATCTACATCTCGTTCTGTAGATTTCCAATATTCGGGGGAATTAATGTTAGATAAATCTACTGATCGTCCATCAGGTTCAGGAATAATAATTAAAGAGTGTCACAATTGTACATTCAATTTTAGTAAAGTCAATGATAAATTAAATCAACATTAATCAGGAATTTATAAACTGTACTTGATGTACTTTTGTTGAATAAAGCATCTGGTGTTTTTTCTTTTTTTTTTCTGAAAACTGCGTTTGTAGAAAAAATCTTGTGTGTATTTCGAGCACAAAGTGTCATTGTCGCTCTCCAAAGATTACCTCTCTTACTCTCTTTGTCGAGCGACAATATATCACTTTGCGCTCTTAATACACAAATAGCTATTTAAGTGGATAAGAGTAATGATTTCGTAATTTTTGGACTCGATGATACAGTGTATCCATAGTTGTGAACTCTTTTAGTGTATTAGAAAGGATGGTTCATTACCTATCTTCCAAATTCCGATAATAATATATTTGCAACCATATCCGTATTTTAGACTACCTCGTTACAAAATTGGACTATATTCGTGGTATCTATTGTTCATTCAGAACGAGCTTTTCTTTCCAAGAGCATTTCTCGAATATTTTAAACCATGTAAGTAGTCACGTGGACATAAAATGTTTTTATGGAATAAGAATGCGGATTAGAATATCTTGAAGTATTAGCAGTGATTATTCATGGAATATATTAAATGAGTTTATTCTAAGCATATAACTGATCGGAATATTCTATTCTGATCCAGAACATTGAGGGAAACAAAATAGTCAGGGGAGTGGAATCCCCTATAATGTATTCTGAACAGTTTGATTTGATAATTAAAACATGGTCCAATGATTACTGGTATATAATTAGTGCATCGTAATTATATCATACCAGATATTGTGAACTACTTCGCCTGGGATATATTAGATTATTCATAAGTATTATAATATTAATTATATCCTTAAGCTCGACGCTTATGACTTCGTATAACTTTGCTCTGATTTCAACAGTTCCTACCCTTACCTCTTCGGTCAACTTCACTGAACCGTACAGTACCTTCAAGGCTCGTATTTGCGGGCGTAATGTGGTATTTTACGGTCTGCTTATTCTGATATTTGATTTTCCTATGTAATGTGAAATATTACATTTATATTCTAAAATAATTCAGTTGAAATGCTAATATACAAACAGCCCTCTATTTCTACATACTAGCCCTCATCGTATCCCTAGTATATAGATAATTATTATTGTGGTACATGATTATGATGACTTTTAAGAAATGTTTTCTATTATGCGAACTCCTCAGCAGCGATTGAAACGATTCACAAGTGGCTTCGTGATTTTCGTTTTGGTAGTATGACCACAAAGGACGCCTAACGTTCTGGTCGTACAATTGAGGTTACAACGCCAGAAATCTCGATAAAATCAATGATACGATATTGGCCGAACGGCGAGTTAATGTGCACGAGATTGCTGAGGCTATGGGTATTTCAACAGAACGAGTACGGGACACTTTGCATATATTCTTGAATATGAGAAAGTCGTCTGCCAGATGGGTGTCGCATTTTCTCTATGTTGACAACAAGCGCCACCGTGTGACAACTTCAAGATAGATTTCGGCAATGTTGAAGAGCGATAAGTAGGTCTTTTTGCGCCGTTTCGTAACCGTGGACGATCCATCACAACACACCAGAGTCCAAAGAACAGTCGATACAGTGAACTTATCCTGGCGAATTGAAGCGGAAAAAGGCTAAGGTGTGTTTATCGGCCAACAAAGTCATGGCGACAGTTTTTTGGGATGCACGATATGTCCATATCGATAACCTTGAAAAGATCAAAACGATCGTCGGCGTATATTACGCAGAGCTGTTGGATTGATTCGACGCCAATTTGAAGCAAAAGCGGCCACATTTGACGAAGAAAAAAAGGATAACATACTGGCGCACAATAGAGAAATTGCATGAATTGCGCTACGAATTGATTCGTCATCCATCATATTCTCCAGATTTGTCCCCCTGCGATTTAATCTATTTCCAAACTTGAAGAAACGGCTTGGCGAGAAGAGATTTGGCTCCAACGATGAGGTTATCTCCAAAACAAACGCCTATTTTGAAGAAAGAAATACGTTGAACGATGTGTACCGGGCTAAAAAGAGATTATGTCGAGAAATGAAATAAGTTTTGATCAAATGAATCATTTCTTGTTTAATTTTCTACCTTGCTTCCGTATTTATATTTTATCTGCTCCCAAGAACGTACGTTGAACCGGTGTATTATTACATCAAGTTGAATTGAATGAATTCACATCTACACTGGTCTTCATAATGTTAATAAACATCCTCTATGATATTCACACTTAGTGTCACGGTGCTCTGAATCTGAAAATTTCACTAATATGATTCCTGTTCATCAAAGTATCAAGTTTGTTGCCACATCAGTTAATTTATGTCTTTGATCAAACAACTAGATTCTATTAATAAGGAACAATCAGACTTATCCTCTAAAAATACTGTTAAAGTACTGAGGACCTTATGTTTGAGTATTTTATTTTATAAGATGATGTGTCTAACATGACATTGAAAGTAACATTAACAGTTTTCCATATAGTAAAAACAGAACACATTGATTATTATTAATATACCCGATGATCATAATATATACAAATTTTCCAACTCACAAGTATTTGCTATTATGCTCAATGTTCTCTTTTGTTGAGGAACAATTCAAAATAAATGACACACTTAATAAATTCCCCATCTTTTTTGTAATCTACCTTGTTCTTATAAATCGTCCTAGTGTATATTTTCCTGCATACACTGAATACGAATCCTTGAACAACAGTATCTTCAAAAGTGTCTTGCTTGGATTTCCAGATATGTAACTGGGCGAATAGGCTAAAAATTATACGACCGGTGATTGGAGTGTAATGGAGAAGATCCAGCATTTCTTGTGGATAAGGGTTTTTCATTTATAGTGTTATGGTATTATAATGCATCCACTTGGTGAATTCTTTCATATAAAAATCGTTGGTAGAAGCTGTTACTTTATGGTAATTTATCATTATGATTAAAATAAAGAACAATTACTCTGTTTTTATACCACTTTTAATAAAAACATGTAAGCATTACTACAGTTCCGAAGTGTTATTAATTAACAAACAGATACACAATTACTTTTGTATCTGTTTGATTATGGCACTCCAGTGTAGAAACTATAGTAACGTTATTATTAAAAGCGGTAAAAAAACAAATTAATTCTTTATTCATTTAATCATAGCTACTTCATAGTTTATTAGCCACGTGACTTAACTGAGATAAATCTGCATGTGTACAATGGCTAGGAGATTCAATCAATTACAAAAATAAGTTTTCTAATAGCCTACTAGCCTAATATTCCCAAACATGTATAAAAATTTGATTAACCAACCCACGATAACCCTGCCGCTTGGGGTTCCGAACCTGCGCTAGTGATAATATATGCAGACGAGTTTAGAGTAAATTCTGTTGATGACTACTTATTAGCTGAAAGTACATATACAGTATTTTCAGCTCTCCGACCGTTCTTCTCTTCCTTGATGCCGTTTCAATTGGGTAGCTCGTTTGATTCTCCATTTTGGTCTAAATCAAACTCTGGAATTACAAGATCTTTTCTATTCGAAATACTCGCTCAACCCTTACCAACAATAGAACATAAGCCACGAGCTAGGAAAGGAGTAAGTGACCCGGGCAAAAAAATTCGGCTTTGCGAGTTAGCCGTCGAAGGCCTAGATTATTTGGTAGGGAAGCATCTAAAAACAAATACTGGTCCAGTCAAAAGTGTGAAACGTGAAAGGTCCTCGTCTAACGTGTCTATAGATATGTTTTCGTGGTCGTTGAGTATTATTCTATGATCATAAAATCAAAAGTGACAATAGTTTTCCAGAACTCCTGAAAATGACACGACAGACTCCAATTATTTTGTTTTTCGATAAATTTTGGTCAGTGTTATTATTGGAATAATAGGGTACCGTGATGGTTCTCGGTACAACTTTCACTAAAAGAAGGAAAATTCTGAAAAATTTGTAGAAAGTTGGGTCGTTTTCCCTCATATTCCTGTCTCGGTTGTCGTCTAACGTGTCAAATTATAGGTTTTTGTGGTCCCTGAGTATCATTTTATGGTTAGAAAATCAAAAGCAACTATAGTTTCCTGGAAATCTTCGAAATATGAAAGTTTGACATATTCACAAAACAATATTTAATTGCTATTTTATTTTTAGAAAAATTTTAGATAATTATTACGATAAAGAATTTCAAGTATCTTTTAATATGATATGTAGCCTATTTCAAAGTAGATAAGAAAAGAGCAGATGTTTTTGAAGCATCAATGATGATGCGCCGTACGTGTACCATAGAGACCCTATACATAAGATCTTTATGACGTGGGCACGTTAACGTGTACGGAGGACACATTAGCTGTCTTCGAGTGTGGAGGGAAAAGAACTGGCATGCTGGCAATAGTAAGATACGTGGATTCTATGTTATATCAATTTGTATTAAAACTTAGTAACCGAAAATAAAATTATGTAAATTAAAATAAAGTAAAAGTTCATTCGAAAAAAAAATTGTCAGCCGAGTATTTCAAAAAACCTAATTCACAACAAATCGAACAGCTCGCTGGTTTGTGCTGAATTCAAGATGCAAGATTTCCCTAAAAAAAAGTTCATTCTGATAATATGGAAGAAGAGACTATTTAATACATATTCGAGTGATATTATCATCATTACTATATAGATTTTCCACTGCAATTATCTAAAAAGAATAATGATATTAAGTTTAATCAAATTTTCGTATTCCGGAGAATTATAGTTGTTTTCCATTTTATAACCGTGAAATATTACTCAGCGACCCCGAAAACCTTAATTTGACACGTTGAGGGAGAACCGAGCAGTCCTCGGGAGCTGCCATGGGTTCCCCACTTTCCCCGATCATAGCTAATATCTCCATGGAAGCTTTTGAACAAGATGCCATTGACTCATCTGTTCTCAAGCCGAAATGTTGGTTTAGATATGTCGACGATACTTTCGTTATTTGGCAACATGGTCGCGAAAAGGTTGTTCCCTTCCTCAATCACTTAAATTCATTACATCCCAATATCCGTTTGACCATGGAAGTCGAATCGCAAGGTTCACTCCCGTTCCTGGATGTATTGGTTAGTCGACAGACTGACGGTACTTTAGGACATTCTGTGTATCGGAAGCCCACCCATACCGATAGATACCTCAATGGTGTTTCCCACCACCACCCTGCCCAAAAGCAATCTGTCATAAACTCCCTGGTCCACAGAGCTGTAAACCTATCTCAGCCTCAATCTTTAAAATCAAAATTAAAACATCTATCATCTGCCTTATTATCAAATAATTTCTCCCATTACAACATTCAAAAAGCCATAAAGAAATACACTTCATCTAAAATTCCAAATCGACCTGAGCCAGAAACCCTCCCACCTGCTTTATCCACGGCCTATCTTCCATATATTCAAAATATAACAGATCGAATCCAAAATCCTCAAAAAACATAATATTTCTACCCGTTTTTCCACACTTCCAAAATTATCTCAGTTTTACAAACCTATTAAAGATCCCCTTCCTCCTCTCCACTCAGAAGGTGTTTATAGTATTCCCTGTTCTTGCGGTAAAATCTACATTGGTGAAACAGGTCGTACAGTAGCTACTCGTGTGAAAGAACATGAGCGCTGTACAAGACTTCGTGACACCAGTAGATCTGCACTTGCGGAACATAAGTTTAACACAAATCATCAAATCCTTTTTGAAGATACTAAAATCCTAGTCCGAGCCCCAAACTTCTATCAGCGAAAAATCCTTGAAGCTATAGAAATCCAAAAACATCCGAACAATCTGAACCGTTACTCAGGATATCACCTCCCCAACATTTGGAAACCCATCCTCGAAAATTCCACTTCGCACATGATCGCACAACGGCAGGGTCAGGTGCCGGAACGAAGTTAACCACCGGAACAAAGGCAGTGAACTATGTAGCGTGAAGGATTTTTCCTGTAATAAATACGGCTACAGAAACCAGTAGAACCAGTTTCAGTTCAAGCCTCAAGCCTGCCCTGAAGATGCCACCTGTAATGGTTGGCGAAACGTCGGCATCAAGTCGAGCTATTGTGACGCGGAATCCATCCGGAAGACAAGATTTTTCAGGAATACGAAGCAAAACGATGCAATTTTCCACCAATTCCCCAGAATTTTCATGCTTTCAGTGAAATTTGTACCGAGAATCTTCAAGGTACCTTATTATTTCAATAAAATTGAATAAAATTTTCCAAAGAACAAAACAATTGAAGTTTGTCATGTAGAAAAGGCAAATTCTCATTTTCCAGAGTTTTCCGGAAGACTATCGCCAATTTTGATGTTATAATCGTAAAATAATACTCCCACCACGAAAACATATAAATAGACACGTTGGACGAATACCGAGATAGGAATGTGAAGGAAAAATGACACAATTTTCCACCAATTTTCCAGAATTTTGCTTGTTTTAGTGTAATTTGTACCGAGACACATCACGGTATCTTATTATTTCAATACCACAGTCCAAGAAAAAAATTTATTTGTTGCAAAGATTTCGTAAAATTCTCCAGCAAGTGGGCCGGATTTTCTTTTCTCGAACTTCAGATTCAGTTTTAGCGGGAATCGTCCTGATACCAAATTTCAGAACCTCTGGATCAAAAGAGTCTGAGATATTCAATTTGTTAATTGAAAATGGTTTTTCATTGTTTAGTAATAACAATGATGACGAGCCCCCTTTTTTTCCTCACTAACGATGTGTGAGCCATCCTGAACACGACGCAAAAAGAATTTTGCATTTTCGTGTGGTCTATAAAATTTTAGATGCTTTTCACACTTTTGGCTGAACTATACTGTCGGCCTCCTGATCCGTAAAAATTGAAATGTGTATAAACGAGCTCAAATATTACCTGTTGAAATGAACAAATACCCAATGGCCTTGGCCTTGACTGTCGGATGTTATCTATTAAATAATATTAGTTTTCGCTTCGCTACTAAACGTGCTATACATGATTTAAAGCCAGTGTTGGATGCTCTAAGTGCCACGCATTGTTGCATTGGCCTGGTCCCTAGTGATTTTCTAACAATATCTTACTATTTTCTGAGCCTACGTGTCGTATAAATTGAAACAGAACCATCAGGTAGGTCTTCAGTAAACCCAATCAGAGATACAATAATTTTGATAACATGGATTCAAATCGAAACACAACTATACGAGTAGCTCATAATTCACCACAACATTCTTCCTTCATTCAAATTTCCTGTTATACTTTTCATTGTGATGAAGAATCACAAATGAAACTTACTCTGATTGCATTGCTATACCCTAGGTAGATCGACCCAATTATTCTGTTTTGTACTGGAAACTGCAGCACAATGAGCACTCTGAAAGCTCATTATGATATGCCTTCTAATCACGTGAATATAATATGTTCAATAGATTAATTTGGGTAAGCGGACCACACTAATATTATATTCAGAAAGACGAGTGGGCTGATATTTGCAAGACACTTAGAAAGCAAGGAGCTATTAGAAGAAACAACACAGCTCGGTATACAAATATATTCCCTGCAAAGAACAATACAAACTAATCTACTTCTGTTTTCTCAGAGATGGTTGGTTCTTGAAACAAGTCCAACTGGGATGTTACTTTATAAGAAGCGCTATCGGATAATGCTGTTGAAATCATTAGTTTTATTCATAATTTTTCACGTACATTGAGTAAAATGATAGTTAGGAGAAATTTCCGTTGATATAACTCTAGAAGAAACTAATAAAAGCCGCTGCATCGGCGTATTTGAAATAATGTGATGGCTGAAAAGACACTATTTCTTCAGACATGAGTGAGGAATACTATTTCGTTCAATGCTGAGTGTCTCACTCCTCCCAAAATCCTCAACCCCGGATAGAGGAGATTGGAGTAACGAAGCTATCACCTTAATTCACAGATGGGTCCAAGGTAGGTCAAGCTTCTGGGGCGGGAGTGTACCTAGAAAGGCCAAGGATCGCTATCTCCGTGACTCTAGGCCCTCACTGCACGGTTTTCCAGGCGGAGCAATATTGACTTGTGCCATGGAAAACCTGCGAAGAAACTATGTAAATAGGTTCTGGGAGCTCTCAAATCACCCCGTCACATCAAGGCTTGTCAAATAGTGCAGAGATACACTGGCTGAACTAGCCAGGAGAAATAAAGTTAAACTCATCTGGGTCCCTGGACACAATGGAGTTGTAGGAAACGAAATGGCGGACTCTTTGGCGAGGCGAGGGTCAACTGACGCCCCCATCGGGCCGGATACAATGGTTGCTTCATCAAATTGCGTAGGGGATCTCGCCCTCCTGGACCAACTGAATAAAAAGTGGTCTGAACTGTGGCGACAATCACCACGCATGAGGCAGGAAAAGCTCTTCATCAAAGAGCCTGTGCCTAGGATCTCAAAGAAACTCCTTTCTCTAAACAAAAGGAACATCAGAGAGATGACTGGCATCCTAACCGGTTACTGTCGTCTTAACAAACACCTTCAGACTAGGAGTATCACAGATGACCCAATATGTAGGAGATGCAGAGAGACGGAAGGAACTGCTTCTCACATCCTGTTGGAATGCCGAGCATTTGCATCCCTCAGGTACCGACACTTCGAAGAATCAAAAATGCTCCCAGAAGAAGTAATGGAAGCTAGCATTGGCAATATTCTGGGTTTCTTGCGGACCACAAACCTGCTAGAATAGAATAGGCTTTTGATCACGGAGCGCACAATGTGCCCAACTAAGTGGCTTAAGTGTATCTAGGGGCTAAGACCTCTCCCGTCAAATGATGCTGATGATGATATAGAGTAATGAAATTAGACTACTTGGTATCGAGGGAAAATGCTGGATGTGGGAATGTGTGTTCCAAACCGGACGATAGTTGCATATGTTCTGTCTTTTCTTGGCATTCTCTTCAGAACATGAAACATGAATTACCTTTTTAATACTGATAACAAATTTGTACACATTTATTCCCTATGAATTCACAGTATACTTTTGGTAAAAGTTCTGGAATGTGTTATCGAAACTTCAGTTACGCATATTCACAATAATTTATTATATTCTGAAAAAAAAGGAAACACGATATGTTTCGCCACCCAGTGGCTTCTTCAGGTGGAAAAATGGTACTCAAATTTACGAAGGTATTGCTAGTTATATATACATAAATAGGTAATGACCAATGAGAGTGACTTAATGATCAAGAATCAATATTGTTTGCAGCTAACTTGATTACAAAAGAATACTGGTTGTTTCCAACTCCAATTATACTTGTTATCATTAAGTTAGCCGCAAATATTCTTAATTCCTAGCACTAAGTCAGCCCCCTTGTTATTATTTATTGTGTATATGCTAGTTCGAATTTTAGTGCACTTGATGGAAGAAGCAGTTTCAGTCAAAAATTTCTCAGTAAACTCTTCGTTTTCAAGATGAGCTGCTGAAGTAAAAAAAAAATATTTTTTTGTATTTCCCATAAATACTGAAGGTAGGTATTCTATATTTGCTACACATGATAAGTGCATATTATGGCTTAGTATTAACCCCATTAGGCATCCAGTGGCGAGGATATGAGGGATGAGCAACGTTAAATTTCGCGGAAAAACGTTAACACACTGTATAATGTGTGAATCGGAAGTCATTTCATCTGTAGAATTCAATTACTAATCGAATTATGCTCCAGCTATTTTTGCGAATTTTTCACCTTTGGCGAGAAAGTTAACATTTTTGAGCTTAGTTGAAAATATTTTTTGCCAAAGGAAAATTGGTGAAATAATATTTACACAATCCTATTCGAATTTTCGTAGATTTTCCGGATTTTAAACCAATTCGAACATTGATTCATTAATTTGATCGAAAATGTTATTTTTTGCTTTCTCCTAAATTTCATAAGTCGATGTTTTTCTCAAATAACCCTGTGAAGTCACCCTTACCGTCAAATTGGAGAAGAACATTTCCCTGGGCGCACTTCGCGCCCACAGAGCGACTTCTAGGCTTGTCTAGGAGTGCAGGGGAACTCTGGCTGAATTAACCAGAAATAACAAACTCCAGCTAGTGTGGATACGTTCCCACCACAGGGAAATGGAGTGGCCGATGATTCAGCCAAACGAGTTCCCTTGAGCGCCTCTGGGTCCGATTCAATGATCGACCACCGGGCTCCACGCCCTCAAGGAGCTACTGAATAGACAGTAGCTCTCGTCAGGCGAAGCTCCACATTAGGGAGCTCTCGCCAAAACTCTCTAAAAACCCTACTCTTTATGAGCAGGAGAGGCCTTAAACTGGTGACAGGACTCCTCACAGGACACTGTCATCTGAATGAACATTTACACGCAATGGGCATTGTTGAAGACCCAGCTCGTAGTAGATGTGGAGAGACGGACGAAATTGCCTCTCACATCCTAGCATAATGTCCAGCACTAGCTTCTTTTGGGCTACAACACCTCGGTAGCACACATATGCCGCTTGAAGCCATAAGAGATAACAGTTCATGTAAAATAATAGATTATTGTATCAGAGGGCGCACAATGGACCCAATCAAGCGGTGTAAGTGCTCCAGACTTGTCCGCCCCCATTCTTATTGATTATTTGATTGATCAATCAATGTATCCCATTGACAGATTTCTGAAACTTTACATTCCCTTCAACCACATTAGCAGTTTGTAAATCATTCCCAATATATTTTCTGTTCCTATAATCATCTACAATTGACCCGCAGGGGTGTTCACAAAAGTAAGAGAAGTCACGTGATCAATTAATCACAGCTTTTTTACAATTCACAGTAGTCATATTAAATTATATAATGTAAACGGTTCTGGTTTATCTCATTATTTGTATAAGATAGTTGCATGATGTTCGAGTCGATTTAGGTGTATTGACAATATAATAAAGATTCGTGATCCAGGTACGATTATATATAAATTCTCGGGAAATAGGTCATATCAATACTTATGTTCTATATTTTCTCGTCTTTACATTTTTATTTACGTTTCGGTCCCACGACCATCATCAGAAGACTTATTATGTCTAAAACTGGATTACTTAAAACTCGTTTCTAGTCTTTCATAGACTTTGTTGACATGAACTCGCATTTATTAAGAGTACTGCTTAACAGTGGATTCTTGATATGTTATACTTATATTCGTGTTTCTGTTCGTTTAGGCGACTTGGCGTCTTCTGATGATGGTCGTGAAACCGAAACGTACGTAATGACGAGAAAATATAAAGCATAAGTGTTAATGTGACCTATTTCCCGAGAATATATACAGGATGTCCTCGAACTGCGTGGCTGAAATAAAACCGAAGACTCTTTGATTCGAAAAAAATTTGATGAGCCTTTTCACTTTTGCCTCAAGTGTCTTGTTTAGCCGGTAGAGGGCTTCAAAGTTGCAAAAATAATTTTGTTTTTTCGGTATAACTTGAGAACGTGATGGAGGACTTTTACAATATTTGGCAGGTGAGTTACTGTCAATAATAGCCGTTTTTGAGAGGGGAGCATAGAGCCTTAGAGACCATAGAAAAAGCTCAAACTTGAGGATGTAACGGAAAAGTGTCCAGAACTTTTTTGTGGTCGATGTAATTCACTCTATATTTTTTACGTAGATAGCTTATCTAATTTGAAAACTTTTCTTACTCTTAGAAAATTTTGATAAAATCAACTGATTAGCTTGAAAAAATTAATTTTCGAGTCTCTGCAATTTTGGCTTACTAATTTTACTTGATTGACATACCTTAGTTGCCTTTGCTTTTCTAATGTCATTTTGGCATTTGGAGAATTTATTCTCAAAACTGTCAGTTTTTACTTTGCTTTCCGTAAAAATTTTATAAAATTATGGCTCAAAATTTCACTAACACTGAAATGGTTGATATGTTATTGATTTATGGACTTTGTCGTTGCAATGGCCGGAGAAGGGAAAGATATCTGCATCGCAGAATTCCAAATCGGCAAACCTTCGCGAAACTGGCAAATTTGAAGCAAATCGCAGAAAAACTGGACGCAGACGGACAAGAAGGACGTTAGAGCTCGAAGAAGCGATACTGGAAGCGGTTGAAACTGAACCTGGGATAAGCACACTACGTTTGGGACTTCGTATTGGAGCCTCAAAATCATTAGTTCATAATGTACTGAAAGAAGAACTGTTGTATCCCTATCATATTAAAACAGTTCAAGACTTATTGCCCATGGATCCAGGTCATCGGCTAGATTTCTGTCGGATTATTTTCCAAAGACAAAACGCAAACCCCAATTTTTGTAGAAGAATTCTGTTCACGGACGAAGATACTTTCACGAGATGTGGTCTTTTTAACCTCCATAATGAACATTTCTATGCTGATGAAAATCCTCATGAAACGGAAGTTACATATTTTCAGAATCAAACTAAAATCAATGTTTGGGTTGGAATTGTGGATAACTTTATTATTGGCCCTACTGTTATACCCGATCGATTGAACGGGGAGAACTACTTGAACTTTTTGGAACAAAGGCTACTTGAACTGTTGGAAGACTTGTCCTTACACATTCGTCGTGGCATGGTTTATCCATGATGGTGCACCTCCTAATTTCACATTAGCTGTGAGGCGACATTTGAATACGGAATATCCAGATCGCTGGATAGGTAGAGGACACGATGCACCAGTGAACTGGCCGGACCGCTCCCCTGATTTGACGCCCTGCGACTTCTTTCTATGGGGCGCTTTGAAATCGAAAGTTCATGCAGCTCCAGTAAACACACGAGAGGAATTGTTGCAACGAATTAATCATGAAGCGGATTTATTGAAGAATGATCCTGAAGTACTAGCCAGAGTTCAATCCAATTTCTTGAAACGAATTAATTTGTGTATTCAGGAAAATGGGCAACATTTCGAACAATTGATGCCTTAGCGATTTCCCAAAAAGTTTTGTTGTTCCTTTTAATTCAGCATTTGTTTTTCCTAAATAATCACATCGTTTCCCCATTTCTATTGTTTTTATTATTCGTGTTTTACCGAGATGTTAACCATTTCAGTGTTAGTGAAATTTTGAGCCATAATTTTATAAAATTTTTACGGAAAGCAAAGTAAAAACTGACAGTTTTGAGAATAAATTCTTCAAATGCCAAAATGACATTAGGAAAGCAAAGGCAACTAAGGTATTTCAATCAAGTAAAATTAGTAAGCCAAAATTGCAGAGACTCGAAAATTAATTTTTTCAAGCTAATCCGTTGATTTTATCAAAATTTTCTAAGAGTAAGAAAAGTTTTCAAATTAGATAAGCCATCTACATAAAAAATATAGAGTGAATTACATCGACCACAAAAAAGTTCTGGACACTTTTCCCGTTACATCCTCAAGTTTGAGCTTTTTCTATGGTCTCTAAGGCTCTATGCTCCGCTCTCAAAAACGGCTATTATTGACAGTAACTCACTTGCCAAATATTGTAAAAGTCCTTCATCACGTTCTCAAGTTATACCGAAAAAACAAAATAATTTTTGCAATTTTGAAGCCCTCTACCGGCTAAACAAGACACTTGAGGCAAAAGTAAAAAGGCTCATCAAATTTTCTTCGAATCAAAGAATCTTCGGTTTTATTTTAGCCACGCAGTTCGAGGACACCCTGTATATAATGTATTAACAATTGAAATATTGGTGAAACAGATGCAAGAAGCAGTATTTTGGATTCACTCAACCACACTATCTGCTAGTTGTGAGGTATTTGAGTGGAGACAAACATATAAACTTCTACAATTAACTCATCACACAATCCCCTACAACGAATTCCTCACAAGATGTACTTATAAAGCCATATCCATTTCCACCTTGGTTATGCCATACATTCTTGAGGCAACGGGATGAGCGCTACACTTATGTAAGATTCATTCCACGAACAGTACACTTTCCTAGTTGTCAAACAGTTCAATGAGTTTTCAAACGGATCACGTTATATTCGAGTCTAAATTTAATTTATTTCTCTATTTTATGTCGATATCCTATTCTCGTTCAATCGTCTCCCAGAGAAAACGAAGTGAATGTATCTTGTATCTAAACAGTTTCATTGTTTATTCGAAAATCAATCGCGTTATGATAATCTGAACTTAATGATCAATATCGTTGGGCAACAACTAAAAGAGAAAGTTCAAAGAGAGAAAAACGGTAACAATATCTTTTAGAAGCCAGCGATATTAATGTGAGAAAATCGCGCTATTTGTGCTACCTATTTGTTAAGAAATCTGCAATACACATTCTCCAGCCGGCTAACATTATTAACACTAACAATCAGTCGACTACATCTTATAACCGAAATTTCGTTCACTAATTGAACACCATGTAATTCGTTTTATAAAGTAGGTTTACCCGTCTGGCCTTTCTTCATCGCGATATACCCAATTATATTCTCTTAGACAATCTAGGTCATTCGTAGCAAGGCACATACTTCGATGGTCGTACAAGAAGTTCATTGATTTATGATAAAACTAAGCAGAGTGGATATTAAATACAAATCTGACAAGTCTCGAACGCCAACTCAATGATATTTAGCAATGATTGTCAACCAAAGCTGTCCAAAACCAAAGCTGTCCAATACAAAATACTTAATAGTATGATAGAATTAGCAATAAATGTCGCTAATTTTTGCATAATTCTGAGTTCGGAGAAAAAAATTGCCTTAAGTAGATAATTATGATACAAATTGAAGAACTTCGGAAGTTGGAGAATAAAACTCAAATTTTACACAAAACTTTTAACATTTAATTCAAAAATGCTGACAGATTGTTTCACCACACTCTGGCATTTTCAAAGCAAGGAGTTATCAACTAAAGCTAAATCTAAAAGTATGTCCTTAAATATTAGGAATCAGAATGTGGTACAAATTGAGGGATGGGGGTGGATAATGGTGGGAGTGTGTTTACAAAATTGTTAACAAGCGGTGAATTATATGTGTCGATTTGATCATTTAATATTACATTATTATTGTTTTTTGAGTGTTTCAATATTTCTATGGGTTCTAGTATATTAAGTTTATGTCCTTTTTCGTGAATATGTAGAATATCGAAATTAAGGGTGAAATTGTGGTTATGTTCTAACAGGTGATTTGCGTAATTAGAGTCCTCTTTTTTGAGCCTGTAACTTCTCAAATGTTCGTTGAAACCTACGCTGAAACTGCGTCCAGTTTATCCTATGTACAAAGCACTACAATCATCACATCTCAGTTTGTCAACTCCAGATTTCTTTAATTTATCTTTTTTAGATTTCGAATTATTAATATACGAGCATAGGTTATTTGTTGTTTTAAAGGCGACGTTTTTATTCTGTTTTTTAAGCAATTGAGATATTTTTAGTGAATGTTTCCCTAAATATGTTAGACATGAGAAATTTGATGTTCTATTATTATTAATCTGAGGATGAATTAGGTCTAAGGCTTTGTTATTGAGTTTATTTTGGAGTATTTTATTAATTATCTTGACATTAAAACCGTTATTTTTGGCAATATGTATGATTCTGCTTAATTCCAAATGGAAATTATCTTTACTTAATGGTACATTAATTAATCTGTGTATCATATAATTATATGCTGCTAGCTTGTGTGATTGTTGATGTAAAGAAGTGTTGTGTATTGTGGTATCTGTGTGGATGGGTTTGTGATAAATAGCGAAAGAAAAGTAATTATTTGTATGTGAAATGGTCACATCTAAAAAGTTTAAGGACTTGTTGTTTTCCATCTCTAATGTGAATTCTATATTTGAGTGTAAGTTGTTAGTACAGATTCCGCGTCACAATAGCTCGACTTGATGCCGACGTTTCGCCAACCATTACAGGTGGCATCTTCAGGGCAGGCTTGAGGCTTGAACTGAAACTGGTTCTACTGGTTTCTGTAGCCGTATTTATTGTAGGAAAAATCATTCACGCTACATAGTTCACTGCCTTTGTTCCGGTAGTTAACTTCGTTTCGGCACCTGACCCTGCCGTTGTGCGATCATGTGCGAAGTGGAATTCTCGAGGATGGGTTTACAAATGTTGGTAATGTAATATCCTGAGTCACGGTTCAGATTATTCGAATGTTTTAGGATTTCTATAGCTTCAAGGATTTTTCGCTGATAGAAGTTTGGGGCTCGGACTAAGATTTTAGTATCTTCAAAAAGGATTTGATGATTTGTGTTAAACTTGTGTTCCGCAAGTGCAGATCTACTGGTGTCACGAAGTCTTGTACAGCGCTCATGTTCTTTCACACGAGTAGCTACTGTACGACCTGTTTCACCAATGTAGACTTTACCGCAAGAACAGGGAATACTATAAACACCTTCTAAGTGGAGAGGAGGAAGGGGATCTTTGATAGGTTTATAAAACTGAGATAATTTTGGAAGTGTGGAAAAACGGGTAGAAATATTATGTTTTTGAGGATTTTGGAAATTCGATCTGTTATATTTTGAATATATGGAAGATAGGCCGTGGATAAAGCAGGTGGGAGGGTTCCTGGCTCAGGTCGATTTGGAATTTTAGGTGAAGTGTATTTCTTTATGGCTTTTTGAATGTTGTAATGGGAGAAATTGTTTGATAATAAGGCAGATGATAGATGTTTTAATTCTGATTTTAAGGATTGAGCCTGAGATAGGTTGACAGCTCTGTGGACCAGGGAGTTTATGACAGATTGCTTTTGGTCAGGGTGGTGGTGGGAAAGACCATTGAGGTATCTATCGGTATGGGTGGGTTTCCGATACACAGAATGTCCTAAAGTACCGTCAGTCTGTCGACTAAACAATACATCCAGGAACGGGAGTGAACCTTGCGATTCGACTTCCATGGTGAAACGGATATTGGGATGTAATGAATTTAAATGATTGAGGAAGGGAACAAGCTTTTCGCGACCATGTTGCCAAATAATAAGTATCGTCGACATATCTAAACCAACATTTCGGCTTGAGAACAGATGAGTCAATGGCATCTTGTTCAAAAGCTTCCATGAAGATATTAGCTATGATCGGGGAAAGTGGGGAACCCATGGCAGCTCCCGAGGACTGCTCGTAGAACTTGCCATCGTATAGAAAATACGTGGAGGACAGACAAAAATCAATTAACGGTAGCAAGTCCGTTGAAATGTTTTTGGCAGGTAACAATTGAGAAATTATGGAAAGGGTGTCTGGAATGGGAACATTGGTAAACTGTGATTCGACGTCGAAGCTGACGAGCAAATCGCATGGGTCAACTTTCAACATTTGAAGTTTTTCAACGAAATGAAAGGAATTTAGGATAAAACTATTGGATTCACCTACAAGGGGTTTGAGAATAGATGACAGGTATCGAGAGAGTTTATAAGTAGGAGATCCGATAGTGTTGACAATTGGTCTTAGGGGAACTGAGGGCTTATGAATTTTAGGCGAACCATATAAACGGGGACATTTTGAACAATGGGGGATTAGAAATTTCGTAACTGAATCAGGAAGGGAAGAATGACGAATAATTTGTGAAATTGAACGTTCTATAGAGGAGGTGGGATCTTTTGGTAGAAGCTTATAGGAATTAGTTTGCAAATGTTGCAGGATTTTGTTATCATAATCTGAACGATTCATGACAACAGTAGAGTTTCCTTTATCAGCCCTCAAAATAGCCAAATCAGGATTTGATTTGAGTGAATTGAGAGCTTGAATTAAAGGTTAAGGGCAATTTGATTTAGGAATCTTGGAATGACGAAGAATTTTAGCAGTTTCGAAACGAAATCCATAGTCCTTGAAGCTATAGAAATCCTAAAACATCCGGATAATCTGAACCGTGACTCAGAATATTACCTTCCCAACATTTGGAAACCCATCCTCGAAAATTCCACTTCGCACATGATCGCACAACGGCAGGGTCAGGTGCCGGAACGAAGTTAACCACCGGAACAAAGGCTGTGAACTATGTAGCGTGAAGGATTTTTCCTACAATAAATACGGCTACAGAAACCAGTAGAACCAGTTTCAGTTCAAGCCTCAAGCCTGCCCTGAAGATGCCACCTGTAATGGTTGGCGAAACGTCGGCATCAAGTCGAGCTATTGTGACGCGGAATCCATCCGGAAGACAAGATATTTCTAGTATATTAAGTTTATGTCCTTTTTCCTGAATATGTAGAATATCGGGATCAAGGGTGAAATTGTGGTTATGTTCTAACAGGTGATTTGAGTAATCAGAGTCCTCTTTTTTGAGCCTGTAACTTCTCAAATGTTCGTTAAAACTTACGCTAAAAAATTATCTTTTTTAGATTTCGAATTATTAATATACGAGCATAAGTTATTTGTTGTTTTAAAGGCTACGTTTTTATTCTGTTTTTTAAGGAATTGAGATATTTTTAGTGAATGTTTACCTAAATATGTTAGACATGTGAAATTTGATGTTGTATTATTATTAATCTGAGGATAAATTAGGCTTAAGGCTTTTTTATTGAGTTTATTTTGGAGTATTTTATTAATTATCTTGACATTATAACCGTTATTTTTGGCAATATATATGATTCTGTTTAATTCCAAATGGAAATTATCTTTACTTGATGGGACATTAATTAATCTATGTATCATACAATTATATGCTGCTAGCTTGTGTGATTGTTGATGTAAAGAAGTGTTGTGTATTGTGGTATCTGTGTGGGTGGGTTTTGTGATAAATAGCGAAAGAAAAGTAATTATTTGTATGTGAAATGGTCAGATCTAAAAAGTTTAAGGACTTGTTGTTTTCCATCTCTAATGTGAATTCTATATTTGAGTGTAAGTTGTTAGTATAGGTGAGGGAAGAATTTATTTGACGGTTATTGCCTGTAAAGCAAGCGATGTGTAAAATTTGAGTTTCATTCTCCAACTTCCGAAGTATTATAAATTTACACTACGTAAACGCCGAAACCATAGATATACAAATCGAAGAAACAAAAATCGAACACATTTTGATGGTCGCAAATGGTCCGAAAAAAATGGTTAAATGGCCATCGTCGGATTGAGTTCACTGTGCTTATGCGCCGTGAAAAGGCGAAAGAAATGGGCAGCGGATGAACCCGATTGGTGCAGCGGTGCAAATTGCAAAAAACCATCGATTTTTCTCGAAATTTCAAATATTCATAACTATTGTTCTTTTCAAAATTAAGAGCTGATAAAAAAGCACTTTTGTAAAATGGCCCTAAAAAAATTGTGGTGCGGTAACGCGCTATTTTTTTCACGGTACCGTCTTCTCCAACAACCATATCTCGGGAACCCTTGCTCGAAAATCGATGTGTACGGTATTTTAACATATTTTTATTGTAATATATCAAATAACGATTAAAAGTAATACAAAAAATTTTAAAAGTGACATTGATAAAACGTATTTAGTACATATTGTACTAAAAAAATAGTTTGTACGTTTTATTGCGTGACATTCCATGCACTCGAAATCTATGACGCATAGTTCATGGAAAATAGTGATAATGAATAGATCGAATAGCGATTACTAGAAGTTACTAGAATCTTAATATTATTGAATGGTAGTACGGATAAAGAAAAACATCGATTTTCGTGCAAGGGTTCCCGAGATATTGTTGTTTTTTGCCAGCGTTTGCATTTTGAAGCCATACGCTCGAAAACGCCGGATAGCCGAGCTGCGGCAATTTTTTTAGGGTCATTTTACAAAAGTGCTTTCTTTTGCATTAAGCTGCGGTTTGCAAAAAGTGTACATCCGATCTTGCTGAAATTTTCAGCTCTTATTCTTCAAAAGAACAAGAGTTATGAGTTATGAGTATTCGAAATTTCGAGCAAAATCGATGTTTTTTTGCAATTTGCGGGTTCCATGCTGGTCCAATCGGGTTCATTCGCAGCATATTTTTTCCGTTTTTTTATGGCGCATGAGTTCATCAAAACCTTTTTTTCCCAACTCAATCCAACGATGTCCGACGCGAAAAATCGGTTTTGTCGATTTTTACCATTTTTTTCTGAACCATTTGCGACGATAAAAAAATGTTCGATTTTAGTTCTTTCAATTTGTATCATAATTATCTACATAAAGCATTTTTTTCTCCGAACTAAGAACTAAAAACTCCAAAAAGCTAATTCTATCACACAATAAAGAAACTTTTACTGTCTACGATCGATAATGAACGATATATCGAACGCTAGAAATGACAGAGGCTATCCGGAGCACAATTCAACATGATACCAAAAGGTGTTGAACTTGAACAAAACGGTGGAACAAAAACTGCAAGGAATCAATATCAGCAACACCATTATGCACATGGTTGCTGCGACAAATTGAATATAAAACATGGAGAGCAATTTGTTATTTCAATCGGAAGAAAATAGATTTGAAATTATGCATGCAAGTAACATACACCCAAGTATATAAAATCTCAAGCCGAAGTCACTTCAGTTCAGAGTTATTTCCTCGATGAATATTGATCGAATTTGTTGTAAATATAAACCTGTACATGGTGAACCAAAAAAGAGTATCATCAGCTCTAATATACTTGTTTTCAAGTATTTTTGGCGGGGAGGTAATACTATTGGTTGGATAACCCCATAGTCAAAGTAGGTCTGCCGGAGCCTCCCTTCCATCGTTTCTCGAGCTGGATGACGTCCCCCAGCTCCTCCAATCACAGCCTTGCTCTCATCAGCTCGTCGCCGGCACGTGACAACATCATATTATGTCGTCGTTTATGACATTAAATAAACGACCAATCAGATTGCACTAAAATTTTTAAAATAGTAGAAGGGAGGCTCCGGCAGACCTGGTATACTTTGACTATGGGATTACCCGGTACAATGCATTCTCCTAGGAAATTTCTGTTCTCACTTAGACAAAGTCAAAGTCGTCAGAACATATAATTGTCATCGAACAATTTGTGTGACGGAGTAACAACGCCTTACGTTTTTGGGCTACATAATCAACGTCCAAATCTGATGAATTATTTACTATTGGAAATTTCACAAAAATTGATTGTTCATATAGTTTTATGTTTGGGGGTATCTGTAGATTGCGACCTGAAAATCTATTGTGTTCCCTTCTGCTGCTACAGCTTTCAAGGTGTCTCAACGACTTGATGTCCTGAAGCAGTTTGTCCGAACCATTCTCTAAGCTTACAGATTATACGTCATTCCAACCTCCTTCAGGATAGTCTGTATACCATAACAGGAATCTTGGAAAAGTGTCTTTGTTCCATTTACTTTCTCGACTTTCGTGATAAATTTATACGGGAAGCTATGATTTTTAATCATCTAATCTTGGGGCATGTTCCGTGCTGCTGGTTTCCAGCAAGAGATCGATATTTGCGTTTGGTCTTCTATAATATTGTTCATATCGACATAACTTTCCACTTCTATATGGAGGGGTGCAAGGTTCAGGATTATTTCGATAGCCGTCATTGGGCAAGTTCTCATTACATTTGTTATTCATACAAAACTTATTGTATTTACGATAGATTTGCCCTCGTACTAGCCAGGCTAGTTCTGTTGCCACATACCACTGCCCCAAAAGTAGGGTATGATCGATCTCATTATTGTAGTACGTATACATCCAAAACAGGGTTCTTGAACCCTAAGTTTTTCCAGCAAAGCTCATGCGCACCATAAGGGCTTTTGTGGTTTCCTTGGTTGATATCTTTGAATAATGCAAGAGAGGTTATTGTCTATTATAAGTCTCAGATATCTCATCTCAAGAAGATGATTATATTGTTCACTGATTCAATCAGAGTGAGAAAGATGGTCAGTGAATGTTTGCTCAAATATTATCCAGCTAGTGGTCTCACTTATCTTTTGGGGGTGGCGGGAGTTTGAATATTTTTCATTGCTGAGTTGAAGGCGGAATTTTTCATAAGATATTCTAGAGGCAGACCATGTAAATAATGGATTGCTCTCTTGGAGACTCCTCAGTGTACTAAATTTACTTACTCCTACCAATTACTGCCCTTCTGTTCCTATTCTTTTTCGTTCCTATGGGGATGAAGGAGGTTTGGGCTCCTCAAATAGAAGTGAAATTTTCTTCTTTTGACTCAGATATTCCCCAAGATATTAGTCTTATCTAGGAGAGAATAGAATAGAATAAGTCCCGACTGATCAGCCTTATATTTTTGTATTTCCTTACGGCGTAAAACAAGTCCATAATGCTACATGTTCATCCTACTCAACTCCTTCTCTCTGATGGGGAACCATCATCATTCCACTTCGGCTAAGCCAATTTCCTACTCGCTGATATATCTATTTAAAACAATGTGCGTTTTGTTTTGAATAGATATATCAGAAATGAGCAAATTTTAGGTCATATTTCGATTTCATTGGTTCCTTTCATGTTTGACATGACGATTTATGAAGGTTTGACTGTCTAACAGGTATTACATTCATTTCGAGTAGGATTCACTACTGTAGAGCGAATATTTTATCTAGCAAAATCAAGATTGTGGTGTGGTGAAAAAGCTGTAGATGAAATACTTCCAGAGGTTACCATATCCGAAATGGAAAGAGATCAACACCAAATATTTCGAACTCATATGTCAGTGTTTGACTTTATGTAAATCCATCATATGATTGAAGAAAGGTTTTCTCGTTTTCAGTCATTTTAAAAACCTTCCTTCCGTTACTCATCCAAGAATACAGTGTTCAACTCTGTGCATGACTCGTTCCATTTCTTTTCAATTCAACTTGCTGTTAGTGATCTGACTTCACACTTCCTTCCAATACAGAAGTTACAATCTGCCAAATTTCAGTCGGTTGATCTCTTTCATTTTTCTAATCTAATCTATAATATGCAAAGCTATCTTCTATACATTAGATTATATGGTTCATTATGAAGATTGTTAGGATGAAATCAGATTCTACTGTTAATGAATTCATTATTCATTCATTCCATTAAATGTGGGAATGTTCCATCGGAGTGTCTAACTTCAACTACAGAGATAATATTAGTTGATAAGCTCTGATTAAATTAATACTATTTTTATATCCGATTTTGTCCAATTAACCTAACTTATACTTATCGAGCATTAGGTATACCGGAATTACAGTGAATATTCGTGATTGACTTTATATATGTCGTAAGTCAAAAGATTGTTTACCAGCAAATCAATCAGCATTTATTGATTGGACGGAATGGAATGAGAGAGAATGGTTTGAAAAACGTACAGTGAGTTCAGTAATGTGGTGAGAAGAGCTATTAATAACCGTTGGAAAAATGAACCTGCGATCTTTCTAGCGGGACTTTTCGTCGAAAAGATCATTAGTAAATAACATCGAGCAGAAACTCATAGTTAGAAGATCGAGTGGATTTCATGGTACTAGATTCATTCACAAATAAGTCGAGAATCTTCTAGACATACCTAAATGCTATCAAAGTGGAGGCAGAGAAGAAGCAAGATCATATTGATACGAGGGTAAGGTGAAAAGTCAAAATTAAACAAGGAATTAATTATTTGGACAAAACACTCCTTTTATTTCTCAATATTATCGCCTTGTAGCCCGATACACTCCGTCCAATGTTTTTCTGATTTTTCGATCTCGTCCAAATAATACGACTTAGCAATCCTTCAAAATTGGCCCAATGAACTCATCTTTGGAGCCAAATCTTTTTCTGCCAAGCCATTTCTTCAAGTTTGGTGGATGAAGAACCAATTCGTATCGCAATTCATGCGAATTTGCCATTGCGATTGTGAACCTGTGCGCCGGTGCGTTGTCCTGGTGGAAGACTACTTTTTTCTTCGCCAATTGCGGCTGCTCTACGTAATATGCGCCAGTGATCGTTCTACCTTTTTCAAGATAATCGATATGGGTGATACTGTGTGAATCCAAAAAACTGTAGCCATGACTTTGTTGGCCGATAAGCCCACTTTGGCCTTTTTCGGCTTTGATACACAAGGACAAGTCCACTGTTTCTACTGTTTTTTAGTCTCTGATGTGCTGTAATCACGGTCGTATACACAGGTCTGGAAACTCTATTGTACGACATGAGTCTCTTACATGGCGTTAAGCTCGTAGTCTAGTGGCACATGGATCGAAGTATGTTGTCAAGACCTGTGTATCGACCGTGAACCAGTCAATATAGGATCGAAAATCAACAAAAATACTTTTTTTCACGATCGTATACACAGTATATTGTCAGGATTAGGCGCCATATCGTTCAAATTTCAAGCCCCACAATACAAAGATTGCTAGAGAACATCCCTCGACTCATGCGCCACCCGTTGTTACTACGCGACAGTTGACGTTTAGCGAACTCACTGCTCACATATTAGACAGCCTCGGGTTTCCAGACCTGTGTATACAACCGTGGTTGTGATGGATTCATGTTTCGTTCGACCAAAATGATGCAAAAAGTCCTTATCGCGCTTGAACATCGCCAAACACTCCACAAAATGAAACAGATGGCGCCACAATCGAAAATCACATGTGACATTTGTGAGGTACTATCTTTAACTAGAACGCATTAAAATTTTCAGACTGATATGTCATTCACTTCTGCTTTGACACTCCTTCTGCTCTGACAACCTCGAAGATTTTTGCAAACATGGACTTGATTAAATATTATTTATTGCGTGGAAAATAAATTACGCAAACCAAAGCATCGCTTGTCAAACATTATGGGGACTCTTCACCATCGATTGGAACGATTTACAAGTGGTTTACTGATTTTCATTATGCTAGTATAACCACAAAGGACACCCAACTTTCTGGTAGTCCAGTTGAGGTTACAAGCCAGAAATCATCGATTAAATTCAAGGTATTATATTAGACGATCGTCGAGTTGAAGTGCACGAATTTGCTGAAGCTATGGGTATTTCAATCGAACGGGTACAGAACATATTGCATGAATTTTCGATTATTAGAGAGCCGGATGGGTGCTGCATTTGCAAGCGCGACCGTGTGACAACTTCAAAGCAATGGTTGGCGATGTTCAAGTGCGATAAGAAGGATTTTTGCACCGTTTCGTAGTCGTGGACGAAACATGGATAAATGATAACACACCAGAGACCAAAGAACAGTCAAAACAGTGAACATGTCCTGGCGAATCGGAGCCGAAAAACCCAAAGTGGGTTTATCAGCCAACAAAGTCATGGCGACAGTTTTTTGGGATGCGCACGGTATCCTTCATATCGATTACCTTGAAAAGGATAAAACAATCACCGGCATATATTATGTAGAGCTGTTCGATCGATTCAAATCCGATTTGAAGCTAAAGCAGGCGCATTTAGTAAAGAAAAAAGTGCCCTTTCACCAGGACAACAGACCGGCGCATAGGTCCGCAGCCGCATTGGTCAAATTGCATGAATTGCATCACGAATTAGATTGTCATCCACCTCATTCTTCAGATTTGGTCTCCTGCGATTTTTATCTATTCCTAAACTTGAAGAAATGGCCCCATGGAAAGAGATTTGGCTCCAACGATGAGGTGTCATCACTGAAATAAACGCCTACTTGTAAGCATTGCCGAAACCGTATTATTTGGAAGGGATCAAAAAATCAGAAAAACGTTGAACGAAGTGTATCGGACTACAAGGGGATAGAGTTGAGAAATAAAATAAGTTTTGACCAACTAAATCATTTCTTGTTTCATTTTTCAGGGACTTTCCACCCTGTCCTCGTACTTTCAAGAACAATAGAGAACATTCAAGAAGTTATCGCCTGAAGAAACAGGACTCAAACTACGCCAATCATGTTATTCGATCATCATGATCCAATTTATTGTACATATTCAGGAGACTGGTGAGAATATAAAAATATTCAGAAATCCACAAGAATTTTGAAGCATACAAATAACAATAGTTAGTCAACATTAAATCACCAACATGACATTTATAACATATCCATGATTAAATGTTTTGTAAATAACCTCCCCACCCCAACCAATAGTCAGGCGCTCTCTAATTTATAAACTTGGAGCATTGTGGTATTCAAGGGAGGCATGGTGTGACTAAACAATTTCAAGCAATTAAACTTTGAAGTTCGTGTAAATTAAAATTTTTGTTTAATTTCACTATTCCATTATTTTTTTGAACGAATTTACATCGAGTGAAGGCTGATGTCATAGATATATTGGATGTTAGAAGTCCTCCGTTAGTGTATTGAAACAATCCAGTATAAGTTGAGTTTATTCGAATTAAATAATGTATAAATTATAAAGTTGATTAAAATTACATGCATGAAGAATATGAAACTATTGAATTCTTAGTTTTATGTTATTTCGTAACCAAGCAAAATTTTTATACATATCGCTCACTGAAATTAAGATTTATAACAGCCACAGATTGAATAAATAGATAAAACAAATCTGTGAGTATGTAAGGATAAATCTCTGTGAGTATATAGATAAAATAGAAAATATATAGAACAATAAGTGAATACAACAGATACACGATCCCTTCTATGTTGCAGAAAAGTATATTTGATGATATTTGATTTGATTTGATACGTGAAGGGAATCAAAGCAAAACGATACCACTCATGCCATGTGATCAAGACTGATTACTATGTACATTCTTATCTTTAGTAGTTCATTTCTCATTATCAATTTTTTTGGGGAACAAAATTCGACAATAATGATGTCCGATGTTGATAAAACTTATCGGTAAATCTCCGTTTATAATTACTTCTTAATAGGTAGATTAGTTACTTATCTCAAACATTAAGTCAGAAGAAAGCAATAAATTGAGGTCAGTCTGCCCAATTACCTTGACCTATAATAATAATTATTAACAGGGTAATTTAAATATTAACATTTTGCTGGAATTTAAAATGACACAATCCAGTTACTATAGCTTGTTTCTATCGAGGTTTCGTTGAATATTCACGTGTCCCGTATCTTTAGAGGAAATGTGAAAACGAATTCTATTATCGGTGAATAAACGGATTATGTAGGTATTTGAAAAATGAAGTGCAGGTAAAACATTGTTTATAGAACTAAATTAACCTTTATAAGGTATTGGAATTATTTACAGAAGTCTCATAGTAACACAAAAAAAAGTGTATTTAGGGTCGACCGATTTTGATGCTGTGTTTTAGAGCGATGTTATCTGGAGATTTTGGTGAACATTCAATTGTTGTTCATCGACCAATTTTATGGAAAAATATAGCTCCTAACTCCAGTAGGCAATTGTCTCAGGCTACTAATGTCGATTAACAACCCTAGAATGACAAATGGAGAATGAAAGAAAAGTCTACATTCTGCGTCATTATGTCATTATTCTAGGGCTATGCCAAACGAAATAGTAGCCATATTTTTGCAGCGAAGGAGAAGAACTGCTCTTATTTTCAATCAGGAAACAAGGCGAAGAAGGCCAGCTAATTAGTTATCTCCATCTGAGATGATGTTTCAATAAAATGGGTAGGTATTGTTGTGAAAGATACGTACTGCGTCTTCACGGAGACACAGCAGAACCTCTTCCTTCTTACAGCGAAGGGAAGTTGCATTTCGACTGAATCAATATCAGCATTATAGCTAGAGATTTCACACATTTTTCGATAGATGTCTGGCATATATGTACATGTGCAAGCAGGTTTCCTGTCGATCTCTGTTGACGAATGCCTTATTGCCAGTCTTTTACGATTTTGGAATTGTCTAGGTATTGGATGAGCTCTTGTTTCCCTTTTTCGGAATTTGTTGGACTATAGTTGTCTGACAGCTGGAAGGAAAGCAAGTTTGAAGGAGATATTAAAAGTGGTGTTAATTCTGGAGCATATTCCTTGAGAACAACAGGCGGAATTCGGATAAAGAAGAATGCGTCGAATGATGCGCTGACTCAAGACAATTTCAGGCATACGGCTATCGGAGGCAGCAATATTACGAGGATCCTTCCTTTGTGGATCTGACGTGGTATTTGCTGCAAATAATCCATAAAATGATTGGCTTCTTCTTATGGTGGAGTACCCAGTGTGCCATCATCTTTGGTTGGAGAAGGAAATGAGCTGGAAGTGAAGTTTCTTCCAATTGCCTTGGTGGAAGACGAAAACGAACGAAAACCAATTGCGCATTCGATAAGCTTCTATCTTATTTTGGCGTTTTATGCCTATTTTGGGGGGTGTTATTGCAGGTATTCCTGGCTTATTCTATCCTGGTCTCTAGGCATGAATTCCCTCAACAACGCCGGTATGCTATTTATATTGAAGCGACGCCATATTTTACCATGGTTCAACAGATGATGGTGATTTTTTGGTGAGGGATGTAAACTTTCATCTCGAACATAATAGTCTCTGAATTCTGTTTGGTAAGTTCCATTTTCTTTATGAATAAGGCGAAAATTTGAATAAGTAATAAACAAGTATGTTTAATAATAATTTTTGCCCAATTTCTTCCAAAATCTGAATATGTTGTAGATATCTTGCTATATGCCTGCGTATATACATAGCGGCGATTAAAATCAAGTGATCGCGAAAAATTAGTTTTGATGATAAATAGAGCTAGAAAGAAATGTTCTTCCTGCCATTTTATCAACTCTGAGCAAACAGACAAAACAAAATTTAACAAAATCAAGATATTATTGATTTGATTCTCGAAAGCCCTTAATTTTCTCTACGCACATCTGTCAATAACATAACTTTGATGTGGGCCCCAGGACACTGTGGCATCGAAGGTAAAGACAAATCTGATGGATTAGCCAGAATGGGCGCATCAGTCTCATATATTGGCACAGAATCAATATTCGGAGTGACAACAATCCGAGGATTGGGTCAAACAACAACTAAGAGACCATCACGGGAAATACAAAACCGTCGGAGAACAGAACTGAATAAGTTCGCAATATGAGTGTAGACTCAAAATAACACTGGTCACATACAAAAAAAAAACTCCACAAACTGGGTAAGTAATGGACGATCTTCCCTTTAGACAATCCAATAAAGGGATCTATAAATCAGTCAAAAAAGCAATCTTCCCTTTAGACAATGCAATAAAGGGATCTATAAATCAGTCAAAGAATCAATGCGAGGGTAGACAAGTTCTGTGCACATGGACCACTTGATTGGATCCATTGTGCGACCCTAAGATCCCTAAGACAGCGCCGAAGGCTAGAAATCTACTTCGGACCATCAATCATGCCGAATAAGGGTAGATGTCTATTCAGATGACAGTGACCTGTAAGGAATCCTGTCACCATTTTGATACCTTTTCTGCTCATGGGAATGGTTGTAGAGCATTTGGACGAGAAGTCTGCAATGTGAAGTTACCAGGGTATAACGACAAATCGGGAGTCATTGCCTTCCCAGTAGTTGACTGGAGCCAGCGGTATGTAGAGAACACCGATGAATTAGGGTCACTTCGTTTTCTTTAACGCCAGAGCGGGGGAACCCATATTTGCTGAAGTCTGCTCCTTGTGGCTACTTCAGCCAGGGTGTCTTTGCACAGCCTAAAGTCATGTTAGGGGTGCGAAGCCTACCTCGTTAGTTTAGTATCAGGTTTTCCAGGTTCGGACTGCACAGACCTTGGCAACGGTTACATAAGCATCTAGGGGAACTAAAAGTTCCACCCTGGGTGAGCTCAAACGAACTCCAGCTTCGCTAGACTCGGACCCTTCTGTGAACAACAAAAGTCCCCCTAACGCAAGAGTTCTTGTTCTCTCAGTCTATTCTCTGAGTTAAAGGTATAGAAACTTCTAAATACGTATTTCCAGAATGCGAGGCATTAGATCGTAAAAGTCGAGCAATATTGGTGCAGTCTAGGCTATTTCATGAAAATTAGCACTGCCCAACGGTGATGGATTTGTACAGAAGACTAAAATTACGAAGTGCTGTACTGATATCAACGTGTTAACTCGAATGCACAAAAAGCCCTGGTTTAGCTGTGGCTGGTAAAATTGACCAGCCTCCAAGGTAAGATAAAACATCTCTTTCCATTACTTATGACACTATGCAATTTATTTCTATATCTACTTGGCTTTTGTGTGCAGTTCTTCAATGAACTTCATATTCATGGGCTTGTAATATTTGTTTACTTGCGGTGGTTAGATAAAGTAATCATTGTAGATTATATGTTACCTCTATTTGTTAGTCATTCCTATCTCAAACGATAAAAGTTTTACATGTTTATTCACCGCAATGTGAAATTGTGGGTTGCTGCAAAAATATTGAATTCTGATAACCTTTTAAGAATCTTGAAATTGTATTCTTTCGAATAATTTTGAATCAAAGTGGACGAAACACATGAACCTACAGTTAAACAAATGGCACAATGTACCTGTCATGAAGTAGATCAATAATATGTTTACAAGTGTGGGTCAGATACATTTTCTACAGCACTTCACTTTCAAGTTCCGTTGCTATTTTATGATAATGCCGTATCAACTAAGTCAAATAATTATTATGTAATTATATTGACATGAATAGAAACCACTAGTTTGTTGTAAATAATTGCATAAGTTGGCTTCAAAAATACCCAAGATATTAGAACAAATCAATATCCTACATAGGAAGAAGATAAATAACTCGGTATTTTTCTAGGAATATATTGGGTTTTTCTGAACAATTGGTCAATTAAAACAGTTTGATGAATAGGACTATATATGCGTTACGGTACCATATAAATTTATGTTTCGTACTAGTAATATCAACTCACCAATAATAATAAGAATAATCAGATCAGTGTTGTAAAATCACATAACGTTTCACAAAAATCCGGTCACAAGTAATCCACGTCGATTGGAATATTCACTCTGTATATTATCGTAAGAACACGCAGCAGTCTGTATACGAATAACCTTTTGTTTTAATAAACAAGTGACTGTCGTTTAATGACGGAACGCGGAGAGGTAGACTCGGTCTCTAAAGCACGCACTCAAAGTAGGAGTGAAACTGAATTATTGAAACACGTTTTAAAGAATTTCGCGCTTTCCCGTTATCTGGTGAATGGCAATGTAAAAATCTAGGTCGGTCAGTTTTGGTTTAGGCACACAGCGTTGCCGACCGAAATGGTACTTTAATGAGTTGGTACAGAACTCGATAATTAAAATTTAATTTTAATTGGGGATGCGTGTTCTTGAACAGGCGCTGCAAACTGGAAAAGGTACAAAATGTCATATACAGGAAGTCTCTGTAGGTATGTAGGCAACATCGAAAGGCTACAGCGCGAATCATATACAACGTGAAGGTATGCATTTGGCAACCGCAAAAGATACAATAGCTGATAACGTGTATGAACGAAAACAAAAACAATGTTTCTACTATTTGTTTTGTCGCTCATTTAATTTACATTAATATGTCGGAAGCCGCTTTAGATATTTTCCTTCAACTTTGGTATGTGGTATCTAGGTTGAAGGCAGTCTTCTCCCATGAACAATTGCTTTCCCACTCAAACCAGCATCCGTACGCACACAGTCCTTGAATTATTTGTTTAAAATAACGCCACTGCTTTTTTTGGAGAAATCAAATTTTTCTTGAGTTCGTCCTTTCTTAACAAAATTGGTCTGAGGTTTTCTTGTACATCGGACGGTTTTCGAGAAAAAAATCAAATCAACTTCATTGCATATCCCAAAACAGCTAAAAACCGAGCTAGAACTAGCAACAGTGTTTCCTAAAGGTAATGTAAAACTTTTCAGTTGGTGATTCCTGAAATTTTTGATGAAAAAAGTTTGTAAAAGCATATTATCATATCCTGAAGTGCCCATTTACTCCATATGTGAATATGCCCCTAATTTTAGTACATCACCTTGTCAAATGCTAATACGGACACATATTACAAGTAATATAACGATCTACAAAACCATTTATTAGAAATAACTGATAACTTTCACAAAAAATCACAAGACTAAGTAAGACTAGATAAAATGTTGAAAATGACCGCCATTGGACTTAATGCAAGCCTTTACTCGTCGCCTCAATGACTGCCTAACTCCCTCAAGAATACTGGGCCTATTACGAATAGTGTTACAGGAGTGTATTATTCCATTCTGCAGCTCTTCTATGGTCTCAATGAGAATGATGTATACTAGTTCATCTTAGGATAACCCCAAAAATAAAAATCCAAAAGTTTCATATCTGGGATTCAGGGTGGGCAAAACTGTGAACCTTGCTTGTCGGCGGCGATACGACTACTGGCGGGGATACGTGTAGGCCTGTAAAACGGTTTGCATGCGTCTCTGGTGGTGGCCGCGTCTCGGCCGGAGGTGGTTTTGATGGGTTATGGTTTATGAGGGGGGTAGTGGTGCCGTGGACTTCGACTGTATTGTGTTGCATTCTACCAATGGTGCAAATTGCCAGGCTCCTTTCAATTGTTAGTTCAAAACAACTATGTCTCAAGTATTTATGTGTTTGCAACCATATTATTTTTCTCTGTGAATTGATATCACTTACTCATATTGCTCAGAAATAATTTAATGAGCTTATTCTTATTTATTCACAAGCATATTGTATTTATTATTATGATTTTTGTATTGTTTCATATTGCTGTATAGTCTTGTTGAATAAAATTATCATTATTATTATTATTATTATTATTAATCCAGCGATTGGGAAATGTATTATTTAGGTACTCCCGAACAATTACAGCAAAATTAGGAGGGGCTCCATCGTACATACAGAAGGATTGTCTCATTGTTAAAGGTAAATCTTTCAGTTCAGATAGCACATTGATAAGAGAATTCAGATGGCTGAATCACCGTCCAATCGATTTGGGGAAAAATACGGTCCAATCAAATTGTCCTCCAAAATCCGCACCCACACAGTAACAGAAAACGTTACCTGGTGTCTTGCTTCCAATATGACATGCAGATTTTCTTGTACCCGAACATGGTTATTGTGAAAGTTGGTACCATCTTTTGAGAAATTTGCCTCTTCCGTGGATACAATATTAGCAGAGAAGTAGGGGAAAGTTCTTCCTCTAGCCACCAATGAGTCGAAGAGGAAAATCACGTGGTGATAGAGACTTTTGATGTTGGATGTTGTAAGGGTAGCTGGTTCCGCCTTAAAATGGTCCATATTGTTTAAGTGCTGACATCAAAGTCGTTAGCAATTTTTTCAGTACTGATACTGGGCGCATCTTCAACTATCCGAAGTGTGTGCTTCTCGAGCTCCGGGGTTCGTTTTGAAAGAGGCCTCCCAAACGATATTTTTAATTCTTGAAAACGTGTCAGTTTCTTATAATCCGCGATCAAGTTGAGTAAGTGTGTTCGAACACGGCAAGCGCCTTTCTGGATACCTCTCAGCAAACAGCCGACCTGCTTGCAATGAGTTGCCATTTGCTAATTCATAGCAGAAATGCATTTGAGTAATCTCTTCATTTGTAAGCCAAGCCATTATTAAAAAAAATAATTAATCAAACTTATTTTTGAACGAATAAAAGAGAATACATACGAAGTTAAATAATAAGTAATTGCAACAATTTGACATTTAGCAAACTCGATATGTATCATAAAATACACATTTGCAAAGCACACCTTGACATTCATGTAGACTGTAGCTTGGTCTTTAGCGGTTTTGGGATATACAATGGAGTTAATTAAATTTTTGTTTCCGAAAATCATTCAATGTACAAAAAAAACCAATTTTGTTGAAAAAGGATTGAGATTCAATGTGTACCATTTATTTTGAGCAACTAATTCAAGAGCGTGTGCGTACAGACGCCACGGGATTAATCAGTAAAATAATCGTTAATGGAAAAACACTGCCTTTAACCTAGGTACCACACACTGAGATTGGAGGGCAATATCTGGACTGGTTTCCGACATATTAGTAAAAATTCGTTTCATGTTCATGTAAACTTTTTTTCATAAATATACTCAGGAAACACGCTGTATAATATAGTGTTGAAAATAGTGTTAGAATATCTGAAAATTCTCGATTATGTGCTTAGTAGCCGCCCGGGCAAGCATGGATATTCAGGACATAGGAACAGTTGTTCTTGAAGTCTTCACATGAGGGATTGCTGGATCGTCCTTCCTGGGGAAAATGTGAGCTTGAGTTTTGGTTGCATTAGACTCACTAGAATAGCATATCCTGATTCCATAATTTTTGACAAATCTTCATTTATTGCATGGACCTGTATCATTCTTGCACCTATGGTGTCATTGGATGATATAGGGGCTCTGGGCTCTGAAGAGCAGAATACGATATAAATTACAACATCATAGTCAGAGTGGACAGGATGAACTCACAACAGATTATTGATATGGAGCAAACAAAGTTGGTACTTAGACAGATCTCTGTGGAACAAAGCAATTGTATCGGAGAAAATTCCGTCAATCATCACACGGAGTTGAGGTGGAAAACCATCTGACGGACGTTTCCTGGGAAGGTGTTAGTGCCAAAATCGGTCAAATGTTTTGGAGATATCGAATGCTCCTGCTACAGACTGCTCAAGTTTTTCAATCGATGCCTGCCATATATATGTTACCCAGGCAAGCACATTATCTGTTGATCTTTGGTGACGGAAGCCTCGTCGGTCGTTGTATAAGGTCTTCAGATTTTGGCTTGCTTTTTCCATTACTTCAGAGATGTCAGATAGTAGTGCAAAGGATCTGTAGTTATGAGGAACAGGTTTGGTCCCCTTTTTCGGAATTTGTTGGACTCTAGCTATCTTGCAGTTGCAACCCGAGTTTCCATATAAGGCTTGACAGTCTGATGTTAATTTTGTAGCATGTTTCCCGAGAAATGTAGGTGAAATACCTTCTGACCGTACAGTCTATTTGCAATTGAGACCAAACTGTGCGCCTAATTGTGCGCCGACGAAAGATAATTTCAGGCATATCCCGTGCAGATCCAAAATGTACATTGCACCGGAGTCAGAGTGCGATCATCTTTGATTAGCGAAGGAAATGAGGAGCTGGAAACGGAATTTCTTACAATCTCCCTGGCAAATGTTTAAAGTGAATTGGAATCATTCGGTCGTTTGATAGGCTTCGATCTTATCTTAGCCTCTCTTGACACATTTATTGTTTGATTGCAAATATCCTCAGCTTCAACATATCTCGGATTTAGGTATGTCACAAAGAAAATAACTTTATTGAGTGTATTTTTTTAAATCACTTGCATAAATCATTGGATGCTTTTCATCAGAGCACCAAAGAAAGTTTCAATTAAGAGATTAAGAGTTTTTGTTAACGGGAAAGCTATCAAAATTGTCGCGGAAATAAGAAGGGACCGTCATAGAAACCATAAGGGGTAAATTTGCGTTATAGATGGAAATAAAACCCCTTTTCTTTGTCTTTCAACAGTTTAATAATACACTCCTGGACAAAATTATTGCATCACTCGATACATTAGATTTCTTCCGCATCCTAAGGTTTATGTATTTATCACTTGATGAAAACATAGTAAAGTGCAATTTGAAAAATGTAATCTCGGTTATTAGGATGAAGTTGATACTTTGATCGAATATTCAGTCTCGTTATAGTTATGTAAAAAATCACAAACCGAGTAGTCTGAGCATATCAGTATGCTTGAATTATTTCATGCCCCTGTATCGATAAGTACGTTACATTCCACAAATAATCATGAACATGCATTTAAACTGAATTTGAAAGCTTTTCTGCATGAACTTTTTGGAGAATGAGACAGAATGAGACAATAAGGAGAGTATTGCTGCGATTGCAACAGATAGGATATCATGCAAAAACAGGATAACTGCTCCTATTGAAGACCATTTCTGCAAATTAATACGCTAAGACATCGGAGCTGTTCACATCCAAAGGTTATTACGAGATTTCTGAATGAATAGTGAGAAGACTTCTTTCTGGAGGTATGATCATATTAATAGAAGAGCTAAGAAGATTAAAATTTGCAAGAGATTAGCGTCATTGGAATTAAGAAGATTGGCGGCGTGTTTTATGTACAGCTGAGACAGAACTAAATCTATGTTCCAGATGGGTGTATGGAGAAGACTTGCAAGCGCCTGTACATATGGCATAGATTTTTGTTGGAAGCTCCATTATGTTCTGGGATGATGCACGCATGGTGTTAGCAATTATTCCTATTCCCTAGATCAGATTAACTGCATAAAGTTTGACAGAGTATGTACTATAAGATTATGCAGTAGATCAATTCATACTGAAGACTATTGCATGCCCGTTTCAGTACTATTTTACAGTACAACTGTGAGCTTTGGATCCTTCAAAAGGATTAAAGATCATGTAGTACCATTTACACCGTTTACTGTTACCAATTTTTCATCACTGCATGATAATGCTCAACCCAATGCTGCCGCGAAGGTTGGAGTGGCTAACAAGAAGCCCCCATGTGAACTCCAATCGGGCCTTGTTGATACGTCGCATTAGATAAAAGAGCGTGCTCCACAAAACTTTGTTAAGTCATAGTGGAATGAGAGAACATTCTCCTGGAAGGGTCCCAAACCGGATTTGAGGAAGCAGTCATAGCAACCAGAAGAGGTAACACCAGACATCAGGAAGTAGGTTCCTAATGTTTACTCTCACAGGATATTGTATTGTTGTTTAAAGTCGAATTAACACTTATGTTTGAAAATTTAATCAAAATTTATCAAGAATCAAAGTTTCTATTCAACTTTTCATTTCTTATATAGTCTAACATAACAATTTTTTTTAAAATATCTAAAAAATACTTCTAGATACAGATACAACAAAATATGTATGGTGCGATAGTTTTCTCCAGCATGGAACCTTAACAAGTCGATCGACTTTCTTCTCTCTTGCTCGTTTATTTTTCGAGTCCTTGGTCATAATCAATAATTCGGGGAATGCTTTCGTTTTGGTCAAGTTTCTTTGCAATTTCTTTTGATTGAGCTTACACGTAAACCGCAGAGATTCTAGGATCACTGTATGTAACGAATTTTTTCTATACATACATCTTGATTTACACAGTTTTAAGTTTTTGAAAACTGATCCATTTCTTCTCATTTAAGGAGTGTCATTCAATTCGCTTTATTGGAAAAGCCCTACCTAATTTATGGTATACATAACTTGTAAATCAAATTCCAGAGAACAAGGAAAATCTTCAAATTCTGGAATTCAATTTTTTCTTCTAGCGTACTACTGTGTGGGCTAGAGGCAATGAAGACGATCAATACCTAAGTTCAATATCAGACACGAATATTTAATTCATGCAAAAAATAATACGATCATGAATATTTAGAATACCGAAAAAGCCATTCTCATCGACATTCTTATCATCTGAAAATGATACTGTGAATCTTTGTTCTTTATATACTTGAAATAATGTAAAATGGACAGTGTGTTACAAATGTCAGCAATACGTAGGCCTTGAGAGTATTATGGAAATTTAGCAGGAAGTTGTTCGATAAAATTTACTAGTCACATTACGTCGAGGTCTGATAATTAAATTTTTTTAAATTCAAAATATTACTTTTTAATCTGTTTTACCTTCGATTATTCTACGGGAATGCAGTTTGTGTGTCTTTCTGATCAGAATTATTATATTATTATATCTAAATAAAATCTATTTGAAGAATTTTTCAAATGAATATTCAATATGAAATGTTTTTTGTATTTATTTATCATGTCTCTTTCCAAGTTTCTGTTTGGTTTTTACTTAAGAGCATTCATAGCAATAAATAAGGTACGTTGAGGAAATACTAACTTTTGGTAATAATAATAATAATAATACCATTGATAAATTTATTTATCAGTTTAGACAGTTACAATTTACTTATTAACATGAACATCAATTTTAATATCAATATTATATACTAAATATGATTAAAATCACAAAGTGTATAAATTCACACCTGACCGTGATGAAAACTAACGAAAAATCAATTGAACATATTAATTTAATAACTGAAATAAGAAAATAGTATCAGAGTTATAAGCTTGAGCATAATATAAATTAATTTCTTAACTAAACTAGGAATGTGTTGCCGATTGGAGAATAGATAAATAGTGTGCGTGGCAATGTTATTCTAAGCTAATTATTTGATTTGGTTATTGATATTTATATAATTGTTTCACATTCTATAAGATAATCTTCGCATTTATATCAAGATAATGAAATAAATTATTCATTTCATTACCTTTACACAACTAAATAATATCCAAATTAATAACGTGTTTAAGAAAATGTACAAAAACAAAGTTTCTATGTATAGGAACTGATCCCGAGTGTTAAAGGATGGTGTAAATTTAAGCTTACACTAATATTTGCTTTTGTTGTTGTTTAAATTCGAGTGAAAGCAGTTTGACTGTAAAAGTTTTGATTCAATGTACACTTTGAGGGTTATTATTATTATTTTAAATTTCCAACCTTCCAGAAAGTTAAAATTTCTGAAAAAAATAGGGTTCGTCAACGAATAGCGAACAATTTTTCGTCAAAATTTGAATATGATAGGATCTTTCGTTTTTGAGTTATTGTGTAGACAAGCATTACGTGACAGACAGATTTTTTTCAATGTTGCTCAAAATCCCGTGAAAAAATTTTTAGTCTACGACTTTTTTTAACGATTTTAGAAATAGCTTCGTCTGCAAGACAAATGATACATTATGACAAGTCAGGAATATATAGCTATGCAAGTTAACGAATAAATTAATAGATGTATTTTGGTGCGACAAGTAAGAGAGATAAGAAAGAAAAAATGATATAGAAATATACAAGGATAAAAGTTGCTTAGAATACAGTAACTATTCGGAAAGTAACAAATTTTAATTATAAGCCAGTTTCTACTATACAACTATTTATGAAGATACAATTGAAATTAAAATTAAAGGAAATAAGCAAAACGTTATCGAGCATCTGTAGATGACAAGTACTCAGGAACACTGCTCTTTCAAAACATTATGAACTTCCTCATGTTTAAAAGCGACTGCGGAGGTTTGTTGAACATCACTATGCCCGTATGTATAAATAATAACGCCAAACTACGCCGCCACCATCACACACTGAAACGTTCAGTGTTGCAGACCATCAAGCAAAATTATCCGGGTAAAATTCGAGCGCTGGAACTGATTAGGAGAAATTTGTCCAGTGGCTGGTTAGATGCATCAGGGAGAATTCCTTGTTTCTCGAGTGGAGGAGATCGGGCAGCTTTGGAAAGGAGGTTAACCCTCCAGTCAAAAAATAAACAATTTGTGGAGATCTATCAGCCGGCGAGAATTCGGTCTGTGAGATGAATTGGTCATTGAACCGTCCTCTTAACGATAAACCATAGTGCCATCGGGTTAATGTTCAGACCATCAATATCGCTCTGGCTCCTAGACTATGAAGATTATCACAACTTTTTCAATTATGACTTATCTCGTAATTTGATCGAATGAAGATTTTTTTCTATACGTCAACTACACTAGAAGGAAACCTATAATGTTCGAAAAACATCGTGTGAGCGAGCGGTGGAATGTTTTGAAATTTTGAAGGATATAGGCACAAGAAAGACTTCATAATATATGGGATTTTCCCATTCTCTTAGTTGTGATTTCATGAACTTGGTTCATTCCATTCGGAATTGATTTTCTGTAGTCTGATCATTAAATAAATTAATTGTACTAACGGTGGTAAAACAAAAAGGCATTTCCGAATTCGGAGACAATATACCATATCAAGGAAAGTTCGTCACTGATATCCTCCGCTTCTTTTCATTAAACATTTGAATGAAATTATATTGAATACATTATGATTCAGAATATGAAGTTGCTTGCTGTTTATAACCAATTCTAAAGAAGCTATCAATTAATTCCGTATAATTAACAAGATCGTGTTCAGTGTGATAATCACCAAAATTATCAGGAGAATCAACAACAACTCTGAGTAAAATTGTTATTACAGAAGGCTGGAGAACGTCTGCGTAGAGAAATGGACGTTCAAAATTAATCCTTGGACGTTGCGTTCACTATAATTGTTTTTGAACGAATTTGATAAAGATAAGTCCCCGCATTGACTTATCTGCTCAAAACGTGATTTGAATTTACAATCAGTTCGTACGTTAATTATTCTTGAACAGGTCGATGACACGTTATGTCTCGTCACAAACATATCGGTTCACTTGTGGGCTGGTTGTTCATGAGGTTTGGGTATACGATGCGTATATTCGGAGAATTCAAGATTGAAATCGATACAATTAATAAAATTATTGGTGGCCACGAGACAAGAAGAACCACTCGACAACATATCGTGGTATTAATGAACACTGAATACACTACAACACTATAGATAAAAAATAATCAATCTTATCCACTAAAAATATTGATGAAGTACTGAGGATCTTCCGGCTACCAAGTGGCCATCATCAGAATAAATTAAATTATAAATCAAAATGTGCCTGTTTGAATACTATTTGAGGAAAATAATGTGAACAAAATGTTGCCCTCAGCTGGATATAAGCCGGAATTTGATAAATTGCCTTTTGTTTATACATTTCCATCCCTTCTGAATTACCTAGATATTTGTCTGTACTGTGTTTAAGAAGTGATAAAATGTTTGAGAAATGGTGTGATCTACAGGGTTCATACCAAAAGTAGTAGGAATTTTTATTGAAGATATGTTTACAATTCATTAATATTCTTCGAAATAGCACCCTTGGGCAGCTACACACTTAAAATAACGCTGCTGCCATTCGCCGTACGCCTTCTGGAAGTCAGCTTCGGGGATGCTGTTGAGAGCCCTCGTCGATGCGGCATGAACGTCCTGAATCGAGTCAAACCGATGTCCCTTCAGCTGTCTTTTCATCCGTGGGAATAAAAAAAAGTCAGGTGGAGCTATTGTCCAAAAAGTTTTTGTCTGTATGCAAAAAGTTCAAAACTTCTTGGGAAAGGCGCACACACGTTTCTTTTTGGTCGGCAGTCAGAATTTTCGGCACCATCTTGGCGCACACCTTGCGCATGGCCAAATCCTCGTGAACGATGCGTTGAACGCTTGTGTGAGCAATGTTCAATTCATCAATAATTGCTTCAATGCTTAAGCGTCGATCATTGTTCAGCAGTTCTCCCACTTTGGCCACATTGTCGTCGGTTCGTGCCGTCGACGGCCGTCCGGTACGATGGTCGTCTTCAACGAGCTCCCTACCTTCTTTAAACAGTTTGTGCCATTGAAAAACACTGGAGCGGCTCATTGCAGTATCTCCGTAACAGTGGCGGCTCGTGAACTTTTTGAGAGAGGAGGCTGGACATAAAACGTTTTTGTAAAAATATACTCTATTCAGCCAATTAATTTAACCTTCAGTGACAAAATTGATTGTTACCCAGCAAGAACCAACGTGGAGGTATAGAGTTTCTCTTGCCCACAAATTTTTTTTTCTTTCGTTTTTTGTTTTTTATTTTTTTTTGGATTTTTAATTTTTTTTCTTTTTTTTTGGAATTTTTCATATTTTGTTTTTTGTTATTAATTTTATCAACTTTTCTATATATTAACGAAATTCTACGGTCTTTAATTTACGAAAAATGATCAATAATATTATCATAAAATGTATCATTATGTTTTAAGTGTTTTACTAAATCTTTTTCCATAGATATTAAACTAACATTGTATAAACGATTTTGGCCCATTGTATTTCGCATGTATGTTTTAATTCGTTTGAGAGTAGAAAATGATCTCTCCACCGATGCCGACGTGACAGGAATGGTGACTGTCAAACAAAGTAGTTTATAAAACTGAGGTAAGACTTGTTGCAAATCATTATCTATCATATATTTTATTATATCGGCGTGACTGTCGTACTGGCCTAAAATATCTTTATCCCAGTATACAACGCATAATTCATTGTGCAGCGCTATTTTATCAAAAAAATTATATTTTAGAACTAAGTTATCTGAAAGTGTATTGAGAAACTCTTTTGAAAAAGATTCGACAAATCTTCTATTCGTCAAATCGAAAAACTTCAATTCATGTAAATCGGAAAATCGAATCTCAATATTTGACCTTTAATAGTATCTAAAATTTCATAAAAAAGTTGTTTATAATGTAGTTTCTTGTCTACCAAATTATATGTTTTCCTCCTTTTCACGGGAGAAGCCTCATCAGTTGAATAATTTCCAAATAAAATATTAAAATGAAATTCTGTATAACGGAAACTTGAATTTTATCAATGAGATGTGTTAAACGATCTCTTGAATGAATTATATTAGTGAATTTATGTTGTAAAATTCGAAAAATAAGATCAGTTTGTTCAAATATTAATTTAAAAGTATCAAGAAATAACAAAAATTCTTCATTTTCTGAATAAGATTTTAAACCAACAGCAGCATTCAATGAAACCTGATCTGTTGAAAAGTCATCACTGTTTAATATAAAATCAAATATTTCAATTAATTTGTCTTTATTTTTATGGATGGTAAACTAAACATTGCATGTGATGTAAAATTCCATCGAGTTCGAGCATTACAGGGAATTCTGTTTCCTACTATGTTATTTAAAACTTACGTTTGTTTGAAGACCGTTTAAATGTCCCGCCATTACAGATGCCGTCGTAAGTCTGATTTATTCGCAAAGTCGAATCGTTGAAATGTTTCGATTGAAAAATTGAATAAATTGACCGCTGTTCTTCCCGAACTAACATCGTAGAACCCTAAAAATCTTTCCACTAGTTGTCCATTTTTACAATTAATAATTTACCGAACAGACGAATTCTAATCTAACCTTATTTCGCGTGGTGTCACTCAACCATTATACCCGCATAAAACAAAACAAATGCCTGTAAATACTGACGCGTTAGTCATAAAATCGCGAAGCTTACTGTCGTATTCACAAAACAAATCTAACAATTACCTTTATTAAATGAATTTTCAGTTTCATCATGCCCTCTAAAAGCCAAATCTTGAAATGATAAATACAATAAGAAATCAATGATTTTTTTTAAAACTTCGCGGTTTTCTTTAACTGTATTATTATGATTTTCGATTTCGCGTGTTCGTGTAGAATCAATCGCATTAACAATATTCTGTTTACCGGTTAATTTAAACTTAATACACGATGTAATATGTTCCTGCGATTTTTCATGTCTTTCTAGGCCACGAGCTAAATTTTTCAAATCATAACCCAAGTGCCCCCAACATGAAGTTGTATCTGATGTGAATAGCAAGCAATACCAGCAATATAATTTATTGTGTACATCAGATCCCGTTAACCATACATATTTTTTATAATTATCAGTATTAAACGATCGATTTTGATACTTCCCTGCCATCCCTAATCCTTTCAAATCCGGTAAAGGCCGTTTGTTTTTGAAGAACACTTTTCTATCATATGTTAATCCACTAAATGGATTTTCTAAGAACTTTGCAACTAAGTCACTCATAATTTTAACGTTCACCGATTCCGATTAGATAAATTATAACTTAAAAATTAACTACTTAACCTTACTACGCCTCATGGAATAAAAATAACAACTAACCGCATTCTTCTAGCAGCGGTAGGCGGGAGCGCAAGTAATCGTATTTCATTCGACCGACGAATGGATACGAAAAGCTAGCCTCCCTCCCATGTTGCCGTTTTCGCCGTTTCACGCTATTTGGCGATTGACTGGTCGGAAAAACGGCAACTGTGTTGAACAACACAACTCAGCGTTTGAGATATATAGAAAATCTAGCCTCTGACCACTGTTGCCGGATTGAAAATAACTACTGAGAACGGGGAATTAATTGTAAAATTTAAAGAATTATCAGAGAAACAGGAAATAAAATGGAGAATGATCATTAAGATAAATTGGTGAGGAGGCTGAGCCTCCTTAGCCTCCTTCGAGGAGCCGCCACTGCTCCGTAAGCCTGCTTAACCATTTCTAGGATCTCGGTTGCCGATCTCCCCAGTTTGACACAAAACTTTATCGAATATCGCTGTTCGAGATTTTGACTCATTTTGTGCATCGACAACGACAAAAACAAACGCACCACAATAACCGATGTCTATACTCGACCAAAGCCCGTAGGCGACTGCGGCTGGTGTTTCTCTGATGCTGAGTGTCCCCTCCATCTCGTCCAGCCAGCCAAACCCTCCACAGCTCTGCTCGCGCTACAGAAAATCAGTCCTACTACTTTTGGTATAGTCCCTTATATTCAAAACGTGTTTGGCTAATGCTGATTTTTCACCATTATTTTTCTCCATAGGGCCAAATAATCCTTATACCGAGTTGAAATGTTTCTTCTAGTTTGACTCACATAACATTTTGAACACGACTCACAATCGATTTTGTAAATCCCGGATTTGTCAAAGTCAGAAACTTTATCAATGGTGTTGCCTGAACGCTTTGTTAACGTATTCTTACATTTATACACAGGTTGCACCTATAGCAAATTTGGAGAACAAATTATGGAATTTGTTAATTACTGAAGGATGAAACTATTGAATTTTATTGAAGTATTTGAAGGTAATGGCTCTAATTTGGTTAGTTTTTTACGTTCCAATTCCATTTTTAGCTTAGAAATTAAATTATTGATCAAAGATTTGTCGTGACCATTGTGATTGTAAGAGCTAGGCGAACCTGAAACCTCCTTAGATTCAGAATTGAATCAGTTTACAAAAATTTGGTATAGATATCTTGACGATATTTTCAAGATCACAAGTAAAGATTTGGATTTACATGGCTTTTGAACACGCTCAATAGACAATTTGATTCACTTTTCGTGTATTAATATTATAAAGATATAAAATTGTTCCATTTAATAGTTTTTTTCATAGATTATTGAACGTTCCTTTGAGTCAGTAAAATTATAACAACGAAGTTGAGAAACTTCAGCAAATAGCTTTAGATAATGGTTACGACAAATCTGTGATTAATGATTTGAAATCCCATACAATGATTATGAAATTGTGAATGAAGCCATGAAATAACCCCGGCATATCATCTGATCTAATCAAGCTTCGCAAGCTGATCTTCATATTGTAGGTTACATGTCTTACATATTGCTGAGGACCCTGGGGGAGGGATATGAGAGCTATAACTCAAGGCCCCGTCTAACAAAGGGACCAAAACAGTTAACTATTCTTTCTTCTGAACTGTCAATGCTACAAAGTTAATTTCTCATTATTCGGACGATTTAGAATGACATCGTGGTTCATGACCTACTACAGTTCTCTGCATATTTGAAAACTTCAAATGATGAACTCATCACTACTGTTACTTTTCTTTCAAGCCTTCTAATTGGAAGAGATTTGTGAGAAGTATTTCCAGAACTTCAAAAATTTGATTTGTGTATCAAATAAATTTTTGAAAGATGATCAAAAGCTTTTTCAATTTCAGATTTTAATACAGGATTTGAATGTGTTTCTCCCAGATCTTTCGATATCCAAATTTTATATTCAATGGAGGAATATTCGAAAACATATTTCAAACATCGAAAGATATTAATATTCCATTTTTAGGGGAAGTTAATCTATTTATTAACTTTGAAAGTTCGAATGAGTTTTTTACTGCATACTAAGGCTTGAAGCTACTTACATTTTTGAAAACTGAGTTCAATTTTACCCCTAGTTTATGTGTTGGGCTATTAACATAGGATACTACGGGGCAGATAGGAGCATTTTATTTGTGATTTTTTATGAGGTCGGAAAGCTTAGAGGAAGATGCATTGCAGTTAATTGATCTACTATTTCCAATTTAATATTAAATAAAACTTGACTATTTTATAAAAATTGTTTAGTTTTTGATTGGAATTGATTTGTAGGATCTTTCTTGATTTGAGTCAAATTTAATGAAACAAATGTATTCATTCTATCGTCATAATCTGCCTTATCTAGAATGATAGATTTATCGGCTTTCGTGAGAACTAAATTGTTGGCTCTTATTTCATGTTTGATAGATTTTACAGAGAACCAATCATTGTTTTTCCCAAATCAGTGTTTTCATGAGAATGAAGGTGTTTATTTATATATGTTTTAGCATTATTTGAAATTTACATTCTTTAAAGCAACTTCTATTTCGTCACTCGCGGTTTCTAAACTTGAGTTATTTTTAATAGCTTCGTTAATGATTCTATCAGAAAATTTTTCATTCGTAATATTAATATTGGTTTCACTATCTGGTTTCGATTCAGAAAGATTTCTTTCTTTTTTGATTGATTGATGAATTTTGAATGAGAGAAAGTGCTTACGATCTTTTACATAATCAACAAATAAATAGAATTCAACGGGATGGAGACTAAAAGTAAGTTCAAAGTGTAATACCTTCAAGTAATGAATGATAACATAGCGTTTCCGATAAAGGCTCTTGTTTTCTTCTTCCAACCACATGGTCTTGACTGCTTGCAGAACTTTTTCTGCAGTTCCGTATTCAGATCTTGATTTGAGATTAACGTATTCTGGAGTAACATCTCGTTGAATACACTGTTGATTAAACTATATATTTTGATTTGTAGTTTGTCGTTTTTTTCATTAGTTTGTGGTATTGTTTGGCTTGAGTGACTGTATTTGCTTTTTCAAAAATTCTATGATAGAAGCCATTACTTTGTGATAATATATCATATTGATATAATGAAATCTAAATTGTGTTTGATCTTACATTTTATTAGTGGAGAATATTTATATGTTGTAGGGTTTATTTAAGCAAGCAAATAGATCGTCTATGAATTGAACCAAAACTTCTGAATGTTATACCTATTGGGCATTATTCCTTGGATATTATGGCAACATTTTGTTTGCTCATTTCGTGACCACAACATGAAATTGAGAGCTGTAACTTTCTGGTTAATGAGTATTGAATTCGACCGACCACTATCTTTCGGAATTGATATAACAATTCAATGATGGAAGTCGTTACTTTGTTATAATTCATCATATGGATATAATAGAATAAAACACTCTTACTTTGTTTTTATCACATATGTTATAGAAGCAAATCATGACTATATATAGTCATATATATGTGATAAAAACAAAGTAAAAGAGTTTCAATATATTCATCACAAAGTAACGACTTCCACCATTGAATTCTTATACCGGAATATCGAAAATTATCTTGGTCAAGGGTGGTTGTGGAATCTAAAACGTGTGTCTTACTTTACGTTTGAAATAATTATGTCATAATTAATTTGAAGTTTCTAGAAGTGCGGAATTTCGCAATTTGATACGAATATTGTAACACTCAGAAGTCTTTAGCGCCTTGGACTCCGGGATTTTCACGTGGACTATCGAAATTAGAAGGTTCGAATTATCTAAAAACATAATTGCATGAATGCCAGACGTCCTATGTAATTAGCTACGAACGAAATCATTTTGACATATGCCTCGAAGAGCTCGCTGCGCGTGAGTTACAGTTTATACATTTTACCTCGGTCTTGTTGATTTGGGGCCGTTTCTTGCCCCGTGCGACCGGCGCCAGTTGTAATAAAGTGTTTTTGGCTATGGGCCGCCAGCTTTTATCCGCTTCGTGTATATTTCAGTCGCGAGAAAATTCCCTTTGGTACGTCGCACGTTAGACGCGCGTAGCTGAGATCTGAGAATAGCTCAAACTGTTTTAATTAAATTTTCCTATTTAATGGACATTTATCGAAAAAAGAAGGGCCGTCGGGCACGGTCCGATACTGAATCTAACTACATGGAGCGAAAACGGTACGCGAAAAGTCGTCGTAAAGCCGTATTAGGTACAACCAGTTTGCACATTTCTAACTCGCGTGCTACGGGCTTCTCACGTGAACGTCATTCGATTTACGGAAAATTAACTATTTCAAAACAGTTTTTGATCCGAAATGTGGCTATCACGACCTCTGAAAAGGTTCAAAGTTCACATAATTATTTCATAATTTGTAGTTCATTATTGTTTTACGACTGAAATAAACAGGTATGAAATTTGTAGGTTATTGATGATGTTAGTGTGACAGTGACATAATTATATCAAACGTAAAGTAAGACACACGTTTTAGATTCCACAACCACCCTTGACCAAGATAATTTTTGATATCCCTGTATCTATTCCGAAAGATAGTGGTTGGTCGAATTCAATACTCATTAACCAGAGAAAGTTACAGCTCTGAATGTCATGTTTTGGTCACGCAATGAGCAAACAAAATTTTGGCATAATATCCAAGGAATAATGTCCAATAGGTGTAACGTTAGAAATTTTGGTTCAATTCATGTTCGATCTATTTGCTCACTTAAATGAACCCTACAACATATTTTGCTATAAAAATGTAACATCAAACACAATTTGGATGACAATTAATCGAACAATAAAGTAAATAATGAATTGGAATAGATCGAAATGTTTATATTTGAATCATCAGCTTGGTATTCGGATTACTACATAATAATAGTGCGAGGGAGGCTTTGATAGCATTGAAACATATGACTTAAACTGTATCAAAACAAAATGATGTTGTGTGTCTGTTGAGGATCAGATTAAGATAAAGGTCATAATAATTCAAAGATGTTATTGTTTTCGTTTGCATACCAATTAGGAATGAAAATACTACCTGAGACCACGTGACAGAAGTCACTAAACTGAATCAATATTTTCATTCAATCTTTATCGTGTAGTTTATTTTCATATTTCTATTTATACGTTTTTATCGTTATTTTTATGTTCACAGGACAATGCTTTTAATGTTGCTAATTCCTTGAACTGAAATCTTCTACACCGGCAGCTAAAAATTACAGTGCTTAATCATGCTTACTCTGTATATTTGAACAAGGAAAATGTTGGGTATACTGATTCGTTGTCATCTCCGACTGGAATGATTTTTCTCAAATTTTTTAAATTCTCATTAAACTGAAGCGATTCTTCTATTGTTTTCGGGTGGATCAAAACATTGAGAAAAGACTACAATTTTGAGCAATAAGTTGGAGATCATTTGCGATTTGAAATATTCGACAAGTTATATTTGAGTCATTCCACGTCAGAACAGCAACTCTCAATGGGTCAACATCTCCGATTTCATTCAAATTTTGGGGATAGGTTCTTATTACCGAAAAAATATGATCCTGAAAATTTCAGGTCGATAGGAACTAAAATTTTGGATATATCGGCCAATAAGAAAATTTGGCCAATTTTAACGTCAAAAAATTCAAAATCAAATTTCTTCGGTAAAAATGAACTTTTAGGACCAGAAAATATTTGGAAAAGCTCAAATTGATAGGAAATTTTCCCAGGAATCCGATTAAATCAGAATATCTAGCGTATTTAGCTGACGCATGCGTAAAAAACTCGAAAAACTCAGAAATGTCACTTTTTCTTCAAAAATTCATAACTCAGCTGCTGCCACTTCGATTTTTCTCAAAATTTTCAGGGAAGGTAGCTGAAGCCATGTACTTCCATGTAAAAGCTGCGGATCCATGCTCTTCACATGAAAATTTTAGTCAAAAGAACGAAAATACGGAAATTTGATATTATTTATTTTTTTCGTTATATTTTGGTATTTGGAGAATCCGTTCTACGCATGCGCTTGGACTTGAAATAAGTAACCATGTAAATCTTCTGATTCATCAAACAAAAATTTACATATCCAAGAAGTAATTAATTTCCCATTCATCAGAATAACGTAAAAGAAACGAAAGTATAATAATTAATTTCTTTGAAATTATTGTAAGTATATACTTTCTTGTATATCAAATGTAGATTAAAATCGAAAATTTTCTCATATGTAATTATATCAAATAATATAATTGATGACACCATATACATTTTCGTTTATACTCCATTTTCAAGAATATTCATGGAAAATACAAATCTGTTTGTTTTCTCACAGAAGATTTGAAGCATGACAATGCAATGGTGCAAACTTTTATTAAATACGTGATTGATTATATCAAAAATCATTTTCCAAAAATTACTCAACTTGAATATTTCACGATTGAATGTGCTGGGCAATATAAAAACTGTGAGAATTTCTTACGTCTAACTGGTCAAAAAAAAAACATGGTCTGACAGGAAATTGGAACTGTTTTCCCACATCGCATGGTAAATCTGCTTGTGATGATATTGGTGGCAGTTTGAAAAGACGAGCAGCAAGAGAAAGCTTGCGACGTCCAAAGACGAATCAAATCCTCACAGCAAGAGATTTGTATGATTTTTGTAAAAATGATATGAAATCAATAGAACCGTTCTTGATTGACAGAACAGAAATCCACCTCATCCGGAATTCAGAAATCAGTGAAGCACAAACAATACTTAGTACCAGAATATTTCACAGATTCATTCCAAAGGCAGATGGAATAATTGCTTGTAAAATTATTGGAAATGATGAAAAGAATGAACTGATTTTTGATTCGTTAAATAAAAACATTTACGATTGGGTATCCAATACATATGTTAGTTTTATTGTTGACAAAACATGGTGGAATCTTGGTTTCATTATCAAAACGATCGATGGTATGCTTGAAGCTGAAATATCAATAATGGACCAAATAGGTAGAAATAAATACGTGTACTTCGATAGAAATTTAAAGATTGGTTATAATTTCATACTGTCAAATGTCACAGTGGAAACTGTAAAGAATTATGTTGAAATAAAATTATACGGACAAACAAAAAGTAAATTTGAACAGTTTTTCAAAAAATAAATTATGTTACCAATATGATTATTATATTCTACTGTACTTAAGTTGGGTATTACTACTCTCACAACTGTTTCTCACTCGTCTTAGGATATTGTTAATTTTAAAAATGCTCATTTGATTATTTACAGAAATTGATATTGAATTTTCAGATGTATTCATAATATCACACAACATTGTTGAATAACTTTTCCTGAGGGAAATTAAACCGAATAAAAAAATATGAAAATTATTTAGAAAAGTTCAAAAACATCAAATCTATAGACCTGTGATTGCAACCTTTTTTGGATTTCAATATTATGCTAAATTGAGTTATTTAAATAAAATTAATTTCAAATTTTATTAACCTATTTTTTTAATTCTATTGAATTATGTAGGAATTCTACAATGCTCATCGTACCAAAATATAATGAAAAAAATAAAAAATATCAAATTTCCGTATTTTCGGTCTTTTGACAAAAATTTTCATGTGAAGAGCATGGATCCGCATATTTTACATGAAAGTACATGGTTTCAGCCACCTTTCCTGAAAATTTTGAAAAAATGGAATTGGCAGCAGCTGACTCATTTGAAAGATTCATTTTATATGTTAAATTGGAGCCTTCTGTGGAAATAATGTAGGTTTCTTATACAGAGTAACATGGTCACATCCAAGTGTTGAACAAGCCAACCATACTAATGTGATACTACGTGAGGTACCTACGACTATGAAATATAATACGAGGGCAAGATGAGAAGTTCCTGAACAATAAAAAATAGCGCCACAATAGGACATTCCATGTGACATTTGTGATGTACCATCCTTAACTAGAGCACATTCACATTTTCAGACTGATACGTCATTCAGTTCCGCGTACTGATTGAACATTATTTTTTGGGTGGAAAAAATATCAGGCAAAATAAAGCATTGCCTGGTTAAACATTATGGCCACTCTTCACGATCGATTGGGACGATACACAAGTGGTTTGCTGATTTTTGTTGTGGTACTATGACCACAAACGACACCGAACCATTTGGTCATCGAATTGAGGTTACAACACCAGAAATCATCGATAAAATCCATATGATATTGAACGATGGGCATCTCAACCAAACGGGTCCAGTAAATAAGCATAATGTTTTGAATATCAGAAAGCTTTCTGCCAGAGGGGTACCGCATTTGCTCTCTGTGGACAACAAGCGCCACCTTGTGATAACTTCAAAGGAGTGTTTGGCTATGTTCAGGCATAATAAGAAGGACTTTTTGCGCCGATTCATGAACGTAAACAAGACCTCACAACACACCAGAGACAAAAAAACAGTCGCAATAGTGAACTTGTCCTGGCGAATCGGAGCCGAAAAAGACCAAAGTGGGTTTATCGGCCAACAAAGTCATGCCGACAGTTTTTTGCGATGCACACGGTATCGTCGCAGTCGCAATGGCAAAACTGCATGAATTGCCCTACGAATAGGTTGATCATCCACCATATTCTCCAGATTTTAGTCGCCTGCGATTTTTGTCTATTTCCAAATTCGAAGAAATGGCTCGTCGAAAAGATATTTGGCTCCAACTATGAGGTTATCACTGAAACAAATGCCTATTTTGGAGGATTGCCGATATCGTATTGTTTGGAGGAGATCAAAAAATTTGGAAAACGTTGGTCGGAGTGTATCGGGAATAAGAAGATAATGTTGAGAAATAAAATATGTTTTGACCAAATAAAGCATTTCTTGTTTAATTTTTCAGGGACTTTTCACTTTTCCCTCGTACGAAAATAATTTAATTTAAACTATCACATTATAAAAGCCTATCTGACCAGCTTGCATACGTCTTTGACAATGACTGCATAGCAGCCGGAAAGTGCTCCAGTACAGTCACAATTCATGTGAAAGAAGGATGATAGTGTCATCTGAACATAATAATATCGCTTCCACTGTTCAGCCTGTCCCGACGATGCGACAAGTAATGCAAAATGTGGTGGCTAATCCTGATTCATGAGAGACAATAATAATTGTGATAAAATATATTTCTTATATTCAAAACTTGAATATTGATTAACAAATTGCTCTTCAAGTTGATTGATCCTTCTTATGATCTAAATGATATTAAATAGTGGTTCCTAAAATGCATCATTTCAATTCTAATGTAAGACATCAGAGGTCAATTAGTTTCATACTTGATGTTCAATTTTGCAAATTATATAAACTAGGCTTTGCTCGTCTTGGTTTACTTTGTTCGCAATCATTATTCCAATAAGTCTCGGTACAGCAACCGTATTTGATAATTATCTACCTTTATTCATTAGTGACTTCTTATTTATCTCATATCTGATTGAAAAGAACATTCAGGGGATGCGGAGGAACTGGATTAGGAGTATAGGGGGCTGGACCGAATAATCTGCAAGCTTAGGAAAATCCCCGAGCATTTCACATTTCGGAAATTCACGGTATGAGAAAATTTGTGCAGTTCAATATAGAAAGGGATTTACGTTGACAAGAAATATTCATATCAGCCATCAACACTGAACTCTCACGTACTCAGATCCAAGACGGCCTGGAAATGCTTAGATAAACTGAAAGAACTGAACAAGAACAATACAGCTACTATTATATGAGCTCCAAGAGTGGAGTGTAACGAAAAAGCAGCCTAGTTCGCTAAAACAGTAGCCGAAACAATATTTTTGGGACTTGAATCCTTCTGCGGAATACGCGCTTGCATAATATTGGAAGAGCTCAAGAAAAAATGTGCAGAACAAAATATCCCATCACTGGATACGACTACAAGGACTGAGCAAAGATACTGCTGGGGAACAGAAGAGATCCAATGACTGCTTCAATCTAAGAATAAATAAGCTCAGGATACTAACAGGTTGGAAGGACACCTTAGGAAGCTCGGATTAGTAAAAGAAGAACTGTGCAGGTTCTATGAAGAGACGGACAAAACCTTCAGCCACATCCTCGCAGAATGCACTACCTTTCAAAACCCAAGGGCACGAGACGCCTCGGAGCTTACCAAATAGAAGAGGGGGATGTACCTAACGCGAGGTCATCCGACATTCTGAACTTCCCTGAAGCTACCGGGTTGGAGGAACTGCTAAAGCCGCTGAGATCAAGTAGGCTCAAGTATCGGTTCGTAGATCTACATTATAGTATTTGGGCTGTGACTCCGCACAACCAGAAGGCTGCAGCGATTTGCGGCACTGTTGCTCTAATTATTGTGGTTGCCATAGCAGTTTTCTTCTAAGATGTTTCCTAGGTTCTTGACTTGGTCAAAGATGTTTATCATACGACCTGTAGTGTCAGCCGTCAGGCGGGTGTCGTCTTGTACTTTCTAGTGAAAACTGCAATTTTCTATTTTGTTAGGTTGAATGTTCAGTTATTTATTACTGTACCATTTACTTAGTACAGTTAGGGCTGATTGTTTTAAGTACATCAGATGGTTACAACAATCATGTGACGTGCTAGGATGGCTAATTTTCCAAGTCCACCATCAACCACTGTATTTATTAAGGGCATTCATTCTTCATAGAGCCTCCAATCGTGGCGTTACCTCTAGAAACTTATAGGTTCCTGGTTTTCAGCATACCACAGTATTTTGAAAACTAAATGAACGCAAGTTATAACTAATTCCGAGGTTGAACAATTGTTCATATAAATACTCTTATTGTATTTTATCCATATGTATCTAATTTGAATGCATTCCCAAGTAGTGAGTGAACGCTAAAAGGAAGAATCAACGCAGCGTTGATTGACCAATATAATGAACATTTCTTCACAACTTATAATTTGCTCGGGAGATGAAACGTTATCAACCTCATCTTTCCTTTGTTATGTAGACTCACTAGTCTTAATGTCAAAGGAGATTTCGTACAGTAAGGCTCAACCTGTATTATAATGCTCAATTGATTAACCACCGATATTATTGCAGGAAACTGTTGCAACCGTTTTATTAATAATTTCATAATTTCGTACTGTTCTAAAAAACAACTATCCAGAGTCGTGATGCCATGAAATTACCGTATGCGATTTAAATAAAATTACCAGACTTATAAGTCAACAATGTACAGCCAAGCCAACTGCATGCATTGTTTATTACGGATAGATTCTGTGAATGTCAAATGCCACGACAAGGACGTTCGGATTTTAATGAGAGAGCCGATGTGAGTTACGGTTGAACCCAAGCGTAAATGTATTAAACACTAACATTCTAACTGTAGATTTTTTTATTAATCACAACTCTATAATAACGGAAGTGGCTTGTAACACTTTCGAAATAGATTTATTCCATGAAATTATAGGTGTAGTTTGGGTCGCCTAAACTGTTTGCTGTAGAATATCATCTGTAAAAAGCGTACACTTACTTGTGAGATAATTCTAATAATGAAGTGGAATATACGAGGTAAGATCAGGAAGGAGTATAAGAACTGCGCCATCTCTATTATCCCGTACAGAGAGCAGTGTGCCAATATCAGGAACGAATAGCATCAAAGTCACCGGATACGCCGCAGGTTCATATTTGATTTTTTCTAATCATTTATTGGTGTCACGAATATGTTTTATAGCATTATTATAACATTCTGTATCTTTTACATATCATAAATTAATTATACACGAATATTTTTGACATGAACATCTTTTTATAAAAAAATCAATGGTGGAAGTCATTACTTTGTGATAATTTATCAAATTGATATAATAGAATAAAAACACTGATACTTTGTTTTTATCACATATATTATAGAAACAAATAGTGACTATAGTTTCGACACTAGCGTGTCATCTTCAAAAGATGCTAATGTATGAAAATATGAATAATCTTGACTAATTACGGTACAATATAAGACACAAGTGGGGTTCAGGTTGATGAAACACATTGCTAGAAAAGTATAATTGAAATTAGAAAATCAGGCTCAGTTAAAATTGTGATGAGAACATTTTCATGCGGAGGTATACTAAGAAGGCACAAGAGGATTATGGAAAATTTTACGTTATCAAGACATCAAACTAGTACACATCTAATTGATAGTTTAAAATTTTATTGTCATTATTTCTAATACTTTTGAAAGTTTCTATTGATTCAAGTGTGTTTAATTTAAAACCTCTGCTCTGGTTATGTGAAATTTTATCTTTGCTAAACGACAAACTATTTCTCCATGTGGAGCTCTCCGATCAAGATAAGCTCTCCTAAAAGCGCGTTGAGTTAAAATTATCGAAGAAAAGTTTTGGAAATACAAACAATTTCTGCACGTTCTTCAGGCGAATAACATCTCATAACAAAATTTTGTATCTTTCTACTTTACTTTTGACAGTTGTCAAAGGAATAACAGAATTAAAAAATATTCCATGACTGGGTATATTTTGATTTAAAGAACATGTAAAATGATACACTAAAACTTGTATGTACGAATTAGTCCAGGCTATGAAACGGAAAAAAAAATTTAAGTTCGAATCAAACATTTTTTTTTGGATTAGCTTCAGGAGGTTCTCAGGATCATTCATACACCTTAAAACCTCTTGGGGACCCCAACCCCACCCACTGGGGGCGAAAATGGCCCGAAATCTCCAAGTCTTGAATTGTATTTTCTACAAAAAAAGGTTTTTCGGCATTTCGAGTGCACCTAGGAGGTTTTTTGGGTCGCTGAACACGAATCCGTAGCCACATTTAATGGCAATGCATCGTAGGGGTGATAAAATCGACGAAATTGGCCAATTTTGCACCCCTATATGTTATTTTGCAACTTACGTGTTTTTGGCATTTCGAATGCACCAAGGGGTTCCTTTGGGTCGCTGAATACGATTCCGAAGCCAGATTTACTCCGAATGATTTTAAAATGCAAAAATAATAAAAATTTAGAAGCGTGTCAAATTAGCCATTTTTGTAAATTTCCCACCCCTACGATGATATTCGAGTAAATCTGGCTCGGAATCGTATTCAGCGACCCAAAAAGTCTCCTTGGTGCATTCGAAATGTCTAAAACACGTAAATTGCAAGATAACATATTAGGGGTGCGAAATAGGCCAATTTCGTCGATTTCATCACCCCTACGATGCATTGCAATTAAATATGGCTACGGATTCGTGATCAGCGACCCAAAAAAACTCCTAGGTGCACTCGAAATGCCAAAATATCTTTTTTTGTAGAAAATGCAATTCAAGACTTGCAGATTTCGGGCCATTTTCACCCCCAATGGGTGGGGTTGGGGTTCCCAAGAGGGTTTAAGGTGTATGAATGATCTTGAGAACCTCCTGAAGCTAATGCAAAAAAAATTTTTGATTCGAACCCACATGTTTTTTTTTATTATAGCTAAAATCCCGGTTCACAGCCTGGACTGAATACTGAGCTTGTTAGAAGCATGACGAACACAATGATGTTTCTCGTTTTCCCAAAATTTTTAAATAATCTGTAACAAATTTGTAATATTCGAATCGATTGCCATGTATTGAGAATAACCTACGCGGTATATTTTAATGAGCCGCCATTTAGTTCTGAAAAAACTTCATAAAAGTAACTAGACTGGTTAGTTTACGAAATCAGTTTCAATCTTATATAAGAGCTAAACCGGCTCACTCGATTATATTAGCATATAAATGTATGAAATTCGATTATTTGAACTTCATTAACGGATTCAGATAAATAAATACAGACAAACATGATTAATGAAGATAACTAGCTCGCACTCTAATCAATATTCTGTTCTGCCTGTAACACCTCTATTGACATTATCGGTAAAGGTAATTATAGGTATCTCCTATCATTTATTAATAGACCCTATATAATACAATGTATGGCTAGCACAACACGTGAAAAAGAAACCGAGGAATTGAATTTATAATGAACAAAGAACTTAGTTGTATTTCAGGAAATATCACTCAACGAGAACAAGAGAAAAAAATTAAAAACGATTACTTAATTCCGAAAGGTACAATAACAAGACTGAGATAATGATCAATACTCACCCGATTCATATTTATATGTCAGGAATTAAAACATATGTATATTTTCTACATAGATTTAAATGAGATTAAAATAGGGGTTCTATTGTTAGCGTCCTTTCTTAAAACTTCGTGTGGTGGGATGTTGGGATGAGAGATAAGAATTCGAATCTTTCTTGAAGGTGTGGAGGTATAAAAAAAGACCTCACTAGGAATAGAGTTCCACAACGTCGCCGATCGATATCAAAATGATAGGTAAAAGTTCGGTAGGTCTCGAGATTGACAATGAAGGGGTGACCAGTTTGAGCTCGAGCAGTCTGCTTGTCTGAAATCACTCGTGGTGGAATAACAGAAGAGATTTCTGATGAGCATCACCGACGGGAATATTTATAACAAAGGAAGAGCTCTTCCACCGTGAGTGTAACATCATCATTCAGACGAATAGTTCTCTTCTAGATAGAATCCAAGAGCTTCAGCATATGTTTGGAGGCCGAACTCCAAACATGTGAACAGTACAGTACAGGTCGAATATGTGCTTTGTAGATTATGTGCAGCTTCTGTGATGTCGGGTAGCTCTTGGCACGGAATAGAAAATCAAGTAATGGGAATCGGTTTTCGCAGTGAACCTCACACGATCATCCCAAGAGAGGGTGCTGTTGGTGGTGATCCCAAGCATTGATATGGAAGACTTCATAGGAATAGTTGTACCTGACATCATCATATTAGGGATTGTGAGATCAGCCTTACAGGAGAGGATGCAAGCTTGAGTTTCAGTTGCATAACACTCTACTGGATTATCAGATCCCCATTTATAAATCTATGCCAGATCTCCAATAATTGCGTCAACTTGTCTCTGTTCGCTTCTCTGACTTCATTGAATGATACAGGAGATCTAGATGAGAAAGCGGTATGAAGTGTACAATCATCTGCAAAACTATGATCGGGACAGATGGCCACTTCCATCAGATCATTTATATGGAGCAGAAACACAGTTGATGCCAAGTCAGATACCTGTGAAATATCAGCGTTGATAGCTATTGTAGTGGACGATACTTCGCCAACCACCACATGGCGCATTCTATCTGGGAGAAAACTCGATAGTAAGTGAATTTCAGGCGGCAAACCTTCTCAAGAAGGATCTGGTGCCAGAGTGTAAGAGGAGTGTAGCTCGACAGTCAGTCAGCAAATGCATCCACTAGCTCATTTTTTCTCATTTCCCGGTGTAGTCCTTGCCCTTTATTGCAATTAGGCTGCATAATGTTTATTTGTAGGTAGAGATGGCGAAAAAGGGGAGCATGGTGTGAAGGGTGACCGTGGATATCAAGGAAATCCTGGATATACAGGACCTACAATTCCGAGCCTTCCTGGACCCCAGTGGCCGAAAGGCTATCCTGGTATTCCGGGAGACAGAGGACTAATGGGAATGGCTGGTAAACTGGGTATACCGGGTATAGAAGGACAGCGCGGATACGATGGCTCCAAGGGAGATCGTGGCAATCCAGGACGGAGTATTCTACCGGGAGAAATGAGAAAAATTGAACCAGATGGTGTCAAAGGGGAACCTGGAGATTTTGGAGTTGAAGGTTTTCCAGGTATTAATGGGCTTGATGGAATCAAGGGAGAGAGGGGATCGAAAGGTGCTCCCGGTTTCGTAGGGGCTTCTGGAAATCCTGGTATGAAAGGACAAGTGGGCGCATCTATACCTGGAGCTCCCGGACGTCACGGAAATCCCGGAGAACAGGTTTGGTAATATCGGACAGGTTGGAAATGATAGTTGGCCAGGCCGAAATAGTTCACCTGAACCGAAAGGAGAACCAGGCTTTCAAGGACGTATAGGTTATCCAGGAGATGAAGGAGATCAAGGATTTCCCGGACATCAGGGTTATGCTGGACGTGAAGGTATGCCAGAGAGAGCAGATGGGAGAGGATTTAGGATTTAACGGATTGAGAGGACCAAATAGACCACCAGGTTTATTAGAACCTACAGGATCAAAAGGATCCAGAGGAGACATAGGTCTCCATGGTTTTGAAGGAATGATGGGACAGCCTGGTTTACCAGGATTCAGAGGGGATCCTGGCTATTTTGTTATAGTGGGAGAAAGAGGAGATTCATCATCTAGTGGAATGAAGAGAGATGAAGGTGAACCCGGTTTGAATGGTCCTCCTGGATATGATGGCCGACCTGGGTTATCGGGTGATAAAGGCTTCAGAGGCGAACAGGGTCAAACCGTATATGGATGAAACGGAAAGAGTTTCCGAACTTATCTAAGAATACCACGCGCGCATATTAAAATGGTTGATCAATTAAAATAAAAGTTAAATTCCAAATCTCGAACGTAATGAAATGCGACTGATATAGAAAGTGTACTCACTCACCCTTGTATGTTGTTATCACAGAGGTAGATCACTACCCCTGGAATTCGTTGGGACGACTCCGTTTATCCGCTCAGCTGAAATGGGAAATAAACTTGTTAAATCGAGTCTCACACTAGTTCAAACAACTATCCGTTTTGCAAATTTTAGCAGCTAATCCCTAGATTGATATTCTCTTTGAATACTTCATATACATTGAGCAATTGAATGTTCCGGTTCAATTTCGATGCACTTCGAATTCTTATTCAAAATAAGTTTAATCAATGCTATAACACTGACTAACCTTTCTAAAACCTTGAATCGGAATGAAGTTTATAGTTCATCATGATAGATAGATAACTTTATTCAGAGGAATTGCAATTACATTTTCTTACACTATGCGAAAAAAAACAATCACCCTTATCCACTAAAAATACTGTTGAAATCATCAGAGTGAACTAAATTAGAAATCAAAGTATTCCGCAGCTGGAGATAAATCTGAATTTAGCAAATTGCATTCTCGCTTATACAATGTTATCCTATATTATTTTGAAAGTGATAAATTTGCTTGAGGAATGGGGTTCACATGTTTTTGAAATATACTCGGCTAACGCTGATTTTTCAACATTATTTTTTTTTTTCGTAAGAGCAAAACGCTCTCCATACCGAGTAAGAATATTCCTTCCAGTTATGCCCACATTCGGTTTCGAACACGACTCACAACCGACTTTGTAAATACCGGATTTGTCGAGCCAAAGGTTTTGCCTAAACAGTTTTCCAGCTTGTTCTTATGTCTATAAACGGGTTGCAGTGCAAATTTCGAAGACAAATTATGGAGTTTACTAATTACCGAAGGATCATCATCATCAACATCAATTGCAGGCTAGGATTCTTAGGCCTCTGAATTTGGTTCATTGTGCGCCCGTAGTCAGTAGATCTTTCTAAGCTAACAAGTTTGTGGCTTGCCAGTGACCTAGAATAACGCTAGTGCTGACTTCCATCAATTTCTCCGGGAGCAGGAAGGATAATATATGAAATTTTATATTTTATTGAACCATTTGAAGGTACTGGCTCTAATTTGGTTGATTGGTTCAGTTATAATTTCCTTCTAAGTTCAGAAATTGATTTTTTGATCAAGAATTTGTCGTTACCTTCACCAACGCTATTTGCTGAGGTTTCTTATTCGTTGTCATAATTTTGCTGATTCAAAGGGAGGTTTATTAATCTATGAACTAGACTACTGGATGTAGCTATTCTATAATTAATTGGTATTACTGAATCCGCAGGAGTATACCTATTTGTTAGAGCAGGTGTTCTATATATGTTGAAATCCAAATGATTATCATCTTTTATATTGTTAATATCATAATAATGTTCATTGATTATTAAACATTGAGCTTTGAGCCAGCAAAATTTCAACAACGAAGTTGAGAAAGTTCAGCAAATAGCGTTGAAAAATTGTTACTACAAATCTTTCGTCATAATTTATATTTCTATACAAAAAAAGAAATTGGAATCCATTAATCGAATTATAGCCACTACCTTCAGAAGTTTCACTTATCATTCATAATCAGTAAATTCTATAATTTTTTTGGAATACAACCCGTTTAAAGGTGTAAGAACAAGCTAAAAGACTGTTTAGGCATTATCTTTCATTTAATTTCTAACTTCGACAGATTCAGGATTTATAAAATTGATTTGTGAGTCGTGTTCAAAATGCTAGAAGGAATATTCTATCTTGGTGTAGAGAACATTTTGCTCATATTCCGATATAATGGTGAAAAATCAGCGTTAGCCGAAAATGAATTAAATACAGATTCCACCGTTTCTCAAGAAAGTTATCACTTCTGAAACACAGTGCGGACAAATATCTAGGGGATTCAGAAGGGATGGAAGTGTATAAGCAAAGAAGAATTTCCGGTTACCTCATCTTATATTACAATGAGGAGCTGCTGAGGTGTAAAGTAGCTTTCACCACAGAATAGAAGCATCTGTTGAGCAGTTTTGGCAATGACCTCACATGAGAGGGTGCTGTTGGTGATAATACCGATATGGAAGATTCCATAGGAATAATTGTACCTGATATCATCATATTCGGGATTGTGGGATCCGCCTTCCCTGACAAAATACAAAGTTGAAATCTAGTTACATTGAACTCACTAGATTGTCTACTTCATTCAAAAATTCTTGCCAGATGTTCATTCGGTACATGGACACTGCCTACGACTTTGCTGGATGATATGGAGGCTCTACATGGAAGAGTAATATGGAGTGTACCATCATCAGCAAAGCTCTAGACGGGAGAGGTCACTTCCAATAGAAAGTTGGTACACGAAGCCAACATCATCAAGTCTTTTCCAACAGTACTTATTATGAACACGACTCTGTTCCATCAAACTGACATCAAAGATGATACCATATCAAAGTTCTGATTTTCCAAACGATCCAAAGAGGATTTCTCTATCTCCAACTTCATCTTTCACCGAAATGAGATGATTAAATTCATTAAATTTCTCAAGTATCCCATTCCTTCTGGAGTAGCATTCATGTGTTGCTTTCATAATTCCGGCATTCAAGATACATTCATTCCAAAGTTCTGATTTCCCAAACGATGCAAAGAGAATTTCTCTATCTCTCACTTCATCTTTCGCCGAAATGGATGAAGTATCTTATTCCTTCAATCTGTAGCATTCATTTAAAACGTAATTAAAAACGGTTTCGTAAACTTCTATTGATTCACGTAAAATACACACAATAAGCTATTAAAAGCAGATAATGCTGACTAATACCAAAGAACGTCGGCGGTCGATGCTATAACTACGGCTGCGGCTTACTCAATTTAGCCATTCATTACTTATATCAAATGAATTTTAAGCACTCCCCCTCAGTGCTGAATATTTCGCTTTGAATACGAGGATATTTCTCAGGAAATAGTTCAAATAATGGAATTGAACAAATCGCGAATGGAACATTTTTCCCGAGAATATTCATTCGAGTAGCAGCTCAGTAAGATCTTTCGGAATTTCATTCTGATTATTATATTTCATCTAATTTAGGAGTTATGCGAATCATTACTGTGGATTACTGCGTTTTACAAATATATTGTATAAGACTACTCAAGATAGGATGACAACAGTACAAGGTCGGCCAAATTTACCTACAAAAGATTCGTTCCACATTTGCATCACACGCATTTTCTAAATACCTCAATGCAACTTTGTGCTAAATACACTTTTTTCCTCAACATTTTCATTTTTAACACTTATTTTGAGCTAATGAGAAATACATTTTGGATTCCATGTTGAATTTCATTCTCATGCTGCAAATTGGTGGTACTAAGATCCAAAATGGGAATGGAATTTAGTATCTACGACATTTAACACTAATCATTTGTGACCCAAGGATGTTTCTTATAAATATAAGATCATACGCGGAAAGAGAGGTTACTAATTGTGATTGCAAAAATGTTTCGTTTGATCAATAACTCAATTTCTAAATAATTGGGAAGCTTACCCACTACCTTCAAATAGTTCAATAAAATTCAAAAGTTTCACTCATCATCCTTCAATAATAATTAATAAATTCTGTAATTTGGAATACAACTCGTTTATCGATGTAAGAATGAGTTTTACTGTAACTGTTTAGGCAACACCTTTGATCAAATTTTCGACTTCGACAAATCCGGGATTCACAAAATAGATTGTGAGTCGTGTTCAAAATGCTATGTGGATCAAACTAGAATGAATATTCTTCAGTTGTTAATGAATTCCATAATTTAATTACTAAATTTGAAACACATTTATAGATGTAACACGCTGAAAACTGTTCAGGCAACACCTCTCGTAAAGTTTCGGACTTCGGACAAATTCGGGATTTTAAAATCGATATATAAAGAAAAATAATGGTGAGAAATCAACGTTAGCCCAACATATCCTAAGTACACCATTTCTCAAGAAAGCTTATCAATATTGAAACATGTTAGAACGGGAAATTAAACAGCTCTACAATTGAATTAATCGATGTATTATGAAAAACAAGTAGAACACAATATAATATACATGAATGGAATTAATACGTCAATCTGTCAAATTAAACATTTTTATATCAGCGTAAGAGAGTGCACACAGATACTATTCACTCTGTGACACACGAAGAATGCGACGGAGAGCGTGACACGATACTTGTACTAACACTTCCCCTCGCGATTGTACGCTGATCATTTTGATCTCAAGACACGTTTGGACGTGGTACGCTCAATAGTCCTAACATTTTCACATATCCTTGAAGTCTAGGTCCAGGGAGTCCTTTTGTAAAAACATCAGCAACCATTCCAGCTGAAGGAACATGATGAAGGCTAAAAACATTTTCTTTCAGGGCGTCCCTTATGAAGTTGTACCTAATATCTAAACTCTTTTCGAGGTCTTCCCCTTGCTCCAGTCCTGATAATTCCAGGTCTTCCTCTCTCCCTTCTAGGAACGGCCTCTTCTTCAATAATTTGGCGATAATCTTCGTTGTCCTCTTCAATTACAACAGGATTCGTTTCAATTTCAACAAACTGTTTTGACCTTAAATCAGTTTCCTCTTCGATGCAATCGTCTGGGAGAAATTCAGTGAATTCTTCTACTTTTGTCTCCAGTCCTTCAAGGAATTTTACGTCTCGTGAAATTTCGACTTTCCTTTCATTATTTATCCACACTCGATATCCCTTACACTCTTCAGAATAACCCAAAAAAATTCCTTCTTTTGTTCTTGCTTCGAATTTTCCTCTGTTGGGTTGTCTGTTGAGACAGAAAACACGACATCCGAATTCCCTGTAATAATTCACGTTAGCTTTTTTCCCGGTCCATAATTCGTATGGAGTTTTTCCGTTGAGACTCTTTGAAGGACAACGATTTCGGATATAGTTCGCTGTATTAATTGCTTCTGCACAAAACATCGACGGAAGTCCGGATTGCATTAATAAACATCGAGCCATGTCCAAAAGAGTTCGATTATTCCTCTCCGCAATCCCGTTTTGCTCAGGGTTATACGGAGTCGTCAGTCGACGAGATATACCTAGCTTCTTTAAGTATTCATCAAATTCATGACTAGTATACTCTTTGCCATTATCAGACTGGAAAAACTTAACTTTCTTGTCTTGTCGTTTCTCAGCCATACTTATAAATTCTTTCGTGAGTTCTATCACATCGCTTTTCGATTTCAGAAAACGAACGATGCACCATTTTGAATGGTCATCGATAAATTCAACGAAGTAACGTGTTTTACTCATTGATTCAACGCGCATAGGTCCGCAAACATCTGAGTGTATTAATTCTAATAGCTCAGTTACTCTATTAGATTGCTTTGGAAAAGTGGTACGCACCATTTTCCCCTGAAGATATACCTCACATTTAATAGTGTTATTTTCAAACTTTATCGGCTTTAAATTTTCAAGTCCACGTACCGACCCTGTATTTATAGCTTCGATTAAGTCTCTAGCGTTCAAATGACCAAAACGCCTATGCCACATTTCAAATGTTCCTGTAGAAATAGACTTCGCCGCGAAAACTGAATCAGTTTTTGAATTCTCTGAAATATTTTCGCACACATAATAAAGTTCACCTATTCTAACAGCTACAAGCCTGACGTTACCATCGATACCTATTACAAACGCATTATCTTTTTCAAATACTACTTTAAACCCAGTTTTGGTAATTTTTCCCACTGACAGTAAGTTCGTACGCAAGTCTGGAACATACAAAGTGTTATTCAAATAAACCTTCGTTGGCTCACCAAAAACATCAGCTGTGAATGCAGTCTTACCCGGAGCGGTAATGTTCGTAGCAGCATTGTTAGCAATAGTCAACTTACCACTTTTAGCGTTTATTTCCGAAAAATCACTAATATCGTTGCACAAATGTGAAGTAGCGCTCCTGTCCAGACACCGCTTCGGTTTCATATTCGTGTAATACGACGACTCCGATTCACATAGACTCAAATCTTCGGCATTTTCCGCTGAATTATTTCGAAAATCTCTATTTTTACAATCGGCAGCCTTGTGGCCTATTTCTCTACACTTATGACAACGGTATTCGAATGGTAAAGACTTATTTTTCGTACCCGAATTCGAATTAACAATGTTAACCTTACTGCCTGGCTTCTTCGGGTATTTACAACGCCATTTTCCGGTATCGTTAGTGTACAATGCATTTAGCGGGTTTCTGTTTATTTCGGCTTTTCTAGCATTACTTTCTCCGATAATTTTTACTCGAAGAACATCAGGTGACGGTAACTCGTCCCGTGATTCTATTGCGCACCTGAAATTTTCAAAACTACTCGGCAGACTGTATAACAACATGATCGCCAACAAATCCGGATTAATTTCTACATCCATTTCGTTCAGTTTGTCAACCGCGTCGAAAAACTTATTGATATGTTCACGTACATCAGCAGTTTCTTCCATTCGCTGCAATGTTAGTTCTTTTAGTAACGTAGCTTTTCTGGCAGGCCCTTTTGATTGGTATATGCTTTCCAGTTTCAACCAAACTTCTCTTGATGAAATGCAACCTTTGATCTGTTTTAATTCAGATGGGCTAATGGCTAATATAATATCAGATTTGGCTTTATTGTCGTTCTTTTCTCATGCTAGCAAAACAGCCGAATTAGCTTCACCAAACAGCTCTGGTTTTTTGCACTCACCATTCACGTACATCCAATAGTCATTTTTTACTAGTATGGCTTCCATCTGCATCTTCCAAGTATCATAATTTTCCTTGTTCAGAGTTTCAATCCTGGCCAAATTCGTTCCACTCATTTTTAAGCTTTATATTTCAAGCATACATCCGACGAATAATGCACTGTTCAGATATTCAAAAAATTCAATTTAAATCACAAGCTTTCACTACACGTTCTGGGCCCATAACCTGTTAGAACGGGAAATTAAACAGCTCTACAATTGAATTAATCGATGTATTATGAAAAACAAGTAGAACACAATATAATATACATGAATGGAATTAATACGTCAATCTGTCAAATTTAACATTTTTATATCAGCGTAAGAGAGCGCACACAGATACTATTCACTCTGTGACACACGAAAAATGCGACGGAGAGCGTGACACAATACTTGTACTAACAAAACAGAGTAATGACAAGCATCTAGGTAAATCCGAAGGAATGAGAATGAACAAGTGGAAAACCAATTTAATGAATTCAGATCAATCCCCAGTTGAAGGTAATCCCTTCTATACCCTATCAATTACTAATAGTATTTAAACTGGCACATTTTGATTCATAATTAAGTTTCACTCTGATAATGGCTACTTAGTATTTCAGCCCGTCTGTATACGCATAGAGTACATAGAGTTGTGAAATACATTATAATTTCGGGGAAATTTTTCAAGGAAATTTTAACCCACTTCTGGTCGTCCGATCAACTAGAAATTTGGCAGGTGTTCATCATTCGGTTGACAATGTATTATGGCATTTATAAGAGGAACAAATAACATGACGGCTTCCAAAATAAAGGACGAGTTTAGTCCGATCATGTCCGATTCTATTTAAAATTATTATGGTGTCTTTGGGGTCAGAGATCATAATTTTTCAGTGAAAATTCAAGATGGTGGCTAAGATGGCGAACAAGTTCATATACATATGATCCGCAAGGAAAATCCGAAAACTAGTTTGCTAACAAAAGTGAAGGAAGTCACGTGATCAATTGATCACAGAACACATTGAAATATTTTTGGGTATTTTTCATTCTACACTTATTGATGTAGCACATTATGTGATGGTTTGATTACCTTTCAGATCAGCAGGAGCAGTCATAAAGATTTTTTCAACTAAGTACTGGTCTGAATTAGAGGAAAACTACAGAGATTGGGCAGCCCTATGCTTGAGAAAAATCTAGAGTTGGATTTGATATGTTATTAATTGTTACACACAAACATTAACGAACGATAAATTATTTTCAATAGCAGGATTCGGGATCTATTCCGCGTCACAGTACAGGTAACATCCGCAGGGCAGGCTTAATGCTTGAACTGAAACTGATTCTTCTGGGTTCTGTAATCGTATTTAATGAGTGAAAATTTCACTCTACATAGTTCACTCTTTCATTCTGGTGGTTGCTGCCTGGAACTTGACCCCGTGTGATCATGTGCGAAGTTGAATGTTCAGGTATGGATTTTCAAATTTTGGGAAGGTAATTTCCAAAATAATCTAAGCCTTGACAAAAAGTGTATCACCTTCTCAACATTCGAAAACCCACTACGTGTTACTCAATTGTGTTTTTGGGAAAGGACAAGAAAAAATCGAAGATTCAAAGTAGAAATATAGTGTCTTCATTTTCTGGAGCAGTTGGATGCTTGCAAACTGTATTTTCCCGATTTTGTCATAGGAGCAAAATGTTTCTCACACAAACAAATACAGGGTGTTCCATCTCAGACGAGCCATCCCGTATATTTCTTATCCCATAGTGAGTGGAAAAATCTCGCGAAACACGTCGAATGATTTTGTTTGGGGGACATCTTTTGACGTATATTTGAGGCTTGAACGAACAACCCCCTGATAGGGGGCGCTTCAACTCCTCAAAATTGAATAGGGGAGAGGGGTTGAGTGATACGTCTTGGAAGCCTCTTTACAACGGTGTATGAAAAACTTAAATATGATGAACCGTTTTCGCCAAAAATTAATTTTGTTGCTCGAATGCGCCACCTTGAATATTTTGGTTATTTGTGCATGTACAAGCTCATTTTTACTAAGCCTTTTTTACAAACTTAAACAATCTTCGAAAAATCACGTTCGTAATAAAATTGAATTGTGTTGTCATGCTTACAATGAAAAAAATTAAATCTGCGTGTTTAAATCAAATGTTCAAATTGTCCTCCATTGACTTCCATACAATAATACAATCTTGACTGAAAACCGTCTTTAACATGATTCAGCATAATTGGAGTTATTTGACGACACTCATTTACAATTCGTTGGCGTAGTTCGTCCAAATTTTCAGGCTGAGTCACAAAAATCTTGGACTTAAGATGTCCCCACAAGAAGAAGTCCTGAGGGTTCAGGTCAGGAGATCGGGCAGGCCACTCCATAGGACCTCTTCTTCCAATCCAACGACCGGGGTATTGCAAATTGAGGTATTGGCGAACTGGTGAGGCGTAGTGAGGAGGAGCTCCGTCTTGTTGGAAATGCAATTGTTGTTCTAGTAGTAGAGGATCGTTTTCTAATTGTTCAGTTATTAACGGATCAATCGCATTTTCCAACATTTCAAGATAAATTTCGCCATTTAAATTACCAGGAATAAACAGAGGTCCTATTAGGTGGTCTCCCTAAATTCCTACCCAAACGTTTAGCTTTTCCCGATGTTCAGTGTAAGCTTGTCGAAATACATGAAGATTTGTATCGCTCCAAATTCCACAGTTATGCCTAAGCACCTTCTAAGAACAAAAAATGAAGGCAACATAAAGAAATGTTTTGCTGTTCTTTTATTTATTAGTTTGAGAGAATGTATTATCGTATGGAAGCCAATGGAGGACAATTTGAACATTTGATTTGAACATGCAGATTTAATTTTTCTCATTGTAAGCATGAAAACACAATTCAATTTTTTTACGAATGTGATTTTTTGAAGATTGTTCAAGTTTGTAAAAAAGGTTTAATAGAAATGAGCTTGTACATTGTACAAATAACCAAAATATTTGAGGTGGCGCATTCGAGTAACAAAGTTAATTTTTGGCGAAAACGGTTCATCAAATTTACGTTTTTCATACACCGTTGTGAAGAGGCTTCCAAGACCTTCCAAATGACGTATCACTCAACCCCTCTGCCCTATTCAATTTTGAGGGGTTGAAGCGCCCCCTATTAGGGGGTTGCTCGTTCAAGCCTCAAATATACGTCAAAAGATGTCCCCCAAACAAGATCATTCGACGTGTTTCGGGAGATTTTTCCACTCACTATGGGATAAGAAATATACGGGGTGGCTCGTCTGAGATGGAACATCCTGTATATTCAAAAGCTTAGGACAGAAAATCTTGTTACTCACTATTGCAGGCTGGTGTGTCAGGCTTAATTAATTTATATAAACAGAAAATGAGAACTGGTCATGCCGTTGATTTGACACTACTCGTGGAGTGACGTAAGATTTTTGCTGCATGTACTGCTGGGTTAAGCGGACACGGGTGATTGTTAAGTTTGTTTAGTCTATGGTCACTTCACAATATATTCCAATCCAGGATCATTGAGAATTACGTGCTCTCGTCAAGACACCCCTTATTGATAAAATTGTGAGTATTTTTTCTCATTTGTTCAACTAATTGTTAGCTCAGACCCAATCTATGGAACGTTAATTATCACCATTTGGTTTTTCTTCTATACTTTGACTACAGGAGAGGAAAACAAGTAATGTCCGAAGAACATCGTGTGAGGAAGCAGTGGAATGTTGGGAGAGGCATTCCAATTTGTTTGAAGGTTTGAGCAAAGAATTTTACTACTGCGCTGTTCGATATATGAATGAAGTCTGGCAAGAAGAAGTTCGGCAGGTCTCGTGTTCGACTATGAGAGGGTGACCAGCTTGAGCACGTCTAGTCCGTCTACCTGGAATCTTTCGTGGTGGGATAACGAACCAGATTTCTGAACACCGACCATGGAAATATCAATTGAACAGGGGAGTGGGGATTGCCCACCTTTCTACGATGTTCTAGAGAGGTCAATGTATTTGTAACTGTGACGTCATAAATCAGACAAATAGCTCTCTCCTGCATAGAATCCAATACCTTCAGCCTATGTTTGTAATCCGAACCCCAAACATGTCGACAGTACTCCAGGACAGATCGAATCTGTGCTTTGAAGATTATAAGGAGCTGCTGAGATGTGAAATAGCTTTTGCCACAGAATAGAATACCAAGTTTTTGTGAACTCGAGCATTGATATGGGAGGCTTCATAGGAAAATTGTGCCTAACATCATCATAGTAGGGATTGTGGTATCCGCCTTTCACAGAAGATGCAAGCTTGAGTTTTGGTTGCATTAACTTGATTAATTGCGTCAACCTGTTTGTCTCTCTCATCTGGCTTCATTAGATGGTTTAGGGGCTCTAATCGAGGAAGCCGTATGTTGTCATCATTTTTGCAAAGCTGTAAACGGGACAGGTGGTTGATCACTTCCAACGGATCGTTGATACGAAGAAGGAACAAAGTTGGTGCAAAGACAGATGGCTGTGGAATATCAGCATTAATAGCCGATGTATCGGGAGTTGCATCTTTAACAACCATAAGGAGTGATCTATCTGAGAGAACTCGATAGTGAGCGACAAAGTTGAGAAGGCAAACCAAATGACGGAAGTTTCCCAAGAAGGCCTGAGTGCCAGACTTGGTCAAATGATTTGGAGATGTATGATGCTACAGCTAAGATTACCCACATTTTTCAATGAATTTCTGCCATACATGTGTTACATAATCAAGTTGATCTCGTGTTGATCTCTGCTGACGAAACCCATATTGTCGATCATTCACAAGTTTGGAGCTCTCTAGGTATTGAATGAGATTGATGTTGATTGCTTTATTCATCACTTTAGAGATCACAGATAATAGTGCAATGGGTCTATGATCGTTGTGAAGGGTTGCCTCTCCTTTTTTCCGAATTGGTTGGACTCTAGCTGTCTTCCAGCTAGTAGGAAACAAATCACCAAGTTTGTGTGAAAGGCTAAGCAACCGACAGTAAACTGGTGTCAGTTCTGGCCCCCATTCCTTGAGAACGACAAGTAGAATTCCGTTTGGCGTGCTCCTTCATTTCCTGCAATACGACAACTTCATGTCTCATAAACCAACAAAGTGTGATTCGATTGATGTTCCTTGTCTCGAAACAATTTTAAGCTGATGTGAAATAAATTCAGTGCCTTGAGAGTCGCGTATCTGAAGAATGGTATTGTCAAAATTGAAATCCTCCCAGGGTAAACTCATTTTGAAGTGATGAGAACTCATGAAGCTACTGTTAGTTCCATCCGATTGGATGTACCATGATTCTGTTATCCCATTTTCTTTTATCACTCATTTTTTCATGATCTCTGGGTGTAGCAGGATCAACATAGTATGAAGGGAACTTTTGGACGGGTATGCACATCAAGAGTGGCTTTGTTTCTTTTTGCCAACTCTCTCAGCAGTACTATTATCCACAGAAAGTTCCAACTCTTGTGAAAAGACAAGTATATTCATCTCCACGGTCCGTACCTGTTGGTTTTTGAGCTTATTGAATACAAATTTTACTTTTCCGTGCCATATTTGGTAATCTGAAGTGATAACTTCGACCACAATATCAATGTTCAACAGTTTTAGTCCCATGACAAGCTTAGAATTGCTCTTAATCTAAGTGACAGCTTTAAAGTAGTGTTGTTTATTTCTCTCACCCAAAGAGCACTGACTTGGAGAGTATTGGTATCACGGAAACATTCCATTCTACTGATTGATATCGAGATGATCATGCTCAATAAAAATCATTACAGACATGAATCCCAGAGAAGGTGTGGAATAATATTGTACATTCCGAGAGTGTTGCTTGACTCTCGGACATAACAAGTAGGTATGTTTGTTCTGATGCTTGTTCCATTGCCTCGAAATTGTACTCAGCAACTCAGCCTGGTCTTCCATCAATTCAACTCTTCGAAGACCAGTTCCGATTATATTTTAAATGCAAAGTTCATATATTTAACAACGTGATATGAGCTGGTCGAACAACTTCCCAAACTTCGGTCTGTTTGGTGTTGTGTGAGACGAGACTGGATGAAATCTATCTCCACCTAAATAGGTTAACGCAGAATGTCCAGAAAATCCTCCATTACTGTTGAAGACCAACTACCCACAATGTTGTCGACGCCCGGACAGGTGGGCCATTGCATTCTTTGCAATCGGGCAGCCCACCATATCCAAATGAATTTTCGTACTGAAGATTTTCGTTTCTTCGTTGCCATAATTCATAATAATCTTCAATTCAGTTAAAAGTAACTATGTCTCTGTAAATATCAGATTGTATTGACTTGATACTGATGATGGCAGTACAATATGTTTCAGAGAAACAAGATAGACGAAATTGCTCTGATATCAGAATAAACGTTCAAGGCGATTAGGAATGAGTATCATCTGACAATTGACTGATATTCGTGAACAAACAAATTTACATACTATATAAAGCAACATGTACTTGGAGATAAAAACATCTTGAAATTCTTTTATAATTTTCATCCAGGTCTAAAATCAATATGTATCTCAAGAACAACAACCCAATTATTCCCTGTGACTTATCTTAAGCCGGGAAAAATTTGTATGCTTCCTGAAAGAAATGCAGTTTTAGGTTTAAAACCCGGGTCTCTTGAGAACTCTGTGTCTGGGGAATCACAATCGCGTCCCCTAAAGTCGGGCCTCACTCATATGTCAATAAACAAAATATTAAAGACAATGAAGGAACAACTATCATACCTCGATTTCTACTTGAAAATGGTGACCTGTTGTTCCTTTATACAATACACAATGCACTAAAAGCCGGCGAACTTATTCACAATAATACACAGACTAAAACCAAAAAGATAATTTTTTGATACCGATGATGACACTAAACGTTGAGTCCCTTTGAGTCGCGTCGATCTCAATCACTTGTTTGCTACAATGGGGAAAAATGCAGAAGAACATAACTCATCACGAATGTTGTGAACTTAGTTTCCGATGCACATTCCGTATTTGTTAGTGACAATACACTTTCTAAAATATCTCCGCAATTCGAATAATTTGTACCTGCGTAAAAGTTTGATAGCTTATCACGTACTCATTATAACGTTAAAGATTCTATATTCCGATGTGTACTATCTGATAATCAATACGTGCTTGTCAGCTTATATGACGCTACTGAAATCGTTAATGACATTGGAGTCGAACGTCAACGATATCATTTGATTTGATATTCGTTCGCGAAATAAAAACAAATAATAGATCTATAACCTGTTCACGATAAGAAAGGAATGACGTCATAGCAGCATGTGTTACAGTGTTGTCAGGTCGACCAGATTTTGGATAAATTTTACTAAAAATAGAAAGGGATTTCCATTTTGCAATACCTATGCTCCCTTTCCTGTTATTACACAACTACAATAAAGTGATAAATATCACTCCAGTGCTATACATTCAAATTTTGTACACGATGAGCGAATTTCGATGTTTGTATAGAGTAACTCAGTAACTAAAGGAGAAACAAAAATGAGAGACACGTTCCAAATTTTTTTCTGAGACAAATTCAGTGGTGTGAACAAAAATTTGCTATCGCCTCTTGATTTCGAGCTATGAATAGAAGGTTGTTTCTAAAATAAGGAGAAAATAAATTTCACATTCTTTCGGCACTTTTATCTGTGTAATACAGTGGCGTCGAGATAATTTCGAAAAAAAGGTGCAATTTCAAGTTATGGCCTAAAGTTGTTTTTTCTTCAAATAGGAATCGTAGTTGGCTACGGTTTATATAAAACGTATCATTTTCTCTTTCTATGATCATATGTCGTGTGCCAAAATGATAATTTACTGTATTACTTTTTGTGTTTCCATATTTATTTCAAGTAGGCGCGTGTTATTTATGACAGTGCTCATCCATTTATTAGTAAATTACATATTAACTATTGTGTTTTTGTCATAATAACAAATGCTCATTTAATTGTGAAAGTGAAGAAGTCTTACGAAAATTACGATATGTTAGAAAGCTTTATTCAAAGTAATAACAAATGTGATATTGCTTCTGGAATACATTTCAATCGCTATCCAAAAAAAAACAGCATGAAGAAACTATTTCCAATAGGTTAAATAATCGTATTAATTTTGGATCCTTCACCAAGCCAAGACCGAAAAATTACAAAGTTGAAGATGCTGAAGAAACTAATGAAACTGTAATTGGAATGGCAGTTGCAAATCCTTCAATTTAAAGTGGTCAGATTGAAACTACATCTGGAATCTCAAGACGTGGAGCTTTCGGAATTATGAAGACACACAAATCAAAGTCTTATACAATCAAGAAACAACGTCACCTGCAACCAACTGATATCCAACGACGATTGGAGTTTCTTATATGGTATAGTCAAAAATGTGCACTAGATCATTGCTCTCTAAAAATGTAGTTTGGAGCCCACATTGGCAGTGCAGAAATTCTCAACAGGCATAATGAGCACTATTGGGCTGACACGAACCCTCACCTGAAGGGGAACCTATAATGTTCAAAGAACATCTTGCGAGCCAGCAGTGGAATGTAGGGAGAGGAAATAGGCATTCGTATTTTCTTGAAGGTTTGGAGATTACAGGCATAGGGAAAGACCTCACTATGTAAAGAGTTTCACACCTTCGCTATTCGTTAAAAAAATTAAGTCTGGTAGGGACAAATCCGGCAGATTTCTTATGAACACCGACCGTGGGAATATCTATAGAAAAAGGAGAGATCTAACACTTTTCTACGATGTTCTAGAGACGTCGATGAACTCGTAACTGTGACATCATCAGTCAAACGAATGGCTCTCTTCTGGATAGAATTCAAGAGCTTCAGCGTATGTTTGGGAGCCAAACGCCAAACATGTGAATGGTACATTGTGCTTTGTAGATTATGGGAATCTGTTGGGATGTAAAGTAGCTCTTGGCACGGAATAGGAAACCAAGTTTTTGTGAAGCGGCTTTTGTAATGGACCTCACGTGATAATCCCATGGTGGTGATCCCGAGCATTGTTATGGAAGACTTCATAGGAATAGTTGTACCTGACATCATCATATTGGGGATTGTGGGATCTGTCTTCCCGGAGAAGACGCAATCATGTTTTAACATAACACATAGATAAAGAAAATCTTAATATCTAAGGGTACTGCAAAATCTTAAATCAGAAAATTATTGAGGATTTTATGGACAATCTACCCTTGAGGCAAGCAATCTGTTCTTCCAACAAGATGGTGCATCCCCTCATAATATCAGGACCGCTTCAGAATTATTGAATATGAATTTTTGAAATGACTGGATGGGAAGTAGCGAACCAGTGATGTGGACACCACAATCACCCGACCTGACGCAAGTGGATATACAGGAGAAGCAGTAACGACATGAATGAACTTAGACAAAATATTATAGACTGTAAACTCTGTTTCGAATCTTCATGTATATAATACAGCTCAGAGTGTAATAAAGAGTTGTTATTTATGTATCAAACATAACGGACATCAAATTGAACATTTACTTCAATTTGTATTCCTATTTTGTAGTAAAATATTATGAAATTAGACATGATATCTGATTTTTTGATCTTGGCTTGTTGAAGGATCCACTATCAATAAGATTTCCTTTTAACCTATTCATCATCATCGTCGTTTGAGGAAAGAGGGCATAGCCCCCGAATGTACTTAGGTCACTTATCCGGGTCCATTGTGCGTCCCGTGGACAGAAGCCTATTATATTCTAGCAGGTTTGTGGCCCGCTAGAAACTCAGAATATTGCAGTGCTGGCTTCCATATGTTCTTCTGAGAGCAGTTTTGATTCTTCGAAGTATCGGTGCCCCGCATTAGCATGGGCATTCCAACAGGATGTGAGAGACAGTTTCTTCCGCCTCTCTGCATTTCCTACGTGTTGGGTCATCTACCATGTACATGAAGATACAGATGAAGCCTACATCAGTAGTGCAGAAATTTTCAAGAGGCATTATGAGCACTATCAGTCTGATATGAACCCTCATGGTATTTTTTCTTCATATTTTGACTACACTGAAGGGAAACCTCTAATGTTCGAAAAACACCGTGTGAGCCAGCAGTGGAATCTAGGAAGAGGAGATAGACATTCGTATTTTTTTGAAGGTTTGGAGGTTATAGGCATAGGGAAAGACCTCATCAGGTAACTGTACTTCCTATTTTTCTAATTTAACGTACACATCGAGAACAGAAATGTTAATACAACACCGATTTCTAAACATTACATTTTAGAAAATAAGAATTCGTAAGAATATTTTCTTTGTTTTTCCGAAAATGATATTTTTCAATTTTTTAATTATCGAATTCGTAAACAGCGACCACAAAAACCCTTATAAGGACTTATCACACGATAATTTCAATGACGTGGACAGATTTTCTTTCCAGGTTTTCCACAGTTTTTCGGAAATTTACCGAGTTTTGGTCTACTTTGAATCGAAATACGCGACTGCCAACATATTTCATGTTTAAAACGATAATCGCGTGAAAAAATAGCAATTTTGTATGAGAAATACAAAATTTTCAGCCCATTGAATGAGTTTTCTGGGAAAATGACCTCGGATTCATGTTCAGCGATGCAGGAAACTAGTTTTGTATGAATTTTATGTTATCTTGATAAAAAGGGTGAAAATAGGCTTAATTCAGCGTTATGGAGGTGAATGAGAGGTCGTGTCCACTTAGCTCTACCCTTACGAATAATTCTAATCGGCCACAGAATATCATGCAAAAAGAATTTGATTTTTTTTAGAAAGTTCCCCAGCTTGTCAACTGGACTAAGTTACCGAGTTACCCTATAAAAATATCAAAGTTTGTCCAATCCCTGTACGTTACCGTCATGATATATTATGGCTTCCATAGTAGAGACAGACAGTCAAACCTGTAGCTATGCGGCAGTAAATTAAAAGCTTCGTGAAAGGAACGTATCTCATATTCTCCAACAAAAACCGCAACTCCCTTGATGTTTTCGCGATATCGTATAAAATGCGATGGCGTTTACAGTATTCTCGAGACACTGGACAAGATTACGACGTGTTTTTATTATATTTCAAAGGAAAAGAGAGCGACTGAGATTCTACGTGCCGTGGATTTTAACATCGAATTAGGTCGGAGTTTACACGTAAGTGCGTATTCAGTGGGATGATCCCACGAATATGTGACCTTTCACTTCTCCTCTATTTAGATCTGGTCTTACAAAGATACATCCACGAAATGCCTGAATTCATCACCCTTCTGGTTAATGTTTCCACACATCTTTTCACTTTGTGTCTGAAAACTTCGTTAGTTTGGAATATACCATCCATATACCTCCAGGTTATAGTACAGGGGTGAACTTCGGTTTACTAGAAATCTGTTGCAGAAGAAAACCGGTACATCGCAATTTTAGACCCTCAACCGAATCTATTGGTACCAGTTTTCTTTTGCGGGAATGCATTGTTGCCAAGTTATGGAATATGGAAAGCATTGGGATAAGATTTATAAATATTTAGGTTAAAGGAGGTGTAATTTTCGTGCCACCGCTGGTTCAAACGCTGTTGTTCGAAAATTATAGCTTTTCCTCTCTTGAAGCCGAAGGAAAAAAAGAATCACTTAATCTACTGTGTGAACTGAGAAAATGCTGGAGCTACTATCACCTAGTGTTCAATAAATAGTATCTTCAACAATAAGAACCTGACAGAATCCGTATGAGAAATGGCTCACTGTCAGACTCTCTGAAACTTCAGTTTCTGGTAGTTCTTGGAAAGCAAAGAATGTCTCCATGGGCGCCAAGTCCTAAATATTCATGGTTTCAAGATATATCTCTCTGAAGTATAGCTTCTCGTGCATTTTGTACTAACATTCAGCTTGTGTAATCTTGTATTTATTCATGTCTGGAAACGGCGCTCTGTCAGACCCTCTGAAACTTCAAATTCTGGTGGTTCTTGGGAAGCAAAGAATGTCTCTATGGGCACCAAGTCCTAAATATTCATGGTTTCAAGATATATCTCTCTGAAGTGTGGTTTCTCGAGCTTTTTGTACTAGCATTCAGCTTGTGTATTCTTGTATCTCTTCATGTCTGGAAGCGGCACTATGTCAGACTCTCTGGAACTTTGAATTTTGGTAATTCTTGGAGAACAAAGAATTTCTTCATGGGCACCAAGTCATAAATATTCATGGTTTCAAGATATATCTCTCTGAAGTGTAGCTTCTCGTGCATTTTGTACTAACATTCAGCTTGTGTAATCTTGTATTTATTCATGTCTGGAAACTGCGCTCTGTCAGACCCTCTGGAACTTCAAATTCTGGTAGTTCTTGGAAAGCAAAGAATGTCTCTATGGGCGCCAAGTCCTAAATATTCTTGGTTTCAAGATATATCTCTCTGGAGTATAGCTTCTCGTGCATTTTGTACTTGCATTCATCTAGTGTAATTCTGTGTTTCTTCATGTCTGGAAACGGCACTCTGTCAGACTCTCTGAAACTTCAGTTCCTGGTAGTTCTTGGAAAGCAAAGAATGTCTCCATGGGCGCCAAGTCCTAAATATTCATGGTTTCAAGATATCTCTCTGAATTGTAGCTTCTCGTGCATTTTGTACTAACATTCAGCTTGTGTGATCTTGTATTTATTCATGTCCGGAAACGGCGCTCTGTCAGACCCTCTGGAACTTCAGATTCTGGTAGTTCTTGGAAAGCAAAGAATGTCTCTATGGGCGCCAAGTCCTAAATATTCATGGTTTCAAGATATATCACTCTGAAGTGTGGTTTCTCGAGCATTTTGTACTAGCATTCAGCTTGTGTATTCTTGTATCTCTTCATGTCTGGAAGCGTTACTCTGTCAGACTCTCTTGGAACTTTGAATTTTGGTAATTCTTGGAGAACAAAGAATGTCTTCATGGGCGCCAAGTCATAAATATTCATGGTTTCAAGATATATCTCTCTGAAGTGTAGCTTCTCGTGCATTTTGTACTAACATTCAGCTTGTGTAATCTTGTATTTATTCATGTCTGGAAACGGCGCTCTGTCAGACCCTCTGAAACTTCAAATTCTGGTGGTTCTTGGAAAGCAAAGAATGTCTCTATGGGCGCCGAATCCTAAATATTCATGGTTTCAAGATATATCTCTCTGAAGTGTGGTTTCTCGAGCATTTTGTACTAGCATTCAGCTTGTGTATTCTTGTATCTCTTCATGTCTGGAAGCGGCACTCTGTCAGACTCTCAGGAACTTTGAATTTTGGTAATTCTTGGAGAACAAAGAATGTCTTCATGGGCGCCAAGTCATAAATATTCATGGTTTCAAGATAGTGTTTCTGAAGTGTAGCTTCTTGTGCATTTTGTACTAACATTCAGCTTGTGTAATCTTGTATTTATTCATGTCTGGAAACGGCGCTCTGTCAGACCCTCTGGAACTTCAAATTCTGGTAGTTCTTGGAAAGCAAAGAATGTCTCTATGGGCGCCAAGCCCTAAATATTCTTGGTTTCAAGATATATCTCTCTGGAGTATAGCTTCTCGTACATTTTGTACTTGCATTCATCTAGTGTAATTCTGTATTTCTTCATGTCTGGAAAGGGCACTCTGTCAGACTCTGTGGAACTTCAAATTCTGGTAGTTCTTGGGGAGCAAAGAATGTCTCCACGGGCGCCAAGTCCTTAGTATTCATGGCTTCGAGATATATTTCTCTGAAGTATAGCTTCTCGTGCATTTTGTACTAGCATTCAGCTAGTGTTATCTTGTATTTGTTCATGTCTGAAAACGACACTCTGTCAGACTCTCTGGAACTTCAAATTCTGGTAGTTCTTGGAAGGCGAAGAATGTCTTCATGAGCGCCAAGTCCTAAATATTCATGGTTTCAACATATATATCTCTGAAGTGTAGCTTCTCGTGCATTTTGTACTGCATTCAGCTAGTGTAATCTTGTATTTATTCATGCCTGGAAACGGCGCTCTGTCAGACTCTCTAGAACTTCAAATTCTGTTAGTTCCTAATGAGTCATTTAAAAGTCTCCATGGGCGTCAAGATCCAAACATTTATAGTTTTCTATACCTCTCTGAATTGAGGCTTGTTATATCTGGAGGAATTATGAAGATATCTTGACATAAAAACATATTTATTCAGAGGAGGCTCTAAAGAAGCTAGGGGGAACCCCCGTGGAGTGCCAAAGACGCCACCTTTCATTAATACATTTTCCTTCATTCAGGACCTAGAACATTTTGGCGACTCTTCAAATAAATGATTCCATGTTAGAATATCTTTATAAAGCTCCCGATGTAACAAGCCGCACTTGTGCAACTTTGACCTTTCCCCTTTCGCAATGCCAAACATGAAACGGTTTTCCGGGAGGTGCTCTTGAATAGAACTCGCCATTGTGGTTCATCTCTACGGATCTACAATTTGATGTCAATGTTGTAATCAGAAGTGTTAAAATAATTTGAAGTGGGTTATAGGAGCCGTCATCATATCTCTTCATACTTATCATTTGCGCCCATATTAAGCAAATGAAATCCAACCAGTTGTGTGACTAATCGTAACTATATGGGCTGCTCTACTCTAATTATCCACGTGTCAATCGTGAAAACAGATATACCCTACTATACAAGTCGTCCAACACCGACTCTCATTAGGACTACATCGATATGTCACACTGCTTCCAGAGGAACTTATAGAAGCCACCGTGAACAGGTTTCTGGCGGGCAACAAAATTGCTGGAAAACAATAGGCTTCTGATCGAGGGGTGCACAATGAGCCCATTCTAGCGGCCTCAGCCCTTTATTGATGATGATGGTGACTAATATAAGACAGTACAATAGTACGCGGTGAGAAAAACAGTTCTAATCTTATTCTAATGATTTAAATGTATTGAACTAAAAGTATTCCGAAGAATTAAATAGTTCTTTCAATAGACTTTGAACATCCAGAATTGTGTGCGTTCAGTGGAGCTTTTCATATTAAGAGAAATGGAATGTTGGATGATGCGTCATTTCACCTTAATTCCTACGCTTCGATTCCGATGTATCTCGATATTTCGCAACATCAGATCAGTATATCATTAGACGGATTGGCAATATCACCATTGTTTACACACGAATGGTTGCAAGATGGAAATAAATGCATATCATAGGGGTAAATCATGGTGTTGCAAAATTCATGGCATCATCCTGTTTAGCATAATTTTTAAAGGTAAGTATTACATCGACTTTATTACGTCAATTTTTGTTTTGTAGTATTCGGAATTTATAATTAATGGTAACCACCGAAGCTGAAAGGTTAAATTATTCTGTTCGATCCGCTGACTACAACAGACCATGCCATTCGTCAGGCCTATCTGAAGTCTGTTTTCTTCCAATGAATAAAACATTTGTTATCTTTACCAGGTTTGTGTTATTGGTGACACTTCTATCTTAATGAGAATAGGAACGTTATAATAATTTTTATCATATTTATTCATTTATTTACATCATCTAACAGTTACAACCAATTACAGCATGAGAGTTCAACTTCTATTATTTTAATATAACACAATAATACGAGGACAAGCTGAAAAGTCCCTGAAAAATAAAACAGAATGATGGCGCCACAATCGAAATTCCCATGTGACATTTATGATGTACCATCTTGAACTAGAACGCGATAAAATTTTCAGACTGATATCATTCAGTTCTGTTTTGACACTCATCGAAAGCAAGCAACCCTGAGGATTCTTGTGAACATGAAAAAAAGTGAATTCCTCGTCTTGATTATACATAATTGCTTGGGTGGAAAAACAAACGCAAACAAAATCATTGCTTGCTTAACATTATGGGGACTCTTCAACATCAATTTGAACGATTCACTAGTGATTCACTGACTTTCGTTGAGGTAGTATGATCAAAAAGGACGCCGAACGTTCTGGTCGTCCAATTGAGGTTACAACATCAGAAATTGTCGATAAAATTCATGATATGATATTGGACGATCATCGAGTTAAGGTGCACGAGATAGCTGAGGCTATGGGCATCTCAACCAAATGGATACCGAACATTTTACATTAGTTTTCGAATATGAGAAAGCTATTTGCCAGATGGGTGCCGCTCTCTGGTGACAACCAACACGACCGTGTAACAACTTCAAAGGATTGTTTGTCGATGGTCAAGCGTGATACTCCTTTTTGCGCCGTTCCGTAACTGTGGATGGAACATGGATCCATCATAACATACCAGAGACCAAAGAACTGTCAAAATATTGGACCTCTCCAGTGGTTTCATCGGCCAACAAAGTCATGGCGACAGTTTTTCGAGATGCTCACGATATCGTCAATATTTATCACTTTGAAAAGGGCAAAACTATCTCCGGCGTTTACTATCCAGAGCTGTTGGATCGATTCGACGCAAAAACAACCGTATTTAGCGAAGAAAAAAGTGCTCTTTCACCAGGACAACGCACCGGCGCACTTGTCCGCAGTCGCAATGGCAAAATTGTATGAATTGTGCTACGAATTGATTCATTTTCCACCATATTCTCCAGATTTGGTCCCCCGAGTTATTTATCTATTCTCAAACTTGAAGAAATGGCTCGGCGGAAACAAATTTGACTCCAACGATGAGGTCATCGCTGAAACAAACGCCTATTTTGAAGGATTTCCGAAATCGTATTATTTGGAAGGATTCGACAAATTATAGAAATTTTCGGACGAAGTGTAACGGACCACAAGAAGATTATGTTCAGAAATAAAATAAGTTTTGAACAAATAAATCATTTGTTTCTCAATTTTTCAGGTACTTTTCACCTTGCCCTCGTATCTAGAATAAATGATGAATACACATAAAGACATTGAATAAAATAAGCGAAGAAAGAGCAGAAAAATATAAAAGGAGAGAAAAAATGCAATATTCACCTTCAAATGCATTATTGTAATGTTAACACATATTTAGCAGCGGAGAGAATTTTGAAATACCAGGGTCCGGTATATCAAGATAAGAGTTATCATGATGTGATTTGCATCTGGTGAAAAAAGAAATTAACATCCCAAGAATCGCATTTCAATCCAGCATGCTATTAACAATTTCACCTGAAAAACCTGTTCAGCTTTGTTGAGGCCTAGTATCAAGACTGACAAATGATGAATCTCGAGAGCAATCCATTTTTTTCTCTCTATGCTATGACTACAAGAGAGGAAAACCTATAATGTTTGCAGAACATCATGTGAGCCAGCGGTGGAGTTTTAGGAGAGCAGATAGGCATCAGAATCCTTCTTGAAGGTTTGGAGGTTATAGGCATGAGGAAAGATCTCACTAGGCATAGAATTGAGAGCTTGAGAATGAAGGGATGAATAGTATGAGCTTGACTAGTCCAGCTGTCTGGAATTTCTCGTGGTGGAATATCAGAAGAGATTTCGAATGAACACCGATCATGGAAATATCTATAGAAAAGCGAGAGATCGCTTACCTTTCTACCATATCCTAGAGAGATCAATGAATTCGTGAGTGTGACATCATCAGTCAGACCAAGCTCTCTTCTAGATAGAATTTGGGAGCCAAACATGTGAACAATAAAGTAAAGTACATTTTCATTTTTAGTCAAGTAACTCATGACACTGAATAGAAAACCAAGTTTTCGTGAAGCGGTATTCGCCATGGACCTAACATGGTCATCCTATGAGAAGGTGTTGTGGATGGAGATCCCGAGCATGCATATGGAAGAATTCATAATAATTCAAGGAATAGTTGTACCTGACATCATAACATTAGGGATTGTGTGATCTGCTTTCCTGGAGAAGATGCAGTTTTGGTTGCATAAAACTCTACTAGATTAACAGATCCCATTTCAAAATCGTAGCCAGATTAAATTAATCGCATCAACATGTCTCTGGCTTCAATGAATGGCATAGGTGCTCTGGATAAGAAAGCGGTATGAAGTGTACTATCATCGAAGCTGTGCACGAGACAGGTGGTCACTTTCAACTTATCGTTAATATGGGGCTCAAACGAAGTTGGTGCCAAGACGGATGCCTGGATACCTGTGGAATATTAGAGTTAATAGCCATTGTATCCGAAGATACTTCGTCAAAGACCACATGGCGTTATCAATCTGAGATCAAATGTTAGAAGAACACCTACGTCATACACTTCATTAATCTTCTCTGCACATTTTCAAATTTATTAATATGAACATGGTAAATGGGATTCCAAATTATAGATGCATACTCAAGCCTGGATCCGACAAAAGAGAAATATAATCACTTATTGTTGTTTGACTATTCACTCAAATCGTATGAGCAGTGTGCATGTGGGTAAAGTTCAAGTGGTAGGCAATGCTAGCGCTTGGAATGACGAGGAGAATGGAAGCGAAGTTTATTTATTTTTCATCAAAATTAAGCTGATTTTGAGTATTGTGAAATGCTGCAGGTAACAATTTTAAGTGAGATTGTTGTTCATCAATAAGTACGCATTACACCCTTATCCACAAAAATACTATTGAAGTAGTGAGGAACTTTCAGCTAGTAGCCATCATCAGTTTTGTTTGTTTACTCTAATGATGGTTACTCCGTAGCTGAAGAGTCCTCAATACTTTGATACTATTGTTAGTAAATTATTTCGTACTTATTAGTGTTAGAGTGTATCCACGTATCCACAGTTGTGAACTGTTTCAGGGTATGAGTTTCTTGCTCATTCCATTTTGAGAAATAATGATTTGAGTCAAGCTGAAACAATGATGAGATCTTCCTAGTCGAGAACGATCAGAAACGTCACAAACTCATCGTTCCAGACAGCTGTTTCACTCTTCTCTTAGGCACATCAGTGTAACCAGCAACTTTGCAACAATACTGAACGATCTCTGATGAAGATAGTCATAACTTGCCGACAAAATCGTAAAAAGAACAAAAATATTCCATGTCATCTATGAATAGATGTGCCACTAAGAAATGAATAACGTATCACACGGAAGATTTCTCGAACTTGCGGGGAAGGTGAGACTTCTTGAGTGCACCAGATGACGACACCAATCCAAATCAATTTTCATCTATAATCTTCTTACATCGATTTGGCTTTTTGGCTTGGTACTACTGTATTAACACAGGAACTGGAAATGATAATCCACTACTCTTTAATGGTAGAAACAATAACGGCTAAGGTCACCAGGGGAGTATTGTACTTATCATCCTGGAACCTGCTACCAGGAAGCGTGATGATTAAACTAGAGAGGAATGGTTTCCATACAATCACAGTCTAAGGTAACAAGGAGACATATCAGTACAATTACGGATTGTAAGTCAACGGTGGAATGTTGGGAGAGGAGATACACGTTGGAATTTTTTTGAAAATTTTAAGGTTATGGTCATGAGGAAAGACCTAGCTGGGAGAATACTTCTAGAACACCGGCATTCAATAGAAAATTTAAGACTGGTAGAAATTTGGTAGATCTTGAGCTGGAATCTCTCGCGGTGGAATATCAGCAGCGGTAACGGAAATATCTATAGAGAAGATGGAGCTCACCCACCTCTGTCCGATGTTCTAGAGATGACAACGATTTTGTTAGTGTGTCATCAATCAGACAAATAGCTCTATTTCATCTTATTAACGGCATTTAGCTCCCTTGCATGCCAGTTTATTTCGCTCGCATGTTGTATGTAAGAAATTGGAGATAGACCCATACATAGAGATCATATATTAGATAGAGGAGTAAAGCCTGTGTTTAAGGTATATAAGCGGTGCGTGACATGTTCAAATTTCTTAGCGGTACCTCCCCTCACACTCTCCTCCAACCGCTTACATTGATGACGGCGTGCACTTATATAGAAGCGAGAAGAGTGGGGACCGCTAATAGAGAAAATTTCATTCGAACCCTGCGTGGCTTTACTCCTCTATTTAATATATGATCTCTATGGACCCATATTGAATATTTATCTCGATCATGGTATTTTTTCTACGTCCAATATTTGTATTCGATTAGGTGATGAAAAACACAATACATCGTTAAGCTAGTTGCAAATCTCGCCTACGCGTTGTTGGCAGTAATAAATATATCTAAGTGATACTAAGCCATAACCTTCTGATAACATTTAAAGTGAACTTATTAATGCTAAGTAATTCGTATGGGAATTGTTGGCAATTATTCGAAAAATTAGCTGACTAGGTGTAGCTGGAATTGCCGCGAAGGACGTTCTCAACACTCCTAAGTACTCTAAGTACCGTTATCGTTATCCAAGCTCCTATGTCTACCAGACTCGCCGCCGGCCACTCTGGGTCAAATTATAAATTCATAATTAAGAACGCGTTACATATTACTTTCGCAATTTTTCTAGCAGGGTTGTTTTGAATAGTTGGAATAGAAAGTCTTATATATTCATATTATGATCGATTTAATCAATTTATTGTAACATAAAAATCAAATGGTGTCAATATTGAAATAGAACCAAGTATACGGAGACATATTTTTGCGATATTTTTTCGATTATCAATTCATAGGTCATGAAAATTATTGGTAATCATGTCATAATTTACATCCATTCAGTCCTTCTATATTGCATTTAGACCAATTACATAGAATGCAATAAAATATATTTTTACCCATGAGAGTATGGTATTGGTGATAGAAAGTATTTTCCACCTGAACTGCATCTAGCATGGGATAATCATCAGATCAGGATATATATTCTAAGGAGTACTAAGTACCTTTCAGTTCACAAGTAGCCATCATCAGAGTGAACTAAATAGTCCAAGAAATAAAGGTTTTGAAGCGGAAAATTTGAGATCCAAGTCTGCAATAGCTACATAGGGGAAAATGTCTCAGATTGTTAATAAACAATAAATATGGGCCAAAAAATGATTTGTTATAACAATATATAAAAAAAAATTAAGAAAGCTATTTTCCATCAATTTTTAGCGGGGTAAAGTAGAAAATTGCAGTTATTTGATCAATAAACAATGTAAATTTAAGTTTTATAACAATTTGTTAGTTATCCATTTGCTTGATGTTTGATGTTATTTTTTTGATTAAATGTAAATTTAATTAATTAATCAATAATTACTCAGTTACCGAACTAACAAAAAAATTCAACGTTTCATGTTATTGATAAAAAATAGTTTCCCAGCAATTTATTCAAAAATTAACATCAAATTCGTTTTCAACAACCTTAAATTATACGAAATTGACTCCAATCTTGATTATTTTGATACTTTGAATTTTTGTTAATTCGGTAAACTATGTAATTATTTATGGAACAATTAAATTAACCTTTAATCCGAAAAATAACATTAAATTCGTGTTTAGCGACCCGAAATTTCCCGAAAATGACTCTAATCTTGATTATTTTGAGACATTGAATTTTTTGTTAATTCAGTAACTGAGTAATTATCAATTAATCAATTAAATTAACATTTAATAAGAAAAATAACATCAAATTCGTATTCAGCGACCTCAAATTACCTGACTCTAGTCTTGATTATTTTTAAAATTTCCATTTTTTTGAGTTAATTTGTTTATTAACAAATTGGTTATTAACTAATTAGATTAACAGCCAATCGAAAAGATAACATCGAATTCGTTTTCAGCAACCTCAAATTACCTGGAAACGAATCTACTCTTGATTATCTTGAAAATTTTCATTTTGTTGTTTATTAACAGATAGATAACTAACAAATTGTTATAAACCTTAAATTTACATTGTTTATTGATAAAATAATTGCAATTTTTAACTTTACACTCTAAAAATTGGGAAATAGCGTTTTTATTTTTTTTTATATATTGTTATCACACATCTTTTTTGGGTAATATTTATTGTTTATTAACAATCTGAGGAATTCGCCTCTATGTAGCTATTGCTAACTTTGATCTACAGGCCAAAACGAATCGAATGAGCCCTCCTACATCAAAATCGGTCTTTTACCTCGAATTTTCCGCATTTGGGTCAATTTTGGCCTTTATTTCCTGGATTAAAATAAGAAAACAGGATGTACCTGCTTAAATAGTAGTTATGGTTAATGAAGCGAACATAGGGTTACCCTCAGCTACAGATGAATCTAAATTCAGGAGAATGCCTTTTCGTTATTTCCTACAAAGCATTGCTTGGAAAACCTTATGGTGACTGTTCACCATCGATTAGAACGATTCACAAGTGGTTCACTGATTTTCGTTCTGATAGTATGATCACAAAGGACGCTGAACGTTCTGGTCCTCTAATTGAGGTTGCAACGCCAGAAAACGTCTATAAAATCCATGGTATGATATTGGACGCTCGGCGAGTTAAAGTGCACGAGATTACTGAGGCCATGGGCATCTCAACCTAATGAGTATTGAATTTTTTGCATGAATTTTTGAATAGGAGAAAGCTACCAAATGCCGCATTGGTTCTCTGTTGACAATAGGCGCGACCGTGTGACAATTTGGAAGGAGTGTTTGGCGATGCTTAAACTGATAAGGAGGACTTTTTGTGCAGTTTCGTAACCATGGACGAAACATGAATCCATCACAACACACCAGAGACCTAAGAACAGTAAAAACAGTGGAAGTGTCCTAGTAAATCGAAGTCGAAGATGGCCCCCGCGATTATTATCTATTTCCAAACTTGAAGAAATGGCTCAGCAGAAAGAGATTTGGCGCCAACGATCGCTGATACAAACGCCTATTTTGAAGGATTGCCGAAATCGTATTATTTGGAAGGAATCGGAAAATTAGAAAAACATTGGACAAAGTGTATCAGTCTGAAAGGAGATTATATTGAGAAATAAAATAAGTTTTGAACAAATAAATCATTTCTTGTTTCATTTTTCAGTGACTTCTCACCTCGTCCTCGTATATCAGCAATAGTTGAAAATACTAATTTGAAATTTGGTAGGCCTCCTCAAAAACTAGAAAAGGTGCTAGAAAGAATATTAATTTCCTCATACAATACCCAGCTTCATGTTTTGAAGATTAGGATCATGACATGTCCACTTTCTTTGATTGCTCAATATGAAGGTAGATCAATAATTGAAACAGGATCAACTATAGATTCATTCTGAAATGACATTTATCTCTATAATGGCATTTCCAATATTAAAAATGCGAAAACTGGTATGTATGCAAATGTCAATGCAAATACATATGCAAGATATTATGTATTTACTAGCAAGGTGAACGATTCGAAAAAACGTTTCCGAAACGTTATGTGAGGAATTCTGTAAATAAAAAAGTATATTATTAAATCCTATTTATCATATTTCAAATAACATAATATCTATGCCAAAATGATATCAAAAACTTGTGAACATGCAACTTATAACTTGTTCTCATTGATTAAAACTGTGAGAATTGTAGTTCTCATTCATTGCCATTCTATTGGCAAATTTTTGTATTCTTCGAGGAGGTCACCTTGAAGTCAAGTATGAGAAAGATTATTCTCAACTATCATTATATGCATAGACTAATAGTCGAGGAAATGAAGCAGAAAAGGTCGAAAAAAAATCGGATGAACCAATTTTGGTAATTTTGTAAAAATGTTAAGATTCATTATTTTTCTAATGTGCATTTTACCATTTCTAAAGAGGAAAATGCATTTTTTTGAATGCATTTTTGAGAGATAATATCAAAAATGTTGAAAAAATGTCTGAAAATTGCCAAAATAGGCCACAATTTCTTCCTCCGAGTTTTAAGATATGGTTATTGTTTTTTTTTATTTAAACTTATCTTTTTTTGCATAACTAGTAATAAAAAACATTTTTACTACTTCCTTTTACGGTTTTTATCGAAATTCGAACAAAAAAATCCAGTGAAAAGTAGAATAAAAATGCCAACTTTCCACGCAAACGGAATATTTTTAGAATCTTTTTTATATTTTTGAAGAAATATTTCGTAAACAGAAAAAAATCACAAAATGGGCCTTATCTCGGGCCCATAACCTTCAAACTACTTCTACCTGGCTCGTTCGACGCGTATTCGAATTCATGATTTCGATTTGTATTTTTTCGATTAGAGGCTTCATTACAAAATTAATTCGAATAAATGAAAAAACTTGGAAAATTTCGTTTTTTTCTACAAAATGGCCATGCGTCATAGCGGCATTTTCTGTTAAACGAAAAGTGCTTTTTATTCATTAATCTGCAAAAAAAAGGATTTGATCACATTACAGCCATATCAAATTTTGCTGGATTTTCAGGAGATTCGGTCGACCGTGCAACTGGACTATATGTAACATCTAATAGCTAGACTGTAGCGGTCGTATTGAAACATGATTTTAGCGAACAGAATTATTGTTTATTTCTCGACAGTTTTTATGAACTCACTTCCATTTCCCACTCTCCTGCTAGTAGCACTCTTATGTCCAAAATTATATTTAGTTAATATTGTGAACGAAGTTATTCTATCCATCAACCTATCTTCGGAGCTATAGCAACAAGATGAGATGTTTAGTCAAATTGCAGTCAAACAATTTGTGGCACGTCGTTTTGGAAACATATGGTTGACTGTTCAAAGCGCTGCACTGTTTGTTACATGATGGATACGATAATGACCATATACAAATAGTTAGCATTTGTCTTTCCAGTCGTTACCATTCCTCGAAACAAATAGATTAAACTCACTATAATCTCAGATTTCGCTGTCATGCTGTTATGAGATCGATCCAGTACATATATTTCAAGTCATAAATCACCTGCATAGTTCACACGTTTTAATCGGAGATATCCTGCTTCATGACGAATCGTTATGACCATTATCATCATTATCGTCCTGGGTGAGAGAGGGCATCAATTAACGTGTTTGAATTAAATGAATTAACATTTTGTAGAATATGTTTTTTTCAACTATTGCTTCCGATTTGCTGCATAACATTTCTCTCGCTAAAAAAGAAAGTGGTTGTGCAAAATGCCAGTTGATCTGATCATATAATCCTTGTCCTAAATTGCATTCTCGGTGCATGCTTTTTAATTCTCGTAAACCAGATCAACAATTTCAAGATCGCTTGTATTAGAGGCTTGGTCTTATTGTTTGAATTTCTATTCTATGCGTCGGAACAAACTTTTTCTAATCTTTAGCAGACTATGGTAATTATATTTACGAGACGATCGTACATTCGTTAAACTATACAGGGATCGATCCATTAGTAACCTGTTACTCAAGTGCAATGAGTTCAAGCCTTTTTTATGACTGACTGTCAGTCATCGTTCAATAATTATTATCGGTATTCAGGATGTCCCGAGAATGAAAAACAGTTAATTAGACAGATGGAAGATCGTTAAACTATACAGGGATCGATTCGTTAGTAACCTGTTACTCAAGTGCCAATGAGTTCAAGCCTTTCTTATGACTGACTGTGAGTCATCGTTCAATAATTATCATCGATATTCAGGATACTCCGAGAATGAAAAACAGTTAATTAGACAGATGGAAGATCATTAAACTATACAGGGATCGATCCGTTAGTAACTTGTTACTCAAGTGCAAGGAGTTCGAGCCGTTTTTATGACTCACTGTGAGTCATCTTTCAATAATTAGGGTTCAGGGTGATTTGAAAAGGAAATATAGTTGATCAGAAGGATGGACGATCGTTTACCTATACAGGGATCAATCCATTTGTATCCTGTTATTCAAGTGCAATGAGTTCAAGCCTTTCAATAATTATCAGTATTCAGGATGTCCGGAAAAGAAAATGCGGGTAATTTGAGGGATGGGAGATTGTTGAAAAATACAGGGATCAATCCATTAGTAACCTGGTACTCAGTTGCAATGAGATCAAGCCTCTTTTTCACTGAATGTGAGTCATATTCTAATAATTTTTGGTATTCAGGATGTGCCGAAAATACGTAAATTAGAGGGATGGGAGATCGTTGAACTATACAGAGATCGATCCATCAGTAACCTGTTACTCAAGTGAAATGAGTTCAGTCTTTTTCCATGAATGAGTGAGTCATCTTTCAATAATTATCGGTATCCAGGATGTCCTAAAAAGAAATACGTAAATGAGAGGGATAGAGGATCGTTAAGCTATACAGGGATCGATCCATTAGTAACCTGTTACTCATCTTTCAATAATAACTGGTATCCAGGATGTCTCAAAGCTGAATACGTTGATCAGAGGGATGGAAGATCGTTAAACTATACAGGGATCCATTCGTTCGTAACCTGTTACTCAAGTGCAATGGGTTCAAGCCTTTTTGTGACTGACTGTGAGTCATCTTTCAATAATTATCGTTATTCAGGATGTCCCGAGAAGAAAATATTAGAATTAGAAGGATGAAAGATCATGAAACTATACAGGGATCGATCCATTAGTAACCTGTTACTCAAGTGCAATGAGTTCAAGCGTTTTCCATGAGTGACTGTGAGTCATCTTTCAATAATTACCGGTATCCAGGATGTTCCCAAAAGAGAATATATGAATTAGAGGGACGGAAGATCGTTTAACTATGCAGGGGTCGATTCGTTAGTAACCTGTTACTCAAGTGCAATGAGATCAAGCCTTTTCATGACTGTGAGTCATCTTTCTATAACTGTCGGTATTCAGGGTGTCCCGGAAAGAAAATACGGTAAATCAGAAGGGTGGAAGATCGTTTTGAAATATATCCCATAAGCTTGTATAGGTACAATTTTTCTCTAACGGTGGAATTTTATATTGAGCATCTCATTAATAAAGGTGAACAATTTTGTAGATGAAGTGTTGTAGCGACTTCAACTAAGAGCACCTTCCAAGTGAAAAATCAAGTGGTGAACTACAGACATGAGTCATTTACTCAAAATACAGGGTACAATATATATTACCGTATCGGTTAATTTGTGTTTGATGTTATATAGCTACCCCAAAAAATATAAATGTCCATGCTTTCGTTTGTTCGTACATTATTATCACCAACTACCTTCAGTTTGAAGGGTCACGTTAAATCTAGATACGCCACTGCTTCCTGTGAAAACAAGAACCGTTCCGGTTATAAAACTTCATGCAAAGCATTTCATATAGTATTTGTTAGATACGAAAAATTTATTGACAACAAAAGAAATGAGTGTGAAGAATGTGAGCCTATACTAATTACTTGTTTGTATTTAATGAGATTGTAGACTTAAATATGATAACTATTAGAAATAGTGTATATTTTGTAATATCTGCTTGAATAAATTACGGTGTTTGGGAAACTATAGAATTTATAGCATTAAAATTGTGAAAATAAAACTTCTAATATTAATTTTCATCATATCATGACTGATTTCATTCAATTTTTATAAGATTATACAAAAAATGTATAACATTTATTGATGGATCTATTATAAATACTATAAAATATTGGACTTATTGATTTGAATTTCGATGATAGTATTTTGTAGGGAGAAAACTGTGATTTTACATTTACTCGAAAACATTGCAAATGATGCATTTTCTGGAAGTAAAACATACCTATCAAAACCAATACACGATGTTTCTTTTATGAAGTTCGGAATAATAATATTTTACATCCCTTTGAACGATTAAAGGCGGTCGTTTCATATTTAATGTGCACTCGGATGAACATTATATAGTTATCAAAATGAGAACTTCAACAGTAATATCAAACATAAATCGGAGAATCAGAATCATCGTGTGAAAGACTCAAATAATTTGAGTCTACATCATCTCCAAGTCAATTAATTCCCAGCGAGATTCCGTGGAATGAAGTATAAACACAATACACTGTTATGTCTTATTTCTTGGAGAAAGTTGATTATGCGTTCATAGATAGATAGATAGATAGATAGATAGATAAAGTTTATTGTGTTAATACTACAAATTTAGTTTACACTCGTCAAATACAACAGTTTAAAATTAATGTAAATACATGGATTACAAGAGACAAAATGGCAAGTGTTAAAATTAAGCGAAGACGTAAATTTAAAATAAATCACAGTTATTTGATGGAAAGTACCGTTTGATATTGGTTACATTTCAATTGTTTTCAAATCTAAGAACTCATATATGGAATAAAATGCATTTGTTGTGAGAAATTTTTTGATGGTGATCTTAAATTTACTTAACTCTAGATTTCGAACATGGTTAGGACATTTGTTAAACATTTTAAATGACAAAAAATTAGGGCCCGTTTGTGATCAACTCAACCTTAAGCGGTTTGACGAATGTCTAATTTATTTCGCGTGTTATGATCATGAGAGTTACAATTTCAAGATACTTGGTCGGATTGATGAAGCTTATATGCATGTAAAAGGCATTCCAGTATAAGTAGGCTTGGAAAAGTTAAAATTTTTAGATTTTTGAAAGTGCTTCTGCAACATTCTCTGTAGCCTTTATTTCCCAGGATTCTAATAGCTTGCCTTTGTAACCTAAAAATCCTCCCCACTTCAGAGCTATGTCCCCACAATATTATACCGTATCTAACATGGGATTCAAAAGTTGCAAAGTAAGTGGTACGCAGTACATTGGTGGATAGTGAATTGGAAAGATTCCTTAAGACAAATAGTTTTTTTTTTAATATACCTGCAATATGATCTATATGAACTGACCATTTTAGGCTTACGTCAACAAAGATGCCCAAAAATTTGGCGTGTGCACCTTTGTCAATCTGTACTGTGGTGTGTTTCAGAGTAAACATAAGTTTTATAGTCTTTCCTTGATTAATGGCTAGTTGATTTGCCGAGAACCACTCACAGGCCCTCGACTCCACCCTCTCACCCAGAGCCGTCACATTATCCTCGTTAGCATCGAAACTGACATGGTATTGTCGTCCGCAAAAAGTTCAACAACTGCATCTGGCAAGTAGTCGGGGAGATCGTTGATAAATATGAGAAACAACAAGGGCCCAATTATAGAGCCCTGCGGCACCCCACTTCCACTAAGTATAGTTATACGAATAACATCTGCATAGCATTCGCAAGAAGACACAAAACTTTTGTTAATATACGCTCGCCTCCCTTTTCTATCCCATGTCAAAACGTTACACTTTACCGTCGGCCTATAATCTAATCAGTGTCCGCATTATTAAAAAAAGCTATGATCAATTGATCACGTGACTCTCTAATTTTGGTTATTTTGAATTAGGTTGAATACTTTCAATTATTCAAGCCATTTCATAATGATCTTGAAGTAGTTTTAATTTTTAAAGCGTTCTTAACATGTTTCATTATCTGAGAATTTGGTTCTTCCGATTCTGAAAATTATAATGATTATGTAAATGGACTAAAACGTATCAGAGAAGGAAAAATACGAAAATGTATGTCGTGGCATTTTTTGGAAATATCTAGCAATCGTAACAAACAGCTATGGTATAATCTCTATTCTGACTACATGGTATATTAAATATCTGATTGATTTCAGAGGAGGTTGCAATGGTGCATTCCTCATTTACTTAAACTGCCTTCAACTCTAAAATATCATACTAGGTAGTGAATACATGATACTTGTCGTTGCTTATTCTCTACTTCGATGCTCCGGTATTGATCATATATAGCGGAGCATCAAATCGCATTGTGTCCATCAATGATATACTATCCCTCGGAGGTTTATGTTTACAAAAATGTGGGACTGTGACGAAACATAAGTGGTGTAATAGGTGAACACGCTGGAATAGACATCCAGAACTGCATACTCTACAAGCGCAACCTTTCCATGGCTTGAATTGACTACTGGAAGGCATTCGGTTCAACATCACATGAGCTATTATTATACTTGCTCCAATGCCTTGCGGTACCAACTCCACTAGTGAGATGCATGAAAAAATCTATTGCCACTCTGGAAGACTCGTTTTGCCATCACATCAGGCAGGCGACGAGTGTTAACAGAATTGGTAGCATTAACAGGGGTGTTTTCCAAGGAAACTCTCACACTGCTTCCTCTCCATTACGTTAAGACAGACTCATCGATGTTACTCTTTACCTCCGAACTACCGAAGGCATCAGATTACCCATTTGATTTACATGGATGATCTGAAATTCTATGCCACTGAAGAGGAAAACCTCCATCAAGCTCCCAACATGGCTCAAAAATCTACACGAGCCATAAGCATGGATTTGAGATTGGACAAGTTGGAAGTGTTCCATTTGAGAAGAGGACGATTTTCGAAAGTGCACGAGGATATGCAGCTTGCTGATGGAAGCATCTCCAAACATCTTGATGCTGGAGAGACCTGTTGATACCAGGAAAGTGAACAGCGTCCTAATTATTAAGCTTCCCAGGTAAAGGTAGCTCTCAGTGGTAAGAACAGAAACCTTGTTCGAACGATTTGGTCTTCAGAACTTTCGAGTGAGAACAAGGCGTCTGCAACAAATATGTTTGCCGTTCCACTCTTTTGGAGCGGGGAAATAGACGGTCACCCGGAAAATAATGCATATCTGTCACAGTTTGCATCCTAGGTCCCGCATTTATCTCCTATCTGCATCGAAGTGTGGTTCTGAGTATAGCTTGTAAAGTTCTTAGGAGTTCGGAACCCCTTCTGTGCCATGTCAAAGGTCTCAAATTGCACGGAACTAGGGCATTTATTGTGATGGCAGCATAAGTCGAGAAGGCCAACTAGAGGGCAACTTTGAGTTTCAACCTTATCCCCTGAAAATCTAGATAAATGCCGCGGAGCAAGATCTTATGCTTAGGCGACATGTTGATTAGCCAATAAACGTAGGTTTCTACCGTAACATCGAAACACTCAGCTTGTCAAACAGGCTGACCTTCGGCTACATGAGATCAGCCGGGTTTACATTTGAGACCAAGGAATTTACCGCAGCGTGCCAAGATGACGTAAGCAACACCTTGGTCCATCGCCGCAACGTGATGAATGTGCATGTTCCTGATGTCAGCTGCAGGGACTGTCGGAAGGCACCTGAGACGCTCTTCCACCTGCTGGCGGCGGGTCCGGCAAAGGCGGCCTCGGTACACATATCGCCATAATGCAGCAGGTGCTATACTACCATCTAAGGCACTCGTACGGAATAGTCCAAGAGCTGGTGCTACCTTACATGCTAGGAAATATTGTATCCGTTGTCGATAACGAAAAATGCCAGATCTAGTGGATTCATCGGTTTCCGAAGTCAGGGCCATACAAGCAAATAGTTGTCCTCCTCGATAAACAAACCAAGACTATGTATGTCATCGAATTCTCTGCTCTGGCAGAGAAGAACATAGTTTTGAAAGAGGAGGAAAAATATATTACTGACGTATGTGAATGTGTTCATACATATTAACATGAATGAAGTATCTTCCTATCTATCATCTAGTTAAATGTTAAATGTTGAATAAAATGTGCATTTCCATTACTATGCGTCATTTTCTTAATTGGCTGAATAATTTTATGCTTTCAAAAAATGCATGAACTAGAACATGATAAATTGTTAAAACTTGAATATTCTTGAATTTGAGAGCACTGTATCCTACAAATTTGTAACATCAAAATATTCGTAAATGGCCAATCAATGAATGAATATTGGAAAAAAATTAATAGGGACCAACATTTCGTTGAACTGCATTGAATACGCTTCCACTTGGTGTCCAAGTAGACTACGCTTCGACCATTTCGGGAAATAATGACCTACTTTTTCACCAATAGGCCAAGCAATAGGGGTTTAATCGTGACTACTACCTGAAAATCGACTGTGCCATTATGTTCAAGTAAGTGGAGACATTAATTGTATCATGTTTTCGACTCTCAAATGGGGTCACCCTATTTATTATAAACATTTTAAACAAAAAAAAGGCTTTTTTTTAGTTTTTTGTTAAAAACTCAACAAATGATGGAATAATCGGAATGGTCAAAGTGTAGGTAATTGAATTACGAACAAAAGCTTGGAGCGACTAGATCGGATAATTAGAAGCCGAGAAAACTACGGAAAAGCGGGAAATTTGACGTTTTTCAAAAATTCATATCTCCGTTGTTTATTATTTTGTAGAATCGAATCTTTGCAAAAATGTTCTAGTACTTATGCGCTTCACGTTGCTGTGAATCAATCAGTTTGGGTGTAATTGTAATTCAAAGTTTCTCAAGCGATATTTTGCAAAATCGCTGGATGCGTCTGAGATAATCCGATTTTAAATTTCAGAACGGTTTTGAAAAATATATGATCCGTACAACAAAACGTTCATTCTCGTTATCAATTCAAATGATGGAAAGTGCCTCAAAAATGCTGGGAAAATCTGTTCGAAACGGCGGATCGCGCGGAAACGCTCGAGTAGTTGGGGGAGAGGGAGCGAAGGAGAGGCACACATATATAGATATAGAGACGCCCTGCGCCGGGCTTCAAATTTTTGCATTATAATATCTTAACAATGAGGCAAGCTTTCTTATCTCCCCCCACTACTCGAGCGTTTCTGCGCGATCCGCCGTTTCGAACCGACTTTCCCAGCGTTTTTAAGGCACTTCCCATCATTTGAATTGATAACGAGAAAGAATATACGTTTTGTTGTACGGATGTTATATTTTCCAAAACTGTTTTAAAATTCAAAATCGGATCATCTCAGACGCGTCCAGCGATTTTGCAAAATATTGCTTAAAAAACTTTGAATTACAATTACACCCAAACTATTTGATTCACAGCGACAGTTTCTGCAAACGTGAAGCGCATAAGTACTAGAACATTTTTGGGAAGATTCGATTCTACAAAATAATAAACAACGGAGATATGATTTTTTGAAAAAACGTCGAATTTCCCGCTTTGCCGTCGTTTTCTCGGCTTGTAAATATCCGATCTAGTCGCTCGATAGCTTGTTTTGTTCGTAATTCAATTACCTACATTTTGTCTATTTATATCATTTCGATTACTTCATTATTTGTTGAGTTATAAACAAAACTAAAAAAAAGTGCATTTTTTTGTTCAAAATGGTTATAATAAATGGGGTGACCACATTTGAGAGTCGAAAACATGATACAATTAATGTCTCCACTCACCTGAACATAATGGCACAGTCGGTTTCCAGGTAGAATTAATGTCAAGAAAACACTCATTTCATGCCGTATTGCTTGGACTACAAGTTTCATCCAATTCAGTAAGGATTTTACCAAAAAAGGTTAATTTTAATTTTTACTAAAAATGACGATTTATACGTCATTTACACCTATTCCAGGAGCGTGAGGGGTGAATCCAGACTCTCAAAGCTTGAACTGAAAGTTTTTCTTGGGCAACGATAAAAAAAATGTTCAATTCGCAAACCTCAGCAAAAAGTCTAAGGGGTCCAAATAAAAATAAAACTCCAAAATTAAACCGAAAAAAGAATCAAAAACATGTTTTTTGGAGGAACGAACAAGTTGCACCAAAAATTGTTAATAGAAAAACTAGAGGGTTTAGTTGGTCTATCAATAGGAACATTTTGAGCAAGGTCACGACACCAGGCGCGCAAATTATCAAAGAAAGCACAACCTGCCTCCTCTATTCCATTGATTGGATGAACATCAATAACGTCTCATAAAAAGGATGATGCAGATTGTTGCATCGCATAAGACAAATATCTTACAAATATTTCACACTAAATGTGACCTATTTCATTTGCAGAGTTACTGACCTATAAATGAATATTATACGTTGAAAAGTTGGTCACCTGAATAGCAATTTTTTTCTTATTGACATTACGATTCCCAACATAACAGAGAAAACACAACTAAATGCATTATTGTGTTGATGAAATAATTAAAACAGCGTTAATTGTCTGTGACAAATTATCTCACATATGCACTACTTAAAGTTCAAGTTCATCTGGATTTGTAGAAATTTACATAATTCGCGAATGTTATCATGAAAAATATTCGAAATTTATATTATTAGGCTCGTAACCTTTCAGATAAATATTATATACGTATATATATATGCATGAATAGGCTGACATTTCGGGTAAACAACTAAACTAAAATAATTATATTATCAGTTAATGCACGATTCCACTTTGTCATGTCAATCTGCAAATAATAATAATGCTTGGATATTAAAATGAGTGCAGTCATTAATTTCGATCGTAATTATTGCGAAATATTGATGTTGTAAAAGCGAATTTCGAGGCACACGTGACCATAATTGAATGAAATGAGCTATTGTACGAAATTTAAACTAAAAAAACTGGATGTCAGTTACATCACTGAAGTTTCTCACTACGTACTGAGGTATGTTATCGATTTTACTGAATCGTTTTTCTGGTTGAACAATAAAACACTTCTTACAATTTGCCTAAATAATATAATAATTATAAAAATAGACCGAACAATTTAAATCTAGTACATTTGTTATAGGAATATTCCGGGGAGGTCTGCGTTCTCTGAAAAAGCACATGTATGAAAAAAAATCCTGTAGTATTTCCATCTGAACATCCAACTTTCAACCTTCAAGAACTCTCTTTTCATTCAGTGAGGGATTGCATCTCTAAATTGAATAAATCTAACTGTCGTGATATTTATAACTTAAATTCGAAAATTATATTTGACAAAACTTTTTAACGCTTGCATCAACACTGGCACATTTCCAAAATCTTTGAAATCATCTAAAGTATTACCGTTACATAAAAAAGGTTCAAATAATGATTTAAATAATTTTAGACCTATATCTATCATACCAATGATTGTACAGATATTTGAATAAACTCTAGCCTGTCAAATTATAAATCAATCAAATGCTCTTTTGAAACTGACGGAAGCAATTTGTGAAGCTTTTGATAATGGTGAGCATTCTGGCTCAATTTTCTGTGACCTCACAAGAGCATTTGATTGTGTTTCTACAGATATACTGATGTCTTGACTGACATCTGGTAGAACGCAAGTTGTCTATATGCATTCTACCAGCTCGTCTATGTTACCGGTTACCTTAGGGGTACCTCAAGGCTCCATACTTGGACTTGTACTCTTTTCAATATACATTACTGATTTACCGTTACAAGTTCCTGAAGGCAAAGTTATCTTATATGCAGATCATACAAACGCATCAAGGGTTAATACAGACTTAGTTGACTTACACAATTCACTCATGGAGAGTCGAACTGATTTGGTTAACTGGTTTACACATAATAAATTAAATATTAATAATGAAAAAACTGTGACCTTCTAGTTTTCCTTAAGACAAATATCAGACTCAAACAATTGTGAATTTATATCATTTCTTGGACTACTATTAGATAAAGGATTAACTTGGAGGAAACATTGTGATCAAGTTGCTTCATCGGTTGCTAAAGGAATTTACACATAAATTATCACCGCACAAAACGTAGCAGAAATAGCGTTAATTACTGGGGTCAAACTTTTTCCAATGAACTGCCACTACTGATCAGAGAGCTCCTACTCGACAATTGTTCAAGGGTCATTAAAAATTTTATTACTGAACATTGTTTTTCTACTTTTGAAGAGTTTTTAGATTTTCAAATCTGATTTAATAGTTTTTATTCTTCTTTGTTGTATCATAATTCATATTCATTCATATCTTGACGAATGTAAGCCAATACTTGGTATTTAGCATGAATGAATTATTCTATTCTATTCTATCACTCGATGGCTTTATCAATGATTAATCTCTCTGATGTCCCTTCTGTTCAGAGAAAGGAGCTTCTTTGAGAGTCCAGACGCAGCTCTTTGATGAAGAGCTTGACCTGCCTCATGCGTGGTGATTTTAACCACAGTTTAGACCACTCTTTATTGGCTCCGGCCCGAAAGGGGCGCTAGACGACCTTCGCCTGGCCATTTTGTTTCGTACAACTCCGCTGTGTCCAGGGACCCAGATGAGTTGAACTTTATTTCTCCTGGCTAGTTCAGTCAGTGTATCCCTGCATTCTTTGACAAGACTTGATGTGACTCTGGGTGATTTGAGAGCTTCCAGAGCCGACCGGCTGTCTATGCGCCTATTTACATGGTTTCTTCGCAGGTTTTCCATGGCACAAGTCAGTATTGCGTAGACCTCCGCCTGGAGAACAATACAGTAGGCACCTAGAGTCACTGGGATAGTGATCCTTGATATTTTCAGGTACACTCCAGCCCCATAAGCCTGACCTACCTTGGACCCATCTGCGAACTATACGAGCCCGTCTAGTGGCAGTGGGGTGAAAATTTCGTTGTTCCAATCTCCTCTATTCGGGATGAGGATTTTGAGATAAAAAAAAGACCATTCAAAATCTACCATGTTTTTCAACAGCAAATTGAGTTTTGCTATACCCCTAGGGGCTTTGATCTCACCAGGATCATGGATTATTCCTTGTGCAGGGCCTTCTTAGTCTGGAAAAGATCGTACGTTGTCATTTGCTAACAGAAATTAATTTTTATTCTGAAATTTGTCCCGGTACTTCCATTCCTGTGAATGACGCACCTCATTCACAGAAATAAAAGTACCGGAAGATAAACTGGCTCTATTTGTAGTATTTTGATGATTAAATATCCGCCATTGGAAAAGTTGTCCGCTTTCCGACAAATGAATTTGTTATTTCAATTTGATTAGTAGAATGGACTCACAACTTACCCAATAAAATAAACACTCGAATAAACACTTCCAATAGGCACATTTAACAGTCAATGTCAACGTAATTAACAAGGGAATATTAATTAATTATTACCAGCACAAACACTCGATCCGACTTGCCGTTAAAGTCAACTATGGAGAATACAGGGATCTCCCATTTAGCTCCTTGATGTTATGCGATTGTCAACATTCGGAATTATCGAATCCGAATCGTTTACGGAGTCAATTACTGAGAACCTGAAACGGCGACCTCGTCGTCACTCATAGTGATATGTAATTCCCAGTTTACATAAGCATGGTTGCTGGAAATCATAATAAAGTAAACATCTTCATTATAGTTCTGTTATTCACACGAATGTGTACTTGTTTTGTTGTATTTACTCAACAATACAACTCTTGCGCTCTCTAGTAAAATGCAAGCATAGTATTAAAGGACCTGCTCGAGATAATTCATATCTCAGTGGAATTAATTAACGTGTTACTTATTTGGATGAGACTTATGTCAATAGGATCATAGAAGGCAGAAGTTAGCTACACCTTGTTACAAGTTATGGAAAAGCACATCTTATTCGATGAGTGAGAAAAAATTTGTCACCAAGATACATCTTCGATAAGGGGTATCTTGTATGCATACCCTCCAAAGAAGATTGACTCAGTAAAAACAATCAGCCAGCAACATCGTTTCTCCTGAAAACTCTAGAGAAGATGATCGATAGACATGTTAGAGATGGAACTATTATGAGACATCCCCTACATCGCAATCAGTATTTATATGTATATATATATATATATTCGAGCATGCGGAGCATTTGGATCAAATTTCAGTGTATAATTTAACGCCTTTCATTAACTATTTCCAAATATTTTCTGTTCCTACAACCATTTACATTCGACTCGCAGGACTATCCGAAAGATATCTTGCTAACAAAAGTGAGGGAAGTCACGTGACCAATTTATCAAAGATTTTTTGTAAATATAGTTCAGAGTTCATTCCAGTATTAAAAAACAAAATCAAGTTTATAAAATTAAGATTTCATCTAAATTTTCAACATCTCAAAGCAAAGTAACAAGAACATAGAGGGGTTGTTGGATGTTTTCTGTTTAGTATCAATAACTAATGTCAGCATGAGAAACAGTAAAAGAATTTCTAAAATAAACGCAAATTAGTTCACACCCGCTCCAATGAGGATGATAAGATACCATAGCTGGCATGGTCAAGAAGGTTTCAATAATTTCATTAAATGTTTTTTGTTCTAAAGGAAATCATAAACAGTATTGGACTGAAAACGGATGCCATGCTATAATAAATTTTAATGTTAACAATCTGGAGAGATTTAGATGAGGAGTTCGCCCCAGACTCGCTGTGTTCGTAATATGGGAGCTTCAAATGTCTTTGTTTCCTAAGTTACATAATTATTCAAAATGTATCACACGTGAATTGAGACGTAACGTAGTATCTTATAATCAAAATTGTAATCAAATACAGTCTTAATTATATTTGAAATGAATAATAAAGAAGGAAATCAGAAGTATCCCCTATATCAGGCTACTGAAATTCATAGAATACACCGAACTGATGAAGACGAAGCAACATGTGAGGGCAAAATAGGACTATAATGACCGCAGTGAAGTCAAGCTCCCCTTAGGATGGAGAACCAACCTCACGGAGGAGGAATTTTAGTCGGTAGGAATCCGGCACACCCGGGGGTACGGGCACCCGAGGCGTCTATGCGAGATTTACCCTACTGTACGCAAGAAAAAAATAGAGAAAGGGAAGTTAGTAATATTTAGAGAAGGACAGATAAGCTCAGAAATCCCACCGTAAACATTCCGAATGAGAGGCCTCAAGACAGAGGAATATAATCATAAACTATCTTACTGTTTATTGGTTCAACCGTTCCTCCAAATTTACTAGTAATATCATTAGTACAAAATAAAAGCAAGATCACTATAAGTAAAATGATTGCTTGAACAATTCGGAGATCTTTCCTTAATTGTAGTTTGGTTCTTAAGGTGAAGCACGCATTAGAAATATCAACCGAGATGCGAAAAACCTTCAGTTATAAATTCTAACTGGGATTGTTCTCTTGAGAAATTACGTGACACCTAGTAATTTGAATTGACTTAACTTAATTGTTTCTCCAGAGTGGTTTGGTAAGAAGGTGGAATTCTGCTAAATCGGAATTTTCAATCAAACTTTGTTGTTCTGAGTTTTATTCAGGTTCAAGTTCAATGATATATTCAAAGCAGTTCATTTAATCATCCCCTAGGTTGATCCTCGTTGGGTATCAATTTAATAATCTTAGTTTTATTTCTGTCCTTCAGTCAATTTAGATTATCTAGGTATGTTTCATTCGAGATTTGATTTTGATCCTGTTTTTTATTCTTATTAGTAATGAAGTTGATTATAATATTTTTTTTATTATCTTCGATTATCATAGACATTCTTTCATGATTGAGTACGAGTTTATGTGATTATAATTAGCTTTTACCTTTCCACTTACCTTCCAGTATATTAAAATCTTGAGTGTCTTCTGAAATAAACGGGTAAGTGTCGATGATATTTTTCACTTTTGTTCTGGCCAATCAATCCAACGTGTCATGGTTCTCTAAATTTAATGGCCACAATGCCAATAAGTAAATAGGTTGAGGATTGGGAATAATATAAATTGCTTGAATAATATTTTATAGAGTTTCATAAAGAGAGAGCCTTATTACAATCACGTCGCAATCTGAACAATTCAATTTATACACCGTGTGGATAAGTTCATCTTCAGGAATAAACGGTTCCAGATTTGGAAATATTTCCAACGGTACTCATCAAAACAGGAAAGGGCCTTCATCTTCAGCCGGTACTGTATTATACAGTGGAATTAGGTATTTATATACAAAATATGAAGCTGAGTTGTTGTTTCAATGAGAATTGTACACAGTTAACCTTAACCTTCTAACCCTGTTTCTGATAAATCAATGATACTGGCAGCCGATAAGATAGGGCTAACGAGAGCAAACGTCTTTATTTTTCTCATACTGTAACTTTCGTCAAAACAAAGAAATTGCACGATTTAACGAATTTTTGTTCACCGAATATGACAGTTGATTTATTCTGGATCAATCACATTCATGAATGAGCTGATCTTAGTAATTATACCGGTTGTAACAAGAAGCAATTCATCTCATCAACTGCTTATTTTCGACGCCAAAATATAATGAATTACCTCATTTACGGAAAAGGTTCCTTTAAAACATCAAATGATTCAAACTATTAGCATACAATTAAAATTTATTTTTTATGATTAGCCCGTCAATTTTTCAAGTGAGATTCTGGAATTTAGTATATATACTTCTTATGGCCCGTAATGTCCTCGAAGGTATAATTATAAACGGAGCTAGGGAAAAAAACTGGCGTTAAAACTGATTTTGTACCTTTCATTTTGTACGCTAATGGACATTATTCTTTCCAAATGTCGTGACTATGTGATAAAATCGGGAAATTACTATAGGTGATATACAGTATCTTACTGCGACTATTTTTACAAGGTGATTCACAACGAAAGTTTATTGAAAATAATTAAATCCTTCTTCTACTAAATTGCGGAATAATGTCCAATGTCACATCGTTTGAAAGAATGGCTGGAATTGCATAATGTAGAATATTCGTATTAGTAGAGTAAATAAGTGAAACAAGATTCGTTAGCGAATATTTTTAGCAGACACACGCGACCTGGAAAAAGCGGTTTGCTTTGGTGAAAATTATAAAAATCTGAGTCTTCTACTCCGACATGGGCGGTGAAATTCTGTTCTAACCAAGAAGAGGTATTTTGGACATTTTATGGTTACGTTTGCAGTTAAATTTATTTTGGTTCACTTGAGGTCAGTTCCCACTAGAGAGTGTTAACCATACTCCCCCAGGTGAACGATTTCTGAAAAGGTGATGTATAGTATTTAACGTCGTCCCAATAAAATGGTTCCCATTCAATCGTGTTGACCGAGTTTTAGAGGTAGACGAGAACGATTCCCAATGAAGAGTGTTCACCAGGTTCTCGAAGTGGACTGACAGTCACCTGTTCAACACCAGTCGTGACCGGGTAATTCCCTGAAGAGGTTCAGCACCGTCTTCGTATCTAGTCTGTGAATCTCCTCAGGGTCGCCCAGCTCTACAGAAAGGGCTTTGCGTGTTGGGGATCAGAGTTACGTATCTGCATCTGCATCACAGAGCGTGAATTGATGTTTTGTGGAGGTGGTAGTTATATGTTTGTGTCCTGTTAATATCTGTGCTAGCAGTTTGGCATCGATTCCGACCATATTCCTCACTTGCTGAGACCAGTCTTCTTAAATGTGCCTTCGATTACCTGCACCAGTTCACCAATTGCCAAACTCCGTAGTATCGTGATCTAACTCAGCAATCAATTGCCTCTTTGATGTTACTCTTTGAGATGCCCAACGCTGGTTCGAGGCCTATTATGGGTTATATAGCCCAAGTTTTGCAAGCTCACTGACTATTTCATTCCCTCTTATCCCAGAGTGATAGGATGAGTTTGCTTCCGTCTCCGCAGTTAGGCATGTTGATGTACTTCCACAGCAGCAGCGAGTGAAAAATCTACTGACGTTCAGCAGACAAGGAATGAGGAATCTTGTTGCATTCCTTGTGACGTAGAAGAAGAGACACCCATGCATGAGCTGTGTCAGTACACGAAATATGCTGTTGGTCGTTCGACATACGTTGGGGACGATATAACTACACCCGAGGAAATAGAAATGTCCTCTAGATGAGGCTACTGAATTCCATAGAATAAACCGGACTCATGATGAGATAGGAAGATGTGAGGGCACAATAGGGCACTACTGTCCGCAGGGCAGTGCAGCTCCGTCTGAAGAAAGGAGAACCAACCTTATGTGGGAAGGATTTCGATCTCTAAGAATCCCTCATACCCGGGGGCACACCCTCGAGGCGTTTACGAACAAAAAAAAATCAATCTTCATGAAAGTTCCGAAAAAAAGACATAGCCAGCATGTCTGAAAGCTCAAACGTCATCAGTTGGAGGAGTGCAGTACAAAGTCACCATTCTTTGGATCCCAGGATATACTGAATTGAGGGGAATTAAGAGGCTGACGCAAGGGGTATTGGGCTATACAACAGAAGACAGAGAACTTTGTATTAAATACTGTTTCATACCATCACCGTATGAAGGGAATAGCATACTGAGATCATTTGTGAATGAACTATTCAAGAATGGACTCAGAATGGATCCTTGAGGTACACTCCATTTACTATTTTTCGAATGTTCAATCTTAAGGAATAGTCAATAGCTGTTTTAATCATCAACTCGCAAGATTTGAATGAATTGAAGTCTTTGTTCCTGTGAAACATCCAAAATTAAGGGTTACCAACTCATTCATCGTCAGTATGCTTTTATCCGAATGAACATTCACAATTCTGTTGGAAATTGTAAAACTTTATATTTAATTATTCGCGTTACATCAACGTCATTACAAAATATAGAGGAAGTACATAGTTACAATTTCCGTATGTGACTAAACGATACTATACAATGTTAAGGAATTCTAATTTAGAATAATTATAAATATATCCATTTTACCTCGGTTGATAATCGACCGGAGGATGGTTGAAACCGCATGAACGTAACACAACCTTATATTACTTACATTACGAATTTTAGTCCAAAACAGGGATTATTGTTCTATTAATATTGCACGAGTCATATTATTCGAATGATTTACAAAATCATATTAATTAAAGTCAAATTATCTGCCTTTGTCGCTTAGACAAACTCACATCGCTGCACAATCAGCCTGCAAGTTGTTCGCCAAGACGGTAAGTGAACTACAAACACATTCCGTGTTAGTATCAATAAATAAAGGAGAACCAAAAGTTAGTGTATATTGAACAAATGGTAAGCCAGTAGGATCAAACTGGTTGTTAATTTTTCATAGTTTTTAAATAATTTCCAATAATCATTTTTATAATTTATAAATGAGCCTTTAATCATGGAAGAACGTAGAATTTAAGACCTAAACTGAACTGACATTTCTTATGTCCCATTATATCATTTAATGAATTACCTCTGAAAATGAACACTCCATGCTGCCTTCCTTTGTAAGAGGGCAATGGTCGCATCGGTGATTTCTAGTTTCGGGCGACGCGTTTTCTGCTTAAATCAAAAACTACCTGTAACCCTCTCGTTTCGGGCGAATTAAAAATTATCGCGTTTATTCCTCTCATTTCATGCGGCAAAGATAGATTCTACAGAGGCAGGCAAAAAGTTTTGAGAGTTAAATCTTTACCAAAGAACCGGCAAGAAATCGTCTCCCCGGAGACAATGCAACACCTTGTGCTAATAGACGACGGCAATAAGATCGAATATTGGTTTTTTGCAGTGATAGGACACTTCTATCCCAAGGCTCAGATTTTTTTATGGACAGGACATTTAAGAGCTGTTGTTCCCTGTTCGACCAATTGTTTACAATACACGTAGATTTGGGAAGCACTGATGTCAGCACAAGGATAGTTCCAGCCATCTATGCGCTTTTGCCGGACAGAAAAGGAGCCACATATAAAAGACTCTTCACACTGTTGGAAAAAAGTACAAAATTAAGGCCACAAAAAGTTCACATAGACTTTGAATGGGCAGCAATAAACGCTCTCAAACAAACTTTTTTGGGAGTAAAAATCCAAGGGTGTAGTTTTCATTTCAATCAATGCCTGTGGCGAAAAATGCAAGAGTTGGGTTTGATTACAGGATACAAACAAAATAAAGAGATGAGGGAACATGATAGTATGTGTGCAGCCCCGGCACATTTGCCAAAAGAGTACATTCCTGAGGCATAGCTTCTGATAATGGAAAGCTCCTCACAGGAAGATGCCTTGGTGAAGTTCAACGACTATTTTGTGAAGCATTGGCTTGAGGATGATTAATTCATATGGGTGTGCTACAAGGAGCGACACCGCATAACAAATTCGGTAGAAGGATGGCATCATCGACTTAACAATCTTGTTGGAAAAGCGCATCCAAATATTTATGAACTGCTTAAAATACTAATTGATGAAATATGGTACTACGATATTATTGTAAAACAAACTGGGCTGAATATGAACACTTCAAAGCGTGCAAAAAAGTACATTGACTTAGATTGTCGTATAAATGAGGGTGTTGACGATTTTGTACGAAGTAAAGTAAGCTTAGGCGAAACTTTGAGAAAATAAATGTTCATAATAAAATTTGAATGAGCTGTAAATGACAGAAGCATAATATGTATTAATTTTCTCTTGAATTAGAGTTATCTACAATTAACATTATTGTTAATTTCTATAAGTCTATCATTTTCGTAATTTTTGCCCTTTCTACTTAACGATTGTGTGAGTAAATACCAACAAATACTATTATTATTACATGTCAGTTTGTATCCCAAATATTTTAAGAAATAAAAAATATAAGATTATTAGTTGTTATGTCCCTTCAATCCAACCGATCCTATGACAGACTAAGATATCTTTGAGATAAAAGTGGGTATTCTAGATTAGCTAAAAGTATAGAGTATTGGATAATTATTTAGTTTAAGACCTTCAATTTAAATCGCACGGAATTATAAGGTATTGCAAACACATTTTATTGCATCTAGGGGGTCCGCCCGAAACGAGAAGGTTTTATAATCCCGCACAAAACGCTACGCCCGAAACACGAATACGGCTACAAAATGGGGGGTTAAAATATAAAAATGCATTTTTTCAGAGAAAAATACCAAGAGTCCAAAAGTGGAATTCAATTTTGCATGAGAATACCTTATTTTTATGACTCATATATCACCACTCAGAATGAATGGATATTCTTCAAATGTAATTTTCACGTGTTTTTATATAACATTTCTCTATTCACATGGAAAAATCCGGCTCTCTTATTGAATAAGTATGGACTTTCACCCTCTCAATGTAAAAAGGGGTTGAAAGTGAACATATGAATATACTTTTATCACGTAAAATTGAATTCTAAAGACTTTTTGTGTCTTGTCAATTTTGCCTAAAACCAATAGAATTTCCCGAGGATGCCAATTCCTAGAAAAACCTGAATTTAGAAAATTTTTTGTATCATGAAATTTTCCTCTATAGTCAAAATCATGGCTGCAAATGGCAATTTTAGATTTGCAGCGTGGGTGTAAGTGAGAGTTCGGCTGAGGGGTGGTTGATGAGTGGTGATATATGAGTCATAAGAGTGAGGTATTCTTATGCAAAATTGAATTCCAAACACATTTGGAATCTTGGTATTTGTCTCTAAAATCAACAGTTAGGCTACAAAATGTATTTTCATATTTTAACCCACCATTTTGAAGCCGCCATTTTCAATTTTCAAATTTTCTCGTCGGATTTGTGATTGCTGACCCCGCAAAACCTCTTTATGTAAATTTGCAGGAATTCGGTTAAGAACTCAGCGAGATAGAAAATGGGGTTGCGAACAACCCCTCTAGCAAAAAGACGGGGTGCGACCGCCAAAATCTGAAGGTTAACAGAGTTTGTTGGTTCAGAAATCAAGCGAATGCAAAAGGTTCAAATTCAAATCCATCCCATTACGAAAAAATAAGAGGTTCTTGCATTCATTTCCTCTACTATATATTCTATCACCAACGAGCGAATGCAAAAGGTTCAAATTCAAATCCATCCCTTTACGAAAAAATAAGAGGTTCTTGCATTCATTTCCTCCACTATATATTCTATCACCAAATGGCGGCTAAATCATTTCTGATTGATCGAAAGCAGAGATAGAATATACATTCTGACACAGTATGTGAGAATGATATTTTAATAATGAGATAATTTGATGATGAATAGTAATAATTTTCCAAATAAAAAAAAACTTTCTGTGAAATTTCTAAAATCTTGTTAGAGAAAATGTAGTGTACAACAACACGTTTGGAATATCATATTTCATACTTTTGAACCGTAGCCCTCCCGCTTTGGCTCGAGACTACAAAGTTTCTGTGGTGTGTAATATGAGTCATTTCAAACTTCTTGCAGAATATACTATAATTATACACCATGCTACAGATTTCAATACTGGCGGACGATTTTCAAAGCGATAATGACAAAATTATTCACAATTTCGTGACATTATTCTACAGCGTAATACCATTGTATTATTTTTTCATATTATCTTCTAGTTCTAGCAACATTTCCAGCAGACTATTTATGCTTACCATGAATGCTTAAATAAGGAATAGATCAAATCGAGTTTATTGTCTAGTTATCACTAGATAAGGTACTAACGACAGGCGCGTTATCTATAGAACATCCAATCGCCACCTTCGTCGAATATTTATTGCACTTATTTGGTCTGAATACACCATCCACTAGAACTCAACCTGTATTATTATCGACACTGTTAAAACTATCATCCACAGTGGCGTAACTATTGCCGATTCAGCTGATGCCATTGCCTGGGGCCCCCGGACACAAGGGGCCCACAACTGTAAGTTTTTTTCCTCAAATAGTCTGATGGGAAATTTCAACCAACACGTTATAGCTCATATATAATTGATTTCATTTTCACAAGCGTAAATAGTAACAGGTGACCTTTGGGAGGCGTGGCCCTCGGAATGCATCTGGAGAAAACCACCATTGAAGCGATTAGGGGCCTGTAGACCTATCGTCGTATAGTCGGAGGAACCTGGGAACTCACACCACCATGGTGCACTGAGTGCACCATTATAGTGAAACTCATTGTAAGATACGCCGAAATCGTGTGGTGACCGAAAACAAAATCGGAAGTATCCCAGCATTCAAGGTACAATATCGCCCACCCCAACGGCTGCGATGGAGAAACGACTATCGAAGTTGGAGCCACTACACCATGCCGTTCAGGCAGAAGCCTTGAGGGGAGCGTATCGCTTCGATCTTATTGAACAAGGAAAGCCCAGAGCATTCTTGGATTGCTTGGATCACCTGAGCCATTGGGGAATAGATTCGACAAGATCAAGGTTCACAACACTTCCGTACCAATCACGATTCAAACCGTGAATGGGCAGGAGAACGCTGAGGACAATCATCGTATGATACCAGGAGATTCCGCATGGTTCACCAAAGGCACCAAGACCGAAAAAAGTACAGGTGCTGGAATAGTCGAGACAAATGCTTGAGGAGAAATGATTTCTTCAGATCTAGGAACACTTGCGACAGAATTTCAAAGCAAACATATTAGCAATTACAACATGTGCTCGAATTATGAAGAAGAGAGCATTTGAAAACAGACAAATTACAATTATAGCGAGCAACCTAACAGTACTTAAGCACCGGATTCATACACAATCACCCCACAATGTGTACTCGATTGTATGAAGGAACTAATGGCAGTAGTAAAGAACACCCGGAAGGGATAATAGTCTCTACGCATATTGCTGTACTCCAAGTTTTTTTCTGCGATCACACTTATAGATAATAGACAATGGAACAGGAAAAGGAAAGCTCAATATTTGGAAATGGTTCGTTATCAGCGGTGACTCATTCAATTACTCCATGACCAGTTCAGCCGATATCCGTTGATAACCGCAGTATCGGATTAATGTGTGTCCTTTGTGCCTAAGAAATATATTCAAAATGAAAAACTCCAAAATCTGAATAAAATTTCGATGGATTACAGAATATCGTATTCGCTTTAATAAGTTCTGACGTTTCGAGGAAAATAGCTCTTTCATGAAGGGTTTTCAATATGTTCATCGGAAGATTTACTAGGATTGTGAGATCCATGATGAAAACCTTCCATGAATATTGTAATAGTAATTTGGATATACTCCCATAGATTATATCTATGTCCAAACATGAATAATGTTATCAATTCTGAGCAGCTGATTCTCTGGCTGATACCTCGACTGATCGCGACCATATTCATAATATCACAAATATCCAACCAGTACAACTCAAAACACAAAATAATGTGTACAAAGCCTGGATAATTCTCAAATTGCATTCAATCCACTAATATTTCACTATGAATAAGAAATAATCATCCTAATTCATTAATTATACTGTAGATGTACGTTTTTGCTACCAAGTAAACATAATTATAAATCCAAATGTACCTGCTTAAATACTATTTGGGGATAATAATGCAAACAGGAATTACCCTCAGCTGGAGATAAATCGGATTTTGGAAATTGATTTCTTTTTTATACATTTCCTTCCCTTCTAAATTATCAAGATATTTGTCTGTACGGTGTTTTAAACGTGATAAACTTTCTTGAGAAATGGTCAAATCTGTATTTAATTGATTTTCGGCTAACGCTGATTTTTCAACATTATATCCTCATATGAACAAAACGTTCTCTACACCGAGTTAGAATATTCCTTCTAGTTTGACCCACACAACGTTTTGAACACGACTCACTATCAATTTTGTAAATTCGTCAACGTCGGAATATAGGTAAAATCATTCCGCCACATCATTCTGCGTATTATCTACAGGATTAGTTCATGTCGGATGGAAAAAAATAAAAAATAAACTTACCACGTTTCGAGGAATTTGGTATTCAACTTTCCAAAGGATCAATATGATGAACAGGATCTGCAACAAAATGAATAGCGAATTAACAGTATGTTCAAACTTTTATTTTCGAAAATTGGTATTTGGAAATGAAATTATGCTCTTGCAAGTGGCCGCAAATCACAAAATTTGTCACAGATTCGGTATTTACCAATAGGGAATTCATTCAAATTGATTGGTGGATCGGTGAATAAAAGACAACTTGAGAAAAAGACCTCTACGGACAGCCAGTCTTGAAAATTCTTGGCTTCTTTATGGATTGCGCATTACAAGAGCACGTTTTCCTAGTTTTTTAGCAATATTTATTGTGGGAAAGAACCTCCACGCTTCACTGTTTTTGTTTAGGTTACCTCTGTTCTGGCACCTGACCCTACCGTTGTGTGATCATGTGCGAAGTGGAATTTCAGAGGATGGGTTTCCAAATGTTGGGAAGATAGTATCCTGAGTCACAATTGAGATTATTTGGATTTTTCAGAAACGTATTTTTCTTTGATAGAAGCTTGACGTTCGCGCTAGGATTTTAGTATTTTCATAAAGGATTTGATGATGAGTGTCAAACTTATGTTCCGCAAGTGCAGATCTACTGTTGTCACGAAGCCTTGTATAACGCTCATGTTCTTAAACACGTATAGCTACTGTACGACCTGTTTCACCAATGTAAACTTCTCCGCAAGAACAGGGATAGCTATGAACACCTGGAAATTCTATCTGTTAAATTTTCAATATATGGAAGATAGGTAAATGGATACAGGAGGTGGAGGTTTTGGCTCAGGTTGATTTGAAATTTCAGGGGAAGTGTCTTTCTTTATGGCTTTTTGAATGTTATAATGGGTAAAATTATTTCATAATTGGACACATGAAAGGTGTTTTTATTCTGCTTTTAAGGCTCGAGGTCGGGATGAGTTAACACCTCTGTGAACCAAGGAGATTGTCACAGATTATTTTGTGTAGAATGGTGGTGTGGAAGATCTTTGTTGTATTTATCGGTGTGAGTGAGTTTTCGATAAACAGAATGTCCCAAATTACCGTCAAACTGTCGACTAACTAATAGAGCTAGAAATCGAAAAGTTCACTTCCGTACCGTTTGTAACGCGGAATTCATCCGGAAGCAGCAAAGATTTTTCACGAATAAAAAACAAATTTACACTTTCATAACAATTATTTCAAGCACACAATGGGATTCCACTAATTATCAACTCGTTCTACTATAAATTCGAACAAATTAGCGTTGTTAATGAATGTTGAATTATTCTGAATGGAACATGGATAACAATATGTTGATAATTGTTCCGCCACTTCTCCTCTGAATGAAAAGTTTTTGAAAGAGTATCTTTTGACGAACATAAGCAAATTGAATCTGGTAACTTCTCTGTTTTAATTCCCTAGAGGGAATTAGTGGAAATGACTATTGGAATCAAATATTTTGAGAATGATGTTTGTCTGGGAAAACGAATTGTATAGAAGTTGATAGAATAGATTAGAATCGAATAGAATACAGTGGAACAGAACAGTATAGAGTAGAATATAATAGAATGAAATAAAATAGAATATAATATAATAGAATGGAATAGAATAGAATGGAATATAATAAAATAGGATAGAGCAGAATAAAATAAAATAGAATAAAATGAAGTAAAATGGAATACAATAGAATATAATAGAATAGAATAGAATAGAATAGAATAGAATAGAATAGAATGGAATAAAACAGAATAGAATAGAATAGAATAGGATATGATAGAATAGAATAGAATAGAATAGGCTAAAATAGAATAGAATAGAATAGAATAGAATAGAATAGAATAGAATAAAATTGAATATAATAGAATAGAATAGAATAAAATTTATTCAGAACATATGATACATGTTTTGATCCACCAAGATGAATAGTGACAATACGTTCTATAGTTTCGGACAGCTGTTTCGACCTTCCCATTGGCTCGTCAATAATACGAGGTGGCTGCCTGAGACTATAGGACATGCTTTCATTGTTCAACATGGTGAACCAAAAAAATGTCTATTGACTGTTAAAATGAAATGTGTTTGTATTTCACTATGCATTGTTGCGACACCGTCACTTGGCGTCAGAATGTTTTACTCTCCCCGTCAATGACTTCACTATGCATGGAATACATGTGTTGAACAATTCTACATGGATACTAAACGAACTGAATGATATTATCATTATACATTCAATTTATTACACAAAAAGCAGAATACAGTAGAATAAAACATAAAAGGATTTTAACTGAAATTATCATCCATCAAGAAGTCATACATTGACTAATATTCTTTACTAATTAATATATGTTTCATTTCAAACCTAACCTGTCTCATATTAAGATCTTTAAACATATTTATGAATGGTATTATAGATAAATTACTAAAAAAATATGTTCTGTGCTGAGGAAGAATAATTAGTGTTCTTTCCTCTAGTACTGGCTGAGGTAAAGGTATAGTTACGTTTGTTCTTGTGAACATACATCAAACATTCAAAAATATATGGCGAAGGAACAGTAAGATAGAGAAAGCATAACACAATCAGAGTTTTAATTTTTCTAGATATTTAGTCATTTCTTGGGAATCTGTAAGTTCCAGAAAAAGAGATTTATTGTTTGAACGTAGGTGCCTCAAGTTGTAAATTACTTTAAGTTTATCAGTCCCAAATATTAGATGACAGAATGACCGAAATAAAATGATTGTTGAAGTGACTAGCTACGTTTATAGGATCGACTAGGAGTGCTCCTTTCGAAACATCATCAATTTTTTTGTCTATTTCCGACCTGAAAGATTATTTTTTATAATCTGCCACGACTTTTTGGTGGTCACAGTTGTTGAGTTCATATCTCATACTGATCTTTCAGAATGTTTAATAACCTTTCTCAATATAGATATATATCTTGATCTATATTTTTTTCAAATAAGATCCTCTTCAAGTTGTCTATGAAGTTTATTTATCCATTTGGTGAAACAGTTCTGATTTAAATCTCGTTTCCCGCGTTTTTAAATGGAAAGGAATTGTTATGAGCATTAAATTCAATAGAAAGAAAGGATTCCATTTTTTTTCCACACTTGTTGTTATTGTTATCATGATAACATTCATGCATATTTCTTCTACAAATCCTGATAACCAAGCAATTGACAGTAAGACTCTGACTCAGAGAATTGATTTCAAGACTGAACAAAACATTCCACATGTGGGTAAGTTTGTGGTTGATAAGGATTACACCTATCTTCATAAGAAGATGCAAACAGTCTAGTTAAATAAGGAAATGATAAACAAAAATAAGGTTATACGATACTTTTTTCTGAAACTTTCTGCAATGCCTTAAGTTCTAAATATGAAAACGTACATAATTTGATGTCTCGAAAATTCCCCCTTCCCCCAAATAAACAATAAATATACAATTTAATTAATAATTATAATAACTTTAGAAATTATTCATGATTTTTTGGCCAAAATCACATCTAAAAGGTTTTTGATGTCAAAAATTATAGATGGCGCTCGCGTAAATACGGAAGCTACCTTTATTAAGGTCAAATTTTATATAACATATTGAATAACTTGAAAATTATTTGTGAATTTTTGTTGAATTTAACGTCATAAATGCATATCATAGATGGTTACAAAAAGATGTATGTTTAAGAAATACAAATATTCGATATTTCTTAGTATAAATTGGAGCTCTGGGGTGTCACACTCCACTGATTATGAATATAAGCTGAAAAATTCGCAAAATATAGATGGCGCTACTGAACTTGTAAACTGTTGATAACATTTCAATATGCAAAATCGATAGATTAAATTACAAATTGAATTGTAATATCAATGCTTTCATTTTCTGAATTAAATCATTATTTCAGAAATACGTTTTATTATATATTATGTTAGGGTTAAAAATAAAAAACTTAAAAACAGAATTAAATTTTAGACGTAGATTTACTTTCATAACTTTCATTAAAAATATTGTAACATTACTGCTTCAAAACGACAAAAGTTTTACCACTTTTTCGACTCGATAAATTTATTCGGACCTTAGTGATCTTCATCTATATTTGATAGTTCAATCGGTTGGCTCGTAGCATTGCTCGGCTCCTACATCCCTTATAACATCTTTCAATTCCTGCATCGTCCATTGACTGTCATATATTCAATCAATTTTTGAATGTGTTTATCAATTTTATGACATAAGTGAACATTCTGGCGTATTTTTTATTTGAAAACTGAAACATTCCAAAAGATATTTTTCATTGTTTGCTTCTAAATTGATCGCGGGAGAAATACGAAGACGAAGAGCTTTATCATCTTTGTTGTTTATTTTTTCAATCGTCTCTAGCATTGAAGTTTGAAAGGTGCTGCCAAGATTTCTAAAATCTCTATAAATAACTCATTTGGTACTTTTATAATACAAATTTATATCTTCAGTACAAATAGGACACTTATTGATATATTCTAAATCTAATTGTTTTGTCGGTGAATTATCTTCTTTTAATCTCAATTTATTTCTTGGAGGAGACATATTCGACTGTCTTTCATTCGCTTTGACTGTATATGCTATTAATATCAAGCTATTGTATTTGGAGCGGCAGCTACTATGTACCTTTAGAACTACATATGCTGACATATCACACAATCTGCAATCATGATTTCGAAAATTTTTCAGTATGTTGTTGATTGGAAAATCTGCATGAAATTTTTACCAACATATTTATTATATCTCACGAGATATTTTCATAGATAAATGAAGATATTGACGTTATGATTCAGTTTGTAATCTAATTTATTGATTTTGCATAAAACATAATCAATCCACAAGTTTAGTAGTGCCATCTATACTTTGCAATTTTTCGAGCTCATATCCATAATCAGTGAAGTGAAATACCACAGAGCTTACATTTTCACTGAGAAATGAAGAATATTTGAATTTGTTACACATACATCTTGTTGTATCCAGTGCTTCAACGCGAGCACCGTCTATGATATGCATTTTTTGAAGCTAAATTCGTAATCAGCGACTCCAAAAACCGTCTGTGTGTGATTTTAAACAAAAAATAACAAATAATTTCCTAGTTATTCAATGAAGGTTAGTTTCGGTTTTACGCGAGCGCTATCTATGATATGATAATGGCCAAAAAATATGAATAGTTAGTTCTCGAGTCAAGTACTACATTTGCTTATAAGATTGTATATTTATTGTTTATTAGGACTATGTACTTCCGAGAGATCAAACTATATACCTTTTTCTATTCAAGACTTGCAAACGGTTTCTTCTTAAGTTTTGTGTATTTCAAGCTTATTTGACTGGACTAAAATGAATATCATGTTCCGTGTATTTTAAACTGAACTGAGAACTCTGAAAAGGGTACAAGAAAGTCAGATTTAATCAACCAACAAGTACGAGAAATATTATCTTTCACTAGGATATTAATTTGATTGGAAATATTTTCTTTGAAGCGAACATCATAGGTAAACGGGTAATTGCATGTTTACTATTGATTAAAAGGAAAATTGTCGACAAAAGATTAATTCGAATCGGTAGGTAGAAAATGTCAAAAGATCATATACTATAAATAGCCCGACCGAATAAGTCCTCAATGAAACACTAGGACAAAGCAGTGATGGATCTAAGAGAAAGGTGACGGAGCAATGGCTCAGCAACGGAGAGAATCGCTGATTTGACAAATTACGAATGAATAAATAACAAATCAATAATATTTCGTTTTATAGTAACAAAGAGGATGGCTCATAGATATTTAAGCAAAATCCAAATATGGCGTGCCTCACCGAGAATAATTTTCTCTTTGCAATGCCAGTATAGTCGAGGAACATTAACAAAAAAATTTCAATCAAAAAAAAATCATTATTCGGTAATACATTGGAGCAATCGACCAAAATTTGTTACTCGGGGGTTTTTGGGGTCGCTGAACACGAATATGGGGTCAGAAAAACCATATAATGTACCTGGGGACCAGGAATTTCTAGTTGTGAGGTTCATCCATGAGGTTTTCTCGAAATTTGTTTGGGAACTAAAATGTTTACTCGGTTTTCGAGATCGCTGAACACGATTCTGATATGAAAAAAATTCCTCAATACACCTGGAGGCCAGCGTGGCCTGGTTGTCTGGGTCGTCTCTTGGACATTTACGTGAGCTTTTATGTAAATACAACGGATTTGGTTACTCAGCGGTTTTTGGGGTCGTTGATCATGAATATGATGTCCGAAAAATTCATATGATGTACCTGGTGACCAGGAAGGCCTGGTTGTGAGGGTCATCTACGAGGTTTTTCCGAAATTTGCTCAGAAATTGAATGAAAATGTTTACTCGGAGCTTTTCGAGGTCGCTGAACACGATTCTGATATTGAAAAAACTCCCAGATTGAGGTAGATTGTACATAAATTCCTCAATAATTTTCTGGTTTAAGATATCGTAGTACAGTTGGCCACTACCGTTTGCTTAATGTAGGTATGTGTTATGTTAAGCACGATTGTCGTGCTCATTCACTATTAAATGACTAAATCGTTATTATGACCAGAAAAAAATTGTTAATATGCAACTTTCTGACAAACGGATAAACATTGTCATAGATGACACACGCCTTCTTCGAATAGATATGAAAAAGCAGAAAGTCATATAATAGAATAGTATTTTTTGCTATTTAAGACTAACACATCAGAAGCGAACCATTATAATATAGTTGAAAAGCGAAAAAAATCAAAACTCAACCATAGTCTACTATGATTCCCATTTGAACATACTTCAGGTCATAACACGAAATTGCTAATTTTTCTCCAGATTCTCTTGTCGCCACTGTATTATATAGAGAATAGTGCTTCGAGAATGTAAGAACTACTATCTCCTAACTCTACAAGCAACCACGATATGTGTCTAAAAGTAAAAAAATCAAACTTTTATTTTAAACTCGAAAACAAAAGACAACAAAAATTCTGTTTCCCCCAGTAAATTTCCCTCAAAATAAGAGGTCGAGAACGTTACTTCCATTTTTTATATCTCCTATAGTTACCGAGTTACCCAATACAAACATCGAAATTCGCCCACCCTATATGACCTCCCAAAGCACGTATTAGGTCACCAAAAGTGATAGGTATACAATTAGGAACGTCGCTAGTTAGACGTTTTTTCGAAAGTTATAACTTGGCTTCCTGTTAGCAATTGACACAAGGTCCAAGGTAGGCGAATACAATGGTAGCAATGCGTTTTTGCGTAGCTACATGAATAGTATAAATAACATATTATATTTTGGAAGTTGGAGAATAAAACTCAAATTTTACACAAGACCTTTTACATTTAATTTAAAAATGCTGACAAAATGTTTCACAACACTGTGGCATTTTAAAAACAAGGAGTTATCAACTAGAGCTAAATCTAAAAAAAATGTCCTTAAATATTAGATATCAGAGTGTGGTACAAATTGAGAGATGGGGTGGATTTAATAATAAATGATCAAATCGATACATATAATTCACCACTTGTTAACAATTTTGTAAATACACATCCACCATTATCCACCCCCATCCCTCAATTTGTACCACACCCTGATCCCTTATATTTAGGGACGTACTTTTAGATTCAGCTTTAGTTGTTAACTCCTTGCTTTGATAATGCCACAGTATGATGGAACACTTTTTCAGCATTTTTAAATTAAATGCTTAAAGTCTTATGTACAATTTTTATTCTCCAACTTCCGAAGTATTATGAATTTACACTACGTAAACGCCGGAACCGATATATAACATATTATATTATGTATTTCCACATAGTTTGCTGAATAAACTCCATATGAAATGAACAAAATTAATGTGTTATGTGGAAATCATTTTCGAATTGTTCATAAAATTATAAACTGGATATAAAATGGACTCTAGCGTGATTTAAATTTAATGAACAAACAATTTAACCGTGCGATATTCACTAGAAATATATGGATTCTGTTGATGTGTAGAATAAACGGGTTTTATTGTTTCCCTTGTTTACTTATTGCTAGTGAATTATCGAACACTTCGGTATAATAGATTTAATAGAGGTTGCAGCAAAAATAAACATGAATACTCTACAATACACCAATTTATCCATACAGAGCTGCTGGAGGGGCAATTGTCCGCCCTGGTTATTGGGAAATTGCGCAAAGTAAAAACTTGTAAGGTCTACAATGTTAGATAAACGGTTAACATGACTGGCCTTGTCAATTATCCGAGAGCTTTTAGAAGAAGGGCCATTGCCCGCCCTGGTAATTTGGAAATTGCGCAAGATAAAAACATGTAAGGTCTTCAATGTCAGACGAACGGTTGACATGACTTGCTTCGTCAATTATTCTACAGCTTTTAGAAGAAGTGATAGACCGTTATTGTCATGGGGAAAAAAGTTTCAGTTCTCATTCAATATTAATTAAGCCTCGATTGTTCCTTTCATGTTCTATGTTAAAAAAGACTAGCCTGTTGAGGATTTCCTTGGTATACCTGACAAGTCTCTAGGACATTCTCGAGAAATGGATCCATATGGTCTCATTCATCTTACTAACTGAGTAGCTCTTCCACACATTTGTAGATGGCAAGCACTTCGGCTTGGAAGACTGTGTTGAGATCTCCCATTCGCAAGGAGCACCCATCAATATATCAGGGATTGCAAAAGTCTGCTCCGACTCTTGTGTTTGCTCTAGACTAGACCCATCCGTATAGCAAATTGTGTCGTGCTTTCATTTTTATATTCCTCCTTAGGCGGTATCACGACCCTATCATGCTGCTGCGCAAACCACAGGGCATGTGGTGAGTAAATGTATACTTTTAGATAGCTAACAATACTCAGACATCAGTAGATATAAACACAGTAACATTTTACTCAATAATCAGGTACATTTTTGGATGCTTCGCTCCTCAATACAATACCATATAAACATTTCGCAAACTAATTATCAGATTTTATCCTCTCAGCTGTAAGCAGCTTGTGTCCTAGTAATCATCAAGTTATCCTCAAACAATCTGAAATGCTAATCCATAGTTCAGCCCCCTTGGTCATCTGCTTAGGTATATAAAGCTAGTAATACCTTTGTGATTTTGAATCTACTGTGTGGCTGAACATGTCGTATTTTCTTTCATTTTAATGATAAAATTCCATTGGGGAATTTACTTACAAACAGTTATCCATGTTGAATTTCGCTATTGTTTCATTATTTTTTAGAAGGGATTATTTTTTTGCTGTATTTCATAAGTATGTCATTCATGTGTAGAATGGAATGTTTACTTTTTTTATATACTTATTATATGGCTCGTGTTATTTTGTTCATCCTCCCCCTATGGAAAACTCAGCGGGTAGTCTATGTCTATCGGCATGCCCAGAGATTGCTCCTTTCCTCACCAAGTGCACCCAACCCTACTTCAACTCTTCTTTGTTTTCAAAGTGAGTTTGAACTTATATGTAAATAATAACTCTTTTTCCTCCCCCTCTTACCGTGAGAGTTTTGTGCTCCATCTTCAGAGAGTCAGGAAATTTGTAACCACAGAGATTCTTTTTTGCTTGTGTTTAGCATAAGTTTCTTAGCACTCGTCTGAAGTGTTACATGGAGAGGAGTTATTACACTCGTAGTCGTTATATTAAAATGGAGGGTATCGACAGAAAATGAGATAAATCTTTTTTACACCACCATTAGCTTGAACGCGACTTAGACATCATTTTGGAATGGTGTCATTCATGGCTGATACCATCAAATACGAGCAAATGCACTGTACTTCACATTGAGAAGAACAATCCACATATTTCCTACCATCTTAATGGGTTGCAGCTAGATACGGTTTCTCCACAAAAAGACTTAGGTATCGCCATTTCTGATAACCTCACATGGTCGCACCACATTGAAGAAATATGCAAGAGAGCGGATACTTGTATATTTTTGTTAAACAGAGTTTTTTCCAAATTGTTAGTGCAAACATCATGCTTATAATTAAATTTGGTTCGTCGGTAAGGTGTCCAGTGCTTGCGCTCGAAAGAAATTTAATCGAATCAGTGCAGAGAAGAGCTAGCTACAAGAATGCCATTTGGGACTATTCGTCCGCATTACCAGCAACGTTTGGGATTGTTTAAAATTCCTAGAGCAGAAGATAGGCTTAGGCGTGGTGATCTAATCTCAACGTATAGAATCCTACAAAATACATGTTCTGTAAATCTCGGTGATATATTTAACATGAATGCTCTTTCAAATTAAGGCATGAAAATTCTAAAATATCCTGTAGGCAACATTTCATTCGCAATAGAGTATTTTGTTTGTGGAATGCATTTGACTCTGACACAGTTGAATCATCTTTCATAAACACATTCAAAAAATCATATTGATTCTCTATTATTCAGCAGTAGTCCAATGTAGGTCTTATCATAAATCAATCTTTTTATTTGCTATTGTATAAATAGGTGTAATTTGGCTCCTACAAATGTTATTATGTATAACTGAGTCACATAGGATTTTATCCTCGACTCTCAACCGAATGAATGATAATAATAATAATAATCTAATAATCCATATTGTTTTTACTCTATTAGTTGTCTTCAATGTCGGTCACTGGAATGGTTAAATAACGATTCCACTTCATTGTTGGATATATTTGGTTATAATTGAGGTATAAGAGAAAATTGGGAAATAAGATTTTGAAGCTCGACACGTTCATTCCCTTTAATCATTTTTGACACCATCAATTTTATCAATTAATCGCAATTTCTTTAAATATCGAGGGTGAACCTGTAAATTTTGCCAAATTTACCTATTATAGATAAGCAAGATAGATGATTTTTAATGCTCTCAATTATGAATTTTTCAATAATGGAGTTTGAAAATAATAACATTATAGGTATTATGTAAATAAAGAAATGTTCGAGGAGAAGTAAGTAACTGATATACTCGTATTATACAAATAAAAGAAAAAGACGGATAATGCACCTAGAATTATATTCATAGATATGTGGTATCAGTCCATAGTAATGGGTAACGAAAACACAAAGACTCTAACCATCAAGAGGCAAGTGTATGGGCAATATCCAGTTCTTTATCAATTAGTAATACAAAATTACATTTTCAATGAATACGTATGAAGATATCTCAACCGTGTAACTTATACTGGGCACAATAATCTACAGTATGATAGATAATACTAGGTTCAAATTGAAATCTGACAATAAAAATCCTCATATATATTAGCAGTATTTCCATTTTTTATATTTGTTTGTATTAGAAAAAAATGGAAGTATGGATAATATCGGCTGACAAAATATTTAACCCGGAAACTTTTTATATAATGACCTAATAATTGATGATACAACCCGTCCAATGGAACTCATACATAATAATAATTATAATAATAATAAAAATAGTTTATTGCGATAATAATTATAGTAAAGTAGTTATAGTACATTACATTACAGAATATACTTACATATCCCATGAAGGTTAGACCTAATATGGGCAACTTCGCCACACTTCATTAATATTTTTATCAACATGTATTTCTCAATTTTTGTTTTTCTGCAGATGATCTAAACATATTCAATATAGTGCTGTCTCATAATCATGCGCGCCGAGTCTAGAAAACTTCAAAGTATCAGCAATAAAACTTCTACTACTACTATAAGTCGGTTTAGAACGTCTTCCGATTTCCAGTCTCCATTATCCTCTGTCCATCCATAGACATTCTTCCACGCCTCTTTCTCAGATTTCTCTGTCGATTCTCTCTCTCCAACTTTTCCTTGGCCCCCCTCTTCCTTCGTCTATTTCCACACTTGCTTTGGGAGTCTTTCAACTGGCATTCTTTCCATATGACTATACCGTATCAGTTCGTTTACTTCAACGTCCTCGACTATAGTGTGTTACTCCCATGATTTCGCGAATTCTTTTATTTCTGGTCCTCTCCATTTTCGATTTTTCGGGAGCTCTTCGCCAGTAATCCATTTCTGTAGCATTTAAGGTTCTTTCAGCTCTCTTTTCAGGGGCTCATACTTCACTAATATATGTAATTATGCTTTTTACTTTGGTATTTTATATTCGTTGTTTGTTTCTGTTCGAGCCCATAGTATTTCATTCGTCATGGCTATTGCTTTTCTGCCTTGTATATTTCTGTCCTTTATGTGATCATCTAGTGTTCCGTCGTTGATTATTTGTACTCCTAGGTATTTATACTCATTATTATCTTCTAGCACCAGGTCCTCTTGTTGTCCTCCCAACACATGTACGTCGGTTTCTGCATATTGACTTCCAGGCCCCATTCGCTGTATTCTTCTATGAGTTTTGTGGTCATGTCATCAATATCGTGCTCATCTTGTACCATTACTATTTGATCGTCTACGGAGCATAGTTTGTATATGATGTTATCATTTATGGGTATTCACATTCTTTCTGCATTTTCTTTTCCACTGTTTTAGAGCTTGTTCTAATTCTAATATTTTGAACAAAGTCGTAGATAGGCAGCAGCCTTACTGATTGTGAAGCCCGTTGATACTCGTTGTCCCATTATATACTTCTAAAAGTATAAGAATATTTCCCTTTATCGAAATAAATGGCCATAATTATTTTTTCCGCTTTTTTCTCCTAGGGTGAAAATACAACGGGTCGCGATTCTCAAAAAACAGGTTCATCCAAACATGAAATATTGTAATTTAATTCATCCTTAGACTGTACGATATCCGAATATAATTTAAACGTCAGCTGAGTACGATAATACATAACAGGTATATTCAAGGGGTCTTGAACATTAATTTGAAGCTCGGCGAAACGTTTATCTTTTTCACTTCCTGCAATTCCATTTCCTCAATAATGATCGTACTTCAATCGTCAACATTTATAATTTGGACGTAAATATTTATTAACAGCACAAGTTAGTTTTTTCGCGTAAAATCAGATATAGGTATCTATGCTATTGATATTTATTTATCATATCAATTTTCATACCGCTATACGTGAAACCAAATATGCCACACTCGAGGAAAGTGAGTTTCTAATCTTGATCCGTGTTCTATATAAAATATATTAATCATAAAGCGTTCAAGTGTATAAATGAAAGTAAAAGTCTAATTGATACGATTTTCTGCAGTGTTATTGAACGATTTTCGATTATATAAGAGATAAGATTTGATATAAAACATTTCACTTTTACGGTAATTGTTGTAAATTAGAATTCACAACGGCAATACATTTATACATGGGATATTATGTCACACGCCTTGGACGTGCATTCGTTACTTCCGGCTGTCATATTTTATCGTTTTTTATTCCTAATATACTATAAATCGCAGAATCGCTGTTGACAGATGAGAAACAAAGTACTGAGTTGTTTCAGCTGCTCTAACAGCCAACAGTCTGTGAGCATTCAATCTTGCGCAGGATATGAAAACTTTAAACAGACAGATTCTTCAATTGCATATTACACAGAAACTTTCAGCGAAAGGATATTCTTATACTATAGCATCATATACTTCTTCCGCCTCTACTGAGTGCCTGTCAATTGAAATAAACTTTCAAGGTCATGCCATAGAGTATAATTGACGTATTTTCACGGCTTCTGCTGTTTCTAATCATTTGCAATACAATACTATTTCTAGGCCCCTACATTACCTACTATTATATTTAACTTATGTAGAATCTTGTAAGCCACGTTGTGGATCAATTGCTTTTTTTTTATTTTACCTCGGCTAGCTCTATTTATCAAAATGGGATTTTTAAAAACGAAATTCGATTTGTTACTGCAATTACATACCAACTCTATCGTTATCCATTCGTTCCACTCGAAAAGAATTCACTACTGATGTTTGTATCCAACGGCGGAACAACATCTGATTGTACCAGAGCCAACCTGACATTTCTCATGCCACAGCGAAATATGTAATCCAAAGATCGCTAGACGAGACAAAGCACCGTGCCAACTAGAAGGAACTGCCCCGTATGTCACACTCCAAGCGACTAATGGGAGATTTTCAGCAACAACGAGTGAAAAATCTACTGACGTTCAGCAGACAAGAAATACGGAATCTTATTGCATTCCTCACCGGACACGCCCCATGCAACAAACATCTCTGTACGATGGGTCCGATAGATCGGCCCCCGGAAGAAGAGACACCCATGCATGTGTCAGTGCACAACATACGCGGTTGGTCGTCGGACATACCTCGGAGACGATAAAGCTACACCCGAGGAAATCAGAGGTATGCCCTACATCAGGCTACTGGATTTCATAGAATACACGAAACTGATGAGGAGATAGCAATATGTGAAGACACAATAAGACACTGAGGACCGCACTGCAGTGGGTCTCCCTCTGGGGAGGAGAACCAAGAACCAACCTCACGGGGGAAGGGTTCTAGTCGGTAAGAATCCAGCACACCCGGGGGCACGGGCCTCCGTGCAGGATTTTCCCTCCTCTACGCACCTACCTTTGATGAGTTGCCTTTTCCTATTAAATTGTGTTATCATAAATAAATGAATAAAAAAACCTTTTTTACTTCAAAAAAACAAATGAATTCTATTAATTTAGTAATACCTTGAATGTTTAAGGTTATTTTCATAGTACATTACTCTATCATATTATCATGAAATGAACAAGCATATCATAGATTAGTTTCTTTATGACTTGTTTGTATGTTTTAAGCACTGAAAATGCAACTACTTCAATTGTCAAAGATCACTTGCTAACTCTCTGTTACATCAGCACGATTCAGAGTGCTGCTCAGCTCTTTAACGCAAAATTTGAAATGGTATTGTCCATTACAATCGATAATTCATGTCATAATACTTTGAAAACAAAGTTGCGATTTAGAATTTATACAAATGACCGAAGAAAACAATATTGTTGCACTTATAATGCAGAAGTGCTGAATGTTATTTACTGGGTCGATTAAACTCGATTCTTCAAATTGAACTTGCTATATATAGATGCTTCTGGTTTACTTTGTAGTAAAGTTAAATAGTTTTATTTACGTTGATTATTGGAATATCGTTTTCTTATTCATTTTCAGGTTGGTATTTGCTAATTAATTGTTATTATTCCATTGAAAATTGTTACTTGGATTGCTATGTTCACTTGGTACGTATTGATGTTATCTTGCAGATTTGATTGATTGCTTCTTGAAAATTTAGTTAATTTGTCATAACTAGATACTTCGTCTCATAACCCTCAAACATGATCTGAGATTCACTTGTCAAAATTGATCATTAACATTAACACTTCTTGTAGGTACTAGCTACAAAATTATACTCACCTCGAGGAATATTGAGCTTTTCTATTCATAATTTTTTTTGTTTCCGATCAACCAATGATATTTTTAATTTCATAATAATCAAAAGTCAAAAGTTAGCTCCTGGCTTTCCACTTTTCCTCTGACTTTTTGATGCTCAATTTTTCTTATTTACATTTCCAATTCTGACTATATTTTACCTTTTCCCTTGAATTTTATCATTTTATGTTTTGGTTATCATTCTCATTTTATTTGAAATTTTCCTAATTTCCGAATAAATGAATTTTCCTTTTATGCTTAATGGTTCATGCTTCTTTCCTATTAAACTATAAAATCTCTGATTTCCATTCTGATTTACTCACTTCTAACTCATAACTAATAGCAAAATTTATACGTAATAGTAATAATTAATTTTTTCATTTTTTTATTTGAATTTTTAGGAGTTCTGAAATTCATACTTCATCAATAGCTTCGACCCTTCCAAGAATGAAACTGATCATAACACTTCGTATATTGAGGGAGGCGAAAACTTTTGTAGTGCTCCTAGATAAAAACCGGCCGTCGTAGTCTAGCGCGCAAGCCATAAAACATAATCCCTTTTTCTATCATCAAGCGCACGAATCCGATGGTCGTCTGCGCGCGAAGGCTATCTACTTTTACAATCTTTCAATTATTTTCAATTCATTAATGTTAGGTATTCAAAGAGCGAATCTTCTAAATCTATGGAATTCTTCATTTGATCATCACATGACAATTCTTTGGTAAGAGGATGGAGCTATTTTCTTGTAACTGGACGAATGGACTAAAAAATATACGTCCGGTAACTGATGACGTGATAAAACAGATTCAGCATTTCTAGTGGATAAGGGTGGTTGTTTCTTATTCATAGTGTTATAGTATAATGGCAGTCAAGGTGTGAATCTCTTAGTTTATTAGCTTATTCAATGAAACAACATGACACGTGACGTAACTGAAATCAATTTGCATGTGTGCAAGAGCTTAGAAATAAGATCAATTTCCAAACTTTCCAGTTATCAACTTATTCAGTATTTCCCAAAAATATATAAAAAACTGACCTATGATAACGTTGCCGTTCGGCATTTCCTGAATGTGTCCAAGGACAAGGATAATTAATCAATTCCACAATCAAACTTTCCTGCTGTATGTCAAAAACTCAGTCAAGAGTTTTCTATACAATGTACTGGTTTTGTAAAGTAATCAGTAATCTTTTCGGAATAGTTGTTCAGGAATATATTACCCAAAATGTGTGTTGGAAGATCTATCACATAGTTTTATGCCCAAGTCCAATCAAATGTTGAGGTAACAATGATTCAATATGAACAAATTCTGATCAGAATAAACTGTAAATTTTAAATCCACAACTGATTCAAATTATTGCGATAAGGACGCCTTGTGATAATACCATTAGTTTTAAGAAATCACGTTTTATACATTGATATGTCTTCTGATGATGGTCATGAGACCGAAACGTATGTAAAGATGAAAATAATAATCACATGTGTTAGTGCGACCTATTTCACGAGAATTTCATATATAATTCATACCTGGGTCAAGAATCATTACTAATCTATATACTAACAACAAGCATTATTTTCTTCTCCCGAGATCGTTTGGAAAAGGTGATATAGGAATAGTTATTGGGTATTGGTTCAATTTTGGTTACTATTTCATCCAGGAATAGTAGAGCAATTAGTCATCTCGGAACATTTTCACCTAAAACGCATATCAACATTTAAAAGAAAGTGAGTAGGCACAAAACAAGAAGAAACAACTGGTTATCAAAATAGAGGGAACTGGGTATTAGTAGTGCTAATTTTGTGACGTCAGCATATGATGAGTATTCCGGCCTGTGATTGAATTAGGCTATGGCCTGACCCATACCACTTCTTCCGCTAGTTCAGTTATATCCAACTTCATTCTTTCATTCACCGAGTTGCCTCATTCATTAACATTGATATTGAAGAACATCGATTTTTTTAGTTCGAATATTATCGATTATCGACGTTCAGTCATAGATGTCAACGTCGCTTATCCCTCTTGTATGGTTGACTGTATTTAATCTCGAATTATCATTATACTATTCGATAATGAGAATGAGGATTTCTATCTTAGCCCTCTCATTCCAAACCTTATTATGTGATTGAATATATTTTAATCTAGTAATTATCAGGGTGCAGTCTAGTGTATAATTAAAATCACTAATTCGCACCAATTAATTCTAAAATTAACCGACCCGATGGTTCAAATCACTGCAACTGGATATTCAGTCCGAGAAATTATACAAGTCAGATTGAAAACTAAGCCACAATAAACTGCAACGCTGCTTAGAAACGTGTTTAATAACAGTATTTTTGCATAGTTCGGTAACACGAATATCGCGGTTAATTTGGAGGTGATCAAACGTATAATTCAGGTTATTAGTACATTTTGCATCGCAGTCACACCTAATCCATTCGATGAAATGACAAATATATTGGAATGTTTCCGTTTTGCATATTGCAAAATACTAATTACTTATAATGCATTCGCTCATTAATATTATGATGGATACTAAACGTGGCCGGGATGATGTAGAAGCGATCTTCATTATCTAGACTCATTTGCATGCATGTTGATACTACAGCTTCTTATTACTAGAACCAGATGTATATGGAATGATCCGTTCATTTCCTGAGTTCAAGAAATAAAAATATGAGTCGAGATTTGAATACTTCATATTTCCTCAATAGAATATTGGGAATATCAAGGAGGGTTTGGACTAATGTGAATGCTACTACACTATAGGTTATACAGGGTGTTCTAGGTTTTATTAGGAGAACTTCAACAGTCGATAGAAAATTTGATTTTAAGAAAATAGTTTTAATTAACATATATGCACGTTTAATTTTTGAGATACAGGGTGTAGTTCTTAATTTTGTTCGAATCTTCAAAGATAATCAAGGTTTCTCAATGAAATTTGATACAGTGGGTGCATAGACAGGTTAACACATTTGAACATAATTTGAGACCGGTTTTACTCCCAGTGGCGGAGATATAGGTATTTAATAACATTAAATTGACCCGAAAAGTGTTATCACTCTGTAAAGGTTACTTTTTAGTAATGAATTTCGATGCAGATTTCAAATCAAAACAAATAAGGTTTCACGACCAATTTGATTTTGGTGATTGATTACCACCACCATGAAAATCGAATGAAAATTGGAGAAAGGTTTTCGTTGAAGTTAGAAGATCTATTGTACGACGTTGTGAACTATGTATACGAGAGAATGGGAATCATTTTGGATTTCTCTAAAATTAATACCCAAGTTTAGAAAATGGTGTCTTGTTAACTCTTGTTGGTGGACTTACTATAAATTAAAGTACATTGTAGTTATCTGGTTTGAACAATTTTGGAAATAAAATTATTTTATTTTCGTTACTCAACGACTTAACACTTTTCGGGTCTATTTATTATTATTAAATTCCTATATCTACGCCACTGGAAGTAAAATCTGTCTCAAATTATGTGTAAGTGTGGTAACTTATCCACATATCCACGGTGCCAAATTTATTCATCTTGATTATCTTCGAAGATACCAACGAAATTAAGAAATTTCTTATAAAATTCAAACATTAAGCGTCTGTGCATATATGTTAATAGGAACTTTTTCCTCAAAATCTAATTTTCTATCGACTGTTGAGGTTCTGCTACTAAGACCTGAGACACCCTGTACATATGCACTGTCAGAGACTTGCTGACAGAAGCATATGACCGCCGCCCCCGCTCTAAATTGTAACTTTACGGAATAACAGCTATATCTCTCAACATTCAATATTAAGCTATCGTTCGTAACGAGTGCAAAATAATAAAAACATAGGTGTGGCACTCGGGGACTGCCGCGGTAGAGCTATTGCATAGCATTTTTTATCAACTTATGCAATTATAGTTATTTATTTATTTTTTATTTATGCAGTATTTTTTTTCTTTGATATTAATTCAAGTTACACTTTTTGAGCGTGGTGACCGATGAGAAACACACATTTTTTTCTTTTATTGAATAAATGAGAAGTTATCTCGCTTAAAACATTTTTATTATCTTACAATAAATACATGTAGGTTATTCAGGAATTTTTATCATTGAAACTATAGGTTTATGGTAACTGAAATAAGAAACATAAGTTTGAGACTTGATATCCTCTAAATATCTGGAAAATGGTGGTCCCATATTTTGTTGTGTATTCTTGTGGATCATTATTCATTTTCAAAATCAATTTTTCCGAAAGAAAAGTTGTCAACCGCTCTGATTTTTTATCAGCGAAGTTGATGTTGAAATCGCCAGCCAAGATAAGTGGAAATTTATTACCATTTGTACCAAGTATTTTCGACCCTTCTTCAGTGTACTTCAGTAAAGTGCGATGAATAAAATGCTCTACCTCGTCCAATTTTGGATTCGGAGAAATGTAAATTGCTACCATGACTGTGTGTAGGCCATTTCTAAGTTTGCATAAGCACGCACAACTATCTCCAACAAATGAGCGCCTAACATCAACATCGCTAACGTGTGCAATATTCATTTCAATATTCGGAGTCATAATATTAGTAACATTATTATTTTTTTGGTAATAGCTATTTACCTTTTGGAACAGTATCTACAACAGTATATATACCTACATGTATACTTACGGGGCGCACATGCGGTGAGTGTGGCATTATAAAGATATGATAGATACCTATACACCTATATACTTTCTCACAAACAGCTGCTTACGTATTCGTCCAATTTCGGAGTAGCTCGTCTTGATCCGTACGAGCTTCGTACAGTCGTACCATATACATACACGTTAAGCGAACGCTCGCCCGAGCTACATGTTAGGTGTTTAGGTCTTAGGTTATTTTGCGTTACGGAATTTCTTGATTCGGTCGCCGCGCTCAAAGCTCGCGATAAAAGCTATATTCATTAGCTTAATAGAAACAGGTACTCTCAGGTCTCTGCTAGGCGCGTCTAACGTATAAACTCTAACTGACGCGTAGCGAGCTCCTAGAAGCATATGTCAAAATGATTTCGTTCGTAGCTAATTACATAGGACGTCTGGAGTTCATGCAATTATGTTTTTAGATAATTCGAACCTTCTAATTTCGATAGGTCACGTGAAAATCCCGGAGTCTAAAGCGTTAGAGTGTTATAACATTCGTATAAAATAGCGAAATTTCTCACTTTTAGAAACTTCAAATTAATTAATCAATTTGACACATGTTAGGTGTTTAGGTCTTACATTATTTTTCGTTACGGAATTTCTTGATTCGGTCGCCGCGCTCAAAGCCCGCGATAAAAGCTATATGCAATAGCTTAATTATTGAACATTCAAATAAATCATATAAAAGTACATCCAATAATTTCCATAATATCTGTAAATCATTGAAGGAAAAAACTATTATTACTTGGAAGCAGAAGGAAATTCCGTTTGGTTTTTATACTAAGAGGATTACAACCATTTGGTTGATACCTTGTTGAATGATTCCTCTGAACAAATTTTCAGAAAAACCTTATCTAAAAGCGTTAAGTTAGTAAATAAATCAATAAAATCATGGATCGCTGTAATGTCCGAAAATTTAAAATACGTCTTTCGCCTCCTGATCTTCCAGAACTGTATTGCTTACCTTCATGATTCAGGTAATTCCATGAGACCAATAATTTATAATAATAATTATCCCACGTATAACATAGCAGAATGGTTGATTAAGGAATTTAGCAACATCCAAGACTTACCAAGGTTGTCTGTAAAGAATTCTTTGGAACTAATTGAAAAATTGACAGATTCCAAACTCAACCTGGTGATACTCTCATTTCATTTCATGTTTTCTCACTATTGACAGATATCCTAATCCCTAAGTCGTTAATTATTCTGAAGAACCGGCTTTCAAATATTAATATCCTCGATACAGACTGTACAGAATTCGTGATCCTCATGTATTTATTCTGTTTTAACTACTATAACAAACAAGCCCATGAATGCAAAAGTTTTGCGTAGATATGTCGATGATATTTTCGCGATTTTGAGTGAAGATTTCGATTAACATGTCCTTTTGTATACGCAAAATAGTCAAATTCACTCATACCTACTTTAGAAACAGAAACAGATAAGCAGCTTCTACTCCTTGAAACTAACATTGTAAAAAATTATAATCACGTGGAATTCAACATTGGTACAGGAACTCACTCATTACAAGAAGACTACACTCAATATTCACGTTCATAGATTATTGAACGTCCTTTTCAGTCAGCAAAATTATAACTACGAAGTTGAGAAACTAGGGAATTGCGATGGATAATGGTCACGACAAAGCTTTGATCAATAAGTTAATTTCTAATAAAAATCTCAAATTACGATCATTATCTTCAAATAGTTCAATAAGAGTGAAAGATTTCACTTATGATTAATAATTGATAAATTCCATAATTGTGAGGACAAATTGCAAACAACAAATGGTATCCTACAATTGTTACGACAATTCCATGATCACTAACTTAATTTCTGAACAAGAAAGGAACTTGGAACGCAACCAATCCACCATATTGGGGCCACTACCTTCAAATTGTTGAATAAATTTCAAAAGTTTGACTCATCTTCCTTCAGTATTATTATTTGGTTTTACAAATTTGCAATACAACCTGTTCATAGATGTAAGAACACGCTGTAAATTTGTTTGGGCAATACCTTTGATAAAGTTTCCGACTTAAACGATTGTGAGACGTGTTCGAAATGCTATGTGGGCCTTATAAAAAGGAATATTTTAACTCGTTATAGAGAACATTTTGCCCATATTAAGAAAAATAATGATGAACAATCAGCGTTAGCCGAACATATTTTAAATACAGGTCACACCACTTCTTAAGAACACACTAATGATAAATATCTAAGTAATTCAGGAGAAATAGAAATGTGTAAGTGAAAAATCTAATTGATAAATTCAGATCCATCTGTAGCTAATGGTAATCTCTTACTCACCCTACTAACTACAAGTATTATTCAAACAGGCACATTTTGTTTTCCAATTTAGTTTACTCTGATAATATCTACTTGGAAGCTGAAAGGTCCTCAATATTTTCCAGTGAATAAGGTTGAATGTTTCTTATTTATATTGTTATAGTGTACTCTTCTATAGTTATTATTGTTTCATGTTTGAAGTTCAAATAATGAGTCGTTAACAATGATATCAACAGAAAGTGATTTAAGGTTTTGCAATACATACAACAATCACATCACTATGAAAAATATTAATATTCTGAAATCGTGTCATAGTTCAAGAATGATATAATATTGATTCGGAATGATATCAATGAAGAATGGTTCAGTAAAAATTTTTGAAAGTCACCGATCGCATACGAAATTGATATAAAATTGGATTCGAATAGTTGGAAAATAAACCATACCAGGAAATATCGTGGGATCACAAGTATTTTTTCAGCAGAAAGATGTATCGAATGTATTGTTTCGAAGAGTCCACCTACCGGCGAGAGGCTAGCCTGTCATTTATTTTGATGAAATGATATTATTTTCGCCTTTACGTACGTTTCGTTCTCTCGACCATCATCTCGAGACGTATCAATGTCTAAGGTGAGATTTCATAAAACTGATGCTCACGTCGCCGAAACGAACAGAAATACGAGTAGTCGAAATTGTAACAGGTTAATGTTGTAAGTATATGCATATATATCATGAATCTACTGCTCAGCAATTTTGCTATAAAATTCGAAGTAGTTTCAAGCAATGTTTGAATACGAGCGGAAACAAAAATATTTCGCTCAACAATCCACTTTCGAACCAGATGTTAAAGATTTATGAGGTAATAGAGGAAGGTTGTCAGATCTTATTAGAAATATTTGCAATTTGAGTATTCTATCTGAAATATGCTTTTAACATTATGAAGACGCATGTAGGAATATGCAAGGGTTTTAATTAATTGAATTAGTATGAATTTGACTCAATGATTGAATATCTGTTCTATGATTTACATACTTGGAGTCACGTTTTATGTGAGTCATCTCCAGAATAGATCTCCCATAATAATTGGTTTCTTTAGTTAACATATTAACATTTTTGTAATAGAATTGATGGGTATAATCAGAACAATGTTTTTAAGGGCGGTGGAATTTTGTTTCTAGTGCTATACTGAATCGTACCTAGAGACGAAAATAATAAGCAGTGAGATATGAGTCCCGAAAATTTATATTTAGAATCTCTTTGATGAGTATTTTGGAAAAAAACATTCTTGGTTCCTCCCGACGTTCCCCTGATATATAGTTATTTGCATACGTAGAAATTGAATGGTATGGTAACCTTTTGACGTAATGAAATTATCATGAACTGCCATCATAAAATAAATGTATAAGAATGTTAATACAACAGAAATTTTCAAACAAGCATAATGGTCTTTTTATGGAAAGTACATAAGTGCAAAGTAATGGTTATCACTTCGAAAAGGTAAATGGTTATGTATTCCAAATTAAAAAAAAAAAACGCCAGAGAAGTAGCGCCAGTTTTATGTAATTGCCTAAAATGTTCAAATGGGCAAATCCATATCAAGGAGTAGTAGACAAAGAGCTGATTCCATTTTAACCATTTGTGATAGCTGATGTAAGTCTCTATATGAAATAATCGGTAATTATTTTTCAATGTATGACATGGATTTTGTTTATGAGAGTATTGACTTGATTCTATTGGTTATCATTAGTGAGTTCGATTATAGGAACCACTTAAGTTATTTTCATATATTTATTTGAATATATAAAGTTAGGTACCTTTTGTCTTCATTTAATAGAATCTACATTACAATTGAAATTTTTACATCTCCATTGTGTTGAGGGAATTGAAACGTGAATCAATCAGATATTGAGTTCAGCACGTCAATATACCCACGGTGTGTCGACATTAAAGGAATAACAAACTATGTCATTACAGATGATTATCGGAGCGGAATTCGAACCTAACATTAGAAGTTGAGTTTGATGTTACCATACCTTCCAGTGTGTCTAATTGAACAACTGGAAGTTCAATACGAAATGATGAATAAAAGTCACAGTCTACACACTGGGACAATATTCCAGGAAACAAGCAAAAAAATCATCAGATATTATTCGCATTGAGAGAAAAAAATGTTCATTCCACTCAGCAAATAGGAGCCCACGCAACTACTGGCCTTTTGATTAGTCATTGCCCTCTGTTGAAATCTTTAGTTTATTTTTTTTGGGCAAGATTCGATCCCTCCAGAGATTTCCTCCGAAGTATGGAACTCGGATAGGTCTGACCTACGTTGAATCTATACTCTTTTTTCAACTTTTGAAATGAAAACTTCTTTAGGCGCGTTGAGCTATTTCAGAGGGGGGGTAAATCCATGAGTTCGTCACGTCCCGTCACGCTGTAGCTATATATAGTTACTCCACATTGCAAATGATACACATGATCTACAAAGCACAGATTCAACCTGTCCTGGAGTGCTGTTTACTTGTTTGGGGTAAGGCTCCCGAAGAAAGTGAGGTCCTTCTTGGTGCATATAACCTCTGAACTTGAGAGAAATTATAATTCCCGTTCTCCCCAACATTTCATCGCTGACTCATATGATATTTTAGGACCAGTATAGGTATACCTTTCTGTAGTCAAAATAATAAAAAAATATTCGATCGATACATTAACTCACATGTGGTGTATGATTCTGTTTTCTGTTATGGCTCCTCCTTTATCGTCTTCGTTCTAGAAGGCTCGTGATAGGTTGACCAATTACATATTGTTACCGGAAGAATAATATCACTAATATTCATCGTTTGAAACTCAAATCACAAAACGAAACTGCTTACAATGGTCAGTGGTTTCTATCTGCCAAGTCTGGTAAGAACCATGTGGCAACTATCTTACAGTTTATAACCAAATTTTTTTTGCTGTGAGATTACCAGCGTAGCACTCGCATCAAGTAAAATAAAGTTATTTACAAATAAACAGCTCACGAACTGAAGTGTGTATCAAGATCGTGTGGGGATGAGTTTAGAATCTTTCCACTTGTCACTCTCAGAAATTAAGGATTCCAAGTATAAACATGTCAATATAATGTGATATCTGTTTCTCGATTTCATTCTATAGCAAACAACATGATGAACTAGTTCATTTTTGTCCGTATCCTTTCCATACAAACCGGATTACACCAATTAATCATCATGCATCAAAACGGAAAAAAGTGTACCCATTGTAAAAAAATGGATGTAAAATTTCATTGATTTCATTAATATTATATGAACTTCAATAGTATGTATTTATACCAGTAAGATTACCCACAATTCATAATAAATATGTGTTAAACATGAAAGAATTTAAAATTACACATACTAGTAAATTTTGTAATGTATTATCTGTAATTTTACATAATTTTATGTGAAAATTACATAGAAATATGTAGAAATACCGGAAAACTTAAATTGAGTTTCATTTCCATATTTCTACGTAAATTCAGTCCTACTGATAAAATCATACTACGTAAATTGAGTCCTGTGTTTCAATATAAGTTTATTGCGGTCAAGTGTTTAGACGATATTCTTTGGGATATACCATATATTTAATAAAATATACCTGAATGCTTAAAAACTGTATTCCAATATAATAACAATATACATTATATTTACATGAGAATATACATTAAAGCTTGTATTATGGTTATAATGGAAAGAAATTTAAAAGACACATTTTTTACATATTCAAATATGGAAATGCGTTCAGTACTCAAATCATCAATTGCTTGTCTTAAAACGTTTTCTTTCTCAATTATAATGAAAAATTTTTCTGTTGATTCACTTCTAAGCTGCATATATATTTTACGTTGACTCCTCTCCAAAACCTCGATAAACATGAAAATATTAGGATGTGGACTATCAAATAATCTATTTAATCGAGCATGGCCATTTTCACCTGAATTTGTAGTCCTGTCACAGAAACTTGAAAACATAGCCCACATTTGCGGAGGGAACGTTGCACCTTCGGATATATGATTTTCTAACAAGTAGGCTTGGGACCTCTGAAGATTCGAGGAGAAACTGTACAGATAAAAGGGGAAGTCAATCATCTCGGGGTGATACTAGACTCGAAAACGACTTGGAACCAACATCTTGGGAAAGTAATAAAAAAATCGGAGACCTCATTATTTGGGGCCAAACGATCCTTCGGGAAAAAATTGGGGTTATAACCGAACATGCTCTACTGGTTGTACAACATGGTGCTTAAACCCGCAATAACATCTCGTCTTTCGTATGCATGTCTTTCGATCACAGTGGCCATGAAATCAACGCCAACTGCAACAATGGAGACACTACTGAAATTACCTCCTCTCCAATTGGTAATCCAGGGAGAAGCAAGGCTTAAGCATCGTGAAAATTGTGAGCAGGGACGTGTTAGACATGACAAAAGATCACATTCCAAAGCGATACTCTTCAAACAACACATTCCAAAGCGATACTCTTCAAACAACACATTCAGGGTATCAATACCAGAAAGGACAGAATGGGAACATAGGAACTTGAGCGACATTCTACAGGGAAAGATCTCGTATACAGACGGGTCTAAGGCTGAAAAATGTGCAGTTGCAGGGGTAAACCCAAAGACTGGATTCAGCTATCCATTGACTGAACTCATCTGTCTTCCAAGCACAGCTATATGCAATCCTTCGATGTGTGAAGGGAAACGATCGAAGAGACATCGGAGAAGAGCAGATCCGTATATTGACAGACAGTCAGGCTCCACTCAAGCCAGGAAGTGACATCCCGTTTGGTATGCACATGCAAAGAACTTGAAATACTGGCAGACTGAAACCGCGTTGAGCTACAGGCAATGAAAAAGACGATGAACCTGCAAGAAGAGAACAGGGGTACCAAAACTTCAGAAGACGGGATCATGGAAAACCACAAAGAATACTGGGAAAAATCCCAGGAAACGAACGTGGGAAGAAATACAGCAAATCCCGTGTAATAAAAGAAAGACAGACCTATTAGCATTAAATGGGGGAAAAATAAAAGTCGTGACAAGGCTCATGACTGGCCATGCTCCAGTAAAAGGGCACCTAAACAAAATGGGACTGTACAATGGTGACCTGACATGCGGACTTTGAAGTAAGGATAGAGAAACAGTAACACACATACTGTATACATGCGAGGCACTGAATCGCAAAAGACAATTTTTGGAAAATCTAACGGTGAACCAGAACTATTCAGTTCTCACCTAGTGAAGGACTTGTGCAAACTCGTACAAGGTACAAAAATACTGGAGTGGATACCGTAAAGAAGCAGAACAAAAGCGAGATACAATGGACCAGTAGGCCTAACTGTCACCGGAGGCAATAGTCAGACTCTACTGTGACTCTCACAGTAGACCATGAGACCCACAGGCTCATAACCTCTTTTTTCTTCACCTCCGGAAAAAAAAACACGTAGTCACAAAACCATAACACATTGGTCCTCAGGAAGTGCTGCCATTATATAATCAGTACACACATCTGAATTGTCTTCAGGCTTAAAAAATGGAAGTCCAAAAAAAAGATTTTAAAAATGTTTCTAATTTATATTCCTGTGGTAAATCTTGCGATACCAACTTTGGCCAAGGTGAATACGGCACCCTTCATTTTTCGCTTTTGGTAATATTGTTTGCAAATCTATATGTATGGCCTTTTCCAAATCAATGAAAATATATATTGGTGAAAATGTTAATCTTACATTTATGCATTTATTAACAACATTTTGACCACAGTTCTTTCAATATTCTACAGTTTCCGTAGGGAGAAGAAATGATGCAAGAGGCACATATGAGTCGTTATTTAAGGCATGAAAGGTAAACAGTTGTTAACAATATTTAGGACAACTCTTGGACGTACCATCTACACATACGTCACGTGAACGACATAGCCTTTCCGTAGACAATCCTAGTATCTTGCTTTGAGAATTATTGACTATTACGAAGACTTCGTTATCGTTCCTTCAAACTTCGATGTTTGCCAATATACTGACTCTCTTTAACGGATTTTGGTAGCGGGTGTTTTGTTTGTCATGAGTACTTTTATTTAACGGTAAATCCGTACTTTTAAATGAACGGATATCACCTTATTTCAAAGCCAAGTGGATAAGCTTAGCAGGTCTTGCACTAATATCATCAGCGGCTTTTCGATTTAAAGAATAACTTAACTTTTGTCATTATAAGTTGTTATCTTCTTCTCGTTCATGAGAGTGAGGTAACAGGCCTTCCAAAACTTTAAGATTTTTTCCTAGTTTCAGAAAAGATTTGCACATACTTTTACAACTCATCCAACGTTCACTATCATGGCTAATGTTTTATGGATACGAAATTTAGAGCCGCTCATCACTAGAAGGCTTCTGCGTCTTTTACTTTTCATAATTTCCATATTAAACTCACAGATTTACAGTTAACAGAAGCAAATACTAAATAGCACTTATGCTTTGATCATAACCATCAAGAATGTTAATATTTTAACCAAGGAAACCAATTATTATAAAAGATCTATTCTGGAGATGAGTCACAAAAAACGTGACTCCAAACCTGTAAATCATAGGAGTGATGTGCAGACCCTAAGTCATATTTATACAAACTTAATTAATTAATATTCTTCCATATTCCTACATGCGTCCTATAATGTTGGAAGTATATTTAGGTAGAAGGACAAAAGTATATTCAAGAGGCCAGACCTTATTTTATTAGCTGGATAAATCATGACATCTGGTTCGAAAGTAAATATTGAACTCATCCCGTTTGTTATTCGTTCTTAGACCTTGATGACATGTTGTATTTTTTGAGAGATCTACTCAGCAGTGAATTCTTGATATGTAATACTTATAATATTGTTGTGTTTTGCAATGTCGATTTCGTGTTTCTGTTCGTTTCGGCGACGTAGGCATTTTGAAAGAAATTGGTGCGATAAGGACGCTTTGTGTTAATACAATTAGTTTTAAGTAATCAGGTTATTGAAATAATAAGTCTTCTGATGATGATCTTGAGACCGAAACGTACGTAAAGACGAAAATATAAAGCATATAGTTTGATGTGACCTATTTTCCGAGAATTTATATATAATTCATACTACTAAAATGAGAAGAACTACTAAATAAGAAGAATAATAGCCTCCATTTTTATACAGAACGAAGGGGTACAATAAACAATCATTATTGGTTATTGTGCAAATGTTTGTATACAGAAGGGTGGTTTGCCTAGGAAGCAGGTAATACATGCTAATTATTTGATTTGACAACCAGTCGACTCAGTTTAGTCAGACTTTAAAATCATCCGGGACTGCATTTACCTATATAGAAAGGCATTTAATAGATGCTTGACTCAAGTTGCTTACCAAGCATTGACCAAATTATAATCGCAAAAGAAATCGTAGTTGGCTTTGATTGTTTTAAGCAATCTATATTGTGCAAGCCTCGAATTGAAATAGTTTGACTAGTGTTTAAAATTGCATGCAAAAAGTTCCAGTGCATTTGTCTCTCAAAGCTTTTCTTCATGAAAAGGGCAAATCATTCAAAAATATGTTAAGTGACTGTCATCAGATAATTGAAACATATGGAAGAAAGTATTGAAGCAACACAATATTCACTATAAAATGAATAAGAAATAATCACCATTTCGGGGTAGCCATCGCCAAGTAGCCATTATCAGAATAAACTCTTCAGTACTTCAACAGTATTTTAGTGGATAAGGGTGATTTTCTCTTATTTATAGTATTATAATGTATCTACAGTGTGAACTCATTTATAGTTTATTAACACAATATTCGATTACATGAGCTCAATTCTCACATCGAAATTCATTCAAAATGTTATGTGAATTGTGAAATTGCTGCAGTTTTGATTGAAAAATGGTTACCTACATTTTTTCCCATGTTTCTCATATAAGAACCTATTAAGTGCCTCATGTCTTCTGTTTGTACTAAATCCAAATTGTGTTACTTAATAAACCTATAGTCTCCTAATTATCTTACAATAACTTGACTCAATAAGCATAAACAGAGATATCATTTCTCTTATTTATCTGAAACAACTTAAGCTGATAAAGCTTCAGAATTGTCGAATTTTTTTCACACAGAAGACGATCGGGATTTGTTTTTCGAAAATCTTTTAGCTATAATTTTGTCAGTTAAATTAATAGATAATTTAAAGTCAAAAATTAAATCAGCACCAGGAAGTAATGGTCAATTAATTTCTAAAAAAATTAAATATGATTTTGGCAATAATGATGGTTTCTCCTTTTTATCTGCTAAAGTTTTCAATGGGACATTTTCCGAAGAATTACAAATCAAGTCAGATTCATTGTCCGTTCCAATTACATCTGTCGATGTAGATCATTTATTTACAATGTACAAATTAATTTTAAGTGATAGAAAACAGAGTTTTAAAACATAAAATATAGGAAAGCACTCATTTGTAGCTATGAATGATATAATTTCGAGTGGTTATAATATTTAATAATTAATCAACAATTATTTAGTCATTATGTTATTGATATTATGTTGTGCAAATATATTTGTGTTAAGTTAATGTTAAGTTGATTCACTTTATATAATAAATAATAACTTATTATTTATAATTAATTAATTACGGTGTTAAAGACATTTTGCCTACATTGCCTATATGTTAAGATTTTTCAATACAATAGTTTGCGCCTTCTTCATCAATTTTTGTTGCCTATGAATCTGAGTTTTACTCATTACGAGTACAGAAATGTATGTATTATTATCTGATAGATAATTATGTAGTTTATTTATGATGGTCAGTGAATTAGGCAGGTCATCTACTTAGTGATTAGAATTCATGAACACACTCACGATTTGAGGCGAGACTTAAACAAAAAATTCTCATTTAATTGTAATTAAGGTTTTGTTCAAAAATGCACATTCCTATACCACACCCTAGAACAACACGAAAGAGATGAATAAAATAGGATTCAGCATTTTCCAGTGACGGCTGGTGATTGTGGGATGATGGTGAGGCATTATTTGAAATTTTTATAATTAATACAGAATCGAGAGAGGCCTAGGAGTAATTTGTTCCCAAGTTTTGTTAGCTAAGCTTCACTCGACACTATTTTCAATGTTTAATGCCGTGCGACTGCCGATATTCAACTAATGTTGTGTCTTCATCAACTTGTCATGAAATGAAAGATTCCGATATTTCTCCGTTAATTCGCTTATTCAAAACAAACCTGAAAGAGCCAATCAAGTCGTTCTGTATAGTTTCTGATCTGTCAGTAAAACCATCAGACTTTATGAATAAATTTCTCTAAAAAATTAGGTGAATGAATATAGCGTGTACTAAATAAACTGACAAAATTAATAAGATTCGATTTCTCATCGTGTCCCAGAAATAGCAGCTATTAGGTACACAAAGAATATCGATGAAATATGATAAAATTCCCCGATTTTCCAAAACTCTACTATTGAAATTTTCAATATCAATTTGTCATAAGCTGTTGCGATGGTAATGTTACTTCATCTGATATGTCGAAGTCACAATTAGATGAAACTATTGGAAGCACTGCATCATCGGAAAATGCGTCTATCAATTACCAACACCGAGGAAATAATCTTTATGTGTATCTAATACAGTGCCTTTCAATCTTTCGGTCTTTGCGACCCAATTCTGAATAATAATCAATCCTTAAATCAAACTATCAAACTGAATATAAGGTTATTGAAGAAATGATAAAGACTGAAAACTGGCTTAATACTTTTAAACTATCATTAAATATTCAAAAAACTAATTATATTTCATTTTCAGTTACTTCAATTAATCGTCCTGAATTTAATATCATTGAGATAAAATACCAGAGAATAATAAAATTAGATATTCAGAAATTAGCATAGATCAACATCTTTAATTGCTCACACACATAGAATATCTTACCAATAGGATCAGAAGATTAATTCACAAATTTTATCATGAAAAATTTTCTCAACAAAGAATTACTAATTCTGATCTATAAATCTCCTGTTGAATCAATTCTACGCTATGGTATTATTGTATGGGGAGGAACATATGAAAACAATCTACATTCTTTTCAAGTGATGCCAAACTTTATTACAAGAAGATTATTCCCTCCCAAATTGCTATATAACGACCAACTATGTTTGTAGGAAACATTTACAAAATTTCAATATGTGTGTATTTCCATAAAAATAAAAATCTCAAAATATTCATAAACCACACACGTGAAACAGGTATTAAAACAAATATACATCCAAAAATTCCTCTTAGTCACAGAAATATAAAACTGAAATTCATTAATTATCTTGCACCAAAAACATACAATCTATTATCTTTGGAAATAAGAAATATAGATAAATTACCGCTGTTCTTGAAAAAAATCAAAATATATATATTGTAATAAGGGTTTAGTACAGGCTATTTGCAATTTTTAATTGCAAATTTTCTTAGAAAATTAAAATTTCATGTAAAATTAAAAAATCTAAAAGTTGGGAACATATAGGGGTTGTCAGATGTTTTCAATAATAAATGTAGTTTGAGAAGAGTAAAGAAGTTTCTGAAATAAACATAATACAATTCACACTCGATTCAAGCAGGGTGATATGGTACCATAGCTGATATGGTTAAGAGGGTTGCAATAAGTTCACAAAAGTTTGGTTGTAATGGAAATCATGAACCTGTCAAGATCAATAGCCAATATAGGAGGGGAAACTAATGTGTAGCTACATGATAAATCTTAATGTGAACCATCTGGAGATGTTTCATGTAAATTCAAACAGTTAATAATATTGAGAAAAGGACAGATAAAATAAGAAATCCTCACCGAAAACATTCTGAACTAGAGACCTCAAGAGGGGAATCTTATTGCTTATTGGTCAAACAATTCAGGGATCCTTTTCCGAATTGTAGATTGGTTCTTGAGAAAAAGGACGCATTACAATTACCAGGGATAATGCCTGAAATCTTCAGTTATATTTTCTAGCTTGAATTAGTCTCTTGAGACGTGACACTTAATTTCAATTAATTTAACTTGATAGTTTCTTCAGAGAGTTTTTGGTAAGAAGTGTGGATTTCGCTACATCTAAGTCGTTTCATATTTTTGATCAAAGTTGTTGTTCTCAGTTTCCACTCAAGTTGAGTACAACAATACTTTCAAATCATTTCATACAGTTACGATCCCCTAGGTTCATCCTGGCTGGATACCCATCATTTTAATAATCTTAGTTTTATTTCTCTTTTAGTAAATTTAGATTATCTAAGGTATTTTATCTGAGTATAGATTTTAATCTTAGTTTTTTATTCTCATTAGTAATGAAGGTAATTATTAATTTTCTATGATCTTTAATTATCATTCATTTTTTAACTATTATCATTATCATTTAATTGTTATTTTTTATTATTAAATTTTATTGTTGTTGTTGAGTACGAGTTTATCTGATTAATTTTATCGTTTTACTCTTCCACTTACCTTCCAGTGTGTTAAAATCTTAAGTGTCTTGTGGAAGAAAAGGGTAAGTGCGATATTTTTCACGTTTGCTCTGGGTAATCGATGATTGGGTTCAAACTTCAACGTGTCATGGTTCTCTGAATTAAATGGCCACACTGTTAATAAATGAATAGATTGAGGATTAGGAATAATATAAATTCCTTAATGAAGTTTTATAGAGATTCATCAATAGAGTACCATGTTACAATATCCTGTAGTATTGAACGATTCTGAACATTACTTATACTCACCATTGAATTAATTCTATTTTTATTTTGTTTATACTTAGTTTATATCATAGTACCTATGTGATTATCTAAAAAAATTGAGCAAAAAACTCGAAATACAATGTCTGAGGCCTGTCCTGGAGATGCCAACTGTAATGATTGGCGAAACTTTGGCATCAAGTCAGAGATACAATTGTGAAGCGGATTCTTCTGGAAGCCAGGGATTTCCAAAACTAAGGGACATAATCCAATGTTACCACAAGACACGGTTCGAGAGTTAGGACTCCAGCCTCAGGATAAATAGTGGAAGGAAGGAGGTACTGGCATCATCTTGGTGGATCGAGATGGGGCTACATATGACGCATCACGTGACGACTGATTCTACTCATCCTATCCGATCCAATAAAAATAACGGAATCTAATACTTACTCATGGAATGTAATGCCAAAATATCTTTTTCGGGTGTCTCAGAACATCCACATGCTGCACAACTGACCTCATTCATAAATTTGAGTTATAAAATGCCAAAGCAAACAACCACGACAGACGTAAACCACTTCTAATGAGTCGTACCTGGAGTGTGAATATCTCCCACTTCCGCCTGGTCTAGTCATTACGTTCCTTCCTCTCTACCAGTTTAAAGACTGACAACTCTTTAATGGCAGATATGGAAGGCATTTCGATACGGCACTGGTTGTGAGCGATCTCTTCCAGTATGAAAACCGAATACATTAATACGGTTCTGATTATCATGACCTACAGCTGTAAGGGTGAAATATGCGCATAATAACAGCAATAAAGTTAGAATTTGCAAGTGAAAAGTAAACGTAATTTTCAGATAATGAAAGTCTTTAATTTTCCGTTTGTATCTTTAGCTCGAACTGGTAGAAGGGAATGCTAATTGTCTTCTAGCTAGAGACCGACAAGCGTGTAAGTTTTGATTAACAAGAGATCCTTGATGGTAATTACAACAAAAATAACAACGCGCAGAATATCTCACTGATTTCAGTGCAGAAAGAAGCTACAATTAGCGCCACGTTTCAACAACGTGGGTTCAGATATTGCTGTGAGAAGGGCAATGGCGTTCAGGGCTTGAGTTGAATTCATCACCTCCTGAGAGCCGTAGTTACTAGTGAATATTTTTTTGTACCATTTACTACACCGGTGGAAGATGTTGTAGAATAATTGATTCATTCGCATAATTCGGCCTAACAACCATCTCAATGATAGTTACCGAGACTGGGCGGTCTACCACCTGTCATGCATCCAAGGATTGAGCCTTGTGAAACCCCCCTTTCAATTGATAATAAATCGGATTAGCATTCTTTGCCGTCGCAGGTCCATTCTATCGCATATTGAGACCTATGACTTCGATAAACTTAGGCTATGTCCATATGAGTTTTTCTGTTAATAGTGATTGATCTAAACTTTCAAATGCTTTGAATAAGCAAACAAGTGAAGTGTTGCTGCTCGAGTTTTGTGATGCTATTATTCTGCACAAGGCTAGCTATACGGCCTTCAGAGTAGATTCATTGCTCCTGAAGCCATTTTGCTAATCTGATATGATGTTATGTTTGTCCAAGAAGCTTAATAGACGGTTTTGTATAATTTTTGCCAAGGTTTTACTGATGTTGGGTAGTAGCTCTATGGGTCTATAATTGTTTACCAAAAGTTTGCCCCCTTTCTTGTAAATAGGTTTAATGGCAATTTTAAATTTTTCCGGAAATTTACCGGAAGTCAAAGATATATTTATTAGGTGAACTAAAGAGTTTATCATCTCGTTGGTCACAAATTTAATCAGTTTTATAGGTATAAGATCCTCGCATTGGAATTTAGTAGTTTTTAAGCTATTAATTATGTTTAATATTTCGACTGGATCTGTAGGTCGCAGAATGAAACAATGATTGTTTTGTTTTACTTCCTTTGCAGTATTATCAGGTGCCAAATTACCCAAGTTGACGAAGAATGAGTTAAATGCATTTAATATTTCTGTAAATTGGTTATTATATCTTTTCTGACTTTTTCCAGTTTTTTGCCGGTAAATGTATTCACAATATAACATACCGCGTTGCTTTCATCTTTTTCTCCATAAATGTGAGTTATATTTGCCTTTTTTTTAGCAGCTATAATTTTAGTTTTTAGACTTTTAGAAAATTTGGAGTAATGTTCCTTGGCTGTAAGACCTTTACATTTTTGCTCATAAAATAAATAAACGTTCATAATAACATTTTTCAATTCTCTGGTAATCCATGGTCTATTATTTTTAATATTGAATTTTACCTTTGTGCACGGCTATTGATGCAATAAGTTTTATTTTCTTGGAGAAGATGTCATATGCATCATTTGCGTTATCAGATCTGAATAATATATCTTCTTAAGTTTGGATTCCTAGTAACTTTTTACAATATTGCAGTTTAGGAATCGAATAAACATTATGTGACAGTATGCTCGAATTGTTCATTTTTATGGGCATTTGGATGCAAAGTGATGAGAATGCTGTGTGAACTATTTCATCAGAGTATACAGGGTGAGTCAGTTTTTTGTAGCCAAACTGCAACAAGATATAGAACAAGTGTTTTTAAGAAGAAAAGTTCAATATACATATGTCGTAGAAGGCTTCGTTTTCGAGATACAGGGTGTTGAAATTGAAAAAAAAAATCGTTTTTGGCGAATATCTCCGGAATTGTTCCTCGTACAGAAGACAGCTTTTGTATGCATTTTCTACTTATAGTAAGCTATGTTCTGTGTGATAAACATTTCTTTTTACTCATAATTGGTGAAGATTTTGAAGGGGTAGTGTGTGTTTTTCTCCCCAACTTCTACGCCACTGAAAAAAAAACGGTTTTGAGACAACCATTAGAACCGCCAATGTTTTCTACACAAAAAAAGTGCACTTGATCATGAGCTCTAAAGTTGATCGTTTTCGAGAAAAATCAACTTTTATGTTGAAAAACATGGTCAATTCTTACTAATTAGACGAAATTTATTCAAGCAAGTAGAACAAGTGACAAAATCAAAGGATTGACCATGTTTTTCAACATAAAAGTTGATTTTTCTCGAAAACGGTCAACTTTAAAGCTTATAACCAGGAGTACCTTTTTTGTGTAAGACATTGGCGGTTCTAATGGTTGTCTCAAAACCGTTTTTTTCAGTGGCTTAGAAGTTGGGGAGAAAAACACCCACTACCCCTTCAAAATCTTCACCAATTATGAGTAAAAAAAAATGTTTATCATACAGAACATAGCTTACTATAAGTAGAAAATGCTTACAAAAGCTGTTTTCTGTACGATAAACGGTTCCGGAGATATTCGTAAAAAAAAATTATTTTTTTTTCAATTTCAACACCCTGTATCTAGAAAACGAAGCATTCTACAACATATGTTTATGGAACTTTTCTTCTTGAAAAGACTTGTTTTATCACCTGTTGCAGTTTGGCTACAAAAAACTGACTCACCCTGTATAAAGATGTTTCTTACATATGTGGGTATTTTATTCAAGTGCTAGCGGCTTCTGTAATCCTTATGGTAGGTAGCACTAAACTTTGTTTGATCCAGGAATTATTTTCCAACAATAATAGATCTATAATAAGATCTTCGCAAAAGATTGAGTGGTAATTTTCAAAGTTTTTACTGTAATAGTCCTAGGAATTGATTCAGCGGATACGAAATGCAGGCAACGAAATATAAGAATATCATTTGCTTCGTCTGTTAAGTGTTTTTACAAAATGAATCAAACTTATTTCAACTGTTTTATTTTGTTTTATGTATGTCTATCGTCAATGAGACGTGTCAACTTCTTTGTCGTTATTCTTCAAAACGTGGCATAGTACGAAAATAAATTTGTGAGTTTTTCCTTTAAAATTGTGCCAGTAACTAAGCGCGGACATGATTTCATATAAGTCCAGGAGCGTACATGTTGAAAGCAAAAGAGAGTATGTACACTCCAGGTTTTACGGTCCTGGATATTGAGAACATGGTGTCGTATTTACAGAAAGATAACAATATTGATGCAAAAACCATAACATTTTTGAAAATGAGCAATTCTTTCAACACATGCTACATTACCCTAATCAACTTTGGATTGAAGTCCTGATAGTTTAAATTGAATGATTTTGCAAAAATTTGTTCTTCAACATATTTCGATGATTCTAAAAAGGAAAAACTGTGGAACTGAAGAATGAAAAAATTGACATAGTAATTTATCCGTCATTTATAACATACTATAAAGAGTTCATCCAATTTGTTAATCAAACACATACAAATAATTTTTGAATATTTTAAGTTTTCCGGAATGTCAGTAGGTACATAACTGAAATCAATTAATTTGCCGGCTGGTAAATATTGAATCTTGAAGATTATTGAAGTCCTATACCGCATTTTATCATTGGTCTTACGGACAATAAAAATTATTATTATTCATTAAAATCTTAAAACATGATCGAGGGTTTTCGGCTGGTCGGAACTAGATTATGAAAATAATATTTTCATGGATGTGTTTGAAAAAGTACATACAATGAAAAGAAATGAGATGAACAAGAAGTGATTTTCCGATTCAAAATATCTTTGTCTTGGCGACCTACATCCAATGATTGTTTGTATTTATCATTGAACAAATACAATCAGCAAATTTCAATGTTACAGAAGTTACTTAATGTTTATTATTGTTCCAGGTGTTGTGTTTATTTGAGAGAGTAATTTATTGATATGTGTGACACCATAATATTTATTTTCATTGCAGATATTCCGGATATTATTACTTCAATAATTAATTCATAACAAATTTTCAAGACTCATTAAAATCGATGGGTTACATGGTCGTCTTTGGCACGATCTACATCTCACCCAGTGATACCTTCCATTTCCTTCATGCAGAAATAACTCAAAATGACTTTAGTTATACGGGAACTCAACACTACAATGCAAAGAAGCTCCATTGATGGTAGGGGAAAATCACCTATGATGGATCCCTAAGAACTTTCGCAACTCAAACAACGTTCTGGTTAGCTTATAGACTCTAGATAATGGGTAATAATACTATACCTTGCAGAAAAAGTATCCAAATGACTTGTCTAGCGAATGAAAGTAATTTTGATAACCTGATTGTTTCCTAATATAAATGATGTGCCATCATAGGCGTATTGTATTTCTTAAATGACAGGCCATCGAATTATATATGGAAAATGCTGTTTAAGTAAGTGAACAGTATTTTATTGAGAGAAAAAATACATATACTTCTTCAAAACATAATTCGTACTAGAAATAAGTAAGTTTATTATTATTATAGACGTCACAAATGAACTTTTGAGTTTTTCTACTATTTTTATTAATGATTCTTGATCCAGGTATGGATCATATATCAATTCTCGGGAAATAGGTAACACTAACACATATGCTTATTCACTTTACGTGAGTTTCGGTCTCATGGCCATCATCAGAAGATGTATCAATGTATGAAACGTGATTTCTAAGAACTATTTGTATCATCACAAGGAGTCCTCATTGCACTAATTTCAATTGGAGCCCACGTCGCCGAAGCGAACAGAAACACGAGTAGTCGAAATTGTTTTAAGTATGTGAATCAATAATCCGCTGCTTGGCAATAAGGACTGGACCAAAAATATAGCGCTCGAGTATCGAACCAGATGTTGGAAATTTAGGAGGTAATAGAAAAAGGATGTCATACCTCATCAGGAATATTGCTATTTGAGCATTCTATCTTAAATATACTTTTAACATGTAGGAATTAGCCAGGGTTTTGGTTGATTAAATTAGTATAAATCTGACTCAAAGATTGAATATCTGTTCTATGATCTGCAGACTTGGAGTCACGTTTCATCCGAATCCTCTCCAGAATAGATATTCCATAGTAATTGGTTTCCTTAGTTAAAATATTAACATTTTTGTAATCGAATTAATGGTTATAACCAAAGCAGTTTTTAGCAAGGGCGGTTGAAGTTTTTGTTCCCTGTACTATACTTAAATTCTTTTTTCTAAATATTGCTTAGAGATTCCTGTATAAGTCCCATCGCAATCTAAACAATTCAATTTGTAATTTGTAATTTGTATACTGTGTGGATTTGTTTATCTTCAGGTATTGAAGGTTTTTGATTCGAAACATATTTCCCAACACAGTAAGTAGGCTCATGCACAATATTTATATCGTACTTTTTCAAACATTCCTCAATTTTCGCTGAGGTCTCCGTAATGTATGGTAATAAAATAAAATTATTTGTATTACCGTTTATGTTATTTATGTATGACGTTCCATTATAGATTTTGTTTATTCTTCCCTTAATGATGGAATTGAAAAATGTTTTGGGTACCCATTTATTTCCAGTTTATTACGAACAATTTCTGAATTTTTGGTCCTCTGGGTAGAGCAATTTAACCGCGCGATCTATAGGCTGTTTATAACACTTTTTTATAACTTGCTGGTGCAACGGAATTGAAGTGAAAATAACATTGAGACCAAACTTCCTTAGTAAAAAAAAGTTTTTATTTTTCCATCTGCAAAGGAAAGGTTTTTGTATACTTCTATGTCATAAGTAAATTGAAGTTTACTGTGGAAATTGTTAAATTTATAATAATAATAATACTTTATTGCCATGACTTTGTAAAAAATATTAGTATTGTCAAGAATAATAATACATAAACATTAATAATGGAATACAATATCAGATATTTTAGAAATTGATAAAACAAATAAGTTAGTACGATCAACAATTTAGAAATGATCTACAGACATGTACATATAAATGGATAAATAATAAAGTTAAAATATCATAAATTTAAAAATTCATCACATGAATAGAAGCAATTTTCAATTAAAAATTTTTTAAGCACTCTCTCAAAACCCAATATGGAGTGACAATCTTTGATGCATTGTGGTAGGCAATTGTATGCTTCAACACATTGGTAAAATGCATTTTTTTCAAAAAAGGTTGATTTGTGTTTTGGTATCCTTAAGTCATCATAGCCTCTAGTTCTCATATTATTATATATTTCACTATTTGTTGTAAAGGTTTCTGTATTTTTTTTGACAAACATCACCAAGCAGTAAATGTACAAACTTGGCAAAGTCATAATACCAAAGTCTTTAAAATATTTCTTGCATGAAGTTCTTGGAGGCAAGTTGTAGATTCCCCGTAAAATGCGCTTTTGGGAAGAGAAAAGTTTTATAGAAAAAGCAGATGGATACCAGAATAAAATACCATAGGCTAATATTGATTGAACATGTGAAAAGTGAAAGGTTGTAATTGTTGTTATTAATAAATGATTTCTCAAGTATTTTAGCAAAACGACGAGTCATCCGCAAACTGGAAAACAGATGCATCCGGTAAATGTGACTGTAGGTCATTCACATACAATACAAACAATAGCGGACCTAAAATTGAGCCCTGTGGAACCCCTCGTTTGATTTTTTGAGGTGACGAATAATAAAAATCTTTTCTTTCGTGTGTACTATATTGTATGCAAGTAATTTTGCTGCGTCCTGAAAGATATGATCCAATTAGATTCAAGCAAACTCCTCTCACACCATAAGATTCCAGTTTATGCAATAGTATTTGATGATCAATAGTGTCAAATCATTCACGTACTGAATTTTATGATTGGGAACACTACATACCGTTTAAAGAATACAGGTTGAAAATCAAATGAATTTATAACAGATTCCTCTAGGCATTCCATAAATAGGCCAGCAATAGTAGCTGAAATCGGAGATCTCATTGCTGTGCCGAATATTTGCCCAAAATATTGCTCACCGTATTGAGAATAAGTGCATTCTGAACAAAACTTTTGCATTTATAAATTCAGATTGATCTAGAGCTGTGTGGTTTTTAATCTCTGCCCAACGTTTTTCAATGTTATTATAGTAATATTATGATGTATATATTCAATGGCAAAATGACTGGTATATTTGTGAATAAAGAAACAACGTCCAAGGAAATTATTAGATGATTTACGGGTACGAATTGATTTTTTATAAATTCAAATGAGTCTATCATAAAAAGTTAATTTTCTCCTACTATTTTGTTGATATCAACGTTTCGACCGACAAATTTATATTACTTAATTATATTCCAGATAATGTCGACGAGGATACTACAGTGGCAGAAGATATAATGTTGAAGCTGCCCCCTTCATATATTTCTGGGAGTACGACACGGATCGCTCGCCAATTTGTGTTTTCTGTATATTTTTCACAATATAAAATAGCCCAATATGAACACTATATTTCCCACTTAGGACCGTACAATGCTTCATAGTGAGATAAGTAGTGTATAGTGGTATTTGTTGAATAAAATATAAAATACCCTAGGAACTGGTCTTTATTATAATTAGTTTGTCACCATAAATGGATACCTAAGTCTTGATGTGTCTATTAACAGTTAAAGTATTATACATCAAGAACCGCAATAATTTTTTGAAGAAATGTATGAACACTATGAACCGGTTTACCCTACTCCATATGACATTTTATTGATTATTCAATTGTGCCATAATTTAACAGGTCCTGTATATCTTACCATTTCCGAGATCCTAATTATGAGGCTCGAATTTGAGCCATTCTATACAGATTATGCGAAGATTCCTAATAAATATTATATTACAACAGATATTATAGCGTTATCTCCGAACACTGAGATGATCATGTAGCTTTTGTTCTCAAATAACAATAAATCATTCTTCTCTAATATGACAATATAAGTCTACGAAATGTTTAGCAATTCAATGTGCATGCAAGAAAATCATTCAATCACTCATGTTGATATTTCTATGAAAGAAAAGCTTCAATCTTGAAATCTCGAATAAGATCAAATCTATATTTGACAATTACAATTCACCAGTTCAAATACAGTAAAACTTACTAGCAACAATTATATATGTACATACATAATGTGATGTAACTGTAATATAAAACTACTTTTGAATAATTAAACATAACACTTTGTGAAAAAACTGTTCAATGGTCTATTTCAAATTATTCATTTTGGTTTTTGTTGCTACATCCTCACATTTCATCAAGATTTGGGAAACATCTATGGCCAAATCACCATTGTTTTTTGTCAATAAAAAATTTTCTATGTCCTTAAGTATTTCCCACACTTGACTTTTGCACAGATGAACACAAAATTCGTTTCGGTCACTTTCACATTTTTCATTTGCAATAGGGTCGGTTTTCTTTCTTTCTCAGGGGATTCTTGAATTATTTCCTGCAAATCGAAATCTGGATTCTCTGTTAAGAGTTCAGAATCGATTGAGAGATATTTTCCCACATCTAGATTACCTGGCATATTTTTTAAGAGAGAAGACAACTGACTGAGTGCAGAGAACACATTTTTTCAAAAACGACCATTGCTCAAGGCTCTTCCCAGAAGGAAAAAACGTAAGTCAGCTATCTATACTAATACTCTGAAAGAAGGAGCTATAAAGGTTGAATATAATGCAAGACAACAGGAAAAGGCATTGAAATTCTTCCAAAAAAAATCAAATCAAGAACAGCTGGGAAGTCTAGTATTGGGAATAATAATACTAATGAGTAATGAAACTTCAACAAGAAGTGCGGTGAAGTATAATGTTGAAAAGAAATATTCGAAAGAAAACAACAAACAACGACAAGCGGGGAAGAGGATAATGGAGTCTACTGTTTAGTGTGTCTTGAGTCATATAGTTCAAGAAGAGATGAAAAGCAATGGATGGAATGAATGTAATGTGATGATTCGTCTCAGGAAGACTGCACAAAAAAACTTTTATCTATATTTGGTATAATTGCGAGTCAGAGTAGTTATTGCATAATCTAGCTATTTGCGCTGTATGTGTTTTCAATCCTAAAATTACTGTGAACATGGTTTTTTCTCTATGAAACTATAGAATTCTCCTTAGGGCACTAACATTATTTCTTTTCACGAATGTGGATTCATCTACAGTGTGGCGATTTATTCTAGAGAACCATAACACGTTGGAGTTTGATCCCAATCATTGATTAGCCAAAACAAACGTGAAAAATATCGTAGGCACTTTTACTTCACAACACACTCAAGATTTCAATGAACTGGAAGATAGGTGGAAGGGTAAACGCTTCTTAAAAAGCCTCATCTTCTCATATTCCCATGAATCCAGCTCTTTGGAAATATTTTTTAATAGTCACAGATGGATCATTTTCCATGCTGCAATTATCACTACCATAGCACTAGACAAATCTATACTTTTTCTGCTCTTTCAAAATTATCTTCGGTGTTCGTCAGGGTCTTCTTAATGAAAATTTCCTGTATTTTATTTTCTAATTTTATATTATCCCTTGATCCAGTAGTTGGCAATGAGACGTAGTGTTGAGAGGTAGAAAAACAGTTCGAATATTTTCCAATTCTATTCTTGGGTGAGTTAACTAAGAATAGACGAACTCTTCTACCCTAGTTCTTAACCAAAACTTCATTATCTCTGTTGTTCCAAGTGTATTTTTTGGATACTCTCATTCTATCGACAATGTATCCGCATGTACTCCTTTGAAACCTCGCGCCTTTCAGCTTTTTCCTATCGCTAGTGGATTTTCCTTCTAACCATTCATGTTACAGCAAAAAATAGGTGTCACTCTTGATTGCAAAAGTTTTGTTTGGCATTGCCAAATAGTAAAGTCCGGTTTTGTCAGCATTACAAATATCTTAAGCGTCCTAATGCTAATGCTAATTTATTTTCCAATCTCCATCCACGTCAATGAGCTGGCCACAAATTGTTTCAAAGGTGTTACCTGCAGAGCCTATGCAGCCAGGCCTTTGAAGCCTTAAATCCGCCAAGTTCCAAATTTTCGGATACTTCTAGAGTTTTCTCCTTTATCGAGGGTCCCGATATAGGAATGTTTTCATCTCTAGCTTCGCAAAACCAATCATAAACTATTCGGTCAATAGAAAATCCTTCTGTATTTGAAAATTTCACATTTTGAATTGCATTAGCTCCTTCTTCTTCAAAAAGTTGTTTTAATTTCATTTGATTCTTGAGAATATCATTCACTTGTGTTCTTCCAACACCGAACTTGTCCTCCAACTTCCGCGCACTGATACCTCATTTTTCGCTTTCCTCGATAATTCCACATTTTTCTATGAGAAATAAACTTTACGTTTCAGAGACATAATTGCTGTTCTTAGGGGAACAAATTGAGGTACTAAGTATATTTGTGGTCATACATTCCAGCTTTAACTGAAGGATTCAAAATTCGATTGTTATTTTCGGAAATCCCTACCTACAGCTCCAATTGTTCATTGCTAACAACCGTTTTTAGAAACGGGGTTGTAAATTTCATATATTTTGTCAAAAGGTGGTTGTTGAAAGTGACCGTCACCGTTTCCAAAGAGTTTTGCTATTAAGAAGTTCCTCATTACAGAAGTATACATAAGAATAATTTTTGAAATCTTAAAAGTGACCGTCAAGAGGGGTAGTCGCTTTTGACGAGTGGCCGCAAAGGGGAGTTTCACTGTACATCCAACCATTGTAGCGTAATAATCGGAATATTGTACATATTTATTGTGATATTGCATAAAGAAATTGCATAAAAATATAGAAGATCGGTAACCTTATATTCCATGTGAGACGATGATTATGAACGTCTCCCTCTATTAAACAGTATTTCAGTAATTGTTGTTTTTGCAATAATTTAAATTATCGCCCATAGCTACGTACGGAATGTATATTGCATATAGGAAATTGCATAACGTTATCGCGTTCTATTATCTGGAATTTGTAAAATATCCTTTCCCATAGCTTCGCAACAACATAATATTATGTTTATGCTGAGAAATATGATATTTTCAAGCGTCAATCAATTATTAGGTGAAACTTAGATATATGAGTAGCTCGGTAATAAATTGCTTGAACACCTCGAAAATCATGTTTTATGAAGGTCTAAAATGATTCAATCAAGATTGAAGCTGACTAAATTTATGTTGTATATGTTTTGTTAGTCAAGTAATAAACTGTGAATGAAGAACAAATTGAAACAATAGAATCCCTACAATGAGTCTATCATTTATATAATATTACGATGTAATGCCTTACATAGTACATGTTGGTCATAAGATAAGACGGAGTTTATTTTAACACGAACTGCAAAATTCAATTGAATACAATTGATGAATTTTATTCCAAAATAATGTCATACGATAAATATAAATCATCCAACAAGTTAGTAATGTTGTTACGAATGATTAAATGATATTTGATATTCAATAATCAATAATTTTTCAAGGCAAGTGGTCTTTGTCATGTCCACTTTACCCCTGATCACATACTAGTCGATGAAATAAAGCAGAAAAGGTCGAAGAAAAATCTAACCTAACCGATTCCGATGATTTTTTTTAAATCGATTCTAGTAGTCATTTAAAAAAATGTTGACAGTTTATTTATTCATGATATGCATCCTAGCATTCTTACAGAGGAAAATGCATTTTTTGAATGCATTTTCAGGAGATAATATTAAAAATGTTGAAAAAATTGCCGAATACAGCCAAAATAGGGTAGGATTGCTTACTCGGGGGTTTTTGGGGTTGCCGGTTGATTGTTTTTTAATATGCTCTGAAATGCAACCAAATTCGTCTCTTGAGGATTTTTTGAGGCGCTCATCACGATTCTGAAGTTGGAATCAAAAATAATGTAAATAATAATAATAATAAAAACTACGTGATTTTTACTTATATAATATTTGTAACAAATAGTTCAAAAAGTTGAAGTTGAAGATCGTGTCTTACGATACTATTTCTGTTGTTTTTCCTTGTAAACTTATCTGTTGTAGATTGACTGTTGAAACAACGAACTTAATTATCGAAATTTTCAACATTTAAAATTAAAAATATTTTACTAGTATTTTTTCGCACTTGAAAAACTCAATCAAGTTTGATTACAGTGGGGAGATATTCTTTAAGTTCCATGTTGCCAACATCACAGATCTATACACAGGATGCCTCATCGATTGATTCCGCCTCCAGAATCTTGAAAAAACCTCCGAGATAAGAATTTGGTTGCATTTCAGAGCATATTAAAAAACTATTAACTACTGAGGGTCATGGTCTGAACCAGCAACCTCAAAAGGACCTCCCTCACAAGTTTCATCACATTCCAAAAGATAATTTCACGAATTCCCTGGAGACGTTGCAGGATGTCATGAGTCTCAGTTGCGTTGTAGTGCGAATCTATTACCGGAGTCGTGTTCATCAGCCTTGAAAACTCCCGAATGAGAAATTCTTGCCTATTTTGGCTATATTTGGCCATTTTTTTCAACATTTGTAATATTATCCTTGAAAATGCATTCATTAAGATGCATTTTCCTCTGTCAAAATGCATATCATGAAAAAATAGACTAGTAATAAATTTTTTTAAATGACTTCTAGAATCGATTTAAAAAAATCATCAAAGTCGGTTCTGCAGAGTTCCTCGACTATACCGGAGGGTAAATAATATCTTAAATTCCAGATGGAGTAGTATTCAAAATATGAAAAAAATTCGAATAATCATGGTTCGGGAAACGCTTTGTGTCCAAAATACAGGGTCTCAAAGTTATCGAAAAAATGGACGTCATGATATTAGTCACAATTTGATCACTGGAACCGGTACAGTTCCCAGGAAAATTTCAAGGGTGCCTGAAACTCGTCACATAGTGCTACCTTTGGTGAGAACGGGAAGGATGAGGGGATGTTGATCATTACGGCTAATTGAATAGTTATTGCTTATTAATGCTACGCAGAGGCTTGGTTAGAAACTTATAATCATTATATTTTTCGTGTTGTACGTGCTAACAAGTAATAGTTGACATTCTTTTCAAAATTCAAAATGTCGTTTGTGAAAGAAATTATTAGTAAACGCGGAAACACTCAAATAGTGTACGAAAATCATACGTTTTCTGAACATCGATCTTCAAGGGATGAAACTTTCTAGAGATGCGTCAAACGGCCTAAATTCAAGGTTTGTGTATATACCGTTGGGAATCGGGTAGTTTTGTTATAACAACATGAAAAAATCAACATAATCATGAACCAGAAACAAAAATGGCTAGACGAGTTCTTAGTGTTGCCTGTAAAAGAAAAGCGGAAGAAGAACCTACTGACAGACCAATCAAAATATGGCATAAACAATTAGCTTCAAATGGTTTTCCTCCAGATTTTTCCTCACAAACATTGACTTCCCGGGACTTAAAGTGTTCTGGGTAATGATTTTCGAAACGAAATTGTAATTTTTAGCTGCCAAACAAATTTGTAACTTCCATGTAAGTCGAGTTTTATATACATGAATGGCTCATTCCAATATGGCACAACATTTTTCAACTATTTACCATACATGGTTACATAAATGGACTCTGTTTGGGAAAAATGAAGTTTATTTGTTCTCTTAACAACTTAAGTTAAATTCCTGAGTAAGTAGTGGTTGATTCTAAAATTATCATTCATAATGGAGTTCGTAAGGTGTGAGATAACGTTACAATTATTGGTTACCGCTTCCATCTTACTCAGTCTTGGTGGCGTAAAATACAAAAGATGGGGTTAAGTGGTGAATATAAAAACAAAAATTGTTGAGCTGGAAAGTGACTTCGTTATTGTTTTGGTATGGCATTTTTAAATTCAAATCTGGTCAGCAATTTTTTTTGTTTTTGAGTTACTTGCGATCAAACCAAGTGACGATGAGTTAACGGTTTCTGCTGATTACTTGGTGGATTATTTTATATCCGACGAAGCCACTTTTCCATCCCCCATTCGAGCTGAAGCTTCTTCAACTCTGGATAAAACCATGAACGCTTGCGAGGTGTACATAAAATGTAATAGTGTAGGTACTCCTTGTAAATATAAAAACTCAGGCACAATTCACAGGAATTATTGTGTGAATTGGAACAACAAATATAACTACCCTTCATTTTGTTAAATTTGTTTCAAATATATATGAGCACAATCCATAAAATATGTCAATGTTAAGTAAGATAAATATAAATAGAGTAAAACTGTTGAAAAATAGCTAGACAGAAACAGATTTGGCTCCAGCGATCAGGTCATCGCTAAAACAAACGCCCATTTTGGATGGGATCGAAAAATTAGAAAAACGTTGGCCGAAGTTTTTCGGGCTACAAACATATTACATTGAGAAATAAAATAGGTTTTGACCAAATAAATCATTTCTTGTTAAATTTTTCAAGGACTTTTCACCCTGCCCTCGTATATTCCTGAACTTCTGAGCTTTAGCGTTTCGTAAATAAATGTACCGGAAACTTTTCTATTCGGTTTGAATGCTATATACAAGTTTTTCGTCCAAAGACTACGGATATTGACCCAAAGTACATCATTGTCCAAATCTTCTTGTCGGATCCCTTTGCTATCTGAGGTTGGATGTTAATGATAATACATAAGAAGAAATTTCTATTAATAAACTTATTAATTATTGATTCTGGGGAACCGTATTCTATCTCAATATTTCTGATGCTCTCCAGTTGCAACAAAGATCGAAATGACAATTAACAGTTCAATAAACTAATAGTCCAGGCAATAAGCCGGGAAAAAGGCCATAATAAAAAAATATATATAGTCAGCTAGTATGTTTTTTGGATCGCTGATCACGATTCCGCATTTAGTTTTCTCGGAAAACTCCCTCCAGATGAGAAATTAGGAAAATTTACATATAATACATAATTTATAATTTGTTGCAAAAATGACCTCTAGTAGGTTTTTTGGGTCGTTGATCACGAGTCTGCTGTTATTTTTCCCAAACAACACTCTCCAGATGGAAAATTCGGGAAAATTGATATTTTCCTGAGACGGTTATGAATAATAAAGTATAATTTTGTTGCAAAAATGACCTCTAGTAGGTTTTTCGAGTCGCTGATCACGATTCCGCTGTTATTTTTCCTAAAAAAACTCTCACCAGATGGAAAATTCGAGAAATTTGAGATTTTCCTGAGACGGTTATGAATAATAAAGTATAATTTTGATGCAAAAATGATCATTTCTATTATCCTAGTAGAGGTCATTTTTGCAACAAAATGATACTTTATTATTCAAAACCGTCTCAGGAAAATTTCAAATTCCTCGAATTTTCCATCTGGAGAGAGTTCTTTGGGAGAAATAACAGCGAATTCGTGAACAGCGACCCAAAAAATTTACTAGAGCTCATTTTTGCAACAAAACTATACTTTATTATTCATAACCGTCTCAGGAAAATCTCAAATTTCCCGATTTTCCATCTGGAGAGAGTTTTTTTGGAAAAAATAACAGCGGAATCGTGATCAGCGACCCAGAAAACCTACTAGAGGTCATTTTGGCAACAAAATTATACTTTATTATGCATAACCGTCTCAGAAAAATATCAAATTTCCATCTGGAGAGAGTTTTTTGGGAAAAATGACAGCGGAATCGTGATCAGCGACCCAAAAAACCTACTATATGTCATTTTTGCAACAAATTATGAATTATATATTATATATAAATTTTCTAAATTTCTCATCTGGAGGGAGTTTTCCGAAAAAACTAACTGCGGAATCGTGATCAACGACCCAAAAAACATACTAGGGATCATTTTCGGCTCTTAATTCATCAATTTTCTAAACTTTTGGATTGTTTTTATAAGAATGGTATTAGGAACAAAACGCAAAAAAAAATTTGAAATTCTAGCTTACTGTATACATTTTTTTTATTTTCCGGTTCGTTGCCTGGACTATAAGTGATGTACGGGAATAGAGTATCACAAATTAACAGATAATTCTACTCATTTTTTAGAATATAGCACTATTGCTAAATCTTATTTCATTTCAGAGGATGTAGCAATAAAAATAGCACGATTCATTTCAATAAATGAGAGAATTTGGAGAAGAAATTTCAATTTAATGGAAGTTAATGGAAGAAATGAGTTCCCCTGATTTCGGAAGCCGTAGGAACGCATACTGCATTCGTAATGAGACACCAAAAGTAGCTAAATTCATTACGAAAGATATATGCAATTCGTTTCTAGTAGAAATATGAAAGAAACATGAAATTCATTCTAATATGACAATCTATATAGTGCAATCCTTTCGGTTTTCTGAGAATGGGAAATCCATTTCCGTCGAAGGTTGTATTTGTAATAATGGCTTCTGAATTTCCGTTGCGGGCGATACCGATGAAAATTGAAAATACACAAATCCAAACCTTTCAACATACTTGTTTGTGAATACGTAGTCCGATTTACTCTTTCTTGAACACATATACTTATTGTTTATTATTGTTTGTGAAGTAGAGGGAAAACCTTCTAGCTGATGGTTTCGTTTCTTAGCAGGCTTTTTCCGTTAGGTAGAGTGGTTAAAAAATGACTCTTATTTCTCAATTGTTTATCGAGAAAATCATGAATTCCAGGAAAACCATATACAAAACGTATTTATGAATTGAATGATCCAGTATCCTGTTCCGTTCACAGTAACCCGTTCCGTTCACAGCTTTGCAGATGATGGTACACTTCATACCGCTGTAATAAGGATTATCTACAGGTTATTCACCATATTAAAAAAATGACAAAGTGCCACGTGATTTTCCAAGAGACTAATTCAAGTTAGAAAATATAACTGAAGGTTTATCCACATTTTGTTTATATTTATAATGCGTCCTTTTTCTGCAATTAGGGAAGGATACCCAAATTGTTCAACCAATGATTTCACTTATAGTGATACTGATTTTAATTTTGTACCAATAACATTGCTAGTAAATTTGGAAAAATGGTTATTTGGAAAAATGGTTAAGCCAATAAGCAGTAAGATGACTTATAATTCTTTTCCTCTTTCTAGAGACCTCTCATTCAGAATGTTTACGGTGGGGATTTCTAAACGTAGCTGTCCTTTTCTAAATATTGCTAACTGATTTGAATGTACATATTATTTTAACTACAATCAAGACTATATTTAATAACAATTTCGATGATTAGGTACTATGTTACGTCCCGATTTACGAGTGATACATTTTGAATAATTATGTAACTTATGAAAGAAAGCGTGTAAAACTTCTATATTGATCTACAATAGGCCTGGAATGCCTACTACTTAAAAATCTCCAGATGGTTCACATTAAGAATTCTCATGTAGCTATCCATTGGTTCCTCGTCCTATATTGATTATTGATCTTGACAGGTTTATGATTTCCTTCACAACCAAACTCTTGTGAACCTATTGCAACCCTCTTGTCCCTATCAGCTATGGTATTATCACTCACCTTGAAGCGAGTGTGAAACTAATTTTGTGTTTATTTCATGAAATTCATTTACTTTTTCCCACGATAAATTGTGTCATTTGTGATAAACCGAAAACATGTGACGAACCCCATTGGGTTCCTGTTACTTCGCTTTGATAGATTTTAATTTTACATGAAATTTTAATTTTCTAAATAATATGATTTAGTTTTTTTAATATTGGAAATAACCTGTACATAACCCTCATTACACCGCCTTCTCATCTAGAGCCCCTTTACCATCCAATGAAGGCAGAGGAGCGAGACAGAAACGGGTTGACGCAATTAATGGAAATCTGGCAAAAATTTGGAAACGGGGATCTGATAGTCTAGTAGAGTTTATTCCAAACAGAACTCAAGCTTGCATCTTCCCCAAGAAGGTGGATCCCACAATCCGTAATATGAATTCATATGAAGTCTTCTAGTCTTTCATATCCATGCTTGGGATCACTACCAAATGCATCCTAGCATAGGATGATCATGTGAAGTCCTTTGCGAAAACCACTTCACGAAAACTTGATTTTCTAATCCGTGCCAAGAGCTACTTCTATCCCAGCCGCTTCTCATAATGTACAAAGCACAGATTCGACCTGTCCTGGAGTACTGTTCAAATGTTTGGAGTTCCACTCCCAAACATACGGTGAAACTTTTGAATTCTATCCAGACAAGAGATATTCATCTGATTGATGATGACGAATTCAGTGACTCCCCTAGAACATTGTAGAAAGGCGGGCGATCTGTCCTTCTTCTACAGATATCCTCATGGTTGGTGGTCTTCAGAAATCTCGCACGTTGTTCTACCACGAGATATTTCAGATAGGTGGACTAAACGAGGTCAAGCTAGTCACCACTTCACTTTCAAGCTCGAAAACTGCCGGACTTTTCCGTTTCAGATCGATCGAACGCCAAAATTGTGGAGTTCGTTGCCTAGTGAGGTCTTTCCTCATGCCTAAAACCTCCAAACCTTCAAGAAAAATTCGAATGCCTATTTCCCAACATTCCACCGATGCTCTTTAAACATTAAAGGTTTTACTCTCGTGTAGTCCAGGCACAGGAAGAATATTTTTTGAGTTACAGTTATTCTATGTTTTACGATCTCTCTTCTGGAGGGGTTACGTGGAAATATATGACTGTTACACCATGTGAATGTTCTCGCCAAGTACGTCAATTCAGTCACTCCAGGAATTTTTTGGGGAGAATCTACCTGGTTCGCAAAAGTTCCGAATATCATTCTTCAAGTTATTCAAAGAGATGATCGATTGGTACATACTCGAATTTAGAAGCTTGGGCATAAAAAATGTGGTTTCTCCACATTTCGAACTACTGCTCTTCCGCAGCCTCATTATTCCCTCAGTTGCCTTTTTCATTTTTCCCTAATCAAAATCAGGTTTGAAAGTGGTACGTCTTGAAACAGGAAATTATTGAAACCAATTTGGTTCTAGGAGTAAACACCGTTAGCAGAAATCGAATACTTACCCCAAAAGTTGTGCATTACAGATTGTTACCTCATAAGTTATCGTTATCCTTGTGCTGAATCAAAAGGAACCTTGCTTCGAAGAAGTGTTTTTTTTCATTCCATCTTTGTGCGTAACACCAAAAAAAAATAAAATAGGAAACTTTTCCCTCATAATAACCAAAACTCTATCTTTTATCGTTTCCATTATCCTCGTTATAGACATCCCCATCTTGGACACGCTACTATATATAATATACGATATAGGTTCAAGTATCGACCTTGTAAAATACATCATGTTGTCAATTCGAATGAACTTTTAATGTAAAGACGTAGAGTATAATTTGCCGTCTTCCCACGACTGACCTGCTTCTAATCATTCGCAATATCATTTCAGTCCCTAGGGAGTATGGGAATTTGTTATCGGATTACAGTCAACTTTTATAATGTGTTGAATTGTAGCAGTAACGTGTGGAGAATTTTTATTTTCGTAATTTGGACCCAAGACGTACGGGGTAAACGAATCACTCGACAGGCGATAATTTTTTGATGGCTCACGTAACAAGCTTCTAAATGTGTCTACAATTTTGACTTGAAACTATCACGTAATTACTCTGACAACTAGAGCATTTTCAACCCCCGATAGTGGTGAAATGGTACCACTTTGGGTAAGCTAACGGGACATGCATTAGTGCTTGATATCGCCGGCTGATACAATCAAAATCGTGAGTCGACAAGATGACGTAAGAAAATCATCACTGCCTCTCGGTCTATTAGTGGTAGCTTACTTAGCTGATTATTCTGTCTTCAAATCACAGAACGGCTGATTTTATTCATCAGAGGTTATACGAAATTTTTGGAGACATTCTGAAACCAAAACTAGTCGTCTGCTTTCAAGAGAGACGTAGATGCTTGTTCCTGTCAAGAGTGTCAAATTCCAGTTGGGAAGGTTGCTCGAGTCAAATCGGAATACAAAACGTGTTCGACAAAACAATTATACTCCCATGATTTTGGAATAAGGGAACAGATATCTATTTTCAATGTCACTGACAAGACTAAGGGAAGGTCCGTGGTAAGTTATTCCAGTTTATTTTAGAATTTTGAACAACCTGAAATAGTGGGAGTGAAGGGATCGGAACAACAAGAGCAGCAGCATCATATACGAGAGTACTTTGCAATTTGTGACGACCATTTCCCTAACATTTCGGTGGATTTGAATAATGTGTGGTTGCTGCTTTCACACACACAAGGAACATGTCAAATTTCAATTGGTCATCTTGTTCCATGAAATTGACATACTACATACATATTTTGCCACTGCCTTCTTATGCTCTCATAAGTTTGGAGAATGAAGCAGAATGAGATGTAAATACCACTAACAAATCACAATGACTTTTCTCAGGATTTTGTACAAAATTTGGATAGGTAAATTCTTCATTTTTCTCCTCAGTGTATAATAATCCAAAGCGAAGATAGATCGAAGAATTTCCATCCATTCAATATCTTTGTTCACTCCTAGAACACTTAATTCTATATTTGTGGGTAGCATAGAATCGTATTAATGCAAGTAAAATGATAACGTATTTCATGTTTATGTATCTTTGGATATCTATGTTAATTTCATGGTACTTAACTTGTTGTTTATGTCGATGACCTTTTCTGGTCTAACTTTCAACTTTTTTTTGTTTTAGAGAATTCATTATCGAGATGTTTCGAATTGCCAAATGATTCCTTTTGAAGTAAGTTCGATTCTGTACTCGGAGTTTCGTATTCCACATTTTAACATCGAAACAACATCACATTGGCGGATATAAAATTTCGGAGTTCGATCAAAACAGGTTGTTCAACTTATCTCTTAGGAAACTGTCGCGGTTACACCAACGTTTCTCACGGTCATGATACCGATAAATAACAAATGAAAATCGTAACAGTGCAATATAAATTTATAGTGAACGTAAAAGCAGTAAACTTACAAGTGGTTGATCGCTTGTCGACGCGTGTAGAAATAATACACAGAGAACAATTTCACAGCACCAACGATCCGTCTACGCGCGAGGATATCGCGAAGTGATAGTCAATTGACTATATGAGGAGCGCACGCAAGCGCCCTCGTACGCGTTTAAACGTCACCCAGCACGTGGTGTCGTGAAAGCTTTCAACGCCCACACTTCTACCCTGTGTAGCACGTCTATCATTACGAATGCGTGGTCGGTAAGGGGGAAGTTGGCGATCACGTTAAAATGTAGCGAGCATAGTGATGGCAGATTCTCCAAATTTCAGTTCTAGCGCATTGAACTTTCATCTCGCGTTAGGAATATATACCGGTTCGTGTTGAATTCGAAAAAGGAATTAATGAATTTAGAAAAAATAACGTCTTCTACTTAGCAGAATGTTTGAATTCAATCTGTTAAATATAATGATGGCAGACTGAATGGACACAAATATCCAAAAATTTCATATCAAGACTGAATGAAAACAGTATTGGACTAAGGAACAGCACGGGCGCCAAATGTAATAACTAACATCGAGTCTTTCATCATTTACATTTATATTTATTGGTCGATAACATACTCATCTGTATACAGGGTGTCCCAGGTTTTAGTAGCAGAACTGTTACAGTCGATAGAAAATTTGATTAAAAAAAAAAGTTCCTATTAACGTATATGCACAGATGCTTAATTTTTAAGATACAGGATGGGGTGTTCAATTTTATGAAATATTTCCTTATTTTGCTTGTATCTCCGAAGATAATTTTGATGTCTCAATGAAATTTGATACCGTGGATGCGCAGTAAGGTTACTACATTTGCACATAATTTGAGACCGGTATTACTTCCAGTGACTAGTAGATATATGTATTTAATAACAACAAATTGATCCGAAAAGTGTTATCACACTGTAAATGCTACTTTTTAGGAACAAACTTCGATGTAGAATTTAAACCGAAACGAATAAAGTCTTTTGATATTTCATAGTACATGGCACATCAAATTTGATTTTTGTAATTGATTACCATCACTATGAAAATCGAGTGGAAATTGGAAAAAGAGCGAGATGATTCCTTTTTCCAACTGGATGGATGTCCTTGACATTATTATTCACCAGTTGAAGAATGGTTTAATGATAATCATCATGGTAGATGGATAGGTAGAGGAGGTCCTGTCCTGTGGCCTGCACGATCGCCTGATATTACTACTCTAGATTTTTTGTTTGGGGGCTTCTTGAAAGTATAGTTTATAGTCCAGCAGGCAATAAGCCGTGGAAAAGGCCATAGTAAAAAAAAAATGTAGTAAGTTAGAATTTCAATTTTTCTGTATTATATTCCTATTACCCCATAGATCATTCATGACTATCAAGACCGCGGGGGTCGACCTTTCTATCTCCCCAAAACGGGGTTTCAACCCCTCAGAGGAGCATTCTTATATAAATAATCCAAAATTAATGAATTAAAAGCCGTAAATGACCCCTAGCATGTTTTTTGGATCGCGGATCACGATTCCGCTGTTATTTTTCCCAAAAAACTCTCTCCAGATGGAAAATTCGAGAAATTTGAGATTTTCCTGAGACGTTCGTGAATGATAGGGTATAATTTTATCGCAAAAATGACCTCTAGTAGGTTTTTCGGGTCGCTGAACACGATTCCGCTGTAATTTTCCCAAAAAAGTCTCTTCTGATGTAAAATTCGGGAAATTTGAGATTTTCCTGAGACGGTTATGAATAATAAAGTACAATTTAGTTGAAAAAATGACCTCTAATACTTTATTATTCATAACCGTCTCGTAAAAATTCCAAATTTACCGAATTTTCCATCTGGAGAGAGTTTTTCAGGAAAAATAACAGAGGAATCGTGATCAGCGACCCAAAAAACCTACTAGAGGTCATTTTTGCAACAAAATTATGAATTATATATTACATATAAATTCCCCAAATTTCCACTCTGGAGGGAGCTTTCCGAGAAAACTAACTGCGGAATCGTGATCAGCGACCCAAAAAACTTACTAGGGGTCATTTTCGGCTCTTAATTCAATAATTTTGGATTGTTTTCATGAGAATGCTTCTCTGGGGTGTTGAAGCCTTGTTTTGGGTGGGTAGAAAGGTCGACCCCCGCGGTCTTGATAGTCATGAATGATCTATCGGGTGTTAGGAACAAAATGCAAAAAAAATTCCGAAATTCTAGGTTACCATATATTTTTTTTCATTTTCCGGTTCGTTGCCTGTACTAGTATTCAACCCCTGTAGAAACTCGTGAACAGCTCATATGAAGAATTCTGAGTGCAGCACAAAAGGCATTTCTTCCAATGTTTTCGTTGAAGTTAGAAGATCTATTGTATGACGTTGTGAACTATGTATACGAGAATATAGGTATCACTTTGAACAATTTCTTTGTAATTATTACACAACATTTTGAAAATTTGTCTTGTTAACTCTCGTTGATGAACTCACTATAAATTAAAATACATTGTATCTATCTGATTTGTATAGTTTTGGCAATAAAAATTTGATGTTCGGCCTTTCTTCGTAATATATCACTGTAGAGATTAGAAAAGACTTATGTGTGTCTCTCAACGACGTTCTTTTAATGTAAGGTTTCTCTTTTTCCAATTTCCACCCAATTTTCATGGTGGTGGTAATTAATCAGAAAAATTAAATTTGTTGTGAAACGATGCCAGGTTCATAGAAATATCAAGTGATTCTGTTTGTTTTGATTTAAATTCTGCATCGAAGCTTGGTCCTAAAAAGTAACCTTTACAGCGTGATAACACTTTTCGACTCCATTTATTGTTATTGAATATCTACGCCACTGGGAGTAGTACTCAAATTATGTGCAAATGTGGTGACCTATCTACGCATACACGGTACCATATTTCATTGAGACATCTTGATTATCTTCGGAGATAAATACAAATTTTTTTCAAATTTAACACCATCCAGCTCAAGAATTGATCGTCTGTGCATATATGTTAATAGGAATTCTCAAGATCAAATTTTCAATCGACTGTTAATTTTCTGCTTCTAAAACCTGTTTACACTATATATATAAGATTCACATACCATTGACTAACTCACTTACTCGGTCGTCACGGAATCTCCGAAACTATAAAGTCGATCGAATTGTAATTTTGTAGGTAATTTTCTGATATAAAACCCCCTAAGAACGAATTTTTTGGAATTCAATTCCAAATGGGATGAAAGACTCCGGTAGATTAATGAATCGTTATCACAGATCATACTTTCTATGGCAGACAACACATAACCTCTCAACAAGATAGTTAACGTTTACATCACAGACAGCTGATTCAATAACAGTCGAATTATGTACGTGACATACCATAACAAAGATATCCCTGTTAATTCAATTAAACTTCCACTTCACAGTATAATTTCACGTCTATCTGCGCCCTTAACTGTATCTACCCATTTGAAATAGTATGCATTAAGTCTTTAAACTTAGAGAAGTACATCGCAGCGGCCAATCTGACGCTTTCTTCTACGAGTATTATCAGCTGTTTTTGCGGATGTAGCCCGCAGGAAAATTTGATCCAGTCCTCGCCTCCGTTGAATGATGGCCCTTATGAATATGTTTCTAAAAATCCTTTATTTAGATGCGTTAAATTAGTGAATCAATCATCATAATCATGCTCCGCTGTAATCCCCGATAATTTCAAATACAAACTTAGAATTTCGAGCCCTTACCTTCCTAACGTGTATTGCTCACCTATGATTCATAAAGCGAATAATTCCATAAGACCAATCATTCCAAAAGTTAGTTGTCCAACGTATAATATAACGAAATGGTTAGTTGAGGAATTTGACCCCTAAGTTCACAAAGCTTATCTGTGAAAAATTCTTCGGAACTAATTCCAAAATTGAAAGACTTCCAACTTGGACCTATTTAACAATACCTCAATCCCAGAGTCGATGAACAGTTTGAGGAAATGTCTTTCAAATATTAATATCTCCGATACAAATGCACACAATACGTCTTTGTGTATGGATCAAAATTACTTTACTTTCAACAAAAACTACTATAAACAAATAAGCGGATGTGCAATGGGCACTCACCTCTTTTCCTATTTGGCCAATATTTTTCAAGCGAACTTTGAACTTTCTCAAAATCAGAATTAAATCATTTCTAAAAGTTTGGTACTTATATGTCGATGAAATTTCCGCGATTATGAGTCAAGATTCCGATTTACATGACTTTTTGAACAGGCCTTAGCCAATTTCATCCACTGAAATTCACTGTCGAAATACACACATCAAAAGAATCTAAGGGTCAAGCATATTTTGAGATTGTTTGTTAATTCTCGGAGATCCACGTGGCATCATCGCGTTGCAGATCTTTGTTTGTTATTTACACAATACTTTTTCATCATTTCGAACATCATGGCATGTGTTCCTCTTTTTTTCAATGACTATTCATTTTCTTCATGTTGTTCCTTGTTTCATTTATCAGATCAAATCAGATGTTATCCGACCAGCGAATGTTAATTATTGAAAATTTTGAGTAGTGTTGTTTGTCTAAATTATGGAACGTAATCACCTTCAGAGAGACGTGCACTTAAAGGCCATTGGAATGCTTCAAGCTGGAATGTCGCAGAGGGTTGCTGTCAATGAATTAGGGACTAACCAGTCCACTTCAAGTCGTTTATGGATTCGTTATAATCAAACTGGTGATGTTAGAGAGCAACATACTGGCCGTACCAGAATAACAACGGCGGCACAGGTTAGATTTCAGAGAATTCAAGCTCTGAGAAATCCAACCCACACGGCAGGTCAACTAAGTTTGGAACTCAGAAACGCTCACCATATACAGATAAGTGACCAAACAGTGAGAAATAGACTACACGAGTCCAATTTACGTGCCAGGCGTCCATGGAGAGCTCCACCATTATCCAGAAGAAATTTCGAGGCCCGAATAGTCTGGGCTAGAAATCACATCGAATGGGGCGTGCAAGAATGGACTCCTGTGTTGTTTAGTGATGAATCGAGATGCGGTTTACGACCAGATACTAGACGTACTCGTATATGGAGACAACCTGGAAATGTTTGGAGACTTAGGACTGCACAGGAAGTTCACAGCTACCAAGGCGGAACGGTGATGGTTTGGGGTGGTATCAGCATTGGCGGAAGAAGCGACCTCGTATTGCTGGAGAGGTTTGTTTATGCTCTTAGATATAGGGACCTGATATAAGAACCATTTGTCATTCCGTATGCAGCTGCAGTAGGTGAAAACTCCATCTTCATGCATGACAATGCGCACCCTCATACCGCCGCGATCGTAAGAGATTACTTGGATGAGAGTGGTATAAGTGTTTTGGATTGACTTGCTCAATCGCCAGACCTGAATGCGATTGAGCATGTTTGGGATTTGCTTGGCAGAAGAATTTTAAGGCGTAACATTCTCTTCCAGACACGAAATCAATTGTTCCATACTGTGGTTGAAGAATGGAATGCGATTGATCAGGAAAGCATTGATAACCTTATTCTCAGCTTACCAAATCGATGTAGGGCAGTTTTGAACAATCGCGGTGGACACACTCTGTATTAGACATTGACCAGTGACAATTTGTTTGCTCAGGATCCTAAGTGTATTGAATTCGAATTTTTCTCTCTTTTCAGATAGATTAAAGCTTCAAATTGATTTGCAAACTTTGTATGAAATTATAAATAAATTATGTGGCAAAAGATTATGTTCTACGTGGGTAACAAAAATTGTATTGAATTCCCATTACCAAGTGACGAAACCCTGAAAATATCGCTGACCCCTACATTTTTTTGATGTGTGGAGGAACAGATAAGCAGCTTTCCTTGATATTAATATTATGAGAGAAATCACTTGGATTTTAAAATATACCGAAAAACCACTCAAACAAATATTTATACACCAATTAATTACGAATAGTGTTATTCACAGATTATTGAACGTCCCTTTTTTGTCTGTTTTCAACTTTGCAATACAATCCGTTTGAATAGATGTAAGAACAAGCTAAAAAAACGTTTATGCTACACCTTTGATAAGGTTTCATACTTCGACAATCCGAGATTTACTAAATCGATTGGGGGTCGTGAACAAAATGATATGTGAGCCACACTAGAAGGACTATTCAAACACGGTATAAAGAATATTTTCACCATATAAAGAAAAATAATGGTGAAAAATCAGCGTTAACCGAATATATTTATATACAGGTCACACCTATTCTGAAGAAAGTTTATCACTTTCAAAACACAGTACCAACGAATATGTAGGTAATTTAGAAGGGATGTGAATGTATAAAAGAAAAAGCAATTTACTAGATTCCGATTTATCTCCAGCAGAGCAAAATCCCTTATTCGCATCATTAGCCCCGTAATAGTATTAAAACAGACACATTTTGATTTCTAATTTAGTGTACTCTGTAATGGCTACTTGGTGGTTGAAAGGTCCTCAGTACTTTATCAGTTATTCTATTGAATAAGAGGGATTGTTTCATATTTATGCCATATTAATATTCCTGCCAATCCAAATAATCCTTCACATGACATTGAGTATAATTTCTTAATTAATTAATTGTCTTTTCACGCCTTTTCTTTCTACTCATTCGAAACATACATTAAATATTGAAACTTGAGAGATGATACCGCGGCGGCGGTTACTTCGTTTTTTTCTGCGGGTAATAGCAGTTACGGCGAGCGTAGCTCGCAAACAACAAGTGGTATCAAATTTAGGCAAGAATTTCTTTTTCATGATTGATTAACTTCAGATAGGTATTACTTTTCTATTTATAACTAAACAAATCGGTATAAGAACTCATTCCAAAGAATGTCTAAATTTCATATTACATTATACATTCATATCCATATTCATGTTTCCTCTCCATGAGAGTTCCGATTTGGCACTTACGTGGATTCGCTCCAACTTTATTTGATTATACAGGGTGATTCAAATTAGATGCATTAGCATTGCTATCACCGTTATATTAAGAGGGTTGGTTGACTAAAGGAAAAGATGTGCATTTCAATGCTGAATGATCTATCGGAAAGAAATTGAAAAAATTCCCATTGGCTCGGGAAATATACGACTGAACAAAAAAACCTGTTTTCGTTATCATTTTTTCACAGCTTTATAACTGATTATTCTATGAAACAAAGAATAAATTTGTGACGCTCTTCAATAAAATAATATCATATTCCAGATATGAAGTTTCGTTTTTTAGATAACAAAATCAACTTTATTTTTCTAAATATGGACCTGGATCTTCTATTCAATTTTTGAGTAGCTTTTGGCGTTGGGTGACTTTTGAGTAACTTGAGATGCATCACACTTCCCTCTTAATTCTTTGCTTTAGGACATATTTGATTTTTTTAAATTGAAGAGTAGGTATTGAGTTTGAAACCAAATAAAGTGTGCCTTGACTATTACAAAGATAATTTTATGAAGAAGTTATTGAATAAATAATCTTACTTTTCTATTTATGCGTTACAAATTTTGAATATGATCAACATACTATTCAGATGTCCCTCTGGTATCTTGTATGACAAATTTTTTAAATAATATCTCAACAAGGGTCTAAGCAAATAAATATAAGTTTCATTAGTTTTTAATGGTTTGCAGATAACAAGATCGATTTTCTCAATTTGGCTTCGTGATTTCAATAAAAAAGCACTTTTTAAACTTTATTGATGATAAAATAAGATTTCTAGCAAATAAACAATGTCTGTATTTCTAGATGTTCAAAAAGGTATCCGTTGACTTGAATACAGTTCTCGATTCCCTGTGGTATTTTACTTATTGCCCTTCGTACAGAACATCTTGCTATCATCTGCATCTTTGTTATATTTCAAAGTAATACTACTTGAGTCCTATAGCAAACAATTTTGTGACCACTGTGATACATCATTGTTTCGATAGGTCGAAAGCTGCTCCAAAACAAAATAGAGAATCCACCTATTTGAAAATCTTGATCATCTAAACAAAACATAGAAAATTACATTTAAGACTAAAAAAAGATAGTAAATATGGTACTGATTATTTCCGTAGCCGTGTAGCTGACTTTGATGATTTTTTGTACACGATCTAAGTTCAGCACCTGCAAAATTACTATTGTGGCAATTGCCAAAAATAATGAAAATCGGCGATACTTCCCAATTGAAAACATAACACGACTCTATGCCCCGATAACTGAAACACTTAGTACATATTCTGTCTGCTAGAAGTGGCTAGAGACCAGCTCGATTTGTGTGATTTTGCAACTTTGCAAATCTTATCTTTTGATCTTATTTGGTGGCTGAATTCTTTTTGTGAATGCTCAGGTTCATTTTTTATCCGGTTCAGTCGGGGACTCTGAACGACACAAAATATTATTTGTAATACATGGCTTTCTATTTATGACACCATAAAACTATACTTGAGGAATTTATATAATTCCTAATCCTCAATCTATTTACTTATTGATAGTGGCCATTTGATTTAGAATACCATGATACGTTGTTGTTTGATTCCAATCATTGATTAGCCAGAACAAACATGAAAAATATCATTGACACTCACCCTTATATTTCACAAGACTCGATTTTAACACACTGGAAGGTGAGTGGAAGGGTTAATGCTAATATTAATCAGATAAACAACAACAATAAAATTTAATGAAAAAAAATAATTAAATGATAATGATAATAATAAAAAATGCTCATGATAATTGAAGAAAACAAAATTTAAATATTATAATTAAGTTTATTACTGATAAGAATGAAGAATATAAGATCACAATCTATACTCAAATAGAACAAACCTAGATAATCTAAATTAGTTGAATTGAAGAAATAAACCTTAGTGTATTAAATTGATACTCAACCAGGATGAACCTTGGGGATCGAAATTGAATGAACTGATTTGAAAATATTGTTGAACTTGAATTTGGATAAGAACTGAGAGAAACAAACTTTGATCTTTGATCTCAAACAACTCTGATTTAGCGAAATTCACCCTTCTTACGAAAAACACTCTGAAGAAACTATCAAGTTAACTTAATTGAAACTTACCAAGTGTCACTTGATTTCCCAAGAGAGTTATTCAAGCTAGAAAATATAACTGAAGGTTTTAGACATTGCCTCTGATATAAGAGGTCATTTGAATGTTTTCGATGGGGATTTCTTAACTTATCTGTCCTACTACTAAATATTACTAACTGATTTGAATGTACATGAAACATCTCCAGATGGTTAACATTAACATTAGCTAGCATTCGTTTACCGTCCTATTTGGTTATTCATCTTGACAGGCTTATGATTCCCTTTAGAACTATGTGAAATTATTGACCATCTTGACCATACCAGCTATGGTATCATATCACCCTCCTTGAAGGGAGTGAATTGTCCTTTACTCTTCTCAAACTACATTTGTTATCGATACCATACAGAAAGCATCTGGCAATATCTTGCAACCACTAGATGTTCTTTGCTTTTAGATATTTTAATTTTACATGAAATTTTAATTTTCAAAAAATGATTTTGTTTCTAAATATTGGAAATAACCTATACTAAACCCTCATTACAACAACGATAAAAAACTTCAATCGCAAACCAATGAAAACAACTGGGTAAATGATAAATATTGATTCTAATCTTTCCAAACTATATCATAACTGAATTTCATTAAAATTCAAACTAACCCAAATTGAGATATTTAGAAGCATCACTTGCTATTGTTTATTGTTTTCTACCAAATGTATTTCGATTTTTCCTCGTTTCGACTCACTGACTCACTCCGTCTTAAGCCTTCGGGTATATTTGAAGCATGCTTACTGACCCGACTTCCTAGTACGTATTAAGTTGTATTCACCCTTAGCCGGCATGGCCCGTAAAATGAATATAATAAAATATAATAGCTTATAGTTATCAATATCTGATATATTTGATACATCAACATATCTCACGAAGGTCTCATGTTATGTTTTCAACATACCCGTACATAATTGAGTTTGTAATAGCAGCATTTAGAATGGGAATTGATACAGATAATATTCATGGAGCGAATTGATTAAGGCAGCTAAGATAAAATAACCGACGAGGCTTGAATGTCTCGATTAGGGTCACATAACCCTAAATTGCACCCATATACGTCTCAGAGTTCACGACATCGGATAGGATTACCAAGATTATTATAATTTATATCTGCTAGTGGTGAATGCAAAAATTCCATCTCGTGGGAATCACTTAACGTGTCAATCCGAGCATCAATTATTACCAGTTCATTCCCTGAATGAGTTATAGATCCCTAATTGATTCTACATAATATGTACTCAACGTGCTCAGAAATAAAACCAAAATTAATTTTTAGTGAAATGCGATTTTCGTGAAGATGATGAGATCACATCAATTTCTATTAACTTAGTCATTCACCAATATAGTGCCCATTTTATTTAATTTTTCATGAAAATCAAATGTTTGGTCAATTGTTATTAAATCGACGAATTTACAGTCATCATATTTTTTGATATTCGCAAAGGGGGCGCTGCAATCGGCCATTTTGTAAAAATCGTAATTTCGGGATTGCGAGCGAATAATAGGTCTCTTGACTCAAACCAGAATGCAAATTAGAGCTCTTGATGCCCTCCATCCATTCTTGAAAAGAAGGCATTTTGGGACCGGACTGGCCCCATGTACACCAGTTGATTATAAAATTCCACCATTCTATAGTCTTGTTCGTAGATTCTCAAACTTACCTTTGAGCCAGAAAAATGATGACAAGTTAGAAACTTTAGCAAATAGCGACGGATATTAGTTACGACAAATCCTCCATAAATAAGGTAATTTCTAACGAAAAACGGAAAATGGAAAGCAAACAACTTACCGAATTAGAGCTATTACTTCCAGATAATCCAATGATATTCAAAGTTTCACTTATCATTTTTCAGTTTTCAATAAATTTCATGAACTGTTTCCTAAATTTGCAATAACACCCGTTTATAGATGCACGAACAAGTTGAAAAACTGTTTAGGCAATACCTTTGATAAAGTCTCCGATTGCGACAAATCTAGAATTTACGAAATTGATTAATTTAAAACTTTATGTAGGTCAAACTAGAAGAAACATTTCAACTCGTTATAAAGAACTGTTTTCCCAAATAAAGAAGAATAATAGTGATAAATCAGCATTAGCAGAACATAATATGTGGAATACAGGCTACACCATTGCTCAAAAAACTTTATCACTTTTAAAACACAGTATGGACAAATATCTAGGTAATTTACAAGGAATATCTTTATGAACGGCACTACAATTTTCGAATTCAGATTTATCACAAGCTTGTTAGCCTTATTAACCCCAAATAATATTTGGACAGGTATATTTTGTTGTCTAATTCATGTCACTCAGATGATGGCTATTTGGTAGCTGAAAGGTTCTTAGTACTTTAAGAGTATTTTTAGTGGATAAGGGTGGTTATTTCGTACTTATCAGCTATTCAGTTTCAAATCCATTCTAACATTAGAAGGTTACTTTTCTAATATTTGGGTTCATATTGAAATACAAGGAATTTGTAAATACGTCAACAATTCTATAGGTTTCCAAACAAAAGAAAATGAAGTAACACATTCATCTGAGCAATGAATGAAATGATGATAATCATAAATTGAATGGAGACAGCAGTAATGATGCAGATACAGAAAGGAAATGTCAATACTAAATTATAAATGAAAAGAGATGGAATTTAGTAAACAGTTGTTATCACTTAGTCGAGTCAAATAGGTATTAAAACAGGCCGACTTACGAAAATAGAAAGATATGAACCGATTTTGATGAAACAAAGTGCATTCGATTCGGAATGACGTCTAGAAAAAAGCTTACCGGTTAGTTTATTGTGCAAATTTGTTATTATTTTTTTAAACGAAAAATTGACCAATTTTCTAGCTAATTATTGGGAAAATTTAGTCGGGGTTTTCGGGGTCGCTGATTACAATTCTGAACTCAGATTGGACAAAATTAAACTCCCCAGCTGGTAATTGGCCACTTTAATTGGACAAAGTGACCATTTTTTTAAATTTCATCAAAATAGCCAGGAAATATCATTCGGGGGATTTTGGGGTCGCTGATTACGATTCCGAACTCAGATTGGCCAAAATCGATCTTCCCAGCTGGTAATTGGCCCGTTTAATTGGACAAAATTATCATTATTATTAGACGTATATGTCCATAGTATATGTAAAAGATGCTGTGTGGAATATAAAAAGACTGAGTAGAGAAGATCGAGAAACATTTTAGATGAGCGGGAATTTATTTCAAATTAAAAATTAAAAAATTAGAATTCGATTTTGTTTATGATTTAAATTAGTAACGACCCCCTTTCAACAAATTTTCAAACATTTAACACAAAACAACAACCTCCACAACCCCTAACTGAGGATTTCTGGTTAGTTTTGATGAAATTTTGGAAATTGGTCAATTTTGTCCAATTAAACCTGCCAATTACCAGCTGAGGAGTTCGATTTTGGACAATTTGACTTCAGAATCGTACTCAGCGACTCCGAAAACACCCGAGTAATTTTTCCTGTCTATTTGCGATGAAATTAAGGAAAATTTATCAATTTTGTCCAATTAAACTGGCCAATTACCAGCTGGGAAAATCGATTGTGGCCAATCAAACCCAATATTCGTAATCAGCAACTCCGGAAACCCCCGAGTAATTTTTCCTGTCTATTTGCGATGAAATTAAGAAAAAATGATCAATTTTGTTCAATTGAACTGGCCAATTACCAGCTGGGAAGATCGATTTTGGCCAATCTGAGTTCAGAATCGTAATCAGCGACCCAGAAAACCCCCGAATAAATTTTCCCAATAATTAGCCAGAAAATTGGTCAATTTTTCGTTTAAAAAAATAATAACAAATTTGCACAAAAAACTAACTGGTAAGCTTCTTTCTAGACGTCATCCCGAATCGAATGCACTTTGTTTTCATCAAAATCGGTCCATATCTTTCGATTTTCGTAATGAAATACCTATTTGACTCGACTGACTGTTTTCCAAATATCGAAGTGAATGTTATCAAGTCTACATGATATAGTAAAATATACATACATAATAAACTAGAAATGAAACTTGAATTTCTAATTCATTAATACGTGAGTTATTTCTCTCCAATTGAATTGCGAAGAATATATTCTTGAATGTAGAATAAAAGACATAAAACTCTGAAAAATACAATCCCAAATAATTAATGAAAGACAGGTTTTCATGAAGTGAACACAAAGAACAATATTAATAAAAATACCAAGCGATAACCCGGAGCAAAGCTTAGAATTGCACTGGAGAAACTTGTTTAATTAAATTTAGAATCGACGCTGGTACCAAGGGATAATCAGAAGGAAAGCTTTGGCATTGCATTGGAGAAACTTGATAATTTGAATGAAAAGCAACGGCTATCCCCCTCAAAGTTTGCGCTAGCATTAAATGATAAATTATTCGAATATATAGAAATTTCGAGATGTAAAAATATATGTAACAAGAGTAAATAGCGATGAAATTCAAATTTTATTGTACGGATCCTCAAAGAATAGAATCATCACAGTTACGAAACGAATTGATTAAACAATATCATAATTCGTTAATTGGGAGACATAATGGCGTAAAACGCATAATAAATAAAATCTAAAACAAAAAAATATTTGGAAAAATAACAAAATGGTAGACACATTGCGTTGCCAGAAAAATTAAATAATGAAACCTTCAGTAATAACCGGAACAATATCTGTGGACACCATTGGTCCATTAAAACTAACAGAAAACAATTATAGATATATTTCGACCATACAATGCAATTATTCAGGCAGTCCCACTAGAGACTAAAGAATTGAAAAGCTCTAGATGGAAATTTCATTCTAAAATTAGGCGTATTCAAAATATTGAAAACAAAACTAGGCACAGAATGTGTTAACTAATTGCTAAGTCAGTAAATAAATTTTTACAAGAAAACCACGTGGCTCCCACTGCGTTTTATAACGAAACATTGGGTGGAATTGAACGTAATTACATGGTCCAGGAAATAAACTACAAAATCGACCCTAATTAGAAAATTTTGAGGTAAAAGGCCGATTTTGATGTGTGAGGGCTCATTCGATTCGTTTTGACCTCTAGATCAGAATCTGCCACAGCTAAATTTGTCCTATTGTTAATAAACAATAAATAATGGCCAATAAATGGCAAATTTTTGACGTAATAAAAGAAAAATTGAAAACGCTATTTTCGATTAATGTGAATTTAAGGCTTATAATAATTTGTCAGTTATCTATTTGTTAATAAACAACAGAATGGAAATTTCCTAAATAATCAAGATTAGATTCATTTTCAGGTAATTTGAGGTCGCTGAATACAAATTCGATGTTATTTTTCTGATTGGCTGTTATTCTAATTAGTTGATTAACAATTTGTTAATAAACAAATTAACCCAAAAAATGGAAATTTAAAAAATAATCAAGACTAGAGTAATTTTCAGGTAATTTGAGGTCGCTGGGTAGTTTGATATTATTTTTTTGATTGAATGTTAATATAATCATTTAATTAATGATAACTCAGTTAACGAATTAACAAAAAAATCCAAAGTCTCAAAATAATCAAAATTGGAGTCAATTTCGTATAATTTAATGTCGCTGAATACGAATTTGATGTTATTTTTTAAATAAATTGCTGGAAAACTATTTTCTATCAATAACATGGAAAACCACTCTTCCCTTTTACGGCTACGGCCCTGGAGGTTGAATTACTGGTTCTGAATTCAGCTCATACGTCCCTGCACTTCTCTCACATGGCCATCTACCATGGCAACGCTATCAATCAACTAATAATATGAACAATTTATTGAAAAATCACATTAGATTCAAATTTAACTACTTCAAATTATCCGAAATTGACTGTAATCTTGATCATTTTAAAACTTTCAATATGTTTTGATGATTCGCGAAGTGAATTAATTAATTAATCAAATTATCATTCGATTCAAAAAGTAACATCGATTTCGTGTTCAGCGGCCTTAAATTATACGAAACTGACTCCAATCTTGATTATTTTAAGACTTTGAATTTTTTTGTTAATTCGGTAACTAAGTAATTATCAATAAAATGATTGAATTAACCTTTAATTCAAAAAAATAACATTAAATTCATGTTTAGTGACCCGAAATTACCCGAAAATGACTCTAATCTTGATTATTTTGAGACACTGAATTTTTTTGTTAATTCGGTAACTGAGTAATTAATGATTAATAAATTAAATTGTCATTTAATCAAAAAAGTAACATCAAATTCGTATTCAGCGATCTCAAATTACCTGAAAATGACTCTAGTCTTGATTATTTTCAAAATTTCCATTTTTTGGGTTAATTTGTTAATTAACAAATTGTTAATCAACTAATTAGATTAACAGTCAATCAAAAAAATTACATCAAATTCGTATTCAGCGACCTCAAATTACCTGAAAATAAATCTAATCTTGATTATTTTGAAAATTTTCATTTCGTTGTTTATTAACAAAAAGATAACTAATAAATTGTTATAAGCCTTGAATTTGCATTGTTTATTGATCAAATAACTGCAATTTTCTACTTTACCCGCTAAAAATTGATGGAAAATAGCGTTTTTAGTTTTTTTTTATATATTGTTATAACACATCATTTTTTGGTCAATATTTATTATTTATTAACAATGTCCCCCTATGTAGCTGTGGCAGATTCTGATCTAGAGGTCAAAACGAATCGAATGAGACCTCACACATCAAAATCGGCCTGTTACCTCAAATTTTTCTTTTCAAAACCTTTATTTCCTAGACTAACAGTGTTGAATGGATACTTGATAAACTATCCAACATCTTCAAACTGAGACGAAGTTCTTCAATTCTAGTTATTCGCATACAACGTCCCTACACACACTGATACGAACTACAGCCAGTATAATTACGTTATGTATCTGTTATATTTTCGCCATGTTCAAATCTAATGAACAATGCAGGTTGCCTAATCGTAGCAAAAATGTTTCCAATCATCAATCAGTCTAGTAGTTTGAATTTAAGATGACTCTTGTTTTCAATTGGAACCGTGTAGACCTTCGATCTCAAATAATCTCCAGGAAAAAAACTCTAAAAGGCTCAAATCGGATGACCGAGGGTGCCACGCAACTGGAACTCCACGGCCTATTCGATTCTGAAGTTAAGATAAGACCAAATGATTTCGCACTGGAACACTAAAATGGGAAGGAGCTCAATCATGCATGAATCAACTTTGTAATCTAATTCTATTTGGCACATTATCTAGGTGATCTATAGAGTCATCTCCCGAAGAATTCAAATATGTCCCACTGCATCGCGATTGGTGATTTGACACAAGAGCGGTAGACTCAAAACGAATTATTAATATATTCGCAGGATTAAGTTCATTTCAGGAACTTGAAAATCTTTAGACCTGTTAGGCTAGAACAATCTCTATGCCAGAAAACGATAGAGCTGAATGGGAACCTACAGTAAACTTATATTACTCAGCCATTAAATAAAAGATAGCAATACTGATACGATTTGACATCTGTTTGGTCCGGAGCAAGTTCCTTCGCACATCTATTAATTTGTATTGTGTTGAATGAATACTTGATAAGCTATTCAACATCTTCAAACTGGGACAAAGTTCTTCAATTCTACGTATCCGTATACAACGTCGCACCATACACTGATACGACTACAACTCCTATCAATTAGTTTTTCGGAAAAATACCAAGACTGGCAAATGGAGAAAATTCCAGAATAACAATGTGTATAACGTAGAAAAGTGTACAAGCTAAACCTAAAATTCGTTAGGAAGGGGCACACAAAAAAGCTCGAACTTTCTTAGATTGTGCGAAAATTAAAAGGAAAGTGTATTACGATAAAAATGTGAATCCTTCGAGCTTCAATATGAACGATCAAAAACTGTCAAAAAGATAAAAGCTTAAGAAACATATCTGTCAAGTTCCAAGTCGGTCCGCTTCATAGTTTTGGAGATTTCATGATGAGTGTGTCAGTGAGTGAGTGGTATCTGCCTTATATATAAACGTACTGTTTGTGCGTGCTGCACCTGCATGAACAGCTAATACCTGTAGGCAGAAGAAAGCGTTGGCTGCGCTGCCACAATGTCATTCCCCAAGTTTCAATATTCAATGAAAAAATACACAGCTAAAGGGTGGAAAGACCTGAAATTATAATCTGTCATGTGAAAGTTTTTTCGAATTGACCGAGATATCTATGTTATGGAATGGTCTGTTGTTATGGAACATTATCTGGCCATCAATAAGTAATGAGGCTTTAGTACAGGACATTTCCAATATTCAAAACCAAATCATTTTGAAAAAAGTGAAATTTTATGTAAAATGAGAATATCAAGAAGCTAAAAACAACTTGCGGCTGCCAGATGGTGGCGCTATTCAGTAGCAATAACAAACATGGCTTCAGAAACAGAGAGGGATTTCTGAAATAAGTATTAGACAATTCACACCTGCTTCAAAGAGAGTGATATGATACCATAGCTGACATGATCAGCATGGGCAATGATTACACACGTTTCTTGTTCCAAAAGAAATCATGAGCTTATCAAGATGAATAAGCAATATAGGACGGAAAAAGAATGCTAAACTATGATAAATTTAAATGTTAATCATCTGGCGATGCTTAGGTGGTGAGCTTTTTCCAGACCCGTCGTAGATCTTGATGTGGAGGGTTTGAACGTCTTTTTTCCATAAGTTACATAATTAATCAAAATGTATCACACGTGAATCGGGACGTACTACTGATCATCAAATTGTAATTAAATATAGTCTTGATTATAGTTGAAATAATATGTACTTTCAAATGAGTTAGTAATATTTAGGAAAGGACAAATAGATTTAGAAATCCTCACCGAGAACATTCTGAACTAAAGACCTCAAGGGAGGAACCTTACTGCATATTGGTTAAACAATTCGAGAATTGTTTTCCTAATTGTAGATTGGTTATTGAGAGGATGCATCACGAATACCAGGGGCAAAGCCTAAGACCTTCAGTTATATTTTCTTGAACTTGAATATTGTTCTCTTGAGAAATCACGTGACCCTTAGTCAATTTCAATCAGTCCAACTTAGTTTTTGATGAGAATGAGGATTTCGCTAAATCAGAGGTGTTTTAGATTTTCAATCAAGGTTTGTTGTTCTCAGTTTTTTATTCAAGTTCAAGATCAATAAAACAGCAAAATCGGTTCATTTAGTTTCGATACCCTAGATTTATCCTGGTTGGGTATCAAGCCTATAATATTAATTTTATTCCTGTCTCTTAGTTAATTTAGATCATCTAGGTTTGTTTCATTTGAGTTTAGATTTTGATCTTATTTCTTTATTCTTATTAGTAATAAAGCAAATTATTATATTCTTTTTTATTATCTTTAATTATCATAGATATTCTTTCATCACTATCATCTGATTGCTTTTTCTATCATTAAATTTTACTGTTGTTGTCGAGTACGAGTGTATCCAATTAATATCAGCATTCACCCTTCCACTTACCTTATAGTGTGTTAAATCTTAAGTGTCTTGTGACATAAAAGGGTAAGTGTCAATGATATTTTTCACGTTTGTTCTGGCTAATCAATGATTGAGATCAAACTCCAACGTGTCATAGTCTCTAAATTGAATGGCCACACTTTCAATAAACAAAAAGATCGAGGATTAGGAATAATATAAATTTCTCAAGTAAAGTTTTAAAATTTCATGAAGAGAGAGCCATGTTACAAATGTATCAGCTGTCTGTAAACGTTAGCTGTCTTATTGAATCTATGGATCTGTCTGTCATGAAACTTGAACCTGATTATATAAGTTGTCACAAACGTCAAAATATATTGATTTCTTTAACCGCGTTTGGGTATTATAATTTCACAGATTTCGTGATGAGTGAGTAAGTCAGTCAGTTAATGGGTGATATTTCTCTTCTATATATATGGATAGATGTATGCCGCAGCAACGCTGTATAGATTCAGCTAGTAATATGATGAAGGTAACACACTATGTTGTCGATTCGAATGAGCTTTCGATGCAATAACATGAGTGTAAACTGACGTCTTTCCAAGTTTTATTGGTTTATAAACATTTGAGATATGTTTTCGGTTTCTACGGGTGATGTAAGATAGTGATTATACTTATCCATAACACCATGAAAATCTATCATTTGCATTCATATCAATTCAGTGAACTAGTTGTTATGCTAGAACCACGTATAACATCATATCATCTTCTTCTATCAATTCCTTCACCGGCAACGCACCAGAGTGCTTTATGTTCCATTGAAACGGTATTTGTCTATATGAAGATTAATCAACATTCAAGTTATTTTCAATGATAATGAATGCAGTTAGCGAATGATATTATCAAATAAGAAACTGTAGAATAAATTTAATTCACAAACATTTGGAGTGTAGTGCTATGAAAGCTTTCGCAATCTTACTTAGTGAATCCTTAATCACATGAATAGCTTTATAAAAGACGAAAAATAAATCACACGTACAAATTTGTTTATGAGTGTAGTGTTATTTGTGTAATATGAAACCCACGCTTGTAGTAACTAACACGTAAATTATCTGCAGTCGACGCTTCGAATAGGCACAATAGGGAAATACAAACGACCCGCCTGGAAACGATCAATTATGGAAAATAATATGGGATAAATAATTACAGCCCTTCACAACCTCATTACGTATTACTGGAACATATTAAGATTTATAAATAGATATTCCATATTTGAATAATTAACGAATTATCCTCTTCACTGCACGTTGTATCATGTCCTGTTTCTTATTATATTAAGTAATATAGAAATAACCACATCGACTGGAATTACATTACACTAGATTTCAACACTATTACTCTCACGTTCACAATCATGCTTTCTATAAATTGTACATGCTTAAAAAAGGAATATTCATTATGAAATTGATCAAAAAATGCTTGCTTAGAATGATTTGTAAATTCTCGGGCAGTAGCATTGCATTGACCTCCTCCTTTTAGTTCATATATCCTCCTTCATTGTAGAATTGCCAAAAACTTTCTTTGGAAAGTACAATATTTGACCTAAATAATCAGCAAGATGGAATTCTTTTGTTACTATTTTAATTTTTCCTCTATTAGTTTTAGTAAAAATTTTGTCTATATTTATTCTTGGTGTTTCACGAAACAAGTGTGACTGAGGGGAACTCGCTGGTCAAAAGGGCCAAAATAGTTCCCAAAAATTGAAACTAGTTCAACAAAACATCAACTATTTCTACAAAATTCCAACAAATTACGAAAAATTCCCAAAATTTTGAAAATAACATTTGTTACTGGAATATTTATGGGAGAGGTTGTAATTATTTGTTAGAATTTATATTTAATTACTTTAAGTCATTAAAACTACAAATAATAATTTAAAAAATTGAATTATTTTATTTTAATATAAACAGTAAAATCTATTTACTGAAACTGAATAAAAATGAAAATTATAAATAGCTTTATCCCAATACAACTAGTTTAAATTATGTTTCACATAGTAGAATTGAGATGAGGTTTTCTGCATCCGATTCAAAAAATGATTTAGAAATTTTGTGCCTTGTTTGTTCTTTGCGGAAAAAATTTAATGCATTTCTATAGTCAAAAAATGCATTTTTCTGAGTGCCCTTTTTGAGGTGAATAAAAAAACGGGTTCGAATTGGTTTCTCGGGGGTTTTGGAGGTCTCAGACCACGAATGTGCTGTCAAAGAAATTCCCTGAGGTCCCCTTGTACCATCCCCGGGATATCCAGGGTCCTGACGCCCTGAATATCGATGAATTTTATTAGAAAATTAATTTTGATGTTAGTTAACTGTTCGAGAAGTGGTACAAAGGTTGCTAGTGTTGATTATGACAAGAAAAAATTCTCCTGCAATACCTGGTGGTACCCTGAGACCGAGTAACCATGTCATCTTCTAGGAATTCCTTGATTTTCCTCCATAAAACACGTTCTTCAGAATGTTCTGCGAATTAGCTGTGGGTGTTTCCGGGTCTCTGTGTATGTACGTCATATTCTAGAAATTTGTTCACTTTTCCTCGAAAAATGTAACAGTTTCTGGCTTTCGAGGGTTTTCAAAGTCGCCGATCACTGGTCGCTGGACCCCTGTGTATCTACGTCATCTTCTAGGAACGAGCTTTCTGAGTATCATAATTATGATCGACGACATTAGAAACCCCCGAGAGCCAGAATTTGTTACCTTTTATTAAGAATAATGAACGAATTCCTAGAAAATGACGCATATACACAGAGACTCGGAAACACCCCCAGGTAATTTGCAGAGCATTGTGAGTGTCATAGTCGTGATCGGCGACTTCGAAAGCCCCGATAGCCAGATATTATTACATTTTATGAAGAAAATTGCACAAATTCGTAGAAGATGACGTGGTTACCCGGTCTCAGGATATCATCAAGTATTGCAGAAGAGTTTTTTCACGTCTTAATCATCACTAGCAACCTTTATATCACCTCTCGAATAGATAACAAATATCAAAAATAATATTCTAATGAAATTCATCGATATCTGGGGCATTTGGACTCTGTATACCCAGGAGATGGTCCAAGGGAACGTCAGGGAATTTTTTTATAGCATATCCATGTTCAGCAACCCCAAAAACCCCCGAGAAACCAATTCGAGTTCGTTTTTTTATTCACCTCAAATGGTGCACTCAGAAAAATGCATTTTTCGTTCATTGAAATGCTTTAGATTTTTCCACAAAAAATAAACCGGGCACGAAATTTCTAAATCATTTTCTGAATCGAATGCAGAAAACCGCATCTCAGTTCATCCAACTGCGCCGACTTTGAATGGTTTGACCTATTTTAGTGCATTATTCCCTCGACTAACAAGAAACTGAACTAAAAACAATAACAGACAAGAAGTTTTATTCCCCAAATACCTTCGAAACTCTCAAATGCATATCGCACTCGTTTTCTCACTCGTACTAGCTGTGGTGGTGATTCTTGCACCCCTATAACCTGGCCAAATATGTGGGATACATCTTTTTCATTGATTGCCTACAAATATTCTATAGCGGTATCCATACAATTTAGTGCCATCACCTCAACATCACAAACATCATTTTTGATTTCTTGTACCACAAAACATATAGGTATTTTTTTGATTTTTTCTTCCTCCCATTAATTCAACAAGACGAAAATTACCTTCTCGATTGTCATTCCCTCATTTTCCAGTGTTTTGATATCATCTCTCATATCAACTGTATCCTCATCCGATCCGTCGGACGTCGGCATATGGAACTGATGAATCATCGAATGAATCAGATGAGGATTTCAGATCAGTTTCCACTTCGGTATCTTTTTCCGTTCGACAGAATTTGAATTATTTTGGTTTTGTTTTTTTTAACCGGTGCCTTGGTAATTATTCTGGGTTTTCTGTTTTTCTCAAGGTTTTTCCTCTACGCTCTAGTGGTTTCTAATTGAGACACACTCAGATCAGTTTTAAAGGCCTTCGGAAAAACGTTTCAGTTCGAACGATGTACTTCACAATATACACAAGTGACGCCGAGTTATTCATAAACAAATGCGAAAGGAGAACCTATAATGTTAGAAGTACATCGTGTGAGTCAGCGATATTGAGAGAGGAGATGTGCATTCGTATTTTTCTAAAGGTTTGGAGGTGATGAGGAACTAGGCAAAGAGTTTCACAACCTCTCCGTTCGATAGAAGAATAAAGTCTGGTAGGAAGGTGTCCAGATCTTGAGCGTGACCAGCTTCAGCCCGTCTATTCCGCCTACCTGGAATCTCTCATGGTGGAATAACAGATGACATTTCTGATGAACACCGACGATGGAATTATCTATATACAAGAGAGATTGTCAACCTTGATGTTCTAGAGGTCTTACGATTTCGTGTGTGAAATCATCAATTAGATGAATAGCTCTTTTCTGGATAGAATCCTAGAGCTTCTGCTTATGTTTGGAAGCTGAACTCCAAACATGTGGACAGTACTTCAGGACAGGTCTAATCTATGCTTGGGGATTATGAGGAGCTACTGGGATGTAAGGTAGCTGTTGGCACGGAATAGAAAACCAAGTTTTTGGAGAGCCGTTGGGGCAATAGACCTCACATGATCATCCAATGAGAGGATACTGTTGGTGATGATGCCGAGAATGAATATGGGAGACTTCATTCTCATTGATACTTTTGAGTTGATATCTTCAAAATATCGAATTATTGATTCTAAAAAGTACTCGTTTATGTATCTGTTATATTTTCGCCACATTCAAATCTAGTGGACAACGCACATTGCATCATCGTAACAAACTGTAATTAAACTGTATGCCATTTCCATTTAGGTGCAGCACCATATAATGTCAGAAGGTTAAGTTAAGTTCAGTCTCCTCAAACGTCAGCTCTACTTGGTAGAATGCCTGCAGAAACCCTATTGAAATACTAACGAGAAACTGAAAACACGGAAAATTGATGCGTTTAAAAGGACAGAAAAAAATGAGGTGGAACGGCCGCTCCATAGTCGGATTGCAAGGAAGTCTCCATCGGACCAAGAAAATATTTGTTCTGTATATCTAGAAGCCATCTCAGATAAGATAATGAGAAATAAAACAATATTTGCGAACTAAGACTTGTCTATTGAACTCGAGTTAATCGATGAGGGTTATTCGAATGGAGCAGATTTCGATCTAGATTCGAAATGAAAGATTCTCTTCTTCATGAATTAGTAGATTTATTGGTTCGTCATTATCATAAAATCAACCAGACAACGATATTTACTAAAATTGTTATTTAAGTTATGGCGGATGCGCCGGTATATTAAAAAGAATATCAATGAGGCATAGCTCTTTTGATAAAGCTATGGATAGGTTTGATACAATCCGAACATCCTAGGGAGGTATTTTACAGTAATCGTGACGATCTATTTTATTACCTTGAGGACATTTTGACGAATGGAGATACATTCCTCATACATTAAACAAATCGAAATCGTTGTACTTGGAGTTTACTTGACACAAAGGATAGAAATTTGGATGAACTTACCAATCATTGTCTTGAAATTATCGAACAAGTTGATTTTAATGATGATAATAATAATAATATGTTATTGATTCTTACTAAACTTTTCAATATATTTTTCTAGAGACGAAATAAACATCAACAACATCGGAAAATAGCATTGTATACCATTCACACATTTCTACCCAAATATATTGAGCCATGCTTCGCCTCATTCCAATCTTAATATGATTTCAGAAAGTAGAGCGCTTACGTATGAAGTGATATTCCAAGAATGTCTACTGTTATACAAATACAGTCGAGACATTCTTCATGTAAAAATATGTGTATAGTTCAGGCATATTCATACAGTTCATTTATTTCATTTCCTATCTTCGATAATCAGACCTATTCTATTTGCAAATAGCAATATCGTCCAGTGAAAAATACTGCTTCCACGGCAAGATTCACAATATTGACACCCGCCGGTTGCTTGGCAGAGCTAAATCTTCTTAAGTGAATATGCAGGTATGGCGTATCCCTGAGGATTCTTGTTTGAGATAATCTACATGTAATTTGAAAGGAACAACATTGGTAGAACTAACTAAATAAAATTTATGGAAACCAAATTAACGAATAAAATAAAATATGACGGTTTAAAATGAGTGCGGTAAATTTGTTAATACTTAAGCTGAACAATAAAAAACAATGATAAATAGTTTCAAAATTAGTTCAGTCAATTCATTGATTCTCCATTATAGGTGAATGAAAAAACTTTACTCACATTATTCAGATGCATGAGTACACACGCGAGAAGGAAGTTCGAAGTTTCCTCTGTCGGTGGCTTATATTGACTTTATTGATGAAATCAAGCAATTTAGGATTCACTTGGTAAATGAACTTGTCCGGCAGAATAATGAACCATAATGCTGACATCTCAGTTCTACTTATAATTTGCAATATAAAAGTATCTGAGAATGAAATGAACACCAACTGACAGAAAATAAATTCAAAAAAATATCTGAAAGATTATAATGTGAATAAAAATGATATACGATATCGAAGAAAAATATAGATTGGTGATAATTGAATTAGGTGAAAACGGAAACGTGACAATATTGCTATTTTGGTCATCAATTTTGCAGTTTTTTAGAGAAATCTTGCTATCAATATTGCTACCTCAGGAACCTCATAATTGTACTTGCCAAGCTCAACAAAGCAAGATAAGGAGTATGGCAGAGAATCTCTTGTTTTATCATTATTTCCTCCAAGAGTTCGAAAGGTAGTTAATGAAAAATGTATTTGATTTACTTTAGAATATTTAATTTTAAGGGAGAATCGTAGCTCACAATATCGCCATATCAGAGACCTCAGCAATCCCTTCAATTTGCCAACAGAAGATTCCACCAAACTATTCCGCCTGAATAAAATAGCTGCATGATATAATAGAAGATTTGAAGAAATTTGATGATGAACAAATTAGAAAAGATACTTGAAAATTTCAAATTTGACACTAATTTGTTAAAGTTTTTGCAACTTTCCACATTTTTTGGTCGTGGCAGCTGCCAAACTAATTTTGGTGAAGATCTGAATCTCGGAGAAAGAGTCAACCTGTTATTAGTAGAAGTATGAATGAAGCTAGCTCACTTATATCAACACATTTCTACCACGTTATGTCAAATTTCTGTCCAGTGATGAGGATGTGAGAAAAGCTGAGAATAGGCTAGTTTTGGAGTACCTACACTATTGAATAAGTGGAATCTTATCTTTACAAATCTAGTTTTATAAATGCAAATTTTGACTTTCCTAATGCAATAGGCACACTCAATTGTACTTCATGCCATATTTTATCCAAAAACTGATGACTCCATACATCCAGCAGCTGCTTATATCAACAGGAAGGGTTTTCACAGTATAGATGTCCAAGCTGTAGGTATAACTAAAATAATTTTTTTTCTGAAATTTGATGAAATATTTGTCGCAAATTTGATAATTACAAATATGAATGCCCAGTATAGTTGAGGCACCCATGATTCAGATATTGGGAATGTTTCAAAGATTCACCGTCATATGAAAAGAAAGTATGTTGAAGGCAGAAGAAATTATTTCTTCTAGGAGATTCTGGGTATCCCATCCAGCACTGGATGATGACGTAATTCCTCAACACTCTGCCTAACTGTTCTGGAGAAACAAACAATATTATGCATCATCGGACAAGAAATGTTGATGGAAGAGGCTTTGTAAATGTGAAAGCCCGTCTTCGGAAGAATATTGCTTTCCACTAAAGCCACCGTATAGCATCTCGGATCATTTACTTATGTTATGTTTCACACAACGTTTATAGATAGCGAATCGTTCTTCTGAATAGAATGTAAGTGCTCCAGCCGAACTCAAAACATATGAACAGTACTCCAGAACAGGTAGAAACTGAGCTTTATAGATCATGAGGAGCTGTTGAGATGTTGAGTAGCTCTTGGCACGAAGCAGTATAAGCAAGTTTTGTGAAGCGGTTTTTGCAATGAACTCCACATGATCATTCCAAGAGGGGGTGTTGTTGGTGTGATGCCGAGCATGAATATGAGAGACTCCATTCGAATAATTGTACCAGACATCTTCATCTTAGGGATTGTGAGAGCCGCCTTCCTGGAGAAGTTGCAAGCTTGAGTATTGGTTGCATTAAAATCTACTGGATTATCAGCTTTCCATTTCAAAATCATTGCTAGATCTCCATTAATTGCGTCAACCTATCTCTGTATTGTTTCTTTGGCTTCACTGGATGGTATAGAGACTGTAGATGAGGAAGCGGTATGAAGTGTACCATCATCTGCAAAACTGTGAACGAGACAGGAGGTCACTTCCAACAGATCGTTGAAAATGAACAGAAGCAAAGCTGGTGCCAATACAGTTACCTGTGGAGCTTCGTGAACCTTCATATGTCGAGATATATTTGAGAAAAAAGTCGGTAGTAGGCGACAACGTTGGAGCGGCAAACCGTATGACGGAAGCTCCTCAAGAAGGCCTTGGTGCCAGATTCGGTCGAATGCTTTGGAGATATTCAATTTTTCAGCTAGAGATTCCTTTCATAATTTTTAATTGATTTCTGCCATACACGCGTTACGTAGGCTAGCAGGTCATCTATTGATCTCTGCTGACGGAAGTCATATTGCTGGTTATTCACCATTTTGGAGCTCTGTAGGTATTGGATGAGCTCAATATTGATGGCTTTCTACATCACTTTAGTGATCACAGATGATATTGCAATGGGTCTATGATTATCAGGAAGGGTCTTAGAACAGGTTGGACCTTACCTGTTTCCCACCAGGAAGGAAACACACAAGGTTTGTATAAAAGGGTAAACAATAATTTGGGGTCAAAAAATTTACCGATCGAATAACCTTGTGACATTGACAAATGTCTTATAATTTTAATACATTTCTCAAGCACGCTGCTTTCGAAAACTGTCATAAAATTATTATATAGGACTATCACAACTCATAATTATTTTTCCTACAAGCGTGCGTGATTCACCCTCTACCCGCACGCAATTCAGTTTGGAAAGTGTAATTTTCCCACAGTTGTGCGGGAAAAGTTTTCCCACACTAGTGCGGGAGAAACATTTATATGATATCCTCGTAAAATATAAGTGGTGGGTGACAAAATATGAAAGTTCAAGCTTTTTTGTTGCAATACTAAGTGAGTTTGTTCAAAATCATACATCATTTTGCACTATTTATTGAAAAAATGAACAAATATTGATGAATAAAAATGTATTGTTATGAAAATCACCCTATATATAGGCTTTGATTGATCTGATAACGAGTAGGTAACAATTGATGTTGTCATGCCGATCAATACACAAATTTGTTTGTAATTGTCAGAGTGACAGACAAAGCGTTACTTATATGAAATTTTCGATTCAGTGAAATTGCCACAATGGATTATTCATCTGATGAAGAACTTCCACAAGAAATCGTGCAAGCAGCTACAGATGCGAACTTAGAGTTATTGCCAACGAAATCTAAACAAAGGTATGAGAAGCAATACACGAGTTTTATTGAATAGGCAACAATAAAAAAGTGAAAACACCAAATAAAGAAGAAGTATTCTTGGCTTATTTTCTAGAAATGTCTAAAACGTGGAAGCCGAACACTTTATGGGCAAGATATTCAATGTTGAAGAGTATATTCAAAGTAAAGCAAAATTTGGATATTAGCAAATTTTACAAAATAACTGCATTCATTAAAAAACAGAATGTCGGTTTTCGACCGAAAAAGGCCAAAATCTTCACTCAAGAAGACGTTTCAAAATTTATGACTGAAGCACCCGATGACATATACCTCATGATTAAGTTAGTAGCAATTTTTGGATTAGCTGGTGCTTGCAGACGAGAAGAGCTGACAAAACTCACCATTGACGACATAGACCACAAAGAAAAAGAAATTGTTAATATCAAGGATTCCAAAAATCATTCCTCTAGATCCTTCGTGATATCTGAAGAAGCAAATGATGGTTATTTTTTGAACGTATACAGAAATTATGTACATTTACGTCCAAAAGAGACTCCTCACCGTCGTTAATTCTTGTATTACAAAAGTGGAAAATGTACTGTGCAATGTGTAGGGATCAATACCATAGGAAAGATACCCTCCGAAATAGCAGTATATCTGCGCCTTCAAAATCCAGAGCTTTACACTGGTCACAGCTTCAGGCGTTCCTCAGCCACTTTACTTGCTGACTGTGGTGTGGGTATAACTAATATCAAACGCCTAGGAGGATGGAAATCGACTTCAGTTGCAGAGGGGTATTTAGAAGACTCCACCAATCGAAAAAAAGAAATGTCCAACAAAATTCTCAATTTGAACACTACATCGTCTTCCGGGTGCATTTTAGAACCATCCACGTCTATATCGATCGGCGACGATTTGATGCCTGTGCCTGCACATTCGATTTATTTCGATAATGTATTGCCCGAGTTACCTTCTTCTTCAGGAAATCAGCCATCTTCAAAAAATATGCTGGTTTCCGCTATAAATTTACATAATGCATCAAATTGTACATTTACAATAGATATTACGAATAATTAGTGGATAGAAAATGTTACTCTTGTTAGTTGTTTCCATTTGCATGAATAAATAATTGAAAAAATGAATTTGTTTCCTACGCTTGTAGAAAAAGTATTGTTCCTAACTCATGCGGAAAGTGTCTTTCCCGCACTCGACTGCTTACCCGAACTATGCTCCGCGGCAGTCGCGTGCGGGAAAGCATCACTTTCCGCACTTGTTAGGAAAATTACTAATACTCCACTTAATTCCCATATGTAGATGTCATAATGAATGAAACAAATCCAAACTATCCCTAGCCATCAATTTTTTATTGGAATTTCACAACAGACAATTTGATTGGATTATCTTTCATGATATCCAGGAATAACGTCCAATGAGTGCTTTAGAAACTCTAACCAAGAGGAAAAATCGAGGGGATTTCTTACTATCACTTTATCACAAAGCCTGCTAACTCGCAAAGGGGATGCCCACAAATTGTATGAATTTGTGACAAGGTTACTTCAACAGTTTACTCCATCTTATGTTGAAGTGATAAGTCGCATTATTCAATTGAGCATGCCTGTTTTACTCAATCAAAAAATATTAAGAAGTAATTCACAAGCCAATCTTGTTTAAATGTTACGAATTGTTTCATGCAATAAAGTCTTCACAGACGAAAAAACTTTTAATATCGCGTCTGAGGTGAGGAAGCACAGGATTTATGTTTATCGAGATAATTCAAGCTTTATAAGAGAATGTAATAGAGGATGCATTACATGAAACTTTGTAACTCATTGTAATTGTTCAAAGTAGAACAGTAGTACAGAATGTGTATGTAGAAACACCGAGACCATTCGTCAGATCGTAAAAGCTACAAAGATACTCGATTACTCATTTATATCAATCTGAGACAATCAAATATACGGCTCATCTTATTTCAGTATGCTTTCCAGTGGATATAACCGAATGATATTTTGAGTTAATACAATTGATCAACGTATTTCACATACTGAGCTAGTTTGTCTCAATGATATCATACTTTGTTCATAGAGGATAATTTGTTTTCTGTACAACTGTAAGAAAAGCTTGTCTTTTTGCATCTCTATTTATAAATGAACCATTAATTTTTTAACTGTAAAAAAATAGCTATTTATGTATCATGATACTGAATTGTAGTGTTCTAGGCTTCCGATGCGAGGCGTAGACCTGGTTGAGCAGAACATCACGTGCCTAAACACCTTTGTGGCAATGTGTTATATACAAGATTTTTTTTAATATCGTGAAATTTCAAAAATAAATGGGAAATATGTAATGTCCTATTTTGACGACGGTCAGAACAATTTTTACTTCATCAAACTGACAAGATAATAAATCATTTTTGAAATAAACAGTGCTATACAGTTACACATGTATAGCAGAAATCTATTGAAAAATATGAGGAATCTCTAGCTCTAGTATTGGACATGTCCAAAGCATTTGACCAAGTCTGGCACCAAGGTCTTCTTGGGAAATTTCCGCCATTTGATTTGCCATCTCAAGTTTGTGGCTTACTATCGAGTTGTCTTTCAGATAGATCACTCAATATGGTGGTTGAATAAGTACCCTCCGATACAATATCTATTAACGCTGGTGTGGCACAGGGACCTGTGTTAGTACCAACTTTGTTTCTGCTACCTATCAACGATCGACACCTGTCACGTCCACAACTTTGCAGATCAAGGTACACTCCATACTTCTCTCTCATTCAGAGCCCCTTTACCATTCAATTAAGCCGGAGGAGCGAAACAGACAGGGTGAAATAATCAATGGAGATCTGGATACTGCTCTGAAATGAGGGTCTGATGATCTAGTAGAGTTTAACGCAACCAAACCTCAAGTTTGCATCTTCTCCAGGAATGTGGATCCCACAATCCCTAATATAATGATGTTAGTTTCAACTATTCGATATCCAACGTTGGAATCACCACCAACAGTACCCCCTCATGAGACGATCATTGAGGTTCATTGCAGGAACCAATTCACAAAAACAATTCTGATTTATCAATGTGATAACAACAAATTGGTGATGCTTTCGACCTTTGATGAGTGAAGTTTCTGTTGACAATGTCTACAACTTCAAAAAGGGAAAATGAACTTAGCTCGGGAATAAGCATGAGTAATGGCAAGCAAGAGACAAATTTGTTGTTATCACGTTAGTCAATCAAAATAGGAGACTAAACTGAAATACTTTTACACAAACAACTCTAATAATAATTGGTAATAATTTTGATAATGTTGCTTCTACAAAATTTCTTCCTAAGTAGTGTAGCGGTGTATGGTAACAGTGAACATGGTTCTAAGCAAAGAAAACATTTTTAATTTTGTGAAAGCAACATTTTCAAAAACATTTCCTATCATTAATAGAATTATATGTAAAAAAGTGTTCTACTTCCCTATTCTGATTGATCACCGTGATAACAACAACACCATTGGAGAATACATAGATCCATATGTAACAAATTTGATTGACTGTGTCTAGTCGAGTCATATTAGCAAAAAAAAGCTGGGAAAATTTGTGGGCATCTCCGATCGACTCCGGGTTTTTTGCAAAATTTTCCTGAACAGATTTACAACATTCCCGAAAAAAACTTAATTCAACATTTTTCAATTGTTATAGAGGAATATAGAGGAAACTGACCAATTTTCCTGCCAAAAAATTTGGAAATTTCTGAAATTTCGAAATCATGTCAACAATGGCTGGAAATGCCCACTCGTAATATTGTCCAAACGCAAATTGAAATCTATGGAAAAAAAATCGAGAAAACAAATTTTTTTCAAAAAATGTTGATATGAAACAATAGAAAAGAATATAAATACTTACAATTCGTAATTAGTGGATGGAAAAAAATAATTTGTGGATGAATAATTAATTATTAATTGATTATTCCAAAAAATAATAAGTTCAAAAATAGGTCGTTCACACAATAAACACAATTACACAATAAACACAATAAAATTCAACAGCCACGTGCTTAATCACCTCGAAAACCCCCGAGTACAGTTTTCTAGACATTTTCGTTGAAAACTGCAAAATTTCCACGTTTTGTTCATGAACATAGGCCAATAACTGGCCAATAGATCGAAAAATGGGAAATCGTACTTCGGAATCATGATCAGCGACCTCGAAAGTCCCCGAGTGGGCATTTCCAGCCATTGTTGGCATGAAAATTGGCCACTTTCCTCTATATTCGTCTATAACAATTGAAAAATGGAAAAGCACATATTAGTTTTTTTCGGGAAAGTTGTTAATCCGTTCAGGAAAATTTTGCAAAAAACCCGTAGTCGATCGGAGTTGCCCGCAAATTTTCCCAGCTTTTATACTTTTTTCGTCTAATTTGACCCGACTAGTCGTATTATGTATTAGCTATTGTCCGCGGGGTACGCGCGGCAAAGAAATAGCTAATACCCGTAGAAGAATGTAGACTTCATTCCTCAAGTTTCATTACTTGATCAAAATATGTCTAATGAGCAGGAACACCTGAAGACGTGAAAGAAGTAAAATTATAGGGCAGACCGGGAGTAGTTGACCAATGGGCTTAGTTGACTAATTCATTTTGATTGCTCCTGAGAACAGTAGCTGGAGCTCTTGAATAGAAGACTTCCGCGGATAGCTATTCTTGAAAAATTTTGGCTTCCGAATGGATTCCGCGTCACAATATCACGACTTGATGCCCACGTTTGACCAATCAATACAGGCGACATCTTCAGAGCAGGCTTGATGCTTGAACTGAAACTGATTCTACTGGTTTCTGTAGCCGTATTTATTGAAGGACGATGCCGCATGTGGGCAAAAACGTCAAGATATATGGAACCCTTTCACGCCGATTGGCGAATTTCGAAAAATAGTTTCGAAGATTTCGTGGTGAGTGCCTTCTATACATATATAGATTCTAATAATTGTGTTATATTTCATGAAATATTTCATATATCTTTTTTTTCATTTTTAGTTTTATATGATGTATATGCGATTTCATATCATATGTTATACAAACTCATTTACAGAAATTCCCATAAATACATCAACAGATACGATTGATGATGCAATAGTTATCTCCATTCTATAATATATTAATAATTGTAATCCTATATTCAACGAGGTAATATGCTGGGAGGAAGATATGATTATTATTAATACTTGAGAGTTCATATGTACGAGTGTGAAGTGAAAAGTCTCTGAAAAATAAACTAGATGGCGCCACAATCGACAATGTGACATTTGTGATGTACCATCTCTAAATAGAGCTCATTGAAATTCATCAGACTTATATGTCATTCAATTCTTTTTTGACACCCATCGGAAGCAAGCAACCTTGAAGATTTTTGTAAACATGGAAAAAAGTTAAATTTGTGTCTTGATTAAACATTATTTCTTGAGTGGAAAAAACATTAGGGAAATCAAAGCATCGCTTGTTAAACACTGTGGGCACTCTTCATCATTGATTATAAACTGGTTTATCGGCAGTACAATTTACAAAAATAGTCATAATAAAGTAGATAATTAATTCACGAAAGTTCATATATGTACAACATATATGAACTTTGTTTGGCAAAATATAATTTCAATTCGAATAAATAATAACTCCTAAGATAAAATACATCTCGAAATTAATAAAGTAATTTTTAGACTAATAAGCAAAATATAAAAAATTGAAAACATATTGCATAATACTTATAACATAGACAATACAAAAATAAAATATATATAGTTTCCAATAAGTAATAATCTATTTTTCTTAATGAAATCAATCACCAGAGATAAGTAAGTTTCTAGACCAAGGTGGTGCTATTCCAAAATGTGTTTTAAGTTAACAATATTGTCAAAAGTTTTTCTAGTTGTGTTTAATATCCAAAGTTTAATTTTGCATTCATAATGTTTGATATTATTCAACAATTTAATATTAGCAGGAAGCATATCAATAAGAACACTAACAAGATAAGTATGATTTTTTTGCCCTATGGTTTTTAACGATTTTGGTTTCATTGTCAAATTAAATTCATCTCGTGTACTATACGCATGCATTACTTAAGCAATAGAGTTGTCTTAAATCCAATACCTTGGCATCCTTAAATAGAAGGTCCGATGAGTAAGTACCTTTCTTGTTAGTAATTATTAAAAAAAAACTCTTTTTTTTAGCGTATTTGAATTTTTTATCACACCATCTACTGCTCCTCCTCAACCTCTTATCCCATAACTCAGCTGTGATTGAACAAGTGCATAGTACATTACCATTAGATTTTCCGAATTCAAGTATTCTCTCATAAATTTCATTTTAGGTAACAGGTAACGCAGGTTTTCATTGACGTTATTGATATGTTCATTCCAGCGCAGATCGCTATCTATTATTACACCTAAGTATTTAACAGAAGTTTTCATTTCAATTTCAAGGCTGTTTTCGGATGCGTTATCTACATTTATTGGACGATATGGTGGTATATTTTTTGTTAGTGAGGTAAAGGGTAACCAACAACTTTTTGAACAGTTTGAAGTTAGTGAATTTGGGTCATACCAGGCTCTAATTATTTTCATTTCACTTTCAATTTTATTTTTTAAATTCTCCCAAGACGTTGATTTGTTACAGTGTCGTCGGCGAAACTGATAACTTCTCCTGAGCAAGGTACCGTTAATAAATCATTGATGTAGATTGTAAATAATAATGGGCCCAGTATCGTACCTTGGGGTACTCCATATTTCATAATGAGTGGTTCTTTGTTTTTATTTTTCAGTTGTACGTATTGTTTGCGTTGAGATAGATAACTCTTCATAAGATTCCTCCAATGCTGTAATTCTCAAGTTTATGTAGTAAAATATTATAATCGACTGTGTCGAAGACCTTTGTCAAATCTAAAAATGAACATATTGTCAGTGTACGTTCAGTTAATGACTTACATAAATGCGTTGTTAGGTCTGCAATAGCGTGCTCTGTGGAAGTATTTTTCCTAAACCCAAACTGACAGGGCGATATAGTTTTACATTTGTCAAAAAAATTTACTAATCGCTCATTCAGTGCTTCCTCTACAATTTTTGTAATAGAGGATATTAGCGTGATGGGTCTATAATTTGATGAAGATTTATGATCTCCTGCTTTATATATTGGCTTGATAATACTAATTTTCGGCGAGTTTGGAAATTCTTCATACTCAAAGGTTTTATTGATAAGATGTTGTGAAGGTTGTGCTATCTGTTCTACTATAATCTTTAGAGTTGGAACGTGGCTTACTGATTTTCGTTGTGATGGTATAACTACAGAGAACGTCGGATGTTCTGGTAGTTCAATTGACGTTACAACGCCAGAAATCGTCGATAAAATCCATGGTATGATATTCACAAAGTGCACGTGATTGCTGAGACTATGAGCATCTCAACCGAATGTTTACGGGAATTTAGCGTACATTTTTGGATATGAGAAAGCTATCTTCCAGATGGGTGCCGCATTTGCTCTCTGTTGACAACACGCGCCATTATGTGAAAACTTCAAGCACGATAATAAGAACTCTTTGCTCCGTTTCGTAATCGTGAACGAAACATGGATCCATCACAAACTACCAGAGACTAAAGAACATTCAAAACAATGAACTCATCCTGGCGAATCGAGGCCGAACAAGGTCAAAATGGCCATTGCGTTTGGGATGCAGACGGTATCATCCATATCGATTATCTTGAGAAATTCAAAACGATCAATATTATGCAGAGCTGTTGGATCGATTCAACGCCAATTTGAAGCGGAAGTTGAGTGCTCTTCCACCAGGACAACGCACCGGCGCCCAGGTCCGCAGTCGTGATGGGAAAATTGCATGAATTGCGCTTATTAGCTCCATCACTCACCATAACCTCCAGATTTGGCACCCTGCAATGTTTGTCTGTTTCCAAACTCGAAAGAATGATTCAGCGGCAAGAAATTTGGCTCCAACGATGGTGTCATCATTGGAACAAACGCCTATTTTGAAGATTTGCCAAAATTGTATTATTTTGAAAGGATCGAAAAATTAGAAAAACGTTGGACAAAGTGTATCGGGCTACAGGGAGATTGTGATGGGAAATGAAATGAGTTTTGACCAAATAAATCATTTCTTGTCATCTTATGAACTTTCCAAAAAAGTTTCATGTGTCCAATTATGGACGTATAAAATATGAAGGGTTTTGAATTCAATGACTCTGGAATTATTTCAATCCAAGTATCCAAGATAAATGGCATGTTGCAAAACTCCCAACTTAGAGTGTTATGAATTCTCACCAAAAACATTTACATCGCGATTGATTTGGTGGGAAGAATCAGAGGCATAACAAACGTGACGTCAAGGAAAACAAGGTCTCAGGGAAATACAATAAATTCCTCATTTATATCAATCTAAAGACAATTATATGTACACAGTTCGTGTTTTTGTTATCGACATCGGCATGTAATTGAAACGGCACGTAAATTATAGGCTAACGAATTTTAAGATGGCAATGGTGTTAAGTTGGCGCTAATGTAACAGAAAACTCCCACTGAAAAATCAATAGAGGCAAGCGCCAGAATGGGGCTTACGTAGATTTTCAGACGCGCAACAAGTGTACTAGCATTAGAGAGAGGCGATAAAACGAGAGTTGTTCATTGACTGTCCCCAATACGACATCACAGGCCGGGACAAATTAACATTGATCTATTAACACGATGAATTTGTTTTTAATTACATCTCGTACCATTTCCATTTCAAGAACGTTGCGTTACGAAGGAATGTTGGCAAAAAGTGGAGAAGAATTATTGTTTCAATCGTTATTTTCCAATTATAGTTACGTTTTTGTATAACAAATTCATTAGGAAAATCAAATATACAGAAGATGAAATGTGAATGGACATAAGAAAGTTCTGATTTTATTTTCGATCACATGTACTTTCGTCTGACAATCTATCTTTCATTATAATAATTAAAGTGAGCCAAATATGAAGCAAAAAAAGTAGGAAATATGATCATATATATAAGAGAAATTTAGTTGAAATATGAAATTACTCAAAAATTAATATTTTAATTTTCACAATCAATGGCGTTTTAATGGGGTAGTTTGAAATAAAACGAAACATAGTTCAATATTTTGTTATTTGAAAATATATCTACCAAAACAATTCTTACATGATTAATTTAATCATTAAAACAATAAGCAATTAAGTATTTCTCGGAATTCTCTAACAAAAAGTTCCGCCTCGTATCAGCATACATATGTTTAGATGCAGAGAAGCTTCTCTCTACGTCAACAGACGAAATAGGGGCGTTTTTCAAGTGTGACGAAATTTTTGGTTCCAATGTAAATGTTCCATCAAAATCTCCAATTAAAGCATAGGCTGCTTGTAAAAGGAATTTGTAGCCATGGTTCTTATCAATCACTGCTTTGAATTTTTTATATATTTGGTTTCCAATACGTCTCGGAACATTTTTGCATTTTTGCTCAAATTCTCTTATTAAATCTACTGCCTCTATCAAAGATAATTTGGATGACTCTAATTGGATAATATTATTCGGAATGAAATTATAATTGGTTTTTATAAATGAAACTTGTTGACATAAACTGTGATTGGTCAGCAATTTGTTGGCATGTAAGAGAGGCTGAGAAGAATCTATTTCAAATTCTTGAATAACAGTTTTTATTTGCGTAAAATTTTTGGCATAAAAAGGAGCAGTCTCTAACCACGTTCCCCAACGTGTTGAAACGGGTTGAGGTGGAAGAGAAAGATTAGGTAAATGCTCTCTATAAAAATGAGTTCTAAGTGGAGCTTTTAAAAATATTTTTTTACGCAAGATATCAAATCATTTACAAGGGGAAAGTTGTTTCTAACTTCTTCTGCCACCCTATTTAATGCATGGGCCATACAAGTAGTATGAATTAATTGCGGATGAAAAATTTTCAAGTCTTGGCCTGTCTTGACCATATAAGGTGCTGCATCTGATAGGAGAAGTAAAAACTTTTCGTTAGGAATAGCCTCAGGAAGAAAAAGTGTTTTAAAGTGTCTTGTATGAATCTAGTAACAGTTAAGGCATTTGTTTGAGGAAGTTCTTTGCAAGCAATTAAGTATGATTTTGTAAAATTTTCATTCGTAAGAGGCTCAATCATTAAATTGGCAATGTAACGTCCTGAGGCATCGTTGTTTCATCTACACATACAAAAAAATAATTATTCACTATCTCTAATCTGATGCTATTAAGTAACGAGGAATATAAATTGTCAATTTCTGTTCTTCTTAGAGTTCTTCTGTTTGGTATATTAAATTTACAATACTTTTGAAGAAAAGATTGGAAATTATCATTAGACAGTTTTGATAAGGGTATATTTGACGTCACCAATGCTCAACATAAATCTTGCCTGAATTCTTGCTCACTTGAAATTTTGGCAACATTAGATTGAAAGCATTTTAATATTGGCGGTTGCTCTTTTCCTTCTGATGTAATTTTGTTTTGTTTAGCCACATGTGATGTAGTTTTAACATGTTGTTCTATTAGAAACCTTTTCTCAGATGTAATCTACAAAGACGAAATACCATATGTAGAGCAAATTTTTCAAATAGGTACCTAAAATCTTTGACAAACCAATTCATATAGTGGCTATCACCTATTCGCCACAGGGTGTAAAAATACTTAAGCTTGTTTCCACATTATACAAACCCCTATATATTTTAAAACATGGAGCTTTAATTTGATTTGTTTGTAACTTCTCAAATCATATTGGACTACAGGGTTGGGTAAACCTCGATCGTATATCTATAACTCCTTTGAAATAAAACTTAACAATTTTTTTTGAATCAAACTGGTTAATGGTGAACGAAAACACTTATTCAATGATTATTTTCATGTATACAGGATAACCCAATAATAAATTATCCAAATATAACCCATTTTTTCATAAATTATTAAAAGATCAACTTTTTTTATTTTTTTGAAGCCGTTATAATTACCGCTACGTAAACCTGAAATACGTTTTTGATTATCCAGCCGAATTCTAAGAAAAAAAACATCAAGAATATGTGCTTCTGTTCACCATTGACCAGTTTCATTCAAAAAAATTGTTCAGTTTTGTTTCAAAGGAGTTATGGGACTTCGATCAAAGTTTGCCCCATCCTGTATGTCAAAGGCAAGGAACACTCTTTATACCGAAAAATCCTAATATTCGAAATCTCAAAAAGTTGATACACCTTGTGCATATTTAATAACCCCTCTTCATGACACACGTTTTATAGCTTGTTTTTAGAATCATTTTTTATGTTGAAAAGTCGGTATAGCTTTGAAAATAATAAATCTGTACATACAATTTTGCTGCAGACTGAGCAGAATACTTTTCCCATGTCTATAGACAACTCTGGAAATGGTTTAATCCAAATAGACACTTTGATACCACTTGCCGTTTTAAATAGACACACTGGCACACTTCAAAATCTGAATTTAAACTAACTCTAAAATTGTCGACACAACTTTAAAGATAACTTTTAATAATTATTCCCCTCCTCGTGCATTTAGATTGGCAACAAATAAATGGACCCCAACGGTGTATGGTAGTTAATTTTCAGTAACTACTTCCGGATTAAGTGAATATGTTAAACATCAACAATATTATTGAGATTTACCAGTAATTGTCCTTTTCTTAAAATTATACCTGCTACATGCAAAACCAGTCAAGCAACACAAATTGAGAGCTTTTAAATTTACTTTACTCACAAGAATAATAAAATGTTTTGGTTAAATTGTATAGGAAGGAATTGTTTGTAAAATTGTTACAGATATGTTGAAAATTAAAAAATAGTTGAAAATATGAGAAATTTCATACAATATGAGAAATATGGCAAATATGAAAATTCCATAAATGCCTCACTTTAATAATGATGTTCTCTTTTGCATGACACCGATGAATATTGAATAAATCATGTCTCTGTAACCGGTGAAAATTACTTGCATTCTCTTCCACTGTTCCAGTTCTTCTCGTTTTGATTTGCTCACCCGGTATGTAGAAAAGCAAACATATAAACATATGTGGCTATGGTGGCGACCTCCGCGTACCTTGTGCGTGATCAAAATCCACGTTTTTGCCCTTTTTTCTCTGCGTGCAGTTCAACCGAGCGACAAAGTATAACTTATGTTATTCCCTGTCAAATATTATTGTGGAGAAAATAGTCGATCTTCCGTATTTCCTGAATTTATTACATATCTGTCAAGGCCTCGTACTACGAACGTGGCACAAAGTCTCGCACTTAATAACCCCGTCTCTTCGTACAAACAGACATATAGGGTTAGATAAGTGGATGGATAAACAGACTAAGTTTGATGTCACACTCCTAATATCATCTACTTCAATGTCGGTATTCAACTACATTCATGACGGAATTCAACTAGGTCTCAAGGCTATGCGGATGGAACTTCTGACAGATCTTGAAGGTATCCAAATCATCTTCAAGGCACCGGATAAAAATACATTTCCATACTTCTCTATGCCAAGTGAATAAGAATGATGTATGAGTAAAACCTAATTTTTGTGGGAAAATAAGATAGCTAACGAATAACTTGATGAATTTCTTAAATTGCCAACGCCTACTTTGTGTTCTGTTTGTGACAAAGCAGATTTGCCGTCGCGTATACGCCCGTCCATTATACATGCAGCATTTTATCTTAGGTTCATTGTGTCATCGAAAGGTCACTGCACAGTGCCTACCTACATTAGTTGACGCCAGAATCGAACTCTCGTAGTTAAATTTCCGTTCGATTTTCTGATCGACGATTGGAGCAATTGTCTAATGCAGGGGTCTCCAAACTAAGGCCCGCGGGCCAAATCCGACCCGCCAGTGTTGTCAATCCGACCGCGACAGCTAATGGCTTATTGTTGTATTTGTTATTGTGATAAGAATAATAATAAATCGGTTTTATTAACTTGCTAGGCGAATAGTTTTTAGTTGTAGACCAATTTCACTAGTACCAATCTTTGAAAGAGATTTAAGATCCTCATTAGTTAACTCAGACCTATAAACATTCTTTGTGTACTTCATCTTGGAGAATGTTTTCTCACACAAGTGAGTAGTACCAAAAACAGAAAACAGCTCACAAGCAATTTTATGCAAATTATCAAATTGTACCAGTGGAAGACTCAATGACATCAACGTCTGAGAAACGAGTATCAAAATTTATCTCCAAGACACTCAAAGCTTCGATTGTGTGATTTTCTCAAATCTCTTCAATAAACTCGCGGAATTGTATATGATTCAGCCCAGTGGATCTGATGGTATTAACAACAGATATGACTAGTTTTAGAACTTCAGATATATCCAAATATTCCCCACACAAGGACTGTTGATGAATGATACAATGTAGGTCTAATGGTTTTGAAAGACAATCATTTTCTACAGCCTTCGAAACAAGAGCAACCACTCCTTTACTTTTGCTCACATCAGCAGTAATAGACTCCAAGTCGTGCGGTTAATTCTACCAATATCAAGGAGTTCTTCATACAAATCATACTTTTTATCTACTCCTCGAATAAAAATCAACAGCTGAACAGTATGTGACACATCCGTCGACTCATCCATGGCCAGAGAAAACCATTCAAGATCTCCATTTTTGTCAGACAGTTGAGCTTATATATTTCCTGCGAAGTCTTCTACCCTCCGAGCCACAGTGTTTACTGACAAACTGATAGTTTTAAATAAATGTACCTTTTTGGGGCACATTTCTTCGGCTACTGCAATTACGCTTTCTTTGATCATTTCTCCATCGGTGAATGGTTTTCCAGGTTTCGCAATTTCAAGAGCCACACGAAAGCTGGCACAAGTTGCAGCCTCTTGTTCAGTATCGAGTTTGGTAAACAAAGATTGCTGCAATTTCAATCCGAGCTTCAATGCTTCAAATTTTTCTGTACTCAAACTTCTTTGAGAACGGCTATGGTTTCATTGCAAATCAAACGTAGTGCCTTCTTAATGGATTCAATTACGAAATATTGAAACTCCATTGATCTTTGAATGTTCCGAATTCACTGTCTACTTCTCGCTTCTTTTTCATACTAGTAAATCACAAAAACAACGAGTCAAACCAAAATACTGTTTCGAAGATGTCTATTAAACACGCACAAAGACGTTTCAAGGAGTTATGCACTACTTCTTTTGACAACAGACCGTTTCGCTTTCTTTGCCTTCCCTAGGCGGACTTACTCGCGGTCGCGACGCTGGCGTTTTTATAGTCCAAATACTGTCACCACCAAGTGAGTGGGTACTACTACCTATTTCTGCGTGTGATCAACAGGTGCCGTCAAGAGTCGCGGGCGTAACAATAAAGTACAGTAAGTACACAATAGTAATTGAACCAGCAAATTTAGCAAGCGTATGCTCGCTCAGGACGTGTACATGGCGACTAGTCTAGATATTATATATAATGGCAGGAGAAATGGAACGGTTATAGTCCTTGGCACTTACTGGAGTAAACAGTATGGCCCTAAGGCTGGAAAGTTTGGAGACCCCTGGTCTACTGTATCCATCAGAGTTAGTCGGTGAGATTCAATCATATTGTACAGGATGAACAAATTCGTATAGGATAACCAGATAACTATAGGAGATACTAAAAAATGGAGTTCACATTGTAGGTCTTATTTTTTTACACTGGCGGAAAATATTTGCTACCGTCTCTTGTTTTCGATTCATAAACAAAAGATCCATTTTTGGAACTTCAGACACATGTGAATATCGTGGTTGCTTGTGAAGTTGGGAGAAAATAACTTTCACATTCCTGAGGCACTTTTTTCTGTATAATCCAGTGGCATCGAGAACATTTGAAACAAGTTGTACTTTTCCATATGTCCGACCGTCATAATTACAATTTACTCATTCAATCGTAGGAGTTAAGAAGTCTCACGGAAAGTACTAGAAATATGATATGTTAGAAAGTTTCGTTCAGAGTAATATCAATTGTGATATTGCATCTGCAATATGTTTCAATCGTTATCCAGAAAGAAGATAACCTAATGAAGCTATTTCCAAGATCTTAGACAAAAATCTTGTTAATTATGAATCACAACACGCGAATACCAAAAAATCAAATATTTATATCAATGGTGATTTTTAACCCAGGTATGGATTATATATAAATTCTCGAGAAATAGGTCACACTAACACTTATTATCTTCATCTTTACGAACGTTTTTGTTTCACGGCCATTATCAGAAGACGTATCAATGTCTAAAACGGGATTTCTCAAACCCAATTGTATTATCACAAAGCACCAATTTCAATTGAAACTGCCCACGTCGCTGAAACAAACAGGAACACGAGTAATCGAAATTATTACACATTATTGTCTTAAGTATATGAATATGTATCAAGAATCCACTGCTTAGCAATTTTTTTATAAATTCGAACTCATTCCAGAGCACCGTTTGGAATATGACTGAAATAAAAAAATATGGTGCTCAAGTATCCACTGTCGAACCAGAGCTGATGTTGAATCATTGACTGAAATTTATACTAATTTGACTATTTAAAGCCCTTGCAAATGCCTTCATGCATCTTAATAATGTGAAAAGTATATTTCAGGAAGAATGCTCAAATAGTAATATTCCTAATAAGGTCTGACACCTTTTCCCTACAACCTCATAAATCTTCAACATCTGGTTATATGTTTTAGTTTCAGTCGTATTTCAAACGGTGCATTGAAATCAGTTCGAATATTACAAGAAAATTGATATGCAGTGGATTCTTGATTCATATTATTAGAACATTTATGTATTACAATTACGATTACTCGTGTTTCTATTCGTTTCGGTGACGTGAGCATTTTTTTTTAATTGAAATTAGAGCGATAAGGATGCTCTGTGCTCGATACAATTAATTTCAAGAAATCCCGTTTTAGACATTGACACGTCTTCTGATGATGACCGTACGTAAAGACGAAAATAATGAGCATAATATGTGTTAGTGTAACTTATATCCCGAGAATTAATATATGATGATATTTATATCCAATTTTATAATACATTACAACTACGAAATGAAAATAAAAATTGAAGTAAACGTTCCATCTGATATCCGTTATGTTCGATACATAAATAAAACCTACTCAAAATACTCTGAACTACATTACAAACACGAAAATTTGAAACGGATTTCACACAGCTTATGAAATTTTGTCTGAGTTCATTTATGTCGTTACAGGTTTTCTTGTTCAGCAGATTTCGAATTATTGTAATATTTCAAAAATTATGTTCCGACTCCAATATCTTACCCTGTATCTTTTTAATGACTAAGATTTACCGAAATTTATATTGATATGACTATTTGAATGATTGTTTGGTTCCTATGGTCAGTTGGAACTGTTCAAATTTCTCTAGGACTACATTCAAATACATCATCGACTACACTGATATATTGACAACATGTAATAATATGATAAGGTTCAATTATTATTGTAGTATTTGTTCCACTATTGAGATAAAACTTATGTGGAGAACGAAACCACATCAGCATATGCACAGACAGCAAAGCAGCTTTAGTTGCGCTAGGTAACATGAATATAACATCAAAGCTCGTGGGGGATTGCATTTACACGCTAAAAAACCTAGGCGGTGACGAAGGCCGACTCACTCTATTCTGGAACCCACCCACTCTGGAATGAGAGGGAAGAAAATAGCCGATGATCTTGCAAAACTAGTAGCCAGAGAACTCCTATCGGACGTGAACCAGTGGTTGGCATTCGAAAAGTAACATCAAAGAGACGCACTACTGCTGGGCCATGTCACAACACTAAATGCAACAAATGAACAGATTCTAAAGCACGGATTGGTCCACACATTGGTGAATACAAGCTCATTGTTTGAAAATGGTCATTATTATCCTAAAATTAATAAATTCGTTAGTAACAAAAAAATTAAACAAATTTAAAGAAATAGACAGTCGAATATATTCCGCAATATTACCCTTATTTTCTGATACGCATGAGAGCTATCTTTTCTTGATCCCTTCTAAGAAAAATGTCTGACTTCGGAATATCGTTGGCTCCAGTCTGAGTCTTTTTCAGCTCAGCTTTCTCTTAGATATTTCTTGCCAAAATCGGAACCATACACACAAAGTTTTGGATGTGAATAGTTACAAATATTTCTAGCGGAATGCATGAGAGCCACGTCTATTTGGAACATAATATTTTCTCTTTCCCCTAGAGGAAAATCTTCATGTGAATCAGGCAGTGCGTTCAAAAGAAAGGGGACAAATGAATGACGTGTTGGATTTACTAGTGAAATTACGGAACCAAAAGAAAATTATCTACGACACCTTCTCACACAAATACTCCAAAATATACTGTTGATGAGTTTCTAGTATGGCTTAGGACTTTTTCCGGCCCATATTTGTGTGTTGTATAGATTCCTCACTTCCTTTATTGAAAATGTAGCTTCATCAGTAAACAAAATGTCATCTCAGCTATTCGTTTCCCATAACCATCTACAAAATGAAAGTCTTGCCTCGCCTTGACGCAAAAGAGCCGCACTCCTCCAATATGAAATGAGTAGAGTTGCTTATTTCATAGAATTCACTGCACCTCCGCTTCCTCTATGCCAACCCAAGACCCTGATACTATTTAGAGCTCTTAGACAATCCTTATGATTCCTCATTCCTGTTCAGGTTGAATTGTCGGCCGCAATTACTTTTCCGTTCTTCGTTAAAAGTTCCATTCTGTCATAGACGTTCAACAAAATTAGAAAAGTATCATCTTTTTGGATGAACTCGATTTGAAAATATTTTTGAACAGCGTTTATCTACGAAAGTGGCGTGAGTTACATTTTCATATTCGAAGAATTGTAATACATTCTTACCGTTTACCGCAAAGTATTATCATTAGAAACATTTCCGACATTTCAAAATACGTAAATTTTCTCCTCCATGATTATGTTTCTATTTACTTACAAGAGGATTTCTAATAATTAATGAACGTATCTTCTGAAAGTTGAAGAACTGAACTCAAATTTACACGAAACTTGTAACATTTAATTTAGAATTAATGCTGACAAATTGTTTCCCCTCTATATGTAGCATTCTCAACACTAATATTTAAATTATGTCCTTGAATATCAGAAATCATTCTGAATGTAGTACAAATTGAGCGATGGGGGTAGACAATGGTTTGAGTGAGAGTCTTATTTACAAACTTGTTGACAATTGGTGGATTATAGGCTTCTATTTGGTCCTTTAATATTTTGGATGTTTCAAAATTTTTATGGATTCTAGAATACTGAATTCATGTCCTCTTTTTTGCTTTAGTGAAATATCGAGATCAAGAGACAAATTGTGAATATGTTTCAATAGATGATTTGCGTAATCAGAGTTCTCTTTTTAGAGCCTGTAACTTCTCAAATCTTCGTGGAACCTTACACTGAAACCGCGATCAGTTTCTCTCACTTATAAAGCATCACTCCTCAGCCTGTAAGCTCCAGATTCCTTTAATTTTTCTTCAGATTTTGAATTATAAATATATCAGTATAAATCATTCTTTTGTTTTGAAGGCGATGTTTTTATTCTGGTTTTTAACCCGGCATTAGTCACAATATAAAGTGTAAAATACTGCCTTTAGAGTAGTCAAGAGGACTATAGAGCCAATTTTCAGTACCGATAGGAATGTCACAATGGACAATTATTTTACCTCAGTCCCACTGGCTAAAGATCTGAAAGTTAACCACAACATTAACGTTGTGGGCACATTTCGAAGAAATAAGAAAAAAATTCCCCTTCAATTGTCAAATATAAGGAATGAACATTTCTGACTAGTATGTTTGCTTTTCAAAAAAGTCTGTATTGGTTTCATACGTCCCTCAGAAGACATTAGAGAAAAATGTACTTCCTTTGTCTACCATGCACACCCCAATGGCATAGATGAAGCGACAGGAGACCAAGTAAAGCCTGAACTTACAACTTTTTATAATATAACTGAGGGTGCAGTCGACGTGGTTGACGGAATGAAAAGGATACACTGGATTGCAAGAGTAAGTTGTTGGTGGCCACTGACGATCAAATTTTCAATGCTAAGCATTGGTGGCATCAACAACTTTATAATCTATAAGGCAAATATATTATATTCCATGCCAAGAGCTACTCTACATCCCAGCAGCTCCTCATAATCTACAATGCACAGATTCAACCTGTCCTGGAGAACTGTTCACATGTTTGGAGTTCGGCTCCCCAACATACGTTGAAGTTCAAGAGCTTCTATCCAAAAGAGAGCTATTCGTTCGATTAATGATGTCACACTTACTAGTTCGCTGGCCTTTCCAGAACATCGTAGAAAGGTGAGAGATCTCCATCTTTTCTATAGATATTTTCATGGTCGGTGTTCATCAGAAATCTCGTCTGTTGTTACAGCACAAAAGATTCCAAATAGGCGGACTAGATGAGTTCATACGAATCACCACTTCACTGTCAAACTCGAAACCTGCCGAACTTCTTCCTACCATACTTCATTTCTTTATCAAACAGCAACCTAATGAACCGGTCCCAAACTACAAACTTACCATGCAGCCTACGAACTTCTGTTAGAAAAATAGTGATACTACCACCAGAAGCAGTAAGACAACCTGAAAATATCAATCAAAGTTTTAGTAGCTTCTGTCTTCGTCGAAAAATTGAAAGGTCTAGAAGCCATGTAGAACTTGTCAGTGACCCATTTGCCCCGATCACACAATTTTTTCTTGTCGATTCTGTATCGCAGAGATGGGATCTGATGAAGATTTATGAATATATTAGTTGTTTTACAAATGTTTATACTGTTCAATTTACATTTCCCAAAATTTTGTTGGTGAGAGAAAATGTCACGCGCGACTAATGATGAGATTTTTATCCTAGCGTGTTGAGAAATTGGGATAGATAGATAGATAGATAGATTTTATTCAGGTTATATACATAATATGTTTACACTCGTCATCATAAAATATAAATAAGATCACAATATTGAATTTAAAAGCTTATTTAAAAAAAATCTTTTGTGGAATAAAGTATATTATTTAAAAGAATATTTCGAACTAATTTCTTGAATTCTTTCAATGGTTATTCTCTAATGAGTTCGGGAAATTTATTAAACTATTGAAATGCTGAAAATTCCGGCCCATTTTGAGACTTTTCGAGTCTCAGAAAATCTGTACTGATATTTCTCTTATTACGAGTATTGTGATCATGAAAATCCTCACTCAATGAGAACTTATCTCTGCAACTATGTGCCTACTTGAGACATTCATATATATACAGATTTGGGATTGTTAATATACCTAATACCTTGAATGCTTTTCTACATCTGTCCCGATAACCAATACTCGCAACAATTCTTATCGCTCTCCTTTGTAATCTGAAAATTTCATTTTTTTAGAACAGTTACCCCTAACTAAGATAGCGTAGCATAACTGACTTTCAATCAAAGAAAAATACGCAGTCTTCAAAACACAAGGAGATAACGACTGAGATAATTCTCTAATGAGTTCGGGCAGTTTATTAAAATATTGAAATTCTAAAAATTTTGGCCCATTTTGAAACTTTTTGAGTCTCTGAAAATCTGTGAGGATATTTCTCTTATTACGAGTATTGTGATCATGAAAATCCCCACTCAATGAATACTTATCTCTGCAATTATGTGCATATTTGAGACATTCATATATATACAGATTTGGGAATGTTAATATACCTAATCCCTTGAATTCTTCTCTACAGCAGTCCCTATAACCAATAGTCGCAACAATTATTATCGCTCTCCTTTGTAATCTGATAATTTCATTTTTTTTAGAACAGTTATCCCAAACTAAAATAGCGTAGTGTAACTGACTTTCAATCAAAGAAGAAAACGCAGACTTTATAAAACAAGGAGATAGCGACTGAGATAAGGTTCTCAAAACAAAAATACCTCCACTAAATTTTGTCATAAGTTTATCTGCATGAACATTGCAAGTAAGTCTATCATCTATATGTACACCTAAAATTTTTGTATTTTTATCAAAACTATTTGTTGCCTTTAGGGAACAGAGTATTTTTACAGTTTGGTTCTCATTCACACGAAGACCATTTCCCGAAAACCATTCCACGGCTTCATTCATATTTATTCTACTCTGTTACTCCACATGATCTAGATCCTCTCCAGAATTTGACGCTGTTACATCATCAGCAAATAGCACAGTGTGCGTCAATGTCAAGTATTCCGGCAAGTCGTTAACAAAAATTAAAAATAATGAAGGTCCCAATGTGGATCCTTGGGGTACAACAAGTCATTTCTTTTCAGACCATCTGCCATTCATACACACAGCTTGATGGCGATCTGTTGAAAACCACTTGATAATATTGACGCTAACAATATCAAATTTATATTTCTCAAGTTTTTTGAAGAGTATATCATGGACAACACTAGAATGTAGACATTGTTCAAAGCTATCTATAGTTTTGTTCATGAATTCAGTAATCCCTCCTGTTGTATTACGTTCTTTTCTGTAACCAAATTGTTGTGTCGCAAATAAATTGTTACATTCGAAGTGATCAACAATTTGCATGCTTGATGTTTTTCCAAAATTTTTGAGAATAACGGTACTAACAATATCGGCCTGTAGTTTGTAACTTCATTCATGTCACCAGATTTATGTGGAGGTATTACCTTTGATATTTTCAAACAGTTTGGGAAAATACCATCCTTAATACATTTATTGACTAACTTTGTGATCGGTGATACAATGTGTTCAATATTTTTTTTTAATAGTATGATTGAAAGGCCAAAGGAATCTATGGAGCTGCTATTTTTGAATCTCATTATTTCTCTGATCTGAATAAATGAAATTGTGGAAGTTCTCACTTTTTGTGAGTGCTCACTTAAAAATGTTAGACCATACGAAATTTGAGTTGATATTATTATTAATCTGTGGATAAATAATGTAAACCTAATTTATCAAGTTTTTTGAAGAATTAACATTTTTTGGATTAATTCGTACCTAAGAGTGTATTAACAACTAACTGAACTAATAAATCTCAGAGCCAATATTGATTTCAACTTCAGTTACATGACTGAAGAATTTCATAAGCGTTCCTTCCGTTATTATATTTACTGTCTTATATGCATTTAGATGATACACTTAAATAAACAACTGATGATATTGGAAATGTTCTATATATACCTTATTGTTCTTTTATGTACATACAGTTTTAGAAACTACGAACGTTACACAACATATCTTAATAACGCCTTTCATTTCCCCCTCAGACTTTTCCAGTGTCTATTTGTCTGTAATCAAGTTCGATTCGCAGGGATAACGATATTAACTGGAATAAATTGAATCGATAAACTAGATGGGATGGACAGCATGGTGGTCAGTCAACCTATTTATTACTTATTAGTGTGCCCCAGTGGATGTCACTTTTTAAACCTGAAACCAATGGCACCTGCTCCTCTGGTCTGCGTCATCTGCAGTACCGCATTTAGAATATAGCTGCATTATCTACCAATGAACAAACATCTTTGATATATAAAACAGATGCCCAACTTTGTAACAAAGTCCTCACAAACATTTGAAGCCTGATGTTGTCACGTGCATCTCGAAGTCGGCTCAGTTAGATGAAGCGATGAACATAAATATCAAATTTTTTCAAATTTTAACCGATTTAAGCTTGTTTCTTTTCAAATATTGAATATTATCAATGTAAGTTCAATCGTATACAACCATCTAGCAGAAGAATTACTGCTATCTTATATTTAGTGTGTACATATTATTTCTGCACGAGATAATAAATGCAACTTGATCGAAATCCTCAATGCTAAAATCTTGAAAAGCATATTTGAATCTATAGGTCACGTCATCTTAGATCTCATTAATACGTCACTTGACAAATCAAAAATTCCAGATTATTCAAAAGTTATCACTTTTGTTCCAATTGCCAAGATTACTAACGCAGTTCTTGCAAGCTAATTTAAACCTGTCAATACATTACCACCCATAGAAATTTTTCTAGAAATTGTAATTCATAATCAATTATTACATCGATAGTAATGATATTGTGACCAATCCGGTTTCCGTAAAAAGCTTTCGTGTGAAACAGCATTGCAACTTTCTATAACTAAGTTCAAAAATGACATAGATGATGGTAAATATGTCGTGGTGGTTTTCTTGGACCTCAAAAGTGCCTTTGAGACCATCGACCTAAATATACTATTAACTAAATTATATCGATATGGAATTCGAGTTAAAGCACTCAATTGGTCCGAAAGTTTGCAGGGGAGAAAGCAGAGTCAGAGTTAGGAATTCACAACACGTGAAATTTTCAATAATCTTGGGGTGCCACAGGGAAGTTTCTTAGGTCTTCTCCTCTTCATATTATATCTAAATGATATTGATCTTTTCGTAAGCTGTGCATTCATGAATTTATTTGCTGATGACACATTATCAGCATGTAGTGATATATGCCTGAACACTACTATACAACAGATGAATAATGTTCCAATAAGTATAAGTAGATATTTAAAAATCAACAAGCTTAAGCTGAATGTCCCCCAAATCGAGGCAATGATTATGTCGACTAAACGCAAATATAGACAGATAAATGTGAACGATATAGATATTTCGATCAATAACGAGCAAATTGAAATCGTAACAAGTGTCAAGTACCTTAGGTTTCAGTTGGATAATCTACTTTCTCTGGACGCACAGTTCATGTATGTTTCTAAGGAAAATCCGGAAAAACTATACTTTTTCTCAAGAATTGCTAATTGAATTATCTATTAATTCAAGATACACAGTATACCGGTCCATCTTACTACCTGATTCTGGTTTTTGTGCAACTTCATTATACCAATCCAATTCAAATAAAATGACACAGCTACAAAAATTATAAAAAAGAGACATTAGGATTATTTTAAGCTGTAATCGCTAGACTCTTATCTCAAGAATGTTGAATACATTACAATGGCTTCCAGTTACAAAACGACTTTTCTTGCTAATTATCATATTCATTCAGAAAATATCACACAATCAAGCACCTTCTTATTTTCTCGAATATGTTGATTTCCAACATAAGATTCACCATCATTTCACCCGAAATAGGAACAACATCCATGTATAAAGGGTAAAATTATCAAATACAAGAAATTCTTCGTTTTTAAAAGGAATTATGAGTTCTTCATTATATTAAATCTAGTGAATCTTGTAAAATGTTCAGACACCAACTGCTGACACATATTAAAGAGCTAAATAAGATTTACTTCTATTCCGTAATAATATTCTTACTCTGTAAGAATAATTACGTACCTACTTTATTGCTAATTTAAGGTTTAATTCAAAATTGAAACAGTTATATGTATTAGTATTATTATATATTAGGAAAACCTATTTCAGATGAATATTTCTTCTTCTTCATATTTGAAGATATTGCAGAAACAAATTTTCAAGTACTATTATCGAACTAATCACCTATTTAGTGAACACATCTTTCGAAAATGTTAAAAATATTAAAATATAAAAAAATTTGATATCATCTCCAAAAATCAACATGGATTCCGCACGAATCGCTCAACTAAGACAGCAGCGCATCAATTATATGACAATATCATAACCTCTCTAGATAAAGGTGAAAATCCGGTAGGTATCTCCTGTGACCTCAGCAGGGCGTTTGACTGCGTTAACCATAAGAAAATGCTACTTAAAATCGAGAAATATAGAATCAGTGGTAACTCTCTAAATTGGCTATCATCTTTTCTTGCCAACAGACAACAATATACATTCGATGTAATGTCAACAGGAAAATAAAGATTATTATTATAATTATTATTATTATACCTCTCCATACATAGATCGCGTTAAATCATGGAGATAATACCCAGTGTTACAATGTATCTAAACGCGATAAAGCCGATATGTTCAACCCCTTCAAAAATGTATTTGAGGTTGTCCACTGCGTATTTTTTACCATGATCCTATGACATTGAAGGGATGGTCGCTTTTTATTATAAGAGTATCTTTCAAAACGAAAAATCAAAAGGTGTTTCTGTATTGTCAATCGATTTAGACAATATTTAAGATTATTATTATTCCTATGTTATCATTTACCTATCTCTAGGATAAAACGTTTGATTATAAAGAATAGATCGGCACATTTTTTGATAACTTTTTTCTTTACAATTATTTTCATATTGACATTCGATTAATGGCTCGTTAGAATATGCGAAATTATGGAAACGTGAAATGATCAAAATTCAGATTTGTCAAATCAACTTTTTTTTGATACCAGCTAGATATAGAAGACCTACAAGAGCGGCTTTCTTTCACGGCTATAGTTTCTGCTTTTTATTCGAAGGTATGCTTTAGTGCAATCGATCACTTCTTGAACCGATGTGTCAAGAAAGAAAAGTTTCCAACATTCGAGAGGCGTTTTTACATCCGTCAAATGTCTTAAAAAATTATGTCTAATAATGGGTGCGTGTACCAACCGTTCCGTGGCTTTATCTTTACCAACGTAAATTGGTGCATTTTGAAAAAAGTATCATCAGTGTTTCAATCCATTAATTCAACACTTCCATCAAAACTTTCTTGTTCTTGTTCTTGAACGCCTTCATTGCCGTCATTTTCTTCGCAATCGGTTTGGTATGTATCTGTATTTGTAGGCTGTGTTTGCTTCCTGCGTCATTCTCTGGTTCGTCACATCTCCCTCCGTCATCTTCAAGAGGTTGCATATCTTCACGCATATGTGAAACAAATTTATTTTGTACTCTATCGATCAAAAATGAAAGGTCAAGCACGAATTGGAACTGAAATTGTTCCATGTCATTGATTTTTTCATTTTTAATCTGAAACAAATAAACAGACCTAAAGATATAATTACACAAATCATTCTGATGACACTCTTAGTTTTACTGATTTCGGTACAGCAACCAGAAAAAAATCTAAGCTTACCTTTGTTCTCTCTTGATCTCGATATTTTACTTATTCGAGAAAAAAGACATAAATTGAATATTCTTGAATCCATAGGAATTTTCAAACAACCAAAATACAATAGTACCGTAATATTTAATGACTAAATAGAAACCTATAATTCACCACTTGTCAACAATTTTGTATATAAACTCTCACCCTAACCATTGTCTACCCCCATTCTTCAATTTGTCACTACATGCAGAATAATTTCTAATATTCAAGGAAATAATTTTAGTATTAGTGTTGAGAATGCCACATATAGAGGGGAAACAGTTTGTAAGCATTAATTCTACATTAAATGTTACAAATTTTGTGTTAATTTGAGTTAAACTCTCCAACTTCCGGAATATCCTTTTAATTAAGAAGTTAAAAAATATTTGCTTTGTAATGAGCGAATTAATTGATCGACACATATTATAATTAACAAATGGTAATAGAAGTCCAAGCTATTAATGTATTCTTCATAGTATTTTTAGATTATATTTAATTTTAATGTCATTATAGTCGCTCATTGTTTATGTCACTGAAATTTTGAATAATGGATGCAAATCACTATATGATTTCGATTTATGTTCATATCATTCCCGTTTTTATAGATTTTTATTTGACATAACTCTTAGGGTGAATCAATTCTTGATGTATGTAATATATCTACTACAATTTGATGAACATTAACAGTGAAATGACTTTTTTTTTTTCATTTCATAATTTTTTTTTCTCCTTCTTTTCAAAATTTAATTTTCTTCAGGCCTGCACACAGATACCTAGTAGTGTCTTTTTCAGGGTGGTATATGTGATATATATTATTTTATTATACTTATGTTTTTTACACTAGGATAAACATTATTATTAAATTATTATAATAATTATTAAAAGTTCTCTTGTGAATGAAAACATAATGTTAGAGGAAACAATTTCCGTCTTCTGAAATGTAGGATATGATTCCAATTATAATATTTTGCGTTAAACGGTAATAATATATATTACAATTCTTTGAATAGGGAAATGTAACTTCGACGCGAGTTTCGTACCTGGACGCTGTTTAGAAACATTTTTAAATCGAGTTCATCCAAAAAGAAGATATTTTTCTAATTTGGTTAACCTTCTAAGGAAGAAGGAATCTTGAGGATTGTGGGGGTTTTGGCTAGGAATAGAGGAAGTGGAGGTGCAATGCTATGAAATCAGGAACTCTACTCATCTCATATTGAAGAAGTGCAGTCTCTTTTGCGTCAAAGCTTCTCATCAACCTATCTCTAGGACTAAAATGTTCGATCATAAAGAATAGATCGGCATATTTTTTGATGACTTTTTTTCTTTGTAATTATTTTTATATTGAGATTCAATTTATGGCTCGTAAGAATCTGCGGAATTATGAAAACGTTAAATGTTCAAACTTTAGAATTGGCAAATATCAGTTCACTTGATTACGTTAATCTTATAAATATCTGGAAAACGAACCATAACCAAAACGAAATCGAAAACCAGTTTCAATAGCTCATTTAGAAAGAGTTTACAGCACACTCGGGTAAGCCGCAAGAATGAACCAAATCACCTTCATACAGTGCCAGAGAAAGATAACAGATTTCAATTTAATAAAGTGCAGGGACGGCCTAGCGACATATATTCCGGATTATTCACTCAAGTAGTAAATAGCGTGAAATTTCAAATTGAATTGATGGAGTTATTGGTTTTTCCACGACTTTCACGGAAAACTCTTAGCGGTTGTATCTAAGGCAATTTGAAATATTATTTTGGTACTTATCGAATGAATGTTGTTTTCCAAGAATCCATCGTCGGGATTAATAGCACTCAAAATGTTTTAGAACCAAAACTACTATTAATATTATCATAATTTCCTGTTATTATAAATAACTAATAAGGTGTTTTATCTCTTACTTACCATACATTCCGGAGACCTCAGAGAAAATCGAGAAATGTTTGAAAAAGTATGATATAAATGTCGCACATGATACTAACTGTGTTGGGAAATGTTTTTCAAACCTAAAATCTTTAATAGGTACCTAAAAATAAACAAACCAACACAGTATACAAATTAAATTGCTTGGATTGCGATGGGACTTATACAGGAATCTCTAGCCTTATTCACAGAAAAGAATGTATGGCCATAAGTATAGCACAAGGAACTGAAACTTTAAAAATTCCACAGCCGTTGTTAAACACAGTTTTGATTATAACCATCAATTCGATTGCAAAAATCTCAATATTTTAACTGAAGAAACCAATTTTGATATAATATCTATCCTGGAGATGATTCACAGAAAATATGACTCTAAGATTGTAAATCATAGTACAGACGTTTAATCACTGAGTCAAATTTATATCAATTCAATTAATTGAGACTAATGCAAATTTCTAAATGCGTCTTAGTGATGTTAAAAGTATATTTTAGGTAGCTTGCTCAAATACGAATATTTCTAATAAGGTCTGACAACCTTTTTCGATTACCTCATAAGTATTCAACATGTGGTTTGAGTGTGCATACTTGGCGTTATATTTTTTGGTTTCAGTCGTATATAGACTTTGTTTGACATGAGTACGTATATTATAAGAACATTACTAAGCAGTGGATTCTTGATACATATTCATATACTTGAAACATCAGTTAGTTTTAAGAAATCCCGTTTCAGACATAATAGTCTTCTGATGCTGGTCGTGAGACCGAAACGTACATAAAGACGAAAATAATAGGCATATGTGTAAGTGTGACCTATTGAATTCATATATAATGCATACCTAGGTCAAGAATCATTATTAACTATTACTGCTGGTACTAATCGGGCGATTCTAGACTGATTTTTCAAGACGGTGGATGTAAGATCTGGAAATAGAGACATGCGGTTTCATGTATTCTCTTGCTCAATATTCATTATTCTGTATGAAGATCCTTACTCAAGTAAAACAGTGGCCTCTTTTCTTTGCTACTGCTCATTATGCCTAGAAAGTTACGATAGACCTTGAACCGACCCTTTCATCGAAAGAAGTGCTATCAGAAGTCTAGCTAGACGATAATTATATGTTAGTCCAGGCAATAAGCCGGGAAGAAGGCCATAATAAAAAAAAATACGGTAGGCTGGAATTTCGATTTTTTTTTTTCTAAAATGCAAATAATCTATGGGCTTCTCATACCCCATAGATTATTCATGACTATCGAGATCGCGGAGGTCGACCTTTCTAACCCCCCCCCCCCCCAACGGAGTTCCAACCCCTCAGAGGTGCATTCTTATAAAAACAGTCCAAAATCAATGAATTAAGAGTCGAAAATGACCCCTAGTATGTTATTTGGTTTGGGTCGCTGTTCCGCAGTAAGTTTTCTCAAAGAACTCTCAGATGGAAAATTCGGGAAATTTGAAATTTTCCTGAGATGTTTGTGAATAATAAAGTATAATTTTGTTGCAAAAATGACCTCTAGTAGGTTTTTTGGGTCGCTGATCACGATTCCGTTGTAATTTTTTCCAAAAAAGTCTCTCCAGATGGACAATTCGGGAAATTTGAAATTTTCCTGAAGCGGTTATGAATAATAAAGTATAATTTTGTTGCAAAACTGACTTTTAGTAGGTTTTTCGGGTCGCTAATCACGATTCCGCTGTTATTTTTATCAAAAAATTATCTCCAGATGGAAAATTCGGGAAATTTGAGATTTTCCTGAGACGGTTATGAATAATAAAGTATAATGTTGTTGCAAAAATGACCTCTGGTCGTGAGACCGAAACGTACATAAAGACGAAAATAATAGGCATATGTGTAAGTGTGACCTATTGAATTCATATATAATGCATACCTAGGTCAAGAATCATTATTAACTATTACTGCTGGTACTAATCGGGCGATTCTAGACTGATTTTTCAAGACGGTGGATGTAAGATCTGGAAATAGAGACATGCGGTTTCATGTATTCTCTTGCTCAATATTCATTATTCTGTATGAAGATCCTTACTCAAGTAAAACAGTGGCCTCTTTTCTTTGCTACTGCTCATTATGCCTAGAAAGTTACGATAGACCTTGAACCGACCCTTTCATCGAAAGAAGTGCTATCAGAAGTCTAGCTAGACGATAATTATATGTTAGTCCAGGCAATAAGCCGGGAAGAAGGCCATAATAAAAAAAAATACGGTAGGCTGGAATTTCGATTTTTTTTTTCTAAAATGCAAATAATCTATGGGCTTCTCATACCCCATAGATTATTCATGACTATCGAGATCGCGGAGGTCGACCTTTCTAACCCCCCCCCCCCAACGGAGTTCCAACCCCTCAGAGGTGCATTCTTATAAAAACAGTCCAAAATCAATGAATTAAGAGTCGAAAATGACCCCTAGTATGTTATTTGGTTTGGGTCGCTGTTCCGCAGTAAGTTTTCTCAAAGAACTCTCAGATGGAAAATTCGGGAAATTTGAAATTTTCCTGAGATGTTTGTGAATAATAAAGTATAATTTTGTTGCAAAAATGACCTCTAGTAGGTTTTTTGGGTCGCTGATCACGATTCCGTTGTAATTTTTTCCAAAAAAGTCTCTCCAGATGGACAATTCGGGAAATTTGAAATTTTTCTGAAGCGGTTATGAATAATAAAGTATAATTTTGTTGCAAAACTGACTTTTAGTAGGTTTTTCGGGTCGCTAATCACGATTCCGCTGTTATTTTTATCAAAAAATTATCTCCAGATGGAAAATTCGGGAAATTTGAGATTTTCCTGAGACGGTTATGAATAATAAAGTATAATGTTGTTGCAAAAATGACCTCTGGTCGTGACCTCTAGTCATTTGCAACAAAATTATACGTTATTATTCATAACCGTCTCAGGAAAATTTCAAATTTCTCGAATTTTCCATCTGGAGAGTTTTTTCTGAAATATAACTGCGGAATCGTGATTAGCGACCCAAAAAACCTACTAGAGTTCATTTTTGGAAACAAAATTTCAAATTATATATTATATATAAGTTTTCCAAATTTCCCATCTGGAGGGAGTTTTCCGAGAGAACTAACTGTGGAATCATGATCAGCGACTCAAAAAACATACTGGGAGTCATTTTCGGCTCTTAATTCATTAATTTTGGACTGTTTTTATAAGAATGCTCCTCTGAGGGGTTGAAACCCTGTTTTGGGGTGGTAGAAAAGTCGACCCCCGCAGTCTTGACAGTCATGAATGATTTATGGGGTATTAGGAACAAAATACAAGGAAAATTTCAAAAATTCTAGCTTACTATATTCTTTTTTCCAGTTCGTTGCCTGGACTATATGTTGAGTTTGATAGATCGGAGTACTTAAAAAAAAATGCAAGTGAGATTTGACAAAGATGGGGATAGGATGGGCGTGATTGGTAGATTTATAAAGCATCTTCAACCGATAAAGGACGTTGAATATCTGCAACTCTACCGACTTTTGTGGCAAACGCTTTGACCATTTATTCCATTTATCGCGAAAGCATGGGCAATTTGAATTTAGGTATGTCCCATTATATTGTGATATAATTTAATGATAAATTTGATAAACTTGATCACACTATTCTTCTAGGCCAGCTCAAATCCATTGGATTTAGTACCTCCTTAGTAGCGTTTTTTTTGCTCATACATCATCAATAGATCGCAGTTTGTGCAGTATTGCGGTCAAAGATCAAATTCTTTTATCGCCAAATCCGGTGTGCCTTAAGGTTCAAACCTTGGTCCTCTACTGTTCCTGTTATTTATTAATGATTTGGCTGAAACCATAATCGGATTGACACTAATTTTTGCTGATGACTTGAAAATATTTTTAGAAATAAAGACCATAGACGACTGCTATGCACTTCAAAATGATCTGGACAATATTTTCGAATGGTGCGCCAACAATAAATTAAGTCTAAATATTAGTAAATGTTGTGTTGTTAGCTTCAGTCGTAAAGTTCATCCTATTTTGTTCGATTATCTTTTAGATTCAGTAATCATTTCTCGTAATACTACAGTCAAAGACTTAGGTGTTTGATACGATCATCAATTCACTTTTAATCTACATATAAGTGATATGTGTGCTAAAGCTAATAGAACTTTAGGGTTTGTACTTAGACATTCCAAATATTTCAACAATTTAGAGGTACTACAAACACTGTTTAATTCATTGGTTAGACCAAAACTGGAATATGCTTCATCTATCTGGTATAAATTTCAGATTACACTGATTGAGAGCATTCAACGTAAATATTTGAAATATCTCTGGTAACGAACTTTCAATATCTTTCCTAGAAGAGGTTTTGATCATCAATTATTAATATCTACTTTTGATTGTTTGACACTTGTCCTCCACAATTTGTTGAATAATAATATTGACTGCAGTTACTTATTAGGTAAATTCAATTTTGTTGTACCTAGATTATCTTCTCGCTTAACTTTTTACAATGTAAGGTCTAATACAAATGTATCATCTAGATGTCCGATATTTGTCATGACAACAAACTTTAATGTTATTTGTTCACAATGTGACTTATTTTTCAATAGTATTCAGTACCTATCTTATTAGTGTGGTTAAGTGAGGTTTTTCATTTTATTTTTCATTTTTATCACCTTGTAATTTAAGAATTTTGTCAGTTTATTTTCATTATTCCTATAAGATATTATTTTTGTTATATATTTCTTGTTATTGTTTATATTATGTTGCTCTGTATTGTTCGTCCTATAATTGGGTTAACCTGTTGGGCATATATATATACTAAATGAATAAATAAATGAATATGAATTGATACTTTATCCTGCTCAACTTTTACAAGGGAAGTGACCAGGTTCAACCCTCTAAATACTTAGTAGCGTTGTACTTGTCTACCTTGTGAAGCAATACATTGCTTCTGGATCGCTTCAACTCAAAAGACGTAATATATCGATTCGTAAAACTCAAGACGTATAACTGAACCAGTACCAATCAATTGATTCAATAATACGCATTTCATTATTAACATTATTTCGCAATTGTTATCCAAACAGTCCAAATTGGTTTTACACAACAGATAAAACGTTGCTTAAATAACCACACCCAACCCTTCGGGTTGAATAAAAATGTGAATTGTTATCGAACCACTGATGAAGTTGGAAAGTTGAGATAATAGAGTTACTTTCAAATGTCAGAGAAGCAACACGAAATAACAGTGTTTTGTTTGACGCGAACATAAAAAAAGTAAATCTTCCATCAACCGTTGATTTATAACATTTCGAGCGTGCCTTCCGGCTGGTTTTAATCATGTGACGTTCCAGCTTTCATAATTAATACTTATTTACAATTCTAGTTTCGACATTAAATCGAATACTTGCTACCACTTAAGATCTATGGCATGGATTTGAATTAGATAATGCTCTGGCGAAAGTCGCGAACTCTTGGCAACTGCAGTCTATTCTATAAAATTTGTCTACTTTATTTCATCAAGATGTACCAGATCTCGCGATTAGTTATTGATTGGATTCCTGACAGGTCGTGCAAAATTGATGCACGTATTTAAGTTTGAGTTCTGATTGCCGTAAGATTTTCGAATATTAAGAAATTAAGATTTTCGCATTATTCGCTTCATTTATTGTTGAACGACAAACTAAAATACGATAGTTGGATAATTAAGAAACTTACCAGGTATTTTTCCCTAAGACTCATTTCGATTGTAATTGAACCTAACCATAATATTATTGGCGATAATCGATGACCACTAACAAACTGATGATGTGATGAAGTGATGATTGTTGTATTGTATTGTATTGGGGAAGTTTGTACAACGCGACCTTAATAGTGCTATTGTGTCTCCTCCTGCTACTGAGTCATTGAAAGTGTCTCAATGGTTACAGCAATTCCTCCAATTCTTAGAAAGTTAGGGATGTCGGATGGCATCAAGTTAGGTGAATCCCCCCCTTCTCTTTTCACACAAATTGTTACAAATTGTAACACATGTGTTACAATTTCGATTTTGTGTTTCTGTTCGTTTTGGCGACGTTGGTATTTTAAATGAAATTGGTGCGATAAGGAAGCTTTGTGTTAATACAATTAGTTTTAAGCAATCAGGTTATTGAAATAATGAGTCTTCTGATGATGGTCGTGAGACCGAAACGTACGTAAAGACGAAAATATGAAGCATAAGTGATAATGTGACCTATTTTCCGTGAATTTATATATAATTGATACCTGGGTCAAGAATCTTTATTATGTATTATCATCTGAAGAAGTACAGTTTTAGTTTCTCCAATGTTGGGTCAGATGATTATCCAAACATTTAGCGAATTAATACTGAAAGCTCATAGTGTGATAGAATTAGCCTTTTGGCGTTTTTAATTCTGAGTTCGGAGAAAAAATTGCTTTAAGGTGATAATTATGTTACAAATTGAAGGAACTGAAATCACACTTTCCAAAAGAAATGGTAAAAATGGCCAAAACCAGTTTTTTCGTGTCGGTTATCGTCAGATTGAGTTAAAGAGAAAAAAGCTTCTGATAGGCTTATGCGCTGTAGACAGACGGAAAAAATTAGCTGCAAATGACCCCGATTGGATCAGCGGTGACCCCACAAATTGCAAAAAACCATCGATTTTGGTCGAATTTTCAAATATTCATAACTCTTGTTCTTTTGAAGATTCAGAGCTGAAATTCTGATAGGTTGTAGCTTTTGTGCCCACCAAATACCACACAAAGTTTCAGCAAGATCGTATGTATACTTTTAACAAACCGCAGCCTAATGCAAAAGAAACACTTTTGGAAAAATGCCCTACCAAAGTTGTAGTATGGTAACGCGATATTTTTTTTAAAGGAGCATCTTCGTAAATAGTTACTGAAAGCTTACCAAGTTTTCAACCTCTTATCTTTCGTAAAAGTTGCTGAAACAATTATTTTAAGTAATGGTATTTCGTGCGTTTGGCTGTGAGGCGAGCGTGAAGGGAGAACCGCCGCGCTAGCCAACGCATACTCTACCGCACTCGGCTATCCGGCGTTTTCAAGCGTATGGGTTCAAAATGCAAACGCTCGTAAAAAAACAACAATATCTCGGGAATTCTTGCTCGAAAATCGATGTTTTTTTGTTAATCCGTACTATCATTCAATAATATTAAGATTGCGCGTATTTTCAAATTCTAGTAATGTCGGAAAACTCTAAAAAAATACATTGCGCTATTCGATCTATTCATTAGTACAATTTTTATTGTAATATATCAAATAACGATAAAAAGTAATACAAAAAATTTGAAAGTTACATTGATAAAACGTATTTAGTACATATTGTACTACAAAATTGAATGTAAGTAGTAATATACGAAATTGCTCTTACTTATAGCATGTAAAACATTACAAAATATTTTGTTATTCACTTCAGTTCCCGAGATATTGTTGTTTTTTATAGTCGACTCAATTTAGCGAAAAAGCTCGGAAATTTTTCCAAACAGACCAATCAACTTTAAGATCTTGCCGCTCGACCATTTTTCACCTGTTAAACCGGAAATTGGTCAACTTTCATGGGAAATTCTGCAAAATTGGCTGGAAAACTCCGCTCGGGGGTTTTCGAGTACGCTGATCACGATTCCGAAGTTAGATTTACCATTTTCGACCGCCGTATCTAGAAATTGGCCAATTATATGTCTGAAAAATGGATAAAATAGATAATTTTGTAATTTTTGTTGAAAATGGCTAGAAAATATCGTTTGGGGGTTTCGTGATTCTGGAGTAACATTTTTTTATTATTATACCATTTAGAAATTTACCAATTTCATGGTAAAAAATATTTCATACATTGGTCAACCGTCTAGAAACAAAATGGACAAATTCAAATAACAAGAATTTATGAATATATTTCTATCAAACATTTTAATATTTCATTTATTTTTTTATATTTTATCATTTACAATTTATATTTTATAATTTCTTACATTTACATTTACAGTTACATTCTAATGTATATAAATTTAAAAATAATATAAATAAAATTCTGGGTACCATTCCAAAACTATAATTTGCAAGAGGTATATCAGAAATTACTGATTCTCGAACGCAAGCGTCATTTGATATTGGATATGAAACAAATGATTTGCAGTCACGGATAAATTTGCTGACTTTTCAAAGCAGTGCCACTTCCAACAAAAATTACGAAATTATCTAATTTATCCATTTTTCTGACATAAAATTGGCCAATTTCTAGCTACCGCGGTGGAAAATGGTAAATCTTACTTCGGATTCGTGATCAGCGACCTTGAAAACCACCGAGAGAAATGTTTTAGTCAATTTCAACAAAAAATGCGAAATTATTAAATTTGACCATTTTTGGGACATAAAGTTGGAGAATTTCTAGCTACCGCGGTCGAAAATGGTAAATCTAACTCCGGAATCGTGATCAGCGACCCCGAAAACCTCCGAGTGCAGTTTTCGAGCCAATTTCGGCAATACTTACCAATTCTGCAAATTTTCCCATGAAAATTGGCCAATTTCCGGTTTAACAGGTGAAAAATGGTCAAGCGGCAGGATCTTAAAGTTCAATATCGTTCAGTATCCGTCCAGGAACGATTTGCAAAAAAAATTTATTTGATTGGTCTGTTTGGAGAAATTCCCGAGCTTTTTCGCTAAATTGACTCGACTATAAAAAACGACAATATCTCGGGAACTGAAGTGAATAACAAAATATTTTGTAATGTTTTACATGCTATAAGTAAGAGCAATTTCGTATATTACTAACTTAAGTTGATTGGTCTGTTTGGAAAAAATTCCGAGCTTTCATATTTTTAACGTCTAATTTGACCCGAGTATTAAGAGCGTTTGCATTTTGAACCCATACGCTCGAAAACGCCGTATACCCGAGCTGCGGTAGAGTCTGCATTGCCTAGCGCGGCAGCTCTCCCTTCTACGCGCGCCACACAGCCAAGCGCACGAAATACTGTTATTTAAAATAACTGTTTTAGCAACTTTTACGGAATATAAGAGGTTGAGAAGTTGTTAAGTTGATAAGTTGTTCAATGACTATTGAAGATGATGATCCCGTAAAAAAAATAGCGCGTTACCGCACCACAACGTTTTTAGGGCCATTTTACAAAAGTGCATTAAGCTGCGGTTTGCAAAACGTATACATCCGATCTTGCTGAAATTTTGTGTGGAACTTGGTGGGCACAAAAGCTACAACCTGGCAGTATTTTAGTTTTCAATCTTCAAAATAATTGAATTGAAGTTATGAATATTTTAAATTTCGAGCAAAATCGATGTTTTATTGCAATTTGCGGGGTCCAATCAGATTCATTCGTAGCTCATTTTTTCCGTCTTTTTACGGCGCATAAGGTTATTGAAAGTTTTTTTCTTTTTAACCGAATCCCACGATGTCCGACGCGAAAACCGGTTTTGGCTATTTTTACCATTTTTTTTGGACTTGTTGCGACGATTAAAAAGTGTTCGATTCCAGTTCTTACAATTTGTATCATAAAGCAATTTTTTTCTTCGAATTCAGAATTATGCAAAAATTACCAACATTTATTGCTAATTCTATCATACTATCAAGGCTCTAGTAGAGTTAGAAATATTCAAAACCAAATCAATTATTGACGAGAAAGGTCTGCAACTATATGAACAAGTTTTCAATCTCGCGAAACTTATTCTATCTAATAGAAATGAGAGTGTAATATTATAATGATTTCAACTTGCCGATACTGGTCCAATTTAACATTTCGTTTCTATTCATTATTGAATTCAAGACATTTGATTCAAGGTGAACGTGTATATGTGTTAGTTGTATATAGGTTAAGCTCGATTATCATTCCATCAATGTGGTTAACTGCAATCATAATTTAATCGAATTCCGTTCTCATACAGTAGCGTATAGTAGGAGTGAAATCTATATTCCTAGATTATTGTATCTGTTTCCTGCTTTTACCTCATTCCCAAGGAAAAATTTCTAAATTATATTGACGAACCATGGAACTACATAATCAATGAGTCGATTTACTTTTGCATGTATACTATATCTATGCTAGGAAATATCTTCCGAATAAAATAAGGATGACGTAATAAATATTGAGTTCAACCACCAATTATTGGTGAGCTGTTGTACTGGGACTATATAGTGAAGTAAAGTGAAAACAAACATGAAATAATGACAGTCAACGGGCTTGATTTTCCATTTCCCGACTTCAGATTCGAGTTCAGCATACCAAAAAAACTTTGATACCAAATTTTAGAAACTTTGGGTTTAAAGAGCCCGAAACTTGTTATTGAAGACGCTCCATTTGTTAATTGAAAATTGTTTATTAATAGTAATGGTCACGAGCCCCTTCTTTTTTCTGACTAATGATCTGTAAGTCAACCTGAACTAAGCCCTATTTTTTCACACTTTTAACTGGAATAAGTGGAATACATTGAAATTGAATAGTGAACACTTCACACTTCAATAACAATATATTAACAATAATTGTTTACAACACAGTGGCATCCCCAGATAGCCCCCGTTGAAATTGAATAAAAATTCACAAATTATGCAACTTCTGCAACCATCGGAGGGTATGCAAGCAAACATGAAATAATAACAGCAAACACGCCTGATTTTTCATTTTCTTACTTCAGATTCAAGTTCAGCGTACCAAAAAAAGCTCTGATACCAAATTTTAGAAACTTTGGATTGACCGAGCCCGGGACTTGTTATTAAAGACGTTCCATTTGTTAATTGGAAATTGTTTATTGATAGTGATAATCACGAGCCCCCTTTTTTTCTGACAAATGATCTATAAGTCATCCAGACCCGGATGCAAGAAGTATTTTGCATTTTCCTGCGGTCTGTAAAATTTCAGTGATAACCACTATTTTTTCACTTTTTTCACTGGACTAATTGGAATACATTAAAATTGAATAGTGAACACTTCACACAGAACAATTTTATAGAATTAACGTATTCATCCCCTGGATTGAAAGTTTTATTTCCTGCATCGAAGAACGTCTCTTAAAGCACAAGAACATTTTGGAAGGGTTTCACTGCTTGCTTCATACTCATCCAGAGGATATTGAAGAAAGTAAAGAGATGAAAGAGGCGTTTTTGAAGTTGATTGCAGTTTATGAAGAAGATTTGGGAAACAACAACTTAAACGTGTTGATGGCAGAAATGGAAGTTTGGCAAGCTTTTCTCCAACGAAACAAGGCACACCACGTCAATGCAATTGATTTTCTAAATATTTGTGATAAAACAATCTTTTCAAACATCCATATCCTACTTAAGATTTTCATCACTATACCTGTATCGACCAGCACAGCAGAGCGCTCCTTTTCCACTCTTCGGAGAATCAAGACATACCTAAGAAACACGATGTCTGAGAGTAGGCTAAATGGCTTAGCCAATCTTAACATCCACAGGGAAATTCCAGTTGACACAGACAGTGTATTATCCATACTTACGAAGACCCAAAGAAGACTCAATTTTGTTTTGTAAGACAGCTGATATAAAAAGATTTTCTCAAAATAAAACCCAAAATCTTATTTTATCTTCTGGGTTTTATCATTCATTCCTATAGTCCCTACTCAAAACTTGCATTCAAAGATCTAAAATAAACTTAAAGTAATGTTTTCCGTTGGTTGGCCCAGGGACCCCCGGTCAGCCCCCCCCCCCATAATTATTTTCTGAGTGCGCCACTGTCAATAACAATATATAAACAATAATTGTTCACAACACAGTGGTATCCTCAAATAGCTCCCGTTTAAATTAAATAAGAATCTACAAATTACACAACTCCTGCAATCATCGAAGGGTGTGAAAACAAATATGAAATAATAACAGCAAACGGGCATGATTTCCCATTTTCCGACTTCAAAATCGGGTTCACCGTACCAAAAAAAACCCTGATACCAAATCTTACAAAATTTGGATTAAAAGAGTCCGAGGCTTGTTATTGAAGATGTTCTATTTGTTAAATGAAAATTGTTTATTAATAGTAATAATCACTAGAATCCATTTTTTTCTGATTAATGATCTGAACTAAATGCGGTAAGCGCCGAAACTTCAGAATTATTTCGCAATGTTTTTGTCATTTGATATGAACTTTCATTAATTTATCAGCTGCAATCTGAGATTGGTATACTAACCGAGTGATCCAGAAATCCAGCGTGATATGTTCGAAAGTTTCTTCTAATAAGTTGCAACATGTTGCTTTCGACATTTTGGATAAAGCACCCGCAAATTAATAATTAAGAAACAAGTACTAAATAGAAGATGCAATTAAATAAGAATGATGTTAGCGAATGTTGATTGTACTATTATGCCAACGAAATCTATATATAGTCAAGAAATTAAGCCTAGTAAGATCGTATTATGTTGTTGACATTTGTTTTTCATTTCTATTCCGATCAGATCTGAGGCGGCCTTGCCGTGCCGCGCTTGCCTTGATTTAAAAACAAAATTTTAATGCAATTTCTAAACATGGAACTACACTTGACTTTCTTTCAGGATTTGGATGGCGGCGATCAATACAACACACGCATACGAGTATATAGTCTGATTGAGTTCTCCTACTTGTTGATACTTCTTTCGTCAATTACGTTTATTTAGATTTCAGATTGCGAAACGTGTCTCACAATTATTTACTTTACGTCGAAAGAAAGTCCAAGAACGTGTTCCGAATAATCGTATTTTTTATTGTCTTTTATTTTTATAATCTATCTTACGCCTCGCCCCAAATGAGAAAATTAACTGTCAGAGGCACGCTTATCGAATCGAGTTGGCTTCGAACATATTTATACGATACAGACAATAAAGACGTAGGTGTCAATTAAATTTCCTCCGCGGGCAATATCTGTCAAATTACTTCATTCATTTCATCGTCTATTTAATATGCTATTACTGAAAAGGCACCGCGAAAGGATTTCCATTACTTGAATTTAATTTTTCATGCTGTTCCTCCAGGGTTTAATCTGAAAAAATACTGTTTGAAATATTTATGAATATGAAAGCGTAATGTTAGCACAAAATATACAGCCTTGGCAACTTGAATCTCTTGTTCAGTTTTAATAGACTGACATTCTACATTTTGAAGAGTAACATATCAACAAAATTTTTCTCCCGGAATACAATTTTATTCTAGATTACGAGAGTAAGGTCCCCTAAAAAATAAAATAGATGGCGCCACAATCGAAAATCTCATGTGACTGTTGTGTTGTACCATCTTTAACTAGAACGCATTAGAATTTTCAGTTCTGTTTAGACACCCACCGAAAGCAAGCAACCTTGAACATGGAAAAAGTGAATTTCGCGTCTTGATCAAACATCATTTCTTCCGTGGAAAAAACATTACGCTAACCAAATCATCGCTTGTTAAACATTATGGGGACTCCTCACCATGATGTAAATTATAAGTTGAAAGTTATGGTTGATATTTGTTATTGATTTCTGACTTCAATCATCAGATTTTTTAGGAGAGGATAAATGATTCCATCTATTTTCGGTTTCTTACGTGTAATGAATTTTGGGAAGACAGTTCATAGAAAATGTAAATCTTATTTTCTTATCTGTCTGAACAATGTACATCAAAGGGCAAGACCCCCATATACGCTTCTAAGCCCCACATTTGCCCATCGAATAATTTATCTTTGTAATTCTTGATAAACTTGTCTAAAATATTCTGCGTCTTAAATGCTACTTGAATATCTGAGTTACTAAGAAAATCAGAAATTTCAGTAGTTGGTGGCCCCATATATTTGATACTAACATAAGAATAGTTTTGTTTCATTGATAGCTAACTTGTACGGTTTTTTATATTGGATCTGATCTATTAGTTCATAAGAGTAACCATGATTTGTTTAATGATATTCAACTCCTTATAAAAATTATAACCTGCCTATATCGAAAGATAATTTTGGTAAGGGGTTGAATATCATTGAACAAATCGCGGTGAATAATGGTTATTCTTCCGGGCTTATAATTTTCTAGTTCACTACCAGCTTATCGTTTAATCTCACAATGGGTTAAGCCAAATTAAGCAAAATCTCAATAGCTGTCTATCTTAGGAATATCGATAAAGTTATATATTAGTTAGTATTTTGTAATATATGTTTGAAGAAGGTACTGTGTTAACGAAACTGTAGCAACATTTATTTATTAAACTAGTGAAAATCGAACTGTTAATAGTTTTTTTTATTTCAGAATCTCTCAGGTACTAAGTAGACATCACAACTATGTGAGTATCCTCGTTCAACTCTTCTGGTACGCAAGCCACAGATTAAAAAAAATTGTTTGAATCTCCAACATATTTGTTTATTTTTAGTTTGTAAGTAATACATAGTTTGCCTTTATCCGTATCACTTACTCAGATCTCTCCCATTTACATTATCTTTTTCTTAAAGGAACTTTGTTAAGTGCTCACAATACCAGAAATACCCTTACAGGAATATTTCAGCAGAAACTATACAAAACCAACCCTCGAAAAATAGCTCCGTTTCATTGTAATATGAAACTTTGAATTAAATATAATGAAAATCAATATAACTGCCTATAATTATACTGGCAGTCATTAAAGTTATAAACTGTTCTGGCTGCGTGCAAATAAAATCGTGAATTGCAGTTGGTTCTGCCATTGGAGTTATTTATATGTTAGTAATAACAACTATAATATGAATAGCAGTTTCACTGTAATAATAGATTTTAATTTCAAGCGGAAAATAATTATTTTATCACGGCTAACAAAGAAAACTAAGGACATGTAATATCTGGCTTGAAAATGTTATATATACTCGTATATATGGAAACTGACTTGTTCATAATAATATACTGATTGTACGTCAGACTAATCTATGAAAATTATTCGTGGAGGATTGTACCACGTTCATTCAGTTGTTGGATCTGGCTACAAGTAGTACACAATGGTGTATATAAAGTTGCCAGAATGACCGGCGTTGAAATTCCTTATAACTATCGATTATTGTCCTCAACAAGTAGTACAGTCATTTTAGACGAGAAAACGTCCACTACTGGAATATATTTGTACAGTGGATCTTCGTCCGAAACTTGTTGCAAAATGTTTTTGATGTCCTAAGAATCATTGGTCACCCAGCCTCACCATGGGAAATTCCCACAACAATTATCGTTTTTTTTAACAAATTTTCCAGATCCCAAAAAATTGTTATTTTGAGACAGAAATACCCATTCGGGGGTTTTTGGGGTCTCTAATTACGATTCCGAAATCAAAAATAACAGAATTATTCAACATCACCTGGAAATTGGCCGATTGGCACCGGAAGTTGATGGTATATTACATAGTTTATACCTTTTTTTTTTCTTCAAAAAATGGACTCAATTGGTTTTTTGAGCTAGCAATCACTATACCGAATGGATGTAACGATGAACTGTAAATGTAAAATTAATGAAAAGTAACTAGAACTTTTTATTCATTTATAGCCCTCAAATGGTGTAGGTATGTTATCATTAAAATATGATTATTACTGATTTTTTTCAATATGTCATAGGAATCTGAAATAGCATCGAATCTTATGTACTTCATCAACTTCCGGTTCCACTTGGTCAATTTTCGGACCTATAGATTGATATTTCATCTCTGAATTTGATATACTGATTGTTACCTCAAAAAAAATTAATAGATCTAAATTTTAGTAAATTCCATCAATTTCCGGGCGATTATGAATGGTCTCGTTATCTTTGAATTTGGTATAGAGATTGACAGCTCAAAAAACCAATTAAGTTTATTTTTCACAAGAAAATGTTCTAAGTCATGGTTCCAGTTGGCCAACTCCTAGGTATGAATGACCCTGTCATCTTTGAATTCGGTATAGTGATTGCTAGCTCAAATAAAACAATTGAGGTAATTTTATGCAAGAAAAAAGGTATGAATTACGCTAAATATCATCAACTTCCAATGCCAACTGACCAATTTCCAGGTGATGATGAATAATTCTTTTATTTTTGATTCCTGAATCGTGTTTAGAGACCCTAAAAACCCCCGAGTGAGTATTTCTGTCTCAAAATAACAATTTTCTTGGAATCTGGAAAAATTGGTAATTTAAATTGTTTATAAACCGTCAATTTGTTAATGAAACAATTCTTGTGCCAATTTCATATGGTGAGACTGGGTGATCAATGATTCTCATGACATCAAGAACATTTGGTAACAAGTTTTAGGCAACGAACAACTGTACAAAGATATTCCGAAATAAAATCTTTAAATGACTGCACTAAAGAAGCAATAACAGAGAATATTGAAATTGCTATTACGGCATGAGTCCAGTTGTTCAAGTTTAATCCGATATCTTGGCAACATTATAATGACTAAATTTCATTCCGTTGTAATTGTAATATGAATGGAGTGTTCCCTAGAGTAACTCACAATTTTTGAACCTTCCTCCAATTGAGAAGGTTAAAATCTAATTTTCACTTCTACGTCTTATCCAACGACCTCATGTCACAAATAGCAACATACTCGTTGTGATTCTTCAATATAAAGATATTCATGCATAGTGAAAAATACAAACACAATTCGTGTAAGAAAGTCAATAGCCAAAATTTTTGGTTCACCAAGTTGAACGGGGACAACACGTCCTATAGTCTCAGACAGCTGTTTCGCCCTTCTCATTGGGCTCGACAGTGAGACGAGGCAGACATGAAGTCACCGATCAACCAACTCCGAAAGTGATTTTAATAAATCACCTTCAAAGTGTTCGGCGAACCAGAAGTTCCAACACCATCTGCATGAAAGCAGATGTCCCACTGAGAATGCGATTCAAATGCTACGCATTGATGAAGAAGTTCTCGCGATTCAAAGAATCGACAAATCACGTCTGCCTCGTCTCACTGACGAGCCCTATGAGAAGGGCGAAACAGCTGTCTGAGACTATAGGACGTGTTGTTACTGTTCAACCTGGTGAACCAAAAACTGTGTCTAAAGGTATTCAGTTTGAGTAGGTTTTCAACGGGGAAAATGGGGTGAAGGAAATAGAAATTGATTAAGCTCAATTCATTCAAAATTTTCTCCCAGATATGGGGAGAATTATATGAGAATTATATATCAGGAAGTCTTCAGTTTTATTTTGAGACGATTGTGTAAATTTGGTGTTTCCCCTTGTTGAAATGAAGAATAACGAATCGGTGTTTTAGTGTGTGCCTGTATACAGAGCTGACGAATAGTAATTCGATCCCTGCAAAGTGCTCCGGAATTTAGAGCACTAAGGCCTATAATTTATGAAATGCTCGCGGTTACTAAGCACTTTCAAAATTAATTCGACGAGCACCAAGCACTAAGCACTTTTCAAAAGGATGAGACAGTGAGACTATTAAGTTACTTCGAAGTTAAACAATCTTGGCGGACAATCCACTGCTGGGTCAGAACTCAACACTCAGAAGAGTGGAAACTGGTGAACTGATGCAGACCGCACATTAGGCAAGACTGGTCTCAGCATGTGATAAACATGGATAAAACCGATGCCAAAGTGTTGGCACAGATACTGACAGGACACGACCCGTTTAACTACCGCCTCCACAGCTAGTCGCCTTTGTGCAAGTGGTGCAAACGGAAAAACAAAACATCAATGGAGATGCGTGACACTAATTCGTCCAACACAGAGTACTCTAGGTAGAGCTATGCGCCACTGTGGAGATCCAGAAATTAGATATGAAGATCGTGCTAAGATCTCTTCAAGGCATTAACCACCTGCCCGGTCCCGACTGGGAGTTAAGTGGGTGGCTCTTTTTCCACTTCGGACACCCGGGGAACACTCTGGACTGAGAACCAATCCTCCCTAGATCTGAAGTCAGGTGAACACTATCGAGTGGGAACCGCTCCACTAGGAGGACGTTTAAATAATATATCACGAAGTTGGTGTTAACCTCTTTAGGAATCTTTTACCTGGGACAGTATGGTGAATACTCTCGGGTGAGAACCACCCCTCTGTTAGATTCACTAGGTGACACGTTAATCTTTAACCTGGTGAACACTCTCGTGTGGGAACTGCCCTTTGGAGACCTGGTGAACAGTCGTCTGCGGGAACCGCTCCATTAGGTAACACGTGACACTGGGTGCAAGAGGATTCGGCCTAGGCCCCTTAGTTATTAAAGAAAATTATGAAATGCTGGTTTCCCACAGGGATCTCTCTTAGCACGAATTTCATTTTGGCTTTTCCAAATGGGAATCATAGCTGGCTAAGGCTTAGTTAAAACGATTTTTCCCTCTTTCCAACTATGTATCATACATGATAAGATTTTCTTCTTAACCTCTTGAAAATAGCTTGATTAGGTTATCTTCTTTCTGGATAGCGATTGAAATATATTTCAGATGCAATATAATAGTTGTTATTACTTTAAATAAAGCTTTATACATATCATATTTCTCGTAACTTCCTTAAGATGTCTTCACTTTTACGATTAAGTAAAGTTATTGCACAAAAAAAAAACAATCCGACAATGATACATAGTTAGAAAGAGAAGAAGAATCCGTTTTAACTAAACCATAGCCAACTATGATTGTCATTTGATACAACTTTATGCCAGAACTAGGAATTGCACTTTTGCTTTAAGAATGTAAGAGTTATTTTCTCCTAACTTTACAACCACAATATTCACATGTGTTTAATAGTTGAAAAATCGAACATTTGTTTATAACTCGAACACAAAAAACGAAAGCAAATTTTTGATCTCGTCAATGAATTTGTCTCAAAGTAAGAGATGGAATGCGACTTCCAATTTTTTTGTATTTCCTATAGTTACCCTATAAAAACATCGGAATTTGCCCATTCTGTACAATTATTAATGAATCATCCTGTACATATTCTTAGGCCATATATTTGTATATTCAATAATAATACAAAAGCTTGAGTATGAACGTTTTTGAACTGAATCTAACCAGTTTTAATTGAACGAAAGCAAAAAGTAACATGGTATCCGTAATGAGACCCTTTAGAGCGAGATAAGTGATACTTCTTCCATACTGGGATAGACGTGAGCCGGTCAAGCAGTTATAAAAAGGCAATAGCGTGTCAACTAGATGTTAAACACTGGTGGAGTGATGAGTATCAAATCTCAGACGTGGTAATGTATTCCATGGAAATTGCAAACTGATCAAAAAGCTACTGCAGAACATTTATTCATGATAACAACTTTAATATGTTTTATTTTTGTAATGTCTTTCTGAGCACATGTTTTAATAAATGAATACAATTAAAATTTGTATCGCAGGTAAGACATATCAGCAGAGACGGTTATTTTATCAATCTAGCCGTGGGACATTAGAGCTGCGAACTTCACCATTCGGCTTCTATATCAAACAAATGAACCGTGTGACGCTTTACTTTTCATTGTCTACAATGGATAATACTTATTACTTGCTTGCATTCCAATACTAGATATTCTCGATAACTATCAAATTGAATGATGGAGGATTTCCAATTGGTATCGATTGGATTGTTAGTTTTGAACTTCTAATCTCTGCAACTAGTATACAATTTCTGATAGTTTTGCGTTCAAGGGTCACAGCGACGAGAATGTTTGAGGAAAATCTTATAGTACAAGCAATCCAACATCTTCAACAATAGTCTAACCATCACCTAAATGATGAATATTGTTTAATCACAGAAGGAACATCTTCAAAACGAGAATGAAGTAAAGATATAATTCCTTAAAAACTATGGTATGGTATTTAGGGATATTATCCCCAGATTATTTTGTTCTATGTCCATTCACATACCAGTATTATTTTAGTCAATAAAGATATTTTCCGTAACTTTCCATTCAACATCCTAAAATATTTGATATTTACTTAGAATTATTTAATTCATTTATGCTCTCAGAATCGTAATGATCTAGAAACCTAATTCATCATAATTTCTTGTATATCATCTGATTAGGTTTCATTGTTCATACTTGTTGGTGAAGGTAACTTCGTTTTTTAAGAATTCAATAAAAGTTAATAATAATAGATCAATTCAAGTTAGAAAATATAACTGTAGATTTTTCGCATTCGGTTGATATCAAGGGAAAATCACAACCCTCACATTACATGGAGAACCTGAGGTCTGGCTTAAGAGGTCTAGTTAAAAAGACGGGTCTAGACAGGGAGCTCTAACATCACAAGAGGGCATACACAATAGATTTGCATGGGTCGCGATGATCAGGCTCCTAGGGCATAAGCCCCATACAAGTACATCTATCTAACCAAGATGAACGTGGAAGGAATAATGGTGAATAGAAAGATCGAAAGATACGTATGTTGTCAGGAATAAATAGGTGAAGTAATAATCCGATCTGAACTAAATTAAATTGGGAATATATCTTCAACATCTCCTAGCGATTCTGTAGAAATTTCAAAAATTCATCATTTCCCTATGAAACATTGATAGACAGTAAATCAATGTTATATGTGGTTATATGTTATGTTATCTCAACTAGCGACGTTCTGATCATTTAATGGCAGTGTATTTTTCTTCTCCCAACTCATTTGATCATTACAATGTCTTGGTGATATATGAAACGACAATTTTTAGATATGAGCTCCAATGTGTGCTCAGGTCAACATCGTGGAGCCTCTGGCTTGTTCGCTTGTTATAACTCTGTGGCATTAACATAATTCCGAGACACTATGCACCCGCATCTGTTCAGGGCATGCGGCAGTGGCCAGCAACTAGTTAATTATAAGTTGGTTTTACACGAACTGGTAATAATATAACATAAGTTCCTCGGTATTTCACGGGTGCGAAACATAAATTTTACATGTCCAAGCTCTTCAAATTGATTTCATGCAGCTTTGAAACTACTCTGAAACCATTTTTCGTCTGGAACATCATTTTCCTTGAAGGTAACAATGAATCATCAAATCTTGTCTGAAATTCCCCAGGTCGAACGAACCGAATGCGCGTAGTGTGGACGTTTCTCCGAGCCGAATAGAACGGGATGAATGTTTTCCGATACTTGTAGGTATAATTGAATTGCACAATGGAATTTATTCTTTGCCGAATTATTCACTTGACTGAAATTTAGTCTGTCCGCTATGCTCGCATTGTTTACACCATTCGTGATGATTTGTGGTGCTTTCAGGATCGAAAATGATTATTCAGATACCTACATGTATACCTAATATAATACATCGAAGAAGGAGTGGGATAGGGTAAACTTTTCAAATTTATCTGTACTTTCGTATTCTTTTCTCATTTATAATCATCTTAGAAATGATAAAAAAGGACCAAAAGCCACCGTTAGGTCAGTATCCATGTTCATGTCAAACTCCATATTGATAATTCTTGGCTTCCGGATGGATTCCGCGTAACAATAGCACGACGAGCAGTCCTCGGGAGCAAAATTCAAATAACTCATCTATTCTCCTGTCGAAATGTTGGTTTAGATATGTCGATGACACTTTTGTTATTTGGCAACATGGTCGCGAATATCTTGCTCTCTTCCTCATTCATTTGAATTCATTACATCCCAATATCCGTTTCACCACGGAAGTTGAATCGAAAGGTTCACTCCTGTTCCTAGATGTATTAGTTAATCGAAAGACAGACGCTACAATGGGACATTCTATGAATCGGAAACCCACTCACACCGATAGATAACTCGATGGCCTTTTCCACCACCACCCTGTCTAGAATCAATCTGTCATAAACTCCTTGGTCCACAGAACCATCTCAACCCCAATCTTTGAAATAGTCAGAATTGAAACACCTTTCATTTGTCTCATCAAATAACATTCAAAAGTCATTAAGAAGTACATTTTAGGTAAAGTTTTTGAAACTCAACACATGTATATAATCATCTCGATTACTTAAATTATACATCTTGTCATGAAATTATAATTTCACCATAATCTTAGAATTTAAATATTTTCATCAAGACACACTTCTTTCCATCTATTTCTTTGCTCTTGACGCTATCCTGTCTCGAGCAACAAATAGTCCCATTTTGAGATATCCAAGTTTCACTGGAAATAAGGGCTCAAAAATATTGTCTCCTGAAATTGATCAACTGATGAGCTTATCAATTGAACACTGTCCTGGAAACTCTATTGTTTGGCATGAGTCTCTTACAAGTCGCTGAACACGTAGTCCCTCGCTCAGCCACCAGCTGTCGCATGGATCGAAGTATGTTGTCAGGATTAGGCGCCATATCAAATCCGTGACGTCTCCTGGTACTACGCGAAAGTTGACGCTTAGCGGACTCACTTCTCACATAGGAAACAGCCTCGAGTTTCCAGACCTGTGTATACGACCGTGAAAAAGAGCCAAATAGCTGTTTGGAGCTGATAGACGGTCATCACTGTTCAAACTAGAGGATCAAAACTACTGTCTATTGATTCTATCACGAAATGAGTTCGTATTTCACTTTGTATTGTTTCGGGGTCGGCACTTGGCGATTGTATTTCCACCTGTTTCCTCGTCGATTCTTTGGAATGCAATATCTGTGTTATCGATGAGTGGCATTGTGCATAGCATCAGTGGAGCATATGATTTCCGGCAGATGGTGTTGGAAAATCTGTACTCCAATAATTTTAGGAAGTGGTAGTTAAACCTCTGCCGGAGATGGTTGAGCAGTGACTTCCTCGTTGGTCTCGTTCCACTGATGAACTCGTGAGAAGATCTAAACAGCTGTATGAAACTAACAGATGTGTTGACACTGTTCAACCGTGAGTGGTTTCCGAAATGGACCTCATATGGTTCTTCCATGGGAGGGAGCTGTTGGTGATGATACTGAAACGGATATTTGAGGACATGATAAGAATATTTATACCTGTATATCAGGAATTTTGGGATCCTGCTCCGTGAAAAATGTAGGTTGCATTATCCTATGTTTGATTATCGGATCTCCATTACAAAATCCTTTTCAGAGCTTCATTATTTGCGTTGACCTGTTTCTGCCTTGCACCTCTTGGATGGTATAGGTGCTCAACAGGAGTAGGAAGTATGTGAATCAAATCCGTTTTCGATGAAAAATGAGCTTATACGTATACCTATATGTAGGAATGTCAGAAATATGACTAATCCAGCTAGCGTTAAAACCAAACGCCGACAAATCCGAATCAGCCGATCATAGCGACGTTAGAAGATCACGTGACAGTAATACAAATTCGTTTTCTTACAGACACCATAATTCCAAATTTTCAATTTATTCTTGCGGTATAAGGTAGCGCACATTAATTTCGCAATTTGGGTTCCAATTTCAATCGGAAAACAATTATTTAAATGATGGCTGAGTGTGTTGGAGAGTTACGACTGGAAAAAGAACTCTCAAACTATAATTAAATCTCCTTCACAATGGCACTTTCGATATAATATGAGCAAAAGCGAGGAAAGAATGAGAGAGACAAATTTCAAAATTGGAAAATTTTTGGGTGTGTACGCCTCAATAAGGAAAAACTAAAAGACGTGAAAGCATTACTGGAGGATCATTGAGGTGGAAGTTGGTCAGAAATTGAGAATCTTAAATACCGCAATGATATTCTGGATAAATACTATGATTCATGCAATGTAATTCTACAGGAGTCCGGATGCAGAAAAAATGCGACGCTGTTGACGATATCCCGAACTGCGTAGTCTAATTTTTTTATGAAATGTTTCATTTTGTTCTAACCATTTTGATTGTGATAAATGTTTGAAACATTTTGGTACTATTAAATATGAATCAAACGCCGACAACACCACGTGTGTTGATTTAAAAACCTGGCAAATATAGAAATGAATATCAAACATCAACAAATCCATTTTGTTTCTTGAAATTTTTACTAAAATGGATGTGTTTTTGTAAGATTAAACGAATTTTTTGGAATTTTTTGTCCTACAAATATCTAAACAATATTCATACCTACAAACAGTTTTTGTTTTCTTCCCAACATTTGACTTGATTGGATTTGCCGGCTTTTGCCATTAGAGGATTAATATCGTTGATATAGACCAGAATAAAATTCGTGCCAATACAGATCCCTGGGAATTACCAGCGTGTGATACCCTCCTGAGTAATCACAGTTGGAGCGACAAACCATGTCATCGGAGCTTCTCAAGGACACCTTCATGCCAGACTCGGACAAATGCTTTGGAGATGTCCGAAGCTACAGCTAGAAAGAGATTTCCAATATATATTGAACACTGTTCCAACTTGATAACTGATTGATTCTTACATGGAATGTGTTTCTATTTCACTTGGTGTTCTTTCAAAACTAGTTTTCATTCTCTCAAGAACCGAGTTTTCTTTTCAGATATATTGGAAAATTCCATAGGAATTGTAATAATATTTGTATTATTAATACAGATAATATTCATATTTTGCTGGACTATACAAATATTTTTTTTCTATTTTCATGATACCATAGGTTAGATAATGCTTCTTACAAAGTTATATATCTATCTATGGTACCACAGATGTAAACAATCAAATAGTATATGTCAGGTCACACTTAAGCGACGTAGTGTGACATCTGAATCTTAAATTGAGAATTTCGGATACTTCTGCAGATTGAATGTATGCTTGTCTTTCTGAAATGAGATGAATATGGATAGATATACTCATTCCCAATTTGAAATTGTTGTTCATTTTCAAATTGAAAAACACACTATTTGAGGTCACGAATGAGTTGATCGTCTGTGTACAGGGATTACTCGTTATCTGTAGTCTAGATAAATTACTGCTTTAATTCCCTGTATATCTATTATTAACGGCATAGTAGACATAATAAGAATAGAAAATAGAGTAAAACGAACGTATGATTATATATTTCCAACTTTCTGCAGGAATGTTCACCAGGAAGTATAACGATGGACGCAGGGAAGTTGGCGTGAGTGTCAGCCATGATTGAATTATGCGGTTGCAGTCGGTGTGTGCTTTTATCTTTTAAGCTTGCCTGTCGACCCACAGCCGTAAAAACGATGCCGTTAAAAGTGACTAGCCTCTGTATAATAGCTATAATCATAATAGTGGTAATAAACGATCAACGTGCCGTGGCGTGGTGTTAGTTAAAACTGCTCTCTCCTGCTTGAATTCGGTCATTTACTATTTCGTGATAGTTTATTGCTTGCACCATGCTGAAGAATGACTTCTTAGCTCTCTTGTCGTTGTTGATATCATAACTGCAACTGGGAGATACGGTCTGCGCATAGAGTTTTGTATATGGTTGTTAGGAAATATACAATAGTATGCACAGATCAGGTTTAATTTACTAGAGCTTCTTAATGACAGCCTTGATTACAGAAGAATGATTACTACACCTTTTTGTGTGATTACTTGGACTATTATCTTCAACAGAGAACTGCTTGAATGAGAAGTATCGCCATAGAGGTTCTATGGTAGCCTAACAACATAACTGCAATCGGGAGATACGGTCGGCGTATAGAGTTTTGTATATGTTTGTTACACGAGAGGGAAACCTATTATGCTCGAAGAATATCGATTTAGCCAGCGGGGGAATGATGACTAGTTTGAGCTCGTCTAGTCCGCCTATCCCTGGGGGAACAACAGACGAGATTTCTCATGAAAACCGACCATTGAAATATCTATAGAGAAGGGAAAAATCTCCCACCTTCCTACTATGTTCTGGAGAGGTCAATGAACTCGTAAGTGCGAATAGCTCCCTTCTACATAGATACTCCAGGTCAGGTCAATTCTGTGCTTTGTAGATTATGAGAAGGTGCCCTTGTAGAGTAGCTCTCGGCACGGAATTGAGAACCAAGTTCTTGTGAAGCGGTTTTCGCAATGGACCTCACATGATCGTCCGATGAGAGGGTGCTGTTGGTGGTTATTCCGAGCTTTGTTATGGAGGACTCCGTAGGAATAGTTGTACCTGACATCATCATATTAGGAATTGTAGGATGAGCCTCCCTGGAGAAGACGCAAGATTGAGTTTTGGTTGCATTAAACTTTACTAGATTATCAAATCCTTATTTCAAAATATTTGCCAGATCTCCATCAATTGCGTCCACCTGTCCCTGTTTCGCTCATCTGGCTTCACTGGATGTTATAGGGGCTCTAGATAAGAAAGTTGTATCAAGTTTATCATCATCTACAAAGCTGTGGATGGGACAGATGGTCACTTCCGGCAGATCGTTGATATGGAGCAGTAATATAGTTGGTGCCAAGACAGATCCGTGCGGAACACCAGCGTTGATAGCCATTGTAACGGAGAATACTTTGTCAACAACCACATGGAGTGTATCTGAGAGAAAAACTCAATAGTAAGCGACAGAGTCTCGTGCCATCGACTGTATGCTGTTTATTTGGAGGCGACGACCCTAGAAAAGATTCAACTGATCCATGGTTCACAAGATCATGGTGATTGGTTGGTATGAGGTATGATGAATTCCTATTACCAGCTTAATGATTTCGGAAATCATTTCGGCACATTCCGTAGAGTGTGGATTCAAAACATACTCTTCTTCTTCCAGGAAACATGCGAAGACTATCCTAATCGCCGAGTTGTAATGCCAACTTGTGAGTGGAAGTGTTGGATTGGTTCGTGGAATGTGTGAGTGTGCTGTTAGACTTGCCGAATTAGATTGCGAAGTTTTTCTCATCTATTTTGAATCATCCTTTATATAAAATCACTTTCTACCTAGCCGGACAAGATGGAATATCGAAGAACCAGATCGTTCTCTCGCTTCTGTGCGATAAGTCGAATATCTGATTAATACGAATTCCACGGTGAGCAATCGAAAGGAATTGACCGTGTCCCGTATAGAAGCGATCCTAATATCTGAATCTCGTGGTCGGTATCAAACATTTGACGCGAGGTATTCGACACGCTGCTTGATGAATATCATTGTAAAATGCTAATAAGTGATATACCGAGATGCTAGCAGCTGTGGATCCCGTATCTCAGGTGGCCATCGCTACGTATAGCGGTTCCCGACCACCAGATACAAGATAACCACCGCCATCCATCATTACAAACTCGATTCTATATCAAGCGTTGAAAATATAAGCTACACTCGTTGTCAAATTCAACGAACCACATTAATTTTGGCTCCCAATTTTTTCTTAGTTGGTTGAAACTACAGTCTCAGAAATCGAGGAGTAATTTTTCATTTATAGATAAAAATGTAGTATGAGATATCCGAAATCGCGTGCCCCTAATGTGACCCCCAGCTAGTAGTATACAGGGTGTCCCAGGTTTTAGTCGGAGAACTTCAAAATACGATAGAAAATTTGAATTTGAGAAAAAAATTAATAACATATATGCACAGACGCTTAGTTTTTGAGTTACAGGGTGTTGAAATTGATAAAAAAATTTTGTTTTTTGCGAATATCTCCGGAACCGTTTATCGTACAGAAAACAGCTTTCGCAAGCATTTCCTACTCATAGTAAGCTACGTTCTTTGTGATAAAATTTTCATAATTGGTGAAGATTATGAAGGGGTAGTTGGTGTTTTTCTCGCCAACTTCTACGCCACTGAAAAAAATACGGTTTTGAGTTAACCATTTGAACCACCAATATTTCCTACACAAAAAAGGTACTCTTTGTCATAAGCTCTGAAGTTGATCGTTTCCGAGAAAAATCTACTTTTATGTTGGAAAACATGGTCAATTCTTACTAATTAAACAAAATTTATTCAAACGTTAGAACAAGTAACAAAACCAAAAAATTAACCATGTTTTTCAACATAGAAATTGATTTTCCTCGAAAACGGTCAACTTTAGAGCTTATGAACAAATACCTTTTTTTGTAGAAAACATTGTCTCAAAACCGTACTTTTTCCAGTGATGTAAAAGTTGGGGAGAAAAACACCAACTACCCCTTCAAAATCTTCACCAATTATGACTAAAAAGGAAATTTGTATCACACAGAACATAGCTTACTATGAGTAGAAAATGCTTGCAAAAGCTGTTTTCTGTACGATAAACGGTTCCGGAGATATTGGAAAAAAACGAAATTTTTTTATCAATTTCAACACCCTGTATCTCAAAAACTAAGCGTCTGTGCATATATGTTATCAGGAATTTTTGTCTCAAAATCAAATTTTCTATCGACTATTGAAGTTCTCCGACTAAAACCTGGGACACCCTGTATATACATGAATATAAAAATGTTTTTTTACGCGATATCTCGTTTCCTTTACGTTTTTGGGAAAAATCACAAAAATGGAAAATTGTTTAGAGCGATAAGACCTTATGAAAAATGGAAAATCCCATAAAGTTTCCCAAAAATCGCGAAAAATCCCAAATACATTGTGACGTACCTTGTTACTTTTTGGCGATAATTACTTACTACGACTTTAACACTCCTTCAAGTCTACCAGATCTACCTGGAGTCATTACCACAAAGCGTTTCACTGTGCTATCTATGGATAGCCTTATCACAGGGTATTCTCAGTGAAGTGAGTAACCAAGGGTCAATAGGGCAGACTGAATGATATTAGAATTGCAGGCTTTGATTGCAAATAATACTTAGTTACTTCTTGACTACTTAAATGCTGTTGCAGGAAGTTATCTCGATTCCTTTGCGTTTTTTGCGAAAATCACACGAATGAAAAGTGTTAAGAATGGCGATTTTGACAATACATAGCTATGGCAGTATAAAATTTCCCAACAATCTTCCAGAAAACGAAACTGAACCGTCAAAATATGCATGGTAAGATGTTATTTTTTTCTCAAATGTAAAATAAAATGATTTGATTTAAAAAAAAAAACTACAAAAACAAAAAAATTTTTAGAATGCCATTTCATAGGAGAGCAATCTCCAAAAACATACAAATTTTCCGGAAATCGCGAAAAACGTCTCATAATATTCATGTATACTATTCTTTTCTTTTGGAGATATCGAAATATCGGGCGTTTTGATGCATGCAGAGAAAATAAATTCCAAGAAAACTTTGGATGTCCCATACTGAATTTTTATCTATAAATGCAAAATGTTTTCTCGATTCCTGGAAATTGGCCTTTTTTGTCTAATTTCTGTTGAATGCTGTCTGAATGATATTACTTATTGCTCATATGAAATTATGAATTAACATCCTCTTAGTGCAATAACTGCTTGTATGCACTCATATATCAATATGCCATATGACAACCTTTGTTCATATTTGTTGCAAATAAGTGGTCGGATATTTGCTCTTGGTTGTTATGGGACTTTCCTTTCTTCAACTCCTTATTCTTTAGTAACCACTATATTGTGTCAAGCTCGAGACCGAGCCATTTTTTGTCGATGTGAATCATCAGGAAGTATTAACTAAGCATTAGTCACACTAGTAAAGTATATTACTATTATAGACAATCAGTAAGATTGAACTTGATGTTAAGAGTATAGTTTAAAAGTTTTCTCTGACACTTCGAAGTGGTTGACAATATTCTCATGAATTTGATAACCATGAAATTCCGTTAAAATAATGTTATGTAATATGCACGGAAGTTATAAATTCATTTGATTCGATTTCTCATTGAAAATAATTAACCAATACAATCATTATTACGGTAAAATGTCGTAAAACAATTAAATATATCCAATTTAATCAAGATGTAATATTATGAGGAAGAATATCAATTCGTATTACACATTAGTTCAGTCAACTATAAAATTTGTATTCTGCCAATTAATATAATCTTCATTTGATACAGCTTTTTACAATGCTCATGCTTCTCATTAGACTTTATTGAAATTTACATTATCATGATTATATAATTAGTATGTTTGTAAACTTAATTTGTATACAAGAGGATTCATAAAATTATGAATTTGCACGAACAGTTTCTCGATTACACTTCTGTTCTACGAAATTTTGAACTTAACTTCCCTTCAGCGCATTCTAGTCCGATACAAATTGGTGGAACATGAGAACAAAATTGATGTACTTTATTCTTCAAATATCATATCATTAAAACTGTTATGTGTACATGACAAATCCAATAAGTTGGAGAACGTTCTAAAAATAAAATGTTAACAAAGTCAATGATCATTGGTGAATTATATAAATCTGCTTGATATGTCTAAATTAGGTTATTATACTAACAAGGGTGTATCTCGAAAAAATTTGCAATTTATTTTGTAAATTTTTGGTGAAATAATAGGGAGACGAGGGAAGGTTAACCATATTTTTGACATTCAGCCCCTCCCCGTTATAAGGGGAAGCGGGTAACGTTTGATTTGTAGATAACGTAAGAAGCTAGGTTTTTGTGCAAACACATTTTTGGTTTCCTTTTTCGGTTAAAAAATATTAACAATTGAGTTTCAACTTATAATGAGTAGATCAAGGATCTGTGAGGTTTTTCGACATAGCTCGAAGTTTCTTGCAGGGAAACTTTTGAGTTTTATAATAATCGAAGGCAAGCTGCATCGGCTGCATCTTTGTTGTAAGAATTCAAAAGACTGCCTTTAAATAGTGTTCAGACGACAGCTCAAAGTGTCTTAGATTTCATCAGTAATAGAAATGGAATTTCAATGATGACTTTCAATTGCCAAAGTCTAAATAGTCACAAATACGATTTACAAGATTCAGTTACGAGACAAACAAATGTGTTACTTCTTGCCGAAACTTGCATGGCGCATGATAATCCGATTGAAATACCTAATTAGAGATAATGTTCCAGAAGGTGTGATAGCTATTTACCAAAATAATAATAATGTAACTAATATTATGACTCCGAATATTGATATAAATATTGCACACGTTAGCGATGTTAATGTTAGGCGCTTATTTGTTGGAGATATTCGAGCGTGCTCATGCAAACTTAGAAATGGCCTACACATAGTCATGGTAGCAATTTACATTTCTCCGAATCCAAAATTGGATGAGGTAGAGCATTTTATTCATCGCACTTTAATGGAGTACACTGAAGAAGGGTCGAAAATACGTGGTCAAATGGTAATAAATTTCCACTTATCTTGCCTGGCGATTTCAACATCAACTTCGCTGATGAAAAATCAGAGCGGTTGACAACTTTTCTTTAGGAAAAATTGAATTTGAAAATGAATAATGATCCACAAGAATCCACAACAAAATATGGGACCACCATTGACGCGGTATTTTCCAGATATGTAGAGGATATCAAGTCTCAAACATATGTCTCTTATTTCAGTTATTCAGTTACCATAAACCTATAGTTTCAATGATAACAAATTCCTGAATAACCTACATGTATTGTAAGGTAATAAGAATATTTTAAACGATATTAACTTCTCATTTATTCAATAAAAGAAAAAAAATTGTTTTCTTATCGGTCACCACGCTCAAAAAGTGTAACTTGAATTAATATCAAAGAAAAAAAAATACTGCATAAATTAAAAAAAATAAATAATTATAATTGCATAAGTTGAGAAAAAACGCTATGCAATAGCTTTACTGCGGCAGTCCCCGAGTGCCACACGTATTTTTTTTTCTCGTATATCCTTACCTTTTCGGGAAAACTTGAAAATGAATGGGGCTTTTTGGACATGTTTTATAGAAGGAAACAGTTTTATCGAAAAAAAAAAGTTGTAAGACAAATTTCTCATGGGTTGATTATTTCAACTCCTTACAAATATACTTTAGGGTGTAAAAAATTTCAAAAAATGTAGTTTTATTAACAGATAATGTTCAACAAGGCTTGTTTCTTCAGCATAACATAGAGGAAAGAGGGGCGTAGCTTTCCAGGGAAGCGTTGAAAAAATATCAAAGACTCTCCTTAATTTTCATCAGAGAATCATCCCTTACATTTTTTCGATGTTATTTAGATACACCCGTATGATAAACTCGTGTGTGTCGTATCTATAAAACAGCCATAAGCGAACCTCTGTCGATTGAGACTTTTCCGTATTTCCGGCCACTCTGCTACCCTTTCATTCCAAAGATTGCCAAACATATTTTTACCCAACCCGTATAGTGACTGAAATGTAAGTTTGTGCTTTATGCATATGTTACTGTACAAGTTGGAAAGTAACATAGTCTTGAATAATCGAATAGATATTTATAGATCACCAATAATCAACTACTTTGCCATAAAATTTCCTGGAAAGTCGCCACACTTACAAAATTTGCCATTCTCCCACCTCCCATACCAAAACCGCTTTGATCGGAGAAATCAGTCAAATGTAGTTAATAACTCATGCTACTCTATACTGAAACGATTGATAATATATTGTTACTAAGTTGTAAGTTTGTGTTTGATTCCTATGTATTCATTCTTCAATTCAATGTGAGTCCCATCCACAGAAAGTGTATGCGGCAATTCGAAAACAAAAAATTATTTATGTTTCAACTCAACCTATTAATTGGAATAGCTGATGCTATTCTGAGTTACTCCATCGGCAATAATTTTTAACATAAATCTAGTTGTTTTGAAGCTGCAAGGATTGACTAATAGCGTAATAGTTCCTGGTTAATAACACTACCTCTGCAATCAATATAAATCCGGAGATTCCGATCAGTAATTATTGAAGCAAGCCTGGCACGTTCATCCGCTTCTTTCTTACTTTCTGCAGGTAATTTTGAAAAATAGACGTTACGTCTCGCGCATTGATTGTCTTTGCCCTTAGTTATTGGCTCGGGAAATTACATGATGCAAAAATAATTTATTATTACCTGACAGGTCTCTCTCTAACGTTTTAATGAGAGCAATTTGATTAAATCTGCTTAGTATACAAACATAGCCTCAACGTCTTGGGAATAGTTCCGGAAAAATAGTGGTGCTACGGTCAAATATATAATTATTCATGCATAATTTATGTAATCAATTCCATCTTACTTATGTTGACTTTGATAAACTATAAAAGAGTTCACACTGTGGATATATTATAACAATATTGATGAGGAATAATCAACCTTATCCACTAAAAATGTTATAAAAGTACTGACGACCTTTCGGCTATCATGTATTCGTCATCAGAATAAACTGTTTAGATACTATTTGGGGGTGATAATGAAAACAATGGGTTACCCTTAGTTGGAGATAAATCGGAATATGATATATACCTTTTCCGTTTATACATTTCTATCACTTCTAAATGACCTAGATATTTGTCTGTACTATGTTTTGGAAGTGATAAGCTTGAGAAATGGTGTGACCTGTATTCAAAATATCAACGAGTTGAAATGTTCCTCCTAGTTTGACATAGCATTTTGAACACGACTCACAATTGATTTTGTAAATTCCGGACTTGAATTTGGAAACTTTATCAAAGATGTTACCTAAACGTATTTATTTTTTACTGAAGAATTGTAAGTGAGACTTCTGAATTTTCTTGAAGTATTTGGAGGTAATGGCTTCAATTTGGTTAGTTGGCTACGTTCCAATCTCCTTTTTTGTTTAGAAATTGAATTATTGATCGAAGATTTGTGGTAACCATTGTCCAACGCAATTTGCTGAAGTTTATCAACTTCGTTGTTATAATTTTGCTCACTCAAAGGGACGTTCAATGATCTATGAACTGGACTATTAAACGGAGTTAATTTATATATAAATGGTGTAGCTGAATCCGCCGGGGTATGCCTATTTTTTTGAATGAGTTTTCTGTATATCTCGGACTCCAAGTGATTACCATCTTTTATATTGTTGATATTGAGAACCAGCTATACGGGGGAGGTGTTTTAGCCGATATGAATCTGGTACATCCGGGGGCACAGGCACCCGAGGCGTCTATGCAAGATCCTCCATGAAAAAGAATTACGGAAATTATGGGTACATGCCTGGAAAAAAATTCCGACGACGTCGGTACATTAAAATGTACATCAAAGCATCGTATTTGCGATCCTAGTTTGAACATTTAATCATCTTATTTACTTTTGTCATACAGTAGTCCTTGGGCGCCAACTTTGGAGTAGCCTCTGTACAGTGAAATGTTTTTTCAAAAAACTCGAACATATTCAATTTTTTCAGTGATAGTGATGAACTGTTTATTTTGTAGAAATCCATTTCATTAAGATAAAATAAAACAATTTGTCGCCTAATTTCCACAATTTCAATAATCACGACCGGTTTTGACTTTTACATCATTATCATAATATAATAATATAGACATCATATACACAATGATGTAGAAGTCGAAACCGGGAAAATGAAATCTCTTGTTGAAATTAGTCAAAAAATTGTTTTATTTATTTTTGTTTTTGAAATGACACTTTTTGACTACTAATTGAGGAACGACGGAACAAAAGTTAAGTAACAAATCTCGTAATTTCCAGGTAAACAAAAAACGTAAAGTAAGGACACTAATGCCAAAGTAGTAAAATCGTAAAATATTTTATTGGTATTGGCAAGAAAATCTTGTATGTCGGTCTTATCAACTCAAAGAATTCTATATATAGAGTAGACTAATGAGCCTTTTACTTATATAAAAAATTCTCGGGAATTAGGTCACATTAACACTCTGTTATAAATGTTCGTCTTTACGTACGTTTCGATCTCACGACCATCATCAGAAGACTTATTTTGTTGAAAAGGGGTTAACTAAAACCAATTAGCACAAGCGTCCATATCGCACAATCTTCAATCAAAAAGCTCACGCCGTCGAAACGAACAGAAACACGAATAATCGAAAATTGTATCGTTAATATTAAAGTATAGATTTTTTTGTAACAAGAAACCACTGTTCAGTAATATTCTCATAGTACAAACGCATATTGCTATGGTCTCAAAGCAACTGAAGTTCTAAGCTATTTGTTTGTACTAACACGACCCAGATGTAGATTTATGACGTACTTGAAAAGGTTTTAGACCTGCATTGGAATTTGTTTACTTTAAGCGTTCTTCCTAAAATATACTTTTAACATTATAAAGACGTATGTAGGAATTTGCAAGAGTTTTAATTAATCAAGTTAGTATAAATCTGACTCAATCCTTGAATATCATTCCTATGATTTACAGAATTTGAATCCCTTTTTATGTGAATCATCTCCAGGATAGATCTTTTATAATAATTGGTTTCTTTAGTTAAAATATTAACATTTATGTAATCAAATTGATGGTTATAATCAAAACAGTGCTTAGCAAGGGCGGTGGAATTTTCTAAGTTATTATTTCTTGTGCTATACTTATGGCCGTACATTCTTTTTTGTAAATATTGTTTAGAGATTCCAGTATAAGTTCCATCACAATCTAAACAATTCAATTTATATACTGTGTGGGTTTGTTTATCTTTAGGTATTACAGGTTTTAGATTTGAGAAATATTTCCCAACACAGTTAGTAGGTTTATGCGCAACATTTATATCGTACTTTTTCAAACATTTCTTAATTTTTTCTGAGGTCTCCGGAATGTATGGTAAAGTTATATAATTGTCTGTATTACCTGTTATGTTATTTTTATAAGAAGAACCATTATAGATTTTGTTTATTCTCTCTTTAATGATAGGATTGTAGAAAGTTTTAGGGTAGCCATTCATTTCCAATGCATTACGAACAATTTTTAAATTTTTAGGACGGTCCTCTGCGTGGGATAATTTTACCGCGCGGTCTGTGAGGCTGTTTATGACACTTTTTTTATAACAAGCTGGTGCAACGGAATTGAAATGAAGATAACGTTGAGACCAGACTTCTTTAGTAAACCAAGAAGTTTTTATTATTCCATCTGCATCATGCCTAATGGTCATATCTAGAAAATTAATGTTATTGTTTATTTCTATTTCACAAGTGAATTGAAGTTTACAATGGAAATTGTTAAATTTATTAATCACATATTGAATTTTATCGTTGGGAACACACATAAGGCAATCATCTACATACTGTTTAAAGAATACAGGCTGAAAATCTAATGAATTTATAACAGATTCCTCTAGGCATTCCATAACGAGGTTAGCAATGGTAGCTGAAATAGGAGATCCCATTGCTGTACCGAAAATTTGTCCAAAATATTGCTCACCGTACTGAAAATAAGTGCATTCTAAACAAAACTTTACCGCATTAATAAAATCCGATTGATCAAGTGGTGTGTGGTTTTTAATCTCTGGCCAACGTTTTTTGATGCAATTTAATGCCAAAACGACAGGTATATTTGTAAATAAAGAAACAACATCCAAGGAAATTAGTTGATGGTTTACTGGTACGGATTGACTTTTTATAAATTCATTAAAATGCCATGAGTCTTTCACATAAAATTCATTTTTTCCTATTATATTATTGATAGATTTTGATAGAAATTTTGATAAATTGTAAGTAGGCGCTCCAATATTACTTACAATGGGTCTTAGGGGTATATCATTTTTATGTAATTTAGGAAGCCCATAGATATAAGGTGCAAGCCCATTATGGCAAATTAATTTATTTTTTAATTCAATAGGGATTATCTTATTTTTATGCCATTTATTTATCAATTTATTCATGTTATTTCGTACTGATGAAGTAGGGTCAGATTTTAATTTTTTATAAGTTGTTTCATCATTTAAAAGGTTTCCCATTTTGTTTTCATAGTCATTTTTATGCATTATGACGGTTTTATTACATTTATCCGCGTTCAAAACTAAAATTTGAGGGTTAGCATCTAAGAACTCTTTTGTTATTTTTGTATGATAGTTAAAACGATTCTTTGCAATACCAATTTCTGCTTTCTTTATGAGAATATTACTTAACAGTGGTTTCTTGTTACAAAAAAATCTATACTTTAATATTAACGATACAATTTTCGATTATTCGTGGTTCTGTTCGTTTCGACGGCGTGAGCTTTTTGATTGAAGATTGTGCGATATGGACGCTTGTGCTAATTGGTTTTAGTTAACCCCTTTTTAACAAAATAAGTCTTCTGATGATGGTCGTGAGACCGAAACGTACGTAAAGACGAACATTTATAACAGAGTGTTAATGTGATCTAATTCCCGAGAATTTTTTATATAATTCATACTGGGTCAAGAATCTTATTATATGAGCCTTTTACTGGAAAGTTGATGGACATTCTGTCCTTCTCGCACAGATAAATATATAACCAATACTTTTATGTATTATTCGGTGTAGAAGGGGAGACCGTGCGAGTGAGACCGCATTACATATGCGAGAAGAACAGAATGTCCATCAACTTGCCAGCGGTTTCCTATGCTGAACACATTACTTGTCTACTCTATATATAGAACTCTTTGTATCAACTTAGTTCCATTTTCATATTGCAGTCATCCAGTTATGTACCAATGCAAAGTATCTAACAAATTTTATCCAAATTGAAGATTGTAGTTTGATACAATTTACCGAGTGTCTTGTGTTGATGTTCACCAAATTGTTCGCCCAATAAACATTTTGGCCAATAGACATTTTCCATATTTATTGTTTTCATTGCAATCATTATTTTTTTTCCTACTCTCTAGGATGTTTTTCTTTCACGTCATTATACTCGTAAACCGTTCATCAGCTTCAAATATATACGATACGATGGAAATGAGTCTTATTAACCCTTAAAATGTTACCGAAAGTGATGTTTATCGATCCTTGGGCCGCTAAACTAATATCAACACGTTTTTATACGATTTCATAATATAGACATGCCTTTGATTGTCAGTTCAAATCGAAGTTTAGAATAAGACCAGACAACATAAGTGTGAGTTAACGAATTTGTTATCTAATATGGATGAACAAAATCGTGTCACACGGTCAAAAACGCATCAGTAACCCTCAGCTATCAGTCAGTCAGTAATGCTCATTTTCTGCCCTCTTGACACAATATACTATTTCAAGACATCTGATTTGAATGTCGTGTTGAGCTGATACACTTTTTATGTTGTTTGAGGTATCTATTTTTATGTAGGTAATAATATTTCTTAATGCCTTGGATGTTGCACCTCCTCACCAGCTACACCATAGCCACTAGGGACCTTTGGGCATTTCAGGCGGATGGCTTACACTCCGTAATTTTAGCCCCCTGTACTATTTTGTACAGGTACTTCAGCTTTTGGCTGTGATATTCCACAGGGAATAGCCATGGCTGCCCGAATATTGCTTGTCTTTTGCGATCTTACGCTTCGCATACTGACAACAGTATGTGTCTGACTGCCATTGCGCATTATCTGTAGGAAAAGTCTCAATAAACTTCACATAATATGAATACCAATGTTCATTCAATTTATGAACTTTACCGTGTCTACAAAATATATTGTAATATTCGCTTGGTGTAGTTATAATTACCTTTTTTTGGAATCTTCGTCTTTGTTTTTCCTACCGCAGGCTCGTTCAGCTGCCAAAAAACATGACCACATGTAAGAAAAAAAAGGGACCTCCTTGAGTGATGATACCTCATTTTAAAAATCATGTAAATTCAAAAATGATATTTGCTAAATATTAGATGCTCGTGTCTTTCTTGATTTTGCAAAAGCCAACATGAAATAAATGAGTATATTTCATATATTCATTTGTTTCTAATTCTCTCACGCTGCTCCAGACTTTAAAAATTCGTCCTGTCTTCATGATATTAAAACAATATGGCCTATCATAGATCAACGTCTTCCATCATTTCTGAACTAGTCTGAAAGAATATGTAATATAAATGCCTCCCCCTTTCTCTCGAGATAATTATTCAATAAAGGAGAGTGCAGCGAAGAAGTATTGGAGTAGCGAAACCTGAGAGAATGCCATAAATATTCTACAGAGGGATCTGATGTGTGATAACAGCCAGTCGAATTTATAACAAGTTTTTATCATGTAAGTAATATATTCTTGTCTTATACATATTAGGGCTTCGTATTTTATCTTCACCAGTAGATTCAATTTTGTAGTCCTGTCATTTTTATATCTCACTAAGAGATCTTTCATCTGTAATTCGTCACATAATATGAAAGAGTATCCGTTGAGAAGACTTACTTGTTAAAATACCATCATGCTATGTAGTCTTCAGTTGATACAACGAATATTGAATATTGAATTAATGTCTATGATGTTTTGGACTGGGAACATACAATAAAGATTTCGTGGAAGAAATCGGCGTTGGCAGTTACCAATATGTACAATCCCGATGATAAGGAATATGGAACAACCTAGAATAGTTTGTATAGCCTAACAATTTACGATTCGATTGAAAATGTCTATAGTTTTTGCTGGACAGAACTCAATAGGAAAGGGGAAGTTCAGAGTTTGAAAATTGTCTCTTTGAATATATCAACGAGTTGCTTTCACATTTAAATGAAACAGCATTTTGGTCTGACAAAAAGCTAGATATAAGTGCAAAAAAGAACAATATTCCTCATCAAAAATAGGTATGAACTCGAAACTGGAGAAACTGTTAACAGGTTATCAACTTAAAGCTCGAAATTCTGCAAGAAAGAACTAAGGACAATTCAATACAAATACGGAGACAATGCTTGCTACTCATTCACGGATGCACATCTTCAGAAAAGAGAGACCATTTAGAAACCAGTCTCAAAGTTTAATAAAACTTCATAAGAAGCCCCTACCTACATGCAGTCACAAAAAAAGTATAAACTTTCAACCTGTTGAGTTTCAAGGTTGGAACAATTAAGTCTTCTACATTGGAAAATGTAAAGGATTCAACTCCCGAGGCAGTCGCTGAAGACAGATATGCCGAATCTTTTGACTCAGGTGGTGAGCTCTAATTTTTTTGCAAGAAAAGTCTACTTTATTTTTCTCACTTTCTGAATTGGAGAATGAATGGTTCATAAAATTGTTTGCATTCAGTCATTTCACTTCCACGTCTCAAAATTAGAATGACACTAAAATAATATAATTTTGCCACGAAACTTATTTTTGTCGTCTACCTATACTAGTAATATTTTAATGCGTTAACCTCGGAACTTATAACGTTTGTTACAAAAAAAAAAACAATGAATCCCCTTCTCTCTCTTTTCTTGACTGAGAACAAAAAGTTGCTTCCATTTACAAATCAAACGTTTACCGCTACTTCACTGAATTGGAACTATACCGGGTGTCCCAGTATACCTGTTCCAATGGATTATCTCAGCCATTTCATAAGATAAAAACTTGAAAATTTCATGATCTTCAATTCGTTCAAGGAACCTTCAACTGAAAAAAACAAAAATTGAAAGTCACTTCCGGTTTGACCGGAAGTGACTCTGACTTTTTTATTTCAAATAGCAATCTGTATATTTTCTGCAATTTTTGATTTCTACTCGAAATTATCTTTCCAACGATGTATCACACTTTGTATTTTACATTTGATTTGATGGAGAAAACGACAATTGAAATTTCAAAATGAAAGAATTGCAGTAGGGTACGATATTGTGTGTAATCTTGATTCTGACTTCAATAATCATTGATAACTCATGAATGATTTTGCATTCAAGATGATGAAGAGAATGTCAAATTTCAAATTATTAGAATTGTAGTAGAACTGGAAGAATTAATAATTCTTAAATGAAAACCTTAGTGTGCCATGGAAACATTTGAATACATTTGTTTGTAACTTTGACAGTTAATAATTCTCAATAGTTGTGTGCGTGTCAGAGAAACTAACATTCAAGAAAATGATGATAGCTTCACTAATCAAGAGAAATTTGATATGATACTGATTTATGGAAAATGGGAAAATAATCGTCGGGATGCCCTACGTGCATACAGAGAGAAATACCCTGATGTATTTCACACGTTCGGCTTCGAATTTGGCAACAAGTGGATCATTTCAAAGAAAGCGTACTGTCTTCAAAAGAAAAAATGCTACGGACGAAGAGCATACTGTTGCAGTTTTAGGAAGAGTGGTTGTTGATCCCCATACCTCTATAAGAAACATAGAACAGGAGAGCGGTATTTCTCGTTCATTAATTCAGCGCTTCTCAAAATGTTCAAACTCAAACCATTTTAAATTAATCTGCATCAAGGATTGCTACCCACAGATTACGAGAGGAGACTTGCGTTTCTTGCGTGGTTAGCTACGGCACGTGAAGATGGTATTATCAGCTCGATATTGTGGTCAGATGAGAGTTGTCTCCATAATAATGCAACTGTAAATCGACATGATTGTCATTATTGGTCGGAAAATAATCCACACTGGCTAAGACAAACTAATTTTCAAGTTATCTGGGGAGTCAATGTATGGTGCGGCATGATTGATGGATTCATTTTAGGACCAACATTTTACGATGGTACGTTAACTGGTCGAATGTACCTAGAATTCCTTCGGGATCAGCTTCCTCATTTTCTTGAAAACATCCCTTCACATATGCGTAGAAACATTCATTTTCAACAGGATGGTGCACCCCCACAATGATATAGCGGTAAGGGATCATTTAAATGAAACACACGGACCGATAAGATGGCCTGCAAGATCTCCAGATTTAACACCTCTGGATTTCTTCCTTTGGGGGTATTTGAGAGATCATGTGTACCAGACTCCTCCTATTGATTTGGAAGATCTAAAAAACAAAATAAGGAATGAATATAGAGCCCTTGATGCTGAGGTGTTGAGAAGCGTTACTTCGCGTGAACTACTCCACCGAGCTGAAAGATGTGTAGAAGCAGTTGGTCAACATTTCGAACATATGCTTTAGTTATCATATTCTTGTGCCTCCTTGTATTTTTTTGATTCTTTTACTATTCATTCTTTGTTTGACGTTCGGTAAAATACATAGTTGATTTCAACTAGAGGAAGGTTTTTTTATTGATGACGATTATAAGTGAGAAATATTTCTTTTTCTGCGTTCATGCAAAAAACAAAACTTTATTGAACTATAAATTATCAATCATTATTGAAGTCAAAATCTAGATTACACAAAATATCGTAGCTTACTGCAATTCTTTCAAGTTGAAATTTCAATTGACGTTTTCTCCATCAAATCAAATGTATAATACAAAGTGTAATACATCGTTGGAAAGATAATTTTGAGTAGAAATCAAATATTGTAAAAAATATACAGGGTGCTATTTGAAATAAAAAAGTTAGAGTCACTTCCGGTCAAACCAATTTTTGTTTTTCTCAGTTGAAGGTTACTTGAACGAATTGGAGATCATGAAATGGAGTTTTAGATGTTTTCCTCTCAAAACATAAGTTTTTGGACTACGTGAGTTTTCATAGCAAACCCACGAGATATTTGTCTCGGTATGGAAGCTAGATTAAGAAATGATTAGAATTAAGAATACTTTCTGATATCGAGGAAGAAAGACGAATTAACTGATAACCATGCATTCGAACGGAACAAAAGGAGTTTCGAAAGAATGAGCCAATTGATTTTTTCGCATGACAGATTTATTAATTTGTTTCTTACAATATCCGTTGTAAACAATCGTTCGTTCGATGCACGAACACTGAAGAAATTACTACTTCATTATACCTGTCTTATGATACTGAACTCAGTACATTTTTCAGATTACTCTAGATGTTATCGAAAGAGGACAGTCAGTGATTGATCTTTGATTGCTGATTGAATCGATACTGTAAGATTGGTTTGGCAAGATTGCTTGCAAGAGGTTTTTACTGTTGTCACGATGACTTTCAAGTAGGTACCTACACTATTCTATAGTTTCGGCGTATAATAAGTTTACGACTATATCCATTCTTTGATAAGGGTGAATAAACTGTTAGTTATACAACTAGTTTCAAAATGAGCGTGTTTTTGACTCTATATGTGAAGAACACATCGTGTTCCAAAAACACGACGCTTTGCATTGTTTTCTATTTATACAACATTTTTGTAATACAGTTGTTACGAAAAAACAGTAAGTTTCATTTTCGTTTATTTATTTATTTATTTATTTAATCTTACACTGATCAATAGGTAAAAACCCAATTAAAGATCAGGACAATGCATAGAAAATATATAAATTAACAATTATTATCTAAACTAAATCTAAATAACCTAAAATTATACTCTATTCCGAGAAGAGACAAAATCAGAAAGAAAAAGAAAATATAGCCAAACATATCTAACACAGCAATGAACAAAGAGAAAAAAAAAGAAAAAAGAGCTGAAAAAGTATGAATATTGTTTCATCGCAGTAGGTGAGCAATCTGTTTTAGGCTAGTACGAGTATCATTGGTGTTGTAGGCATGGCACATGCAAATTAATGGAGATATTTAAGTAGGTTAGTACGAGTAGTTTGGAGGTAGGAAGTATGTACAGACCGTGAGTTCAGCCGAGGAACTACGAAATTGACTCTTTCCAGCAGCATGGGGCAGTCAATTAGGTTATTGAACAATTTGTACAGACTGGCCTGCAGTACATAATTATTTCTGCGAGAAAGAGATGACTTATTGAATCTATCTAACAGGAAATAATTAAGAATGCCCCTGATAGGATAAAAACCGTCTATCCTGAAGGACAGGTACTTCAAAAAGCGACGCCGAACAGATTCCAGGGCAAATCACAGATGCGTACTGAAGCCGCGATCGTACAAATGTTACGAACAACAATTTGAGCGTGTCTATGTCTAAAAAATCTGGACAGCTTCGCACAATAAGCCCAAGGAGTCTGTTAGCAGCCTCCATCACAGACTCCAGATGAGAAATGGAGGATAGTTTGGGATCGGCAATTACGCCGAGGTCTTTATAGGTTGCTGGTCTCTCAAGGATAGTACCGTCTACGTTGTAATCAAATGTAGTCAAGTTGGTCTTATTTGTGTAAGACATAACGCAGCACTTGTTAACATTAAGAGACAGCTTGTTCGTTGAACACCATACAACTATCATATCAATACTTCTCTGAAGAAGATAACAATCAAATGAGGATTTGATGACGAAGAACATTTTAAAATCATCGGCATATAAAAGACTGAGTACACTTAGAGCTATTGAAATATCATTAACAAAGATGTTGAAAAATAGTGGTCGCAAAATTGACCCTTGGGGAACTCCTGAGGAAGCATGATATTCAACCGATCTCTGCCCATTCACCACGACAAATTGCCGTCTATCATTAAGATATGAGACGATGGAAGATAGGAGTTCCACAGAGAAACCAATACCATACACTTACTTTTACAGAAGTCTTTGCGGAAGTCTGTGGTCAAGCGTGTCGAAAGCCTTGGATAGATCGGTATATATGACATCGACTTGGGTGCCGGAGTCCATATTTTCAGCGATGTATCGAATGACAGATGCCAGATGATCAAAGATCAATCACTGACTGTCCTCTTTCGATAACATCTAAAAAATGTACTGAGTTCAGTATCATAAGACAGGTATAATGAAGTAATAATTTCTTCAGTGTTCGTGCATCGAACGGAAGATTGTTTACAATGGATATTGTAAGAAACAAATTAATAAATCTGTCGAACCTCGAAAAGTGCACTCAGAAAAATGCATTTTTTGGCTGTAGAAATGCAATGAATTTTTTCCGAAAAAAAAAATACCGGACAAGTTTTCTATTCTAAATCACTTTCTGAATCGAATGCAGGAAACTGCATCTCAATCCATCCAACTGTGCTAAGTTTGGAAGCTTTGGCCTATTTTAGTGCTTTATTTCCTCGACTAGGTAGGCAGACTAGACTAGCTCTACATGGTTCCTCCAATATTGTTAACCTCGAGACCTGTCAAAATTCTTGTTACCAATTTTCGAAACTCCAAACTTTCGCGAAAAATTCTAGTAGTGTGATAGAATTAGATTCTTGGAGTTTGGAGAAAAAAATTGCTCCAAGTAGATAATTGTGATACAAATTGAAGGAACTAAAATCAAATACATTTTGATCATCGCAAATGGTCCAAAAAAATGGTAAAAATGGCCACAACCGGGTTTTCGCGTCGAACATCGTAGGATTGAGTTAAAAAGGAAAAAGCTTTCAATAAGCTTGTGCGCCGTAAAAAGACGAAAAAAATTAGCTGCGCATAAACACAATTGGTTCAGCGGTGACCCCGCAATTTGCAAAAAATAATCAATTTTGTTCAAAATTTCAAAAATGCGTAACTCTTGTTCTTTTAAAGATTGAGAGCTGAAATTTTGATAGATTGTGGCTTGTAGCCCACCAAGTACTGCACAAAATTTCAGCAAGATCGGATGTACACTTTTTGCAAACTGCAGCTTAATGCAATAAAAAGCACTTGTGTAAAATAGCCCTTAAAAAGTTGTGGTGCGGTAAGGCGCTATTTGTTTTATGTAAAACCTGCCAAAACTATCATTTTAAATAATGATGTTTCGTTCGCTTGGCTGTACGGCGCGCGTGGAAGGGAGAGCCGCCGCGCTAGACACGTAAGAAACAACTATATGTCAGAAACCCTTGCTCGCAAATCAATTTTTTTTTTAATCCGTACTATCTCAATAATATTGAGATTGTGCGTAGTCTCAATTTTTTAGTAATGCCGGAAGTAGTCTAAAAAAATACATTGCACTATTCGATCCATCCATTATTACTATTTATTATTTATAGTACTTCCGACATTACTAGAAGTTTGAAAACAAGCGCAATCTTAATATTATTGAGTGGTAGTACGGATTAAAGAACATCGCTTTTCGAGCAAGGGTTCTCAAGCTATTGTTGTTTTTTGCGAGCCTAGCGCTTCGCTCTCCATTCAACGAGAGCGCCGCACAGCGAAGCGCACGAAATACCATTATTTGAAATAATTGTTTTAGCAACTTTTACGAAGGATAAAAGGTTGAAAATTTGGTAAGTTGTTTATTAACTATTCAAGAAGATGATCCCGTGAAAAAAATAGCGCGTTACCGCATCACAACATTTTTAGGGCCATTTTACAAAAGTGTTTTTTTTGCATTAAGCTGCGGTTTGCAAAAAGTGTACATCCGATCTTGTCGAAATGTGTGTGGTACTTGGTGAGCATAAAAGCTACAACCTATCGAAATTTCAGCTCTCAATCTTCAAAAGAACGAGAATTATGAATTTTTGAAATTTCGAGCAAAATTGTTTGCAATTTGTGGGGTCATCACTGGACCAATCGGGTTCATCCGCAGCTTTTTTCGTCTTCCATGCCGCATAAGCTTATCAAAAGCTTTTTCTTTTTAACTCAATCCGACGATGTCCGACGCGATTAACCGGTTTTGGCCATTTTTACCATTTTTTTTTGGACCATTTGCGACGATCAAAAAGTGTTCGATTTCAGTTCCTTCAATTTGTATCATAATTATCTACTTAAGGCAATTTTTCTTCGAACTCAGATTTATGCAAAAATTACCGAAATCTATTGCTAATTCTATCACACCATAGTGCCTATCTCTTCTCCCAACATTCCACCGCTAGCACCGCTGGCATAATTTTCACGAACATCATATGTTTTTCTTTCATGTAGTCAAAATATAAAAACAACAAAAATCGTGTTAAGTGTGAAATGTGATCTTTAATAGTTAATTGAGTTATTAGGCGTGTCCCGGAACTCGGCACACAGTAAAAAATTTGACCGGTGTAAACTTTCACACCCTATTGTGGTGTAAGCATTCTTCACTATATGGTGTTAAGTGCTGAACCCGTCAAAATTACTCTACCAGAAAAACTCCGTTTCAACACCTACCTAAACTTAACTTCGATAATACACTGTATGAATTTGTATTGAATTCGCAAATGGTTAAAACAGCACCTATCGACCGATCAGCTCACTACTTTACGAGCTCAGTTCAGTCAGTTCCTCTCGCATTGGCCTTGTGTCGTTAATAGTCAAACCCGCCATTTTGCTGCTGAAACATTTTTCGTTGCATGACTTTTTCTCAGTAGACACATTGAACATTGATCAGGTTAGTTGTTTACGTGCCTTTATCAGTATCTTGCTCTTAGTTGATGGAGTGAAGTGAAATAATGTTGGTTTTTATCAAAGTTGAATCCCATAACCTTCAAAAGTGAATGTGTTTGGACAAACATAAGGAATATAAAGACTTCATTCTGAAAGGTAAGAGTTTCATATTCATAATTTCTATACTTAGGCAGGTATATGCACATCTATGTACATCTGAATTGTGTCATAACGAAATCCTTGGCATGTATATTTTCATATCATATACCTACACGACATACACGAATTCGCTATTGGGTTACAACTTGGGAATTTGGTTTGTGATCATGCGCAGTTAGGATCTTGTTCTATTAAAACAATTGGTACCAAAAAATCGTGGTTGCTGATCCTAAATAGAATAAAAAATTAGAAATTGAGAGAGGATGATTGAGAAGATGAAAAATAACGAGACGTCCACTTCAGTGTTGCTGTGGCTACGAGCTTTTACGTACGAAACCATTTTGCCTAATTCTACATAACTACTATAAAATACAGTGGTGACAACAGCTGTCCGATTTTATTGGTTCCACCATGTTCCAGCAAATAAAGCAACTCATTTGTCTTTTCTACATAGACAATACAGTTGTTCAGTACTAAGGCCTCTTGCATCTAATGGGGTTATGGCTGTTGACAGTTTTGACAAAATGTAAATAAATACTTAACAGGGAAACAAAGACCTCAAAATCAATAATCCTCCATTTATTAATCAAATGTTTATCGCCATACATTACTTTTCTACAAGAAAATATAAATCGCATAAATAATATGCATATGAACAATATGTGCACATGAAATACAGAACAACTATAAATTGAACAAAGTAAACAGTCAAAGCACAGTATAGTATACTGTGGTGAAAGTGGTATATGGTAAAGTATATGGTGCAAGACTTTTTAGGTTGTTTTGTCTTTGCACAGAACAATTGAGCTGAATTATTTGCGGAAACATTGCAGTTTGAACTGTTTGTCGCCAATATTTTTTGTAGTCACTGTACCATAACCTAACTTTTAATTATAGAAACACTTAACCTAACTCGGCCTAGATTCACTTTTTGTCTTGAATCAACCATTTTTAATGAAAGGAGGTTTAAGAAATATAAAATGAGATCTCACTAGAAATCGAACCCAAGTGGCCTTGTTACCAACGCCAATCGACATTGACATTTGTTGAGGCAATGCCGATTGGCGTTGGTAATAAGCCGTCTGACTAAGGTACTCCATCTTGGGTATTGCAGCAAATGCACACTGGCGAGACCTTCTGAAAGATAACTTAAGTCGGTTCACTTTGGGGAGAAATCAGTCCAAGTTATTTCATTCATGTTTGTTTTTATAAACAAAAATTTTCTTGCAAAACCATTCGTTGAGATATTTACCATATTATTGGGCACTGTCATCTTCATTTTCAGGTCTTGAAAAATTTGCGATGAACCTCTCCAAATCAGAAGAAACAGCTGTATCCGAATATGAAGGGACTGGTGAGACTGGCTGTCTGATTGATGAGGACGAACTTTCAAACCTCCTGGAGAAGGCGGAGAAAGGATATAAATTCAAAATGATTGAATGCGCCAAGAACTGACACCGAATGAACATAAATTATTCAATTAATTCATTGGTAAACTGAATCTCTTAACTCGTGGAAGTAATGAATATAACAAATTATTTATTTTCCGAAAATCAGACCTTCATAACCTTTTTGAATTATTGAAAAATATGTACATCTAGAAGTGGTGCAATAGTATAAATATGTGGGTTCATTTAGCAATGCTAGATGTTGTGGATTCTAATCTTAAAAAATAAAAGAATAGATAGAAAAGTGCGCAAGAATGTATTTCGAAAGCCTATAAGATAGCCTAGATTATGTAACTGTGTACCCATTTAACCGATGCTACATCTTCAACCGTTTCTAAAACTCCTGTAGTGGGAAGCAAATACCTATGTAACAGGCTTTTTTTTTGTTTTTGTACATAATAGCACTTAGGTTTTGAAATATTCCTACGTTTCAATAATGTATTTTGAAATTTAAATAAGATATCTTATTATTCGCTTCTAAATAGGTAAAATATTATATTAAAATTTTTTTGTGTAACTATTCAAAAATAAAAGATATTTATATATAAGTTACATTATTCTTTGCTATTTTTAAACTGATCAAATTCTTGAAGTTCACAAAAATAATCAGATCATGAGTTCTTAGCTGCTATCGCAATCTAATGGCGAAAAGCCTAAAGTAGGTTTTGAAGAAACACAACAGTGACAATGATATGATTCTGAATACTTTTGTGGTCTCTTTATATATTTAGTCCTCTATACTCCAATATAGAAAATGTCCCGCCAATCTCAAAAATTGTGGTTTACTGAATCTAATAACCTTTCATAATTTTTTTTCTCGAGAAATGTTATTGTATTACACCATAATTGATTTGTTATTTTGATAACGTACCTTGAGCTAAAAAAAATTAGCTTGTGTGAAATTCAATTTCATTAATAGCGCGTTACCGCATCACAACATTTTTAGGGCCATTTTACAAAAGTGTTTTTTTTGCATTAAGCTGCGGTTTGCAAAAAGTGTACATCCGATCTTGTCGAAATGTGTGTGGTACTTGGTGAGCATAAAAGCTACAACCTATCGAAATTTCAGCTCTCAATCTTCAAAAGAACGAGAATTATGAATTTTTGAAATTTCGAGCAAAATTGTTTGCAATTTGTGGGGTCATCACTGGACCAATCGGGTTCATCCGCAGCTTTTTTCGTCTTCCATGCCGCATAAGCTTATCAAAAGCTTTTTCTTTTTAACTCAATCCGACGATGTCCGACGCGATTAACCGGTTTTGGCCATTTTTACAATTTTTTTTTGGACCATTTGCGACGATCAAAAAGTGTTCGATTTCAGTTCCTTCAATTTGTATCATAATTATCTACTTAAGGCAATTTTTCTTCGAACTCAGATTTATGCAAAAATTACCGAAATCTATTGCTAATTCTATCACACCATAGTGCCTATCTCTTCTCCCAACATTCCACCGCTAGCACCGCTGGCATAATTTTCACGAACATCATATGTTTTTCTTTCATGTAGTCAAAATATAAAAACAACAAAAATCGTGTTAAGTGTGAAATGTGATCTTTAATAGTTAATTGAGTTATTAGGCGTGTCCCGGAACTCGGCACACAGTAAAAAATTTGACCGGTGTAAACTTTCACACCCTATTGTGGTGTAAGCATTCTTCACTATATGGTGTTAAGTGCTGAACCCGTCAAAATTACTCTACCAGAAAAACTCCGTTTCAACACCTACCTAAACTTAACTTCGATAATACACTGTATGAATTTGTATTGAATTCGCAAATGGTTAAAACAGCACCTATCGACCGATCAGCTCACTACTTTACGAGCTCAGTTCAGTCAGTTCCTCTCGCATTGGCCTTGTGTCGTTAATAGTCAAACCCGCCATTTTGCTGCTGAAACATTTTTCGTTGCATGACTTTTTCTCAGTAGACACATTGAACATTGATCAGGTTAGTTGTTTACGTGCCTTTATCAGTATCTTGCTCTTAGTTGATGGAGTGAAGTGAAATAATGTTGGTTTTTATCAAAGTTGAATCCCATAACCTTCAAAAGTGAATGTGTTTGGACAAACATAAGGAATATAAAGACTTCATTCTGAAAGGTAAGAGTTTCATATTCATAATTTCTATACTTAGGCAGGTATATGCACATCTATGTACATCTGAATTGTGTCATAACGAAATCCTTGGCATGTATATTTTCATATCATATACCTACACGACATACACGAATTCGCTATTGGGTTACAACTTGGGAATTTGGTTTGTGATCATGCGCAGTTAGGATCTTGTTCTATTAAAACAATTGGTACCAAAAAATCGTGGTTGCTGATCCTAAATAGAATAAAAAATTAGAAATTGAGAGAGGATGATTGAGAAGATGAAAGATAACGAGACGTCCACTTCAGTGTTGCTGTGGCTACGAGCTTTTACGTACGAAACCGTTTTGCCTAATTCTACATAACTACTATAAAATACAGTGGTGACAACAGCTGTCCGATTTTATTGGTTCCACCATGTTCCAGCAAATAAAGCAACTCATTTGTCTTTTCTACATAGACAATACAGTTGTTCAGTACTAAGGCCTCTTGCATCTAATGGGGTTATGGCTGTTGACAGTTTTGACAAAATGTAAATAAATACTTAACAGGGAAACAAAGACCTCAAAATCAATAATCCTCCATTTATTAATCAAATGTTTATCGCCATACATTACTTTTCTACAAGAAAATATAAATCGCATAAATAATATGCATATGAACAATATGTGCACATGAAATACAGAACCACTATAAATTGAACAAAGTAAACAGTCAAAGCACAGTATAGTATACTGTGGTGAAAGTGGTATATGGTAAAGTATATGGTGCAAGACTTTTTAGGTTGTTTTGTCTTTGCACAGAACAATTGAGCTGAATTATTTGCGGAAACATTGCAGTTTGAACTGTTTGTCGCCAATATTTTTTGTAGTCACTGTACCATAACCTAACTTTTAATTATAGAAACACTTAACCTAACTCGGCCTAGATTCACTTTTTGTCTTGAATCAACCATTTTTAATGAAAGGAGGTTTAAGAAATATAAAATGAGATCTCACTAGAAATCGAACCCAAGTGGCCTTGTTACCAACGCCAATCGACATTGACATTTGTTGAGGCAATGCCGATTGGCGTTGGTAATAAGCCGTCTGACTAAGGTACTCCATCTTGGGTATTGCAGCAAATGCACACTGGCGAGACCTTCTGAAAGATAACTTAAGTCGGTTCACTTTGGGGAGAAATCAGTCCAAGTTATTTCATTCATGTTTGTTTTTATAAGCAAAAATTTTCTTGCAAAACCATTCGTTGAGATATTTACCATATTATTGGGCACTGTCATCTTCATTTTCAGGTCTTGAAAAATTTGCGATGAACCTCTCCAAATCAGAAGAAACAGCTGTATCCGAATATGAAGGGACTGGTGAGACTGGCTGTCTGATTGATGAGGACGAACTTTCAAACCTCCTGGAGAAGGCGGAGAAAGGATATAAATTCAAAATAATTGAATGCGCCAAGAACTGACACCGAATGAACATAAATTATTCAATTAATTCATTGGTAAACTGAATCTCTTAACTCGTGGAAGTAATGAATATAACAAATTATTTATTTTCCGAAAATCAGACCTTCATAACCTGTTTGAATTATTGAAAAATATGTACATCTAGAAGTGGTGCAATAGTATAAATATGTGGGTTCATTTAGCAATGCTAGATGTTGTGAATTCTAATCTTAAAAAATAAAAGAATAGATAGAAAAGTGCGCAAGAATGTATTTCGAAAGCCTATAAGATAGCCTAGATTATGTAACTGTGTACCCATTTAACCGATGCTACATCTTCAACCGTTTCTAAAACTCCTGTAGTGGGAAGCAAATACCTATGTAACAGGCTTTTTTTTTGTTTTTGTACATAATAGCACTTAGGTTTTAAAATATTCCTACGTTTCAATAATGTATTTTGAAATTTAAATAATATTCCTACGTTTCAATAATGTATTTTGAAATTTAAATAAGATATCTTATTATTCGCTTCTAAATAGGTAAAATATTATATTGAAATTTTTTTGTGTAACTATTCAAAAATAAAAGATATTTATATATAAGTTACATTATTCTTTGCTATTTTTAAACTGATCAAATTCTTGAAGTCCACAAAAATAATCAGATCATGAGTTCTTAGCTGCTATCGCAATCTAATGGCGAAAAGCCTAAAGTAGGTTTTGAAGAAACACAACAGTGACAATGATATGATTCTGAATACTTTTGTGGTCTCTTTATATATTTAGTCCTTTATACTCCAATATAGAAGATGTCCCGCCAATCTCAAAAATTGTGGTTTACTGAATCTAATAACCTTTCATAATTTTTTTTCTCGAGAAATGTTATTGTATTACACCATAATTGATTTGTTATTTTGATAACGTACCTTGAGCTAAAAAAAATTAGCTTGTGTGAAATTCAATTTCAATTTGTTTCACAACTGAAATGATGATTTTGGTATCAAAATATGAAGTTATTTTCAGTTTACATTTAGTTTTTTACTCTTGTCACATATGATTGAACTAGTAAATGAATGAAGAAAATATTATTGGTACCAATTTAGCAACTATAATATGTCGCCACTCCATTTGGTGTATACATTTATAGTAATTTTTGGTGTTAAAATGACCACAAGAGATGAGTTGCACACTCTATTTGGTGTCAAAAATTCGAACTTTCATTAGTGTTAAATCGACCACCTAAGATGAGTTCCATACTCCATATGGTGTAAAATATAAATAATTGATAGTGTAAGATTTACCATTTTTAATAGTTGTGTACTCTGTTTGGTGTTAAAAATCGACACCGTGAACGTTGAATTCGCATTATATCTGGTGAAAAAAATGCACCATAAGGTGCTCTTCATACACCGCAAAAGTTATATTTTTACACCTCCTCGGAGTCAAACTAACACTTCAGAATTTCAAATTTGAACAATTACTGGTGTAAATATATTCACCGCTGAATGTCAATTGAACACTGCTTATACGGTGTTGAGTTTACACCAAATTGGTGTGGATGAATCTGGACCACGCGTGGTGTTATTTTGGTGTCAAATTTCGCTTCGATTTTTTACTGTGCATATACCACTCGTATTATACGCTCGTGAGATATATAATATAATTGATGAAAAAACAATCGCTCACTTAATTTTATTGGTAGTTGGAAGTAATTACATTAAAGTTTATTATTGAAATAATTGTTGAAGTGGGCGTATATGGCGTATGCCATGTCTCTCATTCTTCATGATATGACAGATAATTAACAAATGACGGGCATCTAAGCGTAGATGGTAACGTTAATGTCCAGGTGTACCAACATTACAACGTGGTGGAATGCGAAAAGCGGATATGCAGCTAATTTATCGTTGAAAAATGTGCTAATGATCTATATAGAGACCTATCTGACCCTAGGTGTGGATTCTAATGTACGATCCGCGTTAAATGAAATCACCGTCTTATTTATTGACCATTGTTGGGGTCAGCGCAGTTAAATAAACAAGCGAACGGATGTTTTTAACATGTTATACAATTTTATTGTTGTTCGTACAAAGATATGATGTTATGAAATTATTTACGGTAGATTTTAATTAACAAGACAACTAGTTACATGAGTTTGTAAATGTTTAAGAACATATTTTACCGCGATCCTCACGATTTATTTTAGCTTAGGTACATTAACTTCTGAAATTAACTAATTTTGTAGAATTTTCTCGATACTGCAATTTTTTTCTGGAATTAGTAACCATATTTAAGATTCTATTCCTAGTTTGAAAATAAAGATTCTTGACCCAGATATGAATTATATATAAATTCTCGGGAAATAGGACACATTAACACTTATGCGTTTTTGATTATGAGCATTTCATTAATATTGCCCCAAACTTAATGAAATCAAATAAAATTGAATCTGTTCCTAGAAATATTAGTTTTGGCAACAATAATATTACCATCTGCGAATCTACAATATTTTTAAATAACATATCTGAAACTGATATTCTCAAAGTTGTAAAGAAATTGAAAAGTAGCACATCTCATAGCCATGATAACATTTCGAACTTTCTGTTAAACAAATCTATTAACTATATACTAAAACTATTTAAGCCAGGCCCGTAGCCAGAAATTTGGTTTGGGAGGGGCCCAAAACGTAGTAATAATTTTTTGGGGGGCCGGGGGGCGGAAATGGTTGATGGGTGTCTTGCAAGGATATTTGTTATTAAAGTTGGACTCATTAGTGAAAAACTGCTTTATTGTTATTAATATCATCACTGTATTTTAATTGTCAGTCAAGCACATACACATCAATTGTCAAACTGAAACGTCAATTTCAGTAGACAAAATTTAAAATTTTAACTTTCGCTATTTCTTTGCTGCCATAATCTCAAGAACCTCATTCGGATCGATACCTGAGTTTCCATGAATTTACAGTACGGCGAGTGCACTAAGTCTTTCGTTGCCCGTCGAGTTACGTAAGTAAGTCTTGATTCTTTTCATTGTCGAAAATTACCTTTCCACACTTGCCGTTGTGACCGGAAGAGTTGCCAAAACTGTTAATAGATATTTGATTGTTGGAAATCTGCTCTTGTCACAAAAATCCAATACTTGTAAAGCCTTGGCATCTTTCTCGAGTCCTGATAATTTCTCACACCACAACTTTACTCAGCTTTTACAGCGGATTCTGAGACTCGATCATCAAAGTATGGCGAAAGATGATGCAAGTCATCTACTTTTTCAATTACAGCAAATCCAGGGAGAAGTATCTGTAAGCTTGATAAGATTCCCGCGTTCTCATTAAGAAATTTGTCAGACAAATTCTGAATCAGCGTATCGAGGCAAGGAATAAAAACAGCAGACCGAAAGTACGATTCAACAGAGTCTGTTTGATAATTGGAACGAGTTGTTTGCTTCGACGTGAGTCTTGGAACTTTCAGCTCCATATCGAATGTATCGTTTGCAAGCTTTTCAGCTGCTATAAAAATTTTGCTGAACGATACATCTGCAGTTTTTCGTTCGTTAGCATATTCACGATTTCGTGAACATGCTCTACTACTGATGCCAAATCACGTGACTTTTCTTGCAGTTGAACTGACAAAGGAAGCGCGAAGCTGAAAAGTCTGTTACCAGTAAACTGTGTGAAAACCAACACTTGTCTAGTAAAAGCGTATTTTATGTTTCACAAGCAATTTTTGATGATCGGATTCGAGATAATCGATCCAGAATTCCAGATCAAAAAGTAATCTTCTGTTCAAATGTTCTAATAGAGATATTATATATGTCTCACAGGCGTGAAGTTGTCATAAAAAATATGGCTTATTATCGATAGACATATTTTTAAAACATGATTCACATCTTTAGCTAAATTTTAGGGTTCACGGAATTTCGGGAGGGGGGCCCGGGCAGGCGGGCCCTACGGCTGGCTACGGGCGTGATTTAAGCATATATAATATCTGTCGTTCGAAAAAGGAGTTTTTCCTAACAAGTTTAAAGAAGCCATTGTGGTCCCTCTATTTAAGAAGGGTGATATAAATTCGATATCTAATTATCGTCCAATTTCCATTCTTTCCAGTCTATCTAAGGTTTTAGAACATCTCATGAATGAGAAAGTAATTTATTTCTTTAATCAGAAAAATCTTTTTTCTAAAAATCAACACGGTTTTCGAAAAGGATTATCCACAGACACTGCTTTAGCCACCTTTACTAATTTCATATTAGAAGCCCTGGATGAACGATTGATTGCAATTGGGCTTTTCGTTGACTTATTCAGGGCTTTTGATTGCGTAAATCATTCTATTCTCTTGCCTAAGTTAGATAGATACGGTATAACAGGGGTTGCGAGAAAATGGTTCCGCTCTTACTTAGAGGGTCGGAATCAAAAAGTTAGGCTTATTGATGATGGAGGGAAAATAATGTCGGAGAAAGGGTTTCTAAATTTTGGTGTGCCCCAAGATTCGATCCTGGACCCAACACTTTTTCTTATTTTTCCCAATGATCTCGAATCTTATATCACTTCATATGCTGATGACTCTAATGCAGCCATCAAAGATGCCGACGTATCCGGCATATCGAATAACTTATCTTCCATATACGGCAAGCTAGAATCGTGGATAACTCGGTTTCGGTCTCACGATCATCATCAGAAGACTTATTATGTCCACAACTGGATTTGTTAAAACTAATTGTATTAGCACGAAGCGTCCTTATCGCACCAATTTCAATTAAAAATGCTTAAATCCCCGAATCCAACAAAACCACGAAATATCGAAATTACGAACAATTTTTAAGTTTTTGGGACGATCCTCTGGACGGGACAATTCAACCGCGCGATCTGTGAGGCTGTTGGTGCAACGGAATTGAAATGAAGATAACGTTGAAACCAAACAAAAATGTTTGTATATGAGGAAGCTATCTGACAGATGAGTGCCGCGTTAACTCTCTGTTGACAACAAGCGCGACTTCTTCAAAGGAGTGTTCGGCGATGTTCAAGCGCGATAAGAAGAACTTTTTGCGCTGTTTCGTAACCGTGGACGAAACATGGATCCATCACAACACACCAGAGACCATAAAACAGTCGAAACAGTGGACTTATCCTAAGGAATCGAAGCCGAAAAAAGCCAAGGTGGGTTTATCGGCTAGCAAAGTTATGGTGACAGTTTTTTGAGATGCACACCTTGAAAAGGGCATCGATTCGACGACGCTCCATCGATGAGGTCATCGCTGCAACAAATGCCTATTTTGAAGTATCAAAAAATTAGAAAAACGTTGGACAAAATGTATCGGGCTACATGGAGATTATGCTGAGAAAAAAAGTAAGTTTTGGCCGAATAAATCATTTCTTGTTTCTTTTCACCGTGCCCTCGTAATTATTTGAATGACCCATGAAGTAAGCTAGAATTCCTATTCACCTTGGTAAGATATTGAACTATTCGCTCCATACACAGAACTTGGCTTACCGACTGAGTTTAACAGGTAAACATAAAATATATTGCAACTAGTTAAGTTATTCTAGTCATTGAACGATGTATTCGACGTCTCTAGTATTCGCATTTTCTCCGTGAACGTACCTGTTTCTCAATTTTCCCAAAAATACTCGAGAATACACATTGTGTATATACTTACGATATTCTTTTGGAGCTTGCCAACACGCCGCAATACTTCATTATTTTTGAGGCTTACGATATCTATTACTTTTGGTGCGCTTTGTTGGGTTAAATTCAACTATACATGTTTCTTTGCCACATCTTTATATACATAATTCTTCTGTGCGTGTGTATGTAATTGGACTCCTCCTAAACGGCTGAACCGATTTAAATGAATTTTTTTGTATGCCTTTGGGTGGTGCCCTGGATGGTTTAGATTCACAAATCAGCCCGGCAGATGGCGCTGCAGCCGATATCTAGGTTATTTATCTATAAAGCTGGACCGATTTGAATGAAGTTTTTTCTATGCGTTTGGGTGGCGCCCTGGATGGTTTGGATTCACAAATCAGCCCGACAGATGGCGCTGCAGTCGGTATCTAGGTTATTTATCTATATAGCTGGACCTATTCGAATTAATTTTTTTGTATGCGTTTTGGTGGCATGGCGCCCTGGATGGTTCAGATTCACAAATCAGTCCGGCAGATGGCGCTGCAGTCGGTATCTAGGTTATTTATCTATATAGCTGGACCTATTCGAATTAATTTTTTTGTATGCGTTTGGGTGGCATGGCGCCCTGGATGGTTCAGATTCACAAATCAGTCCGGCAGATGGCGCTGCAGTCGGTATCTAGGTTATTTATCTATATAGCTGGACCTATTCGAATTAATTTTTTTGTATGCGTTTGGGTGGCATGGCGCCCTGGATGGTTCAGATTCACAAATCAGTCCGGCAGATGGCGCTGCAGTCGGTATCCAGGTTATTTATCTATATAGCTGGACCTATTCGAATTAATTTTTTTGTATGCGTTTGGGTGGCATGGCGCCCTGGATGGTTCAGATTCACAAATCAGTCCGGCAGATGGCGCTGCAGTCGGTATCTAGGTTATTTATCTATATAGCTGGACCGATTTTAATGAATTTTGTTGTATGCGTTTGGGTGGCATGGCGCCCTGGATGGTTTAGATTCACAAATCAGCTCGAAAGATGGCGCTGCAGTCGGTATCTAGGTTATTTATCTATATAGCTGGACCTATTCGAATTAATTTTTTTGTATGCGTTTGGGTGGCATGGCGCCCTGGATGGTTCAGATTCACAAATCAGTCCGGCAGATGGCGCTGCAGTCGGTATCCAGGTTATTTATCTATATAGCTGGACCTATTCGAATTAATTTTTTTGTATGCGTTTGGGTGGCATGGCGCCCTGGATGGTTCAGATTCACAAATCAGTCCGGCAGATGGCGCTGCAGTCGGTATCTAGGTTATTTATCTATATAGCTGGACCGATTTGAATGAATTTTTTTGTATGCGTTTGGGTGGCATGGCACCCTGGATGGTTTAGATTCACAAATCAGCTCGAAAGATGGCGCTGCAGTCGGTATCTAGGTTATTTATCTATATAGTTGGACCGATTTGAATGAATTTTTTTGTATGCATTTGGGTGGCGCCGTGGATGATTTAGATTCACAAATCAGCCTGGCAGATGGCTCTGCAGTCGTTATCTCGGTTATTTATCTATACTGCAATTAAATGACTGGATGGACTTTAATGAATGTTTGTGTATGCATTCATTCATTCATTCATTCATTCATACATTCATTCATTCATTTCATTCATTGTGTGTATGTATTCACTCAATGCATTTAATTGTTTTGTACGTATGATATTCAGATATAAGTTACGTGCATAGGATTTCGTTTATTTTTCGACATTTTAGTTTGAGTGTATTATATTAAGTGTGTTTCGTTATTTTGACATTTTACTTTTTTGTACGGCGTCTTTTGAAATTTCAGGTGTCGCATTTCAGTGAATATTAAGTGTATTATATTCACATATAACTTACGTACATAAAACAATGCCACGTCTTCGTGGACGAGGAGGAAATATTGGTCGACAGACTCGGAATTCACAATTAGTCCAGAACGGTCGTGCAGGACAACGTCTGTCGGGTCCGCTAGTACGATATGTAATTTTAGAGGTAACACCAGCGGATCCTCAGTGCCGCGAAGGCCATGGCGTCCCCTTGAGTTAGTTCTTCAATTCACTCTTCTGAGTTCGTTAACTGTATAACCCAAGATAAGCAGATCTATACACAATTTGTGTAAAATGTACGTTAATCTGTGTAATCAAACGCTTAGAAACTTATGTAAATTTTACATAAATATGTTTGTAAAGCTTACTTTACGTGCAATGTACCGACCCTAGTTAGCTAGTTATTTTGTAGCGATATGAATGATACAAATGAGCTGATATTGAATATCTGAATATCTAAAATTAATAACTAGAAAAAATATTGAGAATACCAAACTTAAAAAAAAATTATGTAATTTTAAATATTTTTCAGTTTAGATTCACAACGAATATATTGTCATTCTCCACACGAATGGATGTTACACACAAAAATCGGATGCATTGAGTTACGCCTCCAGGGAACTCCATTTTCATTTGAGTTTTGATAGCATTAAACTGTACTAGATTATCATATCCCCATTTCAAAATCTTCGCCAGATCTTCATTAATTGCTTCAACCTGTCTCTGTTCGGCTTCAATCATTTTCATTTGGTCTATAATCTGGAAATATCTCCTCTTTTATTTGGTAATTTCTTTTGTTTGTTTTTTACTCTCCAGTAAAATACTGTAAATATTTGTTACGCCCATTCGTATGCAGGATGATGTAATGAACTGTTAGGTCACTCGTATATCCGGCTACACTGGAAAATGTTGCCAACTGTAGGAATATAATTTTCTTTGTTTGAGATAGCGCAGCACTTATTGAATAAAATTGTTCAGAGGAATAGGATGCACAAAATTATCAACTAAAATATGACGTCGTTTATTTCTTTCGGCGAACAGACTTTATGACAGCCATCGGCTGGCCTTGTTCAGTTCAAGAGAAATAGTTTCAAAGAAATATTCACATAGAGAATCAATCGACATCGTAAAGTTTAATTTCATAAGACATGCAGGCACATGCCCATTATCCCATTCAATAATCAATATGTTTTCACCGTTAATATGTATCCCATAAATCGTCCAGTTGTTTTCCACGAAATCAATTGCATTAGATGTAGGTGTGTATTACGAGTCCAAAACAGCATTTATGGTTGTTTATTGAAATATTTGCTTGTAGCTAACAATGCCGCAACAATTTGCACTTAATGTTCGTCTGCGATTCTTGGACAATATACGCTTCGCAATGATAGCTCAATGGTTCATTATTATGTTCAAGAGAATAAGTGATTACATCTCAAGAATTTATGGGTTTATGCAATTCGCAACAGAATCCAGCAATCTCGAACTTATCAACGGAATTATGAATGATTGCAGCAGCTATTAGCTGGAAATATTCAAGCTGGTTAGCATTTCGTTTAGGTTTATTGCGATCACGGTAGCACAACCAGAGAGAAATTATGAGAGGCGTGAATGCTTCGGAATTTTGGTCCTTTCCTGATTCTATTGGTTTAAAATTTGTTGTTTTTATCTTTTGAATATATTGAGTCATGTGGTTCCATTTCTTCAACATCATATAATGGTTTTTTATGGCATTCGTGGCATATGTTCAGACCTATCTCAGTCTCATCTGACTGAAAAGGTATTTCACAATGATAATTAGATGAGGTGTACCGCAAGGGAAGTATATGGGTCACTTGCTTTTCCTGATATACATAAATGACCTCCCGCATAATATGACATACAAAAACCCACTCACCATGCTCTTTGCGGATGATGCATCGTTCACTATAACATTCCATAGAATCTATGAGAAATGAGAATAACCAGATAGTTGATCAAGCAAAGTAATGATCCACAAACGATCAAATTTATATGAATGAATTGAATACATAACATAACGCATTCTTGTACCAAATCTACTGAAACAATTGCAATGCAAAGTGGTAAATTTCTGGGGATCAAACTTGACCAATCACTATCCTGGATTAATCATATCAGATCCATCAGTAACAGTGTAACAGTACTGAGCGTATATTCACCAAATCTGAAATGATGTTTTACTGAGGTTATCACCTACCACCGGTTCCAATGTGAAATCAGCCGCTGTATGCCCTCACTTCCAAACAAGTGACACATCTACCGCAAGTTATAACCCCACGTTCCAAACTTTTCTGAAGCTATAATGCTTCTGTCAACTCCGGATTCAATTTTTCAGGCAAGTGAATAGGTTTGAAAGCCTATCTCACCGCTGATTCACCACTTGTAACAGTCGGCTGAGTATTATTATTTCAGGTAGCGTTAATACCTCATCGACATGTTATGAGAATTGAGAACTGATTGTTGGAACCTGCACGGGTATCAAGGGTTCTTCCAAGCTGCCACTAGTAGGTGTATAATTCAGCCTCTAGAAGCTATTTCTAAATACGATGCATTTATCCCTTCCCAGGAATCGCCTCGAATTACGTACAATTATATCTTTTTATTTATTCAAACGTACATTCTGAAGTTCCTTCTGAAGATCGTTTCCGCTGACATGTGATAAGGAATTACTAGTTTAACACGTTAATGAATTAAATGATAATGTATATTCAATAAGAGTTAACAAAATTTAGTACATCACAACACAACAAACGATTATATTCCTATTTCTGGAGTAAAAACAGGCTGAACAAGAAAATAAGCTTATCAAACTTGCAGGTGGTAAGAAACTGTATTTTTTTCTGAAGAGGTAATTAGATTTCATGAAACCGTTGAAACGGGGGGCCACTTCGCGCGCAAGGTTTAGAAAATATGTTTAATTTAGAACACCTGGGCAGACCCCGCTCTTACGTTATTAAAGCGACCTATAGGAATCAGACTAAGTGCAATAACAGTCCATGAAGGCTCTCATCAACTCCAATGAGATTTCTCCTGACTAAGGAGAAAAGTTCCATCGGCCTCGTGCTGTGCTTACGTTGCTAAGCATACTTTCTTGGTGGCTCGGTGCTCCGGAAAGGATATATCGAGTTACGAGACAGATCTTTGTTAGGCCTGCTTGATATCTCGTATGTTCTATCAAGATATGATAATTTATAGAACTTTATTTCGACTTAAATTGAATCATTTCAAGAGACCCAGAAGTTATAATTTCTCGGAATATTACAACAGGTACAATATTCGCTATAAGAAAGGTTGCTAAACACATAGGATTTCAAACTGGAATGTTGAACTATTTTACACAATTTCAATTTGTTATTCAAAAAGCTGCTATGATAAGTATTCTGAATGCCAAATTTGATGCTCACTGCAGACTGTTATTTCAGTTACTACAGATTATGTCATTTTACTCGATGATTGTCTTTCATAACTTGTGCTATTTTGGAGAGAACTTCAACAAAAATTAGGAGAACATCCGGAAATTCATGAAAATAATAATGCAAGAAGAAAAAAACTCCTTCACCCAAAACAACGCTTACATAAGTCCACAATTTATTTACAAATTTAGAGAAAGAGATACAAACGTTAGGAACAGGGAAATGCTTATATAGTAAGGAAGAATTCTACAATATGAATATTTTTCATTTGATTATTTTGATTTTATCCAATAATTTAATTGTATTTTCCTTCAACGTCTGATATGTTCATATGTTTGTATTTTATATTTTTGTATTTCATATTTCATATATTTATATTTAACAACCTATAATCGACGTGTTCATAAAATTTATATATTCCGAGAGCCAATAGATATACTTACTTATTTACTTAACGTAGAGGGAGCTACTTCTGCTATAAATTAATAATGTTAAGAAGCACCGTTAGAGAACCCCAGTTCCGAAATTGTGAAATTTGATGCCATGACCACCATTGGCAATTGGCGCCATTCTCAACTGTGTAACTATCGTTTCCTTTTATTCGTTAGTTAATTTTGATTTACAAGGATTGTAAAAGTCTCTTCGCATTTCCGATATTTTATTGTGAAAATGTGCAATGCAATATATTGCATTATTGATTCAGAAGTGTTTTAGAGACAGCAATATAAATAACTGGAATTGATGGTCTATCCACAATATGTAATATGGGGTCTTGTAGCATTAAAGTATGAACAAACGAATTCAACAGCAGGAATACCGCATATACTCAAGTGCATTGTCACTGCCTTCTATAACCCCTAGCCGCGAAGTGACATATGTGGCAAACGCCGCATCAGTTTGAAGATGAAAGTCTATCAGCAAAATTGAAATTGCGTTGTCGTACACATTTAATATCTGCAAATTTTTATTATTTAAAATTACTAACATTATCAAAATTAGGAAACACAAATGTTTGATTCAGGTTCTTCAGATACCACCGATTGTTAATTTTTTGTCCAATAAGTGTACAAAATTAAAGCTTGTAAAAATTATGCAATTCAGATATTCCGCAAAAATTATCTTACCGTCGTACCTATAAGGAACATGTCTGTCAAATTTTGAGTAGGTTCGCTTTATAGAGATTTCGTGATGAATGAGTATAAATGTTGTTTCGAGAAAATGAACCAAATCGTGCATTTACTGCAAAAACTATGAAAATAACTATGAGGCTTAAAGGAATAGTAGCCGGTTAGCATAGCTCAAAGCTGGTATACTTATGATAAACAATATAGAGCAACATAATATGAAGAATAACAAGAAATATGTAACAAAAATAATATCTAATAACCAATGAATGGAATAATTTTTGTAGTACTTCCAAATTGTTGAAATAATTGGAGTACCTAAGTACAAACCCAAAAGTAATATTAGCTTGAGCAGACATATCCCCTATATGTAGATTAAAAGTGAACTGATGATCGTATAGAACACCTAAGGCTTTGACTATAGTACTACGATAAATGATTACTGAATCTAAAAGATATTCGAAGGAAGGATTTTACGACTGAAGCTAAGAACACAACATTTACTTATATTTAGACTCAATTTATTGTTGGCGCACCATTCAAAAATATTGTTCAGATCATTTTGTAGTGCATAGCAGACATCCATGGTCTTTATTTCAGAAAATACTTCCAAGTCATCAGTAAAAATTGGTATCAAGCCGATCACGGTTTCATCCAAATGATGAATTGATGAGGTATGAGCAAAAAAACGCTACTAAGGAGGTACTAAACCCAATAGATTTGAGCTTGCCTAGAAGAATAGTGTGATCCAGTTTATCGAAGACTTTCGAATAAAATGCGTTAACCTGTCCTTGGTTGACAAGAACAGAAGCAATATACGTGTTCAAAAAAGTAAGATTCGTAACCGTAGATCTCCTTTGGACAAATCCATGTTCGTATGGTGATATATGCGAGAAAGTACTATAAATGCATTGATGCAGACACATCTCAAATACCTCAGATAAGTTAGACCATATCACCAGATTTGTGGAGGGAATAAATCTCTGCTTATTTCCAAACGTTAGGGAATTTATTGGATTTCAAACTGAGATTGAAGAAAATCTGTAGTGGGACCACAACCACAGAAGCTTAATCTTTTATTAAGAAGTTTGGTATTTGATCATGTCCAGAGGTGTATTCATTCTTAAGCTTTTTGATAGCAGTTACAATTTGTGATTGAATCATTGATACAATATTTAAAAATGTTGAGGTTGTAGTATAGGAATCTTATATCCCTATAAGAGATTACCTAAAATCCCTAAATCATATAATGCGACCTTATTTCTATTAGTAATGTTATTAAGTATATGTTTAGATCTCATAGCTAAACCCACTTAACAATATGTTTATTAAACATATTGTTTGGCACAGCTACCTTGACATCTTAGACTAGATTAACTAGGACGATAACAATAACAGTATATGACATAATAGATATATACTTATGTAGGACATTCAGATATTCATACATCATTCATATAATAGTCATCAATCATTATTGACGGTGTTGTCATTGATTTGTGTCTGTACAGTTGTTATTATGTAGAGCGAGATATTAAGTCATAATGGTGTCGAACTCTACGTTGAGTAAAGTGTAACTCTTTTTATATGTGTGTGTTTCTATTCCTATACCTCCACCAGGACCACGGGTCAGCTTAGGGCAAACCGCCTGACTTTAAGAGCTGGTCCCCACAAGGTACCAAATGCTTCAACAATTTCTTCGGAATCATTTTATAGTGTTTCATTAAAATGCATAGAACCAGGAATTCTAGTCGTGTATATACATAATATTGGAAGATATGAAAAAAATATTGCGAATGGTTCATAGCTGTATTCACGGCTTGATTTCCCGAGGTCGGTACTCACCTAGGTAGAAACTTCCCGCATAAGCAGACAAATACATGATATTCAACTCGGAGAATGTACACATAAAAAAAAGGGCTAATCGTATTGAAGGCATCTGATATTGTTTCACTTTGGCCGTACATTCCCGATGGTGTTTCTAATACAAACTATCTGAATATATATTAATCCAGATTCTACGGTTCCGTAAAGTGCATCTGATAGAATTAAAGTGAACATTTTGTGAAGAAACAAGATATAAATTTGGTCATGCTTGGTAGAGCGAATTTAATAGGAAGCTGTGAATGTTATCTTATACTCATTTCTATTGAACATTATATATTATTTGTGGAATCAGTATTAGAAACATTTATTTTTTCGAATTCAATCGAATTATAATCTCAATATCAGAGTCTATTACAATCCAAACTTCTCAATTTATGCACCTTTGTTCGCAGCTATATCATAAATTTCTTCGAAACAGTTTGTTCATCTGGAACAAAATCAAAGATTGAACGATGAAATCATTGAAATAATTGCCAAATTGATGGAAATCTGAAATTTGCTGCATGAATGAATAATACTTGGATGAAAGCTCAAAATTTTGAATTACCATTTGGTCATGATTTTTTTTTTCATAAAAATATCTTTCATTTGAAGTTTGAAACCTGAAAAAGATTAAAGTAAAAAGTGCTTGAATGGCTTAGAGATTATATAATATTCTGGAACAATCAAATGAACAAATTACAGCTATTATCCACAAAGGTAAACAGGTTTCTTCAGAACGACCTGTAACACTGCAGCTCATAGATACGTTACTTTGGTCTCTCAAGCTAATCAATGAAGTTTCAGAAAGCTTAGAACATGTTACGCCATCTAACCGACAGTAAATTCCCCACTAAAATAATCAATGCATTGGCAACATTTTCTATTCATATTGACTACACGAGAATAAAATACCTCACAAGAAAAACAGTTTTAAAACTTCGTCGTTCGATAAGAAAATGAAGTCTCGAACTTGATAATGAAAGGGTCACTACCTTGAGCTCAACTAGTCCGCCTACCTGGAATCACTTGTGGTAGAATAACAGACAAAATTCCCGATAAGCCATGCAAATATCTATAGTAAAGGGAGAGGTCGCCCTCCATTCGACGATGTTCTAGCGACTTCAATGAGTTCCTAAGTGTGAGCTAAACTCCATACGGTTGTAGGAAGATTGCCAAATTCTTCAAAATTCTAAATAGGGAAACATCGCGTCGTTACACACAATTATCATTGGATTTCTTATTTCTCCTCTCAAATGGAAACACTAATAAACATAAAAATTCTCGATAAAGATGGCAACAAACTGTTGGAACGTCAAAACGAAGATAAATTAATTAAAAGTAAAAAACCTTGATAATAACAACAAACGAAAAACTTTTATCCTAATGGTTCAAGAATATAGATCATAAAAAACTGTATTACAGCTTTAATAACCTAGAGTGATCAATTAGAACCATCGTTAAGATTATACAATATTTACTTAGATGTATAGATGATACTAAAAGGTTGTACCTACTGAGAATCGTAAAACCATAAACATGTGATTCTGTTGAATAATTAGCTTGGACTGTGATATGTACGATTCTCATCCCTAATTTTTTTCATAAGCACCTTACCATGGAAATATCCATAAAAAAAGGGAGAGATCGCCTTTCTACGAAGTTCTGGGGGAGGTCAATGAATTTGCAGGTGTGACATCACCAACCGTGGGAATAGCTCTCCTGTGAATATAATCTTCAAGTGTATTATAGAAGCTGGACTTTAAATATGTGAACAGTACTCCGAGCAAAGTAAAATCTGTGGTTTGTAGGTTATGAGAAACTGCTGGAATGGGGAGAACCTCTTGGACCGATATAGAAGACCAATTAGTTGAAAAGCGGTTTTTGCAATGAACCTCACATGATATACGTATGTAAGGTGTTATTGTTGGTGGTACCGAGCATACATATGGAGGACTTCATGAGAAAAGTTGTCATATCAGTGATTTTGATATCCGCCTTCCTTAAAAAATCTAATCTTGAATTTTGATTGCATCAAACTCTGTTCAGTTATCAGATCCACATTTTGAAGTTCTTGCTAGATTGAAATTGCATCGACATGTCCGCTGTCGTGCTTCTTTTGCTTTATCGCCATCGAGTGATATAGGAGCTCTGGATGAGGAAGAAGCATATAATGTAACATTATCTACAATGTTCTAGAGGTAACTCCCAACAGATCGTTGATATGAAGCAGAAACAAATCTGGTGCCAAAGAAAATCCATGTGCGACACAAGCGTTAACTATATCGGAAAGGACTCCATCAACCACCATATGAAGTAAACTATCTGAGGAAAAATTTGGTACTTCACGACAAAGTTAGTGAGGCAAACCATATGACGGAAGGTTTCTAAGAAGGCCTTGGTGCCAGACCAATGCCCTTAATATACAGTACCAAAAAGAGGCTTTGAACAGAGCGATAGCTTTACCTAGGCTTTACAGGTGATAAATATCAGAATTTGATGGATATTCAGCTGGTTCATTTGGAAAATTATATGTTGCACCTGTGCACCTATGCTCGCGTGATTTAACTTGTAATTGTAGATAAGCGTGTATAAGAGTGTGATGACTAAATGAAGTGTCATTATTACAGCATTGTGCTAGCTACAACATCACTTCTGGCTTGTGTCGCCATGATTAAGTGTCCAGGACTTGTTTTGTAGAGGATATTGGCCAGTCTCTGTCAAATGAACCGAAAATATCTGATGCTAGAGATTCTCCATATATTTGCCATACGTGTGCTACGTAAGGAAGCAACTCTCTTATTGATCTCTGCTGATGAGAGCCCTATTGAAGTTCATTCACGATTTTCCAGCTCTCTCTGTTTATAAGATGAGTCCAATGATGATTGCCTTCTGCATTACTGTAGAGATCACAAATAATAGTGCAATGGATCTATAATCATTGGGAAGTGTCTTCTTTCCTTCTTTGAATTGGTTACACTATAGCTGTCTCCCAGTTTGGAAGGAAACACTCTAAATTTTTGTGAAAGGGTAAAGAACCTGCAAAGAACTAGTGTTAATTATGGATTCCATTTCTTGAGATCAGCAGGCAGAATTCCGTCTGACGCCATCCCATAACCTTTTTTGGTATATGGACCGAACAGAATATCTCGTCATTCAATGAAGCCACGGAAAATGTTAGTTGCTTAGTGCCAATATGACGACACCAATCAATGTAACAGATTACAAATGAACAAATTGCTTTGTTAGGTATTATCTACAGAGGTGATTAGATTGCACTGGATGGACCAGTAATCTCAGAAGGTCATTTCCTATTGGATAAATGGTATTTAATACTACGACAAAGATATACACGTTTTCCTCGGATGAGCAACAGCTGTCCGAAACTATTACCCGATTTGTCACTGGTCGATCTATTCTAATATTGTATGATTTTGTCTATAAGTCTAGATGTAAACCTTCTACTTTTTTTGATAATGCAGTCAACAATCACAATGAAAGTGTTGTATGCAACAACTGTATGTGTTCCTGATATCTCTTATATTGTTATTTCTCATCTTACTCTGTTTGATAGAAGGTATCTAACGTGAAGAATTCTCACAAAAACGTAGACTCTCATCAAAAACAGGAATAAAATTCTATATACTCTTAAATAAAACAAAAGATTGGTATTGCAAATGCTGATGGCTGTCATTTATCGGACATACTCACAGTAATAATATTTATTGAATTATGTTCTTCATAACCATGATTTATTTTAAATTGTCGTTTATAATGATCTTTGGGAATATGAAGGATTGTTACAAGATGATCCCAATAACTCGTAATCAAGAAAGCCGTGCATTCACATACCAAATAAAATAAATAAATGCAGTTTGCCAAGTGTTCATGCAATATATTAATTATCAAGTTTCAGTAAACCTTTTAAAAATGTATCTTTATGAGCGCTCAAGAGATAAAAAAATACGGGCAGTCACCGAGAACTGCTGAAAGAAGTAAAAACTGACATTATGAAGTAACCAATTTATTTTATGTTATCTTTGAATTATTGTAGCATCCGAAATTACAATTTTATTATTTTCAAATGAAAATTAATATAATTAGTTTTTCTTCAGTTTTCACAACTGTCAGCATTTCAATCAACAATTATATACATTTTTATGTTTAATAATAAAAATCGTATAATGGACGGTACAATCCCTGTGAAGAGTATGAATGTAACCCGATAGCCATTATAATAAAAGTTGTGTTTGTACTTGTTGTTGTAATTTCAGTAAATAAAACTATTAGCTTTATACTTTTTAATAAAAGCGAATGTATCTCAACAACGCTAAAAACTGTCATGTTATAAAAACAAACAAAAAACAACACATAGCAACGAAGCTGAACACAGAACAAAGTGATGAATAGAAAATAGATTGTGATTCAACTCAAACCAATAAATACACATTATTTCATTTTCAAAACATATTGTTTAATGATATTTACATCGATGTAAATAAAAGTAATGCTAAACAGCATTTTCTTCATTTGCGTCGTCATTATCGGTAACGTCGACGATACTTAAACTATGAGATTAGATCCAAGCATGAAACATACTGTGGAATCAGGTTTGCTTATATATAAAAACAGGCTACTATTACCGAGCACACATTATTTAATTATTACTTTTTACTCTGTAATAATTAAAGTATGTATTGTATTGCAAGAAAAGGTTCATTTTTCCAGTTAGCATAGAAATATAACTTTCGTCTGCACGAGGACGGAGGATTGAGTAATTGAATAACGTCGAGTATATGCGTGCTGTTGCAGCTGAATACAGTGTATAGTGTGTATACGCAGTGTATACGTATACCTGTCCTGTATACCGTAATCGAGAGCACTGACTCACACAGGCAGGCTCACCAACACCGACTGAGATATGCACACATGTGTAAGCGTATAGAGAGACTGCCTGACGCCTGACACGAGTCCCGTACGGCCGCAGTTGCGCACGCAGCAGTATACATAATACCTAATATATATAGCCACAGCGTGACAGGACGTGACAGACTCATGGTTTTACCCCTCATCTGAAATAGCCCAACGCGCCTAAAGAAGTTTTCACTTCAAAAATTATTGTACTTTGTACGTTATATAATCTCACAGCAAATATAACTATTGGAATGAAGGTGGAAATTTAAGTGTTCGTATCTTTAGAAAATAAACATTATCAAATATACTATAGTCGACGAAATGAAGCACAACAACGCTCTAAAATGAGACTAAATTTTAAAACTAGTTGTAACAAACCCTGATAAAATGCACCTTGAGGTAAGTATATTGATCGTAATAAAACGCCTAAGTAATAATTTTATTTCTTTCCACAAAATAAAGAAAGAAATGATAAGAGTAATTTATTAATATTTTAAAACAAATGAAATGAAAATAATTTAGACTTGATTTTTACTGGCAGTTACTAATTAGTCACGGTAAAACAGAAGAATAATAATTTTTGAGCATCAAATTGTTATTGCAAATTGTATAACAACCTAATAAACTATAACAAGTATAACAACTATAGCAATTCGGTAAATACCTTGTTGAATGATGGTCGCTATGAATAGATTTCAAAGAACCCTTCATCTAAATTCGTTGAATTAGTGAATCATTTTTCGCTATAATCTCCAATCATTTAAAATAATAACTTTCGGATCTTTACCTTCCTAAACCTTATTACTTAGGTACCCAATATTGATGAACCAGGTAATTTCATGAGACCATTCACACACTAGTTGTCCCACGTATAACCTGACAAAATGATTACTTGAAGAATTTATCAATTTCCGTGTTGCACCAACTTTAGCTGTGAAGAATTCTTCAGAGCTAATTGGAAAATTGAAATATATCAAACTTGAACCTGATGATACTCTCGTTTCATTCAATTTCGTTTCGCTATTTACAAATACTCCAATGAGTATTTGAGTACGATAAACGTTCTGAAGAATTGGCTTTCAAATAGCAATATTCCAAAACAAACTACACAGAATAAGTGCTCCTTATACGTCTTTATGTATGGAGCAAATCATTTCACTTTTACCGAAAGCTACTATGAACTAACAAGCGGATGTGCAATGTGCAATCCACACTATTTTCCTAAACGAACTCACTAGAACTGAATTAAACCACTTTCCGAAAGTATGGCAAGGTTTGACGATGATATTTCCGCGAATATAAGTAAGATTTTGATTTACAAGACTTTTTGAACACGCTCAATAGACAATTCGATTCATTCAAATTCACTGTCGGAATAGAAACAGATAACCAGCTCCCTTTCCTTGATATTAACATTACAATAGATGAACACATGGAATTCGACATATACAAAAAATCCACTCAACCAAATAGTTATACTCCTGTGGATTCATTCAAACCAATTAATTATGACATAGTTCCATTTAATTGTCCATAGAACTTTTAACGAAGTTGTGAAACTTCAGCAAATAGCATTGGACAATAGTTACGACAAATCTTCGATCAATAATTTAATCTCTAGACAAAAAAGGAAAATGGACCCAGGTCATTAACCAAACTAGAGCAACTACCTTCAAATATTTGAAAAGAATTAACAAGTTTTACTATTCATCCTTCAGTAATCAATAAATTCCAGTTTCCGACTTCGACAAATTCGGGATTTACAAAATCGATTGAGTCGTGTTCAAATTGCTAGCTATGTGGGCCAAACTGGAAGGAATATTCTAACTAGGTATTGAGAACAGTTTGCCCATATAACAAAAGAAATACGGGCAGTCACCGACCTCTGCTGACTGAAGTGAAAACTGACATTATAAAGTAACCAATTTATTTTGGGAATTTCATCCAAATTCGTATGATTTCACCAGTATCTTCTCTTTCTATATTACACAATTTTCCGACAGTGCCATTATACAATCCATCCCCAACATCTGTGTTATTAGTTATCATGTATGGTCGGTTAAGAACTAAAATTAACTCGTATGGTAATCCACCCGTTTCATCGGTTCTCATTTTATGTAACTTCTGCCTGACGAAATGTTGTTGCTCAGTATTATGAAAACCAACGTCTACGGAATTTAGTATGGAGTTGTTATACTCTTAGCATCCGAAATTACAATTTTATTATTTTTAAATGAAAATTAATATAATTAGTTTTTCTTCAGTTTTCACAACTTTCAGCATTTCAATCAACAATTATATACATTTTTATATTTTATAATGAAAAACTTATGATGGGCGGTACAATCACTGTAAAGAGTATGAATGTAACCCAATAGTCATTATAATAAATACACATCATTTCATTTTCAAAACATATTATTCACTGATATTTACATCGATGTAAATGAAAGTAATGTTAAACAGCATTCGTCCGAATTAAAGATGTCTACGGATGGTGGTGAAAAAAACATCTTCAATTCGGACCAATGAACAAATAATCTAAAAAGAAACGCAGAATGTAAAGATATAAACATTTTCGTCAATTGTCAATATGATCGTACATTGCACCACAAATAATTATTTGAAATAAAAGTTTGTACGTTCGTATTAGTAGTATTAAAAAGAACATCAAGACGATACTCACTATTATATTTGATACTGTGATCCAACATTCGAACAATGAAAATAATAAACTAGATATAACACAACGTCATCAATGTGTAGTACGCATGCAAAAGTTCTTACTTGTACACATCACTAATGTTATATTCTTATGACAAGAATTATATTCACAATATTTAGAACCTTGCACGTAGATACGATACTAAGTACACAATGTACAATTAATAAATTCAATAAAAATATAACTTTCGTCTGCACGAGGACCGAGGATTGAGTAAATGAATAACGTCGAGTATCCGACTCAGATATGCACACGTGTGTAAGCGTAACGAGAGTGCCTGATGCCTGATCTGAGTAGTTGCGCACGCAGCAGTATACATAATACCTGATATATATATACCTACAGCGTAACTGTACGTGACGGACTCATGGTTTTACCCCCCATCTGAAATAGCTCAACGCGCCTAAAAAAGTTTCCACTCCAAAAATAATGGCGAACAATCAGTGTTAGCTGAAAATATTTTGAATACAGGCCAAACCATTCCTCTTGAAAGCGTATCTTTTTTTAAACACAGTACCTACGGACAAATATCAAGGTAATTTAGAAGAGATGGAATTGTATAAACGAAAATGAAATTCATTAAATTCAGATTTATTTCCAGCTGTGGGTAACTCCTTATTGTTTGCATTATTCACCAGAAATAGTATTTGAACAGGCACATTTTGTTTCCTAATCTAATGTACTCTGATGATGACTACTTGGTCCTCGGTACTTTAACAGTATTTTTGGTGGATAAGCGTGATTGTTTCTCATTTATAGCGTAAAATAACGTCTTATTTTGAATAGATTAAAGTATAGGTCAGGGTGTAGAATGTAACCAGACATATATTTCCAATTGATAGGTACATGCTAATAGAATGACTATAGACACGCCTTATATAAATCAATCCCAACATCTATACAGAAATTGGTTCGAATTGGACTTATTGAAAATGCGAAATCGATGTATATATTCTAGAGAATCGCCATCCATAATAGTTGAGTCTTGCAAATATATGGAAATATCATATTAATATATCCTTATATTGCGACATATATGGCAGTTAGCAATGATAGAACCATGTTAGCTAAATTTTTAATGCTTGATGTTCGATGTACTCAATGTTCATATAAATATCGAGTACATGCTCGCATATCATTCTACAAAAATTCAGAACGTAATCGTGGCTATCCATCTACATAAATATTACTTCATAGGAGGCCGATATTAATTACCCTGGCAGTAATTATGCCGCGCCCTGCTCCCGTACGGAACAATGTTTCGAACTGCAAAAAGAACATGTAGGGCTACCAATAAGTCGCACATATTTTACGAGTTTAGTTTCATTAGATATCTAACATAAATACTCCGCGTCAGAGCTATAAATTATCTATTGCTTCTCCAACACAGAAGTTTGTTACCTCGTTACTTGCGAATCATGGAACAATTAATAACCATCAAATAATAAGGAACAACGTATGTTAGATCGAATAAATATAAGAACATCGAAGTCTTACGGTCATTTTCGAATATACAGGATGTCGCACGACGTTTTCACAGTCCAATTTCTCGAAAACTGTTAATATGATATATATAAAATTTGGCAGATATAAACAGTCGAAACTAATGATTATATTTATTATGAAATGACTCCCGTTTTTCCTGTCACTTCGAGTCACGTGACCCCAACATTTTTTAAATGATAATAAGGGCTATTTATTTTTACTAAATTTATTGAAGCAATATTTTACACTAAGAAATTTAGGTGACTATGAAACAAATAACTATTGTAGCAACAACATGTGTTGTCATTCAGTATTGTTAGGTGAAGTTTATTCAAGAACTGTCATTGATTATTAGTAATAAAGATTCTTGACCCAGTATGAATTATATATAAAAATTCTTGGGAAATAGGTCACAATAACACTCTGTTTTAAAATTTTTCGTCTTTACGTACGTTTCGTTCTCACGACCATCATCAGAAGACTCACTATGTAAAAGTAAAAAAAAGGGGTTTATTAAAACTAATTATATCACAAGCGTCCAAATCGCACAAATTTAATTTCAATCAAAAGAGCCCACGCCGTCGAAACGAACCGAGCCACGAATAATCGAAATTGTATCGTCAATATTAAAGTATAAAAATTCTTTTGTAGTAAGAATCCGTTATTCAGTAATATTCTCAAAATGTATAAGTTCATGTTGGTATTCTCACATCAACTGAAGACGAAGTTATTTGTCGAGTACCTACCCTCGACCCAGATGTGTAATTTATGAGATACTTAGAAGGTTCAGACCTTTACTGGAATATTACTACAACGCATTCTTCTTAAAAACATTTTCAACAATTATAAAGACGTATGTAGGAATTTGCAAGAGATTATTTAATCAAATTAGTATAAATATGACTTAGATTTTGTGTATCAGCCCCATGGTTTACAGACTTGGAATCCCGTATTATGTGAATCATCTCCAGGATAGATCTTTTATAATAATTGGTTTCCTTAGTTAAGATATTAACATTTTTGTAATCAAATTGATGGTTACAATCAAAGCAGTGCTAAGCAAAGGCGGTGGAATTTTGTAAGTTATTATTTCTTGTGCTATATTTATGGCCATACATTCTTTTTTGTAAATATTGTCTAGAGATCCCAGTATAGGTTCCATCACAATCTAAACAATTCAATTTATATTCTGTGTGGGTTTGTTTATCTTTAGGTATTACAGGTTTTAGATTTGAGAAATATTTCCCAACACAGTTAGTAGGTTTATGCGCAACATTTATATCATACTTTTTCAAACACTTCTTGATTTCCTCTGAGGTCTCCGGAATGTATGGTAAAGTTATAAAATTGTCTGTAATACCTTTTATGTTATTCTTATATGACGAACCATTATAGATTTTGTTTATTCTCTCTTTAATGATAGGATTGGAAAAGGTTTTTGGGTAGCCATTCATTTCTAGTGTATTACGAACAATATTTAAATTTTTGGGGCGGTCATCTGCGTGGGACAATTTTATCGCGCGGTTCGTAAGGCTGTTTACGACACTTTTCTTATAACAAGCTGGTGCAACGGAATTGAAGTGAAGATAACGTTGAGACCAAACTTCTTTAGTAAACCAAGAGGTTTTTATTTTTCCATCTGCATCATGCCTAATGTTCATATCTAGGAAATTTATGTTTTTGTTTAATTCTATTTCACAAGTGAATTGAAGTTTACAGTGGAAATTGTTAAATTTATCAATTACGTATTGAATTTTATCGTTGGGAACACACATAAGGCAATCGTCTACATATCGTTTGAAGAATACAGGCCGAAAATCTAATGAACTCATAACAGAATCCTCTAGGCACTCCATAACGAGATTAGCAATGGTAGCTGAAATAGGAGATCCCATTGCTGTGCCGAATATTTGTCCAAAATATTGCTCACCATACTGAAAGTATGTGCAAAGTACTGCTTTGATTATAACCATCAATTTGATTACAAAAAAGTTAATATCTTAACTAAGGAAACCAATTATCATAAAAGATCTATCCTGGAGATGATTCACATAAAACGGGATTCCAAGTCTGTAAACCATAGGGCTGATACACAAAATCTAAGTCATATTTATACTAATTTGATTAAATAATCTCTTGCAAATTCCTACATACGTCTTTATAATTGTTGAAAATGTTTTTAAGAAGAATGCGTTGTAGTAATATTCCAATACAGGTCTGAACCTTCTAAGTATCTCATAAATTACACATCTGGGTCGAGGGTGGGTACTCGACAAATAACTTCGTCTTCAGTTGATGTGAGAATACCAACATGAACTTACACATTTTGAGAATATTACTGAATAGCGGATTCTTACTACAAAAGAATTTTTATACTTTAATATTGACGATACAATTTCGATAATTCGTGGCTCGGTTCGTCGTGGGCTCTTTTGATTGAAATTAAATTTGTGCGATTTGGACGCTCGTGATATAATTAGTTTTAAGAAACCCCTTTTTTTTACTTTAACATAGTGAGTCTTCCGATGATGGTCGAGAGACCGAAACGTACGTAAAGACAAAAAATTTTAAAACAGAGTTTTATATTTAATTATTAGTCATAATCTGTGAGGACACTGTAATAATAAGTAAATAATGCCTTCAATTTTTACTTACGATGCATATGTTGGCACGCTACTTATTTATGGAGAATGTGGAGAAAACAAAACTCATGCTCAAGGTTTGTACAGAAATCGTTTTCCTCATAGAATAACTCCAAACAAAAATAAGTTTGCCTATGTCGAACGATAGCCAAGAACTGGTTCTTTTCCAAGCGGTAAAAATCATGTTCCTCGTCAAAAGACCGCTCAGACAGATGACAATGTGATAAATATCTTGGCTTATCTCCAGGTAAATCCGCACACCTCAATACGATTTCTTGAACAAGAATTACAAATAAGTAGAAGTTCAATACAAAGAGTATTGAAAAATCACAAATATCATCCTTATAAAATACATTTAACACAAAGTTTATTTTCGGAAGATCCTGAAAGGAGATTAAATTTCATTGCTGAAATGTTAGTACAAGGTAATGATGACCCTTCTTTCTTAGAAAAAATATTATGGAGTGATGAATGTAGATTCCATAACAATGGTATTGTTAATTGCCATTATTGTCATCATTGGTCGCAGGAGAATCCAAAGTCGATGCGCGAAACCAATTTTCAAACAATATGGGGAATCAATGTTTGGTGCGGTTTATTTATCGGTCAGTTGATTGGTCCCTATTTTCATGAAGGAACATTAACGGGTCAAAGATACTTAAATTTTCCTCAAAATACTCTACCAGAATTACTTGATGATATTTCCTTACATGGAAGGCAACCAATGTGGTGGCAGCCAGATGGAGCATCTCCTCACTTTTTTGGGTCAGTTAGAGAATATCTTGATAACACCTTTCCTGAAAAATGGATTGGTCGAGATGGTGACCACCCCGTTCTTCGGATATTACACCTTTAGATTCCTTTCTCTGGGGTTTCAAGTAAATTTATGTCACACCCCCGACTGATTTAGATGATTTAAAGGATAAAATAAGACAGACATGTCGGAACGTAACACCCAAAATGATTGCAGCAGCACTTACAAGAAATCTTTTAACAAGGTTAGAACATTGTGTCAATGTACATGCTCATCAATTTGAACATTTTCTTCAATTTTTCTAATTACTTGTACTCTTTAATTCCCTATGTTACGTTTTTTAATAAAATAATTTATTTTTGGTAGCTACTATTTGAAACTATACAGATGTTCATTTAATTGCCCCCATTATCATTATTGCACAATACAATGATGACAAGTGTGATATCGTTGAATTTGTTTTTGTAAGCATCAGTTTCGACTGTTTATATCTGCCAAATTTCATGTATGTCATATTAACAGTTTTCGAGAAATTGGACTGTCAAAACGTCGTGGGACATCCTATATATATTAATTTGAAGGGTGATTATACAGAAATAAGTAGGTAATTAGTGGAAGGGCTTGAGAGAAAAATCTATATATTCACAATTTAACATATTAGAAACATTTGGGATCCTGTAAATTAATTTCAACGATGCAAACAGAATACAGCTCCTGTAAGTGTATCATGGATTGTTGAGCGCGGGGATTCCAGTTCACTCAAAATTGGAGTGCTCTGAATCTAACGAGTGGTTACCATAATTTAATAGTTCTCATGTTTGAATGGATAGAAATGTTCTTTTTATGTGTTCTAATGATGTTTCAACAACATATGAGGCGTTATATGTACTTCCGATTTTTTGGGGTTGGTTACTCTCGAAAAAAATTTGATGAGCCTTTTTACTTTTGGCTCAAGTGTCTTGTTTAGCCGGTAGAGGGCTTCAAAGTTGCAAAAATAATTTTGTTTTTTCGGTATAACTTGAGAACGTGATGGAGGACTTTTACAATAATTGGCAAGTGAGCTACTGTCAATAATAGCCGTTTTTGAGAGTGGAGCATACAGCTTTAGAGACCATAGAAATGGCTCAAACTTGAGGATGTAACGGGAAAAGTGACCAGAACTTTTTTGTGGTCGATGTAATTCACTCTCTATTTTTTACGTAGATAGCTTATCTAATTTGAAAACTTTTCTCAATCTCAGAAAGTTTTGATAAAATCAACGGATTAGCTTGAAAAAAATAATTTTCGAGTCTCTGCAATTTCGGCTTACTAATTTTACTTGATTAAAATACCTTAGTTGCCTTTGCTTTTCTAATGTCATTTTGGCATTTGGAGAATTTATTCTCAAAACTGTCAGTTTTTACTTTGCTTTCCGTAAAAATTTTATAAAATTATGACTCAAAATTTCACTAACACTGAAATGGTTAATATCTCGGTAAAACACGAATAATAAAAACAATAGAAATGGGGGAACGATGTGATTATTTACGAAAAACAAATGCTAAATTAGAAGAAACAACAACATTTTTTGAGAAATCGCTAAGGCATCAATTGTTCGAAATGTTGCCCATTTTCCTGAATACACAAATTAATTCGTTTCAAGAAATTGGATTGAACTCTGGCTAGTACTTCAGGATCATTCTTCATCATTCTTCAATAAATCCGCTTCATGATAAATTCGTTGCAACAATTCCTCTCGTGTGTTTACTGGAGCAGGGCGTCAAATCAGGGGAGCGGGCCGGCCAGGTCACTGGTGCATCATGTCCTCTACCTATCCAGCGATCTGGATATTCCGCATTCAAATGTCGCCTCACAGCTAATGTGAAATGAGGAGGTGCACCATCATGGATAAACCAGGCCACGACGAATGTGTAAGGGCAAGTCTTCCAACAGTTCAAGTAGTTCTCCCCGTTCAATCGATCGGGTATAACGGTATGGCCAATAATAAAGTTATCCACAATTCCAACCCAAACATTGATTTTAGTTTGATTCTGAAAATATGTAACTTCCGTTTCATGAGGATTTTCATCAGCATAGAAATGTTCATTATGGAGGTTAAAAAGACCACATCTCGTGAAAGTATCTTCGTCCGTGAACAGAATTCTTCTACAAAAATTGGGGTTTGCGTTTTGTCTCTGGACAATGAGCCGACAGAAATCTAGCCGATGACCTGGATCCATGGGCTATAAGTCTTGAACTGTTTTAATATGATTGAGATACAACAGTTCTTCTTTCAGTACATTATGAACTAATGATTTTGAGGCTCCAATACGAAGTCCCAAACGTAGTGTGCTTATCCCAGGTTTAGTTTCAACCGCTTCCAGTATCGCTTCTTCGAGCTCTAACGTCCTTCTTGTCCGTCTGCGTCCAGTTTCTCTGCGATTTGCTTCAAATTTGCCAGTTTCGCGAAGGTTTGCCGATTTGGAATTGTGCGATGCGGATATACTTCCCTTCTCCGGCCATTGCAACGACAAAGTCCATAAATCAATAACATATCAACCATTTCAGTGTTAGTGAAATTTTGAGCCATAATTTTATAAAATTTTTACGTAAAGCAAAGTAAAAACTGACAGTTTTGAGAATAAATTCTTCAAATGCCAAAATGACATTAGAAAAGCAAAGGCAACTGAGGTATTTTAGTCAAGTAAAATTAGTAAGCCAAAACTGCAGAGACTCGAAAATTAATTTTTTCAAGCTAATCCGTTGATTCTATCAAAATTTTCTAAGAGTAAAAAAAGTTTTCAAATTAGATAAGCTATCTACGGAGAAAATATCGAGTGAATTACATTGACCACAAAAAAGTTCTGGACACTTTTCCCGTTACATCCTCAAGTTTGAGCCATTTCTATGGTCTCTAAAGCTCTGTGCTCCATCACGTTCTCAAGTTATACCGAGAAAACAAAATTATTTTTGCAATTTTGAAGCCCTCTACCGGGTAAACAAGACACTTGAGGCAAAAGTAAAAAGGCTCATCAATTTTTTTTCGAATCAAAGAATCTTCGGCATTATTTTGGCCACGCAGTTCGAGGATACCCTGTATATGAATTCTTAGGAAATAGGTCACAATTACACATATGTTTATTATATATAAAAATTCTCGGGAAATAGGTCACAATAACACTTTGTTTTAACTATTCGTCTTTACGTACGTTTCGGTCTCACGACCATCATCAGAAGACTCACTATGTCTAAAAAGGGGGTTTATTAAAACTAATTATAGCACAAGCGTCCAAATCGCACAATTAAACTTCAATTAAAAGAGCCCACGCCGTCGAAACGAACAGAACCACGAATAATCGAATTGTATCGTAACACAAAGTGTTATTGTGACCCATTTCCCGAGAATTTTTATATATAATTCATACTGGGTCAAGAATCTTATTACATATGTTTATTATATTTTCGTCTCAACGTACGTTTTGGTCTCGCAATCATCATCAGAACACCTATCACTATATGAAACTGGGTTTCTTAAGAATAATTATATCGAGCACAAAGCATCCTCATCGCATTAATTTCAATCAAAATGCCCACGTTCCTGAAACGGACAGAAACACGAATAATCGAAATGGTAACACGTTCATATTCTAGGTGTTGTTCAAACAGCCTAACAGATCGCGCTGTTGAATTGTCACTGCCAAAAAATCGTCCCAAAAATTTTAACATAATTCGTGATACACTGGAAATGAATGACTACCCAAAAACTTTTTTCAACCTCATCTTCATTAAAGAAAGGTTTTTTTCTAGAGCGAATATTAATAGAGATACCCCATAAGAACCTCCAATTTGGTTTACCCTTTACAGAAATTCAGTGTAGAGATTATTTTGACAGGTATGGAAGTTATTGATAAATGCTCAATTGTTCCATTTTGAAACCGATAAGAAGTATATAAGATATTATAACGATTCTAATAATGCTTTTATTACCGCGGAAAGAACAGATAACGTAGAAAACAGATAAAAAATTTGTGCACGAATCTATTCTACACGAATACATGATTTACAAATGAATCTAAATGCTTTCCATGTATGTTAGCGGAACAAACTATTTGCTGTTTTATTGTTGCGCACGTGTTCATTGTTCATGTACTAATTACAAGTATCATTAATTTTGTATCCTAACAATGCGATTAGAAGGATATAGTTCCAGTGTAATTTGAATCATGTACCATTTTCTAATGAAACCATCCAACCAATTTTAACCTTTCCATATGTTATCAGTTATCCAATACTTGCTGCACTTTAAAGTATATATCTCCTATGCTGTGCCTAGGACTACAACAACTACAGCCGCATGATCAGAGTCGCTTATCCAACTTTTTATCTGGCAGTTATTAATATTGACAATGTTTTTTATTGCCAACTATCAGTAATGCCATACATTACCATAGCGATGTTCGGAAGTAAACAAACAGTAGGAAGTTCCACTTCCAGTTCATTTTGTGATATAATTAGAGCTGAGGTTGATTTCGTTATTGATTCCGACAGTTAACCTGACAGTTATATAGGCTTAATGATTTGATATGATAAATTTTGTTGAGGTAGCTATAGTGAGTGAATTAAGCCATTATATTATAGGTCAGGATTCTACCAAGTGAAATTCAATGCAACGATATGTATATAATACTTACCTCATTCTGGGGTACCTATTTCCATTGTTGAATATATCTTATTTCAATAGTGTTATGTAGATAATAATAATGGTGACGATATAATATAGGAAATTTGGAACTACAGGTTTTTTCTTATCTGTTCTTATCATATATCAGAGATATGATATACACAATAATTCAGCAGTGCAACTCAAATTGATTGTTTGTTTTCATTCAGTTATGATTACTCACGTTGAAATCAAATCAGAATATTTTCCAGATGTCTTCCCGAAGAAATTCCGACAATGTAAGTACCAGATATGCATATATTTATGGTTTCGGCGTTCGCATAGTCTAAAATAATTTTATCTTTCGGAAGTTGGAGAATTAAACTCAAATTTACACACAACTTGTAACATCATTTAATCTAGAAATAATGCTGACGAATCGTTTCACAACACTGTGGCATTCTCAAAACTTTGCATTATCAACTGAAGCAAAATTCAAATTATTTCCTCGAATATTATTATATTTAGAAATCAATATGAATCTGGTACATATTGAAGACCCATCCTTCAAGAGTAGACCATAGTTTGGGTGAGAGTTTCTCTACAAAATTGTTGGATTATATGTATTGATTTGGTCATTTGATGCTATTGCTTTTTTGAAGCTTTAAAATTTCTATAAATTCTAGAATATTGAGTTTATATCTTTTTCTTGAACATATGGTATATCGGGACGGGAGGCGCTAGAGACCCCTCTTTTGAGCCTGTAACTTCTCAAATGTTCGTGGAACCTTACACTGGAACTGCGTACACTATGTACAAGGCATAACAGTCATCAAACGACAGCCTGTAAACTCCAGATTTCTTCAATTTACGTTCTTTAGATTTTGAATTAATTGATTGTTTATTGTTTTGAACGGACATTTTAATTGTAGTTTTCAAGGAATTCAGGTATTTCTACGTCCTTTTTTGTCATCTTTTCTTAACAAACTTTTATTAATTAATAATGATAGTTTTGTCAAACTTAAAGTTCCGCAAACAGTGCAAAATGTCACGATGAACGTGATAATCGCGAGGGACATGATTGTTAATATGTAACCATAGCAACCGAAACAAAGGTCGTCATATGAACGCTGTATCAACGACAAGGCGTGGATCGAGATGATTTATTGCTTCAAGAAAGTAGCTAAGCCATTCCCGATTGGTCAAAAACTGATACAGAAATATATTCCTATGCAGTCAGCTAGAATTATAAATAAGATTCTCGGGAAATAGGTCCCACTAACACATTTGCTCATTATTCTCATCTTTACGTACGTTTCGATTTCACGACCATCATCAGAAGACGTATGACTGTACGTTTTCTGATAATGGTCGTGAGACCGAAACGTATGTAAAGACGAAAATAATAAGCATATATGCTAATGCAATCTATTTTCCGAGAATTTTATATATAATTCGTACCTGGGTCAAGAATCATTATTAAACTCAGTTAGAATGATATACCTTACAATTTGGTTTTTTATCATAGAATAGATTCTGAAATATCTTAATAGTAGACTTCCTCGGTCCACAGAGCTGTCAACTTATCTCAACCTCAATCCTTAAAATCAGAATTGAAACATCTTTCATCTGCCTTATTATCAAATAATTTCTCCGATTACAACATTCAAAAAGCCATAGATTAATACACTAAAATTTCAAATCGACCTGAGCCACAAACAACTCCGCCTGCTTCATCCAATGCCTATCTTCCATATTTTGAAAATATAACAGATCGAATTCGCAAAATCTTCAAGAACATAATATTTCTATTCGATTTTCCACACTTCCAAAATTATCTCAGTTTCACAAACCTATCAAAGATCTCCTTCCTCCTCTTCACTCAGAAGGTGCTTATAGCATTCCCTGTTCTTGCGATGAAGTCTACATTGGTGAAACAGGTCGCACAGTAGATACTCGTGTGAAAGAAATGAGCGCTGTACAAATCCTAGCCCGAGCCCCAAACTTCTATCAGCGAAAAATCCTTGAAGCTACAGAAAACCTAAAACATCCAAATAATCTGAACCGTGACTAAGGATATTACCTTCTCAACATTCGGAAACCCATCTTCGGAAATTCCACATGATCACACAACGGCAGGGTCAGGTGTCGGAACGGAGTTAACCACCGGAATGAAGGTAGTGAACTGTGTAGCGTGGAAGATTTTTCCTGCAATAAATACTGCTACAGAAAGCAGTAGAAGGATTGCAGTAGAAGCAGTAGTAGTAATGATCGGCGAAACATCGGCATCAACTTTAGCTATTGTGACGCGGAATTCATTCGGAAGTCAAGATTTTTCTAGCTTCTGAAAGTATGTTGGAGAAACGTTATTCTTGGCAATATCTATGATTCTGTTTGACTCTCATTTGAACCTGATGAGATTTTAAGTGATCTATGTACCATAGAGTTATATGTTTGTGTGATTGCAAGTGTGAAGAAGTGTCGTGTAGTTCTGTGTGGGTGCATTTGTGATGAATACCGAAGGAATGGTTGTTATTGGTACGTGAAATGATCTGATCTAGGAAAGTTTGAATGATGTTTATTTTCTATCTCTAAGGTGAATCCTAAATTTGGATCTAAGTTGTTAATATATATGAGAAATCAATTCATTTGTCGGGAAGTACCTGTAACGCAAGCGATTTCGATTGATTTAAAAACTTGTATTGGAATTTTGAATTTAGTATTTGATTTTCCAAGTAATTCATACATATTCTTGCTGTAATAAGAGATATTAAATGACAAACCCATGGTCAGTCCGGTGTTCTTTTTGTAGAATTCATTGTTAGCCGTAAAGTAATTTTGGTATATGCAACAATATTTCATGTGCTCAGGGCCGGAACTACAACAGGGGGGCCCCCTAAGCGAAGTACAAAAACAGAAAAAAATTTCGAAGTGCAAACATTCTTAGCGCTGTCTCATTGTTCTTCGTCATGTGAAAATTTATTAACTGATTAATTCATTTATTTAAAATAATAAAAGCTATTGCAAAAAATCTGTTTAATAAAATTACCTCTAAACCTATAAGATTCTGTAAAAATTTTGCGCTTAGAGAGAAAACTTTATAGTTAGAAGTGTGAGATTGTATAAACGTAAAGATTTTATCATTTTATGGAGCCTTTTTCCGAAGCTACCCTTTTCTCGGATATACATGTCCGTACTCTATAGTTGAAACATGCATGTTACATTCTTTTGCAGAAACTCAAGAATAGATTTGCAGGGATGAAGAATGTTTTAGATACTTATCGAGTCTTTTGCAACCCCAATTTCTAGCTAATGCATCAAAAAGTGAACCAGAACAAAAAGCTGATGAGTTCTGCAGAACATTTTCAGATGATGTGTTATATTCTTTCACCACTCAACTTCTTTCAGTTAAATCTACCTTTTCAGAAGAAATCGGTTCAATGAAAGACGTGAAAGTGCTAGCTCATTTTTTGATAATTGAAAATGCGTTACTGTCATTCAGCTACTCAGATGTTTGTACAGCCCTTCTCTTGTTTCTGACAGTCCTTGTCACTACGGCAAAAGCTGAACGATCGTTTTCAAAATTAAAATTACTTGCGGAGCTCGATGCAACAAGAAAGGCTGAGCAACTTATCATTGTTATCAATCGAAAATCTGAGAGCGCTCATAATTGATTGCTATAAAGTCATTGAACAATTTATTTCTTCAAAAGGAAGAGAAAAAAGTTCATAAACTTTTTTCCCAAATATCGAATCGTGATTATGAGCATTAGTTTAATCTTTTAATACTAAACTCTTATCGAACAACTTCTGAATATTAGCGAATTGAAGGTGATTTATAATGACTACCCGAATATCTCATCCTTCTTTATATAAATCATAATTTTGTAATGTAAGGGATGGAAGTACCGTATAATATTATAGCTAAGAATATATTACTACTTTACATGATTGATGATGTTATAATGTCTGATGTTTTAACTTACAAATTAATATGTAATACAACGTGAAAAATGTGTAAGACAAATAAAACAAATCATTTATGAATAGAAATAATAATGCCTTGTTTTTTTTTTTTTTACAAAAATTGAGTTGACAAACTCAATAGAGAAATAGGGCCCCGAACTTAGTCTTGCCCCGGGGCCCCTTCAACTCTAGTTCCGGCTCTGCCTGTGCTATTATAGGTAATATATTATGGTGAATTAAAAGTTCTTCGATTAGACTAATGGTCAGCTGTGTGGGAACATTTGAAAAGAGATTTTTGACATCAACTGATACAAGTTTGATATTTGTATTAAGTTGTTTATCTAAAATTTTTTCAACTGAAATGAATTTTTATACTGTATTTAGGGCTAAGCTTTTTATATTTCAATAGTGTGTTGACTAATTCCGTCGCTAATTTTTGGCAGGGGGCATTGATATATGAACAAACGAATCTTATCGTTATATTGTCTTTGTCAATTTATAATGAGCCATATACATAAGGTGGTTGGGATTTCATATTTAATAAATGAGATTTCTTATATTCGGTGAACATATACTTGTCGTTTTTGAGAGAAAGTAATAATAAATGTTCCTTCACTGATTGATCCAGTCCCTTTAATTCACCTATTTGTCTATATATACATCAAAGTAGCTTGTTTTTGTGATGTCGTGAGTATTTCATCCACTGTAATATAATTATTATATTCCTGAGTACAAAACGAACGTAAATAGAACGACCACTTTTCCAGTTTACATATAAGTGTCCTCTATTTAGAGGTTTTACTGTATATTTTCAGGGGATTACCAGAGAATATCACGGAATAATCGATAAAATAACTGAACCGAATGGCAGATAAGAAGCTCAAATATCTGAATACTCAGAATATTCAATTATATTCCTGATTAGATCTCAATGTTCATATTTGTAACAGAGGAGTTTCGTTCAAACTTGGAAGTGACTGATTAATGGAACCGATAACGAAACTGTAATTATTTCGAGATACAGACAAATTAGATAGTACATTCGGTGCAATTCAATGTAATAACAGAAATCCTAAAAAAAGGTAGACAAAGTTTTTTTTTTTGCGTAGAGGGGGGAAATCTTGCATGTGCCCGTGCACACGGGTGTGCCAAATTCCTACCGACTAAAACCCCTCCTCCGTGGGGTTGGTTCTCCATCCTAAGGGGAGCCCCACTGCACTGCGGTCATCATAGTCTTAATGTGTTCTCACATGTTTCTACCTCCTCTCATCAGTCCGGTGTATTCTATGAATTTCAGTAGCCTGATATAGGGGATACTTCTGATTTCCTCGGGTGTAGTCTTATCGTCTTCGAGGTATGTCCGATGACCAACCGCGTATGTCGTGCACTGACACAACACATGCAAAGGTGTCTCATGTTCCACGCCGCAACCCCTGCAAGTGGGCTATTCTACCAGTCCCATCGTGTTTGTTGCATGGGGAGTGTCTGGTCAGGAATGCAACAAGATTCCGTATTTCTTGTCTGCTGTGCGTCAGCAGATTTTTCACTCGTTGCTGCTGGAGATCTCCCAGCAGTCGCTTGGAGTGCGACATACGGGGCAGCTCTCTACAGTAGGCACGGTGCTCTATCTCGAGCCATTTTCAGATTACAGATTTCGCTGTGGCATGAGTAATGCCACAGGTTGGCTCTGGTCCAATCAATGGTTTTTCGCCCCCACTTTAGCGAGTGCGACGGCAGTTTCTGTCCCTTCTCGTTTGGTTTCCTCAGACTCCCACACGAGTGTTATTCTATTGGGGTTCATTACTAGTGCCGTTATTGCTTTAACGCAAACAAGTACACATTGTGAGGTGATTGTGTATGGTTCCAGAGCCTTAAGCACTGTCATGTTGCTCACTATGATTGTGATTTGTCTATTCTCATAGGCTCTCCCTCATAATTTGAGCACATGTTGTAATTGCAACTATTTTTGCTTGGAATTCTGTCGAAAAAGGCCCTAGGTTCAAAGAAATTCTTTCCTCTTGGTCCGTTCTCTCGACTATTCCAGCACCCGTACTTTTTTCTGTCTTGATGCCTTCGGTGAGCCATATGGAATCCCCTGGTATCATATGAGGACTGCCCAGCGTTCTCTCGCATATTCACGCTTCCAATCATGTAAGGCAAAGTTGCTAAATGTTTTGACCTGTTTGGTTTCATAAACACTTTGATCCTTTGATTATACACGTCTAATTATTCATTATAGTTTGATTGAGGCTATGTAGGTCCAGAACAAGACATAAATCGTTCCATGATCTGCTACATTTCACCAAACATCAAATACCTACCTGTAAGTCAATATGTTTATGTTTTTCTATGTAATTTATCTGAAATAGAATGATAACTCTCAACGCGATATCACATGTTTCTCATTAGCTAGGCAAATCAGGCAACAATACGGTCAATAGATATATGATGTAATACTCACTCTTCTTCGGTTGAGACACTAACATATTCATAAAGCACTGTGATCGAGGGTAGTTGATAAAAACACTTTCAATCGGAACAAATATGAATTATTTAATGATAATAAAGAAATAAAATAATTTAAACAATTGATTAATAGTTGAAAGATTAAGTAAAACTGAAGAATTAATTAAGAAATAAAGTTAAATTTAGAGAACTATTAATCAATCCTTAGTTTTAAAATTAACCTTATTAGATCCTAGATATGAAGTGGAAATTCAACTCAGCCCGGATGTACCAGGGTAAAAAGTTAAACAAAACTATTATGATTTAATTATTCGAAGAATTCTAAATTTTATGTATTCAGCAATATGACTTGATTATAGATACCATAAACATCACAACGCAAGCTTAACTAGAAATCTTGGAAAGTTTACCAAAATATGATTTAAGTGATTCGTGAAATAGTCAAAGCAAGATTTAACTCGAAAAGTTAGAATATAACTGACTTTATTTTGGTGAGTTTGGTTTTTTATAATCTTGGATATCATATAATAACAATATACCCAATAAGAGAGAGACTTGCCACAGTCTAATGAGCTGGATACAAAAGAATTATTCTATTTTTGTTGACAGGGAACTTGATTTTATGACCTTATTTAGACTTCCTTGAATTTAGGTATGAATGAAAATTATGTCAACACAATATTCTAATTACATGTTTAATAAGAAACGACTACAACCTGCACGTCTTATGTTATGGTTACGTGCATAGATTGTAGCTTCAAAGGGAAAGACAGGGTTAAAAACTTTTGTTCAAACCATAGCAAGTGATCCACTTGCCGTTTCGAATTAGATTACGAAAATATGTCCCAACTACCAGTATACTGTAAAGCACTTGTTTTCTTTAGAACCATTCATGTTAACTAATTTATGATTTCTTATTCAAACTGTGAGGAACCTCTTCGACTTTTTCGATATTTTTCAAATCATAATGATCCATCCTTGACAAGGACTCAGAGACTATACATTTCGTTTCCGTCCCACAGGTACAAAGAACAAACTTCATTAATTTATTATAGGACGGTCGTACTAAGAAATGAACTCATGTGCTTGACTTGTCCGTGATAAAAGGCAACAAAAAATATCCTATTTCTATTTACATTCACGGGTCTTCTCAGAATCAGCTTGAATTTTAGCAAAACTTATTTGATATCTGAATGAATTCGAATTGATAATTTATAAGGCAACTTTGCCACAATTTGAATCCCTAATATATTCAATCTGTTCATTTTGTTTCAGGAATATGTCATGGATAGAGGATCCATAAATCTGGGTCATAAATACGAATATGCTATAGCAGCCTTAATAGCATTAAGGTTATGCCTCGAAGATGAAATAAATGATTTCAAGATGTCTCTGTTTAATAAGAAGTATGGAAAATTTGACGATATAGTGTTCGAATATGATCAACGGGAGAGGAAGCATAGTATAGCCTTGCAGTTAAAACATTCGTATAAAACTATTACAAAGGAGACATTAGAAAAGGAATTCAAACTGTACTTGAAATCTGCCCAGAAATACAAATTACTTGATAGTGATGTCAATTTGGTGCTTTTCAATAGTCGCAATGTTGATAGCCGTATAAAAGTTATATTAGATGCTGTAGAATTAGAGGCAGTCGGTTGTTCCAAATCAGACGTCATAGAAGCAACTTCGAAGAATGACGTTATAACCAAATTAGTTAACACTGTGGATGAAAATTGTAATTACTTGAAAATATTCCGACCACAAAACGACGCATTTCTCAACTTCTGCAATTCGTTCAAATTGTTTTATAATCAAGCATCACTGAAGAAAGTGAGACAAATCATAAACGATGAAGTTACGAAACGAATTACGTATGGAAAACAGATTGAGAAGGATATTGGTATTGAATTATCCAATTTTGTGGCAGAGTCGGTGGAAAATGACAGAAATCAAGGTTACAAATTGTCCAAAGAATGTATCATTCTTTCAATGCTCGAACATATCCTTGACCCCCATATCATACGTCCCGAAAGTTTTGAAAATGCTCACTATGAAGTAACAAATGTGTGGATTCAGATTTTATTGCAATTCAAAATAACAATAATAAATACTTCAATTTCGAACACTGCCATTTATGACAGGTTGATCAAAATTATCTACAACAACAAGCTTAACCTCCCAATTTTAGAACAATCTTGTGCGACGCCTAAGATTTCTGGAGGAAAAAAAAAGCTCGTAGCAGATTGGAAAGCTGGGAAGGTACCACTTATTATGGATTCTAAACAAGACGATCATCTCGTATTGATTGATAATTGTATAGATCACGCCAAAAAAGCTCAACGATCTTTCGTAATTTTTACAGATCAAAGGGTTCGAATTGATGATTTGAAGAATAAAGGTTGCCTCACTCGCCTAAAACATGTCCAACAATTGAAAAAATTATTTCCAGAACTATTGGAGCAAAAAATAGAAATACAAAATAGGTTCACTATTTCTCTAGACACAATTTTGGAATATAACAAAACAAAAATAATCAACTTACCAATAGGATACATCCTGGAGCTGACCGTTCCACAGAAAACGGATGTACAAATTCAACCAGAAGAATACGTATCAAGAAAATTGAAGAAGTTGAATCTAAGTTACAATTCGGAAGATATGTACATGAATAAAGGCTCAATTATTAAGGAGAAGGATTTATTCATGAAATCTAGAGATGAAAAAATAACCTGCATCGTAGGCGACCCAGGTATGGGAAAAACGCGACTAATGAGAAATTACGAGGATAAGTGCCCTAAGGATTATTGGTGTGTGTTGATAGATTGTGCACGTCTTTCGAGTATTTTCGATGAAGAACTTAGCACTATCGAGGATCTTCCTACATTTTTCGAACAGTTTGTACAATATGAAGGAATAGAAGATGCATTATTCAAATCATTCCTCAAAGTGAGGAAGATTGTAATTCTATGGGATGGACTAGATACAATTTCCAATTTGGGGAATGCCCTTAAAATTATTCGAATCCTCTTCTGCAAAAAAATACCTCAATGGATTACAATCAGAACACATCACACAGAAAATATTCATGAAAGCTTGCAGCCTGATGTTGATCTCTTCCAATTGGAACAGTTATCGGATAGTGATAAAAATCACTTGATTCAGAAGCATATTCATGGAAGTCATGGGAAAGCTAACGAGATATTGCAAGAAATGTCGAAGCAAACAGAAGAATTCGATAACTTGATGGTAAACCCTCTATATTTGACCATGGTCTGTGAATTATTCAGCCAGGAAAGACTTCCGTTGAAACATATTGAAATTTCTGATCTGTTCGAAATCTTTACGAGTGAAAAAATTAAAAACCGATTTGAAATAGACAAAATATCAGAATTTATGTACAACGAGTTTTTCAGACCACATCTCAATGTCTCTCCTAATCATGATCTTCTGGCAACTACTGGATATTTTACGCGCTCTAAAACAATTTTACATCCTATTTTCGGTGAATATTTCGCATCCAGATTTTTGGCGGAACAGGTGATGGCGAACTCAAAATCATCACTTCCAGATGGTGAATTAGATTCTTTACACATTGTTATTAAAGAGGTTTCTTTTCAACCTGAATATCGTACGTTATACAGATTTCTAAATGGTATTTTAACAAAAAAACACGATTTACATAGAGCTGTTTTGAATTCAGATTTGACGGCTATTCAAAGCTTAATAAAAAATTCACGTTCATCAAAAGATTCTGGCGGTCGCACACCTCTTCATTTGGCGGCTCAATTAACGTATGAAGGAAATGGAAAACAGAATTTTGAGATTTTAAGTGAAATTATTGATATCCTGTCTGGAGAAAATATTGATGTTCATACATCAAAGGATTTATTTTGTTACACGCCTTCCCAATACGCTTTCCATATGAAAAACTTTGTTGTGCTGGATCTTTTTCTACTAAAATGTCAACCAAATACAATAAGTTTCCCCTTTCAACCAGATGATTTAAGAAACATACTCATGTATGGATGCGTTAATATCATGGAATATTTGATAAATCAGAAACATTTGAATCTGTCTGATCTCAACGAACCATTACATATAGCAGCTGAACGTGGATTTTTGAGAATGATAAAATTATTTCTGCAACATGATTTCGATGTCAATAGTACCGATTCTAAAGGACGAACACCGTTGATGCGTGCAGTCTTGGGGGGACATTCAGGAATAGTGGAATTCCTATTATCACTTGAACATATCCGAGTCAATGCTCTTAATAAGTCAGGAGATACAGCATTACATACAGCAGCTAAATTGGGGAGACTGGATATTCTGGGGAGACTCATTGATAAAAAGTCAGAAATTAACGTAAGGAACAATTATAGGCAAACACCAATATTCCTTGCTACCAAAAATGGACATCATGATGTAGTACAGAGATTGTTAGATTTTGAAGCAAATGTGCATATCCGAGATGAAAATGGAATGACACCCTTGCACATTGCCGCCAGCTCAGGAGCGTTAAAATGTATACAAATTCTATTTGAAGGGTCCATTGATATTAACGCTGAAAATAAACATACTATGCAAACACCAATATTTCTTGCAATCAAAAATAGACATTATGATGTAGTACAGAAATTATTAGGATATGGAGCCAATATTGATATTCAAGATGAAGAAGGGATGACTCCTCTTCACATTGCCGCCAACTCAGGAGTGGTAGACTGTGTACAAATTCTAATTGATAGTTGTAGTAATATTGATTGCAGAACTTTTCCAAAAAAAAAATCTGAAACTGCCAGAACATTCATCACAAATTTTGCACCAAACATATTGGATCATGCTACCCCTTTGTACGTAGCGACGCAAAGTGGACATTTGGATGTGGTGGAACTGTTAATTCAGGCTGGAGCGGACGAAAAATGTTTATCCAAGAATGGTTGTACGTTGTTGCATGCAGCTGTGAGTAGTTGTTCCGAAAAAACAATGAAGTATCTTATCGAAAGTAGAAGGCATAACATAAATGTCGCCGACAACAATGGCGACACATTACTTCATATAGCCGCCGGAAGAGGCTTCGAATTTGGAGTGAAAGAGCTACTTAAATCAGGAGTGAATGTAAATGCGTTGAACAAAAATAAACTTACTCCTTTAGATTTAGCCGTGTGTGAGAAACAATTAGATATAGTAAAAATATTAATAGAAGAAAATGCAATAGTGGATAATTTGAATATTCGGGGGAATACCACGCTTCACGAAGCAGTTCTTCGAGGATATGTAGATATAACCAATGCCCTCTTGAGAAAATGTGCACCATCTATCAAGAGGGCTTTGTTCGACTTGATAAATGTCGAAGGGGATACAGTGTTCCAGATAGCATCAGGATCACCAGAAATGTTACAAGCCTTGTTGAATCATGTGCCGACCGACGAACCAACATCAACACCATATGGAATACATGTTCGTTATGAATCCGCTAGTTCTAATTATGAGATTTTAGAACCGATGAAGAAACGAAATGTGAATTCTCTAGAGGCAAGTTTTAAAACCAGAGGATATACTAGATTTCTTTCGCAACTAAGACAACGATATGAAAAATCACAAGTTCCACCCATTAATCATTCTGAGCATTCATAAATACAAGTTTCTGCAGTTCTTATAATAATTATTTCTTCGTTTCTGTCTGCTATTTCCGCTTTATATTAGATAATAATGAAATATTATCTTACAAGTAGATACCTATCTTTTCATCATTATAATAGTGAAAATATTCTATGGTTTACCTTCAAATTCCAAAGAAACGTATTCATTCATAATATTTTTAGGAAACAATTTATTGATTCAATTATATTTCAGTAGTATTGGAAAAGAATTTTGAAAAATAAAAACTATTTTAAAAAATAAAGTTTTGTTAAAGGAAGAAATTGTCTTTTTCAGCCTTTTCTTTATTGAAATTTTATAAATGCTTTTTTTGTAAATATTTCATTTATAAGTAATTATATAGGAAATTGTATTCAAATTTCATATTTTTTTCTATTTACTAATATAATTTAAACTTTGAAATTAATGAAACACATGTTCATTCAATTGTTATTCAGTGAATAAAGTTTTATTCTATTAAAAGCTTTTCATTCTTAGATGAAATCTTTCAAGAGTATTTTTGAAATTTTTTATAATAAATTTCAATAATGAATTTATTAAATTCTTATGGTTTTTGAATATAACAAAATTATTTGTTTTATAATTAAGAATTAAATTCTAGAATAATTTGTAAAAAATTATTAAACATTTCCTTTTGCAATTAATTGAATAAATATAAAATTTGAATATGTTAATTATCCATTATAAAAATATGTGAAATCATTCTAAGAATTTTCTTAATTTAGATTGAGAGAAATGTTTTTATTCTCATTATTCTTAAGAAAAAATTTATTGAATTATATTTTATTAGTATTGGAAAAGAATTTAGGAAATAAATATCACCTCAATAAATAGTTTTGTTGAAGTGAAAAATTGTCTTTTTCACCATTTTTTTGGTGAAATTTCAAATTCTTTTTGGTGAAAATTTCTAATTTCTTGATGATTTTAGCAGAGGTAATACACCGAACTATTAGTGTCATAATAGTAATAATAATAACATAGATTTATTATGCTAACCAATTTGCATCGTAGGAAACACATCGATTAATATAATATCCTAAAAATACAGATCACTATAATACTTATCAATATTGATCTATGTTTTTGTAACGACTCATGTTTCATACTTTAAAATTATATAGTATATTCACACGATCACCTGTATGGTTCTAAATGGGAATGCTACTTGTGAACAAATTCCCTCATATTATCGAAATACTAACGTGACTATAGTTTCAACAACTACCATGCCAACTTCAAAACTTTTGTACCATTTTAAAAGAAACTACTCCGTTAAAAACAATGTCTAAAGTTGATTTTTCTCATCTCACCAGCAGCTACTTTCGACAATTTTGTGATGAGATGATACCATAATATGTGTTTCAGTTGACAAATAAGAAAATCTTGAATTAATCTGATTTTGCTCGTTTCTATTTCCTCAGATTAGATCAAATGTGATCGTTGAACACCAAACTCTCAATAAAAGATCAGTCTAGACAAAGTATAGAATTTGTCAGTCAACTAGAAGGATTTTCCGTGATTTCTTGGAATAACATTAATTATACTCAGTTTTTCACGATTAAACGCTTATTACTCCATTTTTGATATTATCTTTCCTAATTCGATTCACACACTTCATGAATAGAGTGATTACTTAGATACAAGTTGATTCAGAACTCAAATGTGAAGTTAATTCAGCTTTTCCAAATAAATCAACAAGATCTTTCACTGTTCTCTAAATCATATTTATCTCCTCAAGGTACCTCTATGGGACGATTCTGGAAATATTCGGCTTTCAAAGTGCGAATTATATGTTTTTATCATATTTGCTGTAGAGGGCCGTGGCATACGAAAAACCTAAGTATCTATCAAATCTCAGTTGGATAGTAGTGCTTCGAATTGAGCACTGTTTATTGTTCAGTAATAAACTATAACGAGCTTACCCTGTGGATGTAATATAACACTATTGATAAGAAATAATCACCCTCATCCACTAAAAATACTATTAAAGTAGTGGGGACCTCTCGGCTACCAAGTAGCCATCATCAGAGTAAGCTAAATTATGAATCAAAATGTGCTTCTTTGAATACTATTCAGGGACAATGATGTAAACAATGGGTTACCCTCAGCTGGAAATGAATCGGACTTTAAAGTCCGATTTGAATGTGAAAAACTTTCTTGAGGAATGGTGTGCACTGTATTGAAAATACGTTCGGCTACCGCTGATTTTTCATCATTATTTTTCTTCATATGGGCAAAAAGTTACTTATAACGTGTTGAAGTGGTCCTTCTAGTTTGACCCACATAGCATTTTGAACAGAACTCACGAATGACTTTGTGAATCCCGGATTTGTCGAAATTGGGAACTTTATCAAAGGTGTTGCCTAAACAGTGTTTTAGCTTGTTCTTACATCTATAAACTGCTCGGATTGCAAATTTAGAAAACAAACTTCGGAATTTATTAATTACTGAAAAATGGTAAGCGAAACTTTTGAATTTCATTGGAGTATTTGAAGGTAATTGCTCTAATTTGGTTAGTTGGCTACGTTCCAATTTTCATTTTTGTTCAGAAATTGAATTATTGATCAAAGATTTGTGGTAACCATTGTCCATCGCAGTTTGCTGAAGTTTCTCAACTCCGCTGTTATGATTTTGCTGGCTCGAAGACATGTTCAATAATCTATGAACTATACTACTGAACGGAGCTATTTTATATCTAAATGGTGTAGCTGAATCGGCCAGAGTGGGTTTTCTATATATCTCGAAATCCAATTGAATACCACCTTTATAACGTAAATATTGAGGAAGCGAAGTTGATTATCTGTTTCTATTTCGACAGTGAATCTCAGTGAATCAGATTAGCTGATAAGCGTGTTCAAAAAGTCATGTTAATCAAAATTTTTACTTGTAATCGCGGAAGTGTCGTCAAAATATCTATACCAAACTTTTGGAATTTGATTCAATTTTGATTTCAAGGAGGTTTCAAGTTCACTTAGAAATTATTGCCCAAAAAAGGAGAGAGTAGAATGCCCATTGCACATCCGCTTGTTTGTTTGTAGCAATTTTTAATCAAAGTGCAATAATTTTGGTTCATACATAAAGATGTAAGGATCACGTATTCTGTGCAGTTTTTATCTGAGATATCAATATTTGAATGACATTCCTTCAAAATGTTTATTGACTCATGGATTGGAGTATTTGTAAATAGTGAAACAACATCAAATGAAACGACAGTATTACAAGGTTCAAGTTTGAAATCTTTCAATTTTGCAATAAGTTCCGAAGAATGTTGTTTCACAGACAAACTTGATGCGACTTTTTTGTAATATACCTAGGTTTCCTAAGTCATTTTTAAACACTCCTCCCCATCCAATGATTCCGCATCTCAAATGTGATTCAACCAGGACATTGTAGAAGATTTTCAGCTGTTTTACATTTGAAATAGATTTGAAATGTTCAAAATAATGGTCAAAATATCTTATTTTTTTTATTATATTTCTTATTTGTGCTTCCCATTCTAGATGTTGATCAATATAAATTCCTAGATATTTAACATGATTCTCGGATTCGATTGAAATATTTCATTCTTATTATTAAAATTGGTTTTTGGAAGGATGACAATTCAATCTCAAAGGAGGCAAAAGTTACATATTTTGTTTTGTTGAGGTTCAGAGTTAAATAATTGTTATCAAACTAATTTTTAATTTGTACAAAATCAGATTCATCCAATGTTTTTAGTTCATCACACCTATCGCTTCCATGAAATATTGCCGTGTCATCTGCAAAAATTATGATCTCATGATTTATATTAAAAATGTTATTTATGTATATAATGAATGAAAAGGGGCCCAATATAGTCCGAAAGGAATTTCACCTGATTCACTATGATTTTCTCCTAATTTCACGAATTCTTGTCTATGATTTGAATAGCTTTCGAACAGTTGTAACAGTGTTTCTCGAATGCCAATATTATCTATTTTCTCTAGTAATATTTTGTTGGAGATAGAGTCAAGGGCTTGCGCAAAGTCTAAAAAAATACAGAGAGAAGGTTTTCTTTTATCTATTGCTCTGTATATTTTTTCAGTTACACTCGATATGTCATTTTCGGTTGATTTCGCTGTCTGAAATCCAAATTGGTATTCTGAAATTACGAAATTTTTTTGTAGAAAAGTTAATAGTCTAGTTTTGAGGAGTGTCTCGAAAATTTTTGAGAAATTGGTGATTACAGAAATGGAATGAATATTTTGTTAATTATTATTGTTACTGGTTTGGTAATATGTTCGATAATTTTTTGTAATGTTTCTGCCCGTATTCCATCTATGCCTGTTATGATTTTTGTTTTTAAATTTAGGTATGACATTTCTGATTTCATTCGGATCGTTAGGTAACAAGTTCTAAGAACATACAAGGTGAGCAATTCGGAATATCAGGTTCGTCCAAAAAATAAATCTAAGAATTTTGACAATCATGGCATTTTCCTTATACAACCTCATCGGACATGATTGAAGAGTAGCTCCAGTCGGAATAATAGTCCAACAATTCCCACCATAAATCCGGCATTCACGTCGAATGTTGATTCTCTTGTTAGTTTGCCCTATGTAGCTTCCTTCGCAATCTTTGCATGATATTTCGTAGACACCTTGTGTTTCTAGATTTATTTTGGATTAAGCGCTGAGCAGTATTTGATCAATCCATCTTGCCATGTTGAACCTTGTCTCAATGTTGTGTTTCTTGAGGATTCTGTAGATCTTCTCTGTAATACCTTTGACGTATGAGAGATGGGCTTTGGCGACAGGTTTTTCTTTTCCATCTTCTCTGGTTCGATCTGTATGGCGTCGGGGCCTTAGTGCTCGTCTGATATTGTCTTCTGAAAACCCGTTATGTTGTAGCGTGGTTTGTATTGTCTGCATCTCTTGTTTTTTGTGGTCATTGTCGGTAAGTCGGTCTGATCTGTTCATGAGTGTTTTTATTATGGCTTGAAGCTGTGATGGATGGTGATGTGACTGGGCGTTCAGGTAACGAGTCGTGTGTGTTGGTTTCCTATCCTGCCGTTTCTCTTGCTCACAAGAACATCTAGGAAGGGTAGTTGATTGTCCTTCTCGATCTATATTGTGAACTTGATTTTTCTGTGAATTCCGTTTATATGGCTCAGAAATCTTGTCAGTGCGGCTTCTCCGTGGGTCCAGATGACGAACGAATCGTCTACGTATCGTAGCCATAGTTTTGGTTTTTAGCTGGCTGTTTGGATGGCTCGTTCTTCAAATTCTGTCATAAACAGGTTGGCTAATACTAGGGATAAGGCTGATCAAATCGATGCTCCTTCAATTCGTTTGTATCTTTGGTCCTTGTACATGAAGTACGTATTTTTTAGACAGTGGTTGGCTAGTTTGATGATGTTCTTTCGTATCTGGTATTTCTTCTGGATAATTTCGAAGGCCTCATAGATGGGGATGTTAGTAAAGAGTGATACGATGTCGAAACTCACGAGCATGTGGCCAGGTTCCAGCTTTATGTTGTGTATGCGTTCGATGAAGTGGCTTGCGTTCTTCACGTAAGATTCGGCTTCTTCGGCATAGGGTTGTAGCTTCTTTGCTAGAAATTTTGCGAGCTCTTGTAAGGGTGGACCTATCGAACTGACGATAGGCCTCAGTGGTGCTCCTTCTTTAAGGATCTTGAGAAGGCCGTACAGTTTCAGGCACTTCGACGATTTCTCTCTTGTTATTAATCTCTGTTGTTCTTTTTTGTCGATTTGGCTCGCCTTAATTTTCGTTATGGTGGTTTTCTCCAGGTACGTAGTTGGGTCGGTGGCTATCGGTTGGGTAAGTGTCATCTTGTAATAGTGTTTGAATTTTGTCGTCGTACTCTCTGATGTCCATTACTACAGTTGCATTGTCCTTGTCTGCTGGTAGTATGATGAAGTCAGTGTTCGCTCTTAGGTCCATCAGAGCATGGAGTTCATCTCGTGTTAGGTTCTTCTTTGCAAGTTTTGCTTTTTTCAGGATTCGGACTATATTCTGTCGTATGGCGTCAGCTGAAGTGGATGGAACACTCGTTATTGAGGCTTCTACACTGCAAATGATGTCTTCGGTAGGAATCTGGGTAGGTGCTATAGCGTAGTTGAATCCTTTGCAAGGATACGTTGTGCGTTGTTGTATAGAGGAAAACTTGACAATTTGTACACCAGTACATTGATTTCCAAAGGCTGTACCACCTTGTTGAGTCCTTTTCAGCTCTTCAAATTTTCTCTTCTGTTTGACAGTGGTCCATTTGGCGTCTGTTTGGGAACGAAAATCCGACAGCTGGTCTGTTTTGTTTCAGAGTAATGGATGTAGTTTGCTGCTTAGTTCCAGATGTAGTTGTAATAGCTCCTTGTTGATTTTGTCCAGGATCTTTCTTGTGTCTTGGATTGATTCTCGAATCAGAGCACGGCTTGTTCTTCTTAGGATTTTGTTTGTCTTGGAATTATTCTTGTGAAATTTGACCTGCATGCTTTTCGGAATGATGTCCTCGTCTATGCAGCGTTCCAAGAAGGTGAGGGTACACAATAGCTTGTTTCGTTTGGATCTTAGGTTCTCAAAGAACTTAGTTTGGTGGGTTATCTTCTCCCCGTAGAGTTGATTCATGTTTTGCTCCAGGTTTCCGCGGGCATTATATGCTGTGTTGGGTTGCTAGGATATACTCGGCGTTGTCGTAGATTGATTTCGATAGAAATCGTTGATATGACGACGCTTCGGAACAATCTCATGTGCCATCTTCAAGTCTTCTCTTCAGGGCTGCTGCTCTGCTTCAAGTTAACTGATCTCCATTGATCTTGGTGGTGTTTTATGTATCCTTGTTACGTCTGAATGATTTTGCCGGTTTGATACGTCTGATTGAGTTTGTTGGTCTATTGCGTTCGAGCGATTTTGTCGGTTCGTTGCGTTCGAGCGAGTTTGTCGGTCCGTTGAATTAATCTGACTGACTGATCTCCTGGGTGGTTGAAGGGCTGGTTTCCAAGCAGTTGGTAGTCTCTGTGTATCATCTCATGTATTAAGATTTGAAGGATGCTTCTCGAATTCGATAGCTTCTCTTATGATGCGTTTTGTTTGTGCTCCAGGCTGGCTAAAACTTGAGTGTTGTCACATGAAGTTTTTCTCACATGTTAGGCAAATGATGATGTGGTTTCTTGCTTTGCAACTGCATTGCGGTGTTCTTCACGTCGGATGTTGATTCTTCTGTTAGTTTGTCCCATGCTTCCTTCGCAATCTTTGCATGGTATTTCGTAGACCCCTTGTGTTTCCAGACTTATTTTGGATTTAGCGTTAGGCAGTATTTGACCAATCTTTCTTGTCGGGTTGAAAATTGTCTCAATGTTGTGTTTTTTGACAACGTATCAAAGACAAAGACAATGCGTATCACGGAAAAATCTTCCAGACATAACAAGGATACATAAAACACCAGTACAGAAATTCAGTCCGGAGACTGTTTTGACAGGTATGGAAATTATTGACGAATCTATTCTACACGAATAGATTCGAATGATTTACAAATAAATCTGAATGCTCTCCATGTATGTTAGCTAAACAAACTATTTACTGGGTTATTGTTGCGCAAGTGTTCATTGTTCATGTACTAATTACGACTCTCATTAATTTTATATCTTACCAATGCGAATAGAAGGATATAATTCCAGTGTAATTTGAATCATATACCATTCTATAATGATACAATTCATCCAATTTTAACTCTTCCATATGTTATCAAATACTTGCATACTTGCTGCACTTAAAAGTATCTATTTCCTAGGCGACGGCTGAAACAACTGCAGCCGCAAGATCAGACTCTTATTCAAATTCCTTTCTCACGATTAATAACATTGAAAATATTTCGCCAATAAAACCATAAGTTACTTCGGCGATTTTAGGAAATAAACAAACAGTAAAAAGTTCACTTCCAGTTCATCCCTTCCCCTAACAGAAGATGATGGCAATCTGGCTGCTACACCACAAGAAGAAGCCAAACTTTTTGCTGGAATGTTTGCAGCTAATTCCAATTTGAATCCACAAGGAAGAACCCTTCTAATATTGCTGTCATCGATATACCAGGTGCCTATAATTATTGTATTTCGTCAGGAGCATTACGTTTGATCACAATTCCAAAAAGTCTATGGGGTCAGACGCAATTCCACCTGTCCTTCTCAAGGCGAATATGCGCCTGAATTGACACCGGTTTTCTGCAGATTGCTCACTCCCTCGTCTCGCTTCCCAGCCATGAGACAGCTAGAGTTCAACTAATTCCTAGGAAAGGGAGGAAGACTCTTCCTAATAATTATAGACCCATTGCTTTATTATCTGTGACTTTCAAAGTGATGGAGAAAGCAATCAACCTCGAGTTCATCCAACACATAGGAAGCTCAAAATTCATAAACAACAGGTAATATGGCTTTTGTAAACAGATATCAACAGAAGACCTGCTGGATGCGACCTCCTGTCCCTTCCACAGCTTTGCAAATGATAGTACACTTCATACCGCTTTCTCATCTAGAGCCTCTTCACTATCCAATGAAGCGAGTGGAGTGTGAAACGGATGTGAAACGGCAGCCCATCTATGCTGGGCGCCAGTGAAACGGACCCGCTTGGGTCGGTATATATTGGCCCAACTAGCTCAATTTGAAATAGTTAATCTCAGGGCTCGTAGTGAAACGTGCCTTGTGATTCTAGACTGGTGAATTGTTTGAGCGCCAATTGCTCACTGAACAACTATAAAAATAAATGAATTCACAGCCTAGAATACAAGCACCACGAGATGGTTTATTAGTTGATGGAAATTAGAAAAACAATAAAAGTTCAACTTAACAATTTGATTTATTCCAGATGGAATTTTGTAATTAACAAAAATAAAATTACAGTTTATTCTTAATTGAAAAAATGGATAGTTAAAAGTAGGTATCCCCCCACCTTGGGCGGACCGACAGAGGGTCTTATCAGATGTAGGCAACCAGATAGGTATCGGTGAGTACTGACCCTGTATTACCGGCCGGGTAGACGGTTGTGGTGTGGTCTCGCCTCTAACCTCTAGGTGTTACAGGGTAGACGGTTAGGGTGTGGTCTCTGACCGCTAGGGGCCCTTCTGCTATGGTTGTATGATGGAGACCGAGTAGTGGTAATCAGCCTGTATATACAAGATCGTTCAAGGTAGACAGCAAGCAATATGTGAGGTTAGGGAGAACTTCAATGTAAAGCAGCATCAAAATATTTTTTTTTCTACACACAGGAATCGAACCCGAGAAATGAAATCCAAAGCCGGCTCCTTAACCGCTCAGCTATGGAGGAATTGAGAACAAGCGATTTTAATGTTGTAGATATAACCGCAGGGTATCCGGTCTGAGTGATAAGTGCGAGTATATTGCAGTCTATATGATGCAGGTAATTGTTTTACATGACGTTAGTCATGCAGGTATGTCACGAAGCCTACAGCGAGGTATGGAATGTGAGACTTCATAGCGCTAGCTCATAGGGGTTATGAAATAGTGTTGTTTGTACATATCGTCAGTCACGTGATTTTTGAAAGAGACCGGGTATTCATCGGAGGTATCATGGGAGGGCTGCAGCTCCTTGAATGCATAGATGGAATGTTATATACTATAGAAATGATATCTTCTGCATTTCTCAAACGCGATGTTTATAAGGAAATTACTTTCAAAACGTTTATTCAAGCCGTCTGTACCTTACTTGATTGCTATATTACAAAATGCGATTTCAATCATCTTAAACATATAGATATATGGATATTATTTTTAGTATACAAAATGGAGTTGGGAGACTTCAATGGGGTATGGAATGTGACGTTATACAGATTGTTTATGTATGACGTTAGTCGTGTGAATTTGAATGAAGCTGGCGCGGTCTCCAACGAGACAGGTGTGCATGTGAGGTATACAGAGTGTGCAGGTATAATGATGTCTATCAAGCAGGTCTTCAGTGAGGTATCTACTTTTGCAGGAGTCTTCAATGATATGTGGGGTTGTTTATACATGCCGTTACATCGCAGGGGTTTTGTCTGAGTTATAATGATATCAGTCGCGATGCATGGGCTGCTCCACAAATCTTCAATAAGGGGTCATAACATCTAACATGTGATAGTTTACAAAAATGCTGCTTCTCATAATAGCGATATTATAAAGCGTTTGCAGAAATAACTATTAAATCATCTAAGGACTTTTTGCTTGATTAGTACTAGCGAGTACAATATTCGTTATAATATTATGAGTATGCATCATTAGCTCACTTGAGCGATAAGGTTATGCTAAATCATCTCCAAGAGTAATGTATTCAACTAGGAATTATCGTAATGATGCGCGATCCTTCAATGTTAAAGTAGTTTCATAAGTTATCCGGAAGTAATATGAATATATAAAATGTTTTTCCAAAATTAGTTCCGAAGTAAACATAATTCGTTATAATATTCATTCATGTATGTTTCATAAATTATCCGATATAAATCAAATAAGTGTATGCTAAATTTGTGGCAGGTTGAACAATATTCACTATCATATTTTGCGGTAGAGCTACAGCTGGTATGAATGATAAGGAAGTTACGCCGACCACCTTCAAACGCGATGAGAATACTTTATTTTAAATCAAACACGTTGTATGTATATATTCGAATCATATTGATTGTAAATCGCATAATATGACCCGAAATCTAGCTGCCGGCGATGGAAATATTGTTAATAATTATTAACGTAGTACCCTATAAGCGCTGTAAACGTTATATAATAAGATTTGCGGGCGAATTCGGTAATTCGAGGTATACAATATATAGGTGCGGGAGGGTTGGAGCCCAATACCTATACAGAATCTAGATGAAGCGGTGTTACGCATCACGATGATTATTCGAACTGTTTGTACAGCTCGATTGCTATATAACAAAATACATTTTTAATCATCTTAAACATATAGATGTGCTAATATAATTTTTCAGTATGCAAAAATATACTAATAAAACATTTTTCATCAACACACATTTATTCATAGGAACAGACATACAGACAGACGGATAGTTAGCTTTTATAAAATTCAATCAATTTCAATGGAAACATATATACGGGGGAGTTTTATGTAGATCGAGCTCCTTTCCCAACCACCCAAGAGGTAGAACTATGATGGTTGAATGAGGAATAGATGAGGATAATAATAATAATCATATAAATATCTTCATAAGCGCTAATCTATATGACATTCAAACACATGCTTCATAAAAGTCTGAATATTGAGTAGAGCTATAGTATCTTCATGAGCGATCATTATCAACATTCAGACACCTGTTTAGCACGTGATTCAACAGCCTGTGACGTCATCATCGTTCACGAACTATGATGGGCTGATGAGGAATAAAATACCAATAATAATTATATAAATATCTCCATTAGCAATCTGTACTATCTTCCTTCACGAGCACAACTTTTACAAACTCCATACGTTCGCGTAAAAGATTATAATGATAAACACATTTTTTTTCACGGGTTTACATAATCATATGAATATCTTCATAAGCGCTAATTTATATAACATTCAAGCACATGCTTTATAAAAGTCTGAATATTGAGTAGAGCTATAGTATCTTCATAAGCGATCATTATCAACATTCAGACACCTGTTTAGCACGTGATTCAACAGCCTGTGACGTCATCATCGTTGACGAACTATGATGGGCTGATGAGGAATAAAATACCAATAATAATTATATAAATATCTCCATTAGCAATCTGTACTATCTTCCTTCACGAGCACAACTTTTACAAACTCCATACGTTCGCGTAAAAGTTATAATGATAAACACATTTTTTTCACGGGTTTACATAATCATTTCATCATCGAAAAAATTTATCATTCTTCAACACAACAGTTACATAGTTATTATTCTTATAACTAAATGTTAAATGTGCTTATACTTGAACTATTCAGGTTATACCTGTGATATAATATTAGATTCTAATAATGAGAAATGAATATATTGTAACTACATATGGATAGATATCGATAATAATATTGCAGCTACATCTAAATGTAAATGAAACATCAATCAATCACTAATTATGCTTACAATAATTATTATTCTTATAGCTAAATGTTAAATATGCTTATACTCAAATATTAATCGGGGAATATAAAATATATTCTGAAAAATAGAACGAAAAGTGTATATCGATAATAATAATATTGCAAATATATCTAAATGTAAATGAAACATCAATCAATCACTAATCATATAACTAAATTATGATGAGCTGATGAGGAATGAAATGTGAATAATCATAATGATTGTAATACATTCAGAAACGTGTTTCAGCATTCAGACACGTGTTTCAACATTCAGACACGTGTTTCAGCATTCAGACACGTGTTTCAGCATTCAGACACGTGTTTCAGCATTCAGACACGTGTTTCAGACACGTGTTTCAACATTCAGACACGTGTTTCAGCATTCAGACACGTGTTTCAGACACGTGTTTCAACATTCAGACACGTGTTTCAGCATTCAGACACGTGTTTCAGCATTCAGACACGTGTTTCAGCATTCAGACACGTGTTTCAGCATTCAGACACGTGTTTCAGACACGTGTTTTAACATTCAGACACGTGTTTCAGCATTCAGACACGTGTTTCAACATTCAGACACGTGTTTCAGCATTCAGACACGTGTTTCAGCATTCAGACACGTGTTTCAACATTCAGACACGTGTTTCAACATTCAGACACGTGTTCCAACATTCAGACACGTGTTCCAACATTCAGACACGTGTTTCAGACACGTGTTTCAGACACGTGTTTCAACATTCAGACACGTGTTTCAACATTCAGACACGTGTTTCAACATTCAGACACGTGTTTCAACATTCAGACACGTGTTTCAACATTCAGACACGTGTTTCAGCATTCAGACACGTGTTTCAGCATTCAGACACGTGTTTCAACATTCAGACACGTGTTTCAGCATTCAGACACGTGTTTCAGACACGTGTTTCAACATTCATGCCTATTTAACATGTATTTGATACCTGATTTTGACAGAAGCGTAGAAGTACCTAACCGCGCGATCAGACATACACAATATAACATCATCATCTAGTATATAAACAAATGCTTATTAACATATGTTCCAGTATGATATCGATTCGCCTTCAGGCATGATGAAGATTGTTAAGCAAAAAGACTCGTTGAGTATTATGAACTTAGGCTCAAGCAATGAGAATGTTGAACAACCACAACGTCACAGCTCTTTGCTGCCTAATACTCTACGAACAATAATCTGTGGTCCAAGTAATTGTGGGAAAACAAATGTGATGTTATCTCTATTGTTAGATGCCAACGGCCTGAAATTTGAAAACGTGTACATATATTCAAAGTCTTTACACCAACCAAAATACCAGTTACTAAAGGAGACATTGAAGAAAATTGAGGGGCTTGGATATTTTCCTTGTACCGAAAGTGATGAGGTCATAGACCCCACAGAAGCGAGGCCTAATTCAATCATAATATTCGATGACGTGATGTTTGAGAAACAGCAGAAAATTCGTGCTTATTTTTCAGGAGGGAGACACAACTCAATTGATAGTTTCTATCTTTGTCAGTCTTTTGCTAAATGTCCAAAACATGGATTGCGCGACAATGCCAATTGCTTGATTATTTTCAAACAGGATGAACTCAATTTGAAACATATATTCACCGATCATGTAAGTACCGACATGTCACTCGAGAAATTCAAAGAGATATGTAGCGTATGTTGGAAAGATAAATATGGATTCCTTATGATAAACAAAGACTGTGATATGAACAAAGGACGTTATCGCAAAGGGTTTGATAGTTATATATACATCTAACATGTATAACATGGACGTGGGTGTGAGTAACATGCTAAAGGAAAAACAACAATTGAAGAAAAAAATTTGGGAGTTAGCAAACGTTGTGAGGAAAAAATATATGGCTGTGAAATTGGGTAAAGCTGAAAATGATGAGATTCAAGATAATATGTTCAGGAATGTATCTAAACCCCTAGAGGAAATTGCGAGAAATGCTGAAATAATCAAACAAAATTCGTTGGTTAAACCTAGAAGTATTGTTTCTACAGCAACACAAATGGAGAACATACCAATCCCAAATATTGTAACTGAAGGTGAAGAATTCGTATATAACCCTCAAGATACTGAGGAGGATGTGTTTACACCCGAACCTACTATCGATCAGATTCGTGAAGAATTCAGAAAACATAAGAAAGATAATGCAGCGGCTACAGAGGAGTTTCTGCAACAATACCCCACATTAGCACGTTATTACTTGGAAGGATTCCTATTGGATGATGATGTTAAGAGATATGATGATAAAATGGGTTTGAAATATAATTCAACTTTAGACAAATGGTTCATGGGTAATCAACCTATAGAGATTGATAGTGAGAGTAATATAATTATCAAGGGTACTCCGTTCAAGGGTACCACAGGACTGTATAATTTGATATTTTACAGAGATGTTCTACCTGATACTTACACTGTGGAAGATGGGAAAAATTACAGTCAAATGATGGAAATGACTAGTGCCCATAGACGTAATAACGATCCAGCTGATCGAATAAGAAACATTGTAAAATACAAAAATGTACTGAAACCTTTGATTAATTCCATGAAAAAACCCAGAGCCAAAACATACACTGGAAGTGCATATATCAAAAATGATATGCTTGAATATAACGAGAAACCTATCGAATACGTTTATTGGGATGACGTTAACGAAATGGTGGATAGACTGAGACTTCTTGTTGCATCCTCGCATGCAGGTAACCATAATCATCACAAGAGATAATCTCTATAATAGAAGAATTGATAGAGGCAGGGGTAATTGAACAAAAACCAGGTGTAAGACAAATTCATCATAGTTATAAAGATGGTTTCAATGGATAAGTTTGGCAGAGCCTCCTCTTCCATGTGGATATATGATACAAATGTATTTAATAATAATTTCAAACAAGTTCACGGACAAGGATTATTCCTAACGAGCGATGGAAGTTATGATATGGAAAATCGTAGATTGTGCAACGTAAAATCACCGAATGATGATGGAGATGTTGCAAATAAAGTATATGTTGATAAATTAACACACAAACTGAATCTGAAAACGGAAACCAGTCTTAAAGATACCTTCAATGTTAGGGTTGATAATTTGATCAAAGATATCAACAAGGATCTGGATGAACATAACTTAACGAATGAGAAGGTTATTCTCAACATTGATAAACATCTGATGGACATTGAGAATAGATATAATGGAATGGGGATCTATATAAAATCAGAGTATAAAACAATCAGTGATAGTGTGAGGGAAAACAGAAATGAATTGAAAGAGATCATTAACACATTTAACAGTGTGAACATGCGTCTAAATGACATTACTAGTAAAGTGGAGGCGTTATAACGACGGATGACATCTGTGGAACCTTCTAAGAAGAGACCCTCATCATCCACAACTACAAAGCAGGGCTCTGTGAAACGTATATCTCCAAATCCTGTGAATATACCCAAAAAATTAATTCTACACTAGATTTCCACATTGATAAGATGAGTAGAGAACAAGTTTTGCATGAGCTTCATGAGCACAGAAGAAAGAACTTTTACCAGCGTCGAACATACATAAAAGGACTTCAATATAGGTGGAAGGGGTAGGAATATGCAATACGACTAGGACGATGAATCAAGAGTCAAGATTGAGATATTTGAAACATATATTGTTAAGATTATACTTCAGTCTTTTGTATTGAGAAAATTAATAAAAAAAATTATTTTGAGATCTTTGGTCTTCCTCCCACCCCTCGTTAAATAACGGTGCAATCTTGAATTCTCATCAGTCTGTATGGAAGCGTGCGTGTGAGAAGTTGTTCTCAATACGCTTATAAACAAGCTCATGTTTGAACTTCATATTCCTGGTTATCAATACCAGGTGCTAAATTAGAAGAACGGTTGATGAGATCCAGGGTATCAATTCATTCGATAAAGCTTGCCGTCTACACGATATTTCATGCAATATAACACTTATAATTGTAGCCAGTTATATTTGGAATTCCTCTCTAACTCTTCAGTTGTGGTCGACTAACATTGCACTTTATTAGTATATAAATAGATTGTTGATGAAGTTTTCATCAATCATGTCTCAGACGTTCACTATCACGGGTAAGAGCTCCCGCTTATCTGTAGATTTTCACCCACCTATAGAACTAGATCCTCATTCATATTATTCTATCGCACTTGTTGGTTTGCATACGTACAATAGCATCCCGAACATTGAAGAAGGTTTTAATAAATTTTATTATGAAGATGTGAAGGGTGAGGAAAAAGTAGTTACTATACCTACGGGGTCCTACGAGTTGACAGACATCGAAGATTTCATACAAAGTACAGTTTGTGGGATAGGAGTGAAGCAAGAAGAGCGTGACCGGAAATTATCAATAAAATCTAACAACAACACTCTACACACAGAGCTGAAGAGTGATTTTAAAGTGAATTTTATTCCTAAAGATAGTATAAGCGAACTGTTGAGATTCAGCAAAAAGAAATTGACATCTCGTGAACTACACGTATCTGATCGACCTATAAACATAATCAAAGTTCAAACTATACGTGTTGAGTGTAACTTAACCGCAGGAGCATATTATAACAATAAGATAGCTCATACGATATATGAGTTCTCACCTCTTGTACCACCTGGGTTTTCCATTGATATAAAGCCGAAGAATCTTATTTATCTACCGGTCATCAGCAAGACGTCCTTCGATAACATCACGCTGAATATTTTAGATCAGAATTGGAAACCGGTAAATTTTCGTGGAGAAGAAATTATTATACGATTGGAATTGAAAAAGATCGCTAGGGATTATGGCTCACAACAATAAATAATAATCCAATACTCACCATCACTCATTATATGAAAGGAATTCAACTGAGAAGGTTGCAGTAGCCATCACTTGAGAACATGGGTTTGGATTTTAGCAATAAAAGACATCTCCATAGTGGTCATCAGTCATTATCTACAACGAGCTCGAGGGAGAAGGTTGCTTCTGCATCACTGTCATTGAAGAAGGAGAAGGTTGCTTCTGCATCACTATCATTGGAAAATATAAATTTTTTGAAGTCCCTTGGTTACAATGTCGGAAAAACTTCAAATATTCAACGAGCCAAACTTCATTGAAGACATCATCCGGGAAGAAACTAATTAGTATTGGAAAATAATTTCAAAAAATAAACATTATTTTAAAATGTAAAGTTTTGTTATAGGAAGAAATTGTCTTTTTCAGCATTTTCTTTGTTGAAATCTTGTAAGTGCTTTTTTGGTAAATCTTTCATTTTTTAATAATTATATTAAAAATTCTATTCAAATTCAATAATTTTTTCTATTTACTAGAATAATTTAAAATTTTTAATTAATGTAACACATTCATTTGTCATAAGTGAATAAAATATTATTCAATCAAAAACTTTTCATTCTTAGATGAAATCTCAAGTGTATTTTAGTAATTTTTTATAATTAATTTCAATAACGAATTTAATAAATTCTTATGGTTTTTGAATATAATAAATTTATTCATATTCATAATTGATAATTGAATTCTAAAATGATTTGTAAGGAATTATTATACATTTTAAAAATTAAATAAATAAAAAATTTCAATAAGTGTAATGTTCACTACACTTTTTCTTTTGGGTTCTTGGAGTTTTAATAAAACACATTTGAATATTAACCTCGCTTATAATAAGTCCCCGCTCGATTTTACAACCTTTTATCAACTGAATCAAGATCTCTTGTTGCTTGATGTGCGCATGTCCTGCGTAACCCTATATCTATACATTACACTACCTTCCTCAATCTGAGAATTAGTTCAGTACTTTGACCTGTCTGGAGGTTTTCTGTAACGAACCCCTCTTCTCGGAGCAATAAATTCATTTTCAGAATCTACTGATAGCGTGCCCCGCCACAATTCTGGCAGATCTGATGGATGTTTTTATCAAAGCGGTTTACACCTCGTTGGTTTTTATACGCTCTCCTGAAGTATTCCTGTAACACCTGTTTCGCTACACACGCTGTTATCACTTATCACTTTACTACACTTCACACCACCATACTCTTATATTTGATTAACATGCCGCTGCCAAGTTTTGCCTAGTTCCGGAATGAAGAATAAATGTTCTCGGTCCGATTTTCTTATTTAACCGACCTTTTATTCAGTTTTTTCGCAATTCCCGTTTTTACTAAAACTAAGTCACCAACGTTTTCGTTCTTTTTCCTTTAAAATATTTCTGTTGAATTTTTAGCTTTTCTCTTACTGTTTCGAGTACCTTACTTCTACTTGTAACTTGTCGTAGGTGGTGGTAAGAAATTCAATCGAAATCTAAGATTCCTGCCTAACATTGACAACACTACATAAGCTCATTCGTATGCTTTTCAACTAAGGCAGTTCATTTAGAATCAGTAGCCGACCTCACTACTGAAGCATTTTTAGCATCAATGTGTCATCTTGTGTCCAGAAGAGGCAAACCGCAAAATATGTATTCCGATAATGGAACTAACTTTGTAGGTGCCAATTCTGAGCTAATAGAATTACCACAATCTGTAAACAATGAAATCAATCAAACTATCAATCAAAACACTTTAGCTAAAGACAATATATCGTGGCATTTCATACCACCCAGATCTCCGCATTTTGAAGGTCTCTGGGAAGCAGGTATCAAGTCAACTAAAGTACATTTGCGGAGAGGTGTGAGCTATGCCACTCTCACATTTGAGGAATTATGTATATGTATAACAGAGATTGAGGCAATTCCCAACTTCTGTCCTTTAAATCCCTTGTCATCAGATCCTAATGACCTAGATTCATCAACCCCTGCTCATTTTCTTATTGGAAAATCGCTATCTGCAATTCCGGATTCCAATGTGATGGATCAGGAGAATTATTATTGAATGACCTGACAGCTTGTTTTCAAACATTCACAGAAAATTATGAACAATATTCCGAAAAAATTAGAAGCAAACTTCAAGTTCTGATAGAACACGTGGATATCGGAACACCAAATCATGATATAAGAGTTAGCTAAGAGAACATGTACACCAATCAGGCTCTAGCCACATTCCAATCAGGAATTCTGGAGCCATACTGTACTCATTTGATGAACTTATCAATTCAGTCATTGGACCAGGCGTTACTAGAATGTAGACGTCTTGACAACAATAAATCACAAGCTAGTTTCATGAACTTCATTCGAAACCCATACTAAAAAATAATAATATTAATTTTAACAATAAAAATAATATATTTCCGAAATTCAAACAATTAACACACTCTACACCCTTCAATCAATCTTATACAAACATTTCGCCAAAGTCACTCCAGGCATAATGATTTTTCTCAAGGTCCCGTTAATATTCAAACAAAGGCCTTGCCACCTCAGAAATATTTTACTAATATTAGACTAACCCCTATGTCTACTCCTACCAGGAATACTTTTGAACGACCTTTCCAGAACACACCTCGAAATAATTTTAACCAATCTGTCCCTATGTCGACTTCTACTAGAAGACCTGTACAAAATGTTTATCAACCTCAACAGAGTAATTTCATTTTCGAAGAACTTTTTAATGTTGAAGAGAGTTTAGAACTCGAAAACTATGAATGTAACGAAACAGATTTTACCCCTGAAATAGAAAATTTTCAGATCGAAGCTTCGGAAGACATATTGACTTGAATACAATTTCCACTAAACCCAAACTACCATTTATCACTATACCAAGCTTAAATTTGAAAATTTTTATAGATTCTGGTGCTCCAAATAGTGTAATGAATCCCGGCCCTGCGTGTAAACATTTTGAAAATTATTTCTTTTCAAAACCATTTAGTATTGTCTATTAATTAAACAATCGAAAGTGATGAAAACATTACATTAGATGAATACGGTATAAATCATCCTATTGAATTTCATATCTTAAAATGGCATGATCGTTATGACGCTCTCATAGGAAGTCATGATTTTCAGATATTAGGAGCAAAAATTAATTATGAAGACCAAACTTTAGAAATGAAAAACACAAAAATTCCATTTTTTATAGAATTAAACCCATTGAATTTTCGACCTCATAAACAAACCGTCGTTAATCATTTCGGAGTTCCTGTGAATATAGAAAAAGGGTAAGTTGTAGTTCCTGAAATTAAAATTGACAATTCTTTCATACCTGAATCAATAGTCGAATCAAAAAATGGTGTGTGTTTGATCCCATATAATGAAGATTGCACTAAAGAAGTTTATTGGCATAAGCAAATTAATGTAGAACCTATTGTTAATATCCAAATTGAAAATCCAATAACAAGCAAATCACAATTGAAAATTCCAAATGTAATACGAACAAATCATTTGAATTTAGAAGGAATAGATAAGATTTTACAATTATGCTCTCGATATAGAAATATTTTTCATGATGACAAAACAGATCTTACTTTTACTAATGCAGTAAAACATAAAATTAGAATTACTGACGAAGAACCAATTACATTGCAAATCATATCGTTATCCATATCATTTAAAGTCCAAAATTCAACGTCAAATTGAGAATCTACTTGACAATAAAATAATAAGACCTTCTATATCACCATACAGTAGTCCAGTTTGGATAGTACCAAAAAAACTAGATCCGTTTGGTAAAAAGAAATGGCGACTCATTATCGATTATAGGAAATTAAATGAGAAAACTATCGAAGATAAATATCCTTTTCCAAGAATAGATGAAATTTTAGACAATTTAGGAAAATGTAATATATCTAGGTTTCCTAAGTCGTTTTTATACACTCCTCCCCATCCTATAATTCCGTATCTCAAATGTGATTCAGACAGGGTGCAAGATTTACAACTGTTTTACATTTTAAATAGAAGTAAATGTTCAAAACTATGGATATAAAATCTTATTTTTTTTTTATATTTTTTATTTGTACTTCCCATTTTAGATGTTGATCAATATAAATTCCTAGATATTTAACATAATTTGCGGATTCGATTTGAAATATTTCATTCTTATTATTAAAATTTGTTCTAGAAAGGATGGCAATCCACTCTCATAGGAGGCAGTAGTTACATATTTTGTTTTGTTGAAGTTCAGAGTTGAATAATTGTTATTAAACCAATTTTTAAGTTGTACAGAATCAGATTGAACCAATGTTTTCATTTCATCCCAGCTATCGCTTTCATAAAATATCGACGTGTCATCTGCAAAAATTATGATTTTACCCTTAAAACTTGTCTTTGAAAGGATGGCAATCCACTCCCATAGGAGGCAGAAGTTACATATTTTGTTTTGTTGAAGTTCAGAGTTAAGTAATTGTTATTAAACCAATTCTTAATTTCTACAAAATCAGATTGAACCAATCTTTTTAGTTCATCCCAGCCATCGATTTCATGAAATATCGCCATGTCATCTGCAAAAATTATGATCTTACACTTTGTATTTATATTGAGAATGTTATTTATGTATATAATAAATGAAAGGAGGTCCACTATTGTACCTTGGGGCATTCCGAAAGAAATGTCACCTGAATCACTATAATAATTTTCTCTTTACTTCACGAATTGTTTTCTATGGCTTAAAAAGCTTTCGAACAATTGTAAAGGTGTTGCTTAATGCCCATATCATCTAGTTTCTCTAGTAATGTTTTGTGGGAGATAGAGTCTAAGACTTTCGCCAAGTCTACAAATGTATAGAAAGAGAAGGTTTGCTTTCATCTATTGCTCTGAATATTTTTTCAGTTACACTCGATATGATATTTTCGGTTGATTTCGCTGGCTGAAATCCATAATTAATCTGAAATTATGTTATTTTTGTTGTAGAAAACTCAGTAATCTAGTTTTGAGAAGTGTCTCGAAAATGTTTGAGAAATTGGTAATTAAATAAGTGGGAAGGTAATTTCCAGATTCTAACCTATCGCCATTTTTATAAATTGGAACAATAATTGATGTTTTAAAAGCTTTTGGACATATTCCTGATACGAATATTTAGTTAATTGATATTGTTAGTGGTTTTGTAATATGCTCAATGATTCTTTGTAATGTTTCTGCCCGTGGTCCATCTATGCCTGTTGATTTGTGTTTCTTTAATTCAAGTATGACATTCCTTATTTCATTTTGATCAGTGGGCATTATGTTCTAAGAACATACAAGGTGATCAAGGTCATACCAAAAATAAATCTAAGAATTTTGACAATCGTGACATTTTCCTCATACAACTTCGTCGGACATGATTGAAAAGTAGCTCCAGTCGGAATAATAGTCCAACAATTCCCACCATAAATCCGGTAGCCTATAAATGTATAGAGTTTTGTGGCAATAACATTTTAATAGGCAATAACTTCGGAAAAAATGATAAGTTATTGTGTTTAAAAAATAATTTGAATGTATCAACGAGATGTGTATTATGAAACCAGTTATATTTCTCATATAAATAACGACTTGTCAACGGAACGTAAGTCCATATCGAGAAACTTATCAAAATCCACTACTATTGAATGTAAAAAAGCTTTGAAAGACATTGATTTATGCAAAATTCATTGATTGCAAACTGGTAAGGTACTTTACTCGTTATAGATGCTCGTAGTTCTATATCATCCAAATGAGTTCATTCAAATAAGTAAATAAGTTGAAATTGAATATTATGTAATAAAATTGTAAGTACCAATATACCAATAAAACTACATAGTATAATTCACTCTCTAACTCCTAACTTGAATGTTCAAGAATAATTTACTAAATAGTTTTAAGCTACTGAGAAAATGTAAAAAAAAATTTTGTCAAGATTACTTATCAACTTTTGATATATTCGCTCAACATGTTTCGTTCAAAACAGCAATATCCTGAATGCGTCGACTCCACCGCCGAGGTGACATTCCCCAAGTTTCAAGACTTAATCCATATATCAGATGAACAGAGCAACCGCTAAGGGCGTAGAAAGAAGTAATCGTTCTCAATTATGTGAAAGATTATTTGAATTGATTGAGATATATGTTATGGAATGGACTGTCACGGACATTATGCGATTGTCAATGCATCATATATCTGTCACGGAAACGTTACTTGTATTGTTGGGGAGTTACGTGTTGTCTATTATAAACAGTCTGAACCAATGAACTCGTATATCCGAGTTCGTTGGTCTGAACTATGATAATGATCTAATAATCAATGAAAATTTCTCGTCATGTAAATTGTACGTGATTAGCTGTTGAGAACCTCAAAATATATTGAATCCCGCATAGTTTCAGATCGTCATCGCGATGCCATTCCCCAAGTTTCAAGACCTGATGCATAATATTTCGAATGAGTAGAAATAGCTGAAGTAGTAGTAGAGGCGTGAAATTTTACTCTATGTTATATGGAAATTTATCTGAATTGACAAGGATATTTATTCTATGGAATGGTCTGTCACAGATACTATGTGACTGGCAGTGTATCAGCTGATACTCATCTAAGCAGCATCTGTCTTGTTGATTGGGTTATATCCACGGTCGTACATACAGGTCTGGGGACTCGTATGTTTGAAATGAGTCTCTTACGCGTCGCCAAACTCGTAGTCCCTCGCTCAGCCACTAGCTAGCGCTTGAATCTCGAAGTACGGCAACAATCACATTATTAAGTAAAACAATTTTTTTCGTAACGCAATATTTACTATTCTGATTTGAGAGAGGAATAGAACTGTTACTCTTGTCAAAATATATTACTCACCTTGAAAATAACTTCCCCTTTTTCGTTATTCATGACGCACACATAAAAGACCTCGTTAAAACGATTTCTATTCGGAATCGCAAGCATCCACTTTTTTCGCATTTCCGCATCTTTCGGCACTTTAAAAACAGAAGTTTCTTGCTTTACACTTTTGTAGCCCGTTTTGCATTTCGGCACAATGCACGATTTCGTAATTTGTTCCTAAAAACGCAGGTATTCCTTGTGTTTACAAGTCAACTGACAGTTGTCAGAGAATACTCCGACGTGACGACTTTTGGTACTACGCGACAGTCGACGCTTAGCGGTCTCGCTTCTCACATAGGAACCAGCCTCGAGTTTACAGACCTGTATGTACGACCGTGGTTATATATTGTCTGTTATAGACAGTCAGAAATGTGATAACGATTCATTATTCTATGAAATTCTGAATTGTAAGTGATTACATTAGCTGTCAAAGACGTAAAAATGTATCGAAACCCTTTTATCACATTAGGTACTGAATTTTGAAAAATCGGTTGTTAACAGGAAACTAGCCAAATTTCGAATAGTTTGGCCACATAGTTTAAGATCGCCATCGCGGTGCCATTCTCCAAGTTTCAACAGATGATTCATAATATTTCGAATGAGTAGAAATAGCTGAAGTAGTAGAGAGTCGTGAAATTATACTCCATGTTATATGAGAATTTATCTGCATTGACAAGGATTTTTATGTTATGGAATGGTCTGTCACAGACATTAAGTGGCAGTGTATCAGCTGTTTGTCATCTAAACAACACCTATCTTGTTGCTGAGCTATATGTTGTCTGTTATAGACAGTGTGAACTATGATAATGATTCATTATTCCAGGGAACTCTAAATTGTAAGTGATTATATTAGCTGTCAAAAACGTAAAAAATTCCTCCCACCCCTTTCAGGATTGAGTTTGGGAGAATCCGTCTTGAGCGGGTGTTTATGTCGTATAAGAATCTCAAAACCAACATGTCTGAAATTTCACAAACTAACTCGTGATAAAGTTGTTATCACGAGTTAGTTTGTAAAATTTCAGACATGTTGGTTTTGAGATTCTTATACGACATAAACACCCGCTCAAGACGGATTTTCCCAAACTCAATCCTGAAAGGGGTGGGAGGAAACTAACTCGTGATAAAGTTGTTGGGGTCAAGAGACAATGACGGTATCGGAGTCTCAGGGCGATAGCTTTCGAGGAAGCTGAACCAAGACCGTCTGTGCGCGATGAAAAATTGCACCCTGCCAGAGGTGGCCCTGCTATTTACTGAACACAGCGGATCTAGACCGGGAGGTCGATAAACATCCCCCAAGCTTAGGTGTTAAGATATCGTGCCTTTGGCTGAATGGTCTGGGTTACAGGCCGCAAACGTTTCCTCCGAGAAACCGGGCCGAATCTCGGGTGTATTAGGCCTTCCATCCGTATGGGGCTCTGCGGATGATGACTGACTTTCCCCATTACTCGTGGGAATCCTATGGAAACCAAAAAACCAAAAATGCAAGAGGGGTCCTCTTTCCCCCCTTCCTCTTCTCCCTTCTCTCAACCAGCGGGCTCCTTACAGGAGTCCTCACATCCCCTCCTTTCACCTGAGGGCTCCTCACAAGAGTCCCCAGTCTTCCCCTCCTCACAAGAGGGCTCCTTACAGGGGCTTTCCTCACCTTTCAAAATCCCCCGGATGGCTCCCTACAGGGGCCATCTGAATCCTGTCCCGGGACCGAAAAAACTGACCACCCTAATAGATAGGTGAAAGTTAATCGGCCTAACAAGTATGGGTCGGCAAAAAAGCGGCGCAGGAAGGCGCGTGAAAAGCAGGAGGCTGCGGCGGCTACGGTCCCCGTGGCTTCATTGCCGAAGACGGGTCTCCCTGAACCGCCTCAGGGACAGGGGTCCTCGGGCTCCCTCAAGGGGGTCCATGGTGCCTCTGCACCAAACAAGGTTTAGCCGGGTGGATCCGGAGAGGCGGGGGCCTTAAAACGCACCCGCTCCTCCGGCTCTACCCCGCAGGACCCAAAACGCGTATGCAAACGCCCCAATCCCTCAAGGACTGGGGCTAGTAGCTACGCACAAGTAGCCTCGACCTCGGGGGAGAGGGCTCTGCATGTTGTCGTCTTCAGAAAGGGTGACCTGGAAAAAGGGTTCACTCCAGCCGAGATCATGGAGTACAATGATGCGGTGGAGGACGTAACCTTCTCCCTTCCGGAGGGGATTGCCCCTCCACATTTTCGTTCCACCAGGATTTGGAACCGGTATCTGCTGACAACAGCAGCAGATGCTGCCTCCAAAGAATGGCTGCTGAAAACAGTGGTCGCCTTGAAACCCTGGGGATGAGGTCGATCTCCGTGCAGTAGAGCCCTCAGCTCTACCCAAACGGAGAAAGGCCATGCTATGGGTGCCTGGGAAACGGCATCTTCCAAACCAGGCCATCCTCAATGACCTGGAAAAACAGAACTCAGGGCTTCCCTCTTCCAAGTGGGGAGTACTCGATAGGAAGGAGGAATCTCTGGGTCTGAGACTTGTAGTATGGCTGGATGAGCGGTCCGTCAACCTCCTCAAGGAGATGGACTTCCAGCCTTAAATCAAGGCTACCAGGGCTCAGGTAACCCTTCTGGGTCCTGGGGAAAAACAAGACAGACCGGAAGAGGACTCACCAAACGTTGGTCCGCTGGAGGAGGCGGCAGTCGAAATGGGGCTACCTAGAGAGGTCCCATGAGACTGCTACTCCTCCTAAATTAAGATTTGTGAATGTTTTGCTGCCACTATGACAGTAAAATTTCTACAAATCAACCTCCAGCACGGTAAGTCTTCAACTGTTGTGCTGTGTAAAAAGCTCATTGAGCAAAAAATTAATATGTCGCTGATTCAGGAACCATGGGTCTACCAAGGTCGGGTCAGGGGCATGACCCAAACCAAGGGTTTATTGTACAACTATAGAACGTCCTAGGGCCTGCATATTCACTAAAGACTTGAATGTGACTCCCATGCCAGGATTTCTTTCCAGAGACCTGGCAGCGGTCAGGCTGAGGTATACATCTGGGAACTTGGAGAGGGAGATGGTAGTAAGTTCTGCCTATTTCCCTTACGAGTCCCAATATGCTCCTCCAGTCGAGATGGCGGAGTTATGTCGATACTGTGAGGAGCAGGGGATTCCGCTTCTCCTCGGGTGCGACGCCAATGCCCACCACACGATGTGGGGGAGCAGTGACGTCAATCCTAGGGGGGAGGTTTGCTGGAATTCCTTAGCTCCACACAGCTTGAGGTCCTCAATAGAGGGTTAATATCGACTTATTTCACACCTAGAAGGCAGGAGGTTATGGATCTGACCCTTTGCTCCAGGACAATGGAGACTCAGGTTTCGAAATGGAAAGTGTCTTCTGAAGTGTCCTTATCGGATCATAGACACATTCTATTCGATGTTGAATCTATCACAAATGAGATTCAAAGTTACAGGAATCCAAGGACCACCAACTGGGGCCTCTATAAGGAGGAGCTATGTGGTAGGCTCCTTATGCTTCCGACTTATCACGGAGAAGGAAGGGCGGAGACAGAGGCTGCAGTTTCGGGTCTTAGCTCCGCCATCATATCTGCGTACGAAGCCAGCTGTGACCTTAGGCAGAGGAACGCTGGAGGAACAACGCCATGGTGGACCACAAAAGTGGAGGAACACCGGAAAATGTTGAGAAAACTCTTTAATAAAGCTAAGAGATCTCAAGCAGTCGTGGATTGGGAAAGCTATAAAGCGGCCCAAAGAGACTATAAAAAAGCGCTGAGAACGTCAGAACGAGACAGTTGGCGGACTTTCTGCGGGGATATCAACAAGCTACCCCCTGCGGCAAGACTCTGCAAAGTTCTCTCAAAAGACAACAGAGCCAGAATTGAATCAGTGATTCTTCCGAGTGGTGAGTACACCACGACTCCGGAGGAGACACTGAGACACCTAGTGTCGGTCCATTTTCCTGACTCTGGAGACGGAGATCTGACTACTGAAAGAGACGATGGACAGAGTGACCGTCATAACGGTGACGTTCGTCTGTCCTCCGACATAGTCAATTATGACAAGGTGAAGTGGGCAATATCCGGGTTCGCAGCGTACAAATCACCAGGCGAAGATGGAATCTTCCCGGCTCTCCTACAAGAGGGACAGGAAATAATCATCAAGCTATTGGTGAAAATCTTCCGATTTTGCTTAGCGACTGGCTTTATTCCTAAGCTATGGCGGGCAGTGGAAGTCGTGTTTATTCCAAAGACAGGTCTAACCTCATTCCTATTAAAGGCAATGGAGAGACTGATTGACCGATACTTGAGAGATGGCCCACTGAAGGCCCATCCCTTACACTGTCGTCAACACGCCTACCAGGCTGGCCTCTCGACTGAAACGGCCTTGCATCATCTAGTCACAAGAATAGATGGTGCTATGGCCCGGGAGGAACACGCCCTGGGAGTATTTATGGACATCGAGGGGGCATTTGATAACACGTCCGTCGAGTCTATCTGCTCAGCCGCTGAGAAGCATGGAGTCAGTTCAACACTGATCCGGTGGATTGGGGCCATGCTATCTACGCGTGCGATAAAGGCGCAACATAACGGATGTGTTGTACAAACCACCGCCACAAAAGGCTGTCCACAGGGAGGTGTGCTATCTCCGCTTCTGTGGTGCCTTGTAGTCGATGGATTATCGAAGGAACTGGAAGAGGCTGGGTTTTATGCCCAAGCCTATGCCGATGACTTGGCTGGCGTCACCTTCGGGCGGCACTCGGGGACGCTGTGCGAGCTGCAAAATACGCTGCTCAGCATAGTGGACGGCTGGTGCCACACGAAGGAGCTAAAGGTAAATCCTGACAAAACGGAAGTTGTTCTGTTTATAAGGAAATGCAAGCTGGGCACACTACCAGAGATTAGTTTCTCTGGCAGGGTCCTGCCTTTCAAAGGGTCGGTGAAATTCCTGGGAGTAATCCTAGACTCTAAATTGACCTGGCGCGAACACCTCGAATATCGAGTCATTTTGGGCGTGCAGAAGAGCTTTCAGCAGCACATGGGGGTTACAGCCAAAGATCCTTCATTGGATCTATACTGCTGTGATTAGACCTATGGTTACCTACGCGGCGGTAGTGTGGTGGTCAGAGACAAGGACTGGTATTTCCCAGCGCCCCCTTGACCGTCTGCAGCGACTTGCATGCGTAGGCATACTGAGCGGCATGAGGTCGGCTCCGACGAGAGCCCTTGAAGCTCTCGCTGGATTACCACCTCTACACTTATACATTAAAACCGAGGCCATGAGAACGGCGTATAGGTTGAAGGGCCTAGGCCACTGGACCAAAACGTACCATTCTCGTGGACACTCATCGATTCTAAGTGAGGCAATCTCTAAATGCCCCATACTAGAAATGAAGCAAGATAGCATGATTCCTGCTATATGTCTCACTTCTCCCAAAATCCTCATCCCGGATAGAGGAGATTCGAACAACGATACCCTCACCCTACTACCACCAGACGGGCTCGTATGGTTCACAGATGGGTCCAAGGTAGGTCAGGCTTCTGGGGCGGGAGTGTACCTAAAAAGGCCAAGGATCACTATCTCAGTGAATCTAGGCGCTTATTGCACGGTTTTTCAGGCGGAGGTCTACGCAATACTGACTTGTGCCATGGAAAACTTGCGAAGAAACTATGTAAATAGGCGCATATATATCTGCACAGACAGCCGCTCGGCTCTGGCAGCTCTCAAATCACCCAGAGTCACATCAAGGCTCGTCAAAGAATGCAGGGACACACTGGCTGAACTAGCTAGGAGAAATAAAGTTCAACTCATCTGGGTCCCCGGACACAGCGGAGTTGCAGGGAACGAAATGGCCGACTCTCTGGCCAGGCGAGGGTCGTCTAGCTCCCCTATCGGGCCGGAGCCAATGGTCGCTTTATCAAACTGCGTAGGTGGCCTCGCCCTTTTGGACCAACTAAATAAAGAGTGGTCTAAACTGTGGCGAGAATCACCACGCATGAGGCAGGCCAAGCTCTCCATCAAAGAGCCTGTGCCTAGGCTCTCAAAAAAACTCCTTTCTCTAAGCAGAAGGGACATCCGAGAGATGACTGGAATCCTAACCGGTCACTGTCGTCTTAACAAACATCCCCACACTATGGGCATCGCAGATGACCCAATATGTAGGAAATGCAGAGAGGTGGAAGAAACTGCCTCTCACATCCTGTTGGAATGCCCAGCGTTGGCATCCCTCAGGCACCGACACTTTGGAGAATCAGAACTGCTCCCGGAGGAACTTATGGGAGCCGGCACTAGCAGTATTCTGGGTTTCTGGCGGGCCACAAACCTGCTAGAATAGAATAGGCTCCTGACTACGGGGCGCACAATGGGCCCAACTAAGTGGCCTAAGTGCATCAGGGAGCTTAGCCTCCCACCATCTTCCTTGATGATGATGATGATGATGATGATGATAAAGTTGTTGCTTGGAGTATTTAAAAAATGGTTTGCAGCTTGTTCTTCGATAAGTGTTCGGTCATTCCACCTCGCCGGAGCCATGAGTTGCCATTCATTCGAGAAAGATGATCCATTCAAAAATTTCTATCCATCGAAAAAGAACGAGATGAGTTCGCTATAATTGAATTTCCAACATTGTCTTCGAAAAAGTTTAGCCCAATAATTCCAGTAGACGAAATCGCACATCATACTGTTATTTTTGAGCTATGCAATGGTTTCTGCTGAATAAGTCTGGAAAGTTCTGTTTATTCACAATACCAGACGACGAAAATGAGCTACATCGCTCATCCATAGATTATCTTAGAATTCGGGACCAAAGAGTTAAACGCCTTTCGAACAATTTGGTTTCTGTATGGGTATGACGTATGAGTACAGTTCCTTATGTGTAATTGTTTGAAAGCTTATATTTGAAATCTTCAACGATATTGAATGTCGAGGTGACGAATTTTGTGGACTACTTGTCGCCATAACCTTTGTCAGTGCCTGGATGTTTTCCTGACTTCCAGAAGGTTTTGATCTCCTATGAGATTCTTTCTTGAGCACCAAACCTGTTCCTACTTTCATTGAGATGGATTAGAAAGATTTGTACTCTTGCTATGAATATTGATGATAATAATAATATTGTTAATCAAACATAAAATTTACAAAAAAGGCCTTATCGAATCGCCTTTTTTCGACTTTCGTAAGAGAATTGCTTCCTCTATCAAACTCCGAGAGCTTTACTTAAAGAGCTTACATTATTCCTATTCACAAATATTCATTTATATGCAGTGTGGCCATTCAATTTAGAGAATCATGATACGTTGGAGTTTGATTCAACATTGATTACCCAGAACAAGCGTGTAAAATATCTTTGACACTTACCCTTTTTATTTCACTAGACACTTATGGATTTAAACACTGGAATGTAAGTGGAAGGATAAACGCTACTTTCAATCAGAAAAACTCGTACTCTACAACAATAGCATATTTAATGAACATCAATTAAAATATAATGATGATAATAGAAAGAATATATATGATGATTGAAGATAATAAAAATAATGTTATAATTAACTTACTTGCTAATATCATAAAATTATTATTAAGAATAATCTAATAATGAAAACTGAAGTTGAATAAAATTACCTAGAGAATCTAAATTTCAACTATAATCAATACTACATTTAATTATAATTTTGATGATTAGGTACTACGTTACGATTCACGTGTAACACATTTTGAATAATTATGTAACTTATGAAAGAAAGACGTGTAAAACTTCCATATTGACATCAACAATGGGCCTGGAACACCCACTATCTAAACATCTCCAGATTGTTCACATCAAGATTTATCACGTAGCTACCTATCAGTTTCCCGTCCTATAATGGTAATTGATCTTGACAGGCCTATGATTTCCTTTACAACAAAAAATTTTTGTGAACTTATTGCAACCCTTTTGCTCATGTCAGCTATGGTATCATATTATCCATCTTGAAGTGAGTGTAGACTAGTTTGTGTTTATTTATTTACCATTTCTCACGCTTAAATTTGTTATTGATACTAAATAGGAGACATCTGGATTCTTGTTACTTTGCTTTGAGATGTTCTAATTTTACATGAAGCTTCAATTTTCTAAACGTGATTTTGTTTTTTTGATATCGAAAATAGCCTGTACATAACCCTTATTACACTTCCAACTACAATTCTCTTAGAAATATTCAAAACTTGCAATACTTTGAAACCACTCCTCGTATATCTGTGACGGTTCAAGATGAAAACATAATTCACAGTTGAACGAAACCATTAGAGGCCATTTAAATTTCGAAACAGTGGGTTTATTAGTTTATTCAGATGAATGTTTTCGAGACTTCCTGTTAACACCTGCAGGTTATGTTGAGCCCAATTCTCATCGCGTTGTAATGCACGATATTATTAAACAGAATGCCATTGCGTGGGTTAACTACTGGCAATTTATGTGAATCTATTATTCATTGGTATTAAATAACAAGCTGAATTTCTTTCCGTAATTGATATCAACTCTTGTAGACTCTATTGGGATTTAATACACACAAGCTGGTATATCTAAGGTTAGTGAGGAGTGAAAAACAAAATTTCTATAAAACAGAGATTTACGTACAAATCATCCTGAATCCATAGACTGAGGTGTCCCAACCGTCCTGTCATATAGATTGACCAGACGGGTTTTATTGTATTCTTCCAGTAACTCAGTCACTCTATGGTCTATGGCCATCTGACGAAACTGCTAGCAAACATACGAAATAATTTTTCATTTTGATGATAGTAATTATTACTCCGTTGCTGGACTGGAATATCATGGGGAATCTCTTTGAAATATATGTAGAATATCTTCAGAATAACATACTTCTTGAAAGATAATGAAAGCCTCAATTAACTATGAAACAGTTCATACTGGATGCACTATAACACTATATATTGAAATAATAATTATTATTCCTTATTTAAAATGAAAGTATTGTAACATCGCAAAAGTTTAAACTATACTTGTTTTTGATGACCTACTGAGTCTTGCCCCTCTAACTATAGATTTATCTGATTCTCCCTGGATAACCACAAATTAACTAAAGTTTCTGAAGAGCCTGAGAAGGCGAACAACTATCCAGAACTGTTACTGGTCGATATGTAGAAACCATACATACTACTTACTGGAGATTTGGTAATTGAATCCTATTGTATTGTCGCACCCCCATTATTCACTGTCATTCAAATTTCAGAAGCTCTAATATTGACCTTTCATCGTACTGGGAAATAAGGGTTAGAATAAGCTCAATCTTTCTCTACATAAGGCATCTAATTTCTCACTTATGACAAATATTTAAGTATACTCTGAAGATAGCTACTTTATAGCTGGCAAAGTCTTTAGAAGTACTTTAACAGTATTTTTACTGACTGTAGAGAGAAGATTCAAATCTAAATACCTGTCAGAATGATGGAGCACTAGGAGAACTGTTTCCCTTTGCACAACCAGAAGGGAGTGGTATTCCGACTTATGTGGAGACAAATTGTAGACCGACTCATCTGCTATCTTAGCGACCTTGGCATTATCTGTCAGAGTTATGCCGATGACATAAGCATATTCGCAATAGGTACGTTCGAGAATATCCTCGGCGACATAGATCCAAAGAGCCTCCATCTAGATGGATTATTAGGAACGTGAAATTGAGGTTCTGAAAGAACATAAGAACACTCAGACAATTATGTAGAAGACCATATAAAAACTGTAAGCAAGCAAAGATTCTCTGATGGTTAAGAGATTGATAAGCAAACCTCTTTATTAATAAAGGGTCATCACAACCACGGCGGAGATGAATACTATCACTTTTAAAATATAGGTAGGTATTTTAGAAATGTTCTTTGAACAGATTATAGGATTTGCTTTTGAGACTCATAATATAGATACCACACCACGACCGATTAAATGCGTAATATAATAACTCAATTGCAAGTATCCATCCCCAAGTTCTCTACTAATTTTTAGAACAAATCCGAGCTTTTCCAACACAGTTGGACCTCATCATTTATTATCTTAAGAGAAACTTATATTTGTGTGAAACAAAACGTCTAGATCCTTTATTAAGTCCGTTCTACTGATAAATATATTATCAATCTTGTAGCTTCAGACAATGAATGGATAATTGGTTGATTATAATCATTCAGTAGTGTCATTATCATCATACAGCTCATGGAGATATTATTTCTTATTATTATTGAGAATTTATTCAATTAGTAAGCGTAATTAATACTGAACGAATTGTATCTAATAATAATGCACACGGGTGTTACTGATGGCTTTTTAAAGGAAGTGATTATAACGAAAGGAAAATTAACAAGAGTGAACTAAAGTACTTAATTGTATATTAAAATAAATTTGTATATTTAGTTATGCCAAGCTCAGAGAACAAGTACTATTAGCGTTATAGAATACTAAAAAAGAATCGTTCGCAAATAATTTAACCATAAAATAAATCGATATAGTATCTACAAATCTTACTAATTGCATTGGTAATACGTTATACTTGACATGTAGCTAGTTGGATAATTAACTTTGATAATTATTAAGCTTTATGATACTAATATATAAATTACACGCTGAATACAGTTTTAGAGTTATGTGATAAAGTCGCTAGTACATGTATATCTATAACTGTGGGTCGTGTTCATACTAATTATTCGAATGAAATTTAACCAAGCTCATCTTGAGCCCAAAAAATTGAGCAATAATATGACTTTGAATCGTCTAAATTCTTTTTACACGAAATGAGTTGAATAGAAATTTTTCCAGCTTTTTATTTATTTTAAACGAATATAGGAAAGTTTATAACCTTTTTAGGTTAAACAATTAACGAAACACCATTAATTTCCAAAATTCTAAATCTCTAGTTATCATTTTAATCATTTATTAATATTTTATGATTTACCATTCCAAATGCCTTTGACAGGTCACACACTAATACTACACTTTCTATTTTATTATTAGTGTTATTATAAATATTGCTTATATTCATTGATGATTGGAAAGAAACCTCACAATCTATCGCTCAAAGAATGCATTTTCAAATACATCGAGTATCGGCAATGGGAATTTTCAAAAATACCTTAGAAATTGGTGGGGTGATTATAAGTTGGACAAATAGAAAGAAATAGGGCAATTGTCACGTGTCGCAGAGTAGAAACACGTGCTCTGTATTAGGTATATTTACTCGCACTTGTTCAACCAATTCCCGAATGGGACCCTTCGTAACTGCACGTGCCCCCACTAACACGTTCTCAACCCTTACTCAAATAAGCTGCAAGTCAATTACGCAAATGTTACGTATTCTAGCAAAACCAGCAAATGAAATTTGAATAGGTATAGAGTACAAGAAAATATTACAAGTGGGATTTGCAATAATGTGAATTCAGAGCCAGAGCAATAGCTCTCGAATCTAATGATTTTTTATCATATTTTCATGAACTCGAAAACATTGTCGACGAAATGATTGCCTCCGCATAGGTCTGGGGTGCAGTTGTCGAATTTGCTGAATACGTCATCCAGGTGCTTCGACAAGAAGAGATAATTAGGAGTGAACAGCATGTAAATTAGAGGAATACATAAAAGGCATGCAGCCATTCCTTCCTCCCTCAAGTAATGTCTAGCGGTGGGCCCACGGAGGAATTAACAGTGACGGGAGGTGGTTTTAGTGGATAAGAATCTCACACACTGAGGAGTATGGCCTCCTCAGCGTTTTTAGAAAATTTCTCCCACCCTCGTTAAAAAAAAGGGATATATCCGATAAAATCAGGAAAAAATTTGTTAGCCCCATCTCAATACTTCCTTTATTATATACTGAGGGGAGACATTAGGTCTAACAGAGTTGAACAATTTTCGGTTATTCTAATCGGTTCGTTTATTACTGTAATTGTAAATCTACAATGATTCTTGATCCAGGTATGAATTATATATGAATTCTCGGGAAATAGATCAGATATGCTTCTTATCATCGTCTTTACATACGTTTCGGTCTCACGACCATCATCAGAAGCCGTATTATGTCTAAGACGGCATTTCTTAAGACTAATTGTATCAACACGAAGCGTCCTTATCGCACCAATTTCAATTAAAAATGCCCATATCGCCGAAACGAACAGAAACAAATCAAATTACTTGTGAAATAGAAGTGAACGAAAACGTAAATCTCCTAGATGTAAACATCAGGTATGATGCAAATGGGAAAATACAAACTTCGTGGTTTACTAAAGAAGTTTGGTCCCAACGTTATCTTCACTTCAATTCCGTTGCAGCCGCAAGTTATGAAAAAAGTGTTAGAAACCGCCTTACAGATCGCGCGGTTATATTGTTTCACCCAGAGGATCTTCCCAAGAATTAAAAAATTGTCCGTAATATACTGGAAATGAATGAGTAGCCAAAAACATTTTTTAATCCCATCATTAAAGAAAGAATGAACGAAATCTATAATGGAACGTCATATATAAATAACATAAACGGTTATAAAGATAATGTTATAACATTACCATTTATTCCGGAGACAATAAGAAATTAAGAAATGTTAAAAAAAGTATGATATAAATGATGTGCATAAACCTACTAACTGTGTTGGGAAATATTTCTCAAATCTAAAACCTTTAATACCTAAAGATAAACAAACCCACACAGTATACAAATTAAATTGTTTAGATTGCGATGGGGGTTATACAGGAATCTCTAAACAATATTTACAAGAAAGAATGTATACACACAAGTATCGTAGAAGAAACGAAAAATTAGAAAATCCCAACGATCTTGCTGAACACTGTTTTGATTATAACCATCAATTCGATTACAAAAATGTTAATATTTTAACTAAGGAAACCAATTATTATAAAAGATCTATTCTGGAGATGATGAAATAAAACGTGACTCCAAGTCTGTAAATCATAGAACAGATATTCAGTCATTAGGTCAGATTTATACTAATTTAATCAATGAAGACCCTTGCATATTCCTGCTTACGTGTTTATAATGTTAAAATCATATCTTAGGTAGAAAGCTCAAATTGCAATATTTCTAATAAGGTCTGACCACTTTCCCCTATTACCTCATGAATCTTCAACATCTAGTTCGGAAGTGGATACTTGAGCGTCATATTATTTGGTTTCAGTCGTATACAGACTTTGTTTTACATGCTGAGCAGTGAATTCTGGATACATATTCACACACTTAAAACATTAATGTATTAATTGATTTCGATTATTCGTGTTTCTATTCGTTTCGGTTACGTGGGCATTTTAATAGAAATTGGTACGATGAGGACGCTGCGTGCTGATACAATTAGTTTAACAAATCCCGTTTTAGACATAATACATCTTCAGATGATGGTCACGGGATCGAAACTTACGTAAAGACGGAAATGGTAAGCATATGTGTTGGTGTGACCTATTTCCCGAGAATCTATATATAATGCAAATTTACATTTAAATCTCCAAGAATCATTATGTTATCGTATGTTAAAGCTGAGTAGGATTAGTTATTTTCAAGTTTGTCAACAGTTACATCTATAACACCATTTTTTTGACAAAAGATTACAACAGCAATAAATGGTTTTCCTGACATTCTTAATTTAAATCAAAGCATTTCAGTACGAGAAGAGATTGTGTTGTGTTGTCAAAAACGCTGTTGATGAATGCTCACTGGAAGCCTCACCACCCGTCTCGATCGCAACGATAGAAATTGATCCAGGAATAGAAACATTATTTTGGATCAATATGTGACCTTACCCATGTACCTATCAGACACTCCAATTACATCAAATACATTTTTATATATCATACTAGAAATATCTACCAGAAATGGTACCAGGAATTTTACATTGAGTTGACCAAATTTCTCTACGTTGGTTTGAGTATTATCCATAGATGTTTCTGGTTTTGAGGCTACATTCATGGATTTGTGAGCACCACAGTCACTATAATTTTCTGAATAATCCATCGGAAAATTGTCCTCTTATTTTTGTCAATATTCATACATTTGATTTGTTTAATATTATCCTACGCCGAGACACGATGTGTATGGTATTAATAGTTCATCTTAATAATAGTTCTCAGACTTTAAGCAAAGTACCTAGTATACATGAAAAACATAAGCTGCAAGCTATTAGACTAACCGGTTCGACTAACTTTCAAGAAATATACGTGAATAGAAGGGTTGTATTTGAAACACAATACTTGCGGCAAAAATTTATCCTTATAACTTATTCTAGTAACCCTTAAAAAGGTGATTCCTAGTTCAGAAACTTGTTCAAGAACACAGTTCCCACGGAAGACGTTCAACAGACGACGTAGACACGTAAACTGGACCTATTTTTATATCTAATAGAACACACACATATACAACGGGGTAGAGTGAAATAAGAGAAGGGTTTACTGGGCGTCAGTGACGACATAATCCACGCGTCATGGCATTCTTGATTAATGGTATAACGTTTTGCCGTTATTCTTTTATTTCGGTGCAGGATGCTGTTAGCAAGAGAATTTGTATTATCTTTCATCGAAAGCTACTGCCCTGGAAATAAGAAGAACCTCTTCCCATATAATCGAAGTGCATGAAATTCTTTCATTTCAATTGATTATCTATGTTGGACAAACTGGAAGATCATTTGTGTATGTAGGTAAACTGGAAGATCATCTGAAGTTAGATATGAAGAACGTCTTAGTTCATTCGAACAAAAGAAGTCAAATTCTGATTCTGCAAATTCTAAACACAGTTTTCTTCCGATTGAAAATCTACATAAACTCCATGAATAGTAGACTCCCGCGAATAGTTAATCTTGAAAAATCTTGGCTTCCGGATGGATTTCGCGTTACAATAGTACGAGTTGATGTCGACGTTTCGCCAACCATTACAGATGGCATCTTCAGGGTAGGCTTGAGGCTTGACTTGAGTGGTTTCTGTAGTTGTATTTATTGTAGGAAAAAAATCTTTCCCCCTACACAGTTCACTGCCTTTATTCCGGTGGTTTACTTCGTTCTGTCGTTGTGTGATCATGAGCGAAGTGGAATTTTTGAGGATGTTGACAAGGTTATATCCAGAGTCACAAATTATTATTTGGATGTTTCAGGATTTCTGTCGTGTCAAGGTTTTTGGCTCGGGCTAGGATCACACCCCCTCTATTGAACGTTTAATTTCAAAAATTATCCGTCATTCATCTCTTCCCGATCCAGATAAGGTAAGCAGACCCGATTATATGGTTTGCCTGAAATTCATAAGCCCTCAGTTCCTCTGAGACTTAAAAGTGTTATATGAATTTCTCCACTGAGAAATTGCTTCTATGCAAGTGATGGTAATATAAACAGCGACGCGGGAGGTGATATAAATTGATCTTACACAGTATAATTTGAAATATACAGATTGAATTTGAATCAGCAATATACAGGGTGTCCCAATATTGCTGGGACACAGAGCTACCACGTATTCTAGAGGTCAAAATAAGTCGATTGAGCCCAATTTACCTGTATACCAAAATGTACCGTTTGTCCGTGAGAAGAGTTCAAAGTTTACTAAAAAAAATACATTTTTGTATGTTGTTCCGAAGTGCTTTATACAAATTTGATGAAATTTGGTAAATGTGTATTCTAGATGATTAGCTTACTTTTAGTAATCAAAAAAACCCAAAGAAAATTGTAGAGGGGTTGGAACCACCCTCACCCCTTGGCATTTTTTCCCCCATTTTTGTAGGGGTGGGAATACGGTTTTAAGACTTTTTTATCTGGAAGGCCTACTCATTATATTCATTTTCTTACTCTTGTAAAAACTCCGTATTTTGCGTAGTTTTCAAGAAAAAAAATGTTTTCGTAAACACTGATAACCGATTTTCGGGTATAGGTTTAATAAAATTATTAGACACAAATTACACAATACATTTACACAAGACAAACAATAATTTTTATAACAAGTGTTCAATGTGACCTCCACCTTCATTAATACAGAGGTCAATTCGACGTAAAAAATTTAAATGCACTCTTCTTAAAACATCGTCATTTTCTCGTAGCGCATTTACAGCATTTTGAATTCTATTCCACAGTTGTTCGATGTTATTTATTTGAACCTCGTACACTTGTCTTTTCAATTCTCCCCAGATGAAGAAGTCACAAGGGTTTAAATCTGGAGACCGCGGAGGCCATTGAATGGGTGCTTCTTGTCCCCTACCTATCCACCTGCCACCAAATTGTTCACCAAGATATTCTCTTACTGCACGTGCAAAATGAGGTGGTGCACCATCATGCATGAAGAACGTATTTCTACGCAAGTTAAGAGGCAAGTCTTCTAATAATTCTGGCAAATTTTGTTGAAGGAAACGGAGGTAACTATCGCCATTCAGACGATCAGGTAATCGTAACGGTCCGACTATAAATTCGCCAATAATTCCGACCCAGACATTAATTTTAAATTCACGTTGATAATGTCTACTTTTAATGGCATGTGGATTTTCATCTGCATAAACATGATCGTTGTGTAGGTTTGTCATACCGCGACGTGTAAAACAAGACTCATCAGTAAACAAGATCTTAGTATGGAATCCGTTGTCGACTACTCTGCGCTCCCGAATAGTTTGTAAAAAACTTAAACGTAATTCGTAGTCAGGTGGCAACAATTCTTGCACTGGCTGGATGTGAAATGGCCGAATTAATTGATCTCTAATGATTCGACTTACAGTGCTTTTTGGAATTCCAGCTTCTCGTTGCAATCTTCTAGTACTGGTATTAGGATTGTTATCAATCATTTGAAGAACAGCTTCTTCCGCAATAGGTGTTCGAGCTTGTCGAGGTCTTCCAGCGTTAACTCTTACTGGGGTCAACCTCCCCGTTTCTCGAAGACGTCTTTCGATTCGGGCAAAAGTTTTATGGTTTGGAATTCTCCGGTTTGGATACCTCTCTTGATACACGCGAACACTTTCGCGGCAGTTACCTTGACAATATCCAAGAACTAATAACATGTCGGTCTGTTCATTAAAAGGAAAATTCATAATTGTGGGACGTCAAAGGAACAGCAACAACAGCAATAACAATTAAACAAAAACAGTGATGACAATAAGAAATAATAAAAAAACAAGCAAAAGAGAACAAATAACTGACACATTTACTGTTAACAATAAACTATGTTTCCTGTCAAAATCATAACATTTGGTTTTGTCTTTGTGTCCGCGGCCAACTAAATTTTGTATTACAATTTTATTAAACCTATACCCGAAAATCGGTTATCAGTGTTTGCGAAAACATTTTTTTTCTTGAAAACTACGCAAAATACGGAGTTTTTACAAGAGTAAGAAAATGAAGATAATGAGTAGGCCTTCCAGATAAAAAAGTCTTAAAACCGTATTCCCACCCCTACAAAAATGGGGGAAAAAATGCCAAGGGGTGAGGGTGGTTCCAACCCCTCTACAATTTTCTTTGGGTTTTTTTGATTACTTAAAGTAAGCTAATCATCTAGAATACACATTTACCAAATTTCATTAAATTTGTATAGAGCACTTCGGAACAACATACAAAAATGTATTTTTTTTAGTAAACTTTGAACTCTTCTCACGGACAAACGGTACATTTTGGTATACAGGTAAATTGGGCTCAATCGACTTATTTTGACCTCTAGAATACGTGGTAGCTCTGTGTCCCAGCAATATTGGGACACCCTGTATAGGGATTCAATAAGAGATTCGACAAAGATGAGATGAATGAACATTCTTTTCATAGCGCCCAATTCTTGAATTGAGGTATAACCCTGCTTCTATCGCGAGTTACTGCCGTAAGTGGAGTGAGAATCAGGACAACTTGCGCGTGTTACATCGCCTACAAGTGATGACTCTCCGTAATAGGATAGACTTTATCATTGCTGACTTGACTTTTATGCATAAGCACATAATGTATTTTAATATAATAATTCATTCTATTTCTCTACTTCGCCTTGTGTAGAGGTTTCAGTTTCACATTAACAATTTTTGTATTAATTCAAATAAAGTTTTTTTGAAAAGCTTCTCGTTATACCACGACATATAACTCGCGCATCGAATATTGTCAGATACAGCCCACTATAGCGCTCCACTTGTCTTTCTTGTAAAACAATACAATGCGCCTGGCTCGTTCTAACTCACAAGACTCTCCTATACATATACCCCTGATTTGAACTCAATCTGTATATTAGTTCAATATACAATTTGAAGCATAGTTTCATTCTCTTCAAGATGGATAGGTGGGATACAAATTTTTGAATGAATCTCTCGATCTGAAAAGGCTTTTTTAGAAATGGTATATACCGATAACGTCAACTGACGAAAAGACTATTCCCTAATAAACTCTAGATAACTCACATCAAGTTTACGATGTTAAAACTATAACCTATCCTTACATGCAGATTTTCAACTCACATCTTCTTCAACTACCGCTTTGAATATTTATACTCATAGTCCAGTAAATGGGGGACATTATTAAAAACTTTTTTCTTTTCGAATGATTTTGATCTGTGAGGGCTCATTCGATTTGTCTTGTCGCCTAGATTGAAGCTTCACCGTTTTTGGTCCTTGACAAATTGTTTATTTCGTCAATAAACAATAAATAGTGGCAAAACAAATTTTAAACGCTATTTTCCATTGATTTTAAGCAGGTACAGAGTATTTTTTTGATTTATTTGACCGACAAACAGTGTTTATTCAAAGCTTGAAACAATTTGTCAATAAATAAACAATTTCCTAATTAACAAATTAACAAAAAAATCATAATTTCCTAAGTATTCGAGATTAGAGTTAATTTCTGATAATTTGGACCCTTTAAACACGAATTTGATGTCCATTATCCAATTAATTGGTTGATAAATAAGCAAATTAACAAAAAAATGAAATATTCTAAATATTCGAGATAGAGTCATTTTCGGATAACTGTAACTCACTAAACATGAATTTGATGTCCATCCATCAATTAGTGGCTAATAACATTAGTTAATGAGTAATTCGTTAGTTAACAAATTAACAAAAAAATAAAAGTTTTCTGAATATTCCAGATTATAGTCATTTTCAGATAATTAGGACCTGGATAAATGTTTTTCATATCAAGGACAGGTTATATTATGAAATACATTTTTTTGTTAATTTGGTATTTAGCAAATTATTTATTCATTAACAAGTTGTTAATTGGGTAAAAACTGTTTATCGGTCAAATAAATGAAGAAATACAATCTACCTGCTCAAAATCAATGGAAAATCAAAAAAAAATTCCCCCATTTATTGTTTATTAACAAAATAAACAATTTGTCAAGGACAAAAAGTGGTAAGCTTTGATCTAGGTGTCAAGACCAATCGAATGCGGGTTCACAGATCAAAATCGGTCCATAAGAAAATAATTTAGTTGGTCAGGTTGATTTTGGGCTTCAGTTACTGGACTATTTCTACAAAATCAACCTCATCAGTTCCACGAATGCATGATATTATGTTTCAAGACTTTGGGATTAGTTGGTGAAATGTCTGTTCCTCTATATGTATATCTCAATATTTCTGCTGTTCCATTCTATGTGATTCTAGAATCAATTTCCATTTAGAAACTACCGTTTTGATAAAAAAACTAACGAGATCAAGTTACGTCACTCTGATCAAAATAAATTGCGACTTAACAGCCCCAGGGAACATTCTAAAATTACTTCAGACGACATGAACGCAATATCCCATTCAGGCAAAAAATGGCTAACAAAAAGTGTTATAATATTCTAATTAGAAATTACATATTAAGGAAAGCATGATAGTCCACATATTATATTAATTAACGACCAAGCAATTAAGGTTCATAAATCAAAATATTTATTCGAAATAATTGATAATTTTATGCAAAATCATTCGTACTGTTCTTTCAAAAATTAATGTCACTGTTGTTTTGTGTAGTAGATTAAACCATACAATTTACAGTTAATTGAATAATTGGCATTGATCAGTGTCGTAATTCCAATTAACACAATCAGATCTTGTGTTATAGCAGTACGTTTATAATTGATCAATGTAACGGAAACTTCATTTAACGTTTCAGTGAAAATCATTGGAGATTTATTACATATGATTTTTGGTGTTTTTCTATTTTAAGACCTTCACTTCATTTGACTGGATAAAACATTTGTGTCCGTGAGTGCTATGGGGATTGGCCTATGTTCTTGAACCATTTGAATAATGTATTTCGAATTTATTCTTGAAGTTCTAGTTTCTTATTTTACTATGAATAAAATTGAAATTAGTTTTTTTGACTTTCCGAGTTACCGAATTTTTCTTTGTCGAACAATGTTCTGTTCATTGAAGTTTCCATGTAATTCGTAGACGAATAGATAAGTAAAGTTCGGATTTATAACAAAAATTGGAGAATGAGGCGCTTATACAGGATGGTTCAGTTTATAACATCAAAATATCATCAGCCAATAGCTTATCGAAAAATAAAGGTATTTTGTTGAACAAAATATGGTCGAATTTTCATTCTTTTTTGATATACAGGGTGTTAAAGAAAATAAATTATTTTAAATAATTTGTTTTAAATCAATAATTAAAAAAGGTAATCTCCTGAAATTTTGCATAGATCTTTTTCTTTGATTTCTCTATTAAATAGTGGTTGTAATTATTTTATTCACAATACAGAGGCGTGCGAACGGGTTTCCTCAAGAATACATTATTCAATAAAACGTACGCCACTGTTTTTTTTAGAACATCAACTGCAGACAGGATTTGCCATTCAATCTAGAACCTTTTTTGTATCTTATAATTTTTTGATAACCCAACTCAAAACAAAAAAGAACGAAATGTTCAATAATAGAAATATGAATAATATCGTGGGTAGCTACCATGACATTCAAAAGAAGGGGCAAAAAGGCCAAATTTACGAAAAATGGCAATATATTCGAAAAACACATCGAATCCGAGCTTTATGGATAACTATGTTTAAAGAATGCCTGCAGCTGACTTGTGTATCAAAATCCAATTATTAAAATTGCAGATAACATTGGATCGGTATGAAATACGTTATGACAAAATGTTGGAGTATACAGATTACATGCACTCATATAGTCTAAGAGAAAATTTAGATTTTCTTGAATTTTGATCGATTTAGACTTTTTTCTAATATCACGCAATTTTTTTTAAGCCTAACTCATCCTTATATTAGCTTATTCTGGGGATCGGTGCTAAAATAAATGATTCTTCAATGGCGTTTAAGCTTACTAATTTACGGAAAAAATAGTTACAGAAAGAAATGTGTTGCAGAGTACTTGTTATATTTGTTGTAGCAATGGTGAAGGCAGCACGATTTGACCATTTTCGTTGAAAAAATTCCACTGCATTCACGAATTTTGACACATTCGCATGAGTTAATCCAAAATCAAACAAAAAATTTTAAAAAATCTATGTAGGTGTCACTTTTCTGTCCGAAGTTACTCATGGAGTGAGCATGGCGATTGAAGTCGTCTCTAGAATTGGGCAATATGAAACAATGTATGTCCTCGTGTAGCGGCCAAATGGTAGATGCAATACGTTTTGAAAATTTTGAAATTTTCACACAAGCTAGATATGATGCTCGAAACTTACAAGAGAAGCGGGCACCTCATTTGAGACAAGATAGGCGGACGCCTATGTTGCGTAAAAAGAGATTTTCTGCAAACTGAATTGCACACTTGATCAGCTTGTGTGAAGGCGTTGTTGGTTTCTACATAGCTGTCGAACGGTGACTCCTATTTAATATAATTTAAATCGATTCCGGGTTACATATTCTGAACATCGATACCTTTTTTTTTCTGTGGAGAGGAAATGCTTTAAGCACACCGTCAGCTTTATCTATCACTTCAGGTAGTGCAGGACTCACTCAAGTTTATTAGAGCATACCTGCTAAAACCTCTCCGATCTTCATCCATATCCCGGAACCGCTTCTCGCATTACTTCAGGATATGGAGGAATGCGTCTTTCTCTTTGTTTCTCGATGTTACATCGATGTGAGTTTCCTTTGATGTTTTATGTTGATATTTACTTTTATTTCTTCAATACGTCTCCATCATGTTAAGTTGGTCTAATCATAATCGTGTTCTTCCTCTTCTTTGATCTTTATGATCCGTCTTATGAGGTTTGCGTATTTGATCCATGTCTCTTTATCCATGATCATATTGTTCACTATGGTTTTTAAGTCGTTCTGAATGTCGTTTATTCCGCTTCGCTCCATCCTTACCTATGACAGTGCCAAAGACTCGAGCTCCGATACATCTATGGATTTAATTTGAAACATTTGTTAGACAATACTTATCAGAATAGTTTCTTTTGAGGTTAATTCGAATAGACATGGGAAGTGATATTTCAAAATATCTGAATTTTGTTCGATACTTTATTGAATCAGAAAAATATCAAGTTTAGAATGATTGGAATCAATTTTATCATTAACCCAGTTGTTTTTTCAATTTGGATAAATTCTAATATTGACCGTTTAGCATTATTCTTTTCAATATTTGGAATTATTGTATTTTCGTAGTCGAAAGACTAGTTTTGCCTTTTGACTCAGTGGATAAATTCTAAGTACCTATATTTGTGTTCATTCAATCCGCTATCAATGAATTGGTAAAAAAGGTAATAAAAAGTATACCTTCATTAAGTACTAAACTAGGTAAATTCTGAACATTACTCTATTTGCTTAATTGTTTACATTTTATATCAACAAGTTATATAATGAGGTTGATATAACGTACAAAGAGGACCACATGTATGATAATGCACCATAAGAAAGGTTAGCTTATTGTTGATACATCATCCATGTCAACATCGATATGAATATATATGTATAAGGATAAGGAAGGAGAAGTATTTATAGTTTAGGATAGAGTTATCACAAGCAATTAGAATTGAATAATTCCAATTAATTTGGTCGAGCACGAGGAGATAACTTGTTCCATATAACCAAATTCAAGAGAAAACTGCATTCGCTGACGCTCACTCCGTCCTAATAAAGAACGCAAAAATGGATTTTACAACTTTCCATATTGTTTGTGAGTCAACGTCTACCTTAAATTCATTATTGGGGAGGTAGTTGTTTGGGTACCGAATATCCACTTCTCCCATATCAGAACATGTTAGTAGAATTATTGACTTTTGAATCAATATCGACGCTACGAGAGAGTTACGTGTTGCAGGAATTGGAATGATAACACCAAACATTAAAAGTCAAATGAGCTTCTGATATAGTCAAGTACCTACCCATATTGTGAGGTTGAAAGAATTACCAATTTGTATCAAGAATGTACCTGGTTCCATTCATTTGTTTTCCTCTGACCATGACCGTTTACGGAAAATAATTCCGACGTCTGAAGATTGATCGGTTGAACTAAAAGTAATCTCACCAAAATTCTTGCGGAGATTTCGTGATGCACAAACTCGTCTACAAATATTTGAGGGGAGTATCTAAATAGTATGTTTTATTATCTGAATCTGCTCATTTACATATGAAGAATATAAATAATCCAAAATGATTTGAATACAATTTAGTATATCATTATCAAGCATGCGGAATCGCGATGTGGTTCTTCGATTATAAAACACAATACAAGTCTATGATAAAACGCTAACTGATTATAATATCGCATTAGTTCATCCGAACAAAATGCAGGCACTTGCATAATGCTTTACTGGCAAACAAAGGAGTTGAAATTGTTCATACTGGAAGCTGCGGCTAATCTCTTCACGAACTGTGTGCTATTCATTTGTTTTAATACAGGAAAGCACTCTTACTTTGACTAGTTAAAATCTCGTCATTATTTAGCTTATTAAGCAATATGAATTACATGTAGAATATAATGACTACTTCAATCATCATGTTTTTCATCACCATAAGAAAATACTAGAACTAAATGAAGGAGGGATGATATCATTGAATACTGAGTCGAATATACGAGTGTTCAGAAAACTACTTCTCCATAACTTCATTCATCGACTAGATGTGTTAATGATTTTCTAGCTGTTTGCGCATTTGAGGAAATCATATTTCTTCCGGATAACTAAAGATTAATATCACAGAATTACTTAGAAGAAAAAATGATGTTCCAATTTATTTAATACACATATACTTATCTTAGTAGTCGAGACAATGTAGACACAAGTTTGGCAAAACCTCAAACTCTTTTCAGGCAAAATTGATTGAGATGTGTATCTTTGGCATTGGATTCTGCAAAAGAAGTAGAAAAAATGTGTGGACTTTGTTGTTGGTGCAAATTTGAAATTGCATCGGTTCATCAGAACAATGCTTTTTCTTGAAGAATTTTTTGAGCCTGGTAAATTTGACTAAAATTAACCCAATTCTCTTACACGGAGTTTTTGGGGTCGCTGAATACGAATATGGTATTCAAAAAGTCTAAAATGTACCTGGTGCACAAGACACCCTGGTGCATTACGTCAACTCATGAACAGTTCTCCAATTGCATCCGAAATGTGGGAAATGTTAACTCAGGAAGTTTTCGAGGTCGCTGAACACGAATATGTCATTTGAAAATCTACGTGAACCTGGAGGTCAGGATTTCCTGGAGTATTTCGTCACCCCTAGGTTTATTCTTATTCAATGAAGAATGCATCGAAAATGGATTCGTATAAATAGGTATTTATACGAAAGTGATTTTCCCCTTTTCAGTCAATAGTTAAAGAATGCTGTTCCAAAATGAATGCCGATCTAACTATTAAAATTAGGTTCACTTGAACTCTTAACATCAAATCGCTTGTCTCGAATATGCTTCATTCGTTCCATTAGTTTTTCATTAGTATTATTTAAAATTGAATGTTACTAATCCTTCACATTATCTGTTAAAACCATTAACTATTGAATGTTGATAACGGAAAACGTAAATTGAGTCCCATTTCAATATTCCTACGTAAATTCAGTCTCACTGATAGAATCATAATTTGAGTCTCAAGCTCCAATATAATTCCCAGAATATTCTTATAGATGAGAGCCTTAAGATCAGCGCGATTACAATATTTGCATCCTATATCAACAAAATTCGGTTAGGTTAGGTCAAATTAACCTGACAGTGCCTAAGGCACTGGAGTCATACACAATCACCTGACAATGTGTACTTGATTGCGTCAAAGAACTAACGGCACTAGTAATGAACCCTAATAGAGTAACACTCGTGTGGGAGTCTGAAGAGACCAAACGAAAAGTGACAGAAACTGCCGTCGCACTCGCTAAAGCGGGGGCGGAAAAACCACTGATTGGACCAGAGCCAACCTGTGGCATTTCTCATGCCACAGCGAAATCTGTTATCCAAAAATGGCTCGAGATGGAGCACCGTGCCTACTGGAGATAACTGCCCCGTATGTCGCACTCCAAGCGACTGATGGGAGATCTCCAGCAGCAACGAGTGAAAAATCTGCTGACGTTCAGCAGACAAGAAATACGGAATCTTGTTGCATTCCTGACCGGATACGCCCCATGCAACAAACACCTCCACACGATGGGACTGGTAGATCAGCCCACTTGCAGGGGTTGCGGCGTGGAAGATGAGACATCTATGCATGTGCTGTGTCAGTGCACGGCATACACGGTAGGTCGTCGGACATACCTCGGAGACGATAAGACTACACCCGAGGAAATCAGAAGTATCCCCTATATCAGGCTACTGAAATATATAGAATAAACCGGACTCATGAGGGGGTAGAAACAAGTGAGGGCACAATAAGACTATAATGACAGCAGTGCTGTGGGGCTCCCCTTAGGATGGAGAACTAACCTCACGGAGGAGGGGTTTTAGTCGGTATGAATTCGGCACAGCCGGGGCACGGGCATCCGGGGCGTCTAGGCAAAATTTCCTCTCCTCTACGCAAAAAAAAAGAACCAATGGGCATACTTTTGGCTCTGTTAGAAATCTACGAACGCATTCATCCATTGATACTGTTTAACATGATGAAAGTATTTGATACATTCATAATCCAGTATTTATAGGTCTATTGAACAAATCCATTTGTTCTACAAATTTCTTCAACATTTCTCAATTGCTCCAACGAATATATTCATTCATTGCCTTAATTAAATAATGTTAATCAGGATGGTCAATTCCAATGAATAGCTAAACGAATGTCCAGTAAGTCATAAGTTTTCAGTTGAAACATTCTTCAACAACCATGAAAGCTGGAAAAAGAGGGTACATTGAACAATCATTATTGGTTATTATGATAGTGTTAAGATAAGCGCGATTATAATATTTGCATTCTATTTCAACAAAGTTGGGTTAGTAGGTAGGTTAGATTAGCTTAGTAGGTTAGGTAAAGTAAGGTTAGGTTGACTCAGCGTAGGTTAGGTTCCTGGAAAGCAGGAGCCTCTTCTCTTGTGCGGAGCCTGAAACCGCAACCAGGCGCGTCCCCAGGTGACGGATAGGGGAATACTCAAGGCCCTGTTTCCAGTAGGGTCAAGTGTAGGAGTAGACATGCTCCCGCTTATCAACAGACTCTGGGTAGATTATGGACTCCCAGTCACATGTTTCTGTGAAGAAGGTGACGGATAGATTGTGGCTGATACGGATGATCCATATGTTCCAAAAGAGTAAGTTATCTCATCACAGATGACTTACTGAAACACATAGGAAATATCCAAAAAATGATTAAGTACTATAAACACACGAACCTTAATATTGGGAACAAACAATATTTTGGTACTAACAAAAACGTCACAGGAAATATCCATAGCGAGATAAAGTACTGGAAACCCAGAAACCGTAACATCGGTAAAAACAGAAACACAGTACCGTAATATTGGGCGTCAACCATATTACGATATGAACATAAGTAATCACGAGACAGAAAGATAGGCAAAGAGCTCTACATAGACATCAGAATCAGAAACTACAATCGTTAACATCAACGGAAACACGAACGTAAACAATTACGTAAAATCAACGTAAAACACCTAGTTAAACATAGTTAAACAACTTAGATTGAGTCCTGCACTACCAGTAGTGATAGATTAAAGCTGCTGGTGTGCATAAAGCATTTCCTCTCCACAGTAACAAAAAGCTTAGGTTAGGTTAGAAGCAAAGGGGATACAATAAACAATCATTATTTGTTATTATGGAAGTGTTAAGATTAGCGCGATCACAATATTTACATTATACATCAACAAAGTTAGATTAGATTAGATTAGATTAGATTAGACAAAAGTAACACAATAAACTATCAATATTGGCTATTGTCCAAATACTAGAGTATAAAAAGGTAGTTGGCCTAGTCATCAGGTACTACATGCTAATTATCTGACCTGACAACCAGGTACCAACCTAGAACTCAACTTTCGTAGACCTTAAAAATACCCGTGACTGTATTTACTTACTTAGCAATAAATAGATGCCGGACTCAATTCACGACAACCAGATTTGATAGAATAGGATAGAATATTTATTAGCTTGAAGTGATTTGAAACAATGCAGGTGCATCTGTTATATATTTGGAGGGTTCAACATGTTTGCAAATATAGAACAAGAGTAAAATCTAGGACAAGTGAGTACAGTATAAATAAATATGAATAATAAAATATTTAATCTACAAGACCTAAGATTCAACATCAAGATTGTAGCTGACCATACATAAGACAAATTTCCTCGAAATTGTAAGGTTCGCCTAAAATTAGAAACTTTTCAAGTTCTTCATTCCTTTTCGAGGAGTTATTAACATGTCATAGAGTACAATGTGCCTCTTTCGGTTGCTGTTAATCGATGTATAAGATACGTATAAAGATTTTGTGTAGCGTCAAATTTCGGCGGGCGTAATTTCGGCCGGTAATCCCGTCGCCTACCTGCATATATCAAGGGGTACCATTTATGACAGATGTAATTTCGGCCGAGGGTTGATGTTTATGATGGGATTAGAAAATTGGTAATTACTTGGGATATCTAGACAAATTTGTGGGATTTCAAAGAAGTCAATCAAGGGATTATTGTTGATTTTACCTGTGTCTGAAACTATTATAAATATAAAAAGGCCACACCCCCTTAAGAACTAGTCATCATTCATATAAATATTTGTTATACTTTCCTAATATTATAACTTATTTTGAACGCTACTAGGCGATAGAAAGCATCAAATATATTTGTACGATGGCATCAGTTTCAACAATTAAGAGTTCACGTGGTTGTGACTTGCTTGTTGTGGAAAAGTTTCAGTTTTGTAAACAGGACGTGTTAAAAAGTGGTGAAGTACGTTGGAGGTGCATAAAGAAAAATTTAAGATGTTTAGCCAAACTGTACACTATTGGTGCTGCGTTGGAGAGAATAATAGTGACAACTTCATGCAAGCGCAAAGCTGAGGAGGACATATCGGAGAAACCTTCAAAAATTATTAAAAGCATTCTTTCAAAACATTTGGCAGATAATTTGTCATCGACAGATGTCAATCGAATAAGAAGAAATTTGTACAACAGCCGCCGTAAGCTGCTACCAGCCCTGCCTAAGGATATTCACGATGTGCATTCATTACTAGAAAGTTATGGACCGAAAACTAAAACAGGTGAAATTTTTTTGTTTATTAACAGCACAGCTGATAATATCATTTTCTTTTCTTGCCAAACAAATATTACAACTTTATGTAAAATGAAAGATTTTTTACATGGATGGCACATTTTCTTATTGTACAAAATATTTTTGTCAGTTATTTACCATCCATGGACTGGAAAATGGGCATTATGTTCCCCTTTTGTATTGTCTGTTGCCTAACAAGACCAGTGAGTCACATATATGAGACTTTTTTTGTCGGCAAAATCTAAAATTTTTAAACTGTTTAATATTGTTTTTGAACCGAAGGAGGTATTTGTGGATTTTGAAATCGCAATTCATAACGCACTAAACGTTGTCTTTCCCAAAACCAAACTAAATGGTTGTCGATTCCATTTGCATCAGGCGTGGTATAGAAAAATACAATCATTAGGCTTAACCCAAATGTATAAAAATAAAATCTGCGAAGAAAGCAAATGGCTCACTCATACTTTTGGGCTAACTTATTTAGACCCCTCTGAAGTTGAAGATTGTTCCATATTTGATGTCATGTCATACAAACCGGACTATAAACTTATAGATAAATACGCAGACTATTCATTAGAAAACTACATAGCACCAGAATCTCATTTTCTACCAAATATATGGGCATATGAAAACCCATCAATTAAACGAACCACAAATGCCTGCGAATCATTCCATTCAAACTTTAATTCTAGTTTTTATTCAACTCACCCTTCTACATTTATTTTTATAGAAAAATTAAAAGATTGTCAGATCGATGCATATGCAAAACTGAAAAATTTACGTATTTCAGCAAAAATTAAAGACAAGCAAGTAAAAAATAAAATTTATCGAAAACATGGTAAATATGCTTCGATCTGGCAATATTTCTGGAATTAATTTTGTCAAATCTGTTTCACATCAAAATGTTTTCTAAAAATTTATAGTGTACCTAAGTTATAGATGTCTACGTTATAGAAATAAGTTGATGTAATTAATTTTGATTCAATTTTAACTTGACTTTTTTGTGTCTGCTGTAGTGCTTGTTTAAAATTTAAATAGAAAATTTCATTGGAATAAAAAAATATTTTAGTACAAAGCATTCTGTTATTTTATTCCAACTAATATTTGCGGCCGAAAATACCTATGAGATAAGGAAGCAACTTAAAACCTCCGGCCGAATTTACCTACCGGCTTTTAGTACCTGCCCTTTTTCCGGCCGAGATTCCATCCGCCCTCAAATTTGACGACGTCATTTCCAAATAATTGTTTTAGGAATGTAAGGTTATTCCTATCTATGAGAGTCAGATATAAAAATAAATGCATGCAATGTGTCAGCTTCCTAAACATATTCATACCAAATTTCATTACAATGTTGCCAGTAGTTTCGACATAATCGTGAAAAATGTCTTTAACATTATTTTACAACACCCTATATCTTGAATACGGATGTGGTTACGAAAATTTTTCACTTAGCGAAGCACTTATCTTCCAGAGTTCTACCTATCCTAGCAACGGGGCCACCTTTTTGAAACACCCTGTATATATTGGATTTCACTGGGGACAATCTTTTTACATCTATAAAATAGGAATGAAATAGTTTTTAAAGGCGCCAGTGCTTGAATGGTAGCGAGTGTGTCTAAAGCAAGAACTTCTCACCTGTACAGTGTGTGAACTCTCGTCCCATTCAGATGGGGTATGCAAATCCGTCACCATCATAATGGACGAGATAAATGCACTCTCTACATGTTTGGAAAAATAATAAATGAGTGTCGCTGAAGTGGATCACCAGACACGCACATCCCGGGCGAAAGACCGGTTCGCCCAAAAAATGTCAACTGGATCTCTTTACATTTATGTCATTAAACGTTTGCTTTGCTACCGTCTTTTGTGAGCCGTTTAGTTTGTATCCTAATAGCTCCTAGTTGAGAGTTATAACACGGGAACCCGTAGAACGAGACGAGTTACATTTTTAGCAAAACATTCATAGTGATGTAAGAACTGGATTATTATTTTAATAGTTCCTTATAATTGACATGAACTTCAAATGGTAATGAGAAAATTATAAATTCACCCTAAAAACTATTAATTAACAGTTATAACAAATATTCAAGCTCACGTGCTATTATCAAAACTAATTTATCTATATAATATTGTAAAACATTATGTATTGGTGTAGTTAAGTGGGTATTGGATCCATAAATCCTTGGGAAATGAATCGGTTTTGATGAAATAAAGTGCATTCTGTTCAGAATGTCATCAGAAAAAAAGTTGACCACAAATAAAGTTGCACAAATTGCTTATAAACAATAAATAAGCAATTCAAATGCAAAATTTGACAGTTTTTGATCGAATAAAGACTATTCATCGCCAGTGAGCATGTGAACTAGTTGAACAAATAGTTGAATTAACTTCACTTGTTATAAACAATTTATATATATTTGACGAAATAGATGAATTTGACCAAAGCTCCGAGTTTACGGTCGTTTACGGATAATTTTGGTATTCTGAGTTCGATTCTATCGTCACTATCGTCGGACTTATACCCACAAATTTGCTAATTTGTTTTAAACAAATTATGTTTATTATTGAATATACGAATTTGACCAAAATTTCGAGTTTATAGTCGTTGTCGGATAATTTTGGCCTTCTGAGTACGATTTTATTGCTATTATGGCCTTTGAAGGAATAAATTGTTGAATTGTTATAAACAAATTATTTAGGAACAAGTGTACGAATTGTGCCAAAATTCCAAATTTAATGTGTATTCAAAATTAATCTATATTGATAATTGACTAAATTTTATCAAAAGAATCAAAACAAATAGATATACGTATGTTACTAGAAAAATCTCAATTTTGTATTTATACATTTCATCAATTTTGTCAAAAAAATTCTGAGTGTGCATATTATATAAAAATTAATAAAAATGTCACGTTTCTTTTTTCTTGATTTGTTCGTAAACATTTTTTTTATAACAATTGAAAAATGTATGTATGCATTTAAAGACCATAATAGCAATGAAATCGTACTCAGGAAGCCAAAATCATCTGAGAACAACTATACACTGGATATTTTTGTCAAATTCGTATTTTCATTGATAAACATGATTGTTTATAACAATTCAAAAATTTACGTAGGCATTCAAAGAACGTAATAGCAATAAAATTTGTATATTCAATAATAAATATTATTAGCTTATGACAAATTAGCAAATTTGTGGGTATATATTTGAAGATGTTGACGATAAAATCAAACTCAGAATACCAAAATCATCCGAAAACGACCCTAAACTCGGTAATTTGTCGAATTCATCTATTTTGTTAATAAATAAATTGTTTATAACAAATGAAATTGATTCAACTATTTGCTTAACTAGTTTCACATATTCTATAGCAAAATGTAGTATTTATCCAATCAAAAACAGTCAAATTTTACATTTTAATTGCTCAGCTATTGTTTATAAACAATATAGACAATTTGCTCAACTTTATCTGCAGTCAACTTTTTTCTGATGACATTCTGAAGAGAATGCACTTTGTCCCATCGGGAGCGATCCATTTCACAAGGATTTACGGGTTTGGTCTATTTTTATACCCATTTGACTGCACTATATAGTCTAGGCTATGAACCGGAAAAAAAGTATGTTAGTTCAAATCAAAAAAATTTTTCCGCATTAGCTTCAGGAGGTTCTCAGGATCATTTATACACCTTGAAACCTCTTGCGAACCCCAACCCCACCCATCGGGGGCGTAAATGGCCCGAAATCTCCAAGTCTTTAATTGTATTTTCTACAAAAAAAGGTATTTTGGCATTCCGAGTGCACCTGGGAGGTTTTTTGGATCGCTGAATATGAATCCGTAGCCAGATTTACTTGCAATTCATCGTAGGGGTGGTAAAATCGACGAAATTGGCCAATTTTGCACCCCTATATGTTATTTTGCAATTTACGTGTTTTAGGCATTTCGAATAAACCATGGACATTTTTTGAGTCGCTGAATACGATTCCGGAGTCAGATTTACTCGAATATCATCGTAGAGGTGAAAAATTTACAGAAATGGCTAATTTGACACGCTTCTAAATTTCCAATATTTTTGCATTTTAAAATTAAATATGGCTTCGAAATCGTATTCTGCGACCCAAAAAAAAACCTTGGTGCATTCGAAATGCCAAAAACACGTAAATTGCAAAATAAAATATTAGGGGTGCGAAATTGGCCAATTATGTCGATTTGACCACCCCTACGTGGATTGCAAGTAAATCTGGCTACGCATTCGGGTTCAGCGACCCAAAAAACCTCCTAGGTGTCCTCGAAATGCCAGAATACCTTTTTTTGTAGAAAATACAATTCAAGCCTTGGAGATTTCGGGCCATTTCCGCCCCCAATAGGTGGGGTTGGGGTTCCCAAGAGGTTTAAAGGTGTATGAATGATCCTGAGAACCTCCTGAAGCTAATGCGAAAAAAATTTTTTGATTCGAACCAACATGTTTTTTTTTATTATAACTAAAATCCTGGCTCACAGCTTGGACTAATATGTGTTATTTCATTTCAAATTGATTGAACTACCACTAGTCTAGTCTGTAAAGTAAGGAAAAAGGTCTGATATATAAAATTTTCATAGTCAAATCTCAAAAATTCTTTCTGCATGATATTCTATGGAACATGGAGGTCATTCGTGACTACTGAGCGACTCTTCAATGTCCCCCAAATAACCCCTATATGATAAATTAACCTTATTTTCAACCTCATTTTTAGATGATTTAAAATTCATCAAAAGACGAATCTCCAAAATAGGTTCTAGGAGGTTTTTTGGTTTGCTGAACACAAATCCAAGGACATTTGCCCATAAAATTCATTTTATGGATGGAAAATCGGAAATTACTAACAGTTCCATCTATTTACATTTTCAAATTATTAGATGTTATTAAAAGTCATTCCACGTCAGAACAGCAACGCTCAATGGGTCAACATCTCTGATTTCGTTCAAATTTTGGGGATAGGTTCTCATTACCGAAAAAATAAGAACCTGAAATTATCAGGTCGATAGGAAATGAAATTTTGGATATATCTGCCAATAAAAAAATTTGGCCAATTTTAACGTCAAAAAATTCAAAATCAAATTTCTTCGGTAAAAATTAACTTTTAAGACCAAAAAATATATGGAGAAGCCCAAATTGATAGGAAAATTTCCCAGGAATCCGATTAAATCAGAATATCTAGCGTATTTAGCTGACCTCGTGCGCAAAAAACTCGAAAAACTCAAAAATGTCACTTTTTTTAAAAACTCATAACCCAGCTGCTGCCACTTCGATTTTTTCAAAGTTTTCAGGGAAGGTAGCTGAAAGCATGTACTTTCATGTAAAATATGCGGATCCATGCTCTTCATATGAAAATTTTCGTCAAAAGACTGAAAATACGGAAATTTGATATTTTTTATTTTTTTCGTTATATTTTGGTACGATGAGCATTGTAGAATTCAATCATGATTCAACAGAATTAAAAAAATAGGCTAATAAGCTTGAAATTAATTTTATTCAAATAATTCAATTTAGCAGAACGTGAAAAAATATTGAAATCCAAAAAAAGTTGCTGTCACAGGTCTATAGATTTGATGTTTTTAAACTTTTCTAAATAATTTTCATATTTTTTCATTCGGTTAATTTCCCACAGGAAAATTTATTTAACAATGTTGTGTGATATTATGAATACACTTAAAAATTCAATATCAATTTTTGTAAGTAATCAAATGAGCATTTTTTAAATTAACAATGTGCTAATACAGTGACAAACAGTTGCTAGAGTAGTAATACCCAACTTAAGTACAGTAAAATATAATAATCATATTGGTCAAATAATTTATTTTTTGAAAAACTTTTCAAATTTACTTTTTGTTTGTCCGTATAATTTTATTTTAGCATAATTCTTCACAGTTTCCACTGTGACATTTGGCAGTATGAAATTATAACCAATCTTTAAATTTCTATCGGAGTACACGTATTTATTTTTACCTATTTGGTCCATTATTGATATTTCAGCTTCAAGCATATCATCGTTCGTTTTGATAATGAAACCAAGGTTCCATGTTTTATCAACTATAAAACTAACATACGTATTTGACCCAATCGTGAACGTTTATATTTAACAAATCAAAAATCAGTTCATTCTTTTCATAATTTCCAATAATTTTACAAGCAATTATTCCATCTGACTTTGGAATTAATCTGTGAAAGCTTCTGGTACTAAGTATTGTTTGTGCTTTCTGAATTCCGGATGAGGTGGATCTCTGTTCTGTCAATCAAGAACGGTTCTATTGATTTCATATCATTTTTACAAAAATCATACAAATCTCTTGCTGTGAGGATTTGATTCGTCTTCGGAAGTCGCAAGCTTTCTATTGCTGCATGTCTTTTTAAACTGCCACCAATACCATCACAAGCAGATTTACCATGCGATGTGGCGAAAAAGTTCCATATTCCTGTCAGACCATGGTTTTTTTTTTGACGAGTTAGACGTAAGAAATTCTCACAGTTTTCATATTGCCCAGCACATCCATCCGTGAAATATTCAAGTTGAGTAATTTTTGGAAAATGATTTTTGATATAATCAATCACGTATTTAATAAAAGTTTGCACCATTGCATTGTCATGCTTCAAATCTTCTGTGAGAAAACAAAGAGATTTGTATTTTCCATGGATATTCTTGAAAATGGATTATAAACGAAAATGTATATGGTGTCATCAATTATATTATTTAATATAATTACATATAAGAAAATTTTCGATTTTAATCTACATTTGATATACAAGAAAGTGATATACTTACAATAATTTCAAAGAAATTAATTATTATACTTTCGTTTCTTTTACGTTATTCTGATGAATGGGAAATTAATTACTTCTTGGATATGTAAATTTTTGTTTGACAAATCAGAAGATTTACATGGATACTTATTTCAAGTACAAGCGCATGCACGGAATGGGATTCTTCAATGCTCATCGTACCAAAATATAACGAAAAAAATATCAAATTTCCGTATTTTCGGTCTTTTGACGAAAATTTTCATATGAAGAGCATGGATCCGCATATTCTATATTTCCTATCAAATTGGGCGTTTCCAAATATTTTTTGGTCCTAAAAGTTCATTTTTACCGAAGAAATTTGATTTTGAATTTTTTGACTTCAAAATTGGCCAAATAATTTTATTGGCCGATACATCCAAAATTTTACTTCCTATCGACCTGAAATTTTCAGGATCACATTTTTTCGGTAATGAGAACCTATCCTCAAAATTTAAACGAAATCGGAGATGTTGACCCATTGAGCGTTGCTGTTCTGACGTGGAATGATTCAAAAGTAATATAGACAAATATTCAACTAATGGCAATATCCATAGCTATGAAACGAAAATAACAAATCTCTACTTATTGACACTATTAATAATATATATAATATATAGATAATATGCGATAGCGCCTGCTGTCAGGTTTCAAACACCAGACGTCCCCATAACAGAAAGGACGGACTGGGAAAACAAAGACTTTGGGCCTCTTCGCCAGAGTAACTCGAGTGGTTAACGAACGGGTCTAGGATTGGCGAGTCTAGCTCGTGTACACCCAGAAGGGAAATTTCAGTCCTCCTAGGTGCCAAACAATTGTTTCCAGGATGAGGTTTGTGCAATACGGACCTGTGCCCTGGGAAACCTGAGATGAATCTACCGAGGTAGGCTGATTTACATCCGCACTGACAACCGAGTGGCCCTCGGCGTACCATGCGCTCACAGTGTGACTTCTAGGCTTATCTCGGAGTGCAGGGAAACTTTGGGTGAATTAGCCAGAACGAACAAACTCCAGCTAGTGTGAGTACCTGCCCACTCTGGCGTGAAAGAAAACGAGGTGGCCGATGAACTGGCTGAACGGGGTTCCTAGAGTGCACCTGATCCCGATTCAACGATCGTAATTTCCATCGTCCACTGGGCTCGACGCCCTCAAGAAGCTACTGGATAGACAGTGACTCTTGGTCTGGCGTGGTGCACCCGGTATAGGGTGAACATGCTCCGGACTTCGCCTTCATTTTGATTGATTGATCATGGTATGCCACCAATGCTGCTTCCATATTAACTTCATTTCTAAGCGCTATGTGAAAAGTCCCTGAAGAATAAACAGATGTCGACACAATCGAAAATTTCATCTATAAATAGAACGCATTGAAATTTTCAGACTGATGTGTTATTCAGTTCTGTTTTGACACTCATCAGAAACAAGCAGCCATGAAGGTTTTTGTGAACATGAAAAAAATTGAATTTCGCGTATTAAGCATTATTTTTTTCGTGGCAAAAACATTACGCAAACCAAAGCACCGCTTGTTGAATAAACATTATGAGGATTCTTCACCATCGATTTAAACGATTCACGAGTTGTTTAATGATTTTCGTTGTGGTTGTATGACCACAGAGGACGTCGAACGTTCTGGTTGTCCAATTGAGGTTACAACGCCAGAAATCGTTGACAAAATCCGTGATATGATATTGGACGATCGGCAAGTTGAAGTGCACGAGATTGCTGAGGCTGTGTGCATCTCAACCGAACAGGTACGGAACATTTGGCATACATTTTTGAGTATGAGAAAGCTATCTGCCTGATGGGTGCCGCATTTGCTCTCTGTTGCTAACAAGTACGACCGTGTGATTGAATCAAAGGGGTGTTTGGCGATGTAAAGCGCAATAGGAAGAACTTCTTGTGCCGTTTCGTAACCGTAGACAAAACATGGATTCATCAGAACACTCCGGAGAACAAGGAACGGTCGATACAGTGAATTTGTCCTGGCAAATCGAATCTAAAAAATGCCAAAGTGGGTTTATCGGCCCACAAAACCATGGCGACAGTTGTTTGGGATGCACTCGTCCATATCGATTCACTTGGAAAGGGCGAATATTATGAACATTTGTTGGATCGATTCGGCGCCGATTTGGAGCGAAAGTGACTCTTTGGCAGAAAAAAAGTGCTCTTTCACTAGCACAACGCACAGGTGTGCAGTCGCATTGGCAAAATTGCATGAATCGTGCTTCGAATTGGTTCGTCATCCACCATATTCTCCAGATTCGGCCCCCTTTCCAAACTTGAAGAAGTGGCTCGGCGGAATGAGATTTGGCTCCAACCATGAGTTCATCGTTGAAATAAAGGCCTATTTTGAAGGATTGCCAAAATCGTATTATTTGGAAGGCATCGAAAAATTAGAAAAGCGTTGGACGAACCGTTCCGACTACAAAGTGATTATGTTGAGAAATAAAATAAGTTTTGACCAAATTAATCATTTCTTGTTTCACTTGAAGGATACAAATGATACAAAGATCATTCGAAGCCGATATATAATGATAAGATGAACGTGAAGTTCATGATACAACAACTTGCCGTAATTGTGCTTTTTTGAGTTCAATTCTCCAGCTTTCGAAACTATATCCTTTACTTCATGATCATCCCATAAATCAAACAACATAAATATACATTTATTCACATTTTACCATACAAACGGAATGAATTTACACGTGAAAAACGCCGAAAATATATAATGAATATGCAGTACATTAAAACTTCTGCTTCAATTCAAATAGGTGAAAGCACTCGATGACAGAAATATCTATACCGATGGCGAGCAAGCATACAAATTAGTACGAGCTTACTTAAATAAACTTCTCACGTATTCATCGAAGGTATATTATCGAACCAATAACTATATTCAGATGAAATATCTAAAGCCTCATAGATATAAAGTTTAAATCTTACAGATTTCATTACGATTCTCTCATTTCAATGAATAATTCTCTCTAAATATCATTGGAGCGATCAGAAGATGGTACTGAGCTTTGGTTAGATTATGTTATTTAATGGAAACGTGGCAGTTACGTTATAAACATGCTTCTCTTTTTAATTTGATACTGATCTATTTATATATTCACGTTACGTTACGTAGATGCTGTTTTGAACGAGTATTTATTTGAACGGGTTGTAGAAATAAAATCTAGATTGCTATGCTCTACTGGAGATGGATATGTCCACTATATCATACTTTTTGTTTTTGTATAGCCAACTGGCATCGGCTTACTCTCGCTTTACGCTGAGATGACTGCTAATTTATTGTTTGGATCTACGAAGAATCTCACATTATACAGTGTGAATCAACAGTGATATTAGTACGTTTACTTCCGTATTTGAGTTTGCCGGAGGATACTCGAAAATTTTCTGTCTCTGGATGTTATTGATTCTTGAGAAGATTCATGAGATTGCCGGTGATATGATGAGTTGGATGAATTGTATTTAAAGATGATGATATCAGATGATATAAGAAAACCAGGTGTACAAAATGAACATTCCATATCAATCCTGAAGAGGTGCCGTAGGTACATTCATGCAGGATGGTTATATTCTTACGAAAAAAAAGAAAAAAAAAAGAATGACAAATAATTGAAGAACAATACCTATATATAAGAGTTTTCTGGACATAGAGGGAGCTTTTGATAACATCCCTTCCGAATCAATTGCCAGAGCACCGCAAAAGCGAGGGATGGAGGGTCTGCTGTGCAGATGGATCCACAACGTGCTCCGATACAGGATAGTCATAGGAACTCTCAATGAGGTTGAGGAGGAGATGCGGGTCGCCGAAGGATGTCCGCAGGGAGGTGTACTGTCACCTCTACTGTGAAGTGGTGGACGAGCTTCTAATATTCCTTGAGAGCAAAGGATTTTGCGTAATCGGATATGCGGATAATGTCGTTATCAAAGTACACGGTAGCATCAGAAGCATAATAGCGTCTTCGATTTAGCAATCACTTAACACCGTGGAAAAATGGTGCAACGAGGAAGGACTCAAAGTGAATCCCTCGAAAATAACCATTCTACCATTCACGAGAAGAAAGGACATTGAAAACACACAACAAGACTTAGTATGGCGAAAACATACAAATGACGGATGCGGTCGAGTACCTTAGGGTAAGCCTAGATAAAATGCTGATCTCTGGATGCATCTGGAGAAAACCACTAATAAAGCAATAAGAGTTCTGTGTACCTGTCGTCGTACAGTAGGAAAAACCTGGGAAATCACACCAGAAATATTGCACTGGGTGTACACCACCATAGTGAGACCCATCAACATACGCCGCAATCGTGTGGTGGCCAAAAACAAAGACGAAAGTATCACAGCATTCCCTGAACACAGTTGAGAGGCTGGCGTGCTTAGGAATAACAGGTTTACCGGAAGCATTAAGACCGGTGTTGGGAAAGTTGAGACAAAGAACCAAGAAGAAATGATTTCTCTAAACCTAGGGAAACTTGCGACAGAATTCCAACGAAAATATTAGCAATTACAACATGTGCTCGAATTATGATGGAGAGAGCCTATGAGAATAGACAAATCATCATCATATCGGGGAAACAAGCGGCAATAGTGAAGACCTCAACAAATTGATACTAGTATGTGAGTCTGAAAATACCAGACGCGAAGGGACTGAAACTGCCGTCGTACTCGCTAGAGGGTGGCGGAACAACCCCTGATTGAACCAGAGCCAGCCTTTGGCATTTCTCATGCCACAGCGAAATCAGTGATTAAAAATGTCTCGAGGCAGAGCACCGTATCTAGTGGGGGTAACTGCCGCGTATGTCGCATTCCAAGCGACTTATGGGAGATCTCCAGCACCAACAAGTGAAACATCTACTGACGTCCAGCAGTCAAGGAATACGGAATCTTGTTGCAACCCTAGCCAGACACGGTTCATGCAACAAACATCTCTGCATGATGGGTCTGTTAGATTATCCCACAAGCAGGGGTTGCGGCATGGAAGAAGAGACACCCATGCATCTACTGTATCCCTGCACGACATACGCGGTTGGTCGTCGGACATACTTCGGAGACGATAAAACTAAACAAAAGGAAATTCCCTACATCAGGCTACTGGATTCCATAGAATACACTGAACTGATGAGGCAATAGCAATATCTGAGGGCACAATAGGACACGCAATGATCACATTGCAGTGCGGCTCCCTCTAGGGAGGAGAACCAACCTGACGGGGAGTGGTCTTGGTCGGTAAGAATCCGACACACCCGGGGCGCGAGTCTCCGGGGCGTATATGCAAGATTTTGCCTCCTCTACGCAAAAAAAATAGGGAAATCTAAGAAAAATAATGAAAACATTGATAACTTATACTGAAACCTAAAACGGCAGAGAAAAGAAAATATTTATAACAATTATTGTAGTAATTAATAAACTTAATGTGTAGTTTTTTTTTATATCTCTCTGTAGTTATATCTTGTAATCACTGTTACTAATTGCTTTGTGACTATTCGGCAGATTATTTATAGCTGAATATTTCCGACTCTTTCTCCCAACTTCCAAAATTACTTTGAGCAATACTATAACTTTGTCTCTTGTTTTCAATAAATTATTTATGAATTTTTCTGATAGATCTTTGTGGTAGTATGCCAGTGCTTCGAACATGTATTTCTCATTTAGTTCAAGTGATCTAGCCATATTATTATCTTCTCTTTTCAGTATTCTGATAATTCATGAATGTTAAATATTGATTTCTTCAATGCAATATCAGCCGTTCTCCAAGCAATGATAGGTACCATATGTGACCACGCTATAATATAAATCATATTTTTCCGGTCTTCCCAAGTATTGGTTGATGCAATAAGTACTGTATCATTTGTGTATGTAACAATTTTACATTTCTCAAGGACATCTATCATGTCGTTTATGTGAATAACAAATAATAAGGGACCTAGAATAGTGTGATACTCCTGTAGTTACAGCTGTGAGATCACATTTCGTTTAATTTTACCTAGCAAGTTGTTTTCCGTTCTGCAGATTCCGCAATTTCCGAATTTTTAAATCAGTAGTGCATGATTTACTGGGTCAAATGCTTTAGCAAGATCAAGAGAAACAGCTGCTAATGGTCTGCTTTGATCAAAGTCAACAGCGTTTTTTTTTCACTTCTCCCCAAAATTTCTGGAATTCAAAAAGTATTTTTCATGATAACTATCAGCAGAACTATTACGTTATTGCTTTAAAAAAATATTTTCGGTTAGCCCAATCAATATCAAAATAATAATTGTATTTCTGCATCACAACTCCTTCGGAGGACCAAATAATTTCTTTCATGATTATCGGAGTAGCTAGCTGTCATTTGATTTGTCAGTTGCTGAGAAGAAATGAGGAACGGCCTTGTCAAAACGAAACGAATTCCACTAATCATGGCGGAGATAAAAGGTTTTCAAAACAATAATATGCCAAAATGCATTTGATTCTTGGCAAAACAAGTAATGTTCCTGAAGAATGTATGAGGAAAGATGCGACAGCAGTTCATCGCATCTTGAAATGATTGAATGCAAAATGTTTAGTTGCGGCAGCAGTTGATCGCACCTTGAAATGGTTGAATATTCTTCCCAACACTTTCAATAAAACACGATTTGATTAAATTTGGTTGTATTTAGTAATAGCGATGGTGATGAAGAAAAACAATTGACATATTCTACAGTTGGAAATATACTAAATTCTACAGCCTAATAGAAATTTTAAACTAAACATTTATCCCTACTACTCTCCACATGGGTTTTTTTGTTATTCAGTATAATATTTAGAGGTGGAAGTTCATTGATATTTCTTATTGGAAAAACCCACTTACTCACTTATAGATAGGCATTTATGATGAGAACCTTTCTGCGAGACCAAAGATATTGACATAAACAAGAAAAAGATACCTTGGGTGAAAGAAGTGAAATACTTGGGAGCAACGCTAGATAAGAAGCTAACTTTCATTCCCCACCTAATGAACATAAAGAAAAAGGCAAATCAGATAAAGGGGCACCTATATCCGCTACTCAATAGGAAAAGCAAACTAAGTACCAAAAGTAAATTGAGGATCTATACTTCTGTGATAAGACCGACAATAACATACGCCGCCGAAATATGGTTACAAGCATCACCCGCGCAACAAAAGAATTTGCAAATAATACAGAATAAGGTAATCAGATCCTGTCTAGATGCACCATATTACGTGACAAACGACCTGCTCCATAGAGATACGGGAATACCTAAAATTGGGGAAGTAATTCGGAAACAGGAACAAACACATATCAAAAGATGGAAACGCACACAAACCCCACAATCAGAGGCGCAGCGGCATCTGACCCGCTGTTGGAGCCAAAGTACAAGAAGCCAAGAGTGGCCCTTGTATTTAACGATCAAAATGGGCAATGAAGAAGAGATAAATACACACGAAAAACCGCAGCGGAAAACGAGCACGGCTCGAATTCGCTAAAGCTAAATGTAAGATCATGAGTAACAGAAGGTAGGATTTGTATGGATCTATGAGCTAGGAGCCTCACCAGCAAGACCTTTGCAGATCTATGGTGTATGCTCTCTTGTTCTGTTTGAGATCCCTGTCTAGACCCGTCCTTATTACTGAACTCCACAGGCCAGACCTCAGGTCCTCCATGTAATGGGAAGTTTGTGGTTTCTCCTTTCCTGTCGTTGATAACCTCAACCTTGTTAGGCCTTCGCAGTAGCACAGTATGTGTACTAAAGTCTCCTCGTGTTCTTGACAGAACCTGCATAGGGTTGTATCTACCAGTCGATGTCGTTCCCGTATTTGTTGAGTTTACAATGCCCTGTCAGGAGCCCAACCATAATTGCAGTTGATCTTCTATTCTGGCTTAGTAGATACCTACTCCGTGAATTCAGGCGATGGTTTTTTAATGAACTCTTTGGTCTTTCTCATTCCCGGTGCTTTGTTCCACCATTCTCAAGATTGATTTGTCAACCAAGTACTGTTATATGATTTGCGCAGTGCTTTCGCTATACCACAGAAGGGGTCTTGGTCAATTAGAGCCCTACGTGCTCCTTCTCGGGCCAGTGAATCAGCCTCTTCGTTGCCTTTGTTGCGCCAGGAACTGGATGGTTTTATAGCCGCTTTACTGCCAGAGTATATGACGATGGTTTTTCCCTGAAACTCTTGCCTTAATAGCTCTTCGGCACAGCGATATTTTGCAGCAACTTCTGCCTGGAATATTGTCAAGTGTTTGCCCAAACTCAGTTAGATTCTTGCCTTTGACCTGGCTATATATATATTTCTGCTCCTGCACCTTCCACGGTTTTTAAGCCGTCCGTATAACAAGCAATTTCTGAGTTTATTGGAGATGTTCCCTTCCATGGCTCTCTGCCACAGAAGGTTAATAGAAAGTAGAAATTGTCAAGCTAGACGACAAGATGCAGGAAGAGGTAAAAGAGAAGTAGTGAATGGACAGAAAGTAAATATTTTGAGGTCTACCCGCGAAAGAGTGTTAGAGAAGTGCCGAGGAATTTTTATTTTCCTGCGACGTCCATTTGAAAGCAAAACACAATCGCTTCGTACCAACCATTCACATGAATTACTGGCACAAGACTATCCTCGCAGGGTAAGTTGCTACATGATGATGACAAGATGAATGTGAAGAAATATCGGTTTGCTGAAGAAAGTCTTATTGACAGACGAAGCCTCATTCACAAGAAGTGGTTTGTTCAATTCCCACAATATGCAAAACCAGGTTTTCTGTTTCGTGCCAAGAGCTGTACTACATCCCAGCAGCTGGAGTACTGTTCACATGTTTGTAGGTCAGATCCTAAACATACGCTGAAGGTATTGCATTCCATCCAGAAGAGAGCTATTCGTCTGATTGATGATTTAACACTTACGACGCTTGTCACCCCTTCATTGTTAATCAACTGCAGAACTTGTGTCTACCGCGATTAATTTTCCTATCGAACGGTGACGTTGTAGAACCGTTCACCTAGTAAGGCCTTTCCTCATGCATATGAACTCTCAACTTTTCAGAAAAATGAGAATGTCAATTTCCTCTCCCAATATTCCACTGCTAGCTTACATGATGTTCTTCGAACATAGTAGGTTCTCCTCTAGTGTAGTTGAAGTGAATAGAAAAAGTATTCAGATGTACCGGACATGTCCATCGGTACGTGTGTGGCGGGCTCGAAGTGGCGCAGAAACAATAGGTGCGGGCGAGTCTAGGTAAGAGGGGGGGACAGTTCGATGATGACATTGACCGGAACGCGGAAAGAAGAAGCAAGGCCGCGGGTGGTGGCTGTTAGCCAGCCCCGGTTTAGCTGTGCAAATCAAAACACAATAGCTGGTGGGCAACACTCGACCGACCCGGACTTATATTGTTCTCGATGATTTTATATAATATCAACTTCAACTACTCATGATCATGATCTGAATACTTGTATTACAACTATACTTAGTTCAATACAATAATTAATAGTGTGTCCTGACAACACGAAACTATTATAGAATGGTGTATTCTGCGTAAATTTGATCCATATAAATATACTGATGAATAAAATGAAATTTTTCGCACTCAAGAAATAGGAATAGGATAGGAAATTCTCCGATCATAAGGCCCATATACTTATTTACCTATTTATACTCTGTATATAGGTAACATTATAGAGAAATTGAACGTGAAACAACCATATATTTTGTGTTTTCCATGGAAAAAATCTCGGCGTTGCGTTATGAATACGTTTTTGGTGATCGGACATTTTGGCAATAAGGAAGTGTATTGTCTAAGATCTCTCAATCTATCTTGATTAAGTGATGGGTGAATTTCAAACAATGGGCCATAAGATATTAAATATGATTTTCTTACTGTTTAAAATGACTAAAGTAACAATTCCTGTCGTTCTTGATGTTATGAGGGAACTTTTCAAATGAAATAATGACGTCATGTTGGACAAATTGTTCATAACCTGAGTCTATGTTGTACAAAAATATAATTATTAATTGTACAGAGTGAGCGAATTTCGATCTTTGTATAGGGTAACTCGGAAACTAGAGGAGATAGGGCAACCTTGAAGTCACATTTTTTTTCGTTATAGCCATCAATAGTTAACTAATAATGGCTATACGGAAAATTGTGATTGATTTACTTGAGGAAAAAGATTATAATGAAACAATGAAGTTAGTTTATACTAGTAAAGTGAAGACTTTCTGATAATGTAGGAAACTTATATAAAAAACACAAAATATCTTTTAGAACAAATAATACGGTGAGCGAATATATTAAAGACAACAAAGATAATAATAAAAAAGATCAAGAATCAGGAGTATTCAAGGTAGAGTGTGAAGATTATGATAATTTCTATATTGACCAGAGAGGAAGATCTTTCAAAATAGAGTTGAAGAACATTTCAATGCGAACAAAGGAGGTTCAAAAGTTGTAAGCCATATTGAAGAAAATGATCATCATTTCGAAAATGATTTCGAGATTCTACATAGTCAGTTCAAAGTAAAGTATTAAACAACTTATAGAAAATTGAAATTAATAAGTTTAAAAATACAGGAAAACTTTTAAATGGAAGACATTATCAAATTTATTTCTAAGTAACTCTTATTCTACTATACACGTACCTCATTCATCCCCTCCTTTTCAATCTCAATTTTAATATTCAATGATCAAACCACAGTTTGTGAAACCATTGTTTGGTAAAGCCACCGTGTGGTGAAACATGTCACGTTTTGTTTATTAAAAACGAAGTTTGTGAAAATTTATTACAATTGCATTTTTCATTAAAATTACCGAGTATTCTGTACAAGCATCTAAATTTGCATGTATCAATCATGTAGAGTTGGAATGGAAATATTAAAACTCATGTTTCCTCGGAATATCAGTTGCCCTAAATATTGAAATGACCTGTAAACATTGTTTGAAATGACACAAAGTTGCACCTTTAAAGAATTTTTAAGAGATGGTTGTACATAAACGTTGCGATAACCATTTTTTCCATTGAAGATGATTCTTCTTATTGCAAAAATGGTCTTTCTCATTCATGGGTCATGCTCCTGGTAGTCCAGTCAAGCTGGGGATTTTGGCCGACTTTCTAAATAAAAGCAGGAGGTCGTGTCAACAAAATTCTTTCTGCATGATGTTCTGTGGCCGATTTTAATCATTCATGAGGGAGGAACTAAATGGACACAGCCTCCCATTCACCCCTCAACACTAAATTAACCCTATTTTCACCCCCTTTTTTGACACAATTTCGAATTTTTCTTAAATGAGTTCTCTGGGTCGCTGAACACGAATCCGAGGTTATTTTCCCGGAAAACTCAATCATTGAGCTGAAAATCAGGAAAATTTTGTCATTTTCATACAAAATTGCTCATTTTACACGCGATTATCGTTTTATACATGAAAGATGTAGACTGAAACTCGGAAAATTCCTCGAAAACTGTGGAAAACCTGAAAAGAAAATCTTCCCACGTCATTGAAGTCGTTATAGGGGTTTTTGTGGTAGCTGATTACGAATTTGATAACTAAAAAGTAGAAAAATATCGTTTTACGGATAAACGAAGAAAATTTTTTCATGAAATCTTATTTTCTTAAATGTAATTTTTTGAGGGTCTTATTGATCAGTTGTTTTCGATGTCCATGTTAAATCACAAAAATTAGAAGTAATGTAAAAAAGAAAAATTATTTGAAAATTGCAGAAAATCGAAGAAAATTACAAATTTCAATATTGTAGTCTTAAATAAACAGTTACAAACTTGTATGAATTGAAACAAACATACTTGTATGTCTTTAATGTTCCTTTATTTTCCACATAATCCTAAAGTTATTTTCGAACGTTGTTATTGTCAAATCCGTAATTATCGACCACAAAAACCCCTATAGCGATTCATCACACGATAATTTCAATGACTTGGAAAGATTTTCTTTCCAGGTTTTCCACAGTTTTCCACAAATTTTCATAGTTTTGGTCTGCTTTGGATCGAAATACGCGACCAACATCTTTTATGTATGAAACGAAAATCGCGTCAAAAAATTAGAAATTTTGTTTGAAAATTACGGAAGTTCCCTGATTTCCAGCCCATTGAATGAGTTTTCCGGGAAAATAACCTCGGATTCTTGTTCAGCGACTCAAAAAAAATATTTTTCTCATAAATTCAAAGTTATCTTGAAAAACGGAGTGAAAATAGGGTTAAATCAGCGTTTAGGGGTGAATGGGAGGTCGTGTCAACTTAGCTCAATCTTTTTTTTTATTAGGAAGTTATTAAGCTTATTGACTGGACTATGGTAGCTCCATGCAATTTCACTGACCGAACGTGCAGTAGATACGCCACTGTATGTAACATGGATCGTCTGGTTATTGTTTTGCAAACATGAATATAAGAAGAACACAAAATCGCTCGTAACGTTTTCTCACCAATTTGGCCGAAATATAAGAACGTGCACAATAAATTAAAGTTAAGAACAGCACCGTTTATATTACTTCATATGCAAACCAAAGAGTCTGAGAATATTCGTGCCATAAGTGTTAAAACGATTTATGCGATGCGGTAATTTTGCTGTCAAACGTAGTTGGAGCTGAACCAATTTTCATATTCTTCGAGGAATGTACTAATTGACGATTAGTATTTCTAACGAAATCTGTAGCAAATTCTTTGGATACACATAAAAATGTACTCTTGAAGGAAACATTAAATCATGAGCTTCTATTTTTAATTGGATAATATATTCTCTTGCCTCGACTTCTTCAGAAATTCAAGATAAATATAGTCATATATTAGAGTTTCAAAAACCAGTAGCAACATTTTTATAAGCTTGCACCAAATATTTTTATTTCATTAACGTTAGGTTCATCGAAATATTCTCCGTCAAAAATAAATCCTTGTGTTTGGACATGTCATTAAATTCTATCTCATTTGGGAATAGGTTTACAGGGTGATTTTAATGAGTACAGGACATCAGGAGGACAATCAGTGTGGACTGACATAAGCATGTTTGTAGATAAACTTCACAGAAAACCAAATAAATCCAAAGTTGCAGTGGTTTGAATTTTTTTATTTTTTCAAACTCATTAGGTACCGCTAAAATTGAATTGAATTGTTTATCACAGAGAATTGTTTTCTGGAGAAACAAGGTACCTATATGGACGTATACAATATACCACCTGCAGTAACATACAATTTGCACCTGAAGTGAAAACAGATCAAAAATGAAATATACAATATGCGCCCCAGATAATCAAAGACAGAATAATTCAAGGGTGCTGGTATATATTTTAAAGGAGGGGCTTCTTACTCTTCAAGCTGAGGTAAATGAGGTGCAAATTTTATCGGCCGACCTATACACCTATCCCTGGAAACCATAAATTGTTCCAACTGTGATTTTATTGCAATAACTGAAGTGTAACATTTCTGCAGTAGCTCTCTTTCTCTTTTAATAATCAGCGACACTCAACAATGTTAGCTGAAAAGTTAAGACATCTAGAGGTAAAATTTCTAGCAGCAATTTTCATTTCACATTTAATTGTTAAGTTTCTTGAACTAAGTGATAGTTCGATCAATTCAAATGTGCTCAATATAAAACTTATAAATTACACCTATTACACAATCAATAGTTTAGATTCCAGATTTGTGGGAAGTCGGAAACATTATCAAAGATATATTGTCTAATCGGGTTTTCAGCATGTTCTTACATCAATAAACGGGTTTATTATTGTTAATTGTGTAATAATTATAGGCATTAAGCATTATTAATTTCTTAAACTGTAAAGTGTGAATTTATGTATTGACTTCCCCGGATATCTAATCTTGAAAAATCTTGGCTTCCAGATGGATTCTGCGTCACAATCGCACGACAAGATGCCGTCGTTTCGCCAACCATTACAGGTCGCATCTTCAAGTCATGCCTCAAGCCGGCCATGAAGATGCCACCTGTAACGGTTGGCGAAACACCGGCATCAAGCTGTGCAATTTTGACGCGGAATTCATCAGGAAGCCAAGATTTTACGTGAATTCATGTATGTAACATGAATGTTTTCAATGAGGTTGTTCGGAAGACTAAGGGATAGCTTGGAGATTTACCCTTTGATGTTGGTTGTTGTCCGTATTTGGGCTCCAATGTCTGGTACTTGGAGTTGATAGCCAATGGATGACTATACCGCTAAGATACTTTGCTAGTCACTTTTCCTATTCCCATCTGGCTCGAAGGACCATGTAATATGTTGAGATCGTACACGAATGCATTATTTTAATTATTGAAAGTTGATGAATATGATTTTTATTCTAACACTTAAAAATATGATAATCAAAAACTATGAAGTAATGAACGAGTAAGTGTGATAGTTTCTGATCAAATGTTGAATGAATAATGTTTTCAAATATTGAATCTCATATGCTGGCTTGTCTTCAACTTCATCCCCTATACATACTATTTCTTCACCAGAAGTTCTTGAATAGGTAGGAAAGCTTATCTGGCCTTCCGGCTTTGAAATATACCTTCAGGTGATTATCTATAAATTCTCGCGAAATAGGTCCCACTAACACATATGCCTATTATTCGTCTATACTTACGTTTCGGTCTCACGACCATCATCAGAAGACTATCTCTAAAACATGACTGCCTAAAACTAATTGTATCAGCACAAAGCGTCCTTATCGCACCAATTTCAGTTAAAAATGCCCACGTCGCCGAAACGAACAGAAACACGAATAATCAAAATTGTAACACTTTAATATTTTAAGTATATGGAATGTTACAAGAATCGACTGCTTAGCAATATTCTTATAATATACGAACACATGTCAACAAAGTCTGTATACGACTGAAACCAAAAAATACGAGGTGTGGCAATTAAGTTCCGAGACTGATTTTTTAAAATTGAAACCAGCTTAGCGAGTAGAATGTAAAGGGCGTGGTTTTAATTCGTATTTATCCCTTGACCTTGGGTAAAATTTTCAAGTGGCTACAATAAACCGTCTTGTTGTAATCGTGAAATAGCAAACGTGAAAAAATTACACTCGCCGAAAAAATGTTGAATATAAAAATTGAGCAAAGAGTTAATATATAGTTTTTGTTAAAGTCCGGGACGGAAACCTATGAAAATCTGCAGACGGTTTATGGGGATCATTGCCTATCCCGTGCTAGAGTTTTTGAGTGGTACAAACGTTTTCAGGAGGGTAGGGAGAATGTTGAAGATGACGAGCGCCACGGGCGGCCTGTGACTTCGAAAAGTAACCGAGATTGTTCGAAAAGACCGGTGATTAAGTATAAGGGCCATTGCGAAGGCTCCGAGAAAAGATTCGCAAAAAGAGGCTCGAAATGTGGAAAGAGAACTCCTGGATTTTCCATCAAGACAATGCGCCGGCTCACAACGCGTACTCTGTCAAGGATTATTTGGCCAAAAACCAGGTCACAGTAATGGAGCACCCACCATATTGGCCGGATTTAGCACCCTGCGACTTCTACCTGTTCCCACAAATCAAATCCTGCTTGAAAGGAACCCGCCGTGAGTCATTAGAAGACGTAAAAAAAAATCGGCGCAGCTACTCAACAATCTGTCGGAAGATGACCTGCAGCACTGCTTCGCACAGTGGAAAATTCGCATGAAGCGGTGTAGGGATGCGGAAGGAGAGTATATTGAAGGGGAAAATTAGAAAAGTGTACAAAATTTAAAAATAAAGATGTTATAGCAATAGTCTCGGAACTTAATTGCCACACCTTGTATAATGCTCGAGTATCTATATCCGAACCAGATGTTAAAGATTGATGAGGTAATATAAAGACATTGTCAGACCTTATTACAAATATTACTATTTGAGCATTCTACCTAAAATATATTTGTACCATTATAAAGAATGGAATTTAGGAGGGTTTTAATTAATCAAATTAGTATGAATGTGACTTATTGACTGAATATCTGTCCTATGATTTACAAATTTGGAGTCACGCTTTATGTGAATCATCTCCAGAATAGATCTTTCATAATGATTGGTTTCCTCAGTTAATATATCAACATTTTTGTAATCGAAAGGCAATGTTTAGCAAGGGCGGTGGAATTTCCTAAAAGTAATCAGGCGCCAAAGAGTTCATTGATCTGAGAAATTTGTTGTTTCTCTTGATACTATTCACAAAAGTGAGAGAATATAGGAATATGAAAAATTACAAGAACATATAGGGAAAGACGTAACAACGACAAACAATCAATTTTGTAAACCACGGATTTGTCGAATTCGGAAATTTTATAAAAACAATTTGCCTCAACGGTTCTTTAGCTTGTTGGTAAATCTATAAATGGGTTGTATTGCAAAGTTAGAAAACAAATCATGGAATTTATCAATTATTGAAAACGATGAAAATTTTGGATTTCATCGAAATATTCGGAAGTAATAGATCTGATTTGGTTTATTCATTGCGTTCCATTTTCCGTTTTCGATTTGAAATCAGTTTGTTGATCAAAGATATATCGTCACCATTGCTGAAGATTCTCAACTTCTTTGTTATAACTTTTCTGGCTCAAAGGGACTTTCATTGATATATAAACATGATTATTGAATGCAGATATTTGACAATCAATTGGAAATCGAAATGTTGACCATCTTACTTGTAATGCTCATTATTTTGAGCTCATATTGGGAAATGTTACCTCCATCAGTAAAAATTTCTCAAGGTGCACAATTTTTTGTGATTGCCCTTTCTAGAACCAACTTAGAGCTATGTTCGTTTTGCCTTTAACTAATGCTTGCATGTCAGCCCATCCTATAGCATAGTCTCTTACTTCGAGGAACGTATTTCTGAATCATATCCCATTATTTTAAGGACATCCTGCGAAGATTAAATGCTTCACTACGGCATTTAATTGTGTAACCAATTATTTTCAATTATATAAATATGTGAATATGTCCATAAAATAAATCAACAAAATGTACGAACGACAGGTTCAATAAATCCAGAGCATTCTTTTGGAAACCGTAACAAAATTTCATAATTAGCTAATTTGCAATTAGTTCGGTTTGATGTAGATTCATATCTCGCTGACAATGTAATGGGAACAATAACTAAAACTATGAATAACCTGAGAATGTATTAAATAATCATAATTAATGTATCGCAGGATGAAATCAAAGTGTAAGGCTGATTGAGGCGCACCTTAAACAGGAATCTAGTATCGAGAACTTTCTCAAAATATTTAAAGTATCGATAGTTTACAAGATATAAGTGCTATATGAACATGTTATGAAATTATGTGTAAAAGATATTTCCCCGATAGGGAATAGTTTTCTGTTGTTATTTTTCCTGAAGAAACAAGCTGAAATTATATTGCCCATCAGTCATAAATAGACGATGTCGTGGAAATCATTGTTCATTATTTGATGAGAATAGCTATTTGTGTATTAAGAGCTCAAAGTGATATATTGTCGCTCGACAAAGAGTTACCGCGCGACGCAAAGCGGAGCGCGGTAATCTTTGGAGAGCGACAATGACACTTTGTGCTCGAAATACACACAAGATTTTTTCTACAAATGCAGTTTTCAGTAAAAAAAAAGAAAAAACACCAGATGCTTTATTCAACAAAAGTACATCAAGTACAGTTTATAAATTCCTGATTAATGTTGATTTAATTTATCATTGACTATACTAAAATTGAATGTACAATTGTGACACTCTTTAATTATTATTCCTGAACCTGATGGACGATCAGTAGATTTATCTAACATTAATTCCCCCGAATATTGGAAATCTACAGAACGAGATGTAGATGGTCTTGAGAATATTCTCTTGGTAGTTTCAATCTTATTGTTGATTGAATCATCTATGTAGCCTTCTGCTACATTGTTACTTTTCCATCCACCATGTTTTTTCAGTTGTATTAGGTCACCTCCACCATTCACCAATAAAGTAGCAGAGGTTCGTCGGAGACAGTGTCCAGTATATAAATTATGCTCGGGCAATTTCAAATATTCAGCAATGTCACTGGGAGTCTTGCCGATTGTATTCATACCCACAACTTGTTTCATACATCTACCTTTTTCATAACGTAAAAATAGACGTTGGACAGTATTGTTATTCAGACAATGTTTTCTGAGTGCAATATATTTTTTACAAATTGAAAGATAATCAACTGAATTCTCTTCATTATGACCAACAATCGTAAAAACACGGCTTATTCTCGTTTTTGAATCGGGAATTCGGACTATTAAAATAGAATCTTTATCTTCTATGTCACCAATCTCCATTTTGACCAACTCATCGCGCCTACAGGCACCAGCAATACCCATAATTAGAATAACCTATAAAAAAAACTGCAATTAATAGCTATTCCAAATGTCTATGCTAACCAAATTGCACTAAATTCAAAAAAATACTAACCGCTTCTCAAACTTCTAAGAGCATGAAATATTAAAATTTACCTTTTTTAGTAGATATTCTTCATCGGGCGCTTCTTGTGAAAATTTGTGAATATCTTCAGTGGTGAATGTTTTGGATTTTTTCGCTTTATATCCAACAGACTGTTTCTTCAGAAATGCGATAAGTTTAGGATACTTATTGATTTCGATGTTATTTTTAACATTCAAGCATGTCCGTATCATCGAATACGTAGACCAAAGAGTTGATGACTTACAAATCAATGATTTTTCTCCAAAATAAGCCAGTAATACGTTTTCTGAATACTTATTCACCTTCTTCGACTGGCACCACGTCATGAATTTACCGTATTGTAATTCATATTTCTTCCTTGATTTCTCTGGTAGGAGATTCAAAGTAACAATTTTTGCACTTTCTGCTACATCAGGAGGAGTGTTTGATAATTCACTGTCACTATCATCAATCATCATGCAGAAATACGTTGGAGAAGCGAGCGTTTTCGAAATATTTCCGCTTTAGAGCGCAAATGCTGTCACAAAATGACATTTCACGGAAAACGTCAACTTTGCGTTGAAATCTGAAAGCGTCAAAGACTACTTTGTTAAGCGTTTGTAGAAAAATGTATGTATTGATTTCTGTGCCCTGAAAACCAGTCGTTCTACAATATAGCTATCTTACTTTCCTATAAGAAAATGTTTTATTACATTTATTCCGCAGTTTACCTCTTGCACTCAGAATTTGTAATCAAGTAACGATCTTATTGAATGATACTAAACATTAATTCTCCATGCAGTAGCGTAACCACAGGAATGTTTTTGGGTTCATCTCCCTCCTTTCGTGCTCTTGCAGCAAGGAGATCCAATCACATTTATAGAAAATCCAAAGACCTGACTGTGTATGCATGGAAAGTGCAATGAGAACAAGCCCAACGGCTGCTATAGAACGCATCCTACGCCTCACACCACTCTATATGGTAGTGAGAGGAGTATGGCGATAATTGCAATATATAGAATGACAGGAAAAGGAATCACCAAACGCAAATATGGACCCTTCCCTGTAATTCTGTAAGCCTGAGACATGCCCCAAGTTATGTTGGGAGGAAGGTCTAGCTTCTTATAAGAATTTAACACTAAGCTCAGTCGCAAAAACGCATGGCACGAAAACACCATCCCTAGACTTAGTAGAAATGTTATTAAATGGTACACTGATGGCTCTAAGGCAACATGAGTAGCTGGGTTAGGAGCAGGGCCGGATTAACACTATGGGCCCTAAGCACAACAGATTTTGGGGCCCCTCCCCCCCTTTTCTCTTAAATTACTCTTTATTCATAGAATAAAATAATTTGTAGAGTAATGTAATGCTCTAAATCGTGGAGAAGGTTATTGCCAGGGAAATGAGTACATAAATGGATATTTACACTATTAGTACGTCTTCTTAATTTGACATAATATACAATGCGTAACTACATTAATCACTTTTACAATTGCACTTTTGGAAACTTATCCGCTGAATGATTCGCTTATATCTAACTGACTTGGAACAATCTGTCGCATATTTGTCCTCAAAGGGTTTTTAACTTGCCACTGCACTGCACTTCCAAGATGAAGAGTAGTTATGAGCGCGAATTATTCGCCTTCAATACAAAATCAAATAATTCTTGACTACTTTTAGATATTACCAGTCGTTAGGTATACGCAAACTTTTATATTCCAGTAACTTCTTTACTTCGTTATTTTTTCTCAGAAAAATTGCCATTATTAGTTTTTTTAATTTTTAATTTTTACAATTTCCGCGGGGCCCCCAAAATGTCGGGGTCCTAAGCTATAGCTTAGTCAAGCTTATGCTATAATCCAGCACTGGTTAGAAGTAGTTGGGGCAGGGGCTGAATACACTTAAAGTTTTGGCAAATCTGCAAGCATTTTCCAAGCGGAAATTCACAATATAGGAAAATATGTCCAGTTGAATATAGTAAGGGACTTCCATATATAAAAAATAGTCGTCATGTCGAATAGTCAAGGAACTTTCAACGCGCTGATCTCTTACGCAATCATATTCAAGATGATCTGAGAATGCTAAGAGAGAATAAACTAAGGAAGAACAATGCATTTGACACACCGGAGTGGAGGGTAACGAAAAAGAGACGAACTCTCAAAAACTAGGCCAAAATACCATTTCTGGTACCTGAACCCCTTTGAGGAATAAGCGCCAATACAAAACCGGGAGAATTCAAGGAAAAAATAGACAATAAAATATCACTGGGTAGAATTGCAAGGAATGATAATGGCAAAGATACTCCTGATAAACTATAACCACAAGAATTCTAATGCATCCAACTTGAGACGGAATAAACTCAGGATAGTAAAGGAAATCTTGACAGGGCACTGTAGGTTGAGAGGACACTTTGAGATGCTCGAATTAGTAGAAGAAGAAATGGTGAGGTTCTACGAAGAGAAGAGAGGAACCTCTAACCACATCTTCGCAGACTTCAGTACCTTGCAAAAACCTAAATGCGAACCAAATAGAAAAGGGAGATTCGCCTAACTTGAAGCCACCCGACATCTTGAACTCCCTAAGAGCTACATGGTTGGAGGAACTGCTGTAGACGTTGAGATGTCCTGAACGGCCCAGCAGTGTGCAAATATCCCAACATAATACAATACAATGTTTCATGTTTCATTCTATTAATGATATGTAACTCCTTACCATATTGACCAAGTCCTAGATACGCTACTAGTTCTAAGTGTAGATTCATTATCATCATCATCATCATCATCATACACATATAGAGACCCATTCTATATGTATACAAGCAAATCACCTGACTCGCACATTTCCTGTCAAATCAATTTTTATAAAACTAATGTAGAGTTGTCCATGTGAAAATGCTTTGTTTACTCTGGGATTGAAGTATTTGTAAATAGTGAAACAACATCAAATGAAACGAGAGTATCACCAGGTTTACGTTTGAAATCTTTTAATTTTGCAATTATCTCCAAAGAATTTTTCCCAGGCAAATTTGTTGCTGCTTGGAAGCTGCTAAATTTCTTAACTAAACAGTTTGCTTTGTTACACGTAAGACTATTGATGTTTGAAATGATTCGTGTTCAAACTTCTCTATAATTTTGAAGTAATATTCGTGATAAGTTTGAATAAAACTAGTTATTTCTCAGTATATATGTTACTGTGAATGTCCGATATTAGTGAATGTTAAGATGCACCAGTGTATCTCGACAATCACCAATATTAATGATGTAAGTCCGAAATTATTTCAATATTTTTTTTGTTTTGGACATACACCGATGAATGTTAATATACTTCAAGGCAATTTTGTGTGTCTTAGATACTGCAATTTACTAATTACGTGAATGTTAACACACGCCAGTGTTTGGTCGAAATTAAGTGAGAAAGTTAGAGTGCTATTGTTCTCTCTTTTTTCCACGCCGACCACCGTCGCCGCCCCGCTAATAGGGCACAATATTATCAAAATCCGAAATATGTTTACTGTGCAACAGAAAAGAGGCACCTAAAAGAAATATAGAATTAGCGAAACTTGGATTCCAAGATCAAGGAAAAAAATGCTTAAAGTATCGCAGGCAAATTTTCCTCCTGCAAAATGTGGAGATACTGTAAGGTATCGCAGTTCCTGATGTCGACAGAGGTCGTACAAATGTGTTACAAATGTGGATGTGACTATTATCAATTGGCTACAAAACATGGGATGTTATCACAGATGTTTTCCATCTGTAAGAAAAATTTTATCAATACATCTGAAACTTTTTCTGCAAAAATATCAATGGGTGAAATTGTTGCTTTGGATTCAAAATTTGGAAACAAGGATAGAAGCGTTGCAATTGTGCACAAAAATGCAACACCAAGAAATGTAAAGCTCGTGGAGTTATTTGTGATTCTAAGTGCCATAACAGTTTGCCATGTACTAATAAATAAGTTTTTTTTCAATTCTTATAGCAAAAAATTCTGTAATACCTAATTACCTATGAGTAGGTACGTTGTAACTAATGAGTATTTTTTTAATTCTATAGCCAATAGGGCAATAGCATTAATAATAAGTGTACGTTATTGTTTACCTCACTTGGCAAGTAATGCTATTTGTATTACTGATTTAAGATTTTGATTAATAAACAAGTTCTATTTGTTTCATTTATTATAGTTCTATGATTTTATTCATTGTACCAATTTGTGAGTTCATTTTAAATTAGACCCGAACTTCTGTTTTGCAGATATTTTTGCTAAATCATCATAATTTAACTCATCATGAAGAGTATGAAGATTAATCAAGTCGTCGTGGTGTATGATAACATTCACTGGTGAATGACCGAAAACATGAAGAACAGAATGAATAACAAACAATCACCAGCTAGCTTGGGGGTTGTTAACATACACCAGTGTATCTTAAGATACACTCCGCTTCGGACATTCACAGTAACATATATAAATTAAACTATTTTTATGAGCATGCCATTTTTTTAACATTAAGACTTAATACATTTCGTCAATTTTGTCAAAAAAATAAAGTTCTGAGTGTGCCTATTATATAAAAATGTCACATTCCTTTATTTGTTTATAAGTAATTTGCTTATAGCAATTCAAAAATTGATGTATGCATTTAAATTATCCGACGACGACTATAAACTTGACATTTAAGGCAAATTCGTATATTCAATAATAAATATAATTTGTTTATAACAAATTAGCGAATTTGTGGGTATACATTTGAATTTATCCGTGAACCATCCTAAACTCGGAGATTTGGTCGAATTCATCTATTTTGTTAATAAATAAATTGTTTATAACGAATGAAGTTAATTCAACTTCTAAAAATAAACTGCCACTACTGATTTGAGAGCTCCCATTCGACAATTTTTCGAGGGTTATTAAAAATGTTCTTACCGAACATTTTTTATACTTTTAAGGGATTTTCAGATTTTCAGTTCTCACTTAATAGTATTAAGTTTTTATTCTTCTTTGTTGTATCATGATTTGGATTTGTTTTTTAATTTAATTTCCTTTCTTGACAAATGTAAGCCAATACTTGGTATTTAGCATGAATACATTATTCTATTCTATTATTCTATTCTAATTGTTTAACTAGTTTCGCATGTTCACTCACCAAAAATAGTCTTTATCTGATTAAAAACTGGCAAATTTTGCATTTTTTAGGAAACTTCATGTAATCTCAAAAATGAGTTCAATTAAATTGTTTATTTATTGTCTATAAGCAACATAAGCAATTTGCGGAAATTTATTTGTGGTCAATTTTTTTTCTGATGACATGAAAAGAATGCACTTTGTCCCATTAAAATCGATCCATTTCCCAAAGACTTAAGGGTTTGGCCTGCTTTTATACCCATTTGGCTGCATAAGTAGTCGAAACAGCAGGCCCGGATTTAGAAATTTGCCGCCCCTAGGCAGTTGCCAAAATTCCCGCCCCTCCACCACCCTTGAAATTTCTTAAATGGTGGAATTAGTTTGTTTTATTCAATAGAATGCATTTTTCTGAAAGCAAATATTTCATTTAATTATAATCAGTAGCCTTATAATAATGAGGTATATGACTTAATGTCATTCAACAATACCATTACTTATGCTATTGTCTTTTGTACAAAAATTATTGCTTATTGGCCCAAATTTTTACGTCTTGTTTTTAGAATGGCAAAGTTATTGATAATGTCATCACAATCTAGAGACATGAGCAAATCTGATTCTATAGTTAACAAAGCAAGTGCATTTAATCGTTCCGCAACCAGTTTTGATCTCAAATAGTTTTTTACTCGCCGCAGCACGGAAAATGAACGTTCAGCGCTACAATTTGACACGGGTGTACAAACAAGCATTCGGTACGCTATATCAACATTCGGAAAAACTGTGTGGAGCTCATTGGTTCTATTAATTTTAGCAGATCTATAGGAGAATTTTTTTCCATGTTCTATTTAGCACAATAACTTTTAAATAAAATCATTTCATTTGCAAACGATGCTTCGATGTCTTGATCGTAGAAATTCATCAACTGAGCAGATTTTTCATAAATTTCTTCTCTATTCAAACAATGCATGTCTGTAATGACTGAGAATTTCTGATAAAGGACTTTGTACGCTTTTTCTCTTTTTTGTAATTCTGATAAAATTTTGTCTAAAATGACGTTGAAAGTATTTATTCTAAAGTTTTCACGACCAACGAGTTCAACTTCCCCATCTCTCGATTCATCGCATCTAAGTTTTCTTGTCTTTTTTCGCGTAGTAGCCGTTTTGTATTCTTGGTTTTCGGAAACAGCGAGCGTTTTTTTTTCATACAAATCAAAATCTTCACTTGTATCACTAATCATTTTGTTCAAACCTTCAAAAAGTTCAATTACCTCAACGATCGTTGTATTGACATTTTGTAATTTTTTACTCACAGAATTTAGGGAAGATAAGAGAAAGCTCCACAACTGTTGCATAAACGCAGTTTCTAATAATTCAACTTATTGTCGAATACCGAAGGCTTCGTTTCGCGTCACACATTTTTCAGTGAGATCATTTTCTATTTCTTCCAAAGCTCAGATGACTTCTGGAGAATGATGTTCAAGAGCGTGAACGGCATCATCTTGAGCTGACCACCGAGTGCTTGACAGTGACTTCACAGTAATTATTCGACGAGACTCAGAATTTTCACAGTGTTTCGTCAAGATTTCCCAGCGGTGAGTTGATGCAGAAAAAAAGTTGTAAACGTTTTGGATCGTTGCGAAATAGGTTACGGCCATCGGACAACTTTCTGCCGCATGTTTTCCAACTAAATTTAAAGAATGAGCAGCACAAGGCGTATAATCAGCGTATTTGTTGGTTTCTTTGATTCTTGCTTGAAGCCCTGTGTACGGCCCAGACATGTTTGCATGTTTGCAGCAGTATCGTCCTCGACAATCGCTGATATTGATGCTAAGGGATTCGTACGTTGACAAAATAGCATGTTCAAGATTCTGAGCTTTGTGTCCTGGATTTTCGATAAATTGAAGGAAACGCTCCACAGGAACTCCATCTTCTCCCACATATCTTATGATGAATGACAGCTGATCCACATGAGAAATATCAGGAGGAGAGTCAACAATCATCGAGTAATATTTGGCTACCTTGATTTCTTGGACAATTTTGTCTAAGACTTTTTTCCCCAGAAGCTCGATGAACTCATTGCAAATCGTTTTTGATAAATAATTTGTTCTGCCGCTACCTTTGTTCCCAAATCTGTTAATATGTTCAGCAATGAATGGATCAAATTGAGCGATCAATTCTAGTAGCATCATGTAGTTGCCATTATGTTGTGAACCAAATTTTCCGTCGTCACCTCTGAATGGAAGTCCCCGTGAGGCTAAACTTTTTATTACAGCTACGACTCTTTTCAAAACGTTTCTCCAGTAAGAAATGTCTTGCTCATATAAAAGTGTGATGTTTGCATCGATTCTTCCTTGGATTTTAGCTCTGTCCTTGAATTGAATACTGCAATCATGATGAGCGTTAAAATTTTTGTGATGTGTGATGCGATGTCCAACATTCTTCCAGTCGTTGAACCCATCGTTGGCAAAAGACGATTTCTCCCCGAATAAAAGGCATGGAACGCAATAAACTCTGCCTTTGCTAACGGAGTAGGCAAGCCATGGTCGTAGAGTTTTTTCGCCGTTCAAGAGTGTTCGATAAAAGAAAGAAGCCGTAAAGTAGCGCATGCAGTCATTATACATCCTTACTCTACACTATTTTTACGCTTTTTAAAGTTTTATCCTATTTTCAGTTATTAAAATCCATGAACTGCTTGTTGAGCATTCAAGTTTTTTCTACAATAGATAAAGTTAGATAAAAAAATCATTGCTGTTTTTTCCGATGTTGATTTTTATGAATCTGTTTGTAGGAAAAATCTTATTTGTAAAGATAACAAACCTGAAATTTATGCCATTGAAACTTGTCGCAGGACACGTATTGTTGACAATGAATTAACACAATGAATTCTCGACCGCCAATGTTCGTAAATAATCACAGAGGAGGTTATGTTTTATTTCACAACACGTATAGGAGAAATCAACATGATTATATAGAAACTTATCGAATATTCGATATTAAGTCAGCGTCGAGATGACTCTATTTTTCTCGATTCAGACATTTTACACTTTTGACGTTGGTACGCGTGCCAACAAACCAGGCGGGAAATTCAATTCCCGCGAATTGAACAAGTTTTCGAAGTTTTCGCTAAAATTTGCCGCCCCTCAATTCTTGCTGCTCTAGGCGACTGCCTACAATGCCTGCATGGTAAATCCGGGCCTGCGAAACAGTGTACGTATTCCATATTCATCTTTCTGCAATCAAATATTCTTGTTAACCTATTTCTGATGGAAAATATATGTAATATTGGAGTGATAATTATTTTCTCATATTGGATTTTTATTGATTGAAAATGCGTTTTATGTACTCCATCTCAGTATAACTTCCAGCTGTAGTATTTCGCATGTAACAATGTTTCAAAATCTCGAAATTACAATATTTCCATATATAAACATTCCCACATGCTAGCCGTTGGCATCCAGTACCTACAGTGTTTTTAAGTGGCACAAGAGAAAATTACTTCGAGCAGCTTGTCCGCCTGGTGCGAATATCAAACAAAAAGACTAGATTCACAGCGCGGAAACTTCGATAGGAACCGAGGACACTAACCCTGTGCTAAAAAGTGACCCCAACATTCGCAAACGCGTTTTCCGTCCCCTTTCGAACCTAAATCTGTTAGGACCATCTAGATATATTTGCATTTCCCAAATTCCCGTGCAAAACGACAAAGAACGGTTGTTCTTTCGCTATCGGCTTAAATTAATCAATGTCATTCACCCTATTTTCGTAGCAACCCTTTATTCGATTCGATTCGCGAAGGGCACCCAGATCCTGTTTTAAATTCAGCGGAGCAAATGTGATTGCGAATTTTTTATCGAAACATCTGCATAATTGTTTATTTTAGTGCTTTTTCACTATAACTGCATCACAATCGTTATCTCATGAACTCAAAAGCATGCGAAAACCACAAATTAAAAGACTCAGTGTGCTAAAGGTTGCTAGGTAATAACCTAATTAAGTTCATTATTCACTTATACATATACGTATAAATTACATCAATTAAAAAAACACAACTATTTAAAGTAAATGTTGAATGTACAATAGTGATTGTTTGATACATGGATGCCAGTTGTATCATTCTGATCTGGATTTTCACTGGCCCTATGATGTGTAGCATTGAATGTCGATGACGTTGATGTCACATCCGGTTCTTTAATATTAACTGATGACTTGTTCTTCCTTCAACGACTTCAGCAATGAGCTTTCTATTCTTATCTCTTATCATATAGTCAAATAAATGAAGCAGGAGAGGTCGAAAAAAAAATCTGATGAATTGGTTTTGATAATTTTTTCCTAATCGGTTCTAGAGGTCATATAGAAAAAACCATTTTTTTTCTCAAATACGTATTTTAGCATTCCTACAGAGGAAAAGGCATCTTTTTGAATGCATTTTCGGGAGCCATAATGAAAAAAATAGTTAAAGTCAGACAAAATTTCTAAATCGGAGGTTTTTGTAGTCGCTGATCACGATTTCGATGCCAGATTTGAACTACGGTGGTACACGTAGTGCTCAGAGAATCCTGGTAACATCGTCGTCTTCAGGGAATTCGCAGAAATACATTCTAGAAGGTGCTGAAACCTGTTAGGGAGGTCTTGAGCATACGGGTTTTTGAACATGACACTCAATAGTCATCTGGTGGTCGAGATATCCTGATTATATAGGTCTTCTCCTGGTTTTTTTTTTGATATGCTCTGAAATGAAACCAAATCGATTTCTCCGGAGATTTTTGGGGATCGTGATTGCTGATAAGATCGAACGTGGGGAAACACACGTTCTGCTGCGTTTGATCATCCGACCTATCATCAAATACTCTGTCTGCCATTTTTCCATTTGAATAATGATGCGATATGTTTATATTCACCGAATTCGTGTTAATCGGATTCGAGGTGTACGGGTTGGAGAATTCGAAATAGGCGAGTTGCAGGTACTTGGTGAAAGGAATGCGAAACGGTGAGGCTTCCTTGTTGAGTAGTTTTTCAGGTTGAGGATTGCACGTCGTAGCTTGCGTGCCACAACTTTTAGTGAGTGTCAGCTTGTTTTTTGCTGGGGAATCTAGAAAATTGTTCACGAACTGGCAACTCACCGACGCGTCTACCATCAAGATTACGCCAGTACACGTTTCGGCGTTTTTAACTTCCATCAAAGCATTTTTCAGATCTTGCGAGTCGTTGACCGTCTCTTTCAAGCGTAACACACGAATATAGTCCGTCTGGGTTTCGACTTGTCGGTTACGGTGAGCTTTGAGAGCGCTTTGCGTTAGTTCTTGCTTCGAACGAGACTTTCACCTTTGGGGCAACTTGACACGTTTCTTGCAACAAACATCATTTGGCTTTTGGCGAAATTTTTTCCTTTGGAGCGACTTGAGAAGTTTCTTGCAACAAACATGATTTGACTTTTTTGAGTTTTATCGATCCCATTTTCCGCGATGCTCCTTTTTCGAAGATTTTGTATAATTGCACGACTGATAGGGAGACCTCAGGTCATTTCGTCCAAAATATGATGTTGGAAGGCCGAAAGTATTAACTGCAGACCAAGAAGACGATGTTTTGGTCCGTGCAGCGTAACGCCTAATTTCTACTGCTACTGGTATAAGCCATTAAACTAGAAAAATTACGAGCATTTTCTGTCCTGTCCTAGAAGATATAACTTTAGATTCGGTTAGTTGGCTACGTTCCAATTTTCTTCTGTTGTTAAGAAATTAAATTATTTATCAAAATGTGTGGTAACCATTGCCCAACCCAATTAGCGCAAGCTTCTCGACTCTGTTGTTATGATTTTACAAAAAAGAAAATTGCAAAGTAACCAACTAACCAAATTAGAGTTATTACATTCAAATACTTCAATAAAATTCGAATGTTTCACTTATCATTCTACAGTGATTGATAAATTCCATAGTTTGTCTCCTAATTCTGCAATACAATCAGTTTATAGATCTGAAAACCAGCTGCAACATCTTTGATTAGGTTTTCGATTTCGACAAATCCGAGATTTACAAAATCAATTATGAGTCGTGTTTAAAACGCTATGTGGGTCAATCTAGAAGAAACATTTTCAATCGTTATAAAGAACATTTTGCCCATATTAAGAAGAATAATGATGAAAAATCAGCGGTAAACATTTCTCCAAAAATTTTATCAGTTTTAAAACACAGTGCAGACAAATATGTATGTAAGTTAGAAGGGATGGAAATGTATAAACGAAAAAGCAATTTACTGAATCCCAATTTATCTCCAGCTGAGTGTAAGCCATCGTTTACATTATTATCTCCAAATAGTATTCAAACAGGCACATTTTGATCCATAATTTAGTTCACTCTGATGATGGCTATTGGTAGCCGAATGGTCCTCAGTACTTTATTAGTATTTTTATTGGATAAGGGTGTATGTTTCCTATCAATATCTTATCATATCCTATCGTTTCCTTTCCATGCAATGAATCTGAGTTCATGCCGTGGTTCTAAAAATCTCAAATTTGAGTCTTCACCATCTTCAATTTTCCTAATCTACAATAGAAAAATTGTTTTAAGGATGAATTTTGGCGAGTTTATCGAAAACTAGTTCCACTAAAAAGGCACAATGAAATTTAAAAGGCGATCTAAACATCACCGGGTCCAGTTAATCAACCCCTTTCCGAATGTCACATTAACCATAATAACTTGCTCTTCGTATCTTGAATGAGATACAACGGGGTAAATTGAGAGTCCAGTGGCGGGAGCAACCAGTTGTGATGGTCAGCTTACCAGAGAATACGAATCTTCGCAGCTCACACACACACACTCTTGAGCTAACCGCGCTCTAGATGACTTAACAGCTGACGATAGGCGACGTAATCGCGAAGCTGTACCTCCGGTGAACACGATCACGTCGAAGACGACGTTTCACTCTAAATTATCGACTTTTAAGTGACCGCGAAGGAATTACGGACTCTCTTGAGTATAAAGCGATAATGTGTACGTAAAATGAATTTAGGAAAAACTTTAAATAACTCCAAAATTTCAGTGGTATTTTCGAAGTGGGTTTTTTTATTGTTGGATTATTTTGAAGCGTAAATTATAACACAAAATTCTCCAATAAAACCAGTGTGTATGGTGAACTTGAAATGATAAAAATTGACTGAAAAATACAGCTTAAGTTGGGGTGAGCGCGATGTTAGAAGAAGAATATGTTAGTATCACTGATTAAGTGAGAACAAGTACGTATAATTTAAATTTATTTACTTAATTATTTAACACTAACCGGTTCAAATCCTGAAAACCGTATATCCCGAGTAATTCGAACATTAAAGAAGTGAGTTGACATTCAGTTGAAAAATCAACTAAATTAACAAAACATGTTTCAATAGAATAAAGAAACAAAATATTGAAAACCTAATAAATTGAATGTTAAGGACTGAAAACTAGAATAAATATTACTTAATTTTTGTATTCATTTATTTTGTTACTTAAGATTTTTGACTACTATAATGATTACGAATAATTTTTTTAGACATTTCAAATAGATTGAATTGATTTTAAGAAAATAAAAATACAAGAACAACTTTGTTCAAAATCTGTACACTCATCAAAATTATTGATTGCAATCTCTAGAACATACAGTTCAATTTAAGTGTGTTCATTATATGTATATATATCCTACTGAACTGAAGAGGTTTAAGGGTAAATTTAATATTCTACAATCAAAAAATTAAAAATATTCTGCTCACTTTCTGTAGGCTTTTTTCTGGTATTTTATTGAATATTTACTAAATTATGCGGAAATTTTCAGGTGAAACAATACATATTTTCTAGTACTTTTTATGTGTACGTTGGAAGTCTCATCCATATTTTTCTGTTGTGAAGACCGATATATTTGTAGACATTCGTGTTTATACACTTTTTGATCTTTTTCATCAGATGATGTGACGATATGATAAATTGAATGCACTGAATCGACAAAAAAATATTTGTCAAACCTATTTTTTGAAATGACTGAATCAATTACTGTTTTTGAAATCATTTTAATTTTAAATCATCATCAAAAGGTTTCATTGCAATTCCGAATTTGGAGAGTTTCATTGTTTGAATACACACAATGCTAGATGTTAAATTGATGCTGTTTGAAGGAGAAAAGTCAAAATCTGTAGAATTGATAGTGAACCAGAGATGGAAACTTACTACGCATGGCTTTTAGAAAATGAATTATGAGTCAATATTGACAAAACTTTCTTCATGATTTGCAAACAAAAAATTAAAAAAACTGGAGACATCGAAATATATAATGAGATAATTCAAATAACAAGCTTATATAAATATCTAGCACCCTTCATAAATCAAGAATTGAATTTCCATGGAGACACATAATAAAGACACATGTAATTGAAAATCTCTCATGATTATGAAACATATTGAATAATACTAATTCCATATCTTTTTTTCTAACTCAAAATCTCTTGTAATAAGAACGTAGGTTCTTTTTAACAGAATTAATCTGATCATTATTATCATACCAATTCCACTGAAAAAGATAATTCATGAAGCAATATTCGCATTTCATATACAAACATTGATGTCCAAATGGGACACATATATCCCATTTGGACATCAATGTTAAACATCAACAAAATCGAGTAATTAAACACATCCACAGGCAACCCAGATTTCATCTAACAAGTGACCTATATGAAACAATAAATTCCACAAAGTAAACCAAGTCATAAAACTAGGAAAATGTGAATCAATACTAATGATACGGAACATACAGATAAAATAAAAAAAGCCATATTAATAAATAAAGATACTCTCAGTTATGTTGAAATATAAAGCTGACAATTATATGTTCCAAAATCAAAATAGAATATAAAGCTTCAATACTGTTAGAAAAAGAGCCTCAATGGCATTCGACAAACTCTCAGTGGACATTAAAAATATGTTCGAGCATCTTAGGTTTTCAAAACAAAAATAAACTCCTTTATTTGCAATAATAATTATTAATAAACTATAAAAAGTTTACATTGTGGATATACATTAACACTATAAATATGAAACAATCACTCTCATCCACTAAGAATACTGTTAATTTGCTGAGAGCCTTTCAGCTACCAAGCAGCCATCATAGGATAAACTGAATCATAAAGCAAGATGTTCCTGTGGTAATATAGTTATTGATCAAAGATTTGCCATAATCATTGTCCAACGCTATTTGCTAAAGTTTCTCAACAAAGCTATTATAATTTTGCTGGCTCAAAGGAATGTTCAATTATCTATTGACAAGAATATTAAATGAGGTTATGTTACATCAATTGATCATAAAATAACTCCGTTTAATAGTCTTGTTCAAAGATTGCTAAACGTCCCTTATAACAACGAAGCTGACAAACTTCAGCAAATAGCGTTGGAAAATGGTGACGACAAATCTATGATCATTAAGTTAATATCTGAACAAACAAGTAAGCTAGAGCGCAACCTATTAATAAAATAAGATTCCCTACCTTCGAATAGTTCAATAAAATTCAATTAAACAAAAAAAATGTAATGGTGAAAAATTATCGTTAGCTGAACATATATTAAATACAGGTCATACCATTTCTCAGGAAAGTTTATCACTTAAAAACGTTTCAGATTTTTCTCCAACTGAGGATAATCCGTTATATACGCTATTAATTCCAAATAGTATTCAACCAGAACATTTTAATTTCCAAATTAGTACACTCTGATGACGTCTAGCTGAAGGGTCCTCAGTACTGCAACAGTATTTTTAATGGATAAAATTGATTGCTGCTTATTCATAGGATTAATTATTAAATTGTTATATTTTCATTTGCTTTTATTTTTTCTCTGTTTTTTTTCTAAATAATAATAGATGGCACGATGGCAAATATTTTAAGAAAATTATCCCTCGTCTTCGACTCGGGATAATTTCCAAAATATCCGCCATCTCGAAAAAATTTCCTGCAAAAATTTTACACATGGGATATTGTAAGTGAAACTCATTCAGGTCTGACAGAAACATGCTTAGATTATGTTGATAGAAAAACCACATTTATTCATGAATCAATATTCACAATCGTCTTCAAAGTCGCTCCCTTCTGATGTCATGCATTATAGAATACTCGTCTCACTCTTCAAAAAATTGCTGCACTCGAATTTCGTCCAGCTCGAGTGTCCCGAATATTCTCAATTGTCCCGAAATTATTGCATTACATCACAATTCCAACTTTGAACGAGAACTGCAAATATTGACGACCCATATAGTGTAAGAAGGAGTATTGACATTGATGAAACGACTTAATTTCAACTAACTGCATATCGGCCAACAGTGGTCACCCGTCACTAGAGCTGTCTGCGGTTTTTGACATTAGAAATCGTATACCAACACTTCTTGTGCATTAGCAAGGGAGTTTCCCATCTACCAGCCTGTTAAAGTCTCCACAATATGACTTACTAAAATGTACGATCACGATACTATTTCCTAGCAGAATAAACTCATATCTGTGCATCAATTCCAAGAACTCTGTTCTCATTTTTTCATTTATTGTCCAGACTGTAATGCATTTGAATCATCAGCTCCTGGAAAATCGAAAGTAATATCTGACTATTTATGGCAGTGCGTTATTGACATTATAAATCGCAGTATTCTGAAAAATTTTAAATTATACTGCAATTAATGCGTATTTCATTTTCAAGAATTTATAACTGAAATATGTTGAGCGTATACAGAATCTTGGAATATTTCTCTTGGCAGTGTTTGCATCGGTATGATATTCACGCAATCTCATAGTTTGTGGTTGAATAATGGATAGCTGTTGTGTTAGTTCAGTTATATCAGCAGAGGAAAATATTAATAAAATATAGAAGTGTGTTTATCCCCCAGTAAAATACAGGTGGGCACTCAAAACATGTTTTCTCATAAAAATATTGCGCTTTACTCGTCAATTTGGATCTCGAGTGTAGAGTTTCCACCAAAATTGGGGGATACCTAGAAAGATGAATGCTGTGCAGCCACTTCCCCAAGGTGGTGATTTTAATTGGATTGTTGAAGGATGAATTGTATTAAAATTCCCATTTCTTTCATTCAAAATAATACAATATGAGATGAATGTATTCTCGAAATGATTTATTTCATCAAAAAACCCTGATTAAATAATTTTTTCTCTCCTTGAAAACTCTACAGTATGGATTTTTCTACTGACTTGAAATTGTTTGCTACAAATTTATCAAATTTCTTGGTCTTCATAATATCCAAAATGATAAAATATGACAATAAACAGTTGAATGTAAGTATTTTCCGAATTGTGTATTTTATTGGAACAAAAATGTATCCCGTTAGGAGATGCAACGCAAACGTAGATTTTTACTATTCATTGAATAAATTCAAAGTGCTCTGAATATTGAAACCTCTGCTATTCCAGATAGAAGAAGGAAATTTTACTTTGTTGAATATCACTCGATTTGAAAGAGAGTTGACGGCAGTAGTTCATTTTCAAAACATACAATGAAAAAACACTGATACATTACAGTATTTATATGAATTGAACTCGTAAATCCTTGGGAAATTAATCGATTTTGATCGGACAATGTCACAGAAAAAAGTTGACCACAAATAAAAATGCGCAAATTGTTTATATTGTTTATAAACAGTAAATGAAGCTTATTTTTGACACTGCATAAACATTTCTTAAAAACATGCAAAATTTGATAGTTTTTGATCGAATAAAGACTATTTTTAAGCTACTTCGAAAAATAACAGGAACTCGTTTATGTTGCGCTCTCTCGGGTGACTAATATTGAAAAACTATATATCACGAGAAAAAACGATAATTCTACATTCAAGTTTTATAATAATCGAAGGCAAGCTGCATCGAGTGCATCTTTGTTGCAAGAATTCAAAAGACTGCCGTTAAATAGTGTTCAGACGACAGCTCAAAGTGCCTTAGATTTCCTTAGAAATAGAAATGGCATTTCAATAATGACTTTCAATTGCCAAAGTCTAAATAGTCACAAATACGATTTACAAGATTCAGTTACGAGACAAACTTCTTACTTCTTACCGAATCTTGCATGGCGCATGATAATCTGATTGAAATACCTAATTTCAATTGTATTATTCAATTCAAACGAGATACTGTTCCGAAAGGTGGGGTGGCTATTTACCAAAATAATAATAATGTAACTAATATTATGACTCCGAATATTGAAATAAATATTGCACACGTTAGCGATGTTAATGTTGAGCGCTCATTTTTTGGAGATATTTGTGCGTGCTTATGCAAACTTAGAAATGGCCTACACATAGTCATGGTAGCAATTTACATTTATCCGAATCAAAAATTGGACGAGGTAGAGCATTTTATTCATCGCACTTTACTGGAGTACACTGAAGAAGGGTCGAAAATACTCAGTACAAATGGTAATAAATTTCCACTTATCTTGGCTGGCGATTTCAACATCAACTTCGCTGATAAAAAATCATAGCGGTGACAACTTTTCTTTCGGAAAAATTGAATTTGAAAATGAATAATGATCCAAAAGAATCCACAACGGAATATGGGGCCACCATTGACGCGGTATTTTCCAGATATTTAGAGGATATCAAGTCTCAAACTTATGTCTCTTATTTGAGTTATTCAGTTACCATAAACCTATAGTTCCAATGATAACAAATTCGTGAATAACATACATGTATTGTAAGATAATAAAAATATTTTAAACGATATTAACTTCTCATTTATTCAATAAAAGAAAAAAATTGGTTTCTTATGGGTCACTACGCTCAAAAAGTGTAACTTGAATTAATATCAAGGAAAAAACTTGAATTAATATCGAAGAAAAAAAAAATACTGTATAAATAAAAAATAAATAAATAATTATAATTGCATAAGTTGAGAAAAAATGCTATGCAATAGCTTCACCGCGGCAGTCCCGAAGTGCCACACGTTTTTTTTTGTTATAAACAATTCATTCATAATAAAATAGATGATAATTTTGATATTCTGAGTTCGATTATATCGTCAATATCGTCGAATGTATAACTCACAAATTTGCTAATTTGTTATAAACAAATTTTATTTATTATTAAATATACGAATTTGACCAAACGAGTTTATAGTCGTTGTCGGATAATTTTGGCCTCCTAAGTACGATTCATTCTCGTGTAAATTTTCAAAAGCGAACTAGAAAAAATAATGAAAATTTTGATGTTCTAGTATGACAAAGTATCAGTAAATATATATAAAATTAAACTTTTTTTTGAGGAGGTATGTGAGAGTTGTTATGGAAGGAAAAACAATTATTCAAAATTAGTGGCACACCACTAAGACTTGATACATTTCATCAATTTTGTCAAAAAAATCAAGTTCTAAGTGTGCATATTATATAAAGCTGAATAAAGATGTCGCATTTCTTTTTTCCCTATTTGTTGATAAATAATTTGTTTATAACAATTCAAAAATGTATGTATGCATTCAACAACCATAATAGCAATAAAATCCTACTAAGGAGGCCAAATTATCCGCAACGACTATAAACTCGAGATTTTGGTAAAATTCGAATATTAAGTAATAAATATAATTTGCTTATAACAAATAAGCTAATTTGTGGGTATACATTCAACGATATTGACGATAAAATAGAACACAGAATACCAAAATTTTCCGAAAACAATCCTAAAGTTGAAATTTTGGTCGAATTCATCTAATTTGTTAATAAATAAATTGTTCATAACAAAAAATAGGCTTTATCCGATCAAAACGGTAAAATTTAACATTATTCATAAATTTTGGAGTAATCTCAAAATGGAACTAATTAAATTGTTCATTTATTGTTTATGAACAATATAAACAATTTGCGCAACTTTATTTGTGGTTAACGTTTTTTCTGATGACATTCTGAAGAGAATGCATCTCGTCCCTTCAGAATCTATCCATTTCCCAAGGATTAACGGGTTTGGCATATTTTCATACCCATTTGACTGCATTAGGTGAATTATGTTGAGATAGTAAACGGAAAGGGATCAAGCTGTCGGTAATTACATTCTAAGGATTGTACGTGGAATTTAATTAGGTGAAAAAGTGAAATTTCCTAAATCTAGTTGCTCGTTAAGTAGATTATTTGAAGGATTATTGTAATCTGATTGTATTCAAAATATTTAGGTTTTCTAGCGGAGTAAGACGGTGTTGGGTTTCTATAAAGTGGTTTTAAAAACTTTAACCACTTTTATTTAATTGAAATGACTTAAAATGTTCCTTATATCTACCTTCAAACGATCGACTCGTTTGACCAATATATGGGACATTACATTGTTCACAAGTTAACTCATAAACTCCTGAGCCGAAATTAATTAGATTTAGTTTTTACATTAAAAAGTATGTTTAACAATTTTTGGCTTGCTCTGAAAGCTACATCTAACTTTGTTCCTTGAGGATATTCCAGATTTTATCAGATGTTGGCCCAAAGTACGTCAAGGTAACAAATTTTATCTCAGTTACTTGTTGCACGTTGCGATAAATTTGATAAATAGTTAATCTTGAATATTTTCCCTTGATTGAATTATTTATTAGCGATACAGAAAAGTCGTTATGTATCGCAATATTTCTCATAGTATCTAACTCAGTCAAAAGTGCTGGTTTTCCTAATGGTATGGACAAGGCTCTATGTTTCGTAGATTGGAACGCTGCTATTTACATTACAGTCCCTGCATCAAAATCTACATTTCAGCAATGTGTCTAAACTTGAGAAAAGTAATTTAGCGTATAACGGAAATAAATTCTTGAATGTCTGATTCATTTCATTGATGGTTTAATGCGAAATACTTTTTGCTCTAAGGTCTGCATCTGCTTATAACCTTACAATTTAACCACAATCTGACTATAAGAAAATCGTAATAACGTTTCTTGCCGTTACTCATTCGCAATGCGAATGAATATTGTACACCATCTAATTTGATTTTTCTTTGCGATTTATATAATGTTCTTTGTATTATTTTTATCACTATTAATAAAAAATATACTTGCATTCGATTATTTTCGAGCCTATTAGCTCACCTTTTCACATGCACGACAGCTCCAAGACTAGAACTGGATCAATTTGAATAGATGATGCTCATCAAATTTGTAATGAGGTTGGATACTTCTCATTTCATGAACTTAATGAAGATTGTGGATATTGAACATGGAATTTTGGGAGGTTACCCAATTATGAATACGTACTTCTGCGGTTGTTTGATCGCTTTATCGCACTGGTTCAATTGGGAAACTTGTGGTTATAAAATGAATTTAAATGTAAAATTATGTCTTCAAATATTACAAATCATTAGTAGTATGTTGCTATTATTTTTTTATTGTTTAAAAATTCCTATTGTTTCTAGAATATTGAGTTTATTTCCGTTTACTTGGATAAGTAAAATATCGGAATTAAGGGGGAATATGTTGCAATAGGGGATTCGCGCATGTTCTTGGAATCTTGCCCTGAAATTGTGTCCAGTTTGTACTATCTACACTATAGCCATCACACCTCAGCCAACGAATTTCAGATTCCTTTTTATCTATTTCAGATTCCGAATTGTCATGTCATTTGTTATGGAGCTAACAACTTAACACATTAATATTACTCCACACATTATTTTCCTAGCTACATTTATATGATGGTGTTCGCGGCATTGCTCTTAATTAGCTTAGATCATACCTGACTGGTGAACAGTACCTTATAACAACATAAATATAGGTTGTAGTTATCATGATCATTCGGGGAGAGTGGGTTGTACCACCAGATACACTTCGGCCACTTAGGTGAGCCCATTGTGCACACCGTGGTCAGAAGCCTTTTCTATTCTAGTAGGTTTGTGGCACGCCACAAGTTCGTCTGAGAGCAGTATTTGCTTTGCCGAAGTAACCTTGCCTGGGGGATGTCGAAGGAGGGCATGTGAGAGGCAGTTTCTCCATCTCTTTGTATTTCTTACATATAGAATCATCTGCGATACTCATTTTCTTGAGGAGTTGGTTGAAACTCTTTCTGGGCACCTAATGAACCTGCAACATCCCATTAAGTAGTGTAGGAGTCCCTGAGTTCGAACCTAATCCCTTCAGATATAGCCACTAAACACTCCACCTCGTGTGGTAGGCTCGATCCTGCAATCAGGGCAGTCTTGATGACACTTAGGCTTGGCAGTCCATTGTATCTTGCCTCACCACTTTTTCGGGTCATCGGAAAAATTCCGCAGTCACTGTATTCGAACCCGCGACCGCCAGCCACAATGATTCGAAGATCGATGTTTCGACCACTTAGCTACCTTACCCCTTGCGATATTCATCTTATGGAGGTTTCTGTTAGAACGACAGTGACCCATTGAGGAGATGACTGGTATTCTCACTAGTCACTATCATTTTAAGAAACTCCCACATATTATGAGCATCGCAAGTGTCCCCATATGTAGGAAATTTCGAGATGTAGAGGAAACAGGAACTCACATTCTGCAGGAATGCCCTGCTTTGTCATCCCTCAGACAACGTTACTTCGGCGGAGCAGAACTGCTTCCAGAGGAACTTATGGAAGCCAGCGTAAACAATATCCTGTGTTTCTGGTAGGCCACGAGCTCTGTAGAATATAATAGGCTACTGATTATGAGGAGCACAATGGGCCCAATCAAATGACCCAGATGCATCTAAAGGGATAAACCCCCCATGTTATATATGATTATGATGATGAGATGGTTAGAAAATATGGTTTTACATCAAGATTAGAAATTCAGTCTTTGTAGGCAATTAATAACCTTATTGTCAATATACGATCGACAATGGTTTTGGCGATACCTGATTCGCAATGGAACCTGAGAAAATATAATAACAGCTGGAAATACCTGGTTCAACGTTGCGAATAAGTTTAATTAGAGTCCATTTCTGAATGTACAAAAACGTAAATTATAATGTCTGCTAATATCGATGGTTCGAGAGGCAATTAGTCTTTCCCGTTACGGACCAAAAGCGAGACAAATAAATCGCCAATGAGAGAATTAAAATATCCTTTAAAAGGTTCGCAACAGGAATGTATTAGTGATGAAGGCAATCATTATACTCAATGCAGGACATCCCATGTAATATATTATACATCCGATAATTTCAATTCGGGTACAAATTAAAGTGATATAATATATTACCTTATATTCAAAATGGAGTTGTTCAACTATCAATAACTCGAGCCGTTTAAAATACAAACTGTTCATGATTAGTTTCTGAAATAATCTATGGAGAATAATGATTCAATGTGGCGTATCACGAAAAAGTCTATATTAAATAGACCTTTAAAGTGGAAGCTAATGTGGGTTGAATGAAAGAAAATCAATATGTTGAATTGTAATAAATCTCCTTGTTTCCTATGTCAGACACGATTATTAATTTCGTTTGAAGTCCCACGACAAAGTTACCGATTATGGGTGAATGAATATATAATAATCTAATAATTAGAAAAATTGTAATAAACAAATTTAACCTTTGCTTATCACCTTTTGGGAAATAATCATAATTTGACTGATATAAATGAAACAAAAACATCACATTACTGTACAGGAGGCTTGTTGTTAAATTTATCAGGGGCATATTCCAGTGGCGGCTGGTACTGAAGTGCACAAGGGCACGTGCCCACCCAACTATCAAGATAAACACAGAAGGGAGTCCCTATGGAATTGAGTGTATTATTTTATTCCGCACGTCAGGCGCATGCAACGCTAATGCTCAAAACTGTATTCCGGGGAACGTTCCGAAGTCGGGTACACTTTTCGAACATGATTCAGCTGACTAAGGTTACCTTCGCCATATGCGCTTATTTCGTCGGTTCGAGACACAAAGCGGCGTATCTCCAGTAAACGTTTTGCTTTCAAAGTGTACAGTGTGTGAATTCTTAATGAAATAGTCAAACGTGGATTACCAAGCGCTGTTTCTACATTCTGGATGTTCGAAGTCGAGCTGTGAACACATTATTTGAGCACCAGGATTCTTTCAGAGAATATTTGGATAAAGTTATTGACGAACATGGGATGGATTCAGTTACTATTAGTGGAGCAAGTGGCTTATTGAAACATTTGAATTGTCCAGAATTTCCCCAATGATTGATAATATTTCATGTCATCATGCCACATGTTGAAATATTATTTAGTTAGACTCAAATGAGCGCCATTGACAGTGATCAACTACAAAAGGCAATTGAACAATCCCCAAGCAAATTATTGGAATTAGAAATAAATTCTACAGACAATGACATTCCAAAACGCAATAATGAAAAAGCTACTACGAAAAATTAAAAAATGACAGCGGGAGAGCTCGTAATGCAAAGGAAGTATGTGACACTATTTTAAGCCAAATTAGGGACCGATTTGATTCTTGGTGCAGCAAAATTTTTTGATTCCCAAAATGTTAAAACTTATAGACATGCATTTCTAAAACATTTTGATGAAACTGTGAACTTATCCTATGTTGGACAGTGTCAAATTAAAAAGTGAACTTTCAGCAATTTATGAGCGCCATGACATGTCTGACGTGGGTGGTATTTTGCCACTTTCAGTGTTCATAACTACAACCATGAAAAGGTTTTGACAACAACATACAAACTGTTGGATATTATTTGTAAAACGCACATGTCGGGAGCATAATGTGAATAATTTTTGTTCCACCTTCAAACGCATCAAAACTTTTCTGAGAAGCACAATGTCAGAATCGACTGAACACATTGGCGGTCCTGGCAATAGAAAAGAAGTTCGTCCAGTTTATAACGGATTCTGAAAACAAAGTCATAGACGTTTTTTCCAGCATGAAAAATAAGAGAATGGATTGATATACAAAATAGGTGACTTTTTTCTTGGTGCCCACCCTCTTTCTTAACTCGTCGAGCCGCCACTGGCATATCTTATATATATAATTCTACTGTACGTGTGTATGTAATTGAACTCCTCCTAAACGGCACGACCGATTTGAATGAATTTTTTTGTATGCGTTTGGGTAGTGCCCTGGATGATTTGGATTCACAAATCAGCCCGGCAGATGGCACTGCAGTCGGTATCTAGGGTATTTGTCTATATAGCTGGACCGATTTGAATGATTTTTTTTGTATGCGTTCGGGTGGTGCCCTGGATGGTTTATATTTACAAATCAGTCCGGCCGATGGCGCTGCAGTGGGTATCTGGGGTATTTATCTATATAGCTGGACCGATTCGGATGAATTTTTTTGTATGCGTTCGGGTGGCGCCCTGGACGGTTAAGATTCACAAATCAGTCCGGCAGATGGCGCTGCGGTCGGTATCTGGGCTATCTATCTATATGGCTGAACTGATTTGGATGAATTTTTTTGTATGCGTTTGGGAGGCCCCCTGGATGGTTTAGATTCACAAATCAGCATGACAAATGACGCTGCAGTCGGTATCTAGGTTATTTATCTATATAGCTGGACCGATTTGAATGAATTTTTTTGTATGCGTTCGGGTGGCGCCCTGGACGGTTAAGATTCACAAATCAGTCCGGCAGATGGCGCTGCAGTCGGTATCTGGGTTATCTATCTATATGGCTGAACAGATTTGGATGAATTTTTTTGTATGCGTTTGGGAGGCCCCCTGGATGGTTTAGATTCACAAATCAGCATGACAAATGACGCTGCAGTCGGTATCTAGGTTATCTATCTATATAGCAGGACCGATTTGAATGAATTTTTCTGTATGCGTTTGGGTGGTACCCTGGATGATTTAGATTCACAAATCAGCCTGTCAGATGGCGCTGCAGTCGGTATCTAGGTTATTTATCAATACTGCAACTAAACGGCAGGATCGACTTCAATGAATTTTTGTGTAGGCATTCATTCATTGCATTTGATTTTTTTGTACGCTGTGTTTTGATATTATATGTATCGCATTTACGTAAATATTGAGAGTATTATATTCAGATATAAGTTATGTGCATAGGATTTCGTTTATTATTCGACATTTTTTTTTGAGTGTATTATATTAAGTGTGTTTCGTTATTTTGACATTTTAATTTTTTTGTACGGTGTCTTTTGATACTTCAGGTGTCGCATTTCAGTGAATATTGAGTGTATTATATTCACATATAAGTTAGGTACATAAAACAATGCCACGTCTTCGTGATCAAGGAGGAAATATTGGTCGACAGACTCGGAATTCACAATTAGTCCAGAACCGTCGTGCAGGACAACGTCTGTCGGGTCCGCTAGTTTGTACATAAAAATAATCCGAAAATCTACCTACTTATGGACAAGTTTGACTCACTTAATTCCATTCTGTATTCAGAATTGAAAATGTTTTTAAAGTAACTTCTGCTTGGTGACTTAGACATACATAAATCAACAGAATTGGCAGAGGATAATATAATAATAATATAATGTTCAACCCAAAATGACTTACTTTGTCTGAAATTTGCCATAAACGTTCTTATACTATTTGCGCAGCTTCCAGCTATTCGCAGGAAGTCAGTAAAAACATTTGCGTGCGGTTGAAGGTTGTATGATGAATTTTAATTTTGCGGCTAATTGTTTTGCTTTCGTGTAAGAAACTACTTTGCATAACTTTTGCGAAAGAGAACTAGCAGATAATATTTGACGTTTGCACTACATCGCAGTTGATAATTATCCGTTGTGTATAGACAATTTGACAAAAAGGAGAGCGTTGACGAGTTAATAGTATGACTGAACGTGTATGTGCGAACCAATTAAAATTCAACAATTCCAATGTAGTAACAAAGGCTGTGATTGCACTCGTTACCTATGCAAAAATGTATGTCCAACGTACCTACATAACAGTGGCTGCTTCTCGAAGGAGGCTAAGGAGGCTCAGCCTCCTCACCAATTTATTTTAATGATCATTCTCCATTCTATTTCCTGTTTCTCTGATAATTCTTTAAATTTTACAATTAATTCCCCGTTCTCAGTAGTTACTTTTAATCTGGCAACAGTGGCCAGAGGCTAGATTATCTATATATCTCAAACGGTAAATACGTGTGGTCAACAGAGTTGCCGTTTTCCAAGCAGTTCAATTGCTAGATAGGGTAAAAGAGCGAATATGGCAACACCCTATGGAGGCTAACTTCTCGTACGGAATCATCGGTCGAATGAAATACTATTACTTGCTACCGCCCTTCCGCTATTAGAATGCGACACGTGTCGTGTTCCGTTAGTTGTTATTTTTGTACCGCGAGGGGAAGTAAGGTTGAGTAGTTAAGTTATAATTTATCTAATCGGTGAACGTTAAAATGATGAGTGACTTAATTGCTGGGTTCTTAGAAAATCCATTTAGTGGATTAACATATGATAGAAAAGTGTTTTGTTAAAAATAAACGGCCTTTACCGGATTTGAAAGGATTAGTGGTGACGATGACAGGTATGTTTCAAAATCGAAATACACAATACATTATATTGCTTGCTATTTACATCTGATACAACTTCATGTTAGGGGCACTCGGGTTATGATGATTTGAAAAATTTAGCTCGTGGTATAGATAGACATGAAAAATCGCAGGAACATATTACATCGAGTATTAAGTTTAAATTAACCGGTAAACAGAATATTGTTAAAGGAGGAAAACATAAAATTTGGTAGACAAGAAACAACATTATAAGCAACTTTTTTTATGGAATTTTAGATACTATTAAAGGTCAAATTGAGATTCGATTTTCCGATTTACATGAATTGAAGTTTTTCGACTTGACGAATAGAAGATTTTTCGAATCTTTTCCAAAAGAGTTTCCCAATACACTTTTAGATAACTTAGTTCTAAAATAGAAATTTTTTGATAAAATAGCACTGCACAATGAATTATGGGTTATATACCTACTCGGATAAAGATATGTTAGGCCAGTACGACATTCACGCCGATATGATAAAATATATGATAGACAATGATTTGCAACAAGTTTTACCTCAGTTTTATAAACTACTTTGTTCGACAGTCACCATTCCTGTCACGTCGGCATCGGTGGAGAGATCATTTTCTACTCTCAAACGAATTAAAACTTACACGCGAAATACAATGGGCCAAAATCGTTTTTACAATGTTAGTTTGATATATATTGAAAAAGATTTAGTAAAACACTTAAATCAAAATGATACATTTTATGATAATATTATTGATCATTTTTCGTAAACTAAAGACCGTAGAATTCCGTTAATATATAAAGAAAGTTAATAAAAATAATAAAAAAAAACAAAATATGAAAAATTCCAAAAAAGAATTAAAAATATCAAAAATCCAAAAAAAAAAAACGAATAAAAAAATTTTTTCCCAAGAGAAACTCTACACCTCCACGTTGGTTCTTGCTTGGCCAATTAATTTTGTCACTGGATTAGCTGGTACAGTCGCTGTGCAAAGGTTAAATTTATTGGCTGAATAGAGTATATTTTTACAAGAACGTTTTATGTCCAGCCTCCTCTCTTAAAAAGTTCACGAGCCGCCACTGCTACATAATTATGTTAACCATCAAAGAATAGAGTATACAATTCAGTTGTTAATCTTCATACAGATTTATCTACAACTTGAAACAAAAGGACATATGAAAAAAATCAATTCATTAAATTTCTAAATCATAAATGCTTCTCATAATATATCAACATAGACCTATCAGGACGGATGGACGTATAATTGAATGTGTGTTATCCAATATCATCGTTTACACATTGTTTTGCTTGCGTCAGTATAAACATCACTTGATAAGCCACAATTCAATCAATACTAGCAGGGTATTGAACAAAAATTTACTGTTCAATAACTCCTTAATGGCTCAGAGGAAGAGGGGGTGCCTGATGCTGTATTATTACATAACTCAGAATAAACAGAAAAGTCCAAAAAAATATGGGTTCGCAAATTTACGATGGTGAACAATTTGTGATTTATTGAAAATTCTCAAATCAATTTATAACCATGCTTCTATTGCGAGTTTCTGCCGTAAGAGGAGTGAACGTGGGACAACTTTTAGATAGCGCGGTTGAATTGTGCCACCCAAAGGATCGTTCTAGAAATTTCAAAATTGTTTCAGAAAGAATAAACAAAACCTATAATGGAATGCCATTACAGGGTGAGTCAGTGTTTTGTAGACAAACTGCAACAGGAGATAGAACAAGTGTTTTTAAGAAGAAGAGTTCTCATAAACATATGTCGTAGAAGGCTTCGTTTCCGAGATACAGGGTGTTGAAATTGAAAAAAAAATTTCGTTTTTTGCGAATTTCTCCGAGACCGTTCACCATACATAAGACAGCTTTTGTAGGCATTTTCTACTCATAGTAAGCCAAATTCTGTGCGATACAAATTTTTTTTTACTCTTTATTGGTGAAGATTTTTAAGGGGTAGTGGATTTTTTTTTCCCCAACTTCTACGCCACTGGAAAAAGTACGGTTTTGAAACAACCATTTGAACCGACAATAATTTCTACATAAAAAAGGTACCATTGGTCATAAGCTCTAAAGTTGACCGTTTTCGAGAAAAATCCACTTTAATGTTGAAAAACATGGTCAATCTTACTAATTAAACAAAATGTATTCAACCGTTAGAACAAGTAACAAAACCAAAGGATTGACCATGTTTTTCAACATAAAAGTTGATTTTCTCGAAAACGGGCCATTTTAGAGCTTATGACCAGGATTACCTTTTTTATGTAGAAAACATTGGCAGTTCAAATGGTTGTCTCAAAATCGTACTTTTTCCAGTGGCGTAGAAGTTGGGGAGAAAAACACCCACTACCCCTTCAAAATCTACACCCATTATGACTGAAAAAAGAATTTTTACCGCTCAGAACATAGCTTACTATGAGTGAAGAATGCTCACAGAAGCTGTTTTCTGTACAATGAACGGTTTCGGAAATATTCGCAAAAAACGGAATTTTTTTTTCAATTTCAACACCCTGTATCTCGAAAACGAATCCTTTTACGACATATGTTTATGGTAACTTTTCTCCTTAAAAACATCTTTTCTATCTCCTGTTGAAGTTTGTTTACAAAAAACTGACTCACCCTGTATAAATAACATAACAAGCCCACACAGTATTCAAATTAAATTGTTCAGATTGCGATGGAACTCATACAGGAATCTCTAAACAATATTTACAAAAAAGAATGTATGGCCATAAGTATAGTACAAGGAACAGAAACTTAGAAAATTCCACCGCCCTTGCTGAACACTGTTTTGATTATAATCATCAGTTCGATTACAAAACTGCTAATATTTTAACTGAGGAAACCAATTATTATCAAAGATCTATGCCAGAGATGATTCACATAAAATGTGACTCCAAGTCTGTAAATCATAGAACAGATATTCGGTCGTTAAGTCAAATTTACACTAACTCAATTAATTAAAGCCCATGAAAATTCTAACATACGTCTTTATAATGTTAAAAAAGTATTTTGCTGAAATATTAATATTTTTAATGGGGTCTGACAAACTTTTTCTATTACCTCATGAATCTTCAACATCTGGTTCGAAAGTGAATATTTGACCGTTAAATTTTTTAGTTTCAGTCGTATAAAGACTTTGTTTGACATCAGTGCATATATTATAAGAAAATTGCTAAGCAGTGGATTCTGGATACACATTCATATACTCAAAACAATAATGTGTTACAATTTCGATTATTCTTGTTTCTCTCAGTTTTGGAAACGTGGGTACTTTTAATTGGAATTGGTGCGATAGGGACGCTTTGTGCTGATACAATTAAAAAATCCCGTTTCAAACATAATACGTTTTCTGATGATGATCGTGAGACCGAAACGTACGTAAAGCCGAAAATAATAAGCATTTCTGTTAGTGTAGCCTGTATCCCGAGAATTTATATATAATTTAATCATAATGATAAATTACCATGAAGTAACTGCTTCTACCGTTGATTTTATTGAACCTAAAAACTTACATTTTTATGTACCTTAGAATTGTGTATTAAATACATTTTTTTGTTGATTCGTGAATAATTAAAACCGATTACAACCATTTCACTGAGTGATTCGGTGTACGTAATATTTTCTTAAAAATGAAACTAATTGTTATACGGCTTATAATAACTAATTCATAATATTCAGTTTTAATTTATATGTGTCAGTCGATTTATGTGCATGTTCACCTGCATTCCACGATAATACCAATTAAAACCGATCGTACTTATAACCACTTATATGTAGTACATGAGTGTATTTTCAATTGGGAGATACTTTGCCAATGGTATTACGTGCATAAATCATATTACACAATATACAGGCTAAAGGAGCGGTTTGATTCAACTTAAATCTTAAACTACCCATAAACTATATAACAGTTTTCCATATAAGGCAATATACCGTCATGAATTGGGAAATTAAACAATAGCTTCTAACGCAATATTCATATTGGAATTCACATTCTTGAATATTTTCCTGAGGCAGTTCTGATTCTTCATTATGGAATTATTTTCATGCGGAATATCGTTTCAATTAGAGTTCCATCGATTCCCCAAATCGCGCTTCATTAAGAAACAAGTAATTATACAATTTCTTTGTTAGTTATCATCATCTTAAAAGTGGTGTGCGTTACTCCTAGTAAATCATTTGACTTGGGTAACTGAGTTTCATATAATAGTTTCACATTCTATACGATACCCTTCGCTTTTTTGTAAAGATCATAGAATACATTACATTATTTCTTTCATCATATCTTCATATCATATTACTCAACAATATTCAAATTAATGATATTCTTAAGAAAATGTACAAGAACCAATTTTGCGCTTCTGGGAATCGAACCCGAGTCTAACGAGTGCAATCCTGGTACCCTATCCTCCGCACCACAACATCGTAGTTTACAAACTATGTTAATTTGAGCTTACTCCAATGATTGCTTTTGTTTCGGTTCTTGTAGAACGATTTTGTTGAAATTTGGATGAAACCAGTTTCAAATCAACTCAACGTAACTCTATAAGTTTCGAATCGATTCAATTTTTATTTTGAGAATTACGATTTTTTAAATCAAAATTTGAATATAATGGGACCTCTCGTTTTTGAGTTATCGTATAGACAGGCTTTCCGTGTCAAACATACATCCAGACTGACAGACAGACAGAAATATTTCCCAGGTTGTTCAAAATTCGATGGAAAAGTGCAGGAATTTTTGCTGTAGTCGCGAAGAGTATAATAAGAACGAAATAATGACCCTGATCCACTAAAATATCATTGATGTACCAAAAATATTTCAGCTGCCCAGTAGTCATCATCAGAGTGAACTAAATTAGAAAACAAAATGTCCTTTTTAAATACTATTTGGGGTTAATAATGCAAACGAAGCGTTACCCCTCAGTTGGAGACGAATCTGAATTCATTAAACTTCCTTGTTTTAGATATTTGCTCGTACCTACTGTCTTCCAAAAGTGATAAATTTTCTTGAGAAATGGTATTACCTGTATTTAGGATATGTTCTGCTAATGCTGATTCTTCACTATTATTGTTCTTGATATTATTCGAGGCAATATAGACCAAAATTTGCAAAGACTGTTTTTTTCGGGCAATATGGATAGAGATGCGGTTTTTGGCATTCGATTCTGGAAGACGAGTACAAAACATGTTTTTCGCGCTCATTCGGAATTTCATTTGTGTATCAAAAAAATTCATTTGGTTGAAACCTTTTTTTAGCCTAATTTGAGTCTTTATTCATACTTCACGAGAAGGAAACCTATGATGTTAGAACAACATCGTAAGGCCAACAGTAGAATGTAGAGAGAGGAGATAGTTCGGCAGATCTCGAGTTTGACAGTGAAGTGGTGACTAGTTTGAGCTCGTCTAGTCCGCCTCTCTAGAATCTCTCGTGGTGGAACAACAGACGTGAATTCTGATAAACACCGCACATTGGAATATCCATAGAAAAGGGAGATATCTCCCACACTTCTACGCTGACCTGGAGGGGTTAATGAATACGTTCGTGTGACTCGTAAGTGTGGCATCATCAATCAAACGAAAAGCTCTCTTCTGGATAGAATCCAAGAGCTTCAGCGTTGGAAGCCGAACTCCAATCATGTGAACAGTACTCCAGGACAGGTCGAATCTGTGCTTTGTAGATTATGAAGAGCTGCTATGATGTAAAGTAGATCTGGGCACGGAATAGAAAACCAGGTTTTTATTATGAAAGACTTCATAGGAATAGCTTTATTAATCAATGAATATACTCCAAAAGTAGTCCCATCTCGCTACAAGTTTTTGGGATCGCTGAATACGAATATGATATCTTGAAGAGTCTTCGATGTACCTGGTGTACAGGACACCCTGATGCACCACGACTACTCAGAGACATTGTTTCAATTACATGCGAAATGCATCGAATATGAGTACTCGGGGTTTTCGAGGTCCTTGATCACGAATATGAAATTTAAAAATTACCTACATACCTGGAGGTCGGAACTTCCTGAAGTACGGTGTCACCCCTGAGACATTTATTCCAATTCAATGTAGAATGCATCGGTTACTCGGTGGTTTTTGCGGCCGTTTTGCAAGCTCATCAGCTATTTTGTTTCTCCTTATCCCGGAGTAGCCGTATACAACCCCAAATGTGCTTGGATATTATTTTCATGATATCCAGTACTGCGAGAGCTGATTTTCTGTCTTTGCATTTACAGTGTGTGATTTTGCGTTCTTTCTTCGAGCGTTGTTCAGACGCAGCGCATTATAATCTTGATTCCGCTTGGAGAATAGTGCACCCAGAGGTATTTTAGTACCTTTACCTTGTCCAGATCCCAAACGTCTTGCGATGTCAGTAGTACAATCACTTCATCTGAATTGCTTACGACTCATATTCGTTCAGAATAGGGTGATGACTCATAATTCACAGTTCAATAAGATAAAATGTTCACTAATAAAATCTATCAATTTATGGATATAATTTCTAAAGAGCAGATCGCAAACTGAAGCATATCAATCAAAGCATCATAAGGAGACATATAAAATAAATTGTTATATCGTTATACTGATTCAATAACAATTATTTATGTTTATTGGTAACTGAATTTCAATAGAATGAGGATATTATAAATGGCATACGGTGGCAATAGATCTATGAATGCAGCTACATACAAACAAGATCGTCATTAGTAGAGGTTTCTCTAATTAATCATAATGTTAATTAATATTATAAACAAATTACATTATGGGGATAGATTTATGAACACAATTTCAGAACAGCCAAGCCACGCCTTTCCATTTGCAGAAAGCAAATCGCCGACTATGGTGAATAAATCTTGAAACCTTCTCTTTGTACTCGATGACTTTAAGTTTGAATCTCGAATAAACTGCTCCAAGAAGGTTGAGAGTATGGAGTAATAATAATTTTTCAGGTAACAAAACTTTTATTCGCTCAATAACATGTGAAGAATAAAACAAAACCGTAACGAATACACGGAAATGTAAATACGAAATAAACAAAATATGGTTTTCCAAAAAACGAAGAATAATTAACAAGTACAAAAGCATATATTCGATATTTATATTCTTTGTATCCTCCGTTGACAAACGGTCCTTGTCCTTCACGTTAAGTATCCTAAGGAATGATCGCTCATAACTGAGAAAGAAGGCTCTAAGTTGTGCTGCGGTCTCAATTCGTGGAATATCTCTGAGCCGTCTCTAAGCATATCCCACGCATGCTCAATGAGGTTGAGATGTGAAGATTGGGTTGGCGGCTGTGATAATTCTATACCGTGATTGTCCGAAGCTTACGTTACAATTATTGCAGCTTGATGTTGGCTTGCATAACATCGTAGAAAAGCTAATCTTTGTCAATCGTGATGATATTAGTAACTCGAGTTATTCGACTAATTTCATAATTCTTTCTCTGTCCAGAGAATTCTCTTAAGAGCACCTCTATTTCAACCCCGAAGGACGCGCTCTCACATTCATTCCATGTTTACTTGCCTTGTATAGACTCAAAACTGAAGACAATAAGAATGTTTTATTATATGTAAAGTCTGAAACGGTAATGATCAACCTCCTTTTCATATATTAATTAAGCTCCGGACTGCACCTGAGCTTACCGGACTCATATTGCGTAGACCTCCGCCTGAAAAACCGTGCAGTAAGTGCCTAGAGTTCCTGAGATAGTGATCTTTGGCCTTTCCAGGTACACTCCCGCCCCAGAAGCCTGACCTACATTGAACCTATCTGTGAACCATACCAGCCCGTCTGGTGGCAGTAGGGTGAGAGTTTCGTTGTTACAATCTCCTCTATCCGGAATGAAGATTTTGGGAGAAGTGATACATATAGCAGGGATCATGCTGTCTTGCTCCATGTCAGCTGGTTTAAAATAAATACGAGCCGACACTGGCAAAATGAAATCAATTTCCCATATAAAGGAGACAATGAGAGACGTGGATTTACTCCTGCCACCTGTGTGGAATATATTCATGAAAATGTCTCCATCGAAATACAGTAATTAAAACAGTTCTTCAATTTAACGATCTTTCAAAAACGTTTCGGACGATAACTTTCAGCGCGAACGACAGAAATAATTGGCACATTATGGCATTTCTACAGATAGTAGAAGACGTGCAGGGTGTGTCGCGGGCGTGCCTCCAGCGTTACAAGTCGAGTTAGGGATGTATCGGGCTAATTACAGCCTTATCGGATCGATATCGTAGCAGATAACTTCGAGAGACATGTGTACGCACGATTTGTGCTACGATCTCCGGATATGCCGGCATACACGGCCCGTAATTGCCCTTTTAACAGACTGCGGCCAACAATCATCGTAAACAACCACCTCCCGGCACTGAATCCCGACCGAGGTGTATCGTCGCATTCCGATGTGATTTAGAAGAGATAGGCATAGCGCGCGCGAATACGCCAGACGTAGAAAAACCGAATCTAGAAGGATGGGTATGTCAAATTAAAACGTTCGCAATAGTTGTGGTACGTAATTAAAATTACTCTCAGACATAAACAGTTACTCTTCGTTTACTTTGATCTGATCTGAAGTACCGATTACATAATAACATCAATTTCATTGAACTCCAGATGAATTTGCCATATTTCGGCAAGTGAACAGCTTGACTTTTCCTCAGAATATCTTGTTCGTTTCTAGATCATGGTTATGTATTCATGTGAAAATCTCTACATTGCGATCATATCAGCTGAGGCTTACAGTAGAATTTTTGACAGTTGCTATTTTTTTAATGAATGAAATATTATAATTTCATACCACGGGTCTTTTTGGATATTGTGATTACATAATTTTCGTTATTAGCGATTAGTGAAGTTACATGTGACATATATAACATTTCATTGATATGTCTTCTGATGATGGTCGTGAGACCGAAAGTTACGTAAAGACGAAAATAATGAGAATGTGTGTTAGTGTGACCCATTTCCAGAGAATTTATGTATAATAAATAATATAAATTTCATAAAAACTTATAGAAAGAATTCACTTTCCACATATAGTCTACAGTAAATCATATAATATAAGACTTGAGATAGGTCAGAGACCTCAGTTCATGACATGTTGATAAGCTAAGAGAGTTCTACGAAATAATCACCCTAATCCATTGAAAGTACCATGAGCTGGATAGTATTTATCTATCATTTTTTCCATTTATACTATTTACAAGACAGTGAAAAACACGTAGAATAAAATAAATACAATTTTTAGTGAAATACATACAAATGGCATAGTATATGGAACATTTTACAATAGTTAAAATGTTTAAAATGAGCAAAACCTAATAGACTACATAATGCTGCTTCCAAATTAACTTGATTTCTTATTATTTTTAGAGTATAACAATATTTTGACAAGCTTCTGGAGGCCTGGTTCATATGACACTTTAGTCTAGCATATCATCTATTTGCATTCTAAGGAATGATTTCTGAATACGAGGATCCTATTTCCGAGTTGTTATTTGAGTAATATGAAAATTTTATTGAGTTTTGTTTCTATTCAATTTCAGATTATTTATAGTATAACAATTTTCGAATTTGTTCATCTTATCATTTCAGGTAATTTGCATCTCAATTTCAGAGTTCTCTTGTGTGACAGAAGATTCATCTGCAAACATGATGATCAATTCCTCTAGAATATTAGAGTAGGTACTAAGGACCTTCCAGCCAGCACGTAGCCATCATCAGAATAACAAACATAAGTACGATTTGGGATCAACTATCGCTATAAGCTACTTATCTTCTTCGATAGAATGGTTGTCCTGTAGGAAAGGGTTTTCCTTCATATAGTCGTCTCCCCTTTTTGTGGACAGTTTCGTCTTACACGTGGTTTCTCCATTGGCCTTTGTACATCGTCACATCTGAAATATAAAACAGATGGCGCCACAATCGCAAATCCCATATGACATTTGTGATGTACTTTAACGCATTATCATTCAGAACTTGAAAGGAGTGTTTGGCGATGTTTATGCACGACTTTTATCGCCGTTTCGTAATAGTGAACGAAAAATGGACTTGTCCTGGTTAGTCGCAACCAAAAAAGGCTAAAGAGGGTTTATCGGCCAACAAAGTCATGGCAACAATTTTTGGGATGCACACGTTTACCTGCGTATATGCATGCAGAGCTGTTGGATCGATTCGGGGCTGACTAGAAGCGAAATCGGCCGCACTTGGCAAAGAAAATAGTGCTCTTCCACCAGGATACGGCACCGGGGCACAGGTCCGCAGTCGCAATAACAATATTGCGTAAATTGCAGTACGAATTGATTCGTCATCCACCATATTATCCAGATTTTCCCCCCTGCGATTTTCATCTATTTCCAAACTTGAAGAGAAATAGCTCGGTGGAAAGGGATTTGTCATCGCTGAAGCAAACGCCCATTTTGAAGGATTGCCGAAATCGTATTAGTTGGAAGGAATCGGAAAATTTGAAAAACGTTAAACGAAGTGTCTCGGGCACAAGGTAATTATGTTGAGAAATGAAATGTTCTTGTTTCATTTTTCAGGGAAAGTAATTATCATTCTATTAGAATATTCCGAATGGTTCTGACGGGAGGTCTATTTCATGATTTCCAATTCATCCGCAGTCAGATGTTGATATTTCATCTTCCTGATGACTTGAAGTTATTGGGTAAATCTGTGCGTTTTCATTTGGTCATTATCAATTACACTGATGTTATAAAGTAATAGTTATTTTACGATCATTTAATTAGCCATAAAGTAGTTATATTTATTACTATTGTAGGCGTCTCGTATTAGGCACGACAGGCAGGTACTACTAATGTGAAATGATTGTTATTGTACATAGAGAATTCAGAACATAATGAAAATATACTACAACCGCCTCTCAATACATTTAGATCGATTTTCCAAGTATCTAAGTACTCTTTATACAACTGAGACGTTCTCATTATTCAGTTTACTTTTTTATATTAGAAAAGAAAAACTTATTAGAACACCAATAATGTATCACGAAACATTCGAACCTTCCTTGCCCAACTTCCACGAAAGTTTTTTAGTTATCAAGGAATAAAGGTGTCCGGAATGGACATTTCATGCTCAAATCTTATCCCATGAAACTTATTTACTATTAGTCTAGGATCCAGAGCAATATTGATGGTCTGAACATTAACCCGATGACACTATGGTTTATCGTTAACTCCCCCAAACCTGGTGGAAAATGTTCATTGGTGTTGGCAATTGTTAACATACCCTACGCCATCAAAAGTTATCGATCCATTTCCGAGTAATTGGCCATTATTTGGACCAAAAATGTTTCTTGTTTTCATTTTGTTTATAAAACTTGCGGGTTACAAGGTAACATGATGGCACAATGTTAAAAAGCTTTATTGGAGATCAAATAAAGATTTGAAATTATTGCCATCACTCCTTCCTCGCCTATTTCAACTCCCCAAAACTCCCTAAAATCATCCGGCAAAATGAAAAAATAAATATAAAAACCCGTTTCGATTTTAAACCCAGCCAGAGTCTCAATAATTGACTAATTTATCCTAAAATTGGTCATATTATCATATGATTCATATTTTTTTTGGGTGGTTTTAGAGGGTTTTGGGGGGTTGGAATAAGTAAGAAGTGATGGCAATAATCTAAAATCTTTATTTGATCTCCAATAAAGTTATTTAACATGGTGCCATCATGTTACCTTGTAACCCGCAAGTTTTATCCACAAAATGAAAGAAAGAAACATTTTTGGTCCAAATAATGGCCTATTACTCGGAAATTGACCGATATCTCTTGATGGCATAGGGTATGTTAACAATTGCCAATACCAATGAACATTTTCCACCAGGTTTGGGAGGTTACTTGCAGTCCATTTTTGGTTCAATTTTAACTGGTCTGCCTGATCCGACCGGACACGATAAAAAATGATGGCACATGGTGGAAGTGTATAAGAATGGCATGCTTCTCAAGTAATCGCAACTTGGAAAGAGTCAACCTCCAGTCAAAAAAAAAGAAAAAATGCGGATGACGTATCTCAAGATCTAGCAGTTGGGGAAAATTCGGTCTGTGAGATGAATTGATCATTGAACCGTCCTCTAACGATAAACCATAGTGCCATCGGGTTAATTTTTCAGACCATCAATATCGCTCTGGCTCCTAGACTTTATTCTGAATACGGAAACATAGAAGTCCACATGGCATGCTAACGCAGAATGATCCTAATATGAAAGATCATCGTAAATTATACCTCCTGGTGACAGCAAATTTTTATAACAGCAATCACCAGTCACTCAATATTATATAGATTACGGAAACAATTTAAAAAGCGTTGTCGACGCTTGTAGAAGGTATTGTCCACTGGTTTTCATTGGACTACAGTTTGGGTTAAAAACATTGTACACAAGTTGATCCAGAGGAAACAGTGACGTCGGTCAATCTGTTGCTTGGATCAATTCTAATCCCCTGACTATAATGTAGCGCCATGAAAAATGTATATTACTTATTGGAAATTGATATTATTAAACTTGTTTGTGAGATGTAACAAGTTCTGACTATATAAAAAAAGGCAAATCTTGAAACACCTTCAGAGGAAACAGTTGCTGTGATTGGGGATACAAAACTTACACGTAGTCACTCTATTTACCATGAATTAGAATGAATAAATTGGCATCACAAATTCCTACAATAGCCTCACTGGACATGATTACATGACAAAGACTGAAATACCGATTGAGGAACAACATACAGAAATGGTTCAGAAACAATATTCATCAAATGTTGTGGAACAATAGCCTACAATCTAGACAACGCTAAAATTAGACTGAATTTATATGCTCTTCATAAAATCCACTGGGTAAAGCCGTCATTCGATCAAATTTTCAACCAAAATGTTGAACTTCTATCCATCCGAATATCTCTCTTTAGTCTGTAGCTTCTATGGTAGTAATCCTTGAGAACGTTCACCAAAACTGTGTCCGGCTTGGGCTATCTCTGGTTATTTGGTTCTGAGCCCAAAGACTCTAGCCTCCGTACCTTCTGCTATTTTGGATCAATCGGTATATCAACAGATAAGTCATTTCCTAATGATGTGCACTTTCCCACTCTCCTTTGTAGAGAAGGTACATTTGGAAGTTCTGTGTAAACACGAATACCTTGTTCATATCGTCCCTTGGTGTCATGATGAATAGATGACCCATCTTCAGATAGTCCTTATCCTTCCATCTTTTGCACATATTGAGCATAGTATTTTCCGCACTCAATTGTTTCGCTGTTTGGAAAGGAACTAGTTTTTGTATTTTCTCCATGCTTGCTGTATACATCTGCATGACAGTCTTTGAGTCTTAGTCAAAACTCTTTTCTTGAGAGATCGCTCCAGGCTATCATGGGTGAGTATGGCCTCCAACATCATGGTGTAAATTCAGAGTAGTATTTTAGGCAAACTGCATTTTCTACCTGCCATGTTTCTGCTCATCTCATCTCCTGATTCACATTCTAAAATTTGATCCAGTTTAATACCTGGATATTTGACTTCATCCGGTACTATAGTAATTCCACTCAATTTGCTTCATCCTTCTCTTAAAAAAAATCTACTATTGTTGAAGAAACAAACACCTGTGGGTGATGAGGCTGCGCAGCAGAACTGAATAAAATAGATATCTTAGGTGCATTCATTCTGCAACCATCCCCAATGGGTATTAGAGGGAGAAATATTCTGCCCAATTTTAGTGTTTGTATTACTGTTATTAATTACTTAATGGTCATGGAAAATCTATATTCTAGAGATGTAATAAGTAAGATGGAGAGGGATTGCATCTCGAGTTTGTCATGCCAGTAATGTGGAATGATTGTTACTGCTAACGTTCTTTAATTGGAAATATAAATTCACCATATTTATTGCTTTCAAAGTAAAGTGTCTATAGCAAACTTTTCAGGAATTTCAATCAAGCCACGTATTCCATAAGAAACATAAACAATCTTATCATCATTAACCGTGGTCATCATTACAAGTTAAGTGTTCATGTTAAGCGTTCCGGACTTGGAAGGATAAATTTATTATCACAAATATATCAGCTTATTAAACTGACTGCGATCATTTACGGTTAATATGTTTTGCCTGAACGCGATGCTATAAAATTTACACGTTAAGACGTTCTCAGAAGACTTATAACTTGCTGGTTCATGCATCTAATTGTATTGGTAAGATCGCCAGTTGCAACCATATATCTACGTCTGGATATCTCACCTAGATAATGGTCACAAAATCAAGGACATTAAAGTGTACTCGACTCGAAGAATATTCGTCAACATACCTTGAATTACAGGCTTCCCTAGATAGAGATTACCGAAAAGTGCCTAATTTAGCTCTTATTGGTTGAAGTAAAACTGAAGCACAAGTAGAAATAAATAGTAAGGAGTTTGACATAAACATGGATACAGACCCTACTGTAGCTTTTAGTGCTCCTTTTATCATACCTGTATCATAATCCTTGTCAAATGAACTGAAAAGCATGCGAAAACTTCAACTCAAAAGACACAGTGTCTCAAAGGTTGCTAGGTAACGACTTCAATAAGTTAAACTTTCACTTATACATATACGTATAAATTACATCAATTGAAAAAACACAACTATTCCAAGTAAGTGTTGATTTTACAATGGTGATTGTTCGATATATGGATGCCAGTTGTATTATTCTGATCTGTATTTTCACTGGCCCTCTGAAAATGAATAGTATTGAATGACGATGACGTTAATGTATCATCTGAGCCATTGATATCAACTGACGACGTTGAACCAGCACTTGTTCCTCCATCAACCACTTCAGCAATGAGCTTCGAAACAATGATACGGTCTTTATACTCCATATCGATAGCTTCCAGACAGCTGTCTTATCATTGCTACCTGGCAAAAGGCAACATAAGATGAATGGGTACATTCATATATCCATTTGTTTCTGATTCTCTTACATGGGCTTCCAAACTTTCATTTTGTTCATTGTAGACTCCTCAGTATAACTGGAAGCCACTGCGGGCTTCCAACCTATTTGACGTTGAAGCTCATCCACAGTCATTCCTTCATCAGCCATAATTGTTGCAGAGGATTGCCTGAAGGCATAGTCGGTGTATTTATCTGCGTCTAGTAGATTCAAAAAACGCGCTACAAGAGAAGAGCATTGGCCAAAAGTGTCTATCCTAACTACTTGTTTAATGCATTTGTCATTGATAAATTTCAAAAACACTCTGTCTGAGTGACATTACCCGAACGTCAGGAGAAGCATTTGGTGGATATTTGAACATATCCAACATCAGGATGTTCGATAACTCAAAATTTTCGACCCCTCGCAGTTTTATTAGGGAACAACGATTCCTTAATCCATCCGTAATAAAAGTAGATACCAGTGTTGATAATCTCAACAGACCCTCATTAAGGTGAGAAGATACTGCGAGGTTCCAACTGAGTTGACGTTCGAGCTCATTGACAGTCATCCCTCCATTAACCATAATTGTCGCAAATGATCGCCTGAAGGCGTGGCCGGTGTAGTAATCTACGTCTAGTAGATTCAAAAAACGCTCTTCAACGAAGGCCATTGGCCAGAAGTATTAATCTCAACTACTTGTTCAATACTTTGACTTATTTCAAAAACACCCTGCCTACCTAGACATCAGGAAGGGTATTTGGTGAATATCTGAACGTATCCAACATCAGAATCTTCCATAGCTGCAGAATTTCGACCCTTCACAGTTTTGATGGACCGATGCAAATAAGCAGCTTCTATTCTAATGTCACTCATGCTCAAATCTCAAATTTCGTGCCTCCTGTACGACCCAAAACTACCACATATAGCGACATTTTTCGAAAATAAAAAAGTATGTTATTTCTCGGTTCATAATCTTTGTTTTCCCCTTTGATGAAGCATGCAATTCGTGGTAGGAAGCAAAATCTATTCCACTTTCATTCTCAGCATAAATTGTAGATACACAGGTCAAAATCCCAGATATCAAAAAGACATATAACATGGGTATAGATTTGAACATTAGAAGAATTAGACTTGGCTTAAAATAAAACAAAAAGTAACAGCAAGAAAAGAAACAAACACCAAAACTTGCGTATTCAGTTGTTATTTGAATACTGCTGAATTCCTTAATTGGATAAAACAATGTATTCAATAGAAGAATAGTTTTATTTTGACTCTGAAAATATTAAGAGTAGAGTTTTAACATGAAGAGGCACCTTACGGTTTGTATCGGGGTTGAAATTATGAAAAGTAAGGCTTGAAAATCGTATATTCTCATGGAAAACATCATTTTTCACACTTTTTGATTCGTGTAATTTTCTGAAAAAATCCATATTCCACATTTTTTTAGGTCCAAAAATACAGCAATTTTGTGTGTGTTACACACACACACAAATCAGCGAATTTGAAACCTCCTTGGTATCATTTTGCATTAATACAGAATATTATTCCCAAAATATTACATTTGTCATATATACATAGTTGTTAATTAAACAATTGATAAGCCAAATACGGAGTGGGTGACGAATGATCCATAGGCTATCAATAAAGGTTTGCAAAATATTGTACAAAGATATTCCGATCCTCCATAGTATTTTTGGCTACGTTGACTGAACTATTAGTTCAACTTTAATCATCTTTAACCACAGTACTTTTCCTAAATTGTTCGGACAGAAGATGACTTCTTTCAAATGAAGAAATAGTATTTCAAATAAGTGATTCAGATTAGTTATAGCATTTCAAGTTGAAAAAAGTAGGAGCAAATGTTCTTGATTCACTAATTGAGTGTTGAGTGATACAGGTACGAAAATATTCTTTGAATTTCAATTATTATGTTCAAATTCAAACTAGCTTTTCAATATTTGGAAAAAGTATCATGAATGGGCCTAGTGTTTGCGCCCCTAACAGCAGCCTCTAGCTTTGATTCTCATTGTATTGGGTCTTCAAAATTTTTACGAACGATTCAATTAACCAAGTGCTATTAGTTTCACAAAGTAAGTTCAGCCATGCTTGATTTAATTGACGTCAATATGATGACTGAGAGTTAGTGAATCAAAAGCAAATTACCGTTCCAAAATTATTTGAGTGATACTATATTGATCACAAGTCTTTAATAGTAGTAATCATGAAAAACTAGTTTATTTCGAGATGCAAATTACCAATCCCCGTTTAGAGCATTCAATAACCTTTCATTCAAATAGTCGTGTTAGTTTTCTCTATTGAATGTGCTTGAGAATCCGAGATAATTTCCCCGCAACCATTCCAGTTGGTGATCACTTTATATCAACATAGCAAGGTGCGCTATAGCACAATGGTTTATTATATTTTCCTTCACAGATATTGGTTGGTTGTTTAATTATGTTTTGATGTATGATGATCCGGTATTATTGAGGCCTACTTCAGAAGTGACTAAGCATAAATGTGTTTGTATAGAATGGGCGTAATGTATGCGTTTCATTTCTAATAATTTAAAATTTATTCCCTCACCATTATACATTGTAATTTAGATTTTAAGCAGCGGCTCCAGTTTCAGATTTCAATATGATTCAACACTAATGAAATCGTTTGCATGAAAAATTACTGGAACACCTTTTAATTAGTCGCAAATTTGTGGGTTCAACATGTTCGATATTACTTTCTACTTCCTCCACTAATACGTAGAATATAGTGTAAGGGAAGTGCTGTGTGATTTCAGCAGATATATCCGTTTTGAGCATTTCTGTGTTTGTATTTGTTTGTATTTGTGTTTGTGTTTGTGTTTTTGCTTATGTTTATGCTTATGTTTGTGTTTGTGTTTGTGTTTGTGTTTGTGTTTGTGTTTGTGTTTGTGTTTGTGTTTGTGTTTGTGTTTGTGTTTGTGTTTGTGTTCGTTTTTGTGCTTGTGCTTGTTTATGTTTACGTTTGTATTTGTGTTTGTATGTGTGTCTGTATGTGCTTGTGTGTGTTTGTGTGTGTGTCTATGTATGTTTGTTTGCGTTTGTGTGTGTGGTTTTTGTGCGTGTATGCGTTCATACGTAGGTAACTCATTGTGGACACGATTCCGACGTTCCTATCAGTCCTATGGATTTGAGACTTTCCAGATCGCTTCAAAATGGTGAGAGTAGAAAAAGAATTGATAACACCACTTTAGGTTCGTCAGGGTCCTTTATTCTTGTAAATGTAAATCTCTGAAAGAATAGTAGATCATTGATGAACACAATGCGATTCGATGCTGCACCATAGATCAACTGTTCACGCACATTCATCTAAAGTTCAATCGTTTTGAAGTAAGGAGTGAAGGGGAGTATTACTATGGTTGTCAATTACTCTGACAGTACTCATTCAATGACAGCATCCCGGTTCTTATATATTTCAATAGAACTGACTCAGAAATGTTTTGGATAAGTTTAAACAAGTTTGAGGTTTCTCAGCCTAGTTTGCCACAATTTTGTGTAAGTACATTACGAGATGTAGAATTTAATTTTCTGAATTGTGAAGATAACCTAGATAATTCAACATTGGATTATAAAGATGAATAAACGCGAAACATTGAACTATAAGAGGGACCAAAATAATGTAACTGATGAACACACTAGACTAGACTTTCAAATGTGGGTTCGAATCCCGCCTATGGTTTAATGTTTTACGTTTGTTCATCTTTATAATCCTATGTTAAGTTATCTTAGATATTTTGATAACTCAGAAATGTTAATTCGATATCTCTAAATGTACTCACACGAAATTGTAGCCAATTAGGCAAAGAAACCTCAAACTTGTTTATATTTCTGAGTCAGTTCTATTGAAATATATAAGAACCGAGATGCTGTCATTGAATGAGTACTGTCAGAGTAATTGCCAACCATAGTAATACTCACCTACACTCCTCAATCCAAAGTGATTGAAATTCAGAATCACTAATTACTCCAATCTTTGAAAATGTGATGGTGAAACATTCTGTCAGCATCAGTTGCATATTAAATGTTATACGTTATTCTGTGAATTTCAATTTAATTCCCCAGTGTTAGCAGTCCATAATCTAGGAGACCTCAAAATCCTCAATGAATTTCATCGAAAGCGCATGTCCTAATGGACCTGGTACGTTGAAAACACACCCTTAGCGGCGTGCGCCGGTAATAACTCAGCCTCATTTTCTTTTCCTTCCAATAGCTTAGGTTTGGAAATCCAGGCGGTCATGTAATCCTAGTTGAGTTTTGTTGAATTTTTCGCAATTCAGTTTTTTTAATTACCATATATTTTTGAGAATATTAGGGTAGTAGGTTATTTGAAAGTTTTTTGGTAACTTATTGATTTACAACTAACAGCGCTTGCGCGTGTGATGTAATACATTTCGGAATTTAACCTCTCGCCATAATCTAATCAATGACCTGTTGAATTGTTATAAAGATAATTCCCTTCATCAAATTGGGTAACATCTGTATGATAATTCGATGAATTCCGTCTATTCTACTTACTATACTTATATAATATTAGATCTTTTCTTTTGTAATCCAATCATTCAATTGACATTACCAGTAGATTTGATAATGTCACACGGTTGACGAATGGTGTCACACAGTTCCTTTTGTTTTATAATATTTTGGAGATTTATTAACAGTTGTTTTATTTTGAAATTTGGAATAGGTACCTATATTAAATCAATCGGATACCATCCAAATGTTCTTGACTCAATTCGATGAAACACTCGATACTCAAGGCGTGGCGGTACTTTTTTGTAATAGTTTCCAACAATACGCATTCATATTTTCTTATCCTAAATAATCTCATCAAATGTATTTGAGACCTTCATTCCTTCTCATTAATTATTAAAACACCTACATGTTTTACATTTTTTACATATTATCTGCTCATTAGCATTCTATCATCAACATTCTTCCATACGCTATGAGCATGTCTTCTCCCATTTTGATCGATCATACTAAATAGCTACCTAATTAAAATCTCTACACGCTTTAAAATTTACATTTTACCGCATTATTTTCATCTACTGTAAAATTCTAACGAGATAATTACTGTGTTTTTCCTGATAATTTCACAAGACACTACCACTTAATAGCATAATATAATTATGAATATGCATAATCTCTGAATTATCATCTAATTTCGGAAAGTATCATGAGGAAACTGCAATGCAAGACTACCCAACGAACCCCTTATCAAGCTTGAACAGGTTAATTATATATTTTTTAATTACATGCAAATAAAATGTGTTAATTTTGAGCATCAAACACCGGATTATATTCTTTACTTTTGACGAGTTCTGAGATAATTATCTACATGACAGTTTATTGATATAAAAGAAAGGTATATATATATAAAATATAGGCAAATATAGGATGTCTCACATCCTCTTACACAATCTGAATTAAATTGCTCTATTAATCCTCTAATTCTATCATAATAATTGATATAAACAGTAAACCAGTTGAGTATGGGAGTGGGGAAAACCAGAAAGTTATTATTTCCATTTGATTTGCTTTGATTTGGTTCTGAATTATCAGTATTATTTCTTCTCTGAAATATGGAAAGTGATATAGTCCAGTAAATGATGATCAAAAACTGGCCGAACACACGAATATTTTCATGCCGATTCGAAATTCACTAAGCCTGGTGGTTAGGTGCAGGGAGTGTTCCGAATGGTTTGTGATTAATTTCAAGGTCCGATTTTGATCTCCTGTCCTTTTAGAAGCAAAAACAGCTCACCGCAATAGAACGGTCAAAAAAGCTTGAAATCAAAACCAACTGGTATTCTCCTCTTTTTAGGATCAGAATGCACTATATTTTCTCTAGGCCCACAGCCTTCTTAGTTAGAGGGCTTTGGAAAAAAGGACCCTTAAGAACCTAATCGGCCAATAATAAAATGATTGCAAATTTTATATTGGGAAGTTATTTGTTGTAAATACATTTTTTGGTATTACAACTGTGCTCAGCAGACCCATATTTCTCCGAGTTGTTTAAGAAAAAACAGAAAAAAGAGCCCTGTTTTGAAAAAGTAGGAAACCCTTTTAAAACTATTATTAATTAATTATTTAAATGACTGGTCATTTTCGTATGGACCCGATATGAGAAAAGAGTCCATTTATTTTGAATTTTGGAATTTGTTTGACGGATTCATAGCCGGTAGCCAAAACAACACGAAAATTTGTAAATATCATAGTGATCCAACGAATAGGACGCAATTCATCGTCATATCCCACATTTAAATGATCCTGACTGCAGCCCAATTTCGAATTTCCGCGGAATAATCGTTGTTATCTCGGAAACCATGCTTCTTTCCAAAATTTATCAAGAATGAAACAAAATTACGGGGAATGTTACGTAACTTTTGTAAAGTTCAAGGGGTCTATCCAATCAATGTGGTACATTGTTCGATTTCTTAGTGTGGCATTTATTTATAGATTATAGACTGGGATGTTAAAATACCATACCAAAACAATAACGAAGCCACTTTCCAGTTTCACAATTTTTGTTTTTATATTCACCACTTAACCCCAACTTTTTTATTTTACGCCACCAAGACTGAGTAAGATGGAAGCGGCAACCAATAATTGTAACGTTATCCCATAGTTTACGAACTGCATTATGAATGGCAATTTCAAAATCAACCGTTACTTTCAAAAGAATAAAACTTGAGTTGTTAAGAGAACAAATAAAGTTAATTTTTTCCAAACAGAGTCTCTTATGTTTCTTCTGATTTGTTTTGCAGTAAACTGAACACTAGTGGTATATAGTGTCCACTTATGTAACCATGTATGGTAAATAGTTGCGTGAAAAATTTTGTGCAGTATTGGAATGTGCCATCCATGTATATAAAACTCGACTTACATAGAAATTTCGAATTTGTTTGGCAGCTAAAATTACAATTCCGTTTCGTAAATCATCATTCAAAACAAAATTTTCCTCTCTTGACGTTTTGTACGAATGTTCTTGCAGATGACGGTGAACTTCGTTAGCAGAGCGAGGCAAATTTGGCAATGTTTTGCGATGTCTATTGTACATATTTTATTTGACGCATTGTGAGTTCCAGGAAGTCAATGTTTCTGGAGAAAAATCTGAGGGAAAACTATTTGAAGCTATTTCTTTATGCAAGATTTCAATTGGGCTTCCTGTAGGTTCTTCTTCCGCTTTTCTTTTGCAGGCATTAGTTGGAGATCGATGTTTAGAAAACACTATTTGGGTGTTTCTGCGTCCACTAATAATTTATTTCACAAACGACATTTTGAATTTTGAGAACAATGTTAACTATTACTTGTTAGCACGAAAAATATAATGATTATAAGTTTGGAAACAAGCTCCTGTTCTCACCAAAGAAAGCTCTGTATGACGAGTTTCAGGCACCCTCGAAATTCTACTGAGACCTTTGCCCGTCTCCGTTTACAAATTGTGAATAATATCATGCCGTCCTTTGGAATTGACATCAAATTATAGACAGCTACTTATCAGTCTGATATTGACAATTATTGTAATCCTCAAATTTGCAGTTCCAATTTAAACAAATGATGCACTTCAGCGACATAATTTCCTTTCAAACACATTGAATGATGTACCGAAATAACAAATCATTTTGAAAAAAGCAGTAAGAAGAAGTTCTCAAGGGAATAATCCAATGACATTTAGACCGCCCCCTTCGTATATTTGAAGTATGTAAAGAGCAAAAATGTGTATTTATCGCCAAGAATAAACTTTTCATCCTCATTTTCTAATTACTGTGGCTTACGTTCGCAGGTTCGAGTCCTGCGTCAGCGGAATTTTTCCGATGGCCCGAGAAAGTGCTGAGGCTAAATACAATGAGCCGTTAGACCTAAGTGTCACCGAGACTGCCCTGGCTGGAGAATCGAGCTTACCAAACGAGGTGGAGTATTTGGTGGGCATATCTGAGGAGATTTAAATTCGGTCTCAGGAACTCCCACATCATCTTATGGGATGTTACAGGACCATAAGTTGCCCATATAAAGGGTTTCAACCACCTCCTGACAAAAGACAATGTACACATAAATCAGGATAGTATAAAAACTAAATGAAATGGTTATGCGGAAAATGAACCAAATATAATTTACATCATCCTCACAACGCTCCGATCACAAGCCACCCTGCGCTACATACAAACAAACAAAGCCTATTGAGTAGACAATAGAAAACCTTCTAATCTACGTCTTAAGCTCTCCACATAAGTCTATAAGATCGTTGCAAAGTTTATTATATGACGTTGGTGCATTGTACGAGAACGATCTCCGAAACAAAGCCGTATAAACTTAGGGGTAAGGATAGTCTGTTTCCAAGCCATCGACATATACATATGGACTGCGCGTGGCAATGATAAGCGCGGGTAGTGCCGGCGTGAGAGAAGGGAAAACGAAGAGGCCTAATACTGTCTTTATCTATCGCGTTTCTATTAGCCGCTGCGTTGCCATGGAAATGCAACATGACTGTAGCTAGTATGTTTACGTCCCGAGCGTTTTTGGATTAATGATTTGTCAAAATTATAATTTAAAAATTATTTAAATTATCATAAGTGAATACAAGTTATGGTTAATAAAAAACGAGACATCATCAATACAATTAATTAATTAATCAAGAAGACAAAGAATGAATTGTGATATTTTGACCAGAATGTAACTTAACTAACCTCAAAAGTAAATTCAGCAGATTACTTGTACATTAGCAAATTATTTCAGCATAATTCTTGTGAAACAACGTATCAAATTATCATTGGACATTTTCATCGACTTCTGTACTTTAATTTACCAAATTTGATATTTTAACAATAGACTTACTGTTGAAATAAACATAATATGCCTGACAATAAGATTATTAATAATGTTTCAAGTGTTTCATAATAGATGGTGACACTGAACACTTTGACTGTGTGCTTCAGTGTTTATTATGTCTTCTATGCACTGATGGTGGACGGCCATAGATATTGTTCTAGTTCAATTAATAGATGCAATGTTATGGTCACTAAGTAACTGTCAGTCAATGAGTCGTGTGTATTGCTTCATACTAGCTACAGTCATGTTGCATTTCCATGGCAATGCAGCGGCTAATAGAAACGCGATAGTTAAAGACAGTATTAGGCCTCTTCGTTTTCCCCTCTCTCACGCCGGCACTACCCGCGCTTATCATTGCCACGCGCAGTCCATATGTATATGTCGATGGTACATGGGACAGGAAGTTTTCAAATTACAAGTGAATACTGACATATGGTATCTATCCACGGATCTTTTGGGAAATATGATCCTATTTTCTCAACCTATATATGAACCTAGCACAACTGTTCACGAGTATCTGCAACCTAGACTGACAGGACTTATCCAAACACGGAAAATATACCGAACTGCAGGGTGAAATAATATGTCTTCTTCACCAAGGAGGCTATATGATCTTTGAATCGCAACTCAGATGGAAAAACCACACCAAGGTTTTTAACTTGATCCAGAATATCCAGTAATTGACCTCTAATGTTTAATGTTAAATTGGCAATGATGTGATTGCGAGCTCTTTTAGGGGCAAAAATAATTGCGCAGCATTTCAGAAGATTCAGTTTTGAATTATTTGCATTTGCGTAAGAATCCAAAGCAGCTAAATCCCTATTAATAGCCTAACATTTTATATACAATAGCCTTTGCATTATTTCATCAATATACCTAGAATTTATGGATTGTGAGAAGCTTTGGAACTGAAGAAACATCTTGTTAATGATACAGTTTATTAGATGGAGCACTCAAGTTTATCAGAAACTTAAGACCGTTATTCTTCAACAATTATTTCCAATGTAGGAAGAGAGATAACTCCAGAGCAATCATGGTACTCTGTCTAACCTGTATATAAGCCGATATCACGTATAGTAAATTTCTCAATGCAAATCACCTTACAACGACTGTCATCTCGAAGCCGATAAAGCGAACACCGTACAATAGAGGATGTTTTAATTCTGTCAAAGTCTGCCTGCTCTCGGAGATAGCGGAGAATCCAAGGAGTATGTTAAGAAGACACTTATAGCCTTGTAATTCACGGTAATGTTGGTAATATCGTACAGCTTCATTACATCCGATAGGACGAACGACCTTTTTCGTCTCTTTCCTAGCTGGCACCAGTCGCTGCCGAAGAATAAAGAAAGCTATATCGACACGGCTTGCCGTATAAACGACTTTCGTGGTAGATCCATAATGAACCGTAGGTTTTCAATAGTCTCGTACAGTTTTTTTTGCCACAGCTCACTCAATTTATAATTGTTTCAAACTCGTGCTTGTAAATATAATTGCGGGGAATTTCTTCGAATTATCGCTCGAAGAAATAACTTGAATTCTCGAGCATAGTAACTTCTTCCGTCGATCTACACGGTCATTGTTTTCGTACACACACGACTGTAACTATTTAATGAAAATTCGCTACACTTCACTACATATTTCATGAATTATGTGGGTGATTTTCTTCTAGATCAATTACGGGCCGTGATTGAGCGAATTGTGTATTTTTTGTAGACTCGCTTCAGTAACTTCAAATTATAATTCATCAATATCCTATAGTTGGAATCAGACAATAGCGAAATAAAAAAAAAATCAGTTTTCTGTCATGAAACCAAGCGATTTTATACAGGTTCATTATGAGTCACATTATCATCGTTAGAGGCTGAATACCTAGAAAAGTAAAAGTTTTCTTACAGTAGGACAACATACAGGGTGTCCTCGAACTGCGTGGCTAAAATAAAACCGAACATTCTTTGATTCGAAAAAAATCTGATGAGCCTTTTTACTTTTGCCTCAAGTGTCTTGTTTAGCCGGTAGAGGGCTTCAAAGTTGCAAAAATAATTGTGTTTTTTCGGTATAACTTGAGAACGTGTTCGAGTTTCTGCAATTTTGGCTTACTAATTTTACTTGATTAAAATACCTTAGTTGCCTTTGCTTTTCTAATGTCATTTTAGCATTTGGAGAATTTATTCTCAAAACTGTCAGTTTTTACTTTGCTTCCCTTAAACATTTTATAAAATTATGGCTCAAAATTTCACTAACACTGAAATGGTTAATATCTCGGTAAAACACGAATAATAAAAACAATAGAAATGGGGAAACGATGTGATTATTTAGGAAAAACAAATGCTAAATTAAAAGAAACAACAAAACTTTTTGGGAAATCGCTAAGGCATCAATTGTTCGAAATGTTGCCCATTTTCCTGAATACACAAATTAATTCGTTTCAAGAAATTGGATTGAACTCTGGTTAGAAATTCAGGATCATTCTTCAATAAATCCGCTTCATGATTAATTCGTTGTAATAATTCCTCTCGTGTGTTTACTGGAGCTGCATAAACTTTCGACTTCAAAGCGCCCCATAGAAAGAAGTCGCAGGGCGTCAAATCAGGGGAGCGGGCCGGCCAGTTCACTGGTGCATCGTGTCCTCTACCTATCCAGCGATCTGGATATTCCGCATTCAAATGTCGCCTCACAGCTAATGTGAAATGAGGAGGTGCACCATCATGGATAAACCAGGCCACGACGAATGTGTAAGGGCAAGTCTTCCAACAGTTCAAGTAACCTTTGTTCCAAAAAGTTCAAGTAGTTCTCCCCGTTCAATCGATCGGGTATAACGGTAGGGCCAATAATAAAGTTATCCACAATTCCAACCCAAACATTGATTTTAGTTTGATTCTCATAATGTGTAACTTCCGTTTCATGAGGATTTTCATCAGCATAGAAATATTCATTATGGAGATTAAAAAGACCACATCTCGTGAAAGTATCTTCGTCCGTGAACAGAATTCTTCTACAAAAATTGGGGTTTGCGTTTTGTCTTTGGACAATAAGCCGACAGAAATCTAGCCGATGACCTAGATCCATGGGCAATAAGTCTTGAACTGTTTTAATATGATAGGGATACAACATTTCTTCTTTCAGTACATTATGAACTAAAGATTTTGAGGCTCCAATACGAAGTCCCAAACGTAGTGTGCTTATCCCAGGTTCAGTTTCAACCGCTTCCAGTATCGCTTCTTCGAGCTCTAACGTCCTTCTTGTCCGTCTGCGTTCAGTTTCTCTGCGATTTGCTTCAAATTTGCCAGTTTCGCGAAGGTTTGCCGATTTGGAATTCTGCGATGCGGATATCTTTCCCTTCTCCGGCCATTGCAACGACAAAGTCCATAAATCAATAACATATCAACCATTTCAGTGTTAGTGAAGTTTTGAGCCATAATTTTATAAAATTTTTACGGAAAGCAAAGCAAAATCTGACAGTTTTGAGAATAAATTCTTCAAATGCCAAAATGACATTAGAAAAGCAAAGGCAACTAAGGTATTTTAATCAAGTAAAATTAGTAAGCCAAAATTGCAGAGACTCGAAAATTAATTTTTTCAAGCTAATCCTTTGATTTTATCAACATTTTCTAAGAGTAAAAAAAGTTTTCAAATTAAATAAGCTATCTACGTAAAAAATATCGAGTGAATTACATTGACCACAAAAAAGTTCTTTTCCCGTTACATCCTCAAGTTTGAGCCATTTCTATGGTCTCTAAGGCTCTGTGCTCCACTCTCAAAAATGACCATTATTGACAGTAACTCACCTGCTGAATATTGTGAAAGTTCTTCATCACGTTCTCAAGTTATACCGAAAAAACAAAATTATTTTTGCAATTTTGAAGCCCTCTACCGGGTAAACAAGGCACTTGAGGCAAAAGTAAAAAGGCTCATCAACTTTTTTTTGAATCAAAGATTCTTCGGTTTCACTTTGGCCACGCAGTTCGAGGACACCCTGTATAATGGAAATATGTTATTAGTCTTCCGATATTATCTACATATAAGTTCACTCATATTAAAAAAAATGGAGAGTAGAAGTCGTTACTTAATGGTAATTCATCATTATGATTAAATGAAAGAGCAATTACTTTGTTTCCATACAACTTTTAATAATAACTTGAAAACATTAATATAGTTTCAACATCAAAGTAACGCTATCCAACAGATCAATTCCGAAAAGGGTCCTTGTCACCCCACTCTTCAAAGTCGGTGCACTCAATGATACCGAAACTATCTTCCTACTCCTACATCAGGTTTAACCTGTTTTGGCGAAGTTCCTCGACTCTTGGTATTCAGACTTGTACTGAACTAGCCCTACATTCTAACTTGAGGAAGAGTATCACGTTGATTCCATTTTGAATTGTTCTGTTAGAGCATTGAGAGATACCATGGCTTATTATCGAATAAGGTAGAAGGTTATGGTGTGGGTGGTGTTCTGCTTTCGTGGTTCGGGAGTTACCTTCGTTATAAGGTGCTGGATTATTTGTCCAGTGCAAGTGCTCTTCCCGAAGAGATGCCTCAATGGTGTCATCTGGGCAGGTTATATTTCTGCTTTCTATCAATGAAGTTTTCAAGTAGGAGTTCCCATAATATTTAACAAGCGATGCTTTGGTTTGCGTAATGTTTTTCCAACGCAAGAAATAATGTTAAATCAAGACACGAGTTTCACGTCTTTTCATGTTTGCAAAAATCTTCAAGGTTGCTTGCTCTCGATGGGTGTCAAAACAAACGGGATGATTCGAATGTGTTTCAATTAAAGATGGTACATCACAAATGTCGCATGAGATTTTCGATTGTGGCGCTATCTGTTTTATTTTTCAGGATTTTTTCACCTTGCCCTCGTATTTTGGTAGAGAATATCACGAGTGGAAATTGAATTTTGTATGAATCTGGATTAGGTTGTTCACACCATAATATAATACAACTAACAAAATGAGTGACTTACTAAACAAATTAGAAATACATTAATTTGCACCTTTTTATCAAGAACGCAATTAATATAAAATGTACAGTTTTGAGATTGATTGGGAGTATTTCCTTTGAGTATTTCATTAGATACATTCGACGTTAGAGGAACATGATTTGGCGAGGTGCTTGGGACAACTTGAGATGTTTCTTGCAACAGACATGATTTGTTTTTTTTATTTTGCGTTTTCTCGCTCCCGTCTTCTTCGATGCTCCTTTTTCGAAGATTTCTATAATTTGTGAGTGGTGTTGGTTAAGCATGGATAAATACGATTTCATTGGATTTATTTTGTAATGTCCTGTTATTTTGATTAATTGTTCTTGATTAACCTCTGATTTGGCTAAGTACGTTACTGCTGTTGATCGGTTCGAATGATTGATGATTTCGGTTGCGCCCTAATCCACTTGCAGAGCAGAATCTTTTGTCCAAATGGAAACAAAATTTCTTCCTGCGGGGACTATTTTATACCATTGCTGAGTTATCACGAAAACAGGATGTATAGTTGAACAACCTTTCTGTATGAATTGTGATCGGTCGTTAACTAACAAGCTTCCCAAAAAGACGAACTGGAGAATGTTCTGGATCGTTGGTATTCCTTATTAGCCATTTACTATCGACGCATTTCTAAGTTCCATTTTTGTGGTTTTATGTCCCAGTGTCTTTCGCTCTCTAACATTTTGTCTACTATGTTGTCTCGTGTTAATTTTCCAATACTTAATGTCACTTTTCCTCCCCCATTCACTCCACCTTTGACAGTGGAATATGTGTGTTCTACATCATCGTCTTCTGCACTATACCAGCACACTCTACTATTCTGGATTTTGAAAACCTGTAAATATATAGTAGAACATCCATGCCCAGTTAGCATTTGATTGATGTAATATGTTATCTCTATTATACCATCTGGATATGTCTGGCATCAAACTAACCTAACCTAACCTTTTTTTTTATGTACACCATCAGCTTAATATATCACTTCAGGTAGTGCAGGACTCACTCTAAGTTACATCATACCTGCTAAAACCTCTCTGATCTTCATCCATACCCCGAAACCACTTAACGCATTACTTCAGGGTATGGACTGCGTCTCTGTTGTGTTTCTTGATGTTTCATCACTTTATGTTTACGTTGGTGTTTTACGTTGATATTAACATAGCTGTTTACTTTCATGTTTACGTTGATGTTGACGTTTGTTAGTTTGTGTTGCTTTGTCTGTATAGCGCTATTTGTTCATGTTTGTGTCTCGTGTTTTGTGAGTTCATGCCATAATATGGTTGATGCCCAAATTTATGGTTTAAGTGTCTTTAGTGATTTATCTCCATGAGATAGCTTCCTCTGTTGTATCTATTGTACCATAATATTGTTTCTTCCCAATATTATGGTTCCTGGGCTTTAGAACTTCATCTTGATTGGATAACTTCCTACGTTGTTTCAGCAAGTTATCTTTGATGGGATAACTTATTCTACTGGAACTTATGGATCATCCGTGCCAATCACAATACATTCATCAACTTCTTCTCAGGAAATTGTCATTGGGAGTCCATAATCTATCCAGAGTCTGAGTGCCTGTTGGTTCGTAGGTGGATTTCCATTCTTACCTTTGACCCTGTTGGCAACAGGGCCGTGAGCATTCCCCTACCTACCACCTGAGACGAGCCTGGTTGCGGTTTCAGGCTCCGCACAAGAGAAGAGGCTCGTGCTTTCCAGGAACCTAACTTAACCTAACCTGACCTAATCTAATCTAACCTAACCTTTTTTTTTTTTTTCTTTTTTTTCTGTTGAGAGGAAATGCTTGATGCACACCGTCAGCTTTTATCTATCGCTTCAGGTAGTGCAGGACTCACTCAAGTTCGTTAGAGCATACCTGCTAAAACCTCTCATATCTTCATCCATATCCCGGGACCGTTTATCACATTACTTCAGGATATGGACTGCGTCTTTCTCTTAGTATGTCGATTTTATATCGAACTGAGTTTCTTTCTTGGTGTTTATTAGTGATATTTACGTCGATTGAACGTAAATATCAACCTTCATTGTTTACGTAGATGTTCACGTTTTTGTTTATACCGTAATATGGTTGATGCCCAATTTTACGGTAATTTGTTTTAGTGTTTTATCCTCTTTGGATAAATTTCTATATGTTTTGTATTTCACCGATGTTACGGTTTCTGGGTTCCAGTACTCGAACACGTTGTGGAACTTTCCTGTATGTATCTGTACCGAAATATTGCTTTTCCACAATATTAAGGTACCCTCAGTCTCAGTACTCTATCGGTTCGTTGATATTTCCTGACTGTTTCGTTTTGACCATGTTGTTCTGGTTTCTGGGTTTCCAGTACTCCATCACGCTATGGATGTTTCCTGTGGTGTCTCGCTTTGTACCAAAATATTGTTTTTCCCAATATTATGGTACCTGTGTTTCAGTACTCAATCTGTTTGTCGATCTTTCCTGTGTGTTTCAGTAAGTTATCTATGATGGGATAACTTACTCTTCCGGAACATATGGTTCTCCGTATCAGCCGCAATCTATCCGTCACCCTCTTGTCAGGAACATGTGACTGGGAGTCCCACATTCTATCCGGGGTCTGGGTGCCTGTTGGTCCGCGGGAGCATGTCTACTCCTACCCTTGACCCTGCTGGCAACAGGGCCATGAGCATTCCCCTATCCGCCACCTGGGGACGCGCCTGGTTGCGGTTTTCAGGCTCCGCGCAAAAGAAGAGGCTCCTGCTTTCCAGGAATCTAACCTAACCTAATCTAACCTAACCTAACCTAACCTAACCTAATTTGAACCAACCTAACCTTCCCTACTAACCCAACATTGTTGATATAGAATGCAAATATTGTAATCGCACTTAACACTGATTTCAAACAACTTTCTGAGAACTATATTGAAACCCGGGACTCAATTTACGTGGTATGATTTTATCAACGGGACTCAATTTACGGAGGAATATGGATTACGGGACTATTTTGTTTGCAATTCGAGTAAATTCCGCTATATGAACCTAAATAAATATTTCGATACTTGTTTGGAACTGGTGAGAAATATGAATCCATTTGTTCAATGGATTTTCTCTTGAATGGGCTCTCGTGATCCACATTCATGAATGTTGATATCGTCCTTGCTAAAAAATTTCAAATTAATTCCTCAAGTTTGACATGACGTTGAGCGGTAACTGATATATGGAACCAATATTAAGAGTGAGGTAATGAAGTTAATCTATCATTATAAAGTGAATGAAATACTTGAACAAGTATAACTTAAATATTCGACGTAATATTGACAGGCGGTAGATTGATGTAAAGGTTACGCATTCCTGCAACAACATTAAGATCACGTGCAATTTTTACAACAATTTCAATAAACATTAATTCGTTTTTGTGATATTTATAGTCTAAGGGCGTGGACGAGTCTTAATAGAAAGAGATTTCATAAATTACTTATGGCAGGAAAATATAAATTGCTTGTTTGTGATTACATTTGCACATAAATTCTTAGGCAAACTTCCCATATACGAGTATATATGATTATATGCCGGTTAACTAGGCACTACTGTCAAGAAATCATTGAGATAAATCTGAAAATATCGTTAAATTCAATTTACTTGGTGAAATTCATTTTCTTATAATATAGGTCCCAGTTGTAATCCGTAATCGACACGGTTCGATAGAACATCGACAAATAATTCGATATCAATGATTTAATTTTTCTAGTGGAATAAGAAATTACAAAATTCAGTGTGAAAAATTGTTTCTTCATCATAACTATCACCGCTGCAGAGATTTTGAGCAAATTCCGTTAATGTAGTCCTGGAATAGAGTTCACACTGTGGATACACTATAACACTATGAATAAGAAACAATCACAAATTTCCACATAAAATACTGTTAAAGTATTGATGACTTTTCACCTACCAAATATTCACCATCAGAGTAAACTAAATAAGAAATCAAAATGTGCCTGCTTAAATACTATTTGTTATCTGAATCTGAATTAATTAAATTGTGTTATCTCTTATACATTTCCATGCCTTCCAAATCACCTAGATATTTGTGATTCCTGTGTTTCAAGAGTAATACATTTTTGTGAAAGATGGTGTGAACTATATTCAAGATATCTTCGGGTAACGCTGATTTTTCACCATTATTTTTCTTTATATGGGAGAAATGTTCTTCATACCCGGTTAGAATATTTCTTCTGGTTTGACCCACAAAGCCACCACTCACAATCGACTTTGTAAATCCTTCATCAAAGGTGTTGCCTATCGGTTTTGTAGCTTATTTTCACATGTATAAACGAGTTGTATTGTGAATTTATTAAAGTAATTCCGGATCACTGAAGAGTGATAAGAATAACTTCCAATTTCTTTTTTTTGTTCAGAAATCAATTTATTCATCAAAGATCTGCCGTAACCATTATCCAACGTTATTTGCTGAAGTTCCTCAACTTTGGTGATATGATTTTGCTGGCTCGAATGGACATTTAATAGTCTTTCAACAAGACTTTTAGATGGAACTGTTTTTTAATTAATTGGTGTAACTGAAGCCGCAAGGGTATACTTGATTGTTTGAGTAATAGCCATCTTTTATAATGTTAATATCAAGGGAAGGAAGCTGTTCATCTGTTTCTATTTCCTGAGTGAATTTGAGTGTGTTCGCTTGAAAAAATATAGGCCAAAGAATGAGAGTGCCCATTACTTATCCGCTCCTTTGTTTATAGAAGTTTTTGTTAAAAGGGAAATAATTTTACTCCATGCATGAAGTCGTAAAGATTACGTATTCTGTGCAGTTCGTATCGGGGATATTAATATTTGCAAGCCATTTCTTCAGAATTTTCATTCTCTCAGAGATTGAGGAATTGGTAAATGATGAAACAATATCAAAAAGAACGGAGTAACCGGAATCAAGTTTGAATTATTCCACTTTCCAATTATTTCGAAAGATTTTTCACGAACTTGGTGCTGCTTGGAAGTTGCTAAATTCATTAACTAACAATTGCTTACTATAATAATATAATAATGACTTATTTATATATATTTCATTTTTTTTTGGATGCGAGGTGGGTGAAACCCTTTATGGGCACCTTACACTAAACACTCCACCTCGTGTGGTAGGCTCGATCCTGCAACCAGGGCAGTCACGATGACACTTGGACTTAACAGCTCATTGTATCTTGCCGCACCACTTTCTCGGGCCATCGGAAAAACTCCGCAGTCGCTGGATTCGAACCCGCGACCGGCAGCCACAGTGATTAGAAGATCGATGCTTCTACCACTGGCCCTTTTTTATATATCTTAGGTGAGCTATGAAGCTTAGGAATATTATTTTAAATTACCGGATATTACAGCGGCACATGATGATTTTAATGATTGATTCACTAATTTACCGCATTTAGATGAAGGGTTCCTGATCATAGGGACTTTCATTAAATAAGATGTTTACCGAATTGTTATAATCTCCTTTTTACATAATTACATTGGAATTTTATTTATCTGCTTTAATGTGATAATTTATTTCAATGATTTACAGATAATATTGAAATTATTAGATGTAGTTTCATATGAGTTATCTAAATGTTCAATACTTTTCTCGCCTTTGTAACGAATAGCTTTATTTCGGAAGTAGACAGACAAAGTCGTAGTTTCAATATCCTTCAGCATAACTTGATTCCTAAATTCGAAATACAACCCGTTTAAAGATGTAACAACTAGCTGGAAAATCCTCCATGCAAAACCTTTCGAATTTCTGAGTTTCACCAATCAATTTTGATGCCGTGTTCAACATGCTATATGGGCCAGTGGTAGGAATATTCTAACTTGTTATATAGAACGTTTTGCTGAAAAATCAGCGTTAGCCAAAAATATTTTGAATACAAGTCACATCAGTTCTCAAGATAGCTTATCATATTTGAAATACAGTACAGACAAATATCTAGGTAATTCAGAAGGAATGGAAATGTATAAGCAAAAAAGCAATTTATTAAATTCCGATTCATCTCCAGTTGGGAGTAACTCCTTGTTTGCATTATCAACCACTACAAAAAGTATTCAACAATGACCGCTGCAGAAATTCTGAGCAAATTATGTGAAAGTACTCCTAGAATATTTGACTATAAAAATATTGTCAATATTGTATAGTGGCGTAGCTTCGAGGGGGCTTATTTCCCTCTTCATATCTTATGTTCTATCCCACTGAATATTTTCGAGAAAATAATAGCCATTTCACTTGAATACTTGGCTCTTCCATATTTTCTCCAAAACTCCAACTCAATTTATTCCAAAGACAGCTACTCTAATCAAAATTTTACAGAAATAGAGACATGTTGACTCAATCGATGGAGATCTGGCAAATATTTTGAAAGGGGGATCCGATAATCTAGTATAGTTCAATGCAACCAAAACTCAAGTTTGCGTCTTCTCCAAGGTGGCGAATCCCACAATCTCAAATATCATGATGATTCTATAAGAATGCTTGGGATCACCACCAACAGCACTTTCTCATAGGACGATCATGTGAGGTCCATTGCTTCACAAAAACTTGGATTTATATTACGTCCAAGAGCTATTTTATATCTCAGCAGCTCCTCAAAATCTACGAAGCACAGATTCTACCTGTCCTGAAGTAATGTTCTCCCCAACATAAGCTGAAGCTCTTGAATTCTATTCAGGAGAGAGCTATTCCTCTGATTGATGATGTCACACTCACGATTTCATTGGCCACTCTAGCACGTCGTAGAAAGGTGGTAGATCTCTCCCATATCTATAGATATTTTCGTGGTCGGTGCTCATCAGAAATCTCGTCTGTTGTTCCACCACGAGCTCGAAATAGTCACCTCTTCATTGTTAAGCTCGAGAACAGCGAAGTTGTGGAACTCTCAACCTAGTGAGATCTTTTCCTATGCCTATAACCTCCAACCCTTCAAGAAAAATACGAATGCATTTCTCCTCTCCCTATAATCCAACACTGGCTCACAAGATGTTCTTCGGACATTATAGGTTTCCCTCTGATGTATGAAACAAAAATCGGTTCTAAGTTGAACCAGGAATTCTATTTTTTTGAAAAATGTTCAGTGACGTATCAAATGAGATAAAAAAGCTAAGCAACTCCCTGTAGTTGAGTCAAATAGTTTATAGTGTCTATTGCGAAAGTACATGAACCAAATTTGTTTAGAAGTATTTCTGAAAAAAAAAATCATATAAATCGACTTATTCTTGGTGAAGGTTGGCTCTGGTAAACAATGATTCACCAGAGTTATTGAGGAAAAAATGGAAAAGTGTCCGAAAAATAATGCTAACAAAAAGAAGGCTATAGAAGTTAATGATTCAGTTGATTACACAAGTATCTTAAACTTATTAACTATCATTCACATTTTGCCATTCAAATTTCGATTTAGTTGCTGATAAATATGATTATCAGTTGCAATATTAAATAGAATATAATAACTATTAAAATAATAGCAACGCTGTTTCAGTCAACTCATTACATTTCAAGGTGTTTAGTTTCTTCAACTGTCTGGAATTCTTCTCAAAGGTGTGAGAATTGTTGATTGCTGTTCCTTATTTGGTCAGAAATTCATTTAACTGTTCCAATTTAATTATGTGGAGATCATTTTTGATTGAATATATCGCTTAGTTTATTGGTTGGTAATTATTTCCAGAGAGGAATGAATTACTGAATAGATTCACGTGTGGATTGTTTCTTCAAACAACGAACAAACCTAAAGTATGAGGGCATCTAGTTGCGCATAGAAGCAAATAAGAGATTCTAATTATGATCGTAAGAGGAGTTCGGATGTTTGGTTCAGTTAAATATTAATTACAAAGAATGAAGTCGTGAATCGTTTAGCGTCTCCTGCTGTTTCACTTATGCGTTGTAAACAGGAATTTCACATTGAACACTGCCTGAAACCGTGCGCCATTTCCAGATCCCGTATCGATGATAAGCAAAGCTATTATTAAATAATTTTCTAATGTACTGCCTGTCGTGATATTTTCAAGTTGACCTACTAACTGAAAATTACTTCGGACGCCCAGGGAAGGACTATGCGCTACCGCTGATGATTTATATCTGTGGTATTGTTGGAAAGAAAGCAGAACGCCCACAGAAATCTAGGTTCACGGAACAAACATAAATAAATAATAATAACACACCAAATATATCTCAATTTACGAAGGTTTGACTGGTTCTAATATTCTCGTTCTTTCTAAGGTCATTAGTTAGAAGCAGTTTAAGGAGTTGTTTTGAGTATATTCACTAAATCTTTTTCTTCACAATGATAATAGTATAAACAAATATCCACGCCTTTATTATGGAACATGCACGATTGAACTTTAGATTTGAATTGAGCGCTGTTTACTTTGTATGAAGGTTGGGAGTTTGTATTTTTACAGTTCACATTTAAGCATAAGAAAAACACAATTCACAACTTGAAGTGTAAAATGCATTCTTAAATTTTAACAATTTTTTCTCCAACTCAGTTGCATCTTCAGGAATTTAATTTATCTCTTAAATATCCATTGGTAGAGATATGTGTGTGCTTAAGTCCTATTGAAAAGATCCACTAATTATAACGTGTGAATTCACCAGAAACCATCATGGGTTACTGAATGAGTTGTTAGGGCAGTAGTTCCTAACCCTTTCAATTATGTCACCCAAAGGACTCACCCGGAAAGGTGTTATCACCTTTCGTTGATTGAACTTTTTGTGAAGAATGAAAGATACAGTAGGTACTACAATAATTTTATACATTGTACGTTAGCACAAGAAGATGAAAAAAATTCCCAATTTCGATGAGAAAGTTTGTATTGTTGCCTATTCACAAGTTTTTTCAATTCGGTTTCTGGCGTCTTTTTATTGACTCCAGAGAGGAAGGGTTCTCATATCTATGAGTTATTGCAACTGGAGTTAAAATTTCGATGAGCAGGTTGGTATTGCTTTTCACTTACAAGTTTTTAAATCTGGTTTTATCTCAGATATGATACCTCACGGGTAGTGCTTCACATCAAGTCGGTTCCTGGCTCTTGCTCTGACTGATACCAGAGAAAGACCGCTCTAATAACTATGAATGGTTGCAAATGTTCTGTTGATTTTCGTTATTTGGAAAATGGACAACCCTGTAGAGCATCATTGCGTCATTTAAGACTGTCAATCGAAAATGGATTGATTCGGTTTGGGGAAGACTTTCAAATGCACCCGTCTCTTACGAACAACAACACCCTCCTGTCTTACTTCAGAAAAATGATCATTTTACAGAGATATTAATTAATTACTACCACCGAACCAATTTACATACAGTGCCACACTTGCTCTATTCGTTATTGCATCAAAAGTACTGAATATTAGCAGCTAGAAGTGTTGTACTTCAACGTATGCAAAAATGTTATCACTGTTTTGAATGTAGATCACGTCCCAATTTTTCCCTTATGGCTGACTTGCCTACTCATAGATTTACTCAAGCGCAGGCCTTTTTGCATACTGGTACGGACTATGCTGGCACCTTTAATATTACCATAGGTCGGCGCAGAGGCATCAAATGTCAAAAGACGTATTTATGTATGTTCGTATGCACAACAACTCGAACCATCCATTTGGAGCTGGCATCGAACCTTCCCACCGAAACATTTTTGGCAGCACACAAACGTTTTCTAGCAGAAAAAAGTCAAGTGCTATGACATGGATGCAGTTTCACCTGTAACTATAAAAAAATGTTTGAAAAAGGTTGAATTTATGGAAACGATCCAAGGAGATAAAGTTTTTGAAGAAGAATATGACATTTCACTCGGTCAGTTGTCTTCTCTCTCAAAGATATGTCAGGGAATCCAGATCGGGGCAAATATCTCTTAATCGATTCAGAATTCATAACAGAGAACCCAGATTTTGATTTGCACGAAATAATTCATTCAATGACCAAGGAAGCAAAACCGTCCCTACTGTAGATGGAGAATGTGGATGTGACCAAGACGGAGATATTTTGTGCTCATCTGAGCAAAATATGAGTGAAAATGGTGAAGGATGTCCAATTTTTTTTCTTAACAAAAAACAATGGCAATTGGTTCATTGATACTTCTCATATCCTAACACTAATGCTTTATATTTTCTCGTTTTTATGTACGTTTTGGTCTCACCACCATCATCAAAAGACTTATTATGTCCAAAACTTGATTACTTAAAACTAATTGTATTACACAAAGCTTCCTTGTAGCACCGATCTCAATTAAAATGCCCACCTCGCCGAAAAGAACAGAAACACGAATAATCAAAATTGTTACACATCAATGTTATAAGTATAATATATCAAGAGTCCACTGTTAAGCAGTACTCTTAATAAATGCGAGTTCATGTCAACAAAGTCTATGAACGACAAAAAACGAGAACATTAGGTTCAAGTATCCAGTTTCAAACCAGATGTTAGATTTACGAGCTAATAGAAAAAGGTTTGTCAGTTATTGGGAATATACTATTGACATTCTACCTGAAATATACTTTTAATAAAGTCGCATGTACAAATTTGCAAGAGTTTTAATTAATTAAGTTAGTGTGAATCTGACTTAGTGTCTGAATATCTGTCCTATGATTTACAGATTTGGAGTCACGTTTTATGTGAATCATCTCCAGAATGGATCTTTTATAATAATTGGTCCCCTTAGTTGAAATATTAGCATTTTTGTAATCGAATTGATGATTATAATCAAAGTAGTGTTTAGCACGGGGTGTGAAATCTTGTAAGTTTTTGTTTCTTGTACTAAACTTATGGTCATACATTTATTTTGTAAATGTTGTTTAGAGATTCCTGTATGAATTACAATCTGAACAATTCAATTTGTATACTGTGTCGGTTTGTTCATTTTTAGGTATTGAAGGTTTTAGATTTGAGAAATATTTTCCAACACAGTTAGTAGGCTTATGCGCGACATTTATATCATACTTTTTCAAACATTTCTTAATTTTCTCTGAGGTCTCCGTAATTTATGGTAATGTTATTGAATTGTCTTTATTATATTTTATGTTATTGATATATGCAGATCTATTATAGATCTTGTTTATTCTTCCTTCAATGATAAGATTGAAAATTGTTTTTGGGTAGCCAAAAGGCTGTTTCATAACATATGAAGCATAAGTGTTAATGTGACCTATTTCGCGAGAATTTATACATTATTCATACCTGGGTCAGGAATCTTTAAGTATATCAATTCTTAATGGAATGTGTAATGTTCAATTATTTAAAAAAGTGGTTTTCTATTCCAGTTATAAGACATTATGTTGACAAAAATATGAGTATGTAAGTACATACATAGTACAAATAAAAAGGATAGACGTAAAGCAGAAATGTGAATAGCAAAAAATTGTTTCAACTCAGTGGCGGCTCCTCGAAGGAGGCTAAGGAGGCTCAGCCTCCTCACCAATTTATCTTGTTGATCATTCTTCTTTTTATTTCCTGTTTCTCTAATAACTTTTCAAATTTTACAATTAATTCCCCCGTCTCATTAGTTATTTTTAATCTGGCAACAGTTCCCTGAGGCTAGACTCTGTATGTATCTCAAACCCTAAACTGAAAACACGTGTTGCTCAACACACTTGCCGTTTTTCCGACCAGTCCATTAGCTAAATACCATGAAACATAGCTGAAATGGCAACACTCTCATTAGGCTAGCCTGCCGCCCATGACACATGCTTGTTGCGTCAAACAGAAATCCCTGTAATGCTCCAACTCGATGGAATTTTACATCACGTGCAGTGTTTACCATCCATAAGAATAAAGACAAATTAATTGAAACATTTGATTTTATATTAAACAGTGATGACTTTTCAATAGATCAGCTTTAATTTAATGCTAAGTTTGAAATCTTATTTAGAAAATGAAGAATTTTTGATTCTTCTTGATACTTTTGAATTAATATTTGAACAAACTGATCTAATTTTTCATTTTACAACAAAATCGTTTATACAATGTTAGTTTGATATCTATTGAGAAAGATTTAGTAAAACACTTAAAACAAAATGATACATTTTATGATAATATTATTGATCATTTTTCGCAAACTAAAGATTGTAGAATTCCGTTAATACATAAAAAAATAATAAAATTGATAAAATAAAACAAAATATGAAAGATTCAAAAAAAAATAAAAAATATTAAAAATCGAAAAAAATAAAAAACGAAATGAACAAAAAATTTTTTTGCCAAGAGACACTCTATACCTCCTCGTTGGTTCTTGCTGGGCAACAATTAATTTTGTCACTGAAGTAGCTAGTACGGTCGCTGCTCAAAGGTTAAATTAATTGGCTGAATAGAGCATATTTTCACAAAAACGTTATGTCCAGCCTCCTCTCTTGAAAAGTTCACGAGCCGCCACTGTTTCAACTATCACATAAAAAAGACAAAAGAGTTCTTAGATGATGCTTACCCTCAAATATCAGTTAAGAACGCGGATAAATGTAATAAAACCGTCATAATACATAGAGATGACAACGAAAACAAAATAGGAAATCTATAGTTTAGTCAATAAAGCGGGGAAACCGACCAAATGAAAAAGTTTCTTATAGGAAGATGGATCATCACCTTCTATGAGTCATCTAGGTCATTCGTAACTACCAAGCGAAGTGAGTAGCTCCCCCAACAGCCCTAAAACTCAAAATTAACCCTTTTCTCACCCCCTATTTAAAAAAAATGCAAAATATAGCAAAAGTGAAAATTGATGACTAAAAATGCCCTCTAGTAGGTTTTCTGGGTCGCTGATAACGAAACTGCTATCTGATTTCCTCGCTCTGATCATATTATCAGAAAAATTTTTCTATCAAAATTGTCCAATTATTCACTCTCCAGGTTGATTTTCTGAAAAACTGATAGCAGATTCGTGATCAGCGATTCGAAAAACTCATATAATGACTTGCAACAAGCTAATATCGCCTAAATTTGAAATTTTCTCATATCAGATTTGTAACAGTTTTCCGAATTTTTCCTGCATTTCTATTTCTACTGGGGGGCATTTTCAATCCTTAATTTTCACTTTTGCTATATTTTGCAATTTTTTCAAAAATGAGGAGTGAGAAAGGGGTTAATTTTGAGTTTTGGGGGTGTTGGGGGGGCTAGTCACTTCGCTTGCTAGTCACGAATGACCTAGAGGACTCATAGAAGGTAATGCAAGAAAAATTTTTTTGATCCATCTTCCTATAAGAAACTTTTTTATTTCCCCGCTTTATTGACTGGACTACTATTAAATGATGGAACAACTTACAAAAAATTAAAATCTGACCCTACATTGTCAGTACAAAATGACATGAATAAATTAATAAATCAATGGTACCAAAATAAAATAATCTTTTTTCAATTAATAATAAATTAATTTGCTATAATGGCCAAGCACCTTATATCTATGGGCTTCCGAAACTACATAGAAGTGATATATATTTAAGATCCATTGTAAGTAGTATACAATTTATCAAAATTTGTATCAGAATCTATCTAACAATATAATTGGAAAAATTAATTTTATGTGAAACACTCGTGGCATTTCAATGATTTCATAAAAATCAATCCGTATTAAAATTTGTGCGATAAGGATGCCTTGTGGTGATACGATTAGTTTTAAGAAATCACGTTTATAGTCTTCTGATGATGGTCGTGAGACTGAAACGTACGTAAAGATGAAAATAATAAATATATGTGTTAGTGTAACCTATTTTCAGAGAATTTTATATACAAATCATACATAGTACATATATAATTGTTGTTATTTCTTTGGCATAATCCCCCAGAGCGGTCACTCCTGTAAACGGCAAAAAATTTATTATATTTTTGTTGACCGCTATTGAGAAACTTTACTGTAGATCTAAAATAGATTGTCATCTGAAATCGTAAAGCAATGAACGAGAACAATCTATAAAAACGTCTTTAAACTACGCTATGTTTAATTCTATTATATGGTAATAGAGGCAACACTATTAACAAGTATAATCACCAATAAAGAATCGAAACAACCCCGATTATGCAAATGGGAACATTTAATTTTATTCGCATGCTAAATCTTAGTTAGGAACGTCCATATTAGTATGTTGTACGGCTATAAGGCTTGCTCTACACCGTGTATACAACCTAAATAAATACTACAACTACGTAGGAAGTTATCTGCCGATTCCTACAATGTTATTATGTATAGGTACGCTCATCTTATCATAGACGCAAGACTCACAACCAAACGTGCTTTAATTATAACTCGATGAAGCCCGAATAATCTTCATTCTCATCTATTATTTTTGCCATAGGTCTTTGCCCTGCATCGGTAAGAGTGTTAACCGCAAAATTGATTGATAAAATAAAAGCACAGAATATAATTCTGGTAATTAATTTACATTGTTGGATGAACATGAAAGTTTTCAAAATTTTCAACAAAATTTTATTAATGCATTCCAAATATCATTTCCCGAGAAATAGATAACAGGACATGTTAAGGACTGTGGTGTTAAATGGTTCACACCTCAGCTACGAGAACATAATAAATACCCCATCTTTGAGAATTTTACATAACAAACTCAACACTAATTACAAATTAAAACTGAAAGAAGCTGAAAAAAAGAAAACTGATCAAATAATGAAAATCCAAAGAGAACTACGTGGAGTCTAATCAATAAAAAAAGGATTCTCACTAAAAATATCACACCCTTAACAGCAGAAAGTTTCAATGAATATTTTTCATCAATTGCACAAAAAATATCTCAATCCGTTCCAAGAAGTCATTTAGACCCGATAAGCCTCTTACAAGATAATTTACTGACATATAATTCCTTTTCATTTTCCACAGTTTCATTTATTCAGATCAGAGGAATAATAATGGGATTCAAAAATAGTACCTTCAAAGATTTCTTTGGACCTTCAATCATACTATTAAAAAGAAATATTGACCACATTGTATCACCGATTACAAAGTTGGTCAATAAATGTATTAAGGAAGGTATTTTCCCAAACTGTTTGAAAATATGGAAGATAATACCTCTACATAAATCTGGTGTCATGAATGAAATTACAAACTACAGGCCGATATCGTTAGTCCCGTTATTTTCAAAAATTTTGGAAAAAGCATCAAGCATACAAATTGTTGAGCACTTCGAATGTAACAATTTATTTGCGACACAACAATTTGGTTACAGAAAGGAACGTAATAAAACAGAAGCAATTATTTAATTCATTAATAAAACTATCAATAGCTTTAAACAAGGTCTACATTCTCTATCGCTATTTGTAGATCTAACAAAGGCATTTGACTGTGTTGTCCATGCTATAATCTTCAAAAAACTTGAGAAATATAAATTTGATATTGTTAGCGTCAATATTATCAAGTAATTTTTAACAGATCGTCATCAAGCAGTGTGTATGGATTGCAGATGGTCTGAAAAGAAATTACTCTCGATTGGTGTACCCCAAGGATTCATATTGGGAACTTTATTATTTTTGATTTTTGTTAATGACTTGCCGGAATACTTGCCATTAACACACACTGTACTATTTGCTGATGATGTAACAGCGTCAGATTCTGGAAAGGATCTGGATCATCTGAAGGAACAGAGTAGAATAAGCATGAATAAAGCCGTGGAATGGTTCTCGGGAAATGGTCTTTGAGTGAATGAGGACAAAACTGTAAGAATATTCTTTTCCCTAAGGGCAACAAATTGTTTTGATAAATATACAAAAATTTTAGGTGTACATATAGATGATATACTTACTTGGAATGTTTATGCTGATCAACTTATGACAAAATTGAATGGAGGTCGCAAGCTATCTCCTTGTGTTATAAAAACTGCGTATTTTTCTTTGATTGAAAGCCAGTTACGCTACGATATGTTAGTTTGAGGTAATTGTTAAAAAAAATAAGATTTTCAGATTATAAAGGAAAGCGATAAGTATTGGTTATAGGGACTGCTGTAGCATTCAAGGGATTAGGTATATTAACATTCCCAAATCTGTATAAATATGAATCCATAATATGATATTTGATTGGTAAGTTAGATTGCAATTGCTGAGGATATGGCCATCTCAACCGAACGGGTACGGAACATTTTGCATACATTTCCGAATATGAGAGCGCTATCTGCCAGATGGGACAACAAGCGCGACCGTGTGACAACTTCAAAGGAGTGTTTGGCGAAGTTCAAGGGCGATAAGAAAAACTTTTTGCGTCGTTTCGTAACCTTAGATGAAACATGTACCCATCACAACACACCAGAGACCAAAGAATAGTCGAAACAGTGGACTTGTCCTTGCAAATCGAAACCGAAAAAGGCCGTAGTGGCTTTATCGGTCAACAAAGTCATGGCGACTTTTTTTCTGGAATGCGCCCGGTATCGTCCATATCGATTATTTTGAAAAAAGGCAAAACGATCACCGGTGTATATTATGCAAAGTTGTTGAATTGCTCTGCGATTTGGCTCTCCATCCACCATATTCTCCAGATTTGCCCCCCCCCCCCTGCGATTCTATCCATTTCCAAACTTGAAGAAAATACTTGGCAGTAAGAGATTTGGCTCCAACGATGAGATCATCGCTGAAACAAACGCTTTGATTATAAATTTTAATGTTGAAATTACAGTTATTCTACGAGCTATGTTACTAGCATTGATTATTAGAAATATAATTTTTGCTACCAACTAAACTTTCTCCTACTACTTGATGTAAAAGAAAACTATGATCAAAACCATAAACATATACGTGATAGAAACAGAGAAATGATTGGAATAATGGTAGTACTGATAACCACCACACGTTTCACATCCTGTTAGAATGCTCATCTTCAATATCCCTTACTCCGTTGAAGTAGAACTGATTCCGAATGAACTTACGGTATCCAGAATCAGCAACAGTCTTGGTCACCAACATGTTAGAATAAAATAGACTACTGATCATAAAGCGCACAATTTGGCCCAATCGAGTGGCCTAAGTACCCTGTATTGATGATGATGAATATTTCCTCCATTCTTGAATATTCTCTCTTTATCAGTATCCGCCAAGCTATCATTCGGGGAAGTAGTTCTTCCATAATTTTTCGGAGTTCCATTGTTTGGACAGATAAGTAGAATCCAATGAATGGATCCACTCAATTATATCGGGATATCAGAAATTATCTTGGTCAAGGGTGGTTGTGGAATCTAAAACGTGTGTCTTACTTTACGTCCGAAATAATTATGTCATAATTAATTTGAAGTTTCTAAAAGTGCGGAATTTCGCAATTTTATACGAATATTGTAACACTCAGGAGTCTTTAGCGCTTTGGACTCCGGGATTTTTACGTGGCCTATTGAAATTAGAAGGTTCGAATTATCTAAGAACATAATTGCATGAACGCCAGACGTCCCATGTAATTAGTTACGAACGAAATCATTTTGACATATGCCTCGAGGAGCTCGCTGCGCGTAAGTTGGAGTTTATACTCCATGTCTTGTTAATTTGGGGCCGTTTCTTGCCCCGTGCGACCAGCGCCAGTTGTAATAAAGTGTTTTTGGCTATGGGCCGCTAGCTTTTACCCGCTTCGTGTTTATATTAGTCGCGAGAAAATTCCCTTTGGTACGTCGCACGTTAGCTGAGATCAGAGAATAGCTCAAACTGTTTTAATTGAATTTTCCTATTTAATGGACATTCATCAAAAAAAGAAGGGCCGTCGGGCACGGTCCAATACTAAATCTAACTACATGGAGCGAAAATGGCACGCTAAAAGTCGTCGTAAAGTCGTATTATGTACAACCAGTTTGCACTTTTCTAACTCGCGTGCTACGGGCTTCTCACGTGAACGGCATTCGATTTACGGAAAATTAACTATTTCAAAACAGTTTTTGACCCGAATTGTGGCTATCACGACCTCTGAAAAGGTTCAAAGTTCAAATAATTATTTCATAATTCGTAGTTCATTATTGTTTTACAACTGAAATAAATAGGTATGAAATTTGTAGGTTATTGATGATGTCAGTGTGGCAGTGACATAATTATTTCAAACGTAAAGTAAGACACACGTTTTAGATTCCACAATCACCCTTGACCAAGATAATTTTTGATATCCCGGTATATTATTGATATGAATTCTACATAGTACTATTGAACGTATTACTAATTTTTGAGAGGAGCAACATGTCTGTGTATTCGTTACACATAGCAGGACCTACAGCTCATGCGAGCGTAATAAATAGCATTGCTTTTAGTATTTCTACCGCTGATCCATTAATAGTTGCGAAGATTTTTTGCCTTGTACAGTTATAAACAAGGCGTTGATCGAAGCTTCCATTTTCACCTACGCCGGATTGATTAAATATACCGGTAAATTTAACAAGTTTCTAACTAATTTAAAATAATTTAGATCGCCAAATTCAACATGTATGTTATTTCCTTGTTAATAGGTTGTAATATGCTACCGAACCATTTGAAATTTCTGCGTAGGCACAGTTCGTCCTCCTCGTTCCACTTTTTCATCATATCCAATTAATTGTTAATCCTTTTTTTGTTACAGGTGACTTGGTAGGATCCTTTGGTCATTCACCCTGACACATATCAGGTAAGCTAATAACTTTTTATCAGCTTTCATCAAAATCGTCACGGTTTTCTTCAATAATAATAAATCAAGGTATACGTCTTCGAATTCTGGATGTTTCAAACTGCCAAATGCATGTTTCCTGTACACCAAATTGAATTTCAACACTACTCAACACAAACATGAGATCCAACAGTCTGTTGGTGAGAACGAATGGAGACTATTTATTCAATATAGGTAGGCCCATCAGCTGGAAATGTCGATTGAATGTTCTAATAATGATATCCCTCATTGTAAAATAAGAAAATCATAATATAGTAATGATTCTCAACCCATAGTCCGGTCAATTTAGACTAAAAAGTGAGAGTGAAGGTACGTAAAATCCCAACAAGCTGAAAATCAGTAAAATTGTTCAAAACATAACTATAAATAATATTTAAAAGTTCCCCATCATTCCCGTGTGTGGAAAAAATTTTATTCAAGGTCAAAGATTGGAAAAGATAAAAGCGATGTAAATTAAAAAAAAGTGGTGAAGTTCATTCGCCTGATTCGTAGGTTTCAAATTCTTCTTATTCTTCTTCTTGATCTTCTTCTTGTTCTTCCTCTTCTTCTTCTTCTTCTTCTCCTGCTTCTTCTTCATCTTCATTTTGGACGCAAGTAAATTGCGTCAATAGCGATGTATCGCATGACACTTCGTCGGAATCAAACGAATCCTCCATTGTTTGTGAATCAACATTAGAGCACGACCGGCCTTGACAATTTGTGCATGCCAGAGAACAAAACAGTCCGACTTTTTTGCAACCACATTTAGCACTGCATCCCTTTTTGCAGTTGCAAAAAATTGTGTTCAGCAGTTTTTCCGGCGCAGGTGGGAGTAAAGTTCGAACTGGCTCTAATATAGCACTGCATCCCTTTTTGCAGTTGCAAAAAATTGTGTTCAGCAGTTTTTCCGGCGCAGGTGGGAGTAAAGTTCGAACTGGCTCTAATATATTGTTGACCAACTTCTAACCCCAGTCTGTAGGGTCTAGCTGATAACCAAGCCACACTTGAACTTGGTAATATACCCGAAAAAGATTTTGATGAGCAGCAACTGAGGTTGGAGGAAGACAAGCTAATTGAACTTGTTTTTTATTTTTAGTATTTTTAACGAAGCATGCATATCAATGCTTATCTGAACAGGTAGTTTTTTTAGGAGCTCCGTACATAGAAAGAAGAAAGCGGATGCCGTTGGTGATAACTTCTTGTTGAGTTGAATTACTCTTTTTGAAAATTTCAGCACATTGAACTAAATCTTGTTTTTCAAACATTTTGAAAACTGCTGTTTTACCCCTCCTGTAAAATGCAGATGTCGTATCACAGCCAGTTATTGCGTGTAAAAATAGTACATGATTTTGACACTTTACAAAAGTAGATAAACTTTTTGATGAATATATATCTGATTGATGTTGAGCTTTTCCTGGTTTTAAGAAAAAAATAGTTTTTTCAGTTGGCGTTCGAGCAGTGAGTAATACGATTAAGTCTACATCTTCACCAACAACAATAGTTGTATTTGTCAAAGTGAATTGCTCTATTGCTGTTTCAATAATCAATACATCAGAACACTATAAGCTTGTTTTACCAATATATTTTCAGCAGTAAACTTTTCTTTCAACATTGAAATGAACCGAGACTTGTTGTGAGTATTCGTAAGAAATTTCTGTTGACTGGTTGGAACTGTCATAAGTTCATCAAATAAAATATCAGAAGATGAAGATGTTGATAAAGTTCGACGACGTTATTCTGCAGCTTTGATATTTCTCGTGCAATCATCATAGCCATCAAATACGACAGTAACTCTGGAACCAAAATGTCGACGTACATATTGAACGTATTCATCTAAGATAACGTCGAATGTTTCTTCGCTATCCCACACAACGCGGTGTAGTAAGTATCCTCCGTCAATGATGTATGTCGCATTAGTGTTGTTAATATCAATATTTACCTTTTCAAAACAATCGTAAATGGCAGACTTCTGTGTTTTACGCATCCCGATGTCATCAAATAACGATAAAGGGTAGGGAGCTAATTCATATTCAAAATATTTTTCTATTCCATCTTGAAATGCTGCAGTAATACTCATGCGTTGGAAAAATAAAAAAAAATTGAATTGTGTTGTCATGCTTACAATGAAAAAAATTAAATCTGCGTGTTTAAATCAAATGTTCGAATTGTCGTCCATTGACTTCCATACAATAACACAATCTTGACTGAAACCCGTCTCTAACATGGTTCAGCATAATTGGAGTTATTTGATGACATTCATTCACAATTCGTTGGCGTAGTTCGTCCAAATTTTCAGGCTGAGTCACAAAAATAGATTTAAGATGTCCCCAAAATTCCAGAGGGTTCAGGTCAGGAGATCGGGCAGACCACTCCATAGGACCTCTTCTTCCAATCCAACGACCGGGGTATTGCAAATTGAGGTATTGGCGAACTGCTGCGACGGATCAATCGCATTTTCAAACATTTCAAGATAAATTTCGCCATTTATATACCAGGAATAAACAGAGGTCCAATTAGGTGGTCTCCCAAAATTTCTGCCCAAACGTTTAGCTTTTCCCGATGTTGAGTGTGAGCTTCTCGAAATACATGAGGATTTGTATCGCTCCAAATTCTACAGTTATGCCGGTTAACCTCTCCATTAAGTAAAAAAGTGCATTCGTCAGAAAAGCAAACGTTGTACAAGAAGTTTGGGTTATTGTTAATACGCTCGACCATAATTTCGCAAACTCTTGCCTTCGATCCCAATCATCATCATTTAATTCCTGAATTAATTTAATTTTGTACGGATGGAACTTGTCTTTATGTAAAATTCTGAAAACGTTAGATTGGCTAATACCGGAAGCTGCAGAAAGTTGTCGTACAGATTGCGTGTTTGGCATAAGTCGGACATGTAACAATACCGCCACAGCTGCTCCTCCATCATTAACAATTCCAATGGGTGCCCTTTTTAACCAATACTGAACCCGTCTCCACAAATTTTGAATTCAATTCCATTACGTACTTATGGCGAACGCTACGTTCAGGATGGTTTTCGTTAAATATCCTTGCAGCCGCTCGGGCATAAGTTTGATTTCGGTAATAAAGGCTAACCAGCTCAACATGTTCTTGCAATGTGTACACCATATTTTTTGAAATTTTAAACAAATCAGCAAAATAGTAACTCAACAGATTGATTAAAATCATGAAATGATCGAAGAAACGTTAAAACCAGATAAACACCTTCTAAGAACCAAAAATGAAGGCAACATAAGGAAATGTTTTGCTGTTTTTTTATTTATTAGTTTGAGAGAATGTATTATTATATGGAAGTCAATGGAGACAATTTGAACATTTGATCTAAACACGCAGATTTAATTTTTTTCATTGTAAGCATGACAACACAATTCAATTTTTTTACGAATGTGATTTTTGAAGACTGTTTAAGTTTGTAAAAAAGGCTTTATAAAAATGAGCTTTTACATTGTACAAATAACCAAAATATTCAAGGTGGCGCATTCGAGCAACAAAATTAATTTTTGGGGAAAACGGTTTATCAAATTTACGTTTTTCATACACCGTTCTGAAGAGGCTCCCAAGACCTTTCAAATGACGTATTACTCAACCCCTCTCCCCTATCCAATTTTGAGGGGTTGAAGCGCCCCCTATTAGGGGGTTGCTCGCTCAAGCCTCAAATATACGTCAGAAGATGTCTCCCAAACAAAATCATTCGACGTGTTTCGGGAGATTTTTCCACTCACTATGGGATAAGAAATATACGGGGTGGCTCGTCTGAGATGGAACATCCTGTATATATTAGAAGCGTCGTGCTTTGTAAATGAACATCAGAAAGAATTTAAAAAATATAAATAAATTATTACTATGAAACTCGAAAAAGAGATAATTATGTACCAATGAGTACTCATCTTACGTTGGTACGAAAAAATGTAGTTTACTCATTAATCAAAATTTTCAATCATCTTCCTGATGAATTCAAACTTATAACACCAAAACATGCATTTAAGAAAAAAATAAAATCTCACTTACTAGAAAAATCATTTTATAACCGAATGAATGTTTTGAATATAGTTTGAACTGATTATCTTGTAACATGGTGCTCTCTTGATTAAATTCTATAAAACTTTACTTAAGGAATTTACATTATTCCTAATCATCAACATTTATTTATCTATCTGCAGTGTGGCCATTTAATTTAGAGAACCATGACACGTTGGAGTTTTATTCAATCATTAATTAGCCAGAATAAACGTGAAAAATATCATTGACACTTACCCTTTAATTTCACTAGACACTTATGATTTTAACACACAGGAAGGTAAGTAGGAAGGATAAAACGCTAAATATTAATCAGATAAACTCGTACTCAACAACAACAATAAAATTTAATAATAAAAAATAACAATTAAATGATAATGATAATAATAAAAGATAATAAGGAATGAATATTATAATTAACTTCATTACTAATAAGAATAAAACTAAGATCAAAATCTATACTCAAATAAAATACCTAGATAATTAAAATCAACTAAAAGAGAAATAAAACTAAGATTAATAAATTGATATCCAACCAGGATGAACCTAGGGGATCGAAAATGGATGAAATGATTTGAAAGTATTCTTGAACTTAACTTGAATAAAAACTGAGAACCATAACTTTGATCGAAAATCTAAAACAATTCTGATTAAGCGAAATCCACTCTTCTTACCAAAAACACTCTGGAGAAACTAGCAAGTTAAATTAATTGAAATTAAGTGTCACGTGATTTCTCAAGAGACTAATTCAAGCTAGAAAATATAACTGAAGGTTCTTCCGCATTTTGTTGATATTTATAATGCGTCCTTCTTCTGCAATTGGGGAAGGATCCCCGAATTGTTTAACCAATGATTTTACTTATAGTGATCTTGATTTTAATTTTGTACCAATAATATTGCTAGTAAATTTGGAAGAATGGTTAAGCCAATAAGCAGTAAGATAACTTATGATTCTTTCCTCTTTCTTAAGATTTATCACTCAGAATGTTTCTATGGTGGGGATTTCTAAACTTATCTGTCCTTTTCTAAATATTGCTAGTGATTTGAATATACATATTATTTCAGCTATACTCAAGACTATATATTTAAGTACAATTACGATGGTCTCCAGATGGGTCACAAAAGATGTATTATGTAGCAAACCATCAGTTTCTCGTCCTTTATCGTTTCTCAGTGGCAGGTTTATGACTTTCTTTAGAAATAAACTTTTGTGAATTTCTTTGAGACCCCCCTTGACCTCAGCAGCTATGGTATCACCCACGATGAAGCTACTTTGAAACTAATTGTGTTTATTTAAGAAATTCATTGCATATTTCCAACGACAAAATGTGTTGTTGATGAGAACCAGGAAACATGTGGCGGACCACATTGGGTTCTTGTTACTTTGCTTTGAGATATTTTAAATTTTACATGAAACTTCAATTTTATGAATATGATTTAGTTTTTTCAATATTGGAAATAACCTGTACTAAACCCTTGTTCCATTACCCCCTTGTTAAAAAGAATCATATGGGTCAGGACGGAAACAAATGATTCGCAAAAAAAGAAAAAAAAACATATGCATATACCTATACAAGAAAAAACACATGTACCTGAATAAAAAAAACAAATGAACAACAACAATTACAAAACACAAATTACAAATTTCGTTGTCTTCATCATCTTCTCCCTGGAATGTGGATCTGTTCATATATTGCTTGTAGATGGAGCTGTGGTACCTGGTCCTCTTCTTCTTCTTCTTTTATATTGTTCTCTTCTGGTATATTCAAATTGGATTTTTAATAAAGATAGTATAAGTATATGCTACTGCTTGGCATTGATTGTTCCTCAAATATTTGTTCGTTTTGGATGTTCCTGAGCCTCTTCCTCATTGTGAAAAAAAAAATTCGTGGCCGCCCCAGATATATAGCTTCTGGTGCACCATACTGTATAATTGCATCCATGAATAGGCAAAATTGTTTCCCGTTCTGCTTAGGAAACTCCAAACTTCTTCTGTTACTGATTCGATACGTTTTGAATTATGTAACAAGGGTTTAGTACAGGTTATTTCCAATATTGAAAAAAACCTGTACTAAACCCTTGTTACAATCTCCACTTAATATTCTTATCTGTGATTACTCTTAGATTTATTTATTCTATAATAATGTTCATATTGAATTAAATATTTAAATGTATTACTGAGTCTGAGTACTATGTTTTTATGGATATTATTATTGGTGTCCACTTTTCAATATGTGATTCGTTCTTTTATTTATATGATTGTATTGAATTATTTGGTCAACATATATGTAAACTATTGACTTATTCTACGCTGTAATGGCCTAATCGAATAAAGACCTATTCTATTCTATCCTATTCTATCGTCTGAAGAAGTTAACGGTCTTGGTCATAAATCACTCTCCAAAGTTCCTACAGTTTCTTAGGTGGAGATGGAAAAATGGATTCATGATTGAACTTCCCGTATTCAGATGTCACTAAAAACGAAAAAAAAAACCTCTAATTGTTTTCGTATGTAGAAATGTTCCTCCTTTTGTTCCAAAACAGATGACAACAACCAACTGCGATGAATTAATTTTTTTGGAACATGTATTATGAGTATTACAAATAGGTTAGTAACTTGACGAACAAGAGACGATAATTCAAAGCTACGTATTCATCCAATAGAACGTATCGTATACCAGACGAGATTAATTTCACCGGTAACTGGTGAGATGGCATAAAGTGAATGTTGATTCATGATAATTAACTATACTAGACCTTACAAAGTAATAGTTTGAATGTGTTTTTCGCCCAACGCGAACTCTTCTATAAATATTTCGTGTAAGTTGTACTCATTATTCAAGGTCGCATCACATCTTGAAAATACAAATTTTTGATTGAATAGGAATGAGGCTCGTTCCAATCATGGAAGCTCATGTACTATAATTACCTATACAGCGTGATCAGTTGAGGGCGGCTTTCGACTATATCTCGGAAACTACTGGGAATAGAAATGTGGAAAAAAATTCATTATTAAAGTGACTATGAGAAAAACGTGGGAATTATTTTTATATTACGAATTTTGTTTCCATCTGTAGTATATCGTAGATCTGAAACAATACTCTCTAGAGTGTGTGTAGTCAAGAAACACATTTCACAAGACTTCGTCATCAATGCCAACAGAATCATACACAAGAGTTGAACATTATAAAAAGCTTCCAAAAATTAAATTATCAAGGATAAACAGAGAAACGTGGCAACAATGTTCTACACAAATGATCAAACAGCTGCAAAACTTGAACTGGTCTGGCATTCTTGCAAATAAAATAATCAACATCTTGCCCAAGTTGTTTGAACTTCACGAAATGTTTTCATCAAATTATTCAACCCATCGTTTAATAGAATAACGTCGTTAAATAAAATGAAATATGTTGGCACCAACCGATTTCCTCAAATTATGAATAAATGAATGAGATTAAATAAGTGAAGAATCATTGGACAAGGTACGATAAGATGTCCACTACTTGAATACTTTCACAACAGATAAGGTATATACAATATTAACACAATAATTGGTTCATAAAACTTTGAAATTTTATCCGAAAATACTTCAGAAACTCGTTTGTTCCGCTGGAATGACTGCCTTAATAAAAATAAAACTTTAATCTTTTGATTATCAGCCGATTATCTTGATATACGTTCACTATAAAAGGCCACATAGGTAGAATTAATTAATTATCGGGTGAATTACAAACGCTGGCACTGATACTCATTTACAATGATGTTAAGTTCTAATTTTTACATAACATGAACCATTAAAAACATGCACGCTATTATTTTTTAATAGTAGGTTCCGATTTCATTTACTCGCTAAACGCTTAGAAGAAATATTTCAACCCATAAATCACTCCCACTGTTACGATAATTGTTACAAAGGGAAACCGCCTCGCACCAGGACTCATCTTTTATTGCAGCATTGACTGATTTGATTATTTATAACTAAATATCGATGGCTTAGCGCTTAGTTAAGTAACAATTTTCAATTCTTCAGGAATTAAGTTTGAATATTTAAGAGCTGGTGTAAGTCCACCATATTTAACTTATCTCAGCAGTAAATTAACAAAAAAATACTTCTGTGTGTTCTCTTCAGTAATAATGCAAAATTAATGTTATCGTTAAATTTTGATTATTTAAATTAATCAAAAAGTGTATTAGTTACTGCACTCAACATATTTGACAACAAAACATATCCACTTAACTCATTTGCATCTCTTGATGTAATTAATTTTAGGAGATTAATTGCTATGTTAAGCTTACTAAAAATAAAAAAAAACATTTTCTAAGAAACGTATTGATATTTTATTTACATAATTGAACAAGCTATGGAAAAAACATTTCTTATTCAGAACCTTCATGCTCAGCGTCATCTGGGTTGATTCGGCTCACGGTCGGTATTGCCTGAATGTAATAATGTAATGGATATAGTCCATTGGAATGTCATTCTTTCTTGTAAAAATTTTGAGCAGCACACAGACCTTTTTTTCTAGGAAGGTTTCAACTTCTAGAACACTAATCTTACAACCCGCAGATGAACGGAAGGGTGATTTTCAAGAAATATTATAAATGAATATACAGGATGTTTCAGAAAGACCTCCCATGAATGCAGGAGGCGGTAGATGTTGCAAAAATAATCAAATTTTTCAAATAAACTATGGTCCTATCTTCTTTCGTTTCGTTTACGGAGATTTAAATGAAATTTTGCTGTAGATCCTGTACAGTTGCAGATATTTCGTGGAAATCTGGTACTCGGGTTCTTCAAAGGACGCCGAATAAGGCGATTGAGTTATTTTCAGGTTATACGGTAGAAGGCGCTGGGTGCGCGACTTTTCGGTGCTTCATTTTAGCCTTAACTTTTTTAAGAACAATTTTTTTGTTTTCTTTCCATATTTTTCTGACCTACAATTCTACTTCAAATAACTCTCTACTCTTGTTTAGGTTCTCAATAAGTGAATCTGTTAATTAGTTAACAGCTATTGAATGTGTAATAATTTAAATCGATGTAGTTTCTAAACGACTAATTCGATTTTAGTAAACTTTAGTTTGTATAAAAGAGAAGGTACGTACCTTCAATTGACGTATCTATTGATAAACGATAGTTCCTAATGAAATTGCTAGAGGGCGTAATTTGTAATGATAACGGTTTTATTGATTTTATACTAAAAACTTAAATCATACGATATAGCTATGACATGATAATCGGAAATAAGATTAAGTTTGCAAAAAAGTTGTAAACCGCAGATTGATATCTTTTTCGTTTCAAAGTTAGAGAAAAACGCGTTCAAATGAACATACGCGATTTCGGTAGTAAGTAAATTTGTTAATGAGTTTTTGTTATGTTCATTTAAAAGCGTTTTTCTCGAGACAGGTGAAATTTTGAGACTCTCAACATACATACATCACATTATGTGTTTGGAATAAACTTGTAAACCAGAAAAATGTGTAAAGAAAACAATAAAATCATTCTCAAAAAAGTTATGGCTAAAAGAAACGCCGAAAATTCGCGCAACCAGCGCCCTCTACCGCATGATCTGAAACTAGCTGAACTATCTTATTCGGCGTCCTCTGAAACCTTCGAGTACCAGATTTCAACGAAATATCTGTAGCTGCACAGGAGCCACAGGAAAATTTCGTTTAAAAAAAAATTAAATTTAGCGCTCTGTATCTCCGAAATCAAAGAAGATGCATTTTCGGGAGGTCTTCCTGGAATACCCTGTATATTAATTCTTTCGAGTTTTTTGCCGTTTTTTGCAATTAACAAGGAAACTGTGCACTCTATTGGCAAAATATAGGAATCAACTTTTGAAGATCAAACATTTCCACATCTTTTTTCCCATAATTTATTTTCCTGTGATGCGCCATCTCTCCGTTGGGACCCGCCGAAAAAGAATTGTTACCGGCGATTTTTTACATTTTACGTGGAAAATATGAAACTTGGCGATAATTATCAGGAGAGCAAAGTTGTAGAACAAAAAATTTCCAATTTCACGTAGCAAAAGTTTTTCCAGAAATTACGTATTCTCTCCGCTAGAAGGTGTCTTGAAAGCTTCGCGGCTATAAATAATCACCTTTGTCAGTGATTTTTCATTAAATTCAATACTCTGGATTTTTACTACCAATACGGAAATACCCCATGGAACAATATTCGAACCACGTGAACTCAATTTTATTGTATCCTATTTCTGTTAACCCAAATTTCGTTCAGAAATTTAAAGCTCCCCAAAAATATGTAGCGGAATACATGAAGAACGGAACATATGAGAAAGTACGAACTGATTTGAGTAATTTTTCCGTTTTCCGTATGAATTAACATCGATAACATACTCTCATTCTTTATATCCTTACAATTTGAATTACGAACAATATTTTCTTAGTGTTATGCTTATACTTAGATATGCTTATACTCAGATTTCGTGATGATTAGAAAAACCTATAGATAGCCAACTTCATTATATCTCATTTTGTAAGGTACCTACGTAACATCCCTCCTGACTTAAAATGGCTATATCACATAGTATTATACGGTAACGGTATAAATTAGCAATAATATTGAGTGAGTAAGTAACTTTCTACATAAGTAGAATGGACAGGATAAAGGATCTAGACGTTTCGTTTGACATGAAGCTAAGTTTCTCACAATATATTAAGCAATTAGGACCAACTACATCGAAAAGTCTCGGTTCTGTTCTAAGAATTAGTGAAGAACTTCTTGATGGATTGAGTTATGATAATACGCATTTATTCGATCTAGACTGGAATAGTATGCCCTATTATCCATATTATGAGTCTCAAAAGTAAACCTTAGAATACGTTCAAAGGATTTTTTTTGAATACCTACTTACATTATAAAAGTGATAGTATTTATCTTCGCCGTGGTTGTGATCACTCTTTATCGTTGAAAAGGTTTGATTATCAATCTCTTGACCATCGGAGATGCTTTGTTTCCTTACAGTTTTATATGGTCTTCGACATAATTGTATTAAATGTCGTTATGTTCTTCCAAAACTTCAATTTCAGATTCCTAATTATTCATCCATATACATTTTTGTATTCCACTACAATTGGGCCGATACCAATATATTATAAAAGTCTCCAAAATGCGAGGACAAAGTGAAAAGTCCCTGGAAAATTTGGTCAAAACTTATCTCATCTCTCAACATAATCTCCTTGTAGCCCAGTACACTCCATCCAACGTTTTTCTAATTTATCAATCCCTTCTGAATAATACGATTTCGGCAATCCTTCAAAATAAGCGTTTGTTCCAGTGAGGATCCCATCGGTGGAGCCAAATCTCTTTCTGTCGAGCCATTTCTTCATATTTGGGAATAGATAAAATTGCAGGATGGCAAATCTGGAGAATATGATGAATAACGAACCTATTCGTGACCCAATCTTCGCAATTTTGTCATTTCGACGGCGGACCTGTGCGCCGATGCGTTGTCCTGGTGGAAGATCACATTTTCCATTGCCAAATGCGCTCGCGTTCACTTCAAATTGGCGTCAAATCGATAAAACAGCTCTGCGTGATATACGCCAGTGATAGTTTTGCCCTTTTCCAGGTAAACAATACGATACTGTGTGCATCCCGAAGAACTGTCACCATGACTTTGTTGGCCAATAAACCCACTTTCGCCTTTTTCGGCTTCGATTCGCCAAGACAAGTCCACTGCTTCTACTGTTCTCTGGTCTCTGGTGTGTTGTAATGTTTCATATTCCGTTCACATTTACGGACAGCGCAAAAAGCCCTCCTTATCGCGCTTGAACCTCGCCAAACAGTCCTTTGAAGTTCTCACATGCTCGCGCTTGTTGACAACAGAAAGCATATTATGCGGTACCCATCTGGCAGATGGGTACCGCATATTCAAAAATTTATGCAAAATGTTCCGTACCGGTTCGATTGAGACAACCATAGCCTCAGCAATCTCGTGCACTTTAACTCGCCGATGGTCCAATATCATACCATGGATTTTTTCGACAATTTCTGGCGTTGTAACCACAATTGGTCGACCAGAACGTCCCGGCGTCCTTTGTGCTCATATTACCACTACGAAAATCAGTAAACCTCTGGTCAATCGTTCGTTCAAATCAATGGTGAATGATTTACAAGGGATGCTTTGGTTTGGGTAAGATTTTTTCCACGCAAGAAATAATGTTCGGTCAAGACGCAAAATTCACTTTTTTTCATCTTTAAGGCTGCATGCTTTTGATGGGTGTCAAAACAGAACCGAATGAAATATTAGTCTGAAAATCTTAATACGTTCTTATTAAAGATGGTACGTCACAAATGTCACATGGGATTTTCGATTGTGTTGCCAACTGTTTTATTTTTCAGGGACATTTCCCCTTGCCCTCCTATACGAGCTCATATTTCCAATAAAGCTCCCAATGGTATCACGAAGTGGATCATAACTTGAATCGTCTGACTCATCCAGAATATTTTTCTCATTTGTACAACGGCATGTACATTCCTCAACTTCTGGTGATACCCTTTTCTCATCAATAATAGAACCATAAATATTGAATGTACTATGCTTTACAATCTAGATAAAGTACAGGAAATCAGAATCCATGTCATGATATCTATAAAACCGACTATATACCAAGACGTAACTGGTGAACAGGCCTATAAATAAAACTCTTTTATGATATTTCGTATGTAATTAAACTTGTGAATTATTTATCAATATTATAATAAAGGTATAAACATTTCACTTAATAATTTACTATTGCTATGAAGAAAATTAATTAAACTGCGTATATTTATATGCTATTAACGTTGCCATATAATTCTAAATGATTTACGAAAACAGGGATTTCATAAATTCAACACCTTGATTAACAAGTTATGCCATTTATCACTCATGTACATTAAAGATGTATTCTAATTACTGTTGTTTAATAAATTGTAAATATTACAAACTGTTTGCTGGTGAACGTGACGATTCTTCTGAACGCTACGAGCCTACTAGTAATGTTCATGGCGTTCAACGCATAATTGCCAAGGAAGAATCGATAATTCAACATAAGATTTTCACATATCGTTGGATGAAATAGCGTAATCCAGCAGGAATGGTTCTTCGAAAGTTTAAATTTATTTATCGAAAATAAAAGCTTCAGGGTAAACTATTTTGTTTCTACCATACATGTATATTTGAATTTCATATGTTTTGGTTGTCGGATTTCTCACGTTTCCATAAATAATTTGTGTCCTACTTCAGTAGAAAAAAATAATAAAGATTCTATGAAATTTCGGTTTTTCCCGAAATGTCCAAAAGTATTTGACAGCAAATTATGCACATTTGTCAAAATTCAACAGAGCCTGTATCTCTTACAATTTCCGTTGATGAGGCTCGAATTTGAGGCACATGTTCAGAGTAGTATATACACGGGACTAGAGTTACAGAGTAGGTGCTGTAAACCATCAACAAGAATGCGCAGAACATGTCGAAAGATTCTGTCTCTATCCAGCTTTGTTTTGTCAGTGTTCCAGGGTAATTGTGAGAATTTAAAACAATTTAGAGAATACCTTAAGACTTTTCAATTCCGAATGCATTGAAAATTAAATAAAAATTCAATTGTGGAAGCCGTTACTTTGTGATAGCTTATCATTTTAACGAAATAATAAATAACACAACTTTGTTCTACTATCACTGATATTCAATATATTATAATCATATATTATAATAATACTTTTTTTTTCGTCTGAAGATGACACGTTTCCAAAAATATACTTATCCATTCCGATCTAGAAAATTGATGTTGTTGGAACTATAGTAACGACTATATCAAATATCAGTGATAGTAAAACAAAGTAGTTTTATTTATTATTTCGTTAAAATGAAAATTAATTAATAATAACAAGGTTTCCAGCTATTCCATGATTTTGATACTCATAATTGAAAATGATAGCATGGGGAGTTCATCAAACAATTTCATTACCTATTTGTTTGAGTGGGTTTTCTGTATATGTCGAAATCCAAGTGATTACCATCTTTTATAATGTTAATATCAGGGAAAGAAAGTTGATTATCTGTTTCTATTCCGACAGTGAATCTCAGTGAATAAAGATGTAAGGATCACGTGATCCTTATATCTTTATGTATGAAGCAAAACAAAAATTGTTATAAACAAACAAGCCGATGTGCAATGGGCGATCCACTCTCTCCCTTTTTTGGCCAATATTTTTCTGAGCGAACTTGAAATCTCCTCTAAATCAAAATTGAATCGGTTTCCGAAAATTTGGTGTAGATATGTTGACGACATTTTCGCGATTACGAGCCATGATTTTGATTCACATGGCTTTTTGAACACGCTTAATAGCCAAATTGTTCACCGTTGGAATAGAAACAGATAACAAGCTTCCTTTCCTTCATACTAACATTATAAAAGATGATAATCACTTGGATTTCGACCCACTCAAACAAATGGGTATACATCGGCGGATTTAGCTACACCATTTAGAAGTAAAATAGCACCGCTTAATGGTCTAGTTCATATTATTGCACGTTCCTCTGAGCCAGCAAAATTATAACAACGAAGTTGAGAAACTTCAGCGAATTTCGTTGTATAATGATTGCCACAAATCTCTGATCAATAATTCAATTTCTAAACAGAAAAGGAAATTGGAACGTAACCAACTAACCATATAAGAGCCTTCACCTTCAAACATTTCATTAAAAATCAAAAGTTTCACTTATCATTCTTCAGCAATTAATACATTCTATAGTTTGTTTTCTAAACTTACAATACAACCTGTTTAGGCAATACCTTTCATAAAGTTTCCGATTTTGACAAATCCGGAATTCACAAAATCAAATGTGAGTCGTGTTCGAAATGCTATGTGAGTCAAACTAGATTTTACCTCGTTATAAGGAACATTTTACCCATATAAAGAAAAATAATGGTGAAAATCAGCGGTATCCGAACATATTTAGAATTCAGGTCACCATTTCTCAACAAAGTTCATCACTTTTAAAACACAGTACAGACAAATTTCTGAGTAATGCAGAAGAAATGAGAAAAAACAATTTATTGAATCCCGATTCATCTCCAGCTGAAGGTAACCCATTGTTTACATTATTATCGTCAAATAGTATTCAAACAAGCGCATTTTGAATCAAAATTTAGTTTACTCTGATGATGGCTATTTGGTAGGCGAAAGGTTCTCAGTACTTTAATAGTATTTTTAGTGAATGAGGGTAATTATCTCTTATCAATAGTGTTATAATATATCCACAGTGTGAACTGTTTCGTAGTTTATAAATTAAAGTAATTGGAATTTTTCAAACCACTTTATACAAACCCAACACCGTACTTATGTATCTATCCGAAAATTTGGCGATAATTGAATGAAATATGAATGGAGCTGTCCGTTACTTTGTGATATTCCATTTTTACAGATGAAAACAAGGAATTTCACTTTGACAAAACGAAAATCACTTAATTTGACAGAACGTTGATTGCAATTTCAAACCTTACAGTTCATTATCAGAGCACGCAATGAGAAAATACGGAAATCAGGTGTTTATAAGTTAACTTGTGAGGAATGTAATGCTGTGTACATTGGTCAAATAGGTAGATCGTTCGAACTTATATATAAGGAACATTTTAAGTCATTTCGATTGAATAGAAGTAATTCAAATTTTTCAAACCCTTTCATAGAAAGTCAACACCGTTTTCCTCCACTAGAGAACCTAAATATTTCACATACATTTACGAAGGAAAATTTAATCTAATAGAATCTATAGAAATATTCAAAGACAATAATCCTTCAAACAATCTACTCAACGAGCAACTAGATTTAGGAAATTCCACTTTGTTCACCCTGTCAAATTCCACTTAATACAATCCTTAGAATGTAATTACCGATAGTTTGATCCTTTGCCGATTACTAAAGTGAGGCATTTATGAAATTTTCATATTTGGCAAATTTTTCATATTATATGAGATTTTTCCGCATTTTTCATATTTTTAACTATTTTTTAATTTTTAGCATATCTGTAATAATTTTACAAACAATTCCTTCCTATACAATTTAACCAAAACATTTTTATTATTCTTGCGAGTAAAGATTACATCTGAGGAAAGGTTTCTAATAGAACAGCATGTTAAAACTGCATCACATGTGGCTAAATGAAACAAAGTGACATCTGAAGAAAGAAAGCAACCGTCAATATCAAAGTGCCTTCAATCTAATGTTGGCAAAACTTCAAGTGAGCAAGAATTCAGATTTATGTTCAGCATTGGTGACGTCAAATATACCCTTATCAAAACTGTCAAACGATAATTTTCAATCTTTTCTTCAAAAGTATTGTAAATTTAATATACCAAGCGAAAGAACTCTGAGAAGAACATAAATTGACAATTTATATTCCTCGTTACTTAATAGCAACAGATCAGAGATAGTGAATAATTATTTTCTCATAAGTGTAGATGAAACGACAGATGCCTCAGGACGTTACATTGCCCATTTGATGATTGGGGCTCTTAAGAATGATAATTTTACAAAATCATACTTAATTGCTTGCAAAGAACTTCCTCGAACAAATACCTCAACTGTTACTAGATTTATACAAGACACTTTAACAAACTTTTTTCTTCCTGAGGCTATTCCTAACGAAAAGTTTATACTCCTCCTATCAGATGCAGCACCTTATAAGGTCAAGACAGGCCAAAACTTGAAAAAATTTTATCAGCAATTAATTCATACTTTTTGTTTGGCCCATGCATTAAATAGGGTGGCAGAAGAAGTTAGAAAAACTTTCCCCTTGTGAATGATTTGATATCTTCGGTACAAAAAATATTTTTAAAGGCTCCACCTAGAATTCAATTTTATAGACAGCATTTACCTAATCTTCCTATTCCACCTCAACCCGTTTTAACATGTTGGGGAACGTGGTTAGAGGCTGCTTCTTTTTATGCCGAAAAGTTAACGCAAATAAAAACTGTTATACAAGATTTTGAACATGATTCTTCTCAGCCTCTCTCTGTTACAAGTCAAAAAATTGCTGACCAATCACATTTTATGTAAACAAGTTTCATTTATAAAACCAATTATTATAATTTCATTTCAGACACTATTATCCAATTAGAGTCATCGAAATTGTCTTTGATAGAGGCGGTAAATTTAATAAAAGAATTTGAGCAAAAATGCAAAAATTTTCCGGGACATATTGGAAACCAAATATATAAAAAATTCAACGCAGTAATCGATAAGAACCATGGCTACAAATTCTTTTTACAAGCAGCCAATGCTTTAATTGGAGATTTTGATGAAACATTTACATTGGAACAGGAAATTTTGTCACATTTAAAAAACGATCCTATTACGTCTGTTGACGTAGAGAGAAGCTTTTCTACATTTAAACATATGTATACTGATAGGGGGCGGAAACTTTCTGTTAGAGAATTTCGAGAAATACTTAATTGTTTATTGTTTTAATAATCAAATTAATCATGTAAAAATTGTTTTGGTAGATATATTTTTAAATATTGATTGTGAAAATTAAAATAATAATTTTTAAATAATTTTATATTTAAATTTTATTTTCCATATTTCAACTAAATTTCTTTCATATATATGATCATATTTCCTACTTTTTTTTCTTCATATTTGCCTCACTTTACCGATTACTATCTCAATTAATTAGTAGCTGTGTACCATCTTAGAAGTGATTTTTCATTGTATGTTTTGATAATGAACTGTAAAGTTCGACATTTCAATCAACGTTCTATTAAATAATGTGATATCTAACAAAGTAAAACTTTTTGTTTTTATCTGAATAGAATATGTTTCACTTTCCATGCACTTAAAAAACACGTGTCTTCAAGAAGGCCTTCTATATATTTATGTATATTTGATAGCTTTTAAGGTGTGGAAAAGAGGTCTACCCAATCAAAGTGACATCAGAACTTGCTCATTGCAGCGTTCAAAATAATCTTTGTGAGATTGCGAAGCGAATCGATCAGAAGTGAAATTGCTCATACCGATGCGAATCGAAACAGAATCTTCAATCCACACTTCTCCAAATACAATACACTTACTTATTCCCAAACCACTCACTCTGTATTGTAGCTTCTATTGAAATACATTATTATATTCTACGTGACGACTTGGAATAATGATGCGTTTATACGATGGTTGAATCATAAATTCTTCAAATATTAAATAAATAAAGAAGGAGGTGTGTTTGACCTCTATTAGAATTTGAATTGAATCAAGACCCACCAACAATAGACACTTAAATAAGAAATCATTGCGAATACTTTAATATCCTCTGGGCTCTCAATATTATACAAAACCATATATCTTGTACAATTATTGTACTGTCGAACGAGACGATTTCTTGGTGATAGTAATTTAGTGTTATACCGTATCGAATCAGATTTTATAACACAACTTGCCAATCAAATTTCTATTTCATCATATACTTGACTATGAACTCAATTTACAAGAGATATATTGGCCATAATATAGGGTGAATCCCTTCAAGCTGTTTTGTTATTAATTTTTTTTTCAATCCTGACGGTAGGTCTCTTGACTCTATCTAAAAATTACGGCCAGCAGTCAATTGTTTTTATTGAACTCAATGAATATACTATGAAAGAGTTCACACTGTGGATAAACAATAATCTGATCTTGGCACTAGTGGCTGAAGTTTATATTCCTTATATTCGATTCATACTAGAATTGCTTGAACATTAAATTCACATGTACAAAACTCTACTCACTGGGAATACGAGGACCCATGTTACATTGGTTTAGATCTTACTTAACAACTGGTAAAATAAGTGTGAAACTGAACGACGTTTCGTCAACTGAGTTCGAGATGAGTACAGGAATTCCCCAGGGATCAGCGTTGGGGCCACTCATATTTTTGTTATTTGTCAATGATCTGCCAGATCATGTAATTTTAGGACTGATAATAATGTTTGCAGATGATACGTCGATAGCAATTTCAGCACGAACTTTTGAAGAGCTAAGCGTTGTCGCAAATACGGTTCCTGTTCAGTTTCACACTTCGTGTAAGGCGAATAGTCTGATATTGAATGAGGAAAAAACCAAAATTGTGAACTTCTCTTTTTGTTCAAGCAATGAGAATTGTAATTTTCTTATAAATAATGTTATCTCGAAGCCACAAATCTGTTCGAAATGTCTAGGCTTATATTTAGATAATACACTCTCATGGTGTAAACAGGTTGAGCAAGTTTGCGAAAAAAATAATGAAAGCTTCTATGCCACATCTCAATTAAAATCAATACTAGACCAAAAATGTCTCATAAATGTTTATTATGCAATGATATATTGTCATCTCTCTAACAATATCACTTTGTGGGGGAACTCAATAAACCACCAGCGAGTTTTCATCGCTCAAAAGTGAGTGATTAGACTAATGTTCAGCATGGAAAGAAGGGATTCCTGTCGTCCTACTTTTGTATTAAATAAATTGATGACATTCCCCAGCATCTATATCTATAAATGCCTATTAACAATAGGAAATAATTTGGACAACTACAAAACAAATGCCAACTATCATTCTTACGAGACTAGGCTGAAGTCAGCATTAGTCATCAAAATGCATAATACTTGTAAATATGAAGAAGCCAACCTATTTAACTATTTGCCAGAAAATATAAGAACTCTGGAATTACGAAAGTTCAAGTCATCTGTTAAAACCATGCTTCTCAAGCATACGTTTTATACAGTAGATGAATACATGAACCAAAAAAAATTAAATTTTTGGTGTGTCTAGATTGTCCTCAAAATTTTAGTGTGTCTGAATTGTCCTGAAAATGATAGTGTGTCTAAATTGTAGTATCATTTTTATAATGTCTATATTTTATCAATTCTAGTTTTGTACCTCATTGTAACTTTATAATCTAACTTTATGCCACTTTTTATTATTCAATATGACGTGTCCTATCCATTTATGTAAATTGACTTCTGGATAAACAAAATATTCTATTCTATTCTATTCTTATCATGGAAGTAACGGATTAAAAGATGATTCCAATTTAACTCCATATCAACGACTGTTTATAAAATACATTCAATTAACTACATTAATATGTTAAACAATTAAACTGCCGATCTAAGCTACCTAAAGCTCATTCATTTCGGTTCAGAGTTCGAAGCACTTTAATTACAGCACATTGTTCAATAAACATACCTATAATCTATTCAATATGCTTTTTATAAATTACATACAATACATCTTTCCCCTAAGGTGGGAAAAACAGTAATTGGTGCACAAAATGGTTTTTTCTTCTTTTTCTCTAACGAATCAATTACTCTTAACTGCTATTGTATAATTTCACCCTATACTTATGCACTTCCACTTACTTATTTGCTATCCGCACTAACACGTTTGAGTTCTTATCTTCTACCTGTGCAGGACAGCTATGGTAGTTGCAAGGATATGGCCTCATTGTCCTCCAGGTTTGATGAGGATCGCTGGGTTAGAATTTATAGAATGTTTCTAACAACGTCTTTGTTAAAGAACGTTACACACAAGTTAACACATAAAAACTAATTAACCAACTCAATTTCACATTTCGAATTCTTTCTGTAGAGTCCTTCACAATATTTCGATGAAATTCCCTCAGGTGATGTGACTGCTTCAGCTCATCCTCTTCTTTGTCACCATTTCCATACTCACCATAACTGAACCATAACAATTGCGATATCCAGCACTACTTGATTGCCAACCACGCTACTACGATAAACTGTAATAAATTCCTCCAAGGATGATGCATTTTCCTTTGTGGCTTTTCCGTAACCACTCTTCACTCAAGGAGTTCTATTTGTTTCTTAAACGGGCGTGTGATCTAGGCCCTAGTGGCTGAAGCTTATATCCCTTATATTATATTCATACTTGAATACTCATGGTAAAAGAAACGGATTGAGAGATGATTCCAATTCAACTGTATAATAACGATTGTTCATGAAATACATTCAATTAAATACATTAATATGTTGAACAAATAAGCTGATGATCTAAGCTACCTAGAGTTCATTCAGTTCAGTTCAGAGTTCGAACCACTCCAATTACAACACATTGATTAATATACATACATTATGATCTATTCAATATGCCTAACCTAAACTACATATACTTCAACAATAACACCATAAATAAAAAGAATAATCACCTTTATCCACTAAAAATACAGTTAACGTACTGAGGACCTTCCAGCTATCAAGTAGCGATCATCAGAGTAAACTGAATTAGAAATCAAAATGTGCTCCTTCAAATATTATTTGGGGCTGATAACCCTCAGTTGGAGATAAATCGGAATTTGATGAATTGCCCTTTCATTTATACATTTCCATCCCTTCTGGATTACCTAGATGTTTGTTCGTCTTTTGAAAGGGACTTTCTTGAGTAATGGTGTGACCTGTATTTAAAATATATTCGGCGAGAGTCTCTCATTTGCCCTCAGGCCTGTCTCATTGCCGAGCAGCTCTTCAGCTGTTCGGCAACCGTCAATGATTCTCCATGATCAGGCGTATTCATCTCTCAGATGGTTTCGCAAGATCGACATACCCCTGTTGTAGTGGATACCAGCAAGGTGGCCTTGAGGACCGTCCAATCTTGTCCCTTCTTTGTCCAGTTTGTCCGCTCTCTCATTCCCTTTCGAACCTTAGGGACCCGGAATACAGGTCAGATTGAGCCTGTTTTCATCGGCTAGCGGATATCCTTGATATCCCTGTCAAACTTCGAGGACACAGTCGGGCTTTTCAGTGCATAGATAGCTATTGGTGTATATTAATCAATGTCATAGCCAAATAGCTTCTCCGCAAATCTTTAGATGACAAGCATCACGGCTTTGGAAGACTGTTAAGATCCCCATTCGCACGGAGTACCCACCAGTATATCTAGAACCGCAAAAGCCTACTCCAAATCTTGTGAAATGAAACTGTGGCTAATAATCAATTTTCATCTCTCCACTTTTTATTTAATTAACACTACCTGGGCGATTTCATATAGCCTTGCGTAATTCGGTCTCCATTAAGGAGGTTCGATAGTGTTAGCTGGGGGAAATATAAGGGAGGCAAGCAGAGGGCGAGAGCGGAGGCAACGCTATAAATATTGCCGGCTGGAATTGTATACATAAGCACATGTAAAAATAATAATCGTATAGTTGTCGTTGACAATTTTTTTTAAGTTAATGACATTTGATAGTTGTCTACCTTAACCATATCTTCAGCTATTTTTTCATTATATATAAATTCTTGGGAAATAGATCACATTACAGTTATGCTTTATATTTTCTTGTCTTTACGTACGTTTCGGTCTCTCGACCATCAACAGAAGACTTATTATGTCCAAAACAGGATTACTTAAAACTAATAGTGTTACACAAAATCTATAATGGATCTTCATATATGAATAACATGAAAGGTAATACAGACAATTTTATAACATTATCATACATTCCGGAGACTCCAGAGAAAATTAAGGAATGCTTGAAAAAGTATGATATAAATGTCGCGCATAAGCCTACTAACTGGGTTGGGAAATATTTCTCAAATCTAAAACCTTCAATACCTAAAGATAAACAAACCCACACAGTATACAAATTGAATTGTTTAGATTGCGATGGGACTTATACCGGAATCTCTGAACAAATCAATTGACAACAAAGAATGTATGAACATGAGTATAGCACAAGAAACAAAACCTTAGGAAATTTCACCGCCCTTGCCTAACACTGCTTTGATCATAATCATCAATTCGATTACAATAATGTTAATATTTCAACTGAGGAAACCATATATTATAAAAGATCTATTCTGGAGATGATTCACATAAAACGTGACTCCAAATCTGTAAATCATAGAACAGATATTCAGATACTAAGTCAAGTTTATACTAACTTAAATAATTGAAACTCTTGCAAATTCCTACATGCATCTTTATAATGTTAAAACTATATTTCAGGTAGAATGTCAATAGTATATTTCCGAAAACTGACAAACCTTTTTCTATTAGTTTGTAAATCTAACATCTCGTTTGCAAGTGGACACTTGAACCTAATGTTCTCATTTCTAGTCGTTTATAGACTTTGTTGACATGAACTCGCATTCATTAAGAGTACTGCTTAACAGTGGATTTACATATATTGTACTTATAACATTGATATGTTACAATTTCGATTATTCGTGTTCGTTTCGGCGACGTGGGCATTTTAATTGAGATTGGTGCGATAAGGTCGCTTTGTGTAATACAATTAGTTTCAAGTAATCCAGTTTTACACATAATGAATCTTCTGATGATGGTCGTGAGACCGAAACGTACGTGAAGACGAAAATATATAAGGCATAAGTGTAATGTGACCTATTTCCCGAGATTTCATATGTAATTCATACCTGGGTCAAGAATATTTATTATTGCTACTTTTTCATAGAAATAATTAGTGGGACTCGCTCAAACTTGCACAGAATATTACTGTAATAATGTTATTTCATGAAGAAAGTCATTTCTATCCAGCCGTTTTTTTTTATCTGAAGATTCAACCACGTCCCCATAAGCTTTCATGTTGAAATGTTGTTGTTTTGACTCGATATATTTGAAAAGCGGTATAGTAAAAATATCCAAAAAATTAGACGTATTCTTATATGGTTATTCTCAACGGTCTGTAAAAATTTCGAAAAATTGTATCATAAAACACAATCTCTACCGAACCTCCTTAAATTTCGCTCCGTCGAGTTACTCGGGTCTTACGTTAGGGTCCGTCGAGCAATTCTGATAGTCCGCTGTTATGAGGTGGATGATAAATTGTGAAATAAACACAAATTTCCATTGGAATAACAGGATATAATATCCACTAGCTCATGATCATGTGAACATTACGCTCGGGCTCACGTCGGCATTAGTATCGGCAAGATATCTTAGCATCACTAGATTATGTAGATAATATAAAAATCCCATTATATTATTCAATTAACAGTATTTCAATATTTCATCTAACCCGATCAACAGTGTTGACTAGCGTACATATGGAGAATATTGTTTTAGAATTCACGCAGTGTCGGCTTCTTATAACTAATTTCACACTCATTTGTCATTGTTCTGAATGTATTATGGAAAAAAGATCGTATATATTAAACGCGTATTGTTAATTAAATCATATTACGTATAACTTGCCCTGCAGAATAATTATATTTTAAATGTTTATACTGATCGTACATACTGATATTCTAATTAGGTATTCTCGTTGTACTAATAATGACTTCGGCAATCTTCCGTTCATTACGAACAAGTGAATCAAACTTCAATAAAATAAAACTGCCGAACCACGACGGTAATATCTACCGTTTGTGATCTTTGCATCAAAAGTAGGTGTGAGATTTTAATTCTAATCTTACCCAGTATGCTATTATGATTGTAGTTTTATTCGGTTCCGTTTGAGGCTTTCACTGCATTAGTTGGGTAATCATTGCCTATTTTATGTTCGATTCAAAATTCAACTATTTTCATTTGAGTATAATTGCTCTTCCCACAGATAGGACGCAAACTATGGTGGTCTGTGAAGCTAATGATTTCAATTTATTTTGCCTTCATAGAAGCTGAATATCAGCTGGATATTAATCCTATACATTGAGCCACCACTTTAAATAAATTATAGTTTGATACCTGTAGCCATAGATTAGCAGCATATCACTCTATGAGTCATAGAGAATTTTCCATACCATTGTTCAGCACCTCAATATTGAATTGGACACAGTAAATCGAGTAGCTATCAGTAATGGTTTCAGCGTTTTACGACCGAATAACAAAATTACCTCATTACAAAATTCAGCCTTATATAAAATACATAGACGTATTAACAAAATCCAAATCTGACGTATTTTTGTAAGCAAAAATACTGCTAACGTCTTATCCCGCCATAATTTTAATATCAGTTTCAAACCACAAAATGAACTTTGCCATATTTTATATGAAGCTGAAGATGAAACCAATAAATATAGTAAACTTGGAGTTTATAAGCTAATTTGATGCGATGAGTCTTATATAGGTTAAGCTTGTCGTAACTTAAGTCTTCATCGTTTCTTACATGAAATTTTAAAGGTGTATTTTCACAATTATATCAATAAATTTATTACATTTTTATGGTTTTTGAATATAACAAATTTATTTATATCTATAATTTAGAATTGAATTTCGAAATAATTTGTAGGGAATTATGATTAATCTTTGTTTCATTAGTTAAATAAATTAAAAATTAGAGTAAATTAATCATTTATTGTAAGGAAAATTTCTTGTTCTAAATATAATGGAAACATATTTTTTTTTTATTTTGGAGAAAAAATATATTTGATTAAATGTTATTAATAATTACAGAATTTTGGAAAATGAATATTTTTTTTAAAATAAAATTGTTAATATGAGAAATTGTCTTTTTCAGTATTGTTCAGTTTTTGTAAAAAAATTTTATCCTAAAATTTTATTTATAAGCAATTTTATTTAAAATTTTATTCAAATTTGAGAATTTTATCTCTCATATTTTTTAATATAATTTAAACTTTAAAATGAATAAAATATACGTACATTCATTTGTTATTAGTAAATAGTTTCATTTGAGTAAGTTTTTTCATTTCACATCAGGAACATTTTCGTAATTTCAGAGCCACCAAAACAAACTCAACCTTTGCTATCCATTTTTTACAAACAGATCCAGATTCCTAATTCAGATAGCTTAACCATTTTACATAATCAAACCAAAAGCTTCAAATCAAATACATTAGAATCAATAGAGATGTGTCAAAAACTCCTATAACAATATACGGAATGAGCAGTTAGACCTATACCAATGTGATCTATTCTTTTGTCTTACAAAGTAATTTTAGTATAATTCTTAGAAAATCAAATGATAATTATCCTAATGTACAAATTGTTTCTCAATTTACACTATATTTTTCTCGAGATTTCCCTGAATTTCCATTGATATCTCACTCTTAATTGATCAAATGTCATACTTATTGTCTATGTCTATGATCTTCTGTGGTGTGTTTTATTTTCGTTTATTGGTTTTATTTGCGCGTTGTGCTGCTTGGGTTCTTTGATTGTGTTTGTTTATTTTGCGTCGATGTTGATGGCTTGTTCAGTTGGGGATTTGGCTTAGGGCTATTCTAGGTTTTTTGAACATTGGTTGAACGGTAGGATCGTAGTTTGCTAGGTCTCTTATAGTTTGCTTCGTGTGCTGGAGCATTTTGTTGTATGTATTTGTGGCCAGTTTTTGAAAAAACTATGTTAGCGTCATCCATATTGTACTTTAGTTCCTATTTATACTTAAAGTGTGTATTGCTTACTCCATACTTTTGTATGTTTGATAATAGTACTTCGGTGTTGAAACTATAGTAGCGTTTTCAAGTTATTATTAAAAATGGTATAAAAACAAAGTGATTGTTAGTTCATTCAATTATAATGATAAATTACCATAGAGTAACGGCTTCTACCAACGAACTCGGATATACTAGAGTTAGTCAGTCTATTCGTAACTAGGAAATTTTGTATCGCCAACATGACGTGTAGAAATCCAGTACGGATAGAGGAATAGTACCCCACGGCATAGGCGTGTATTGTATAGGGTATTTTAAACAGATTTCCAGGGTACCCCACGCCACGGGCGTACTATTTATAAGGCAGTAAGGTACGTTTTTTTTGAACTATTGAAACATCAATAATAATAACAAAGATATCAGAGTATATGAAAATTAGATTTCAACTAAAACTAAAAGCAGTATCCGATTCTGGTGATTTGCTAGATCTAGTTTTTGGGAAAGGCTGCAGTGGCTGTTGAAATGTAGTAGTAATTGAAACGGAAACTGATTCAACTAAGGGCTCCTCATTACTACTAACCATGATATCCTCATTAGCTGGTGCAAACCAAACGCTGCTTTTGGTCATAGATGTTGACGCATATTCACTTTCTGAAAGTTTTGCTCTAAAATAAATAAAACCATATATTAGTAAAACTGCTATGCTCTTAATTAAACATTTTACCTTTTAGGTGCTGAAACATCAATATTCTTTTTGTCGTCTTGATCATGTCTGAAACAGTTTGCAATTATTACTACCATGTTCCATCCCAACATATCTGGAATTACTTACTCAGGGTAAATTCACAATTTTAGAACACTATTAAGTCGTTAGCTTCTTGAATTTTCTAGAAAGTAGAAAGAACAAAGAACTGTATCACCAAAATCACTCAAAGATTTGACAGGTTAAGTTGATCGGAACTCGTTAACTACACTTTCAAATAAATGTCACTTTTCTTGACAGTAGGTACACGATTAGCGGCGGCGAATTACGAGTGCCAATATCGGAGATCTCTCTATTCAATCTTTATTTCTCCACACGATTGCTGGGAAGCTAGATGACAGTATGGTGGGAGAGAGACATGTTGGCGATACTCAAAAATGACTTTAGCTTATTCTAGTATATCCGAGTTCGTTGGCTTCTACCATAATTTTCTTTTAAATCATTTTTTATCTATAACAATTTGCTTTGGTTATTATAGTCATATAACGTACGGTATTATAATATTGATCAAGTGTACAGGGTGAACCAAATTGAATGTCCTTATAGGGTATCTCCGTTAATATTCGCGATGGAAAAAAAACCGACCGGGCATCCTATAGCTCTTTTTTCGAGAAGAATTTGGTGATGTCTATGAATTTTGACTCGTGTCATTTGTTTAGGCGCTGTTACCAAATATTCGATTTTTCAGGATTTTAACTAAGCCTCGTAACATGCTCAATATTGCTATATAAGTAAAGATTATAGGAACACTTTTTTCCTTGCAATCCATTGGTGGAGCATTTTTTTAGCGTTTTCCATTTTCAGATTATGAAACAAACTTTTATTTTTTCTAAGTAGGAACCATAGTAGGCTCTTGTTCCGTTGGAAAGAGGAGTTTGTGTTGATTTCAGCAAAATATAATATGATACGTCTGACATTATTTTTCTTCCTTTTATTTTCGATTTTTGGTAAATTATTGAACTCTTGAACTATACTTTTATAATGGTTTTTTACCATTATGTAGTAATTTATTACTAGTTATATCAAATTTTCAAATCAAAGTGTGTGTGTTTGTGTAACAGACAGAGGAAACGACTACGCCGCTCCCATTGGTCACCAAACTGGTGAATGCAAGTACTGTACTAGCTTTTGGGGGCGATAGCCCAATTTTTCTGCTTATAAATATGTATTACACCTATATATTAAACCTACATAAGTGTAGACAAATTCTCTTCTTACGTCGATGTGACCATAGATTAGATATTATATATAGGAGAGATGTGACGTGACGTTGTATTTTATGTCTATATTCTGTGGTACATTTTGATAGTTCAAGTGACAGCAAGTGTCGGTATAAGACAAAGTTATATTAGAGTGTAAATGATTGGGGGTTAACCAACAGCAAGTGTCAGTGAAATATATTATGCAGACTATTTGGATAAAATACAACATAAAGTATAATTTGACGTCATTTGTTAGCGATTTCTAAGTGATTCCCAATATATTTTCTGTTCTTACAATTATTTACATCTGACCCGTAAGAGTGTCCGAAAGCTATTTTGCTAACAAAAATGAGATAAGTCACGTGATCAATTGCTTACAGCTTACTTTGATATATTTTACTAGTCCGTTTCTGCCTGCGGATACTGAATAGGGATACACGCAACGGAAGATATCGAAGGGCATCTAACGTAAAACAATAAATGGCTTGAGAAATCATGTATGAGTTGTAGTATTTGCTCATTGTGAGATGGCTTATGGGCTATGTCAACATATTCAACATCGAGTTTGATCGTCGATATGGTTTTATGGGAGATGTTAGCCGGGACCGCCAAAGAAGTAAAATATACGTACACAGAATATCGCGTGTATAATTGCCAAGTACCAATCGTTCCTATATTCTAGATCTAGATTTATGCCGAGAATGTCTGAAGCAATTCGTTTCAAACCTCGCCCTTCGACGTGCTACATGGAAACTAACATAGAGAGCTTCATATATACAGTCATCCATTTATTTATTCAATATGTGCCATATTGACTTTACTCATTTCTCAGTTCACAGAGATTATCGTTATACTCTACTCGGAGAATCCTATTCAGAAGTTAGAAATTGAGACGTATTCTGACGGTTGGTTGAACAGTGACGATTTTTACCGACATATGACGTAGTGTCTGCTTCACGCACCGCGTTATCTAGGTGCTATTTGCTTTTTGGACTGTCTAGATCTACAGTTTTTCTACCATTTCGCATATTTTTATCAAAATCGTCGATTCAACAGGTCCAACCACGGCAGTAGATAACTTGGTTATAGCAATGCGAAAACAAGAAACAAAATGGAAGAAGTCAGTGGAATCAGAATGAATCAGGGTACAATAAGAAGAAGACTCAAAGAAGTTGGTTTGAATGTGTTGGTAAAAAACAAACACCACAACGCCGGGCACGACTAGCCTCCTTTGCCCAAGAAGATCAGAAGTGGAATGATGATTAGTGGGTCATATTAATCCAGTATGGAAGATGGTCCTGTGTAACTTCAATTGAGGTTGTAGAGATTATAGTATCGTTCAGGAGACCAAAATTAATAATTTGATCTTGCTCCTACTATCACTTCCGGTCTAGGTTTATTTATTGTGGTGAGGGATGGTATATGTTGAGGGGCACGAATAGAGTTGGTGGTGCTGGAGGGCGGTGCTTCAACGACAGATACATGAATGATCGTTGTCTAACTGACTTTTTATGTGCAAATACTGGCAATGAATTAGCCTGGTCTGTATGTTAATCAGGCCCAAATCCAATTGAATATGTTTGGAACGTACCAGGCAAACCACTCAATCTTAATTCAATATTTTCTGCTGCCCAAAACACAAAAGGAGTAGAAACTGCTCGTAACCATCAGCAGGAATATGGAAATATTCCATATACATATGCTCATGCTTATAACTGGCTTCTCCGTTTATCAGAAAATTGTTGGTATTGCTCTACAACGTTTGAACTAGAATATGAAAGAAAACTGTACTTTGTTAGCTTTGTTCATTTGAATCTTCATTTACAAGAATAGCTGAAATGTAAATACATCCTTCAATAATTAAGCCAATACCACATTTATTTCCTCAATATTCACACTTGTTACTTGTTAACTGGCTTCTCCCAAAAATCTCCCTTTTACAAGGAATGTTAAACTTCTTGAATGAACCAGATGGCAACAGATCTTGTTAAAGGTATACATAACAAAGCGTGGTAGAAAGACAAAATAATCGACAATTGAAGTCGATATGATTTCAATCCTTTCCGTGTTTGACGATGAACAAATTAATCAGTACGTTTCGATAAAAATTGGTTGTTTTTGGTTAAAATGAAACCGGAACAAGATTATTCTGTTACCAAATCGGCATAAGAAACAATATACCATCATCCATTCTAGAATTAAATCCAGTTTTATTTCGTTGAATATGAACATAATAAATAAATGAAATCACTGTTATAACATCTGTGTGATGAATAATTAAATTTGTAGTATTTTTAATTGAGTTGGAATACTCGTAAAACGTGAGCTTTTTATGTACCTGGTACACCAGTCATACGATAAAAATCAGTTTAATGAATCCTCATCATACGATTTTATTTAGTTGACAATTTTTCGATACACGTGATTACATGCCAGTGTTTGCAATTTATAGCTCAATTATTAAAGTCGTTATTCCTTTGATGCGCTTTTTAATTTATACCGCCCTTACGTAGATTCCGCACTTAAATAGCGGATATGCATATATCATTCTTACCACCATCTCCACGCCTTATGATAGGTGAACAAGATGCAGCATACTAAATTGCAATATTAACAACGGTCATTCTGAATGATGTAAGCGATGTTTGCCCAAACAAAGAAATGACGTCATACCTGTTTATATTTACTGCCAATACACTTCAACAATTTCTTTAAATGGGGATAAGTATCTAGCGCACCGCTCTCGGTTATTAAAAATCAGGGGATTAATGAATTTCAGGTATAAGTTTCTAGCGCACCAAACGCTTTCCCCCTCCATTCCAACACTTTGTCCGATGAAGAGGTTGAACTTCTTGAAAATTTTGATAGAAAAAAAAATTAAAATTAAGTAATGAAAAATTACGTATGTTGTCTGAAACGGCGACACTTGTTTGTTAGAAATTATTGTATTGTCTGAATCGGCGACACTTGCTAAAAATTATTTTATTGTCTGAATTGACAGTTTTTGTAGAAAAATTTGAACAAAAATTTTTATTCTGTCGATTTTGTTATGATATTTTTATAATAAAAATATTATTTCTTATTAGATTGAAATATTGAATTCCACTTTGCGCTTCTGCTGGGTTAACTGTGACAGCCATACAAAAGTTGCAGTTTTTTTCCCGTTAAATTTGTTGTTATTTTAAATTCCTCTATCTTTGTTTGCTTTTTAGGTTTCGGTTTTTGTTAAATTACTACAAAAACTGACGTATTCTAATCGAGTTATTGCTCCTGTCGAAAATTGGGGCAATTTTGGTCGCAACAAATTTTGCCGTTGTTTACTAGTTTCACTTGGTGCTCGTGGTTCTTCAAAAATGCTGTTGATCCTTATATATGTTCGCGTTTCAATCATTCGCAAAACGGTCGAAAATTTGAATATATTCGAATGAGGCTCATAGAATTGTTTTGCAAACAAGGAATGGACAGACTCGCAGGCGTTGGTTGTATGCTCCTGCGATATTCTGAATTCATCCCACATTGCCGGAGGAAATTTTCCTTTCAGATAATTTTCCACAATATAGTCTGAAAATTCCACAATTTGCGCATTATTTGGCATATTATTGAGAAAATCTTCAAGGAAGCACTCTTCGACATCGTCAGGGCTTAAACACGGCAAACCAAAAATTTTTTTAGTCAACAGGCTGATGGATTGTTTATATCCAAACAGGTTTTTGTCAGACCCAAAGTAAGTGGAAGACTGCAAAAAAAAATGAAAAATTAAATTTTATTATTGTTTCAAAAAAGTTATGTTTTTTTTTAATTAAAAAAAATGGTTGCCCGAGTCAAATGGAAACGACATCCATGAACAACTGTTGATGGCCATATTTGTGATAGCGCATCTGCAAACCTTTTTCAAAATCAGCTACAGCAAACGATGGGTTTAAATTGGCACCGATTAAACTGCATCGCCATTTCAATATAGAAAACATTTTGTCATAAGTTTTTTGCTCTTTGTTGGGCAAAAGGCAAAAAACTAACGGAATTAATGTCCATTATTCACGGTACGTATCGTGAAAAACTGATACCAATTTTGCGGAGCAAGTTGGAAAGTCTCGTCCATATAAATTTTATCATTATTACACAAAAACTGTAAATTAAAAAAATATAACAAAACTATACCACTTTCGTCGTATATATATTCACAAACAAGTTCATTGTTCATTGTTAAAATGTCTTTTTCGCGAAGGCTTCATCACGAGATCGTGGAACAGCTGGCATCATTTTGCGATGAGATTTATATATATTTTGACGAATATTGTATACAGATTTTTGTGTAAGCAAATTCACTGATTGCCGATTTTCTTCAATCACCCTATCATAACGTGTACATTTTTCTACATCAGTATATTAAACTGAAGATAGGAGGTGTAAGTACGTATATATGTTTATGTCGACTAAACATGGATCTCGGAAGATGTTACTGTCAGTCTCCGGCAATCCTGGCTGATTTTAACACTAAAATGATGAAAACGATGAAAGTTGGTACATCATGCCGGTTGTACAGCAGGTTTTATTTCTAGTGCAGAACTAATATTTTCCCTAAAATCAAAGAATGTCAATTATCGTGGTGAATCTATAAGAATAACTTCGTAAATTGGTTTGAGTTTCAACTTTTAATGAATTTAGAAACATCCTTCACCATCGTTGTGGATAATGAATAAACTGCCAACAAGCACTCCCAAGAAATGTGATACACGAGAATGATTAAGTAGGAATATTAACATACAATATCATTACCCCTTGAAACCACTGTCATTGATCTTTCAATTTCAGATTTCAAATATCTTCATTGTAAACAATTAGCTTCGTTCACGTATTGGTATTTGTTCACAGTAACTGTATTGCAATAATAGTAATCATTACTTAATTGAGGTGGCAATCATAATAGTGGAATGTGGATGCCTCAGTTTCAGAAATTGACAAGGACAAAAGGCAACTATGGCGCTACTCTTCTCTGTTAAGTTCACGAGTTGAAAATTTCGGCTTCAATCTTCGTCATTTATTTTTATACATTTACGTAGTGTATTTCAAACTATCTGGCGACCTTCTTACCACATGCAATTGAATCACTTCATGCTATATAATGCGTGAACGAAATCAAAATGCAATATATTGAATTATAATATTAACAACGATCATTTTAAATGACGTCCATTAAAAGAATCGTATCGAGGAATCGTTTAATGAATATGTAAATTATACGCTACGCTTTATTTAGGTATAATAATATACGCTTCTTATTGATCTTATTGAATTAAATCGAGAAAACAAGAATTCATTTCATGAAGATGCACGCAAAATGAATCCAAGAGTTTGAAGGTATTACGATCGTAATTTCAAGTAGCTTTTTTCCAGATGTCGATTATTCCAATTTTATTAGGGGAATGATTATTATCGAAATGTCATAATACGAACTATCCTGGAGAATTGAACCAGAATAAACGGTTGATCATTAACAATTGATATTTTACTCTTTAAGGGATGCGATGATGACTACATCCGAGTTGCCTCCCGCTCCTGAAAAGAAAGGCGGCAAGACATATTATGCCACGTTGCGTCCTGTGGTTAATCGAAACCAAACGTCAGGTTTAAGATTGAAATATTTTTTTACGTATTAGCAGAATTGTTTCATGAATGTTGTCAGATGAAACTAAAAGCTTGTTGAAGGTAGTACGTTTTATTTTTCATAGAAAGAGTAACATAAATAATTATACTTTTTTTTTGTGGAGGTGAAGAAAACAAAGGTTATGAGCCTTTGGGACTCATGGTCTACCGTGAGAGTCACCTTTTCAGGTATATTCACTAAAGACTCCACCACTTTGTAGGCTTGTCTGGCTATTGCTTCCGGTGACACTTAGGCCTGCTGGCCCATTGTATCTCGTCTTCGTTTGCTTCTTCACGGTATTCACTCAAGTATATTTTAACCGCCGTTAGGCTTTCCAAAAATACTGTCTTTCTCGGTCCAGGGCCTCGCATTTACACAGTATGTGTGTTATTATTTCTGTATTCTCAACGCAAAGTCTGCATGTCAGGTCACCATTTCGTTAAGGTGCCCTTTCATCGACGCATGGCCAGTCATGAGCTATTACGACATTCATTTTTTCCCTATTTAGTGCCAATAGCTCTGTCGCTCTTTTGTTAAACAGGGCTTTGATGTATTTCTTCCCATGTTCGTTTCCTCGGGTTTCTTCCCAGTATTCTTTGTGGGTTCCCATTATCCAGTCTTCTACATACCATCGTGCTGTACGTTTTGGTACCCCCGTGGTCTGTTCTGGATCTGGAGCCTTCTCCGACCCTCTTCTTGCAAGTTCGTCGGCTTCTTCATAGCGTGTCGTTCTCTGATGTCCCAGCACCCAGAACAGCTTAACCCGCCTTCGGTCTGTCAGTATTTCAAGTTTTTCTTTGCATGTCCATACCAGACGGGATGTACTTGATGACTTCTCATTGACTTGAGGTCAGCCTGACTGTCTGTTAATATGTGAATCTGCTCATATTCGATGGCTCTCCGATTGTTTTTCTCCACGCATTGGAAGATTGCATATACCTCTGCTTAGACGACCAAGGTGTGTTTACCTAATGAATAGCTGGAATCAGTCTTCGGGTTTCTTGAGTATACTCCTGCACCGTTTTCAGTCTTAGACCAGTCTGTATACCAGATCTTTCCCTGTAGAATGTCGCCCAGGTTCGTATGTTCCCATCCAGTCCTTTCTAGTATTGATACCCTGGATGTGTTATTGAAAGAGTATCGCTTTGGAATGTGATCTGTTCTCATGCTGGTTACGATTTTCACGTTGCACATTCTCCAGTGTATTCTCTATCCTGAAGGCATCAAGCCTTGCCTTTCCTTGGACTACCAATTAGAGGAGAGGTTATCCCAGTAGTGTCTTTATTGCTGTAAGGGTCGTTGATTTCATGATCCCTGTGATTCCAAGACATGCACATCTCTGGACCTTGATTAGTCTTGTTGTGGTCTCTCTTTGTTGTGTTCCAGGACACCATACCGAAGGGGCGTATGTTATCGCAAATTTAATCACCATGTTATACAACCAGTAGAGCATGTTTTAGTACGTTGTATTTAGGAAAAACTTAGGAAAAACGTTACGTGGATTGATAGCTCTTAGCGGTTTTTGCATTCTCTTAAGGAAGGTATTTGTAAACTTTGTTACTTATGTTTGACCAGGGGATTTGATACACAAATTGTTCTAAGTGCATTTTAGTGCACTTTTTAATGAACTTCCTGAATATTGCTTGTAAGTGCTTGAAAACTTGTAGTTAGAGGGTTTCAAGGTCTCTGATTGTGAATCTGACATCAATATGATTAAAAAACATATCTATCTTGCATCAATAAGCATTTGAATTGCACTTGATCATACACTTTTTTCTTCATTTCTTTAATATTGATTTAAAAAATATCTATCTTACATTAATATGCATTTGAATGCATTTGATTATGCACTTTTTTCTTCATACCGTGTGCGATCCTACGTCCGCTTTCTTCAATAAAGGAAAACAAGTATTTTCCAAAAACTTTGAAAAATATTCAGATCTCCAAGAGCATGCAGAAAAGTTCAAAGAAAAATATCTTGAAGTTGAAGATTTCTTGGATAGTAGACTTCCGCGGACAGCTACTCTTGAAAAATCTTGTATTCCGGATGGATTCCGCGTCACAATAGCTCGACATGATGCATCAAGTCGAGCTATTGTGACGCGGAATCCATCCGGAAGACAAGATTTTTCAGTTGAAGATTTATTGGAACACGAATGCCAGTTGTTGCTGGTTTTATATGGTGCAATATTAAGCTTCTGCAAGCCCAACATACCTGCAGAATACCAGGTACCAATATTAGAGCTCTTACACATCTTGCGACGTAGGTCGTGTGCCAGTGTGACCTCAAAAAAGAAAACAGTACGTCTCTGTACTCTTGTACCAATATCAGACGCTTTTACACAACATTTGAAACGTGTCTACCTAGAAGTACAAAATTGAATGTATGGTTCCCAATATTGTCAAACAAATTCAGACATAATTGAGGAGGACAGTATGGACGAGGTAGATGTTGATAATGTCATCAATCACTTAGCACCCTCCAAGTGGGGATGGAAATGGGTCAATCAATATTTTGAGCCGATTCCGATGACACAACCAGCAGCACCAAAAGAACTAATAAATATTATATCTTGTGGGTGCGTGACTAATTGCGGAAAATTATGTGGTTGTAGAAAAAGTGGATTTACCTGCACAATGGCATGCGAAAAATACAATGGGATCAACTGCACAAATGTCGAATTACTCGATACTCGATAATTATTCAGATGATGAAATTGCTGAGCTGTCAGATTCCAATGATGTTTTCAATCCAGATAAAAATGAGTACCATGTACCATGTACAAATTGAATATGAAAATATTTATGTTTGCTTATGAAATGCTTTATCTTTACTTATTCGAATCCCGGTGTAACTCGAGGTCCGGTATAACAACGAGGTTAAGTTGCATTTAATTATGCAATCTATCATTTTTCTTATAACTTTGACATCGGATTCGTAATCAGCGACCTCGAAAACCCTCGAGTAGCTATTTTCAACTGATTTCAGACAATATTAAAGAAATGAAGAAAAAAGTGCATAATCAAATGCATATTAACGCAAGATAGATATGTTTTTCAATTATATTGATATCAGATTCACAAGAGATCTTGAAACCCTCTAACCACAAGTTTTCAAGCACTTACAAGCAATATTCAGGAAGTTCATTGAAAAGTGCACTGAAATGCACTCAAAAAATTTGTGCATCAAATCCCCCAGTCAAGCATGAGTAACAAAGTTTACAAATACCTTTCTTAAGAGAATGCGAAAAACCGCTAAGCTCTATCAATCCACGTAACGTTTTTCCTAAGTTTCGTGAAAATCGTTCTAAATACAACGTACTATTTGGTCGTAGCCCCCATTTTTTCCCTCTAATGATAGTTGCTTGGTAGCTGAAAGGTCCTCAGTACTACAATAGTATTTTTAGTGGATAAAGGTGATTATTTCGTACTTATTATTATGTTATAATGTATCGACACAGTAGTTGTAAGCTTGTTTAATGTATTCGTAATATACTCTCCTTTATTCACATCTGATCGTTCAATTTTAATGATTTTACATGAAGTTAATACCGGAATTCAATTCCGGATGATGGACGATGAAATACGTACTGAAAATTTTATGTTCTCTCAACGATTTCTTCAATCCCTAAGACATTTGATAATCACCGTTCATATTGTAACGAAACTACTGCGTCTTATTAGAGTCTAATCCAATATTATATAAGATAATTAAGGTTGAAAAGCGTGTTGCGTAACTAATGTTAGATTTAGTGGTTTTTTGGTAAAAATCGTACAAACAGGTGTGCATATTTTAAATTTGATGTAATTACACGAGATTGATCGGCGTTAAAAATGAGAACTAGACGTAGATGGAGGCGTTGACCGAGCCAGATATAGAATAACTTTACATAAATTTGAATATTAATGCAGCTTTAACTGTAGCAGGCGAAGTATTAGTGAAGCTTCTGTACTCTTTTTAATAAATATGTCGATAACATATGTTATATGTGTACTAGATTTATATATATTTGCATTACAAATCCTTAGAAGTATAGAATTCATTACAGGATTTAGATAAATTAACGTAAGGAATGTTCTGTCTTAGATTACTCGTTTCGAGGCATCTCAAGAAATGAATAATGCAGACGTAACTAACTTGTAATTCTCACCCAGTTGCTATGTTTCCACGATCTGGGATGTTAAAACATAGCCTACTAGAATGGGAGGCCAGCAAGTTGTCTTTGTCACGCCCATAACATATGCTCAACTCGGGCCTATCGAACGGCATACGTTCGACATGTTTTAGTCAGTTCGAGTGCAGTGAAGAATTCGTTAGTCAGTCGGTGAATCTATTCGTATTTACTTTCAGAAAATACAGTAACAGAATGAAACTTTATGATTTATTTGAGCTGAAAACATTCAACAAAAGTAAGATATTCAGTGAATTGATACTGTGATGATGGAATAGCGTGTTCGTTAGACCGGTACATTATTTTGTAATATAAATAGCTTATTTTATAGATCGTTCGGATGGTGTTATCAGTTTTCTTGAAGATATTTTGATATTTGTGAGGAAATTTATTATTTTATTTTATATCAACTTGTATTGAAATGACTGCTAAGAGTTGTGTACCGAACGGCAAACGCAAATATGCCAGTAATGCAGATATGACTTATTATTTCATGTTTGCTTTTCCACAGCCGAGAGTTGGAAGCAAAAATGAATTGGAGCAATTCACAGAATTCAGAGGATCTGTACATGTATGTCCTGGAAGGATTCCAAAACTCGTTCAAGATTGAGCACCTTCAATGTTCATGAATCAGTCTTTCCATTTGTCAAAGAAAGTTCGGATCAAACGTAAATATTCTGAAGAAACACGATTAACTATAAAACTTCGTGGCGGGATTAATTCCCAAACCTGGCTCAAAGAAGGTGATATTTCAAATTATAATAACTCTATTTCAAAATTCAAGTGCAAAAAGTTGAGTGGATTTTGTATAAAATTGTTGAAAACGATAGTTGTTTTACTTTATTCTTTTTAATGAGAATATGATTGTTCCAGATATTGTTTCAGTTATTTAGCATCTACAGCAATTAGAAGATTTCATTTTTCGCAGAAAATCATCTAGATCTAGTTGATTGTATAATCAGTTAATGGAATTCATTCAACATAGTAAAGAATATTTATAAGATAGAGTTAGGTGAATTAGCCAGTAAGAATTTAGGAGAATCTCTTGACAGCTTGACAGATGACGATAATACAGACTATACTTTAGAATCGGGCAATATTTCCAAAAACGGGCTAAAGTGTTTGAGAGCCCATCTCCATCTTGCGTTGTCCAAATAAGCAAGCGAATAAAGAGGAAGAAGGTCAAAACAAAAATTTTTGGAAGCAGATTAGCCGATTTTGACGTTTTTTTTAATCGATTCTAGAAGTCATTTATAAAAAACTTGTTTTTTGCTTACATGCATTTTAGCATTTCTACAAGGGAGAATGTATCTTTCTGAATCACTCACAGGAGCCAAAATTCAATGTGAACTAGAGTGGCTAAATATAGCCGGAATATGCAAGAATTTCTTACTCAGGATTTTTTGGGGTCGCTGATCACGATTCTGAAGTCGCATTGGAGCAATGACTCACATGAGAGTCAGGCCATTCTGGTACCCACGTCGTGAAAATATCTTCTACAATGGAGAGAGACTCATTAGGGAGGTTCTCTTGAGGTTGCCGGTCATGACCATGAACCTAAATAGTCACCTGGTGGTCAGGATACCCTGACAACCTCGGTCGTCTCCAGGGATTGTTTTTTAAAATGCTCTGAAATGCAACCTAATTCGTCTCCCGGGTGTTGTTTTGGGCCTTGATCAAGATTCAGGAGTCGAAATCAATAATAATAATAATGATAATTATAATAATAATAGTAATAATAATAATAATAATAATGATAATAATAATAATAATAATGATATTAATGATAATAATAATAATTATAATAAAAACTACTTGATTTTTACTTAAATGATACATATTTCTAATAGTTAATTCAAAAAACTGAAGTTCCTGTTTTACGATATGGTGGTTTTTGTTGTTCTTTCTTGTAGACTTATCTGTCGTAGATTTATTCTTGAAAAACCAAACTTAATTATTAAAATTTTCATCATTTCGTGGAGGCGACGTTAGTACCAAGATGCCCTGAGCCCCAGATGCATTGTAGTTTGAATCTGACACCGGAAATCGTGATCATCGACCCCAAAAATTGCCAAGAAACGATTTTGGTTGTGTCTCTGAATATATGGAAAAAATTCCCCGGAGATGATACAGGTAATCAGAGAAACCTGACCACCAGGTATGCCAATTGCCTGCAACTTAACAAGCCGGTTGGGCTCACCGGAAGTATTGAGATAATGATTTTGCCAATGGATTTATCAAAATAAGATAAGTTGAAATAAATGAAATTCTCTAGCAGTCAATCAGCGTCAAGGTGTCATTATGCTATTCATACATACAATTCAATGTAAATCCTGCGTGAGTCTTGGTGGTCGAGGGGTAAAGCGGTTTTCATATTTTCTTCTAATAATAGCGTAGGTTCAAAATTTCCAAGCGGCAAGGCCATCGCAGGTTAGTTTCTCAAGTTTTTTAAGGGTAAGTTTATTAAATTTCCAAATATTTGCTGCATTTTTTGGCTGAACAATAGGCGTCTATCCCTAGCGAAATGGGGAAGAGTTCCCTTGAAACTGAAATTTAGATTGTTCCGTATTTTTGGATTCGAAAAGTCAAAAAGACCCTGTTAGCCTATAGATGGTAGATTTAGGAGCATGTGTTTTCAAAAATCAGTTGAAAAAAGAATAATCGTAGTGTCTTCGTTTATTTTCATTTTGTAAATTGTCTAATTCATGAACGTTATCGCAGGTTAGTTAGTCTGTTATATCGTTTATTACTTAATTTCCGCCATTCCAAGTGGCAACGTGATCGCATACTTTGTTTAATGTGTGCAAAAATACTGATGCTAAATACCTTTTGGAATACCGTTTGTTACTTTATTTTCAAGCGACAACGTTAGTCTGTTAAATGTGTTTATACTGATGGAGGGGTGGTTTAAGAAAATCGGCACAATGGGCAATCGTTTGTTCAAAATTAGTCTAGCCAGTTTGATTGACATGTTTTCAGATTTGATAAACTACCTATGAAGAGGTAGGGTTAATATTCTAGGGGTAGTCTTAGAAAATCGGCACTATTGGCTATCTGCAGTTTGAAATTAGTCTAAAATTATCTACCAGATTGCTTGTAATTTTATTCACATTCTATATACTCGGTATATCAAGGGATGAGGTTAAACCTCAAGGGATAGTTTTAGAATGTCGGCGCTATAGGCAATTGGTAGTCTATAACTATTCACCAGTTTGTATGTCATTTTGTAAAGATTTTATATAATCTATATATCAAGGGGTGGGGCTTTAGAAAATCGACACTACGTAGAATAGGTAGTCTGAGATTGTTAACTAATTTATTTATCATTTGTTGCAGATTGTATATACCCGGTATATCTAGGAGGTTGGGTTAACCCTCAAGGGGTAGTGTTATAAAATCGGCACTGTGGGCAAATGGTAGTCTAAAATTAGTCTAAAATTAAAGGGGGGTATATATTCAAGTTGTCTAGATTTGAATTTTCCGAAATTATCGACCTAAGACGGTAAATTTTGAACAAAGTGGAGGTGTCATTCGAACTTTGTTGATTTTAGACTCGTCTTATGACCGTTTTTGAATAAACCACACAGGTGGTCCGCTCCTTCGCAATATCTATACTAATAACAATATTTTTTTAATGAATGTTCTACATAATTCCTCTTGGATTAATTTGCATGGTACTCATCATTGACTACATTAATTCAGTTTCATTATTTATTCAAGAACAGCTTAACCAATTCGTGTTGTGAAGTTTATAAGTGAACTAATATTCATGTTCATTTTTTGGTAAGCTTTTTTTATTAGTCGACCGGCATGACTTATTAGGTATGCGAGAATTTCATAATCGCATTATGTATTCATCAAGTTTTCAATCAATTCTTATTTGAGAAAAGGAAGTAGGCGTCAAAAGTAATAAAAGATGTAAGCTCACATGATTAGGTTTCTTTAATGGATACTAACCCATCGATCGACAGCAATCAGAATGAAAATCTACGCCGGCCAATTAAATTAGATTCTGAGTAATAAAAAATACATTTATTTGATCTCTCTATTTCCATCTCACTGTCGGGGTCGTTACTATTCAAATAATTATATACTAATGAATACAAACAAGGAATGTTCATTTGTAAACTGTCCTTTCAACAATTTATTATGTGAAGAGTGATAGTTTAACTGTATTTTAAGATTGTTTGAGGTCAATCATCGATGCTCCACAAAAGATTGGGGGGAAGTGGACGTTGCGTAAATTAATAGATGTAAATAAAACTTCATGGTAAAACCAGTTTTTAGGAATGTACATGAGGATGAGGATGTATATTGGAGCAGGAAGCTAGAATAACAGATCACGAATATGTCATTATTATCTGTGACATCTATCATTGATAATTATTCAGTTTGGACATAAAACTTGGGACCCAAATAAACTTCGAATAGTATACCCTCATCTTAGGCGAATCGGGGTTTATTCACCTTGCCAAAACCGATCTATTTTTAATTTTTTAATGGAATACTTATATCTATTCAAGATATAACCCCATTTACTATAGAATGAACTCAATTGTTTACATGCAACTGCGAGTCGTTAACTCCTTGTATTCTAAGCGGAGAGTGTGAATGCACATGTGGTGGTTGAGGCAAACAGTGTCCTCACCTCATTCTTTCCTTGCTTGCATCATCATGTTGTTGGCCGCAAACACCGCTTGAGTAACGTATAGGCGATGATGTGCCTATTGATATTTATAGTCATTGAATGTATACTCGAAATATGGGCTAGATTTAAGGGGGGTTTTCACACCCCTAACATTCCCATCCATTGGACATGACATTATTTCAAACCTGCCCTTTCCTTCCCTCCAACAGTTACGCTTCACTGACAGGTAGGGTCCTACGCTTTATAAAATGTTGTACGTATGTTACTCTTACTTTGATTTATAACTTCCGTTTATCGTGTTTCAGCGTTTCAAGCCATCTTCAGACGATTTTCTAATACATCCACATACTACTATATGATTATATAGTGGATTTTACAACAATCATGACATTAGCATTAACCAGGACAAAGAGTTCGTGGAGTAACTACATTAAATTCGAGCCTTTTTCAGCTGTATGTAAAAAATGTTAACTATGAAGAGTGGTTATTATAGAAGAAATTACCTGCAAATATGAAACCAGTTTCCGAAAGTCATTATCATATTTTATGTTGATTGAACCTAGTAGAAAAAAAGCGTCTTGTTTATTCTATATAAAAAAAATTGCATTATTGACAAGACAGCTTGTAAGCTCCAGATTTGTCGGTTGTCTCCATTTTGTCTTCAGTATTTTTTGCAAAATTTTTCAATTCGGAATTTGGTTTAAGTGCTTTTTTGAGTTATGAAGTTTCAGAAGCATTTCGATCTATTTCGTGATTTTTCCATAATAAGTTAGAATAATAGATCTCTCCTTTTCTTCAATATGATTTCTAATGTTGCAATTGTCTATGGTGAGAAATTATGTGATATTGCCCCCTTTCGGTTACATTCTCTTCTACAAATTCATTCGTATTATTGAATTCAAGATGGTGAAGCAAGTTGCCCTTGGAAATTGATTGAAATAATAGGTGTTTACTCATTTGGATTGCATCATAAAACTTTTAATTAACTCCTTTTATTATTGGGAATGTGAAATAAAAGATTAACATTCAACAGTAGTTATTAAATGTATCTACTATCATTGTCCAGTAATATCTAAGAAAACATTTCAGGTGAGTGCATTTCGGTTCTGTTTCGATAAGTACCTAATCGAATTCAATCCCTGCATTAGATCGATTAATTCATTTTTTCAATACTTCAATGTAGTCTCATTTTCGTGTTACAATAATTTCTTGCGTCGCAACTTTCAAGAAGAAGACCATGAAAAATGTTCTCCGTTGCCAGTTTGGAGCTGCAACTCAATATGTCAGAATATGTAAAGCGAGAATCAATTCAGCATGAAGAATTTAGTCACCTCGTCGTCCCGCAAATGTCTCAAACAAATCGCGAATGAATCCCAGTTAGCTGGGTGTGTAGATCAGGCACTTATTTCTGATCAAAAGAAGACTGGAATTGGTAGATATGCAGGCTGTTCCAGAATTAGAGAATGAAGTTGGGAATTTTGGAGTATATTTTAGGGGAGCCGGTGGTTACATGTGAAAATTTAGAGCTGTCAAGCACTTATTAATTTTCTCAAAAGGTTAACAGGAACAGCTGTTTACACATTATTTTTGTCCTCAATTGACAACAAAACCAAACCTAAAAACAAAGCAAAGTTAATATCAAGAGAAAAAATTACAAAATTGTTCAAAATGGTGTCCATCATATGTAATGCAGGCTTGAATCTGTCTTATTAAATTAATATTCACACCGTTGATTATTCATAGGGAAAGAAGTTGAAAATTCTTCTTTGTAAGCTCCTTATCGCTATTAATATTCGTACCATATATATACAATACTCTTGATATGTCTCCAAGAATAGAAGTCAATAAGGTTCAGGTCAAGGGGTCTAAGATGCCATTGTCTGGGAGCATTTTCTCATCCACCTTTTCTATCGACCCGCACCAACATCACCATCAAAATTATGCATGTCAATTTTGATCAGTCCACATGTGCATATTGTGGAAATTGAGAAAACCGCTTCTTGTGAATAAGGTTTACGAATGTATGCGCGTTCGGAATTTGCAGATCACGGTATCTTTCAATATATTATTCGGGCACTAGCTGCCCTACATCTAGTTTTACGATGAATCAAATTTATTTGGGAATATTCTTGGAAGGCTAACGACAAATTTTTGTGAGGATAGTAACTTAAACTGGGCTATAAGTTCCCATTTATTTTCAACTAAAATATGATGAAGTACACCCAACAGTTTTTATAACTTTAAAAACATAACAGACTCACGTATGGGCTAGTTTGTTATATTTTCCCTTCGCCAGTACAAACTGTTATGCCTTGCAAAATATGTAGTTATGATATTTCATAGGCACATCAGTAAGCCTACGAATTCTGTTGTACAAAAATTGAGAATCATATTGTTCATATTAGGTTATAAGTCATTTTTTTCATGACTCTAAAGGGAATTAATTAGTTCTTCGGATCACTAAACATCTATCAGATAAAAACAGATAAAATGAATAAGTGAAGTGATCACAGCAATATTATTAAATCAGCTGTACAATTGAAGCTGGACCGCCACCGCGCACATATGCCGCTCTCTTAATATAGAAATCTCAAACGAAAGCTTATCGCCATACAGTAAATTCTTCCGCGGGTATTTATTGAAACCCATTTACATAGAACACACTTCTTCACTATAAGTGGTACTGATTTGTGTGAACCTCCTGCCCGTTTATATCAATTATGGTATAATGCATCATGTGCGCACAGTCTATATATGGTAGGCAATCTATGGAGATATGGATATATTGGACAATATTGACTAATACACAACATACGTTTTATATCGATTGTGATTTTGTTTTTTGTAATCAGATACGTAAGGTATTGTGTTAAATTGTGAATGATATATGTGTCTCCAGAAATGGTACAATGCGGCAGCCGGGCAGCTGAGAGATATTTTATCGAACATTCCAATATTCATAGCAATATACAGAATTATCATATTCACATTGTGAATATGAGAGATAAGGACTGTGAATGTTTGCGTCAAGACAAACTACCTTACATATCACATATAGAATTGGATTGTAAACAAATTCAATTATTGACTCCATTCCATACTAGATGATCAACGCCGGGTTAAGACAAACGGTGACCTGTGGCCAAAAAACGTAGGAGGCCCTAAAAAGTCTTCATGGAATGAAGGAAGTATTTTTTCGATTCTCACACTAACTCGCGCCTGGGCCTGCAGGCCCGTTAATCCAGGGTTGTGGATGATGACTGCTTATACCTATATCGACAGAATAATATAATAATATCTAGAATCAGAATAAATCATTGTATAGTTATGTTAGAGGATGGATCTGAGAAGAAAGACTTTGAGAACTGAGAGATGTTTTACCGTCTGAACATTCCGTATTGATATGATGATATCCACTTCAACCAAACATACACAGTAAATATGAGAGATACTCATTGTACATGTTAGTTCAGATGAATTCCTTCACAACTATATCCAAATGGCGCGCAAAGTGAACTCCTCATTCTATTCTATCTATAAAGATAGACTTTTGGGGCAGGAGACATTTTACTAACTAAATATTCCATTAGTGAATCCAAACCCACAAAATAACCAAACCAATGTTAAAATTGAAATGAATAACACTAAAAGCATATCTAGATTAGCCACAAAGTCGAGTTCTCATTCTATTCTATCTATGAAGACAGATTTTGACGGTAGAGAGATATTTCATCTTCTGAATATTCCAAAATTCGTATCTACTATAACCGATAACTTGTAAATATGAGGTATACTCGTTGTATATGATACAGTTCAAATGAATTACATCACAACTATATCTTGATGGACCGCAGTATCGCCTCCTCATTCTAATCTATTTGTGGAGAGAGACTTTGAGGTTTAAGAGATATTTTACCGTCTGCACATTGCAATATTAATATCCACCACAACCCAAGACACATGGTGAATATGAGAGATACTCATTGTCATGTTAAAGTTCAGTTGAATCACTTCACAACCTAATGTTGATGGGCCACAGTGTCAACTTCTCATCCAGAGACTTTGAGGGTTTAGGGACATTTTCCCGTCTGTTGCTCATTCCAATATTGATATCCACCATAATACAACACACACGATATATATGAAAGACATATGTGGGCCCTTATGTACCTACCCTAGTAAATTTCTTGAAGCTGGATACCGAAACTTCCAATATGTGGGATGGAATACCTCGCAACATGCGACGAGAAGTATGGTTTCACTCAATGGGTGTCCTGTGTCTTTTGGGATAAATATTAGTGGATGACTTAATACCAATTTTAAAAGAAAATGTATTAGTCGTGACGGTCCAGTTGCATGACCTCCATGATCACCAGACATAACGTCTATGGACATTCATGTTTGGGGTCATCTCGAAGAAATCGTTTGCGCCACTCCAGTGCCTACAAGGGACTAATTTCTGCTTACAATTCAGGACGAATGTGGAGGAATTGATCGTGATATTCTACTAAGCTTACACCATTCAATCATCAATCGCTGTCGATTCAGAAGACCACCTTTGTTCGAATATTATTGATTATAGCCAATTATTTGAAATGATTCCTTACCTTCTAGTTAATTTATTCAAAACGCATTTTAACATAAAATTGCAAGAGACTAAAAAGTTTCTAAATTTAACTATAAATGCTTTGTACAGTGTGGGCAAATATTTGTATGAGGTTACTCAGTAACTTTGTGAGATACAAAAGAATGGAAGCCACATTCTAGTTTTTTGAAGAAAATTCACTGGCGGAAACAAAAATTTGCCATGTTCTTCTGTTTTCGAGTTATAATCTATCTTCCGATCTTGAGAATGTAACGTCTATCCCCGTCCAAATGTTCAATTTTCTTGAGGAGAAGTTGCCAAGAAGTTGACTTGTCCGGGTTTCTTCCTTAGAATAAGGCCAAATTTCAGGTCTATTGATTTACTTATTTGAATGAAATTTTCTGATCGACGAATTTGTCTTTGCCAAATAAAAGATATTCAAACTTGTTGAATTGTTTATTCAAAGATTCTAATATTCTTCACAACATTTACAACTTAACCACTAATAAGTGTATATGTGTAAATCAGCAGCGGGCGAATTAGGCACGCAACTTTGCAGGTAATTACAGTTGAATGCCATCCTTAGACCAATATTTGATAAACCTCGATCTTAGATTAATTGACTGTCAGTTGAGATTCAATCGTGTGAGACAGTGTATCTCTCGCTCCTATATCTATAACGTAATCAGGTTTGACATTCCTTTCTGCTTAGAATTGGGGTATCATTCAGTTTACAATTTTTTGGTCTTGGATGCAACCAATACATAGGTCTAAATGTAGCATTTGTTATTGATATTCACCACAACCCAACACAGACGGTGAATATGAGAGATACTCATTGTATATGTTAAAGTTCAGATGAATTATTTTACAACTATATTTCGATGGTAGAGTCATTGTTTTCTATCTGAGGGGAAAGATTCTGAGGATGAAGAAATATTTCACCGTCTATACATTCCAATATGTATTACTTCACAACTATATTTTGATGGTTCACAAAGTTGACTCTTTATTAAATTATATCTATGAAGAGAGACTTTGATGGCGGATATTTACCTTACCAGCTGTACATTCCAATATTGATATCCAAAATACAGAATAATCAAACCACATCGTAAATATGAGAGATACTCCTTATATATTCTACGTTACAAATCAGATAATTCACTTCAAAAGAATATTTAAATGTGCCACAATGTCGAATCCTCATTGTATTCTATCCATGAAGAGATACTTTAAGGAACCTGCCCTCAAAGTATAATATTTCAGCGACTGAACATTTCAATATTGATATCCAAAATAGAGAATAACACAACCCACATAGTAAATATTGGAGATACTTATTGTATATGTTGGAGGAGATGAATTACTTCAGAACCATATTCCTACAAACTCGGTTTCTCATTCCTTTATATTCTAGAATAGAGCCGATTGAGAATTTCTTCCACTATTGATATACAAAATATAGAATAAACAAATCATACGAGTTTATCTCATTTCATTTATCCAGACTACCTCTCCTATTTCTCAATATTTCCGTTGATGATACAGAATTTCTAATTTAGGAATCAACATTTCAGAAACATTGCTTTAGATATATGGATGTTGTCTAGGAAGTAGATGCTGATCCAATAAGAACTGACCTTTTAATCGATCAACATTTTGGAGAAAATCGACGTTGACATTTGTACACCTACTGTTGCATACCGGAAACTGGTCATGAAACTTTATACAGGTGGAACCTAATTATGAAAATTATGGTTCGTATGCGATTATGCAGCGAGTAAAATTTCGACGTTATCGTGTGCCATCCAATCAATTCCTGTACGTTCGCGTATTGCTCACACTGTATTCAATTCTTGATAGCTCACAACATGTTCAAATTGTCCTCTTCTAGGCTCCTCATACCCATTTGGAGACCCTTTCGTGGGTATGTAAATGAGAAAAATGTTACTGGTAGTTAATGAATGAGAAAATAAATATTACCATGAATAGTTTGATAATGCAATCATCCACTTCGAAAAACTAACCTACTAGCCGGTGTTGGTACTCGATAATCATTCACTGCAGAGTCACCGTATGTTAATCAATTGCTTATTTATTTGATAGTATTCCCGGCAAGTCGTAACTATGCTTCTGCGAATTGACATGAGAACCGTCAAGTCAACATCGTCGAGCTAGCCGAAGAATGAAACGTGAATCAAAATCGGCCAATTGTGTTTCGCCTACAACACAACTAACTACGCTTATACGCCGCGCAAAACGAGCCTAACAAGGCGCATAAACGAATAGCTAGGTAGACAGGACCGGCGTTAGATAATGTGGTACTTTGACAAAACCTCGCCAAGAATTTTTAGAAAGTATCTATTGTATGATTAGAGACTAGATTCTAACCTACGAAGACAAGGTAAAAAGTCCCTGAAAAATTAAACAAAAAATTATTTATTTGGACAAAACTCATTCTTTGTTTAGCCCGATTCACTTCGTTCAACGTTTTCTTAATTTTTCGATCCCTTCCATGTTATGAGATTTCGGCAATCCCCCAAAATAGACGTTTGTTTCAACGATGACCTCATCGTTTGTGCCGAATCTTTTCCCGCCGAGCCATATCTTCAAGTTTGGAAATAAATAGAAATCGCAGGGGGCCATATCTGGGGAATATTGTGAACGACGAACCAATTCGTAGCGCACAATTCATGCAATTTTGCCATTGCCCCTGCGGACTTGTGTGCCGATGCGTTGTCCTGGTGGAAAAGACCATTTTTCTCTGCCAAATGAGACAACTCTCGTTTCAAATCGACGTCAAAACGAACCAACAGCTCTATATAATATACGCCGGATAAGATACGCTTTTTTAAGGTAATCATCATGTGCATCCCCAAAAACTGTCACAATGACTTTGAAGGCCGATGAATCCACTTTGGCCTTTTTTGCATTCAATTCGCCAGATAGAGTTCATTGTTTCGACTGTTCTTTGGTCTCTGGTGTGTTGTGATGAATCCACGTCCACGGTTACGAAAAGGCGCGGAAAGTCCTTCTTATCGCGCTTGAATATTGCCAAATACTCCTTAGAACTCCACACTCGCAATTCGCAAGAATTCATGTTAAGATTTTGCTAAGCATCATTTAGTTTGTCATTATACATCTTCTACAATTGATGATGAACATTGTAATGTTATTCAGAATAATTAAGTTTCATTTCTTTAGAAGACAAATTTTGAAGAGAATTTTGATGTTAACGAATGAATAGTGGCAAATAGTGGCTGTTCATGAGAAAACAACTAAACCAGTAAATATATAAATACTTGCTATAATATACTCGATAATACTGCGTTGCAATTTAGTTTGGATTGAAAAGCGGCTTTACCCGTATTTTTGAATGCAAACTATGAATATGTATGTCGACATAAATCAACGAGTTATACATAATTTACAAATGATGCAATAAATTATATAGAATAATAATTCAATGTTTATTACCGATATGTGTAGCATAATTAACGTGTCGTATTGTATTAAAACGGACAATAACTTATCATAGTTTAATTACCTACGTTCTCGAAAGAAAAATCTGTTGTACAAATCAAATCTAAATTATGCAAAATTAGCACAACAGGTGTTTGTCTTGAGAAATCAGCTCACGACATATTTAGTGGGATTGCTGGTGGGCTCATTAGTTAAATGCTGAGACAAGTATTCAATAATAATGAATGTGCATTGGCTGGACTGCAACCATACTTGGTTTGTCACTTCATGAGAATCAATGTTTAAGATCGTTCACTGGTGAGCAGTGGCGATTTTGCTGTGGGTGCATTTGTGCAGTACACTCTCCTAATACACAAAACTGCAATCTGCATTCATGCAATCCAAAATACATAGGTAACTAGATAGTGATGCCAGAACAGCTGTAGCTAGTTCAATTTTCGAATACCACCTAGGAGTGATACAGTTAATCATAAGTTAGAGAGAGAGACCACTCGGACACGTGAAAAAGGAAATACATGTACGTACATTATGAGATTCCCCTGCATTGCTCCAATGCAGTGATTGAGTTTGCTAAACAGTTGGTCAGCGTTCACACGTTGTTGATATTTAACCTGGGCGAAGGTAAATCAATCGCAATGGAGGCATATTCGGAAGAATATATTGAAGAAAACACAAAACATTACCATAATTGCTCTTTGAACAAAGTTAGACTGAAACGTGAATTATCATTTATATATAGAAGATTTCCGTGGAGCAGCAAGTTTCTTAGCAATTTTGCAATTATTTATAGATCATAACATCACGGGCTGTTTCTATTAAAATTAATTTGTGAAGGCTTTTTTTCAACGCTGAAAAAAGTTCAAATACTTTTCGAGGAATACAGTGGCGCAGGAAAAACTAAATTCACCTTGTATGATAAGTATGGAGAAAACGGTAATTGTAACGATTCCAGATTTTAATAATTGTGTAATTGACGTTTTAGCGAATTCAAAAAATGGATTTTCTATGCAAATAACCTCAAGCTTGAATATAGCCAGGAGTTCTAGGGTAAGTGTACTCTTTATCTTAGAAGTTGAAGATCTGAGTGCATGTACCTATAATTTGCTGATATTTAAATATCAAAGCTAGTGTGAGACTGCATCAACTCGCCAAACAACTTTGGCATAGGCGAAGGCAAGCTGACCCTATTCTGGCTCCCCACTGGAATAAGAGGAAAGGAAATAGGCGAAGAGTTTGCAAAACTGGGGGCTATAGAACTCCTAATAGGACCAGAATCAGCGAATGGGATCTTGAATAGTAACATCAAAGAGACAATCCACTGTTGGGTCAAAACACAACATGCGGAAGAGTGGAAACTATTGAACGGTTGCAGGCAGTCGAAAACACTGAAAGGACCGCACATTATGTAAGACCGGCCTCAGCAAATGCGGAACATGGTCAAAATCGATGCAAAGCTGTAGACACAGATACTGACAGGACAGGATGAACCTTAGCGATTCGCCTTTGTGCAGGTGGTGCAAACGGAAAAACGAAATATCTGTGCAGATGCGTAACACTGATCCCCCGAACGCACATTGCACTCTTGGTAAAGTTATGCGACACTGACGATATTCAGAAACCAGATACAAAAATGGTGTTGAACCTCTTTAGGAAATTAATCACTCACCCGGTCCCGACTGGGAGTTGAGTATAAGTGGCTGTTTGTACACCTCGGGCACCCAGTGAACACTGGAGAGGAAGCCGATCCTGCCTACCTCTGAAGCAAGGTAACCCTCTCGAGTGGGAACCGCTTCACGACTTCTAAATGATATATCACGAAGTTGGTGTTAATCTCTTTAGAAATCGTTCACATGCTGAACATGGTGAACACCCATGAGCGAAAATCGCCCCTCTGGTACTCTTGGGGAGAACACTCTCGTGGAGGAACTGCCCTTTGGTGACTCGATAACATGAGTTGCAAAGGGCTTTGGCCTTGGCATTTAGGTACTGCAATTCCCACTCCCCACCATCAATTGATTAATTTATTAATTAATCATTAAATACCTATTTGAATATTATTTTAAATAATTTTTGTCGAGATTTCTGTCATTTGCATCAAAAACGGGATACTTGGCTAACATGACCTATTTTTTTAAGCGAACAATATTTCTCATTTATAATTTTGGGAAGTTCGATTTAGAATTTTTCATTCAAAAGTAGATAAATAATAATACTATAAGATATTGATTGATATAACAGTATGATATAATATCGCCTGTTACAAACGGAAAGTCTCCAATTCAATCTCACTTCACTCAATTCTTAATTCTATTGCACTTTTATATTTTCTTTTGATGTTAAAGATTTATGAGGTACTAGAAAAGGGTTGTCAAACCTTATTAGAAATATTGTTGTTTGAGCATTCTACCTGAAATATACTTTTAACATTATAAAGACGCATGTAGGATATTGCAAAGGTTTCAATTAATCAAACTAGTATAAATCTTACTTAATGATTGAACGTCTGCGTTATGATTTACAGACTTGGAGTCGGTGTTATGTAAATCATCTCCAGAATAGATAACGTGCCTAATTTCGCTTTCAACCTCTGCTACATTTGTGCAAGCTCCTTTAATGCACACATTTAAACAACTTTTATGAAAAGAATTTGATGATTTAGTGTACGCCTCCTTTGATTTTGATTCAATGAAATTTGGAGATACTTGCAGATTCCTACATCTGCGGTTCTTCTTTCTTGCTAATATCTCCATTAACTTTCCGAATTCCTTCAAAACTTTAGGGTAGGTAGTTGTTCCTTTCATATTTAGTTATATTCCAGCCGAAAAATTAATAATGATTCTTGACCCTTACTAACAGCCTTGGGTCTCAAAACCTCGGTGATTGATCACCCCTTTGAAAGATAGTTTCACTAGTAAATTTGCTATGGAATGAAGTGCATCATGACATACGGCTTCATTGAACCTGTTGAAACCATGTTAGTTCAATTGGTCTCATTCAAAGAAAGTCGTTTAACAAATCCTGATAATCGTACGCCATTGGCAATAACAGCATCGCCAATTTCGATTTCAAAAAAATACAGGACAATAGTTTATCATGACCGTAGTACCCATCATTCAGTGCATTTTTGTCGAAGTATTAGTTTTTCTTCAAAGATGCGACAATTTTGGCAATTTTATTGACAAACCATTTGAATCAAATGAGTTTCAACAAGTTTTTTTCGCATGAATCAGCGTCAACTTTGTATATGCTGTGCCATGATGAATTAATTTTCATCATATGTACAACGCAAACTGAATAATTCTTCAAACTTTCACATGAAGCAAACTGCGTGCAATTCAAATACTGAAGATCAATTCAAATTACTCTCAATCAGATACTCCAATTATTGATCATCGTGGTGGTCAGAACATTTTTCACATTTGGGATTTTGTTCAATTTATTTTCAGAGATAAGTACAATCCTTAGAGTAATAAGAGTGTTAGTTAAATGTTAGCCTCAAAGCGCGTCATTTTATCAGAGTCAACACGTCATTAAATATAGAGTTAATTCAAAACGATGGTGTCGATGGTACAAGTGTGATATATAAATCACGATTGGCGTGTAGTTTATTGCGTTAACCTAGGTGTCACTTCATGAAATATATCGGCAAATAAAAAGCCATAAATGCGCTTTATTGCGTAATAATTTTATAATCGAGGACACTGGATTACTGCTCGAAAACAGTTAAACAGTAGGGAAGCAAATGGCAAACGGACGATGTAGTTATTTTAAGAAGTTATAAAATCTTACAACCTGCAAATGGTGTAATGATTATTTTATTATGTTCTGGATCCAGTCGTATATAGTTTATGGGTTACCATATAGTTCGCTACATTTCTCACTACCACCTAGCAGTTTCATCTCGGACATTGTCAGGATGAAGAGAATTTGTAGTGTAGCCAATTTTTATGTTTTAAATAGTGAAAAATTTGTATGAATTCGAAATTTCTTTGGAAAACTAGGAAGTTCACAATGAATGATAAGTGCTTCTCTCTTTCTTTTTAAGATTTTGCTTCTAAACGGTTGCAGAGTACATAGCAATAAAGATTCGTCATGACATTTGACATAAAACTGATTTTTTTTGCTTAATTTTTCCCAATCTGAATTTCTGTGTAGAGTATTCTAAGGGATTGAAATAGAAAGGATGAAGTTTTTCGTGATTCATATATATCTAAGCCGGTTAGATTAGCGATTTACTGTCAGGGATATATCAAAGATACTCGTATATCGATACTTCATACAGACTTTTCAACTTTGATACATTTCCCTGAAGACAAGTCAACCAGCGACAGACCGGGAGGAGGAGTGAAAACAATATATATAAAATTCATAATGCCTTCCGAATTCACAGATCTAGTATAATTTCGTTGTCGATTGGAGTTTTGAAGTTATTGAAAATGGATTTATTGAGAACAACAGTCTAAAACATGGTAAACAGATGATAAACTTACAGACTGCATTCACGATCACCATTCATTGATTAATAATAATTTAAAAGCCCGATACTGACATTTTCTCTTAAATGTCTACCTACGATGATTTTTTTTCGTTAATCTGTTAATTGGAAGTATATTCCCTGTTTTTTATACACTATTGTACATCATGTATTGTATATCCAACAAATATGTAATGATTAGGTACGTTCAGCTTATGTGCATGATTGAACCTGTTCAAACTGTGTGTCCATCGAATGAGTCCTGGCAGGGGAAAATAATTTTTTCATTTTATATGCTGTGAATGTACAATATTTCACGACAATTTTACACCGTATATACAATAATTACGTGCGTTGAGCATTTAATGTAATATGGAATTTGGAATGATCGTCCGCTGGCTGTGCTGTGGATATGCACAATTGTACAAACACCGATGATACAATATTTATGTACATTGAGTATCAGTTTATGAATGGACGATGAATGTAATATGGAACTTAGGATGAATTCTTTTTGAATATGATGGGAATACACACAATTGTATGAATGCACATATACAATAATTATGTATTATTGAGTTCAAGTGTATATGAATGAAAATGCATCCATTGGATATAAATTTAATATTAGAAGTATTAGAAATATATTGTGGAATTTAGAAATGTACATCACAATCAGTGTATATACATAAAATATACAATAATTATGTACACAGAGATAGTGATGAACTATTTATTTTGTGGAAATTCATTTTTTTGTCAGATTTCATTTGATGTACACTTGGAACATTCTGTGTGGTGTTTCTTAAATTGTGTGTATCTGAAAAGCGGATACAATGAATCAGAAATATTGGTACAGCACAGCGTAGTCATACATTTGTTTAAGATTGTACTTGTCGCAATGTCGCAAAGATGTTTGGTTGAGAGACTGTTTATCTTCGTCCTCGAGATATGACTTCGCGAACTATAGGAACATTACTATTTAGTGGTTTTCTAATACCTCTTCATATATTTCAGCCATTGATGTGTTACAATTTCAATTATCCGTGTTTTGTTCGTTTTTGCGACGGAGGCATTTTAAAGTGAAATCGATGCGATAAAGACGCTTTGTGCTCAGTTTTTCAAGAAATCTCGCTCTTGAGTTATTTTTCAGAATATATCTTTTTCTATTATAAACCAAAAGCAGCAACGCATATATGTACATTGACGGCACAGTTAAAATATTGTGTATTTTGAAAACCTCTCTAATTATTCGTAAAGCTTTTTTTGCCACACAAAACACGAATGCTATGATGATGGGTTTCCCCAAAATTGAACGCAGTATCGTAGATTGCTATAATAAACAGAACGAAGTGCAGTCTTAGAAACAATTGATTCAATTGATCTGAGAACAAAACATGCAGAGCTCAATTTATGATTAATATTTTCAATATGTAGAACATATGATGATTTTCAATCTAAGGTTAACTCGCAGAATCTTATAAATTCAACATGTTCGAGATAAGTATTGCCCATTCTGATGGTGTTATTCAAATTTAAATTAACATAATAATTCAGAACAATGAAATTAGTTTCATCAGTATTAATAACTGAATTATTTTTCGAAAACAATTTTTGTAGCTTTCTACTTATTATCCTAGCTCTCTCTAATAATTCATCAATATTTGTATCCGTGAACACTACTGTAGTATCCTCGGCATACCATCTTGGTCTATCGCCGCAATGTGATGGGTGTGCAGGTATCTGATGTCAGCTGCAGGGCCTGTCAAAAGGCGCCTCAGACGCTTTTCCACCTACTGTAGGCATGTCCGGCAAAAGCGGCCTCGGCGTACACCCATCGCCATAATGTGGCCCTACGGGTGCTGTATCACTATCTAAGGCACTCGTACGAAATAGATCAAGAGCCGGTGCTGCCTCTCATGCCAGGAGATATTGAGTCTGTTGTCGGAAACGGAAAAATTTCCTATCTACTGGAATTACCCGTTTCCGACCGTCAGGTCCATACAAGCCAATAGGCCTGACGTTGTCCTCCCCGATAAACTAAGCAAGACTATGTATGTCATCGGATTTTCTGCTCCTGCAGAGAAGAACATAGTCTTTTAAGAGGAGGAAAAATGGACAAAATATCAAGATCTCCTGTTCGAACTCCGCACGCTATACCCAAGCCACAAGGTCGTATTAGTGGTTCCGATCATCGGTGTTTTGGGCGGAATTCGGTCTTCGCTGCTTCCGAACTTGAAGATCATTCCGGCCTGTAAGAATTCGGCGCAGATTTTGATAGACCGGATGCAAAAGGCAGTCATTCTGGGGTCAATGAGAATACTTGGGGCACACGATTTAGGAACCTGAAGCTACTTACCGACCGGTGGGGAGGAGTAGCTTCGGTTAACCTCCTTTTTGGGTTTTCTGGTGCGACTGCTGCGGTCGGAGCTCGCAGCAGCCCCGACCAGGTTGTAATATATAAAAAATATATATATATATATATTATTAAGAAAATTTACTTACTTTTTTATTTTGCCCCACGTTGTGGTGACAATTGTTAAGATTAATTTCTTATGATTTTATTTTATTTGAATTTTATTAATAATTATATTTTGATTCTACCGGCTAGCTTTTTTTTATCTTTTAATTTGATTATATTTGATCTTTAAATTAATGTTTATGAAGTTTTGAAGTTTATCTATAGAATAATTTTATATGGAATTAAACACAATGCTCTTTGATTTCACAATATTTAATTTCTATGACTCTTATTGTCTTGTTCAACTCAATTTTATGTTTACAAAATCTATGACATAACCTTATAATCACTTTTTTAATTAATATTTGTTTATATTGTTATAATCATCAATCTTCCTTTTTCTTTACAGATAATACGGATAATATGATGTAGAAATTATAAACAAACTTACGTTTAGATAATATCCAAAAGTGTGTTTAACAATGTGGGCAATTTTCAATTTACTTCCTTTCATAATTTCGTTGATTCACCTTTTACACAACACTATGCTTTTTCACGATAATCACAGGTAACTAATCTAGGTTACTTCTTCTTGAGAATCAGGAACTGTTGATAATACTTTGTTTTATTCTTTTAGATAAGACATAAAACTTTTCGATGCTTTATTGAAATTATGTTGAAGAATGGCAATCGTTGGATACTTCTTATAAATTGGAGGTTATTACTACTTTTTATTTGGTTTAGATACTTGGAACACTCGTTGACTTTTAATAAAAATTATTAACTTCGGTTTCTTGTAACCTATCGAAGTTTGGAACACTTGCGTTCTCTGATGTTTATTTTTTATAAACTTAGGTTAGAAAATTTTGGTGAGTTGCCAGAGAAGAACAGTCTCTGCTTGGATATTAATGCAAACTGAACTTGGCTTTACTTTCAGACCTTTTTATAGGCCTCCAAAACCGACGCTACTTGATGTCATAAACAACCTATCAGGTGCTTACTTTACTTATCAAGAATGCCAAGTTAATTGTTGTTAAACTGACAGAAGTACTCATTGTTACCAGACTGACACTAGAAATTCCTCTCAACCAATCAGAATTTAGTATTCTTTAATTTTTGAATTATTGGAGATTTTCAACTTATTTTAATTGATAGTGATTCCTTCTTTTTAAATTAATATTGCCTACATTTTTCCCCACACTTTGGTATAATATAACCTATGATTGGGTTATTATTAATATGATTATTCCCATATTTATGGTTTTCTTGACAGTTACTTATTCTTTAATCTAATACATACCATATTATATCAATAACATTCTTTTAACATTACATAACTCAAATTTACTAATCCTAACTTATATCTATAACATTATTCAATGTTTTGTACTATCTCATGATAGTTTTGTAATCACTTTAATTATGATTTCTGCCTTCGTTACACAGTACGTTTCTTCACTTTCACTGAAGTTCTTGTTTATCACTTCTTATTCTATTACATTGTTGTTTATTATGTTTTACATTGTTAATTTTAATATCCTAACTATTATTTAGCTTTTACTATTGTTTTTAATTCCATATAAATATCTTTTATTTGATCTTTTCTGATTTTCAAAGTTCGGTAAGTTATTATTTTTAAATTTTTAAACCATTCACCAGTAATACTTCGAATACCATAAGCTTTCATTTTATTTATTAATATCTTATGATTCACCATGTCAAATGCTTCGGACAGGTCACACACTAATATTACACTCACTCTTTTATTATCAGTGTTGTCATGAATATTGCTTAATAATTCATATGCAACACTATCTGTAGATTTACCAGCACGAAAACCATCCTGATTATCAACAATAATTTTATCTTTTTCTAGATTGTCAACAACGCGATTTTCCATAGCATTCTCTAGAATTTCCCCCAGTATTGAATTCAAACTTATGGGTCGATAATTATTCATACATTCTCGATTCCCTTTTTTAAACACATGTACCACTTTTGAGACTTTTAATTGAGAAGGTACGTATCCCTCTTGAAAAGAAGAATTAACAATTTTCAATATAGGGGGATGAATATGTTCAATAGAATATAGAATTCGTAACTAGGTTGAGAATCATTGGTAGAAACACTGAATGTCCATTTCATGACCATGGGAAAATGTATTTCTAACAATTGTGTTACATGAGATGTTAAAAATAGAACATGTATTTCTTAAATGCAATGAAAATCATAAAAGTTCATAGTTTCACTTATCAATTTTAATTTTGACTGCATTGATGAATAAGTTCCCACAAATGAGTAATGAATTACGGATAAAATTGAAACCTACAGAAGAACTTAAGTATTACTTGGTGACGCTTCAAATGTAGTCCTGATACCTCCTTGTAATGGCCTTACTTATCAGATTGAATTTCTTCTTAACCAATTAAGTAATAAGTCGATATTCAAGTTCAGCATAAGCGTTTTAATTTTTTATGGTTATTATAATCACTTCAATTTTACACGGCAATCTAGATAATTTCTCCATCGAATGAAACGGGTTTATCTTACAAATGCGAAAATTCGAAATAATCGTAAAAACGAAATTAAGTTGTTCCGAGATCACGAACACAGCTCAACTCGAAACGATAACAAACGTTTAGCGTATTACGATTTCAGATTTATCGTTTTCAAACGTCAGTTTTCAGCGTTATCGTTTCGAAATGTCCCGGCTAAATCATCTAATTGGTATTTAACATCAAACTGGCAGATATAAAACGCGCTCAGATACGAGAGGTTCTTCAACCTTCACGCACACATCGTCTCTTTTAGCTTATATGGACAGTTTAGATTAGAGCAGTAACGCATAAAATTACAAGTTTAAAGCTTTGCGAATGCAAATTTCTAGGATTAAACGTATTTATGCAGCTTTGGATAGACCTGGTTATGAATAAAAATCAATATCTGTCAAAAACTCGCACTAAACTATGAATATTATTGCGTGGGTTTTCAATTGGTTGTATCAAAACGTTTGAACGGTTGTGTATAATGCTTACAAACACTGTACTTTCGAAACATTGTACTGTCTCCAGACACATCCGGCATTTACATAAAGTTTACTCGTTTTGAAAATGCTCTAAAATCTGTATTTAATAAGTTTCAAAGGAGGCACATAACTTTGTGTACGGTTTATATGTCTTTTATGGCATATACATATTTGTAAGTGGTTAAGAGTGTTAAGATCACATATATTAGCAACTCAAGAGAGCATGTAGGTGTGTACTCTTTGTAATGAAGAAATAATTCATGATATAATTCTTCTATAAATCAAACAGAACTAGATATATTTGCTTGGAGGATTAGTTGGAATGTCCAAAGTGATAAAGTTTCCATTGCAATATAAACTATGATCAGAATCAAAACACGAACGACAAAAGACTAATTATGTATTGTGATGAATCAATTGATACAAAAAAATCAAAATTGGGTACACAATACACAATCAGTGTATATACATCGAATATACAATAATTATGTACATTTTCGTTTACTTGTATGAATGTAAATACAGCCACTGAATGAACATTTTATATGAATTGGATAGTAAATCCCAAGAGTAATTTTAAAATGAACATCTATTAGAAGTACTGTAAGGATACACGATTGTACGATCATTGTATATACAATAAGAATTCATATCTAGTTTACGTTTATGAATGTGAATACAGGCTCTGAACATACATTTCATGCCAATGGCTACTGTGGCATTTAGAAATGTAAAACAATTGAATGTGCTCTGAATATACATGATTTAACAATCAGTGTATATACATCGAATATACAATGAATATGTATTATTATGAAAGCTCTTTAGATTTATTTTGCCCCACGTTGTGGTGACAATTATTAACTAAACTCTTATGAGTTTATTATTTAATTATGAATTATTATTAATTCTACCGGCTAGCTTTCTTATTGTATTTTGAATCTTATTATTGTTTGTTTGATTTGAATAATGAACTTTTACCTTTTCATTTTATATCTATGGAATTATATATGGAATTAAACACAATGTTCTTTGAATGTTAAAAACTTTTATATTTAAATTTCTATGACTCTATTTTTATCTCGAGTATCAATTTTAACAATTTTATGTTCAAATAGATCTATGATCTAACCTCAAAATTATTTACTATTAATATTTGCTCACAAAGTTATAATCTACAATCTTTCTTTCAGATTTACAGACAGATAATAATACAATGGAGAAATAATAAATAAACTTACGTTTAGTTTATATCCAAGAATATGTTTTAAAATGTAGGCAATGTGCACTTGGCTTGATCTTCTTATTAATTTGATAATTCACTTTAACCGTAGGTACACAATTCCTTTGATATACACAATAAACACAGGTAAACTGTTTTGGTTACTTCTTTTGAAATCAGGAATTGTTGAAAATTGTTAACTTAGTTTTATTCTTTTTATTAAAGATATAAAACTCTTTGATGATGTTTGGAATTTTATCGAAGGCTGGCTGTCGTTCGATGTTACTTATGAATTGTAGGTTATTGTAACCTTTAAACTTTGTTCGGAGACTTGGAACACTACTTGACTTGTAGAAATTATTTATTTGGTTCGGTTACTTTCAACCTTACGAAGCTACTGGAATACTTGGGTTCACCGATGTTTATCCAATAATCTAAGGTTGTGGAAAATTTTGTGAGTTGCATGGAGTACCTTCACTCTCTAGATATAATTGCTAACTAACTTGGCTTGTCTTCAGATGCCTTTTATAGGCCTTCAAGAAGGACGCCAAGTATTTCCAAAAATAACCAATGAGGTGCTTAGTTTACCTATCAAGAATGCCTACATTTTTCCACACACTTTGGTATAAGATAACCTATGATTAGGTTATTATTAATATGATTATTCCAATAATTATTATAAATTTGGCAGTTGTCATTCTTAAAAACTAATACATAATATAACATATCAATAACATTTCTTTAACATTATATAACTCAAATTTACTAATCCTAACTTATATCTATAACATTTTTCAATAGTTTGTGCTATCTCATGATAGTTTTTGTAATCATTTTAATCATGATTTCTGTCTTCGTAACACTGTACGTTTATTCACTTTCACTGAAGTTCTTGTTTTACACTTCTAATTCTAATTACATTGTTGTTTATTATGTTTTACATTGATTATTATATTATACTAACTATTATTTAACTTTTAATATTGTTTTTAATTCCATGTAATATTTTTTTATCAATCTTTTCTGATTTTCAATGTTCGGTAAGTTCTAATTTTATCATTTTTGTTGTTTAGGAAATGAAATCATAACAGTATATTGAGTATGGATGTAAATAAAGTCACTAAATGATTATTTTATATCAATTGGATAATGAATTCCAAGTGGAATTTGAAAAATTACATCTCTTGGAAGTGCTGTGAACGCTTGTACAATCAGTATATCTACAAAAAGAAATCGTATCTAGCTCAAGTTTATGAATGTGAATACCTAAATGTACATTTCAATGGTTCATTGAAACTACTGTGGCATCAATACATTACATCAATTTTGTCAAAAAAATCAAGTTCTGAGTGTGAAAATTATATAAAATGAATAAAAAATGTTTCTTCATTTGTTAATAATTAATTAGTTTATGAAAACTCGAAAAATTCATGTATGTATTCAAAGACAATAATAGCAATGGAATCGAATTCAGAGGTCAAAAATATTCGAAAACATCTATAAACTCTATATTCTGGTCAAATTCGTATGTTTATTATAAAAATAATTATTTATAACAATTCAAAAACTTATGTATGCATTTGAAAACCATAATAGTAATGAAATCGTATTCAGAAGGCCAAAATTATCCAACAACGACAATAAACTCGACATTTGGTTCTAATTCGTTTATTTAATAATAAATATAATTTGTTTATAACAAATCAGCAAATATTTGGAACATTCGACGATGAAATTGAACTCTGGGTACCAAAATTAACCGAAAACGACCCGAAAGTCGGAGTTTCTGTAGAATTCATCTATTTTGTTAATAAAATAAATTGTTTATAACAAAAAATAGTCTTTATACTATCAAAAACTTTCAAATTTTCCGTTTTTCAAACACTTTTATTTTATCTCAAAAATGAGCTAATTATATGATGATATTCTGAAAAAATGCACTTTGTCTCATCAAAATCGATCCATTTCTCAAGGATTTACGGATTTGGCCTATTTTTATACCCATTTGACTACTGCATTAATTGTGATGAAATTCACCAATGAAGTAAGTTATCAAATATGTGAAGATTTTATGATCAACTTTGATCGTCTTGGGAACAGCCAAATCCGTGAATTCGACCCGGAAGATAACTTCTGGAATTTATTGTGTTTTGTTATATTGGGTATTTTATTAGCTAGATAACAGAAACTAGATACTTTTCTCATTTTATAGAAATTAATTGGACCGTTTCTACGGTTATTAACTCTAGTTCGAAATTAATGGTCGTTCCATATTCATGGCTAATTATACGTTTTATAACTTATACCCGGCGGTAGTGTTTGTTTAGTATAACGTATAGTGGAATAATGACTATATGTCATTTAATTTGACCGTACTTACCTACCTCATGCAAATGTCAATTCGAATCAAAGCTATATATTATTCAGTTACACTGGGTTTTGTAGATAAAAGGTCATCAATGTTATTAGCTGTTTCTTGCTTAACACATCATTCAATTTCCCTTGATATTATGTCTACGTTTGTCATTTAACCATTTCTGCCAGCAATGGTATTTATGAAATGAACATAATTTCCATTAAATAGGTTTCGTTTATGCTCCAATAAGTTTCGAATCACTACGTTAGTTGAAGTGATACAGATACTGAATTTTAAATATTCCGGTGAAATATTTCTGAATATTCTACGACGTTGGGCAATGACAATTGGCTGAGAAAAAGTATGTGTGCTATGATATTTGTAAGTGAGTATGTCTGATACGGGGTCTTTTTTTCCGGAAAACTCATTGTATGTTAGGAAAATTGGAAAAATTTTTAAGTTTATGAATCATTTTCAAGTGTTCTACACATTAACAACGGACTAATGATGAAAGTTACACTCACTGTAATGGAAACCAAAGAAAAATCTTGGAAAATGACTAGAAAATTCCATAAATATCGTTATTGAAAATCGTTGAAAATCGCTGAAATCTCTATTAAAAACTATTCGTTGTATGATAAAATATTTTCAGAGTAGTTTTGGGTGTTCATGACGAACTAATTACAATAAAAACGCAAGCAATTCGTTTAATTTCCAATTATTCAATCGTTACTCATTTATTATTAATTATTTACATTTAGGTCGACTAATTAAACGTTTCCATGTATTTCATGGGCACGGGTGACGATATTGCCATTACAAACAATGAATAGTGTGATTTTTTTGTGGAAAATTATTGAAAATCGCTGAAATCTCTATTAAAAACTATTCGTTGTATGATAAAATATTTCCAGAGTAGTTTTGGGTGTTCATGACGAACTAATTACAAAAAAACGCAAGAAATTCGTTTAATTTTTAATTATTCCATTGTTACTCATTTATTATCAATTATTTACATTTCTTTATTTCATTGAATGTACTGTAATTAATTCCTTTATTATCAATCTATATTTAAATCAAACATATGACCACTATTTTACCTATTTACATATTTACAGTGAATGTTTTATTATATTATCATTATCATCATCTTTATAATCATTATTATTATTATCATTAATATTATCATCACTTTTATTAACATTTTCATCATTTTTCTTATTATTAGTTTGATATTTTCAAAATTTACATTCCATAAATTTATCGACGCAACTCACGCAGGTATATAAAAAATATTCTTTATTTTTTGATATTATATTCTATGTACCCGCGTCGATAAATGGAGAGGTCTGCTGTGATGATGAATTTGCCTATTTATTGAATAGTCGTCGGTATAAGCATTTTCAAAAATATCTTCACATTTTCGACGAAACAGTCACATTATTCATTGTTTTCAATGGCAATATCGTCATCCGTGCCCATGAAATACCCGAAAACGTCATATTAGTCGATCTATTTTTCAATATCATGATATTTTATCGAATTTTCTAGTAATTTTCCAAGATTTTTCATTGATTTTAATTCCAGTGAGTGTAACTTTCATCATTAGTCCGTTGTTAATGTGTACAACACTTGAAAATGATCCATTAACTTCAAAATTAATTTTTCCAATTTTCCCAACATACAATGAGTTTTCTGGAAAACAGACTCCGGATTCGTGATCAGCCACCCGAAAAACCTACTAGGACATATTTTCTAAGCAATATTTATAATTTTTCCCAAAATTTATTAATTCTTCAAGAAATACCCTATTTGAAGTGTTGTTTTTAGGATAAAGGGGGAAAAAAGGTTATGCTTTTCGGTTTCAATAGTCATGAATGATCCTCAGGGTGCAGACAAATTTTGGAAAAATATGAATACACATGTTTTTCACATATTATACAGTTTTTCCCGGCTTTTTGCCTGGACTATATAATGCGGGTTGGGTTATCTGGATATTACACTAGATACGAGCTGTTCAGAATATTTGTTCCTTACAGCTTTACGTGTAAAGCAGAATATTTTACAACAACAAAAATATCTATGAACCTACAAGCAGATGTGCAATTGGCAATCCACTGTCCTCTTTCCTTGCCAATATTTTTCTAAGGGAACTTAAACCTTAAAATCAAAAAGTTGAACATAGATAAGTCGTTAATATTTTCTCAATCATAAGTGAATATGATGATCTACATGATTTTTTGAACAATTATCCTTATCGGAATTGGGTTGTACCTCATTAATAGAACATACCATCACTGTCACAGATTCAGAAACGTTTCGGAAGAGACATTACCCTTTTTTTCCTACTTACTAGACTTTTTAAATTCAGGAATAGACGAGATGTTAAGGCTTTGTGTAATCCAACATGTAATCATGATAGTTTTGTAATCACTTTAATTATGATTTCTGCCTTCGTTACACAGTACGTTTCTTCACTTTCACTGTTCTTGTTTATCACTTCTTATTCTATTACATTGTTGTTTATTATGTTTTACATTGTTAATTTTAATATCCTAACTATTATTTAGCTTTTACTATTGTTTTTAATTCCATATAAATATCTTTTATTTGATCTTTTCTGATTTTCAAAGTTCGGTAAGTTATTATTTTTAAATTTTTATTGTTTATGAAATGAAATCATAACAATATACATGTCTAAGCAACTGAATGAATAAGCAAACTATACGGTGGTAAAGGATAAGCTACATACAACAACTAACTCCCTATACAGATGCAATATGCAACGGTGATTAATATAGTTGGGCGTTTAACTTTGTTGCTTTACCATGCAATTATCTGAGACAACCCTAAACTAATCATAGCCTTCTGGAATATCATACAAAGTCCTTTATGTAGCAGCTTTTGTTGAATACTCCATGATGTACCTATTTGCAATCGTGCTCGTATACTTTCTAGGACTGCGAAATTGCTAATGTCATGAACAACCAAATTAAATTAATAATAGATCTATCAACGATTTGATATTTATCTCATGTTCCGTATTCAACACATATTAACAAGGGAGCATGTATGAAATTAGAAATAAGTCATTGTACTATTCTCACATATTCCATACAGAACTTATTGAATCATTGTGAAAGTTCAAAGTGATGAAGCTGCCATTGAAATAAAAAATATAGACTGAATCTAAATTTGAGCGAACATACCTACATGGTATTATACATATTATTCATTCATTAACATTAAAAATCCAAGATTATCAATAGATCGAAGACAAACAGATTAGCATATGAGTATATTCAGATTTTTCCAAGAATTGCTGGCGAAATAGGAGATTCATCAATTGAATAGTTACATCCAATCTTACGTGATGGATATTCTTCATAAAGTTTGTAAGGTTTTGAAGAAACCTATGGTGTCCAATGGTCCCAACAAACTCACCAGGATATTTTGCACTCAGGGCTCGTAGTGATACGTGTCTTTAGTTTCTGAATTGATCGAATCACTCGAGCGCCAACTGCTTTAGCCAAAAAAAATTAGACAGAATCCTCAACCAAGAATTTCCGGCACTACGAGGTGAATAAATATTGATGATTATATTGGAGAAATAAAGACAAGTTTCAACTTAGCAATTTGGTTTTAATTATTAATTATAATAGGAACAAAATTAGTTTAGTTAATCACATACACAGAATATTGATAAAATAGAGGTACCCAAATTAGGCAGTAAAAATTTGGAAGAATCACTTGGCAGTTTTGGAGCTAACGATAATACTGACTATACATTAGAATCGGGAAACATTTCTAAAAAAAAAGGTAAAATTTATGAGAGCCCAACTGAATCTTGGATCGTCCAAGTGGGCGAGGAAATAAAGCCGAAAAAGGGCAAAGTGAAAAATGAAGAGGCGGGTTAACCGATATTGACGCTTTTTTTTCAATCGATTTTAGAAGTCATTTAAAGTCATTTTTAAAAACATGTTACTAGTTTATTTTTTTCAACATGCATGTACACTTACTAATAGGCAAGGAGTGATGGCAATAATTTCAAATCTTCATTTGACCTCCAATGAAGTTATTTAACATGGTGCCATCATGTTATCTTGTAACCCGCAAGTCACAACCACAAAATGAAAAAAAGAAACATTTTGGGTCCAAATAATGGCCAATTACTCGGAAACGGACCGATAACTTTTGATGGCATAGGGTATGTTAACAATTGCCAACACCAATGCACTTTTTCCACCAGGTTTGGGAGGGTTAACTAGCAGTCCATTTTCGGTCCAATTTTAACTGGTCAGTTTGATAAACGGGCACGATAAAAAATGATGGCACATGGTGGAAGTGTATGAGGATGGCGCTTTTCAAGTAACCGCAACTTGGAAGGGGTTAACCTCCAGTCAAAAAAAAATGCGGATGCTGTATCTCGAGATCTAGCAGCCAGGGAAAATTCGATCTGTGAGATGAATTGGTCATTGAACCGTCCTCTAACGATAAACCATAGTGCCATCGGGTTAATGTTCTGACCATCAGTATCGCTCTGGCTCCTAGACTAATTGGATCGCTTGTGTGTGAAAGAGTAATGTATGATTCTTTTCTAAATTACATGTAAACACCAATTGACAAAACTGTTTTTGATAAAGATAACAAAATATTGTCGAAACGTCAAAAAAAGATAATTTTTATTCTATTTTCAGTCATATGAGAAACCAGAATATCAAGAAAACGTAACATTCATATAAAACCACGATTATTATGTTTTCTTCCCTTAGTGGGAACAATCTGTATTCTTGTAAATTAGCTGAATTTTCAATCATTGAGTCAGCCCCCTTACTCATTTGCTCTGTATGTATGAATAGCTAGTGAAAAAGAGTACCATTGTTCACCTGAACAAGCTACTGTGTGGTGAAACATGTCGTATTTCCTCTTATTCTATTAAGAACAGTTAATTTCAGAAATTTTCTATGGTTTATTATTCAGTCTAGTGTTGATTTGTGACATAATGTATTTACAACAAGTGAAGACCAATTCAATCTTAAAACAGAATTGTAGTTCACTATCAATGGATGAAGATTCAATACAAATTATTCTGCTCAACGCTTTCACTAAAGAAAATGGAACCTAGCATTTAATGAAATGATAAATCATTCCTGATTTGTGAAAAGTGTAGGGAGCGTAACGAAGTCCCGTCTTTCCAAACGTCTAATTATCTACAGTTCTTGTATATATTAAGCATGTGTTGTTTACACGTAGTAAGTAATGGAGACTAGTTAGTCATTAATAGCATGCAGAAATGAACTAATTGCTACTGTTATTCTCACGGTCTCCGATCGGACGCATTCAAGATACCATTTTTGTTTATATAACATAACTAGACTATCAGGTGCTTCTTGACATCACAATCTTTGCGCGCCATTCCATATTCCCGTAATTCATCTCCCAAATGGTGACATTATCGTATAATAACAAACCCGAGTTCGATGCTATGGAATTGATTAATTACAAGAAGTTCAATAGCTTTCATTCAAATGCAAGTACATATAATATAATTATAGAGTAGGAATTAAAATTAACTAATATACGCAGCTTTACAAATGTCATTATGGTTACAAAAAAATATGTCAACAGTCGAACAGATCATCTCGTAGAATCTACATATTTGGAGAATTGGGGAGAATAATAACGTATTTGTTCTGCAGAATGGTAGATAGAATGTTTTTGTGGAAAGGGTGTGAGCAGATGTAAATTCAGCCTTGATAAAATCACAGGACAGTCAACTAGGTTATGAATGGTCTTATATACGAATGCATTTCCCTACGTTTGTATGAATCTAGGCAAGTCTGGTGAGAAAAACCAATAGATGGATAATTACCATCAGCTTGAAGGCTAAATATCTTAAGAAACGCCGATTCACGCGCTCTATTTTGCTTATATAAATTTTATAATGGGTGTTCCACACAATTAAAGCATATTCGAGCTTAGAACGAACAAATGAATTGTATAATATTGTGATCGAATCACTATTGTCAAATAGGCGGTAATTCCGGATGATAAGGCCCAGCATTCTGTAGACGCTAGAAACAATTGATTCAATGTGAGACGCAAATGACAATTTCATGTCAAACAAAACTCTCAAGTCTCTGAAAGTATGAGAACGAGCACGAGCTGTGTCAACAAGTTTGTAATTGTAAATAATAGGCATAATTTTCTTGGTGAAAATCATTGCAGTGCACTTACAAAGACTAAACTCCAGATGATTTATTACACAGCAAGTACTGAGTGCATCCAAGACATGCTGCAGTAAGATACAACATAAAAAATTTTTACTGCTGAGTAAAGTTTTAAAACGTCTGCGTCAAGAAAAAATAACAGAGAAATAAATTAGAAATGTCATTTATAAAAAAATTGAATAAGACTGGTCCAGGTTCTGATCCTTGAGGTACACCTAAGGTGGCATGAAATAAATACGATTTAAAACCTCTATGCTCTACATATTGATATCTATATCTTACAGGAGGAGCAAAAAGTTGTCCTAGATATGGGTATCAGCCACAGAGAACATAACAGGGAGTGAAACGATTAATGATCAAAAAAGCACATATAGTACAGTTGAATAACGTCTGAAAATGGCATATTAACGTTTAAACTCGAGTAACCGAAGTTACTAATAAAAGTGATATCAACATAGTAGTGTTTAATTTTACAATATGGATAAAATTTCAAATGACATAGTAAAAACGATAGATTGTAAAAAAAAGTATAGTCTCATTCTTATAACCATTTTGTGAGATATCTGTAAAGCCCATGAAAACCAATATTGCGGAGTGCTCAATGGTATATACTAAGGAAATATTCCAGCAGTTCTTTCCTCTGCAGCGGGTTTTTTGTTATTTTTTATATTTTAACTAGATACAAAAGAGGAAAACCTATGATGTACTTAGAACATTTTCTGCACTAAAGATGAATTATTGGGAGGCGAGACCTAATTTTCTTCACTTTTTATGCTACTTGTGATAGTTTTATCTGGCATTATCATATTAGGGATTGTGTGATAAAAGTTAGAGTTTCAGTTGCATTGGAACTCTTCTGCATTATCTGATTTATTGCATTAATCAGTCAATGTCTTGCACCTCTGACTTCATTGGATGATATAGATATGGAGCAAAGCTATAGATGAAATAGGGGGCTGCTCTCAATACATCATTGCTACTGAGCAGAATCTAAGTTGGTACGCTGCGGAACATCAGCGTTGATAGCCATTATATCGGAGGAGACTCCACCAACAACCACACGGAGTAATCTATTTCAGGGAAAACTCGATAGTAAACTACGCAGTTGGGACTCGGTCAAATGCTTCGGCGATATCCAAACGAACACTGACAACTTCGTAAAAATATCAGCTTGTGTAAATTGCCTTATTTCGCAGAATGTGCCGCACCCTGCAAATCGTGAATATCTGATAAGTTATTGAGTTGAAAAGGGGCAAATTAAGGATCATTCTAAAAATTCGAATACTCGTCGAAGATCTAGCGATATGCGGCTCTAATGCAATGAATATGAATCTTTCCAATCGCAAAGTAATTATCTAATGGGTAACAACTTATAAGACCGATGAGTGGAGATATTTCACTGATACCATGATATATTACATGTGAATCGGAAGCACTCTTACATCGACCCTAAACACATTAGATCAGATTATATAAATAGGTGAACGATCAAGGAAATACCAATGTTTGAATTACACAGAACTAGTGGCAATTTCTCATGAGAAAACATGTATTTAGTCTGGAGGAAACTGCAATTTAGCACATAGTTCGTTGCTTCTTTCCAAATATAGAACAATACCGATACAATAAAACATTTTGCTTTGGTGTTATATCATTTATGTTATGAAATTATAAAACACTATTGTGTCTATAATTTCGTCAACTAGCGTGTAAATGTATTAGGTTGACATATTGTTGCTTTTCAAGTACGTTTTAGACAGTACAGACATTGTAACTGACAGAGCTTGAGCATCAGTAGACATTATTTAATGCTAATTGTATTCTGTTCGATGTCAAGCTAATATCTTAATTCAAGATATGTATGTACATGATGTCAGGTGTGGGTGGCTTCCTTACAAACTGTAAAAGTTGCCCTGAGACCATATACGTCATCATAATTAATTAGACCAATATTGATACAGACAGATAGTTTGTTCTCAATCAGGAATAGGCTCATGTTTACTTCAAGATAATCAACCAGTGGCCAAAGCATCTCGTGCTCTTACAAATTCTGAAAAAAATTATTCTCATATTAAAATAACAATTGGCTATTATCCTTCAAACAAATATTAGAAACTACATTGATTCTTGCCCTTTCTGTAACAATCACCAACAGAAAATGACTTCAAAGAATCCTTCAAATTCTCACCTCCAGCATGCGACCTTGGGAAAGAGTAAGCATTGCTATTCTTAAAATAGATCTACGTGATTATTTGATTATTTATGATTCCCACTAATATTGGCTGGACATTCTCATGTTGTCTGACAAATCTGCATTGAGATTAAGGAAAAGTTAAAAGTTTTAATTAAGCCAACTGAAATTGTTTCTGATAATGAGCCTTTCAATTGGGTTGAGTATAAAAAGTTTGCAGAAGAATGAGTATTTAAGCCAACTTTTATTAGTCCGCAATACAGTCAAGCAAATGACTTCGCCTGGAATGGTGACTCTCACAGTAGACCATGAGATCCAAAGGCTCATCACCTCCCCATGAAGGATTTTCTCCACTTCCGTAAAAAAAAGGGTTTGCTGAGAAAGCTGTAGCATTAGCCGAAACGCTCATTATGAAAAGTAATGATAAACTAGAAGCCTTGTTACAATAAGCAGCACATGCTATTGAGAAAGTAGTTGGTAAATTTCACCAAAGCAATTCAACTCATACTCTTCCGATTATCATACGAGAACCACAAGCGCCGAACTGATTGTGTTGCCCTCAACTTTTTTTTCTTGCCAGAAGTAACTAAAATTGAGTACTAGATTACTTTTTCTTGAAGCATCAAATCGCATTCTACCCCTGAACCCATTCATTGAGTTCAATGTATTTCACTAAATGTTGGCCAATAGACCGTAATTCACACCTAGATAATGATATATTATGATTTCACGGACTTGTTGACTACCACGGCCTCAGTTCTGAACGATGTGAAATAGTAGGAGATGAGAAATTAGTAATCTAAAGCTCTTCATCGAGTGTGGCACCAAAGCCTTTTTGGGATATGTCATATGGTTTGCTGCCTCAACTTTGTTGCTCACTTTCGAGTCTTCTCTCAGATGGATCACTCCATGTGGTGGCTGACGGAGTATCTTCCGATACGATGCCTATCAACACTAGTGTTCCACAGGGATCTGTCTTGTCACCAACTTCGATTCTGCTCCATATCGATGATCTGTTGGAAGTGACCTGTCCCGAGATATGGGCGCACTACAACAAATTAAACAATGATATAATTCACTATAAACTAGATACTCACACATATATATTTATATAGGGTAATAATTGTTCAATGTACCCTAATATTTGCTTACAAATAGTAAAATAAGTATTTTTATATCAACATTGAACTGTCTTATATCAGGGGAAACAGTTTTATATAGCTTCGGTCCAAGGTAGAAATAGCTCCGTTGTTAAACGTTTTTTCTGGCTTTGGGACACACGGGGAGATTGTTCTATATCTAGTTCTATGTGCATGTGTTATCTGAATTAGATTTTTTCTCATGTTTATGTTGTCTAGTCACCGTTGCAACAAAAAACAATTTCCGTATATCAAAGATGTGAGTTTCAGTATATAATTTGTTTGTGGGGTAGGTACGTGGTTTGTGATGTTTAATTTGAAAAAAAGGATTTTTGAATTTCTTCTAAGTTATCTATATGTTTGTTGACGGCTGCTCACAACGCTACAATGGCATAATGTAAGTGGCTTTGCACAAATGCATAGTATAGAATCCGAAGGTAGTCTATGTGGAGAATATTCGATGAATATTAGAACATATACAAGATGGAGCAAGGTTTTTTTCATTATATAATTAATACGTACATTCCACTTCAAGAAATTTATCGATGAATATACCCAAGTATTTTGTATTTTCAGCACTTGTTATAGAAATGGTTTCATATTCATCAGTGCTGACCATTAATGATTTAAAGCTAGGTTTGTATTTGGAATATGATCTGAATGGAAGGAAGTGTGTTTTGTCTAAAATAACTGTTGGTAGACAGTCTTTGAACCAATTTAGAATTTTAGTCAAATCACTTCCTGCTTTAGTTTTCGAGAAGTTTCAGTTGTTGTCCTTCAAGATAATAACCGTATCATCATTTAGAGGTAGTTTGAACAAGTCGTTTATGTGTAAGTTAAATAAAAGTAGACGAAGAACCGTTCCTTGGGGTACACCATACTTATTTCAATCTGTTGGAAGAAACTATCATCCATAATTTGGCTGATAGGAATACTTCCTAAGCTAGTCGATTCTATTCAGTTCTAATATTCGATCAGCACAGTGAATGTCAGAGAAGCCCGACTTTTCTTATTTCAAAAAGTGGAAGTGAGCTATGTGAGTGTGAGATTGCCATTTCCGGCGTTTGTTACCTACATAAATATACTTATCACTGGATTAAATAGAACTCACTAATAATATGTCTATGGGATAATCTAATGGACATAAACAGCTGCCACTTAAATCGATATTGGTTCATTATAACCTCAACAATTGAAATAGAAACGACCAATACAAATCACGTGAGAAAATGATTGATCATTTGCGTAGAATGGCATTTTAAAACAATTTAAATAGTACCAACATCCGAGAACTGAATATCAGTACAACGTAGAGGTTGTACTTCACCGTTAGCTCTGATTAAATATGCAATAATCTTTCAATTCCACTGACAAGATGACAGGATAAATTAGACTAGATCTGTATCATAGATTACTTGATGGTTCAGATTGATTGGATTTATCAAAAAAATTGCGAAATATTATGTAGTGCTCTGATTTTGTCGGTATTTAAATCGTTTCCTCTATGATCAGAACTCTTCTTTATTTGTAGCGTAAATAACATACAAATATAAAATACTCGTTTTATGTTCCAATAACTGGGCATGTTTTCCCGTTTGAAGAAGACAACGATCCGTCCGAACCGTTTCTGTTATTAATTTTTAAAAATTGCAAATTCATTTGGTCTACTTTTTATGCGAATTAAAATGAAGTAGAATAAGTGGTCATTCAATGTAAGACAATTAGAAACAAATGAATATATGAATATACTCATTTATCTCATGTTGGCTATCCATGTGTCAGCTCGCTCTTGATGATTAGGTGAGTGATTAATAGCGAAATTAATATTTCACTTTATTATTTTTTCACCTTTTTTATTTAAAAATTTTTCGACAAATTACGCGCTGACGAAAGACAATTTTAGGCATATGGGTATCGACGGTAGCAATATCAAGAAGGCCCTTCCCTTGTGGATCCATAGTGGAATTTGCTGCAAACATTTCAGTAACAGGTTGGCTTTTTCTTGTGATGTAGTAGACAGTGCGTGATCATCTTTGTTCAGGGGAGTGAATTAACTGGAAGTGAAATGTCTAGCAATTGTTTTCGCGGAAGTCAAAAACATACGGCAACCATTCGAGCATTCGATAAGCTTTGTTCTTATTTTGGCACTATATTTTTTTATATAAACTTTGACTATACGAGAGGAAAACCTATAATGTGAAATAGTAGGGAGAGGAGATGGGCATTCGTATTTTTCTTGGAATTTTGGAGGTTATAGGCATAGGGAATGACCTCACTAGGTAAAGAGTTCTACAACATCGCAGTTTAATAACAAAATTTAGTCTGGTAGGAATAAGTTCGGCAGGTCTTCAGTTTGACAGTGAAGGGGAGAATAGTTTGAGATCGTCTAGTCCCGATAGATAGAATCTATCTTGGTGGAACAACAGACGAGATTTCCGATTAAGATCAACCAGGGGAACATCTATAGAAAATGGGGATATCTCCCACCTTTCTACGATGTTTTAGAGAGGTCAATGAACTCATAAGTGTGACTTTATCAACCGAACGAATAGCTCTCTTATGAATAGAATCCAAGAGATTTAGCGTATGTTTGGTGGCCGAACCCCTACCCTGTAAACAGTACTACAGGACTGGTTGAATCTGTGCTTTGTAGATTATAAGGAGCTGCTGAGATGTTGAGTGGCTCTTGGCACGGAATAGAAAACCAACTTTTTGTGAAACGGTTTTCGCAATGGACCTCACATGATCATCCCATGAGAGGGTGCTGTTGTTGGTGATCCCGAGCATCGTAACGGAAGACTTATAGGGATGGTTATACCTGACATCATCATATTGGGAATTGTGAGTTCGGCCTTCGTGGAGAAGGCGCAAACTTGAGTTTTGGTTGCATTGAACTCTACTAGATTATCAGATCCCCATTTCAAAATCCTTGCCAGATCTCCACTAATTGCGTCAACCTGTCTCTGTATCACTCCTCTAGCTTCATTGTATAGTATAGAGGCTTTAGATGAGAAAGTTTCATGAAGTGTACCATCATCTGCAAAGCTGTGAACGGGACAGGTGGTCACTTCAAGCAGATCGTTGATATGGAGCACAAAAACAGTTGGTGCCAAGATATATGCCTGTGGAACACCAGCGTTGATTGCCATTGTATCGGGGGATACTCTGTCAACCACCACATGAACTGATCTATCTGAGGGAAAAATCGATAATAAGCGACAAACTTGAGACGGCAAACCATATGAAGGAATTTTCCCAAGAAGGCTTTGGTGCTAGATTTGGTCAAATGCTTCGGAGATATCCAATGATACAGCTGAAGATACCCCATGTTTCTCAACAGATTTCTGCCATGATGTGTTACATTGGCAAGCAGGTATCTTGTTGATATCTGCTGACGAAGGCCATATTGTCGGTCATTCACGATTTTGTAGCTCTCTAGGTATTTGATTAGCTCGAGTTGATTGCTTTCTCCATTCCTTTGGAGATCACAGATGATAGTGAAATGGGTCTATATTGTTTCATTGTATTTCTGGCTTCAGCATATTCTATTTTGGTCTCCGAACATTTGTTACCGCGTCAACAATGATATGCCATGACGGCCCTAAGACAGATTTTATTGAATGATCGTTCACCAGATGATGGTGATTTGTTGGTATGGGGTATGTAAGTTCTCATTCTTAGCTTGAGAATATTCGAGTTCTCAGTGGCACATTGCGTTTGTCATCAGAATCAAGACATACGCTTCTCCGAGGAAACTCAGAGAAAAACGTGTGAAGACCATCCCAGTCGGCTGAGTTGTAATGCCCATCTGTGCGTGGGGGTGTTGGACAGGTCGTAGTGGTGAGGAATAGGTCAGAGTTTTCCAATGATGCACGGACCTTTACTTCATATAGATCTGGATTATTAGTGAGGAATAAGTCAAGTGTATTGGCATGTTGATCATTGTTATCAGGGATCCGTGTTGATTCATTCATCAACTCTTCGAGACCATAGGTAATGGAGAAGGCCTTGCGCCATTCGTACGGTTTGAGAATTTGAGCCAAGCAGAGTTGTAAACGTTGAATTCCGTCATGATAATGATTTCAGCTGCTGGATAGTGCTGCTGAATGTGGTCAAGTATCAGAGAGAGAAATTCAAACAGTTCACTAAGAGCTGGTTCCTGTGGTGATAAAGTCAACAGAGAAATTTTGTCTGTTTGTGCTTGTCTTTCTTTGATTTAGTAATGAAAATAATAAATTAACCACAGAAAAAGTGTATAGGTTGCGGGTTAACCCGACGTTTTTGAGGCTGGAGGCGGAGGATAAGGAAAACTTCGTGAACGAGTTGAGCGGCGGTGACGATGTCCTTGGATGTACGTCAGAATATGGTTTTCAGCGATCGAACGGCGGTTGGGTCTTACCTGGTCGGATCGTGTTCAACGACTACTGCTGCATGAAGAAGCGTGCGGGAAAAGGTAAAACAGAAAAAAATTACTATAACGGACCGAACAAATAAATACTATTGATTTGGTCCTCCAAGCCTTCAAGCTTGAACCACACATTACATCGAATTATTGTGGTTCTAGATCACCTCTCGGTGGTCTCACAATCATATAAGTATACAACAAGATATTTAAAGACGATAACAATTCGATTTAATTCCCCTATTCTATACTCAATGTTGAACAGAATCAGCCATTACGTGATGAAAATCCATTATGAACTTTAATAAAGTAGCTTTAATTGAAATTAGTGAGAATCGAACTTTTAATCCTTGTTTTATTTATACTGAATGTGTTATCTCATATCATTTAGTTCTTCTAGAATATTAGTTCACCTCTTTTGGGCATATTCTGAATATTGCAAAATATGATATTCACTAAAAGTAATCTCCATTTTAATAAACTGTAATAGAGTTCACACTGTGGATACTGGTGTAGCACTATAAATAAGAAATAAGCACCCCTATCCACTAAAACTAGTAGTAAAGTACTGAGGACCTTTCGGCTACCAAGTAGCAATCATCAGAGTAAGCTGTTTACTCTGATGATGGCTATTTGGTAGCCGGAAGATCCTCAGTACTTTAGTAGTATTTTGATTGGATTATGATAAGCAGTTCCTATTAATAATTTTCATATTAGCGAAATTTAGCACTCACGTTTTTAAATAACATCTCAAGGAATACAAGTTAGAAGGAGATGAACAGTTTTAAGTGATATCTTTTCATTAAAATCTATTAGGACAAGGGAGTAAGATCTTCTCAAAATATTTCCATAAGCTCGGAGACATTGAAGCTTAGGACAGATTGAAATTAGTCGAAAATATTCCGAATTACGCCCCAGGAATTTTGATTAAGCCATATCTTTAGCCATCACGTTGGATATGTCTCAAGTGTTCCGTTACTTTGTGACCTTTCCATTCTTGGTTGGAACGCCCCTGAAGCGTTCTGGCAGCAATGAAATGAATTGAACCTGCAATTAATATATTGGCTCGTAGATGATCGTTTTATACCACAATAAATTCATGAGTTTCCTTAACTGTTTAACCAAGGGGATGTTGAACTTCCTGGTGCTGTTGGGGCCACATAAACGTTTCATTGCGCCCAAGAATTTATTTATTTATTCGCTTTCAATATAAAGCGAGCGCTTAACTATAATATATTCAGCTAACAATGTAAGTAAACACTCGTGGGTGGTACATATACAATTATAATGTTAAAAATTATAAATAACCATAAGCATATTGCTGCAAGTAGCGAACTATGATGAACAGTTGTTTTAATGGACTCCAGGAAAATAGAATAAAACTTCAAATTACTCTGCATATAAAATGAAATTAACGTACTTCATGCTCTCCATTTTGATAAATAAATTACTGGTTGCCTGTTTTATAATTTACCATTAACATTTAACATTGTACGTAGGTCTACACCTGCGTGGCGATGAATAATCAATTAAAATATTATCTATTTCAATCCGTGGAGCTAGGTATGCCCAATTCAAGAGCCATTACAGTAATGACTGAATTTCTTAATGCGAATTTAAGTATTGTAAATTGAGTGTTGCGCTGATATAAATTATAGACTAGGAATAATAAAAAAACATTTCATGTGAAAAACGCGTTTGATTTATGTTTATCAATGATCTACTGGCCTTTCTGAGGCTAATATTGACGAAAAATATACAACTTTGACGGCATCAAGTGATATAATTGGTTTAGATTCTGAACCAAAAATCCGGTAGATGTGGGTTCGACCCTTATCTATGGTTCAATGTTTACTTATATTCTTCTACGACTAGAAGCTGCTTCTGCTGAGTGATGTTTGCCCAAGCAAAGGAATGACATCAAACTTGGTTATTTTCACAGCCAACTCACTTCAACAAAATCCCTAAATAACTGCCGTGCTATTTTCGTTAAACCAGATATTTGTCAACACATTTCAGACAGTGGCGGCTCGTGAACTTTTTAAGAGAGGAGGCTGGACATAAAACGTTTTTTTTAAACTCTACTCAGCCAATTAATTTAACCTTTGCACAGCGACCGTACCAGCTACTTGAGTGACAAAATTAATTGTTGCCCAGCAAGAACCAACGTGGAGGTGTAGAGTTTCTCTTGACAAGAAATTTTTTTGTTCGTTTTTTGTTTTTAATTTTTTTTTGGATTTTTGATATAATTTCTTTTTTTTGAAATTTTTCATATTTCGTTTTTTTTTTATTAATTTTATTAACTTTTTTTATGTATTAACGGAATTCTACGGTCTTTCGGTTGCGAAAAATGATCAATAATATTATCATAAAATGTATCATTCTGTTTTGAGTGTCTTACTAAACCTTTTTCAATAGATATCAAACTAACATCGTATAAACGATTTTGGCTCATTGTATTTGGCATGTAAGTTTTACTTCGTTTGAGAGTAGAAAATGATCTCTCCACCGATGCCGACGTGACAGGAATGGTGACTGTCAAACAAAGTAGTTTATAAAACTAAGGTAAAACTTGTTGCAAATCATTGTCTATCATATATTTTATCATATCGGCGTGACTGTCGTACTGGCCTAAAATATCTTTATCCGAGTATATAACGCATAATTCATTGTGCAGTGTTATTTTATCAAAAAATTTATATTTTAGAACTAAGTTACCTAAAAGTGTATTGGGAAACTCTCTTGAAAAAGATTCGAAACATTTTCTATTCGTCAAGTCGAAAAACTTCAATTCATGTAAATCGGAAAATCGAATCTCAATTTGACCTTTAACAGTATCTCTAAAATTTCATAAAAAAGTTGTTTATAATGTAGTTTCTTGTCTACCAAATTATATGTTTTCCTCCTTTTCCCGGGAGGAACCTCATCAGTAGGAAAATTTTCAAATGAAATATTAAAATGAAATTCTGTATCACGGAAACTTGAAATGTTATCAATGAGATGTTTCAAACGACGACTCTTGAATAAATTATATCAGTGAATTTATGTTGTAAAATTTGAAAAATAAGATCAATTTGTTCAAGTATAAATTTAAAAGCATCAAGAAAAAACAAAATTTCTTAATTTTCCAAATGAGATTTTAAACCAACAGCAGCATTTAATGAAACCCAAGTGCCCCCAACATGAAGTTGTATCTGATGTAAATAGCAAACAATACCAGCAATATAATTTATTGTGTACCTCAGATCTTGTTAACCATACATATTTTTTATAATTATCAGTATTAAATGATCGATTTTGAAGCTTAACTGTCATCACTAATCCTTTCAAATCCGGTAAAGGCCGTTTATTGTTGAAAAACACTTTTCTGTCATATGTTAATCCACTAAATGGATTTTCTAAGAAGTCAGCAACTGAATCACTACTCATTTTAACGTTTAATAATTTACAGAACAGACAAATTCTAATCTAACCTTCCTTCGCGTCGCGTGGCGTGACTCAATAGCAACCCATAAACAAGAACTGACGCAGCACGTGTCGCAGCAAGTATCGTATTTCATACAACTGACCGGCTGCGAACGAGAGGCTAGCCTACAGAGAACGTTGTAATTCTAGTGTTTTACTTAACGTAGAGCAATTGGACTGGCTGGAAAAACGGCAACTGTGTTGAGCACACGTATTTAGCGTTTGAGATATATAGAGAATCTAGCCTCTGGGCACTGTTGCCAGATTAAAACTAACTACTGACAACGGGGAATTAATTGTAAAATTTAAAGAATTATCAGAGAAACAGGAAATAAAATGGAGAATGATCATTAAGATAAATTGGTGAGGAGGCTGAGCCTCCTTAGCCTCCTTCGAGGAGCCGCCACTGATTTTAGAGCCGCCGATATGAACTGTCAATTTATTATATTGACTTGACAATTCCTATTGACAGTTCATAATTCTAACTCTTCAGCGTCATTGTGGAAAATGAAGAAGCAGCCAACAAGCACCTCCAAGATACATCATATACAAGGATGATTAAGTAGGAATTACATACCTATAATATGATTACACCTTGAAACGACTGTTGTCGATCTTGGTCAAAATGAATGAGTTCCAACCAGTATACGAAGCAGATATGTTAGCCAAAAAATTAGGCCAACGAAAGGCTCCGTCTACCACCTTAATGTTAGATTCTTAACCGCATTGAACACATTCGGTCTATAACTGAAAACTCACGCACATTGGCACGAATAGTAGTTCGACAGAAATATGGGCGAAGACAGTAATTCTGGGTTTATTATTAACGCTCATAGCCTCAGCAATCTCGTGCACTTCAACTCACCAATCGTATAATATCATACCATGAATTTCTGGCATTGTGACCTCAATTGGACGACCAGAACGTTCGGCATCCTTCAAATTAATGTTGGTAGTGAGTGACTTTTGTTGAATGAGTATTTTTATCAGAGTTGTTCATTATGTGAATACAATTCTCCTATGGAAATTTGGATATTCTGCTTTGTGATTTTCAATAAAATTGTAGAATGTTAAGCGGGATTCTGTATCAATCGGTAATAAGTCTTGAATTTTGAACATGGTATGGCTGTAGAAGTTGCTCCTTCAGAACTTCATTGACAATTGATTTGGGAACCGCTAATTCCAGCCCTGGTATCTAGTACTTAGTCTTGTGTTTTCATCAACTCTGTCTAAAATTTTTGCAGATACAAACGCGTGGCTAAAAAGTGAATAAAAGCTAATAAAGATTTTTCGACCTATTTAAAAAAATGTAGGAAAAGTCCTTTTCGAAGCCGCCTAGCGCCCAAACTAAGCAACTTCTCATATGAGTAGGTTGAGTTGAATCATCATATTTGCGGCCAAGGGACTTCTTCCGTTGTACACGCCATTTCCGGACACTGTATATTTATAACCAGAAAAATTATATAGTTTCATTTGAGAAACTGAAGATGGAAAAAACAAAACAGTTCCTATTTTCACTTTAAAGCGATCTGCAAATATTCAAATTCATCCTACCGATAGGAACGGCGCAATGGTGTCCACGTTACATAAGCACTCATGCACACACCAACATCATATCAAAAATAGTCTATATCGATTAAAAAAGGCTTGAAACGGGTATTTCCGCAAAAAATTTCAGATCGATTATACTGGGTTCCCCATAATAGACTACCCATTTTATATTATTAATAAATTCCCTACGAGATAACTAAATAGGTTGTTCTCTGTGAGATTATCTTCTGTAGTCTTTGGGATTTAAGTAAATTATCAATCCAGTAGGCGCCTGTCACGAATAAATCACAAATTAATAATTCCGTGGAACGCCATTTTTCTACAAGAAGTTTGTTAGTTTTCATCAATAATTATTTAATTTTTTTGCTTTGAGACATTATTTCAACATCCGTTTGAACTTTCATGGATTACTCAGTCCAACAACGTGTGTTTTGTGTGGAAACTTACATAAGAAGCAATTCGATAAAAGAAGTTAGGCGTGCATTCCGGCGTCAGTTTAATAACAACAATAGGGGTCACGCGCCAAATCGTAAAACTGTTAAGTTATGGGTTCGTCATTGGTGTGAAAATGGTTGTGTACAAAATTTGAAGAAGCCTGGACATCGAAGAACAGTTCGTACACCAAAAAATATTGAACAAGTTAGAATTGCGTTTACGAGAAGTCCTAAAAGGTGTGCTAATCGACAAACCCTTATCCTAGGAATATCGTAGGGAAGCTTAGATCGAATTCTTCAAAGGGATTTAAAATTTCATCCCCATAAATAACAAATGGCACCGCACGTTAGCAATCAAGGTAACGAAGCAAAGTTAGCATTTTGTCAAGAATTTTTGAATTTACATCAAGGAGCAATTCACAGTCTCCTAATGACCGACGAAGCAAATCTTTGTTTGAACGGCATGGTCAATAAACAGAATTTTAGATACGGGTCAAATGAAAATCCTCGTGAAATCTTTACACAGAACCTCCATAATCCAAGAGTTGTTGTTTGGTGTAGAGTAGGATCTTTTGGTATTATTGGCCCTTATTTTTTTGAGGATGAAAATAACCGCGCTGTAACAGTAACATCCGAGCTCTACGTTAATATGCTAGAGATATAGAGATATTTCTCATTCCAGAATTGAATAGACGGGGATTACTAAACAATACGTTACTATTCCAACAGCTCATACCGCCAGAAACTCAATGAGGGACCTGCGAGAAATGTTTAATGGCCGACTCATTTCTCGATTCGGAGATTTGCCTTGGCCTTCGAGGTCCCCCGACTTAACGGCACCCGATTTTTTCCTGTGGGGATATTCAAAAGTCAGAGTTTTTGCGAGTCGTCCAGGTACAATCGAGGAACTGAAAGTCAAAATTCGTGAAGAAGTTGAAGGAATAGACGAAGGTTTGCTACGCCGTGTAATAACCACTTCTTATCTAATATTGAGAAATATGTTGAAGTTGGTGGAGGTCATTTAGAAGACGTGATTTTTAAAAGTTAGAATTAAATTAGTCAAATATTTATAAGTTATGATAAATCCCAAAGAGTTAGCTGTAATTTAGTAAAATAAACAGTTTGTTTTGTTAACTAAAAAAATTCTAATTGAAATATTAAAATGGGTAGTCTATTATAGGGAACCCAGTATATACTGAGGGAAGTAAAAACAGTGTGCCATAAAAACAAAGGAAGTTAAAAGTCATTATCAATTTATCACGTCAAACCGCAATTATTGGTTTCAAATGCTATATATTCATTTTATTTATGTATTTGCAGAGATCTCACAAAACGTATTAGAGAAGAGTTTCCGTTCCTTTACGAAATTCATTTTTACAAGGGAAATGAGTGCATTGCTCATAGTCATGACCATGTCCAACCCTCCAAATTTTTGATGGCATTTTACTTTACTATCTTTTAAAGCAATACAATGCGTTTCAATCACAGTAACTCACAAAACTCTCTTACAATACTGATTCGTAAAACTCAAGCTACACAACCTAGTTTGGACTCCACCTATGAAATTTCAAGTTTATCTTCGGGTGCATTATAGGAACGTACGTAGTGCGGCTAACCTCCTCCATGTCTCAATTAAATTCGAAACGGTGTTTAGCCATTCGAAATTCGTATAAATTATAGGTTCGATCCAATCTTAAAGTGTGATATTGGGTGGCCCTAGGATATTGAAGTATAACACGACTGTATAATAGACATTGCGCACTATTTTATCGATGTCTAAACGTTACAATACTAAAACTTTTGATTAATCGGTGCCTCAGAGCCTTATTTCAAGGAAGTCGTCATTTAAATAATATTCATCTTATTTCTTGCCTTAGCTGGCTATTATGAGCTTCCATTGCGACGTTAATGTATGATATGTTTGTTAAATTTGAATTTATGTTGGTGTAATTTAGCATAATTTAAGATGGAGAGCCGTATTATTTTGGCGTATGCCTTCAATCATTGTGTTACATTGTTCAACAAATATTCTAATAGAAGGTACATATCGTGAACAAACATTTACATTTCTACCTATAAGGAAGGTAATATTCACATGGTTCAGAATGTTTGAATGATTCATTGTATAATATTTGTTTTGAGCTCGTGCTCATAACAATCACGTTGGAACTTATTACAACTGGAGCAGCATAAATAAAATAAAAGATCGTAATATGTGAGACGTGTTTGAACAAGTCATTGTCTAGTCGTCCTTCATACTTCCAGAAAATGGATAATCAACCTCAAATAATCATTTGCATTAAACTTTGCCTCAATTCAAAGTTTGTATTCGCTAGAGTGAGATATTAGATCTCGATTATTGAAAGAGGAACTTTCATGAAATTTTCATTTGTTGCAAAATCTATTTATTGTTTAGTGTGTGGTTTTCACTTGTATTTGCATCTGGTTTGGAGCATTTTTGAGTATGATGGCTTCAGGCACATCCGACTCTATACTAGCCCGGAACGATGCCAAAGCTGGCAGCACTGTATAGTGTCATGACATTATATGAATGGCATGGTTACATGTTAAAGTCTGCTAATTGAATGGCATATATAAGCCAATTCGCACAACATCTCTACAGCGACAATACTTTGGTGGAATATGAATTTGTGTAAAGTATATTATATCGAGGATTAGTGCTTGAATTTGCATGAAACTGAGTTATTGTGATAGTTAATTTCACTTTGTTAAATACCCTCTTATTGAAAAGAAAGTTGATTGCAATTTCGAACTTTACAGTTCATTATCAAAACATACAATGAAAAAACTGAATGAATCACATTCTGAGGATTGTATTACGTGAAATTTAACAGGGTGAACAAAGTGGAATTTCCTTAATCTAGTTGCTCGTAAAGTATTCTAATAGATTAGGTCTTCTACCCTTCGTAATTGTATGTAGAATATTCAAGATTTCTAGCTGTACTGGGTTTCTATAAAGTGGTTTGAAGAATTCGAATCACTTTTATTCAATTGAAATGCCTTGAAATGTTCCTTATATCTAACTTCAAACGATTTTCCTGTTTGGCCAATGTATAGGGCATTACATTCCTCACAAATCAACTCATAAACTCCCTGACCTCCGTAATTTATTTGATTCAGTTTTGGCATTGAAAAATATGTTTTTGGAAGTTTTTGGCTTGGTCAGAAGGATACATTTGACTTTTTTTTCTTAAAAACATTCGAGATGTTATTACATATTGGCTCAAAGTACATGAAGATAACACATTTTTCCTCAGTTTTTTGTTGCACGTTGAGATTTATTTATTTAATAGTTAATCTTAAAAATTTTTCCTTGATTAAATTATTTATTAACGATACAGAATACCTGTAATCAGCAATCAGCAATGTTTCTTATAGGGTCTAACTCAGTCAAAAACGCTGGTTCTTTTGATGATACGGAAAAGGCTCTATATCATAGATTGGTATTCAATGCAAGAAACTTCAAAACTTAATTGGAAACTAGATTAAAATATACCAAAAGAAAAATCTAGAATACCGACCCCTAAAATGATTTTAGAGTATTAAATCTTTCTAATACTTATTTTTCATAAGATGATCTTGATTCGCTAGGTAAAGGCCCAACGTATAACCCAAACCATAATATTAAAAATTTTGGAGAAATAGTTATTGCAGGATCAGAAATATGTCAGTCAATAACCTCGGATCGCACAATACCTGAACAACACTAAACACTCCATCTCGTGTGGTGGGCTTATTGCTAACCAAAGTTGAGACAAAAGGCTGTGCCATCAATTTTTCCAAATTTGCCAACATATTTATCAATAAGAAATCAGTGATAAAAATCCGGCAATTTCCATTTAGTAATTTTAGTGAAATTGTTAAGTTATTACCAGTGTTAAATCTAATTGGAAATGAAATGATCTATGTAACAAAATTCATGATCAATATGGTACAAAGTAGTGGTCTCAAATGTTCTCCGTGTGATAACGGATAATCACAAAATGAATCGAACAATGTTTACTAATACGATATCTGCAGGACAAATAAACTTTTTGCAATAATCAAGAACAAAATAATAATGAATCATAATCAAAAACAGGAAGCTACGTACAAGGGAATGGAATGAGGTCATTCTATCGTCGATTCCAAGAGACCCAAGAGGGGAAAAATCTGTGACGTACTCACAGACATTGTTCCATATATTACAACGTTATTTATGATCAATTGATTCATGTTTTGGATTATTTTCAATAACAACTAAATAAAACCTACTCTAAACCTGTATCAATATCAATAAATATACGTACTAGGGATTGCTATTATTCATCCACGGAGAACCAACTCTAATATGTATAGGTCTATTGAAAAGAGACCTATACTATCTCCTGGAGCTTTAGATTCCATTCTACCAAACATAATTTAACCTCCAGGGCATTCTTTTTATTCAGAAGCGCCAGGGGGCCTTATTTCCGATTAGATACTGGACTTGATCTAGGTTAAATAAGAACATTATCTATGTGTACTTTCGTTATAACGGTTGACAACTTATAGGAAGGCAAACCTAACCTAATTTTTATTTATCATGTACTCAATTGTATTGAGATTAGAAACAGTTGAGAAGTCAATTGCACCTATTATGATTCCATAAGTTTATATTCAAACATCCAATTTGTATTTACAGGTAGTGTGTATTTTTCATACACCCAACCCTAGGTAGTGCAGAACTAGAGTTAACATATACACTAAAACAGTATTTTGTTTACCTATCTTTGTGTAAATTCAACACTATGTAATGCAGAATTAGTTAATATACACTAAAAATAGTGTTTTGTTTATTTTAGTCAATATACACTTGAAACAGTGTAAATCCAATACTAGGTAGTGCAGAATTAGAGAACAACAGAAACAGTATTTTGTTTACTCTAGTGTAATATTACACTAACATCATACTTTTAATACCGTTACATTTTTTTTATAACATATTTTAGAGTTTCTTAGTGTATATTTGTGCACTGACGTAATACTGGATTATGTTGTATCTCATCTGCCATGGTATAAAAGACTCTGAATAAGGCGACTATTTAACACTAACGTTAGAGTGAAGTTACCATTAGAATTTACACTAGATGCAGAGTGAATTTATCAGACTAAAAACATGTGAACTATATAGGATATTTTCAGTGTTATCTAGAGTAGAAATTTCTTTCTAAATTTTGTACTGCGTATAACGATAAGCAAATCTACATCATGACCTCTGAAACTATCTTCTAGAGCCGACATAAACTGGCGGTTGTATCCACAAAGAAAGGGTTAGACTGGTGTTGATGTCAGGTCATCCGGGCATGGTAGGAAACGAAATAGCAGACTTGCTGGGCTTATAACATATTTCGAAACGGAACTACAGGAAGCATTGCCTACCCAGCAACCGGCATGGTAATCACCAAATACTGGGTAGAAACCAAAGGTTTTATTAGAGAATCCAAATAATTATTCATAGGGGACCATGCAAACCGAAAATTTATGAGGAATTGAATTAAGAAATAAAAATGGGCTACTTCCACATTCTCCTAGTTAGGCATTAACCTATCTCATAATGTATTTGATGGGAGCGACAACGCTTCTAATTTACAAAAAGATTATTCTGTATGAGCATCCCACAGTACTATAGTAGTATGTTGTCCCTCTCTCGAATGTCAATGAATAAAACCCGCAAACCTATAATAGTTCGAATGCAATGTTGAAACGATGAAATGTGCTGGATATACCTACTAGAAATCCTAGAGTTTTATTGTATTATGCATTTACTTACAATCCAAATGAAGCGTTCTTTCTTTTTTAGATACAGACGATTCAATATCGATTACATGGCGATGTGTACAGCGAAAGACGTCTAACAACGAAAACTGTCAGTATTAAAATGCCCACAAATCATTTGAATTATTACCAACGTCATATGTTTAAAGTAAAGTTTCCGCAACATTAACAACTTTGTTGTGGCCTAATGGTTCGTTTGATGTTGAATATAATTCAACGGTGGTGTCAGTGCGAGCCTCCTTTTCTAAGGTAACATTACACAACCGACACATGTAATCTTCTTATGATGGCATTCGGAATAGCGGGGGAGAGACAAGTTGGCTACGGCAATCAATTACAAAGTGTAGTTATTTCAGCAATGCTATAAATCACGTCTACTTAACTCGCTCATCCTTTTACTTATGCCGACGAAGAGCTGCTGCTCCTTGGGTATGCTGAAAGATCTAACCGAGAGGTTAGTTAGCAGCAATTACGAAAAATTTTACTGATAACTACCAGTTTTGCAAGTACGTAATCGTCTTTTGTATGATTGATGACAATATGTTCGATTTATAAAGGTTTATCTTCTTTATCTACGCTTTTTAAGAAGCATTGACGGCATGATGTTATAGTATATAAAAACCGTTGATCAGTGAATTTCTTGTCTATTGGCTACTGCCATAGAGGAGAAGTTTCAACTAACGTTCGAAGATTGTTGAGGATTTTAAATATCTTCATTTTATTATGGAGGGAATTGATCGATGTGGTGAGATGCATTAATCGATATGCTCCTGATATTACAAATTCAGAATCTGAGCTAATCTCATGAATAGTGGACGTAGTCGATATTAGCTGGGGAAGTAGTTGTTTACGAATTATTCACAGTTCCTACGTTATGACAGATTAGTAGAATAAGAGTAAATGAAGGCAGGCGTTTGAATAGTCGAGTCAAACAGGTATTTCATTACGAAAATCGAACGATATGAACCGATTTTGATGAAACAAAGTGCATTCGATTCGGAATGACGTCTAGGAAAAAGCTTACCGGTTAGTTTTTTGTGCAAATTTGTTATTATTTTTTTAACCGAAAAATTTACCGATTTCCAAAATTTCATCAAAACTTACCAGAAATCCTCAGTTAGGGGTTGTGGAGGTTGTTTTTTTATGTTAAATGTTAAAAAATTTGTTAAAAGGGCGTCGTTACTAATTTAAATCATAAACAAAATCGAATTCTGATTTTTTAATTTGAAATAAATTCCCGCTCATCTAAATTTTTTTTCTATCTTCTCTACTCAGTCTTTTTATATTCCACACAGCATCTTTTACATATACTATGGACATATACGTGATAAAAACCGGGCGGGAGTAGCAGGTAGGTATTTTTCTTAAGCTATGGAGTCTACACTATACTATAACACAGCATCTATCATATAATAAGATCTCTATGGCATCGATCGCTTCATAGAGCAGCTGTTTATCTGAGCCGGTCCTCCCTCCCAACCCCCAAAATAAAAACGCGGCAACGTATACGTGGACCACGTTGCTATTGTAATGTAGATACATAATAAATGATCACCACGTGTCGCTTACTGTTGAATGCTGCTGTTGTTGTTCAGATTAGTAAAATTTCTCATTCGTTTTATGTGAAAATTATTTTGTTCTGTGGCTCAGTGAATATTATCAGAAACATTTTTTTAATAATTCAAACATGTATTGTTCAATAAATAAAACATTGCTTTAATAAAGCATTCACGCTGCATATTAATGAAAGTATTTTTCGGTTAAAAACATAATAACAAATTTGCACAAAAAACTAACTGGTAAGCTTTTTTCTAGACGTCATCTCGTATCGAATGCACTTTGTTTCATCAAAATCGGTCCATATCGTTCGATTTTCTTAAGTCGGCCTGTTTTAATACCTATTTGACTCGACTAAAATATGAATGAATATATTAGCCTGAAAAATATGTTCACCTTTGCGGCTCATAGTCTAGGAGCTAGAGCGATACGGTGTAACTGAAAGTTAACCTGATGGCATTATTTTATTTATTTATTTATTAGAACAGTAGAACAATCAACAGACACAATGTGTCCAATTACAGATTATTACAATATGAAAAGTAAATATCTAAATAAAAGTATCAATAACCGACAGTATAACGTTGAATAGTAAGTGTATTTCAACATCTATCATCTAAAGATAAACATCAGTAGTCAATATACGTACACAAACAGTGAGCAATATTACATAGAATACCTATACCTATAACATCCCGTCATGAGACAGTGGGATGAAACATAATTAGTATTGAAGACTGTGAATGAATCGTGGAATATATCTAGGATATTAGAGACCCGCTTGTATTCACCACACATTCGAGCAAGCGGACCATGTAAACCCAGATTCGTATTACTGCGCTTAATGTGAAAGAGATCGGTTGATCTTGTGGACGCACTCCAAAGCCCTTAAGCTTATCATTGTCAGCAGCACAAAATCATATTTGCTTATTATTATTTTGAATAACGTCAGTAAGTCTGAGACTCTCCTCATGAGTTCAAGCTGCTGCAAGTCAAACATCCCTAACCTTTCTGGATAAGTGCCATGATCAGGTAGGTGATCATTTACTCTGAGAAACAGATAACGAGGAGATCTTTGTGTAGATTCCAACCGCTGAAAGTATGTTATGTTCGAAGAAGACCATACAATACAGCAATACTCCAAATGAGATCTTACATAGGCGAAGTAGAGTTTTTTGAAGCTATCCACTGTTTTAAAGTGTTTGCCAACTCGGAAAATCAACCCCATCATAGAGTATGCCTTCCTGACTATGTGCTCCACGTGCAGCTTGAAATTTAGTTTAGAGTCGAATGTCACTCCAAGATTCCTCATACTCTCCACCCTTTTCAATGGTTTATCATTCAGTATATATGACGTAGGTAGTTGAGTAATTTATGATATTTCTTGTAAATGAAATTGTACAGCATTTATCACAGTTTAGTATGAGTTTATTCAGTCGGGTCCATTCTAGAAGTTTATCAAGGTCATTCTGTGATAAATCACTGTCCGCCATTGATGAAATAATTCTGAATATTTTCAAGTCGTCAGCATATAAAAGACTGTCTGAACTGAATATTCTACAAAGATCATTGATAAAAATTATAAATAATGTCGACCCTAAATTTGATCCCTGTGGAATGCTCGATGTGGATGTATATATTTCTGATGCGAAGCCATTCACTACTACTTGTAGCTGACGACCATCTAAAAACGACTCGAACCACCTCATCATATTCCCTACAACACCATACTTCGCTATTTTTTCTAAGAAGCAAGCAGAAATTGACTTTATCGAATGCTTTGAAGAAGTCCGTATATACTGAGTCCACTTGCCTTCTCTTATGTAAAGAGTTACATAGAAATGCACTGTACCTGAGAAGATGAGTTGTTGTAGATCTACCAGATATAAAGCCATGTTGCTTCTCGCTAAGATAAGGCGACACATGGCTTAATAGCTTATCATTAACAATGGATTCAAGGATTTTCCCAAAAATCGAAATTTCAACTATAGGACGATAGATTTTTGATATAGTTATTGTTAGAGGACAGTTCAATGATCAATTCATCTTGCAGACCGAATCTTCGCTCTCATGTAGTTCTCGAGATACAGATTCCGCAAATTTTTTCATTTTTGACTGCAAGTTAACCCTTTTCAAGTTGCGGTTACTTGATAAGTATGCCACTCTTATAGACTTCCACTATGTGCCATCATTTTCTATTGTGTCCGTTTATCGTGCTGGCCAGTTGAAATGGGACCTTGAATGGACTGCGAGTTAACCTTCTCAAGCCTGGTGGAAAATGTATATTCATATTGAAAATTGTTGAAATACCGTATGCCATCAAAAGTTACCAATCCGATTCAGAGTAAATGGCCATTATTCAGGAAATGGACATGTACACCATTTTGTGGCTAAAAGTTACGGATTACAAGTTAACATGGTCAAATAATTATATCATATAAGTGCCATCTATTTTTGCTCACTTCAACTCCCACCCCAACCCCAAGAAACGTCGCCCCAAAAAAACAGTAGTCTTAATAATTGACCAGTTTATCATAATATTGGTCTAATTATCCACGTTTTTCATAGTTATGTTTCAATCCACCCCTTCCTCATTTACCGTACATACCTCTCAAGGAATTAACGCTAAACATGCTGGTCGTGTCCAATAATTATCAAGATAGTTTTGTACCAAAAACATACTTATACTATCCTGATCTAGAAAATTAATGAGTCAGTTTTCAATATTTGAATAATATTTTCATGTTTATTTTTCAACTAATTTCATTTTTAATGATTACAATATCTTCTTTTGAATAAATTACTATTCTGTTTCATGGTTCAATATTATTTATTGTGAAAAAAATATTAGTGATTATTTTGTGAAGAAAATCGTTTTCCATCGATTAGTGCAGAAATATACAGGAAGTTTCATTGGGAAAAAATTATTTATTTAAATACCGCGCAAATGCGATGTGCAATGTTTTTCTAGGGATCGTAATCTGTTCGACATAAAAATTAAGTCTGGTGGGAAGAAGTTCGGCAGGTCTCTAGCTTGACAATGTCTAGTGCTCCTGTATAGAATCACTGGTGGTAAAAATTCTAACCATATACTCAGAATAGTTGAAAACCGTGTTGTCAGCAATTGTGAAGCAAATCGCAATAACGAGCTCATTGGGCAACCAAAACCATACCGCTTAAGCAAAATTGAAAACTAAGGACACTTAAAGAAATGAAGTTTATAGAAATGCCTCGACAAGTAAAGGTCACCTATAGGAGAAAGTACGAAAAGCCTATAGAGCGAGCGATGTCTAGATAAGTGCTGGAAAAAGCTACGCAAGAAGTTGTAAGGAGATTGAGAAAATGTATATAAGGAGATTAGAAAAATGTATGGAAGTTGAAGGAGCTAATATCGAAAACCTTTTATTGGAAGAGTTCTGTATTTCAAAATAATCTCAGTTCTGAATTATTGTTTTTTTATTAAAATTTTCCAATTGAATGGGTTGATCAAACTTTCCACTTTTACTTTTGGTCCTACTGATTGTCAATTTTTTGTCATGGAAAATGTGATTTCTTGTTATTGACAATACTAAGGGATTACCAACTAACAGAAAATATTGGTACATTTATGTGGAAAAAATTCCGACGATGTCATCACAGCAGTTTTGTATTTTTTTTTCTTATTGCTGAAAATGTAACTCCGTCAATCATATCTGTGATCCTACTTTCAGAATTCAAATATCTATTACTTTTTCCTTAGTAGGTCTTTTGCGCCAACTTTGGGTCACCTGTACGTGAATAATTGATCTAGGGCGGGGCATGGAGTCGCATATGAATATGCATATGGGAATATCTATCGAAAAGGGAGAGATCTCTTACCTTTCTACGATGTTCTAGAGAGGTCAATGAACTCGCAAGTGTGACATCATTATTAAAACGAATAGCTCTCTTCTGGATAGAATCCAAGAGTTTCAGCGTATCTTTGGAAGCCGAACTCCAAACATGTGAGCAGTACTCCGGGTCAGGTCGAATCTGTGCTTTGTGGATTATGAGGAGCTGCTGGAATGTGAAGTAGCTCTTGGCCCGGAATCGAAAACCTACTTTTTGTGAAGCAGTTTTCGCAATGGACCCCGCATGATCGTCCCATGAGAGGGTGCTGTTGGTGGTGATTCCGAGCATGGTTTAGGAAGACTTTATATGAATAGTATCATATTAGGGATTGTGAAATCCGCCTTCCTGGAGAAGACAATCTTGAGTTTTGGTTACATTGAGTTCTACTAGATTATCAGATCCCCATTTCAAAATCTTTGCCAGATCTCCATCAATTACGTTTACCTGACTCTGCCTCGCTCCTCTGGTTTCGTTGGATGATATAGGGGCTCTAGATCAGAAAGCGGTATGAGGTGTACTATCATTTGCAAAGCTATGGACGGGACAAGTGGTCACTTCCAACAGGTTGCTTATATGGAGCAGGAACAAAGTTGATGCCAAAACAGATCCCAGCGTTGATGATCATTGTATCAACCACCACAAAAAGTGATCTATCTGTGCCAGACTCGGTCAAATGCTTTGGAGATATCCAATGATACAGCTAGAGATTCCCCATGTTTTTCAATAGATTTCTGCCATACCTTGTTACGTAAGCAAGCAGGTCTCCTGTTGATGTCTGCTGACGAAAGTCTTATTGCCGGTCATTCACAATTTTGGAGCCCCCTAGGAATTGGATGAGCTCGATGTTGATTGCATTCTCCATCACTTCATAGATCACTGATGATAGTACAATGAGTCTGTATATTTTAGAAATGGTCTTCTTTCTTTTTTTTGGAACTGGCTGGACTCTAGCTGTCTTCCATCTGGAAGGTAACACACCAAGTTTGTATTAAAGTGTTACCTACCTGCAGAAAACTGGTATTAATTCAGGGGCACCTTCCTTTAGAACGACAGGAAGAATTCCATCTGGACCCATAGACTTTTAATATTCTTAGTTGATGTTGATGATAATAACGTTGTATTTGCTACCATGAACATTAAATTGAAGTTACCAATTGAGTAATTTGAGGATTCCAACTGTTGTGACGTGTGGAGAAACTTTGCAATCCTCCCATTCAGCCACATTTTGAATATATTTCAATGTATGTCTTGTAGAAATTATACTTCTTACTTAACGTTTTGTACGGTTGTTTTGAAGAAACAGAAAGAGGAAATTCGAAACGACAGCCTCACGTCAAATTAGCACAAGCAGGATGATGTAGTATTATTATTTCTATATAATATCCGATACAGGAAAAAAGCTATAATTTGCATATAGAATTTTACGATCATTTATAGTAATTATATGTATGATGTTACAGCCGGTAATAAGGCAGTTATCTATTCTGTCGCATTCATGTTAGAATCTTTTTCTTAAACAAATAATTATTTCCTGATTTTTTACTGGTTAAGCGACTCTTCTGATTATGATCCAAGCATGATTCGAATTAATTGAACGACGCTAATAAATTCCTATAGGTCCAGTTCAGGCTCGTCCAATGAGCGACATGGAATCCCAGCAGGCTACCAATTATTTCCATTAAACATAATAACGTATTTTTACGTAACCTCGATAATTATACACTCGTCGATACCGTATTACACATGCATTTCTTTTATTTATTTACGATTCGTCAGAATTATTTCTCAATGTGTTAACTCCTTAATAACATATTATCATCATTATTATATCTGAACGGATTACATCATTTCTGAGAGATGAGAATACTCTACATACCTTACATCTTCTGAGAGACTCCCCTCACTATTTTTAATTTAGTACGAGTGTACCTAGTAAATAGAGGAGACTAAGCAATTTTTTCTTCAGTTTTCGACCGTCCCCATATTGTTAAGTATCGAAAATAATTATAAAATTATCTTTTCAATTAAGGTACCTACATAATATACAGGGTGTCCTCGAACTGCGTGGCTAAAATAAAACCGAAGATTCTTTGATTTGAAAAAAATTTGATGAGCCTTTTTACTTTTGCCTCAAGTGTCTTGTTTAGCCGGTAGAGGGCTTCAAAGTTGCAAAAATAATTTTGTTTTTTCGGTATAACTTGAGAACGTGATGAAGGACTTTTAGAATATTTGGCAGGTGAGTTACTGTCAATAATAGCCGTTTTTGAGAGCGGAGCATAGAGCCTTAGAGACCATAGAAATGGCTCAAACTTGAGGATGTAACGGGAAAAGTGTCCAGAACTTTTTTGTGGTGAATGTAATTCACTCTATATTTTTATGTAGATAGCTTATCTGATTTGAAAACTTTTCTTACAATTTTGGCTTACTAATTTTACTTGATTAAAATACCTTAGTTGCCTTTGCTTTTCTAATGTCATTTTCGCATTTGGAGAATTTATGCTTTTACTTTGCTTTCCGTAAAAATTGTATAAAATTATGGCTCAAAATTTCACTAACACTGAAATGGTTAATATCTCGGTAAAACACAAATAATAAAAACAATAGAAATGGGGAAACGATGTGATTATTTAGGAAAAACAAATGCTAAATTAAAAGAAACAACAAAACTTTTTGGGAAATCGCTAAGGCATCAATTGTTCGAAATGTTGCCCATTTTCCTGAATACACAAATTAATTCGTTTCAAGAAATTAGATTGAACTCTGGCTAGTACTTCAGGATCATTCTTCAATAAATCCGCTTCATGATTAATTCGTTGCAACAATTCCTCTCGTGTGGTTACTGGAGCTGCATAAGCTTTCGACTTCAAAGCGCCCCATAGAAAGAAGTCGCAGGGCGTCAAATCAGGGGAGCGGGTTGCCCAGTTCACTGGTGCATCGTGTCCTCTACCTATCCAGCGATCTGGATATTCCGCATTCAAATGTCGCCTCACAGCTAATGTGAAATGAGGAGGTGAACCATCATGGATAAACCAGGCCACGACGTATGTGTAAGGGCAAGTCTTCCAACAGTTCCAGTAGCCTTTGTTCCAAAAAGTTCAAGTAGTTCTCCCCGTTCAATCGATCGGGTATAACGGTAGGGCCAATAATAAAGTTATCCACAATTCCAACCCAAACATTGATTTTAGTTTGATTCTGAAAATATGTAACTTCCGTTTCATGAGGATTTTCATCAGCATAGAAATGTTCCTTATGGAGGTTAAAAAGACCACATCTCGTGAAAATATCTTCGTCCGTGAACAGAATTCTTCTACAAAAATTGGGGTTTGCGTTTTGTCTTTGGACAATAAGCCGACAGAAATCTAGCCGATGACCTGGATCCATGTGCAATAAGTCTTGAATTGTTTTAATATGATAGGGATACAACAGTTCTTCTTTCAGTACATTATGAACTAATGATTTTGAGGCTCCAATACGAAGTCCCAAACGTAGTGTGCTTATCCCAGGTTCAGTTTAAACCGCTTCCAGTATCGCTGCGATTTGCTTCAAATTTGCCAGTTTCGCGAAGGTTTGCCGATTTGGAATTCTGCGATGCGGATATCTTTCCCTTCTCCGGCCATTGCAACGACAAAGTCCATAAATCAATATCATATCAACCATTTCAGTGTTAGTGAAACTTTGAGCCATAATTTTATAAAATTTTTACGGAAAGCAAAGTAAAAACTGACAGTTTTCAGAATAAATTCTCCAAATGCCAAAATGACATTAGAAAAGCAAAGGCAACTAAGGTATTTTAATCAAGTAAAATTAGTAAGCCAAAATTGCAGAGACTCGAAAATAATTTTTTTCAAGCTAATCCGTTGATTTTATCAAAATTTTCTAAGAGTAAGAAAAGTTTTCAAATTAGATAAGCTATCTACATAAAAAATATAGAGTGAATTACATTCACCACAAAAAAGTTCTGGACACTTTTCCCGTTACATCCTCAAGTTTGAGCCATTTCTATGGTCTCTAAGGCTCTATGCTCCGCTCTCAAAAACGGCTATTATTGACAGTAACTCACCTGCCAAATATTGTAAAAGTTTTCCATCACGTTCTCAAGTTATACCGAAAAAACAAAATTGTTTTTGCAACTTTGAAGCCCTTTACCGGCTAAACAAGACACTTGAGGCAAAAGTAAAAAGGCTCATCAAATTTTTTTCGAATCAAAGAATCTTCGGTTTTATTTTAGCCACGCAGTTCGAGGACACCCTGTATATTAGAATATTTTTCGGAATAGCATATGATAAATTTATTGGGAATTTTGGAAGACAACCTACAGCTTATTCGAAGTCTACTGTTTTTCTAATCTGCCGAAAATGTCAACCAAGCTTCCGAAATCGGGAATACATATCCTAATTATTATTATTATTATTATTATTATTATTATTAATTAATTATTCAGTATAATATTGTTAAGTATATGTATAGAGAGGGATATGTCATTTTGTTTTATGATCGGAAAAGCTTTTTGCAAGAATGTAAATTCATTATCTTCATCATATTTAATTTTTTTTTGCATTGTGAATACTGAAATTGCATCATGTGCCTAGTCTCAGTATATAATGCGGTATGCTATAATGGACTTGACTAAGCGAAAATAAACTAATTTATGAGAGACGGTATCCCTAATGTCTTTCATCATGAACACTACATGTTAGCTTTTGATTGATATGAACTCCCAAAAATCCTATTCTGTTATATTTTCCAATGATTTATTTTCAGTTTGGATGGGTATACTATTATTCAGTCTTTCGTTTTTTTGGGCCCGTTCAAATCGCACCACGTTGACATTAATTAGGATTGACTCTTTTCAATGAGCTCTTCATTTAAATAGGCTGTGACATTACTGTCATTGGCTACTATACTGATTTTCCCGCTGGTAGGACGTTATAATATCTGATCCTTGAAGAAGGGACTTGTCAGGATCGCCATATAATATCTGATGATAGGGCTGTCATGGATCGCCCTATAATACTGTTTGGTAGGGCTGACAGTGTCGCCCTATAACATCTCATCAGTTAGCAGGTTCGGTGCTGCGTTATGATAGAGTATCATGTCGAAGCTGTGGACATAGGGGCAGATGGTTGGAATCACAACACTGGTTAGGAAATGTGATGTATCGATTTAATATTCACTACATAGTACTAACACTAATAACTCATAACTATCTCAGATAGCTGACTCACTTATGACTATAACTACCGACTATATGACTCTCCTACTACTTCGACTTAGGAGTTAAATATCTATTCTCAAGGAAGAATCCTTGTTCCTCTCCTAATAGTTCGGCGAATGTTGGCCTACGTGCCGGCATTGACATGCATGTTATGCACGCAATTTCAAAACCTCGTCGACACGTTATTTCTAATGATATATAAACAATAACAAATATATGTTGTATGTTTATGAACAATAAACATAGACATGACACAAGAAAATAGAATATTATAAGTTATCTAATTTAGGATGAATCTTCGGGATATCAGAACGTGGTTAATGTATACATTGAAAAGTGTAGGAGATAAGTAGGAGCCCTGTGGAGTACCCACCTTAATTTGATACTAAATATATTTCAGTTTCCATTAACTCGTTGAGTTGGATTCAAACGGGACTTGCTATTTTTTCAATAAATATCAAAGTATTCAAAAAATGGTGGTATATTTCATTTTTGCAGATAAAAACAAGAAATTTTACTTTTGTAAATATCACTTCATTAAAAGAACGTTGGTCTAAATCAGTGTTTTTCAACGAATGGGCGTGACTCCCAGACGGTCGCCAAGTCTAGCTCGGGGGTCCCGGTCACAAGCCAAAGCCAAATAAAATTAGTAGGACCCAGTATCTATATACTAAGTACGTTTTTATTAATTTTCGATCTTCCCAATATTGTTGAGTATCGAAAATAATTATAAAATTTTCTTTTCAATTTAGGTACCAACATATATTTTCGATATTGCACATGAAAAATTGATTGGGAACTTTGGAAAACAATTTACAGCTTATACGAACTCTACTGTTTTTTGCAAATCTGCTGAAAGTATCAACCAAATTCCCGAAATCGGGAATATTCATGATACTGAATATATTCCAGTTTCCGTTAACTTAGTAACGTAGAATTCAAACGGGACTTTCTATTTTTTCAATAAATATCGAAGTATTCGAAAAATGGTGATATTTCAATTTTACAGATAATAACGAAAAATTTCACTTTGTTAAATATCACTTTATTTAAAAGAACATTGCTTCAAATCTGTGTTTTACAACGTAAGGATGGGGGGGATCGCCAAGTCTAGCTCTGGGGTCCTGCTCGCAAGCCAAGTAAAAGTGAAAAAGCTGTTGTAGGTCCTAAATTACAATAAAAATACATCTATTATAGTGAGAAGGCTGTGCCTGTTTATTTTTTTATAATTTGACAAATCGTGGTGTTCTCTATTTTCAGATGCAAATAACCAAATCATTTTCTAATTGGAGCCTATTTGTCTCCTCAGATGTTATGTTCATCATCGAAAAGAACGTTAGATCACATAGATAGAAAGTGACGAATGGCACAAGTAATTTCAAAGCTTCCCTTGTCAGCTCTCAGTATTTTTGTCTTCTCTCTATCCAATAAACTCCAATATTTTGAGGAATTGACTTTCATCTTTGCGGTCTGATCAACCAGTTGTACTGACATATCGAAAAAAGAATTTACTATCCACCTATATCCATTATTAGCTCCAGAATCCAGTTCTGGAAAATAACTTAATAGTTTCACTTCCTAATTATGCAAGCTCTGTATGATTCAAAAAATGTGAGAGCTTACTACCAACGATTGGTCTGTTGCAATTTCTTCACCAATCTTCCGAGCACAAAAGGAAGAATTGTACATCTTTTTTCGTGAAGACGTTGACCACAAAGAAGTTTTGGAAGGAATCCCTCTATTTTTACCTTTGGCCTTTAGAGTGTTTTCTTCTCTAATTTCAATAGCACTTAATTTGAGTTTGAAATTGATTTTCATCACATGATGGCTGATTCTATTCAATCCTTATAAGAACATTGACAATTTAGCCACTAGTTCCAGAACTCGTTCCAATACTTTTACTAACCCACTAACCTTTATGTGATAAAGGAAATTTTTCGGAGAGGCACACCCATTTCTTTACAAACAATTCTGAATAGTCGAATTTGTAAAGTTTTACCTCCAATAGACATGTTACATATTAAGCACATCATTTAAATCGAAAGGTCCTGGAGGGTAGCCAGAATTTTTTCGTCCGTAAAGGGGTCGCGTATCCAAAAAGGTGTTATGATTACTCAATTACCAATATTTCATGTTATATCAATGGTTTCGATGTTTAGGTAGTGTGAAATCATTTTAACTTTCAGAATTTGTATAATCAAACTCAAATTCACACAAAACTTGTAATATTTAATTTATTATATTGTTTCACCACACTGTGACATTCTCAAAGCTCGTAGTTATCAACTAAAGCGAAATCTAATATGTGTCCTTCGATATCAGAAATCAATCTCAATGTGGTAGAAATTGAAGAATGGGTGTATATAATGGTTTGGATGGGAGAGTTTATTTACTAAATTATTGACCAGTGGTTAAATCATAAGTATATTTCGATTAAGTTATTTGATATCATGTTACTATTATTATAAATATCAAAATTAAATATGAAATGTTGATTCCAATAAGTGATCCGCGTCCTCTTTTTTGACCCTGTACTTATCAAATGTTCGTGGGACCTTAGACCGAAACTGCGTCCAGTTTGTCGTATGTAGCAATATCTATGATTGTGTTCGATCCTAAATGGAAGTTATCTTTACTTAGATGGAATATTAACTAATCTATGTAACTTATCTGATTGCGGGTGTGAAAAAGTGTTGAGTATGGTGGTATCTGTGTGGGTGGCTTTGAGATTTATAGCGGAGTAATGATAATTAATTGTATGTGAAATGGTTTTCAGATCTGACCATTTCACATACAAATAATTCCATTCCTCAGCTATTTATCACAAACCTCAGACACAGATAACACATACAACACTTCTTTACACTCGCAATCACACAAATTAACAGCTTTTATGATACATAGATTAGTTAACATCTTATTGAGTAAGATATCTTCCATTCCGAGTTAAACAGAATCATAGATATTGCTAAGCATAACAGTTTTGATGTAAAGATAATGAATAAAACATTCCATATATTCCAAAATTATTTTCAAATGTGCTTGTGTAAGAAGCTGGAGGAGCGCATATTTATTAGAACATGCGAATTTATTTTGATTTTCAAAAATGTTCAGGTTAGTTGTATTCAAAAACATTGAGAACCTGATCAAACCGACAACACTGTATCGCATAATGCCATTTATTTCTTATCGTGAAAAGACTTTATGTGTCAAACATTTCCCGGTCAATCATCTAAATCTCAAACTCCGTTATGTTTGGTAAGGAAGTCGTTGGTCTTGCTTGCTTGCTTCGTTCGAAAGCCCGGTATATTGTAACGAAGGAAACACGGCGGCTGGCGTGAGGCTGTTATTTTCCGGTGAAGGTTAGTCGGATCATCCAGATCGCCGACATGACTGTAGGATGTGGAGAGCAAATGATCCGCTACAAGTTAATATGCACATTCTGGCGGAAGTATACAATTTATTGCCAGAGAAGCTCGCGGCCAACTGAATAATTACTTACATGATTTACCGCGCTTATCAAATACCTTGTCCGCAATGTGCGTGCATACCCACCTTTTATTGAATTCGTTATAAAATCGCTCCTAAGAAAAATGATCTTTACGATGTGAAAAATATAGCCAGTTATTCTGCCAGTTAAATGAAGAACAGACCGAATGCTTGTGATTTTGCATAACTTATAAGCATTCCTATGCACAGAAAGGAAATACCCACTGTTAAAATTAAGAATTCGTGACTTTGCGGAAATGGAAGCAATTATTTCAGCATAACATTTGGTGACAGACTTGATAGTATGGCAAGATGAAAATCGTCAAATGGTCTACCAACAGGCTGATTATAAAAATGAGTAAAATTTTTTTTATTAATCATGCTAACCTCTATAATATGTTCTCCAATTAAAGCATCCAGGTTATTCTAATTGGAAGTTGAGATGTGTTGAGCAAGAATCACATAGTAAGGATACATATGAAATCAGGATTCACGTATTCAGTAATAATCAGATTTAAAACATCCTTATTTGATCATTTCAAGACATGTAGAATATAATCACCAAAGATCGTAGACTTGCAGTCGAGATATTTAGATAGGATTTCATCTAAAGTATGTAAAGTTCGGTAAAGATCTATTGTGTATTGCCACAGTAAGGTTTAAAGTGACCTTTTATGTTTAATGATCCCAACTAGCTCACTAGGAGAATATACACCCAGGGCTCGTAGTTAAACGTGCCCTTAGATTCTTGATTGAATGTATTACCCTGAGCGCCAACTGCTTCAGCACAAAAAAGATAAGATAGAATCCACAATCAAGTATTTCTGGCACTACGAAAAATGTTGATGAATATTTCAGAGAAATAAAGACAAATTCCAATTCAACAATTTGGTTTTATTCTTAGAAGGAATGGTAATTTGAACAAAATTAGTTTGAATAATAACAATCTCTGTATGTAAATATTATCATAGTTCTATACCGAAAAATTGAATGTGAAACAAACTATAATTCTGAAAAATTGATTACTAAAATTGAAATGATTGATTTTGAAAAAGAATATAATTTTAGAACCAACAGGTTCGGATTTAAATATTAGATTGAAGATAGAAACAATTTCAGTTAGATGAGATGAACAATCGAATATGAAAATTTGGTTATTCCAACAAAAATGATGTTACCGTCCATTGAACTTGGATGAGCTGGATGGGATGCTTTACCAAGAAATTCTCCCTACATACGTCACGGGAAAATGGATGAAGACGTATGGATCGTTCAAATCCTGTAATATAAACAATACGAGCAAGAGCCACAAGTTAGAGGGACAAATAACTAAATCAGCAGGAATAACCAATATAATTCCACAACTGATTATGCTATCCTCTCAAATTGTATATACAAATTCAGTGAAAGGATTGAAATCTTGAAAAGAACAATAAAATACAATAATAAAATCTGAAGGAATATTGGAATATTAAATTACTCATTGGAGTTATGACAATTTATAATAAAAGGTATAAAAAAAATAAAACATAGTCTTAAGAATTATGATTGAGTTAGTCGAAATTTTCTAAAGAACAATTAGATAATAATTTACAAGAACTGTACACTGAAATGGTGATCGCAGAATCTAAGTAAATATTCTGATCAAGAAGTAACAGAGGTTTTACTCGGAGTTCTCATAAAGCAGTAAATGAGAATTTCGGCTTTATTTAAGTTCACCCAGATCAATAATTATTCCATTACCTCATGAAACCCAGTCTAAAAAGACATAACCATTACAAATTCATATGGGGAAGGTCAAAAAAAGGTGATATGGAATACTTTGTACCATGCCGTCAAACGGATAATTGCTAGGTTGAACAAGCCTTAGGGAACGTCATGAACCAATCTGACTACTACCTTGACAAATATTATTGTGAGTAGAGAAAGAAATATAATATAAATGATTATCAATTAAAGATTCGATGTCGACAATGATCTTTCAATAAAGCAAATTAATATTGGAAAATAAGATCTATTGAGAACCAACTTACACGGCCAATAATCCACACTAAGATGGGGTCATTTCGTTTCCGCTCCTTAGTCGATCCACTCTCCGCGAGTTCTGCGGCCTCACACAAGCTTTCGGGCAAGATCAATGATCTATTATCTATTGAAAGATAGATGACACCCATAGTCTCATAGTTTAATGATTTAAAATTTCGAACTGGAACTGTTATTCAAATTATTATAGCTATCTTTAGAAAGCATAACGTGATAACGTTACGAATCTTTGCATGACACGTTATGGACTCTGTATGCCTTGTTCGTCGGATGTATGATATGACACCATACTTGGTTACAACCAACTCACTTCAACAATTTTCCTAAATAACTGCCACGCAATCGTCGTTGAAACAGGTACATTCCATTTTGAAAGTTGGCAACACAGAACAGAGTTGCCGATATAAACTATAGTTTCTTTACATTGACTTGCCAGTAGGTTGACAGATCTGTAATTTTATATACCTTTAGGTCGTGCTGTATAAACTGCGGAACATGTACATTCATATACATCAGTATATTGAACGGAAAAATTAAGCTGTAGGTACCTGTATTTGTTTATCTCGACAAAACATGGAACTTCGAATATGGTATTGTCTGTCCCTGGCAATCCTGGCAAGATTTTGGTACTAAAACTATGAAATCGATCAATGTGGACTATGAATAAACTACCAATAAGCACACTCAAGAAATATAGTATACAAGATTGGTTAAGTAGGATCAATATTCCTTCATTATAATAACACCTTGAAACTACTTGGTAAGCAGTATATGTAGCAGTTATGTTAACTGAAAAATGTGATCACGAAGTGCTTCATCTACCCCCTCACCATTAGAATGTTAACACCATCGAACACATCTTCAGTATAACTGAAAACAAACTACTAATAGGGCGAGGTGAAAAGTCCCTGAAAAATGAAACAATAAATGATCCATTTGATCAAAACTTATTTCATTTCTGAACATAATATCCTTGTTGACCGACGTCCAACGTTTTTCTAATTTTTCGATCCCTTCCAGATAAAACGATTTCGGCAATCCTTGAAAATAGGCGTTTGATTCAGCGACGACCTCCTTGTTGGAATTAAATTTCTTTCCGCCGAGTCATTTCTTCAAGTTTCGAAATAGTAAAAAGTCACAAGGGCCAAATCTGGAAAATATGGTGGATGACGAACTAATTCGTAGCCCAATTCATTCCCTTTTGCCATTGTGACTGCGGGCCTATGGGCCGGCGCGTAGTCCTGGTGGAAGGGCACTTTTTCTTCGCCAAATTCGGGAGCTTTGGCTTTAAATTGGTGATGTGCATAATATATTTGCCGGTGATCGTTTTGCTCTTTTCAAGGTAATCGATATGGACGACACCATGTACATCTCACAAAATTGTGGCCATGACATTCGCTTGTTCTTTGATCTCTGGTGTGTTGTGATGGATCCATGTTTCGTCCACGACTACGAAACGGAGCGAAAAGTCCTTCTCATCGCGCTTGAGCATCGCCAAACACTCCTTTGAAGTTGTCACACTGTCGCCTTTGATGTCAATAGAGAGAAAATGAGGCACCCATCTGGCAGAAAGATTTTTCATATTCAAAATATTATGCAGAATGTTCCGTACCCGTTAGTTTGAGATGTCCATAGCCTCAGCAATCTCGTGCATATTAACTCGCCGATCATCCAATATCATAACATGGATTTTATCAACGATTTCTGGCGTTTTAACTTCAATTGGAAGACCAGTTCGGCGTCTTTTGTGGCGATACTACCACAACGAAAATCAGTAAGCCACTTGTGAATGGTTCCAATCGATGGTGAAAAGTCCCCATAACGTTTAACAAGTGATGCTTTGGTTTGGTTAATGTTTCTTCCACGCAAGAAATAATGTTCAATCAAGACGCGAAAATCACTTTTCCCCACGTTTACAAAAATCTCCAAGGTTGCTTGCTGTCGTTTGGTGTCAAAACAGAACTAAATGACATCAGTCTGAAAATGTTGATTTCTTTCTAGTTAAAGATGGTACATCACAAATGTCATATGGGATTCTCGATTGCGGTGCCATCTGTTTCATTTTCCAGGAACCTTTCACCTTGCCCTTGTACGTCACGTTGGCACAGATAGTAATTCGGCGGAGAAATCAGTGGCTAGGGAAACCTATACCAGGAATATGGGTAAAGACTGAATGATAAAGTGAAAAATTCTGCGTTATTGTTAATGTTCAATGATTAAAGGTAGCGAATTTATTATTTTGATGTGCTCTTGCAATAACCTCGAATCACAACAGCAATTTTAATTCTCAAATCGGGAAATCTAATACAAATAAATGTTATCGATTAAAAGCTATAAGCTTCCTTTTCTGCTGTTTAATTTTCCATAACTGTATTTAAAACCCTTAGTTTTCAGAATAGTTTATTTTTATATTATTTATGAACCTCTTGTAGAATTTTATCTTTCGCCGTCTTCAGGAAAAATTGGTAAAGCAGTATTTTCAACTCAGTGTGTATGGAAATAACTCCACAGGGGGCCCCAAATTGGACATTTGGAAACCACAAACTAATAGTTGCAAATAGCAGTATTATTTGAAACATCATCTAAGATTAAAAATAGTATTAAGTGGAGATTATCAAAATCTGTAACAAAAATTAAACTCAGAACTCCAGACAGAACCCCAGACCCTTTGAACTCGTTAATACAGGTTTTCTCACTATATTTTAGAGTCACCAGCCACCACTGGTGAGGGAATATTATTGTATTCTGTACAACGAACATTACTTCGCTACAAGATGGCTCATTACCTATACCAGCCCTATTCTAACATTGCTTCTACCCACTGGATCTAACAGAAGGTGCAAATAGTAAAACGTTCAGTCATCAGATTATCATCTTTGTGTATCACGTGAGAGTAGGTAGTTGAGAAATTTTGCCACATATGGAAATGACGTTAATGCAAAACATATTCTAACAGTTTATATAATGGAAAAAATATCCACAGCAGGATGTAACCTAACACTCCGTCATGTATTATTAATTAGAATATCTCAAGATTGCATGAATTTGAATTTTCTATACACGTTAATTCTGTCGAAGATGCTGGATAATTTTCTACGTATTTATAATGTGAGGAGCTTTTATGTAAATCAACTACGTAGAAGAAAATGTTTCAAAATAGTCGACTAATTTTATTCTCGATTCTTTAAACAGGCGATACTGAAAACTGCTTACCTGTTATTTTGCATAGTGATTAGCTTATCTTTATCTATTGAGCAAACAAAAGGAATATATCCAGAAAAGTAGTTTTGTTAGCATGATGATATACTGATATAGTTGATCATCATTTCGAATGCTTTTCGTGGTATTAGACTAGCATCGTCAGAATAGTTACTGAACAAAATTTTTAGCAATTTTCATCTTATCCGTCCTTGTGTGCAACAAAAGCTGATATTCATTATAGCTCATGATCCAATACAAAAGCTATAGATTCTTCTCAAGATAGAACAGTCAAAATAATCCTGTTTAATCGTTCCAAAGTCGCACTATTCCGATTCGTCTTTAAGGCAGGGTCTATTGCGTCAATGTGTTGAACTGAATTGAAGAATATTCCAGGTGGTTCCAGCTAGTATCTTGGCCCATAGCATCATCGATCTTGAAGACGTCCCGGCCACTATTATTACGATTATCGGAAATGAGTATCACCACGGTCGTATAGACAGGTCTGGAAACTCGAAGCTGTTTCCTATCTGAGCAGTGAGTCGCTTACGCGTCCAAGTGCGCGTAGTACCAAAAGTCGTCACGTAGGGATGTACGACCGTGGGCGTCACGTAAGAGTATCATCTTGATCTCTATGAAGAGTATTCTGTGACATTTGACAGTTAACTTGTAAACAGAAGAAATACCTGCGTTTCCAGCAAAAATGAAATCGTGCATTGTGCGGAAATGCAAAACGGGGTACAAAAGTGCAAAACAAAAAACTTCTGTTTTTAAAGTGCCGAAAAATGCAGAAATGCGAAAAAAGTGGATGCCGATTCCGGGAAGAAATCGTTTCAACTCGTTATAAGGAACATTTTGCCCATATAAAGAAAAATAATAGTGAAAAATAAGCGATAGCCGAACATATTTTGAATACAAGAATCTCAAGAAAGTTTATCACTTTTAGAACACAGTACAGACAAATTTCTAGGCAATTTAGAAGGGATGGAAATGTATAAACAAAAAAGCAATTTACTAAATTCCGATTTATCTCCAGCTGACGGTAACCCTTTGTTTACATTATTATGCCCGAATAGTATTTAAATAGGCACATTTTGATTTATAATTTAGTTTACTCTGATGATGGCTACTTGGTAGCCGAAAGGTCCTCAGTACTTTACTAGTATTTTTAGTGGATAAGGGTGATTATTTCTTATTCATAGTGTTATAATATATCCACAGTGTGAACTCTTTTATAGTTTATTAGTATACATGTATTTTGATTGTTATCCTAATTTAATTAAAAAAATGTTTATATGCGATCGATTATTTTCATACATTTCCCTTTTTAAATTACTACCAAAAAAAGCCTTAGATAATAAGTACACACTCCGGAAAGAAATCGTTTTAACGAGGTCTTTTATGTGTACGAAAAAGGGGAAGTTATTTTTAAGGTGAGTAATACATTTTGACAAGAGTAACAATTCTATTCTTCTCTCAAATCAGAATAATAAATACAAGAACACATTTACTTGATAATTATTTTGATAATTTATAAAAATATAAGAATCTACACATCAGGTTGGTTGAATTTTATTAAAAATTCACTAGTGGCAATGAGAACAAGTCGTAAATTTGAAATGTAGTGTTCATTTGTAACATAATGGATTTCCATTCCAACAAGTAAAGATCCTTTACAATCTAAACAGAAATATATAGTAAAAGAGGAAAAACATTGACAAATTAAATAGATTCTTACTACTTCTAATTAAAAATTATAAAATTACTGTTTTGCTTTCAAATTAACAAGTGTTTGTTTCTTTATCTCTAATTCAGCAGGGCTTCCATCATGAGGTCTTGCTGTTCAAGCTGCCATTTCACATCATTTTGACCTTTTTTTTAATTCCATGTCTCCAATGGCCAATCTTTTGTCCAGGAGGGAATCATATTTCTCTGCGATTGTCGAGGATGTCAATTCCCGAGAAACTAAAGGTATTCTCCTACTGGATGTTGCATTTGCCAAGATAGTTAGTTGGCTTTCGAGTTCTCAACATGCTGCTCTTGAATTCGCTCAGTCTCCAGCCTAATGCTGGTTTATTCTGTCATAAAAAATATTATGTTTCTAAGATATATTTATGTTTTCCAAAATACCTTACCATATCAGTAGTTTTGATTTCATCGTTAGAATTACCAGGTTCGTCACAATTATCAGGTTCCATTGCCACATTGATTGAATCCTGTGAATAATAGGTTTTTAATGAAGAGAATAAATTGAGCTACAACTTTCCGCACATCCATGTTTCTGTTGCTGTAAGATTTTTCAAGTGAATGCACCTCTCTATACCTCGATTCTGAACATGAAGAATTGAATTTATTGGCTACAGCTTTCCAGGCGTTGTTCTTCTCATCAACACTGACACCGTCAGTTTTCTTGCATTCAATAATGTGCTTATATTTATGCACAAGGCTTAAAAGCAGTTGCTTCTCAGTTCCAGAAAAATTAGGGATACGGGTCTTCTTTACAATAGTTCTCTACGAAAATAACAGTTTTCAGTAGAATTCACTACGATAATTGTGTATTATATTACCTTATTACTTTCCATTTCAACGGTGCAAATGAGCATTAGTTACACAGCTTGTGATTCCGGGAAGAAATCGTTTCACCCATAGATAACTCTACTACCGTACTACCTAGTAGAGTTATCTATGGTTTTACATCCCTCGTGATCCAAGCGCTAGCCAGTGGCTGAGCGAGGGACGACGACCGTGATGACCCGCAAGCGACTCAACTCAACCATAGAGTTTCCGGGCCTGTGTATACGACCGTGAGTATCACCTACCAAAAATAGCTCCTCTGATTTTCCTATTTTCTTATACTATATATCTATATACATGGTGTGACATTATTGTATCGAAGCTCAATATATCCGTTGTTATAAAGGATACTAAATTACCTACGAAAATTGTAGACATCTTCTGTAAAATTCATATCCGAGGAAATTGATTGATGATCTACAGATTGATTTTTCATAAACTCATTGAAATGTCATGAGTCCTTTATATAGAATTCATTTATTATTTTTATATTATTGATGGATTTGGATAAAGTCTTTGATAAATTATTGTTAGGCACACCAATATTCCTTAAAATGGCTCTCAAAGGTACGAGTATATGAGTTTTATGCAGTTTCGGTGTTTGCCCTTTATGGCAAATTGATTCATTTTTCGTGTTAATAGGGATAACCTTTATCTTTGTACCATTTATTCATTAATTTGTTCATAATGTTTTGTCACAATATCAGATATATAGTTTTACTTTTTTATAAATTGTTACATCTGTCAATAGCTTCCCATTTTGTTTTCATAGTCTCTATGCATTATACGACGGTTTTATCACATTTACATTCAATATTAATATTTGGGGGCTAGCATCTAAGATATAGATAAATTATGAACATTTGGAACATTTAACTTCAATTATTCTTGTTCCAAAATTTCGCTGAGAACAAAACAATATTCAGAGAACTAATTGCTTCGACTGTCCATCACGATGGTTGTATACAATCTGTCCTAGGGCCGTCGCTCCAAAACAAACAGCATCCCGTCGTTGGCGCAGTAACCCATGTCTGCGAACCAGAACAGAATATGTTGAAGCCCGAAATATGTGCAATGGAACAATAAACGCTTCGAAAGAGGCATATGATGCCAAAATAAGATCGTAACTTATCGAATGCCCGAATGGCTTATGTTCGTTTTGGACTTTCGCCAAAGCAATTGCTAGAAATTTTAGTTCCAGTCCACTCTCCCCCGTAACCAAAGATGATGACACAAGAAAAAGCCAATTTTTTAGCTGGAGTGTTCGCAGCAAACTCCACTTTAGAGCCACAAGGGAAGAAACCTCCTGATATCGCTGCCATCGAAAGCCATATTTCCGAAATTGTCTTTCGTCAGCGCACAATCAGGCACATTCTGCTTGATCTCAAAACCGAAAAGTATATGGGTCCAGAAGGAATTACAACTCTTCTTCTCAAGGAATGTGCGCCTGAATTAACACCAGTTTTCTGCAGGTTGTTCAACCTTTCATATAAACTTGGCTAGACGGCTAGAGCCCAACCAATTGCAAAAGAAAAGGGAAGTGAACCCTTCCTTATAAATATAGACTCATTACACTATTATCTCATGATCTCTACAGTGATGGAGAAAGCAATCAACATCTAGCTCATCCAATACCTAGAGAGCTCCAAAATCGTGAATGACCTGCTCGCTTACGTAACACATCTATGGCAGAAAACTATCAAAAAACGTGGGGAACCTCTAGCTGTAGCATTAGATATGTCCAAAGCATTTGATCGAGTCTGGCACCAACGCCTTCTTTTGAAACTTTCGTCATATTGTTTGCCGGCTCAACTTTGTAGCTCACTATCGAGTTTTCTCTCAGATGAATCACTTCAAATGGTGGTTCACGGAGTATCCTCCGAAATAATGGCTATCAACGCTGGTGTTACACAGGGATGTGTGTTAGCACCAACTTAGTTTCTGCTTCATATCAATGATCTGCTTGAAGTGATAATCTGTCTCGTCCACAGCTTTGCACTTGATACTGCTTTCTCATCTTGAGCCCCTATATCACCCAATGAAGTCAGAAGAACGAGAGGGAGACACGTTGACGCAATTAATGAAGATCTGGCAATGATTTTGAAACTTGCTTCTCCTTTAGTAAGGGCGATCTCACAGTCCCTAATATGATGTCAGGTACAAGTTTTAGTATGAAGCCTTCGATATTCATGCTAGGGATCACCACCAACAGTCAAGCTCGAGGCCTGCCGAACCTCTCCCTGCCAGATTTCATTTTTCTACCGAACAGCGTAGTTGCCGAACTCTTTGCCTAGTGAGGTCTTTTTCTCCAAACCTTTGGAAAAAAATTCGAATGTCTCGCCCAGCATCCCACCGCTGGCTCAACGATGTTCTTTGAATATTATAGATTTTCCTCTCATGTGGTCAGAGTTTGGGAACAAAATACTCACATCAAATCATCAGAAAATAGGAAAACATGCCACAATGTAATTGATCGATTTTTTTTTCTATGATTCTCATCCTAGAAGATCAGCTATGGATGAATAATTAATTAAACGGACGCACTGTGGATGTTCTTGGAAAAAGTTCATTTGCTCCTGAGGAACCACTAGCGATAGTTGTTCGACGAAGCGCTTCGAGTTTTATCGAATCACGATCATGAAAGATCCATAATTATATGCCTAATGAATGATCTGTGACACTGTCATTACTCTTATAAGCAATGAACCAGTGGTTGTACATTCCTCAAGATAGGATTCAATCATATTTCAAGTGCATATCTGCGCACATCCACCGATGTGAGCAGCCGAGTGAATTAATGATACGCTATTAATATTGAAAAGGTTAGATAAGCACCAAGCTACTGTATATCATTGGAAGACTGCTTATTCAAGTTTCAGTTGTCAAGTTGCCTTGGATAGATTAAAAATAATGTACATGCCTTTGTTCATTCTTCAAGTAGATTAATTTAATAGCTTAGATCATTTCCGAACTGAAAGTGCTGAGTTATAAATCTTCCAGTTAATGAACAATCATCTGATAGATGGCATGTTCTGGATGACTTTGCTGATTACCGAATATGTTAATGATGGAACGCATAACAAATGATCATAGAGTAGTACTTAGAAAGCACAGTTCCTGATCATAATTACTTTTCAGTAGCAATATAAATAAATAATGATAGATAATCATCTAAATAGCAAACACAATATTCATATTAATCATCTAAATCTCCAACAATATTGAAGTAAACAATGATATGGTCGTTCTAGTCCAGATTGACCAGTACCGTCACAAACTCATAGTTCCAGACAGCTGTTTCGATCTTCTCATAGAGCATTAGTGTAATGAGAAAGTCTGCAACGTCACTGAACGATCTATACTGAAATTGGTCATAACCGGCCAACAACATGGTAAAAAGATCAAAAGTATCTCATGCCATCTATAAATAGATATCCCACTAACAAATCAAACGGGGAATGTGAAACTACTTGAGTGAGCCAGATGGCGACATCAACCCAAACCAATGTAAGAGAATAAAAAATAAATGAATAAATGAATATATTCATTTAACTTGAGTTTGTTTTCACCGGATAACAATGACCTAAATGACATGAGATACTTTTGGTCGGTTATGACTACCTTCACCGAAGATTGTTCTGTGACGTTGGAGACATGCTCGTTCCACTGATCTTGGAAAGAGCGAAACATCTGCTTGGTACTATGAGCTGTGACGTTGTTGCTCAATTTCCACTGGAAAGACCTCATCATTGTTATGTGGCAAAATCCAGCATGAGATAATAGAGTATACATATATCTTTATTCATTTCTTGTTCTCTTACATTATAGTACAGTCATTTCATGGATTTTTTTGTTTGGAAATTAAATTATGGATCATTTGTCATAACCATTGTCCAACGCTATTTGCCGAAGTTTCTCAACTTCGTTGATGTACTTTTGCTGGCTCAAGAGGACGTTCAACAATCTATAAAATAGAGACTATTAAATGGAGCTATTTTATATCTAAATGGTGTAACTGAATCTGCCGGGGTATACCTATTTGTTGGAGTGGGTTTTCTGTATATTCCGAAATCCAAGTGATTACGATCTTTTATAATGTTAATATCACGGAAGAGAAGCTGATTATCTGTTTCTATTTCGACAGTGAATTTCGGTGAATGATTCAAAATGGCTTTCAAGCGTATTCAAAAAGATTGTAATCGCACAAATATCGTCAACGTATCTATTCTAAACTTTTGGAAACTGATTCAATTTTGAGCTTGAGGAAGTTTCAAGTTCCTATAAGAATATTGGCCAAAAAAGGGAGAGTGAATTGGCCATTTCACATCTGCTTGTTTGTCGGTTGTAATTTTTGTTAAAAGTAAAATAATGTTGCTTCATACATAAAGACGTAAGAATCACGTATTCTTTGCAGTTTCTATCAGGGGTATTGATATTTGATGGCAATTTCTTCAGAGTTATCGACTTTATGTTTCTAAATAGTGAAACAACATCCAATGAAACGAGTTTATCACCAGGTTCAAGTTTGAAATGTTTCAATTTTGCAATAAGTTCCAAAGAATTTGTCATAGGCTAACTTGGTGCTGCTTGGAAGTTGCTAAATTCCTCAACTGACCATTTTCCAATGTTATATGTAGTAGTAGTATAGTTAAGAATGACTAGAGGCCATTTTTGCAACAAAATTATACTTTATTATTCATAATCGTCTTAGGAAAATCTCAAATTTTCCATCTGGAGGGAGTTTTTCGAGAAAACTAACTGCGGAATCGTGATCAGCGACCCAAAAAACATATTAGGGATCATTTTCGGCTCTTAATTCATTAATTTTCGAAACTTTTGGATTGTTCTTATACGAATGCCCCTCTGAGGGGCTAAAATCCCGTTTTGGAGGTAGAAAGGTTGACTACTGCGGTCTTGATAGTCATGATTTATGGGGTATTTGCAACAAAATGCAAAAAAAATTTGAAATTCCAGCACACTATACTTATTTTTACTATGGCATTTTCCCGGCTTATTGCCTGGACTAAGAGAGCTATTGTATGGGGTATTTGTGAAGCTCTTTGCCTAGAGAGGTCTTTTCTAATGTCTATTACCTCCAAACTGTCAAGTAAAATTTCATTGCCTATCTCCTCTCCAAACATTTCCCCGCTGGCTAACACGATGTTCTAATATAATGGGTTTCCTCTCGTGTAGGCAAAACATGAGAAAACCTCAGCAACCGGATTCGTCACTGATTTCACTCAATGACTGAATGAAAATGGACAAGGATCGTCTATAACGTTACGAAGGCGGTGTTGCGACAACATCTTAATGGCGGACGAGGGGATAAACGAGAGTGAGGTGCAAATAACCAGATAAACCAGATATTTTGAATAATAGACTTCCGTGAATAGCTAATCTTGAAAATTCTTGGCTTGATGCCGACGTTTCGCCAACCATCACAGGTAACATCTTCAGGGCAGACTTGAGGCTAGAACTTAAACCGATTCCCTATTTCCGCGGTGAAGTCTACATTGGTGAAACAGATCGTACAGTAGCTACTCGTGTGAAAGAACATGAGCGCTGAACAAGGCTTCGTGGCACCAGTAGATCTTGACTTGCGGAACACAAGCTCCAAACTTCTATCAGCAAAAAATTCTTGAAGCGGCAGGCTCAGGTGCCAGAACTAAGTTAACCACCGGAATAATGGCAGTGAACTGTGAGGGTGAAAGTACCGCTACAGAAACCAGAAGAATTAGTGTCAGTTCAAGCCTCAAGCCTGCCCTGAAGGTGCCACCTGTAATGGATAGCAAAACATCGGCATCAAGTCGTGCTATTGTGGCGCGAAATCCATGCGGAAGCCAATGATAAACCAGATATTCATATTTTCCGCTTAGAATGTGACTATTTGTCAACTCGCACTTTGATGTAAACAACTGTAACTATTTTAGTTTATAGTCAATAATTCCAGTCAACATTCAAATATCTAATGTTTGTCTTGAATTTCCAATATTTTCATTTATGATAAAATCAATTCACTGTTCGTGGTTACTAGTAGATCTAAGATGATTATACAACATAACAAAGATGATTCGAAAAATTAGACCCAAATTTTGCAATATAGTATAATATTAACGGTTTCTAACGGTAGCAATTAAGCTATTTCAACTGTTATGCCACTTACTTACTTTTTTCACGTTGTCTACACTCTCAAATTAATTGGTATTTAATTGACTCACAATTACACAATGTGGAATTCCACACCGTGCTCGTATCGTATACTCATTAATCAAAATATGAATCAACCGTACGCTTTGAAATGATAATTCAGTTTAATTTGAATTCGCTTAAAGAATCACGGCGATATGAAATTAATTAACAAGGTATATTAAAGTGTGAGGTTATAAACCGCGGCTTGATTTCTACGGTAGAACTATTTGCCGCTGTGATGTTGCTTAACGCTCTTGAAAGCACTAAGAATGATGAGGAACAAATCTTAATTGTTTCTGATGAATCTAAAGCACACATAAAAACTGTATTGCATAAGCTGAAGAGCTCGAGTCTTAATTTACACATTCACAGGTAAAATGATATAGTTATATAGAAGGTTGTTCTCGATGATTCTGGAATATACAAGGTCTCCGGAAATTCATATACGAAACATAAGAAAAAAGATGCAAGTCAACAATAATGCGCCGTAGCTCTATTGATTATCATCAAACGAATCATAAAATAATTATTGAATAACAAACATCAACAAATAACGATAACACCTTCAGGACAGGTCTGCCATTCATGTCGGTGCAACTTTCTATCCAAACATTTCCGAAGGAGTTTTGTTATATCACTTTCGGAGATGGTTAATCAATGACTTCACGTCTGCATCGTCCCATTGACGAGCTGATGAGAAGAACGGAACAGCTATCTGGAACTAGAAGATGTATTGTAAATGTTCAACCTGATGATGAACATTGTCTGAGAGTAGAGAAGTTATTCATTCCTCTGTTTACATAATTTTCGTCCTGTAGATGCTAATGATGACAACAATAAAAAGCGATTACTTAAGGTTCTGGTCTTAATAAAATAACGACGTGTGAACGTATCATTCAAAGAATGTTTATGCTGAAACAGTGAAGATTCATCAAGCAGAAATTTATTTTCTTTTATATATTATGTCTACATGTAGGCCAAATGGTGGAGTGTATGTAGGTATTGTTGTCTTCAAATGACGAATGTCTGAAAACGATTTTGTTCTTGGAACTCTAAAGCAGCTGCATTTGTGAAAATTGCAGCATTTTCGCGATAGTGTTCACAATAGAGTTTTAATCTTGACGCCATTCCCTTTGTCATTAAGTAACATTCAATGGTTCTTTTTGATTGATATTTTAGGAGATCAACCATCTTAATCTACTCTACAGTATCCATATTATACAGAAATGGGTAATTAAATGATTTGAAAATTTTGAAGTTGTGTTGAACCGAACACTGGAGTTCACGGGGTATATAGGTACTACACCTAAGGCACCAAAGCCTACCGCTACAAATATTGGAGATCGTTCAAATCAATTTGAAGAGATCATCTGAAGATCGGCTGGGTTTATTTACTGAAGAAGGAGGCTCACATATATTCTAGGATCCTCGCATGATTTATGCAGCCGATGCGTAAGAGGTATTAGGAAGGATATAATACGGCCTCCACCTGGTATGTGAGAAATAATAACAAGAATCATGGCGGCAGTTACCAAAACAATGGCAACTGAGACTGCTTTGGACTTAACATCTACGATCAGTTCTTTAGGTGTTGCATCAAGATCACCGTTGTGAAGTACAAGAATTGTGCGGTCATTGTATTGGGCAACCACAGCTGGGGTGGAATTATACGGTACCAAATGAGTTTTAACATTAGGTTAAGACTAAATGTTTTATTTCTAGAATTGATGAAAGATACTGATGATAAAATGAATTTTTGGTTCTGGAATTATTATCTTCCCAAAAATTCCTCATATCTTTATTTCGATAATGATAAACTATAAAAGACTTCATGCTGTGGATACACTAACACCATAATTAAGATATAATCACCATTAAATGATGTGAAAATATTAAGAGCTTACTCTGATGATGGATTCTAGGTAGCCGAAAGCTCCGCAATACTTTAATAATATGTTCAGTGGATAAGGGTGATTATTTCTTATTTATTGTTATTCCAATAAGTCCATTTTATTTTCTAGAAAAAAATTAATTCTTGTTCATAACTATAATCTTCAAATTTATTCATCGTAAATAGTGATTATCCTGAGTTAACAACAGGTAAATCATCATCGGCTAGAATTCCTACATAGTAAACACTAAGATAATTGCCTGTACGATTCGAAGAACAATATTTGAATCGATCGAGTGAAACTAATCATGGTCAGCAAGGCAGAACCGCAGTTTGTTGGACTTAGCGTCTATTATCAGCGATTAGATGACCAATCATCCAGATAGTAGCGGTTATAATAGTTGTAGACATTCTGAGAATAATACTGCAACTTTAGGTCATGATTCATCAAACAATAGTTAAATAATTCTTAAGCAACTAAATATCTGGCTAGTATCTAGAATTTGATAATAAGACGTATATTTTTTAATTACAATTACTGATTTAATCGAGTTAAGCTCAAATCACAAAAGGTGGTGGATAAAGAGTTGACATTTGTTAGTACATTGTAGCAAATATTGTCTCCATTTTCGTACTAAAAATGTTTCAAAACCAGTTCCCATTAATGTTCGGGTATCAACCTACTAAACATGACATTATGTTTTTATTAGTTATAATACATAACTATAATATATACATATGTTAATTAAATGAAATATATTCAGCGATAACGTTTAAATAAATAAATTGTAAAAATAAAGATAAATTCGCTTGTTCTCATATCATCCAGATTATTTCACAACCACATTAAATAATAGATATCACTCCACTGCTGTAGACACTTTACTTCCTTTGAATATTGCACATTGAGCAATAACATACAGATATTCGCTTTTAGTCAAGTAAAGTTAAACCACGATTTCCACAATAATGCCTGACGCAGTTCTCTACTTATAGTCGAGAAAATAAACCAGTACTGGACTTGTTGAACGAATGGATGGAGATAGATGTAATTGCGTTCATTCGATTCAGGAAGTTGAGTGAAAAAAAATGTGGGGTATTGGATTTTGTTGAAAATTGGACATCTTCTGGAGATGATTTATCTAATAATATAACTTTGAAAATAAGGGCTGAAAATAGGTGGAATTGGTTACTTGAGGGTTTTCGAGGGTGCTGAACACGCATATGATATTACAAATGCCCATAATGCACCTGGAGGTCAGTAGCCCCGGGTACCACGTCGGTCTGAGGGAATTTACAGATATTTTATTGAAGACGGTCCCAAATTTGTCACTCGGGGAATTTTCGAGCATGCTGAACCCGAATATGAAGTTTAAAATATACTATAATGTACTAAATGATCAGTAACCCTGATTATAACGTCGGTCACGGGGAATTTTTCAGTTATTTTGTTACAAATTATCTCAAAATTGTTACTCTGGGGTTTTCGAGGATGCTGAACACGACTATAATTGAAATATTTTATAATACACCTGGTGATCGGTATATCTGGCTATAACGTCGGTCACGTGGAATTTCTCAAAAATTTCATTGTAATTGGTACCAAACTTGTTATTTGAAGTTTTTTCGAGGGTCAAATATCTTAGTTGTAGAGACCATATCAATTTTTTACAGATTCACACCTTCATATGTAACTTATAGTTGAATTCTAATCATTTATTTAATCAGTTAGGCCATAAATATTGAACAGATTAACCTCATCGCATACGTCAATGTAGGCGATCGAATTTCTCCCAATTATAGAACATTTCAACTCGAACCAGTTTGATAGTTAAATAATAAAGAAACTGGAATGATTGGGTTTGAACGTAGAAGTCTTCATTTAGCATGTTTTTCTCACAAACTGCTTTTTCTTCATCCTTGGTTCAAGAAATTCACAGATCCTTGGATATATATTCAGCAGGCCATGACATGTCTGACAATCTCGTTGAAACCACTTCAAGAAAAAAATCATCACCAATTCAATAAATATCTATCATCTGAAATTGTTATTTCATTAACATGATCACTTCTTCATCCTAAGTTTGATAGCATGATGTTGAAGAAAATGAATACACTATAATAATCAACGTACTGCTTGCAGATAACAATACCTAGACATGGATGACATTATGTATTTGAGCAGATGATAAGAAACTCTCATGCCTACATAAGTGAGTCAATTTTTGAGACTAAAAGGGGAAAATCTCATCAACCGAAATCTATTCCAATTTCCATAATGATTTTTGTGTGCATCTGAGTTAACGTAGCCCTCGACTGTGTCAGTAATGTCTACACAACTAACAAAATTATCGAAGGTTGAAGAATCAAGTTCAAATAGACACAAAACTTGCAACATTTAATTTATAAAATAATGCTGAGAAATTGTTTTGCAGCACTGGGATATTCTCAAAGCTATGAGCTATAAACTAAAGCTAAATCTGAAATTATGTTCTTGGGTATAAAGAATTTTTTTGGATACGAGTTTATTTATAAAATTAATGAGAAGTCGTGAATTATAGGTATGGAATTGGCCATTCAATATCATGTCACTATTGTTTTTTGAATGTTTAGAAGCTTCTGTGGATTCTAGAATATTGAGTTCATGTACTTTTTCTTCAATATGTGAAATATTGTTATTAAGGGTGAAATTGTGATTATGTTCCAATGGGTGATTCGCGTGATTATAGTCTTGTTTTTAGAGCCTGTAACTTCTCAAATGTTCGTGAAATGTTACACTAAAAGTGCTTTTATTAGCTATATTTTACATCCAAAATATAGAATTCACCTTAGATAATTGATTCTATATAAATTCTCGACAAATGGATCACACTAACACATACGCTCATTATTTTCGTATCTGCGTACGTTTCGGTCTCACGACCATCATCAGAAGACGTATTGTGTCTAAAACGGGATTTCATAAAACTAGTTGTATCAGCCCACGTCGCCGAAACGAACAGAAACACGAATAATCGAAATTACAACACACTAATGTTTTAAGTATATGGAATGTATCAAGAATTCACTGCTCAGCAATATTCTCATAATAAACGAACACATGTCAACGAAGTCTGTACACGACTGGAACCAAAAAATATAATGCTCGAAGATCTTCTCTCGAACCAGATGTTGAAGACTTATGAGGTAATAGAAAAAGGTTATCAGACCTTTTGACAAATATCACTATTTGACCATTCTACCTAAAATATACGCATGTAGGAATTTGCAAGGATTTTAATCAATTAAATTAGTATGAATCTGACTCAATGACTGAATATCTGTCCTATGATTCACAGATTTGGAGTCACATTTTATGTGGATCATCTCCAGAATAGATTTTTTGTAATAATTGCTTTCCTTAGTTAAAATATCAACACCTTCAATCGAATTGATGGTTATAATCAAAGCATTGTTCAGCAAGGGCGGTGGAATTTTCTAAGTTTTTGCTTCTTGTACTATACTTATGGATATACATTCTTTTCGTAAATATTGCTTAGAGATTCCTGTATAAGTTCCATCGCAATCTAAACAATTTAATTTGTATTCTGTGTGCGTTTTTTTTAATCTTTAGGTATTAAAGGTTATAGATTTGACAAATATTTCCCAACACAGTTAATAGGTCTATGCGCAACATTTATACATCAGAGGATGGAACAATAACTCCTTCAACTTTTTCTATTTGACCATTTTACAAATGATTACCATAGCTTCGCTATTCATCACAAGTCCATGCAAACATATACTACCTACACAACACTCATTTACGCCTGCTCATTTACGCCTGCAATCACAAAATTAGAAGCATATATCTCTATGATACATTGATTAGTTAATGATCAATTAGGTAAAGTTAATTTCCATTCAGAACTAAACAGAATCATAGGCATTGCTAAAAAATAACGGTTATGATGTCAATATAATAGATAAAATACCCCAAAGTAAACTCGAAAAAAAAGTCCTAAATGATACACAAAATACTCTATGCAGACTTAAAATGAATCGGAATTTCCTAATTCTTCTGTAAAATCTACAGCATTATGTGTCCATTCATTGGTATTGGTATTGGTTGAGATGGTAGCGGGCTCAATAGAAAGTTTAGTGCACTCAACCAAAGATCCTTGTACACTATGCCCTACTACTTTTTTCAGGGGGTATTTCGATACCCTGCTGCTAGACAGGATCCTGAGATCTGTTTTGCGCTTGGATCCTTCATGTCATCGGATGTGATCCTCCCCGGACCCAGTTAGGTGAACCTGGTTCGAATGAGCACATTTACAAAGAAAGTGGGTTGACGACTCCACTTTGTTCCCCTCGCATCCCATACAGGAGGGAGTGTCGCTTTTCCCTACTGAATGTTCAAATTTCATCAGATTTTCGTGATCTGTAAAGATCTCGGAGACCATCCTGATGCTTTGCTTACTCAGCCAGAGTATCTCGCTTGCCCTTAGGTCTACCCAAGCCAAGCAGGACTTTGGCATTCGTCAATGCTTCTGTGATCGGTGGTCCTTTGCACTTTACTGAACTTAGAGCTCGAGGGCGTAATGACTCAATGTCTTACTCCACACAATCACAATACTTATAACAAAGTTAATAATAATGATAATGGTACAATCAATCCATAATCTATAATAATCCTAATCCTAATGAATCCGTTCTAATAATAATCCTAGTATATATATCAGTCCTTCAATATCTACCTTGGCTACAAGGTTCACACGCTCGTGATGTCAGGGTCCCTTGTTGTACAGCTTATACTGAACAATATGTTTTTATTATAACAAGATAATCATAACACTCAAAATATTGTTTGTGTATTCCTTATGCGTTTACAAACACATGGATTATATGTATTTATTAATAGAAATAAGGTTGTATCCGCTAATTGAGGGATTTTAGGTAATCTCGTATAGGGATGAAATATTCCTATACTACACTTCTCCATGCTCTGGCATAATGATCTCTCAGATGATGCAACAAAGATCTGAATACCCCTTTGTCTTTGGCCCGGAATCCATATCAGATCGAGCCTGTCTCCAACGGCTAGCCTGTATAGGATCTCCTTGGTATTCCTGATACGTCTGGATGGCACAGTCAAGCTTTTCAGTATGTTGTGTGCCACTTGACTGTCCGAACAGATCCAGATGGTCTCATTGATCTTACCATAGCCCAGTAGCTGATCCGCATCTGTAAATGGCAATGATCTCGGCTTGCCGACTGTGTTGAGATACCCCATTCGCACGGAGTACCCTTCAATATATCTGGGATCGCAAAAGTCTGCTTTGAATCTTCTGTTTGTTCTAGACCCATCCGTATATCAAATAGTTCCGTGCTTTGGCAGGTGGGCATCCTCACATTCCTCCATCGATAGGATGACAACCCTGAAATGCTACTCCGAAAACACAACAGGGCTTTGATTCTGTCCTGCGCTTCTAATTGCAGCCTTTCAGGCAAAGCGCTCAATGCTGCGGTTGGTGTACTCTTCCTAGTGGATGTAATGGTTCTGAGGAAGAGTCCCTGTATTATGTCCAGAAGTTTCTGGAATGTAACCAGTTCGGTTCTCTCCCACAATACGAGAACTGCATGACTGAATCTTGGGATAAAAATAGCTGTGTAGATCCACATCAGCTGCTTAGGCCTCAAATCCTACTCCATGTCAATTGTTCTATTACACTGCCAAAAGTTTATCACAGCATTTTGGCATCTAGTCTCCAGTTGTTTGAAAGATTGTGTTGAGATCCCCCATTCGCACGGAATACCCATCAATATATCGAGGACCGCTGAAGCCTTGTCCGACTCTTGAGTTTGCTCTAGACCCATCCGTATACCGAACCCTTCCCACGTTAACATCATTATAATCATCAGAATCGGAAGAATTTAGGTAAAATAATAATTTCTCAGATAATGCAACATAAATTGTAAGTTAAGAACGCCCCAAAAATCAAAACCTCTCCATGTTCATTATGAAATTGGTTGCGTATTTAACCAAATCCAACATCAACGAGTGAGGGAATTCACGTTATCAATTGATCACAATTTTTTGTTATGTTGATAAGAATAACATTCCCATGTAATGAACCAATATTTTGTATAATTGCAGATTCCGATCTTCCACAATTGAATCTCCTATATTAGGTGAGTATATATTTATAACATTTGAATGAATCATTTCATTTTAGCATATCATAAAGTGTTGAGATACGTATTAAATATACGTTGAATTAATAAATACCAATTAATACTGACGGACCAATTAATTAGTACGAGCTAATTCGTAATTCATGTGTCATTATAAAATAATTTATATAAAATATTCAACATGTTGCGTTGGAAATTTCACAGTAGATAATTTGAATGTCAAGATTCATTTCCTGAAGCATCAAATAAATAGCATCCTTATGGTTTCTGGCTGTATCAGACTTTTATTTTCCAAAACGAATCTGGTATCGTACATGACTTCTGAGTGAGGTTCAGCTTCTACGATGAATAATAAAATGTATCAATAAAATTGGAATCTGTAAAATAGGTGCACGACCTCAAACAAGGAAGATTGTTCGCCGAAATATTTATGCTCAGTCCTTAAGCGAGTCACTTATCATCGATTCGAACTAACATCATCAATAAATTATTTACTGGTGATTTTATTTAGGAATGTGAGGCATTTACATGGAGGTCGATCTTTCAAATACAACCAACCAACCGCCTAGGGTCTTGGCTATTTGTTGTACACAGTTTTATTATGCATTACGCTACAGTTGAATTGAGGACAGATTAAGATACAGAAAAAATTGAGAGTGCACGTTCAGTAACAAAAGCTCAGTAAGAAAGTAAGAATATTTTGCCGCATATTGAGTTCATTGCAATTTCAATCAACCAAAGTCAATTTGTTTTGAACCTAATAATCTTTATTTGTCATCACATAATCAACTTCAACAATATATGAATAGTAGGCAGTCACTAAGCTAATCTGGCCATAAGAGGTTTTCCTCTTTGTATGTACCCCTTACTCCTTGCAACTTGAGACGGAACATCGCATTTCGACAACCCATTCATCTCAGTCTCCCGACTGTGGAACTCTCTTCAATAAGAGATCTTCCCCAATGCTTCCAATCTCCAACTCTCCAATTCTAGTGTAAATAAGCTTCTACTCATCTCCACTTAGACATGAATGGTACTCTGGTGTACTCAGGCTGTGCATTCGTGATATATTCCAAAATAAAAATTCAGTGCACGCAAATGGTTCCAATCAAAAAGCACTCAATATAGACTAGAAAATTCACAAGGAATTTTGGTTTTCTATTCGCTTCCAAGAACACCCTCTCATGGTAAGGTTATGTGAGGTTCGTTGCGTGAACTGCTCCACAGAAACTTGGTTTTCTATTCCGTGCCAAAATTCACTTTACACACCTGTCCAGCATTAATATTCGAACGTTAAGATTTCAGCTCTCAAACATACACTAACGATCTCAGATTGTATTCAGAAGAGAGCTATTCGTCTCGTTAGTGATGCCAGACTTAGGAATTCATTGACCTGTATAGAACATCATAGAGGTGCTCGCTCTATCAGGATCGGTACTCATCGGGAATATCGTCTGTTATTTCACCAGAAGCAATTCCAGGTAGGCAAAAGCTCAGGCTGGCGACTCGTCCATTATCAGCGTCATGACCTGCAGAACTCCTTACTAACAGACTTCATTTTGCTATCAAACGGCAAAGTTGCTTAAATCTTTATGTAGTGACGTCTTTCCTGATACCTTGAACCCCCAAGTTGTCAAAAAAATGCCAATGCCTATCTTCCCTCTCAAGATTCTACGAATATAATAAGTTCTCCTATCGTGCAGTCGAATGAAAAAAAAAAACAGATTATTGTGTATTAACAAGACTTGAAACACATGCGCATTTCACGCGTTTCAACACCAAACATTTTTATGAACAATATGCAGCAGTCAATCCATAGTGAATGAAGGTTCAATCCATAGGCCTTCAATTAATAAAATGATATTTTCACAGACGTAATGTGCACAGAACTGCGCAGTTGCATACTGTACAGGTTGTACGTTACGGGTCGATAAGCACACTATCAATGTTTTGCCACACGTCAAAAAAATGCTTGTATTTCAAATTGAAAAAAGCGTTTTACCAGTGAAATTCGAAGTTTCGTCAGCACCTCAGCTCCCGAGGGCTCAACCATTAGGCCAATAGACCTGCCAGATAAATATGCTTATGTTGTAGGTGTTGAGCGGTAGGTGGAGATCGTTGAAATTTAACAAGCGACAGGTCAATAAACAAACATAGGACTGCGTCACGACAACTGCCTTCGCAAAAATACTATCGATGTGATAAATTTGGTAGTCACGTTAAATCACCGTAAAGAAAACACCGCTACAATTGATCAGATTATTAAAATTAATTCAGTAACTGAAGCTGGTTCAAATTTTTCACACATTGTTCGATCAATTTATTATATATTATGGTGAATCCTATCCATGAAAACAATTAAAAGGGGATATGCCTACAATAATTTTAGTGTAATTAAGTTTTTTCTGGAGCAAATGATCTGCATTTTGGTTAATCAGTACGATGAGCACTTCAAAACACCAAAGTGATTAGGAGATGAAATAGTTTCACTAATCCCAACAGCCACGTTTGTTGGTCAACGGTAACTTGATGATGCTGACGAGATTATTTGTGGCAACTCCTCCAGTTCCTATGACAGCGAATTAAAACAAAATTCCCTGATCCTGAAAATTTAAGAACCAAGGTCTTCAAATCAGCAATAATGCATCGCATAATCTAACATGTGGTAATAGAGTATGTACTTGAAGAATGCACGTCGTCCTCAATGCATCAAATGCTCATCTTGACAGGAAAGAGTAACTACAAGGGAACGAACTTAACCTAATATGTAACGCTTTCTATTACACAAACACTTTCAAAACGAAGATTAGAGAGGATTCGTGTACAAATAGGGATTAGGTAACGTCAGTTCTTGCGAAACTTTGTATTGATTCTGTTGGCTTATATTGGTGTGAATGATCATTAAAGTCACTTCTCAATGCTGGTTACACATTAGATGATTCCAAAGTCTAGAACTTGAAGTGCTGTTCAGTTTACCTATTGATATATGCGATTATTATTAAAATTCGCCTCAGATCATTGACGTTCACACGGGATTCGATGAAGCTCATTTTTTTTGGTTCTCCAACTTAAAAACTGGCAACACCTCTATTGCGTCTAGACAGCTGTTCAGTATCAGTAGAAGGGGGTAAATCTGAAGTCACTAATGAACCATCTCTGGCAATGGTACCACCTTCTGAAATATTAGGAGAACCTAGAATAACGCACTGAGAATGTTATCCACAATGGTACGCATGAAGATTCAAAGAATCAACGGGGAAACAGTTGGGGATACAACATCCAGGTGACCGCATCGGAAACAAAACAGTACAAAGTGAAGTACGAATTTCGTGTTAGAATTAATAAACGAAGTTTTGGTTCTCCAGATTGAACAACAGATGGTGTTGGAACATGTAGGTTCTCCAAACACTCCTGAAGGTGGTACTGATGTCATTGCCGGAGATGGTCGATCAGTGACTTCACATTTTCCTCCTCCCACTGATGAGCTCATAAGAAGAGCGGAACAGCTACCTGGAACTAATAGACGTGGTGTCAATGTTCAACCTTTGTCTATTGATGCTTACACGAAATGTGTTTGTATTTCACTTTGCATTGTTTCAGGGCCTTCACGTGGAGGTTGTATTTCTTACAATTTTCCCTTCGATTCTTCAAATGGCGAGAACTGTATTATCAATACTTGGCATTGTGAATAACATTCTCCATGGAACATCTACTTACCGGCAAATGGTGTTGGAACATCTAGGTTATCCAAACATTCCAGGTAGGCACAAGCTCAGGTTGGCCAACCTTCTATTGTCAGTGTCAGGACCTGCAGAACTCCCTTCTTCATTCTGCTATCAAACGGCGAAGTTGTATAATTTTTTGTGTATTGAGGTCTTTCCTGATAACCCCCAAGCTGTCAAGATAAATTCCAATGCCTTTCTTCTCTCTCATGATTCCATCACTGGCTCACACAAGTTCTATGAACATTATAGGTTCTCCTATCATGCAGTCAAATGCTAAAGAAACAGGTCACTGTGTATCAACAAGACTTGAAACACATGCGTATTGAACGCGTTTCAACACCAAACATTTCCCAAGAACAATACATATGGCGAATAATAAAATAATAATGATAATATCGTTTATTCATATGGGTACTTTCACAATCTTGGTTACAATAATCGGAGTGTATACTCAAATAAACGAAGAATGCTTTCTGAAGTCGAAGCTTGTACGTGAGAACAAACATAAATACAATATATTAAAATGATCGAATGAATGAATAATATCAATACTGAATCAGTAGTCTATAATAAATATGTAAATATATAAATATATAAGCGCTATGAAATTCGAGGGGATAAATAATCTACCTTAATGATCTACACATAAATTATTGGATTTAGAAATCGATAAGCTTACGTGAATTACAGCTATATGATTTCTTTGTAATACATCGAAACACAAACATACATATTCATACATATACAAATACACACAAACATACATATATACACACCTAAACATGCATATACATGCATATATACACATGTATATATATACATATACACTCATACACATACACATATACACATACATATAAATATAATATTTTTAATCATTATTAACTGAAGGTGCATAGTGTACAGTTTGACGTCACGAGTCGAAAAGCAATATCTCTGTTTTACCGGATCTCAAAAAAAATTTATTTCAAATTGAAAAAACCGTTTCATCAATGATATTTGAAGTTGCGTCAACGCCTTAATTCTCGGGGGGCTCAACCATTAAGCCAATGAAGCTGAGACATAACTATCCTAATGTTGAATGTGTTGAGTGTTAGGTGCTGCATTACTACAACTGTCCTCGAAAATACTGTCGACATGATAAATTACATTGTTCATGGAACATCAGCTTACCGACAGATGGTGTTGGTACATTTAGGTTCTCCAAACATTTTCGAAAGTGTAGTTATAACCCTAGCGGAGATTGTTGATCAGTGACTTCATCGTCTGGCTCGCTCTAATGATGATCTCAATAAAAGAGCGTAACATGTAACTGTTGTCTCTGTTAAACCTGGAGAATCAAATCTGTGTATATTGATTCTAACACTGAATGTGTTTATATATCCTCATCGACATTTTGCTTATCAACATTTCCTAATTTGGCGATAGTTTGCGATGTACTAAGATTTGGAATTGTTGATGTTGAAACCTCTCTCCAACGATGATTAAATATCATCGATGAAGGTAATCAGATATAAGAAAGTAATATTTAGCAGATGTTATCCGTTCGATCTCAAGCTGTTTTTCTCTTTGGTTTTCTCTAAGGCAAGTCGCAAAAATATCTCAAGCCTGGCCTGAATAAGAATAAATGTCGGACTTACGGACCGACCGCGGTTGTCCTCCGGTCAGCGACTAGAAATTTCCTGGACCATGACGAACTAAATCACGGTGTTCTTGCGGGAATAATCGAATCATTTAGTGTCAAACGTGCAAAGCCGCCTGCCTGGAAACTCTAACAATGACGTTTCTTCAGCGATACCCGATACCGAGACTTGTCAACCGAGGATACGATAGTGTTGCATTCACAATAAATCTCAATTTTTATTACGGGTTCCAATTTCTTTGCAATTATCTTCTCTCAGAATCGATGGTATTGTGTATCATTACATGGAATGAACGATAATTTTGTAAAATTCTTCCGCATTGTAGTATTGTATCCTGCATTCTTAGATTATTGTAGAATTAATAGAAAATATTCGTTTAATTTGCTCGGATAAAAGCATGAAATTGACGTAATATGTTGAACTGCAGGACATCAAACCTAAATATCGCAACCGAAAATAATAAATTAATATGACATTGTAATTCGATTGAAAATAATCGTTTCTCATTCTGCTGTCCAATGTTGAACGATTCATTGACAAAAAAAGCACGACTCACAATAAATTTTGTGAATTCCAGATTTGTCTAAATTGGAAACTTCAATTGTATTATTTGAATGGTTTTTAAGCTTGCTCTCGCTTCTATAAACGGATCTTATTGAAAATTGTGGAACTCATTGATTACTGAAGGATGATTCTGTCGGTCATTCCTAGCAAGATTCTAGAATTAAAACTTTGATAACGATGGAAGTTGGTGGCGCAGTATAAAGGGTATATTGTAGGTACTTCATGCTGGTTGTACATCAGTTGTTTTCCTAGTGCAAAACTAATATTATCATGGTGAAATATGTATCAAAACAACTTCCTGAATTGGTTTGGTTTTGAACTTCAACTTTTAATGAGTTTAAAAGAACCAACCATCGAATAAACAAGCACCCTCAAGAAATGAGACATTCAAACATATTTAAGTAGGAATAATATACCTACATTACACTGTTGACACTGTTGTCGATCTTGGTAAAAATGAATAAGCTACAACCAGAATACGTTAGCTGAAAAATATGACCAACGAGTGTTTCCTCTACCCCGTTCCGTACCATTACATTTCAACTCCATCAAACACATATGAGTTGTAGCTGAAAACTACTACAGGGATTACATGGCACAGATTGTAGTTCGGAGGAAAAATCAGTGGCTACGAGGGAAAAAGCCCCAACACCTGAAATATGGGCAATGACTACTCGAAATACTCATAAAATGAATAATTTTATGTTAGTGTTAATGTGCAAATGTTTAAAAGAAAATAGTGTTTGAAGCAGTGAAATAATATTTATTATTTTGATGTGCTTGTGCAATAACCTCAAATTACATCAACAATTTTAATACTCACAGCTGCATATTTAATTCAAATAAATGATATCGTTTTAAAGCTGTATGTTTAATTTTTCATACTTGTATTTGAAATTTTGTTATCAGTTTTATTTTTTGTATCGAAAGAATTCTTTCAAAAATATTACCTTTACAATTCCACTGGGTTGTCGTTCAACTTATGAGTAAATTCAATACCATAAGTAATGTGTTTTTATTTGGTACTATAAAAGTAAGTAAATCGGGTATTTTGAGTGTTAGTTTCCAATATGGATTAATAATATTGACTTGAAGCTCAAAGTTAATTTTCCATATATTTTCTAATTCTTTCAGGTCTAGGTTGAGTTTTAGAAGATCGAAAATCGAAGATTCTGAATTTGTCACTATTTGCTGAAATTTCTCAAATTTTTTTGGTCCAAGAGAAAATAATCTATAAAAATGCTTGAATGGAGTTATTTTACAATTAATTGGGATACATGAATCCGCTGGAATGGTGACCATCTTTAATAATATTGATGTCAAGAAAAGGAATCTCGTTTTTACTTTCCAACTCCACAGTCTATTTAATCAAGTTAAATTAGTTATAATGGTATTAATAATAATTTTTATCATCCATAAGACCAATGATACATCATGGTATAATAAAAGTAGAGAATATACTAGTACGTAAGTGAACAAACAATTAAATATATAGATAAACACGTATTTTGGTACAACAAATAAGACAGAAAAGGAAAACAAAGAAGAAAAAATGATATAAAGATATACAAAGATGATTCTTTCTTTGAGGAGCATTAAGTAACTGTTCAAAAAATAACAACTAATAATTATAGCCCAGTTTCTACTATACTTATTTATGAATATTAAAATAGGATCAAAATTAGAGGAAATGAGCAAAACTTTATGGATCTTCTGTTATTACAGATGCAAAGTAGTCAGAGAATCTATAAAATACATGATCTTGCAAAAGCTTATGAACTTCCTTCTTAAACTGTTTTAAATTAGCTTTATCTTTGAGCGACTGCCGAAGTTTGTTGAGCATCTTTATGCCCATATATCGTGAACTTTCTTCATGCAGAGACATCTTATGATGAGATATCAACAGATCTGTCCAGGCTCTAGTAGGAAAAGTATGATTGAAATCATTGAAGGGAAAAGAACCAACATTTATTTTGACATATATCAGAAGTTGCTTTATATATATATATATATATATATATATATATATATATATATATATATATATATATATATATATATATATATATATATATATATATATATCTACATGGAAGGGGTAGCAATTGCAATTGTCGGAAGATGTTTCTACATGAGGTTCTTCTATTTACTACTACCATACTTCTTACTGCCAGCTTCTGCATTATGAAGACTCGGTCCGATTTAAATGCGGATCCCCAGAATATGACAGTCCATAACTAAAGCTCATCCTATCCCCATCTTTGTCGAAGCTTCATCGCACTTGTTGAATCTGAGTAAACTGGTCTCTTGAGCTCAACCTGTATACTGCGGCCTTAAGCCTATGGTCCATAAAATTTGTTCAACAAGGGCTTATAGTTCCAGTAACAATACCACAAGATTCAACCTCGGCGGGTTACCATTTGCATCTCAAATATTTCCCAGCAAAAGCATCGTATTGGATGGATACGCACTGCTTGTCTTTGACCGTTCCTATTCTTTATGGATGCTCCCTGGAGTAATGGTAACCCGTTATAAGGTTGGCCTCATGATTTGTGATCTTCTCAATTCGATATCATGAACCCAAAAGGCTACATCAATTGTTTGCAGAAATCGCCTACCTGTGCGTCTGCCGCCAGACTTATACTGCAAACTGCTGAATAATATTCAATAGCATTTTAGAAACGAAAAATTAGAAACCGAACCAATTCCGAAACCTAGAATCTACTCCGATCAAATTAAACAGTTGAGAAAAATATGCAGCTATTTCGGAACATTGATCCGGCTCGAAGGACCAATGTTCATAACTACTTTATTCCCACCAAAAATATGAATATCTAACAGGAATCGACACCATTTTACTCTTTTCTATCTTTTCTATTCAATAATACAATAAGACTTGAAGTTTGAATCTCGATGTTACGAAAAAATAAGGAATCGCTTTTTGCTTTTAATTGAAATGAGGATTCTGGTTATTCTCTGGTGTAGTACCTCCTAACTGTCCCCTAGGTTATGAAACCGAATGTTTAATAACAAGCCCAAATGTATTCGTTGAAGTGGAGATACGACTTACGACACTAGGAGAATTAGCGACTAGTTCCAGATCTTGATGAAATTAGGAACATTTCGTAGGTGACTTTATCAATGAATCTATTCATATTCGTTTCAAATTAAATCTTATTTGCTGGTTCAGACCATTATTCGAGTTCCAATTTTTTGTGGCAGTTGGAATGGATTGGCTTATTTGGTTACAGTTTTCGATGTAGAGTAATAATTATTATAGACGCTTCAGAAATGATGTATTAATGTATTAATGTTCGGAAGCTCTTCTGAAATCGAACCTTCAGATTTGATACCATTTGTATAGTGTACCTCGATAACATCGATAATTGAACATTCCCATAATACTCTTTCCATCCATTGTTGAACGCAGAAGCACTTATCCGAGAGAGTTAAGTACTATCGGAAAAGGTAATAGGATATAGAAAAGGATTATCTAGCAGGTGTTTTTTATTCGATTTGAAACAATTCGAACAGCACTAAGCAATTAGATGTGAGAGCGTCCGTGTTGCAATTTGCATAGGTAATTTCGGTAGATAACTATCTGGAATTGACAGTGACATGTTTTAATGCTCCAGACCGAGAAGCTGATTACAATTGAGATTATGCAAAATGCCACGACCGCGGTAGCTCATTAGCATATTCCTATTTATATGTGAGCGGTTATTCTGATACGCTTCCACAACTAATATTCGTTGTGATTATTTGTGACTGGTTCCTAATTTGTATTTTATTCAAATTTATGATGCTTATCTAACCATCTAAGCTTTGTTCTAGATCTATTTTCCATATTTTAATTATTAGGAAATCTGAAAGACATTGAACTATATTAATTGCTTTTGAGAGGAACCTCTAGGTGATCCCAATAATATATTGAAAGATTTATATTTTTATAACCACATGACTACCTTGAGGATAAATCTCATTATATGAGACCCCAAGAGAATGTCCATTAGGATGTGGTACCAGGATGTTCACAACTAGTTTCGCTACTGAGTGTTCTCGAGAAAATTCATCCTAGAACTTCCAAAAATTCTTTGTATCCTAGACCTCTATTCAAAAATTTCCTTCTTCAACTGCTAATCCTAATTATAATCTCCGTGTTACACATAGTACAGTTCATCATATTCCTACTACAGGCACTCTACCTTTTTCCAAAGGTAGTAAAATTGCAAAAGAAGAATTCGAATGTATGGTATGTCAATCAGCTTTTTCTCCAGTCTCATCATCATTACACATTATCGCCCATTAAATGCAGTTTCCTTTCTAGATCGATACCTTCTTCCTCACATTCAGAATTTTGACAAATTATTGCACAATTTCATTGTTTTCAAAAGAATGACTCACTCTATATTTCATATTGCAAACATTGACTTTTTTCTGTAACTTTTAATACAGTTAAGTATAGTGATTGCCATTGAACATTTTAATATTACTTCAAATTTCTTCCTTATCTTATTTGAATTTGACGGGTTTCACACCTGAGGTCATATTTGTATCTCCATTGTTATGTTAAATTATCTAAGTTATCTTCTTAATTCAGAAAATTTAATTCTATATCTCTTAATCTAATTACACTAAATTGTGACCAATTAGGCAACTATTCCTTAAACTTGCTTATACTTACCCAGAGATTTTCTCAGTCAGTTCTATTGAAATACATAAGAACCAGGATACTGTCATTGAATGAGTACTGTCAGAGTAATTGACAACCATAGCAATACTCATGGATACATTCCTCAATTCTAAACTATTGAACTTTAGATGAATGTTCGTGAATAGTTGATCTATAGAGGAGCATAGAATCGCATTGTCTCCATCAATGATATACTATTCTTTCAGAGGCTTATATTCACAAAAATAAAGGACTATGGCTGGACCAAAGTGCTGTAATTGATAAACATGCTGGTCTAGAAATCCCGGAATGTGGGTTCGAATCTCGCCTATAGTTCAATGTCTTACGTTTGTTCATCTTTATATTATTCATCAGAATATTTTCATAGATTATATGAATGAAAAATGCTTTCCATTCAACCGCAGCAATCGTATCTATGTTAGAAATGAACTGAACATATTAACACTAGCGAGTAGGTAGAAGGAACATTTCAGACGTGAAGTTCCTCTTTAAAGTCATAAATGATTTTAGTTGATTCGCTTGCTATCCTCAGTAACATTTATCCTACATATATTACTTGGCATCAGCATCCATTCCGTTATGAACAATCTCAAACAAATTATTTTTTGAACTCTCCAATGCATAGATGCAACATATCATACAATATGCTATCAAATTCTATTTCTATTGATATTTTCTCTTACTTTTTTCCAAAGTTTTCGTACATCTTGAAAAAACATTTTTTTGCTTCACAGACTTGGTATTTTTATGTATATGGTATAACTGTATAATTGTATAAGTGTGTTTCTCATTTTTATATTTTTCATTTTGTTTTCTTTCGCCATTTCATTCACTACATGTACTCAATTCCTTATTGATTTTTATATATATCACCAATTTTGTAACTCTTTTAAGAATTCTATAGGGTGAGTCAGTTTTTTGTAGACGAACTTCGACAGGAGATAGAATAGATGTTTCTAAGGAGAAAAGTTCCTATAAACATATGTCGTAGAAGGCTCAGTTTTCGAGCTTCAGGGTGTTGAAATTGAAAAAAAAATTCGTTTTTTGCAAATATCTCCGGAACCGTTTATCGTATAGAGAATTGCTTTTGTGAGCATTTTCTACTCATAGTAAGCTATGTTCTGTGAGATGAAACATTTTTTTTTAATCATGATTGGTGAAGATTTTGAAGGGGTAGTGGGTGTTTTTCTCCCCAACTTCAACGTTACTGAAAAAAGTACGGTTTTGAGACAACCATTTGAACCGCCAATGTTTTCTACACAAAAAAAGTACTCTTAGTTATAAGCTCTAAAGTTGACTTTTATGTTGAAAAACATGGTCAATCCTTTGGTTTTGTTACTTGTTCTAACGTTTGAATAAACTTTAAAGCTTATGACCAGGAGTACCTTTTTTGTGTAGGTTCAAATGGTTGTCTCAAAACCGTACTTTTTTCAGTGGCGTAGAAGTTGGGGAGAGAAACACCCACTACTCATTATGAATCTTTACCAATTAAGGGTAAAAAACTTTTGTTTATCGCACAGAACATAGCTTACTATGAGTAGAAAATGCCTACAAAAGCTGTCTTTTGTAAGATAAACGGTTCCGGAGATATTCGCAAAAACGAATTTTTTTTTTCAATTTCAACACCCTGTATCTCGAAAACGAAGCCTTCTACGACATATGTTTTAGGGGAACTTTTCTTCTTAAAAACACTTGTTCTATCTGTTGTTGCAGTTTTTCTACAAAAAACTGACTCACCCTGTATACAGGGTGACAGAAAAAAGTACCGTGCATAGTGTCAGGCGATAGATGACACTAAAATAAGAAAAAAAGTTCCCATTAACATATATGCTCAGACGCTTAGTTTTTGAGATACGGTGTTGAAGTTGAAACAAAAATTTTGTTTTTTGCAAATATCTTCGGTACCGTTTATCGTACAGGAAACAGCTTTCGCAAAAATTTTTTACTCATAGTAAGCTATGTTCCGTGCGCTAAAAATTTTTTTTTTTAGTCATGATTGGTGAAGATTTTGAAGGGGTAGTGGGTGTTTTTCTCCCCAACTTCTACGCCACTGAAAAAAGTACGGTTTTCAGACAACTATTTGAACGGCCAGTGTCTTCTACACAAAAAAGGTACTCTTAGTCATAAGCTCTAAAGTTGACCGTTTTTGAGAAAAATCAACCTTTATGTTGAAAAACATGGTAAATTCTTACTAATTAAACAAAATTTATTCAAACGTTAGAACAAGTAACAAAACCAAAAAATTGACCATGTTTTTCAACATAAAACTTGATTTTTCTCGAGAACGGTCATTTCTAGAGCTTATAACCAGAAGTACCTTTTCTGTGTAGAAAACATTGGCAGTTCAAATGGTTGTCTCAAAACAGTTCTACTAATGGCGTAGAAGTTGGAGAGAAAAACATCCACTACCCCTTCAAAATCTTCACCAATTATGACTGAAAAAATTTTTGTATCGCACAGAACATAGCTGGCTATGAGTAAAAAATGTTCGCAAAATATGTTCTCTGTACGATAAACGGTTCCGGAGATATTTGCAAAAAACGAAATTTTTGTTTCAACTTCAACTAAAGCGTCTGAGCATATATGTTAATAGGAACTTTTTTTATTATTTTAGTGTCATCTATCGCCTGACACTATGCACGGTACTTTTTTCTATGTCTCCCTGTAGATTCAGTACATTGAGAAATTACCTATCTGTGAATACTGTTTTTGGATCAGTCCTGTTTATATTCCTCCTTCATAAATAAATGAATGAAAAATAATAATCCTATGATAAAATATGTAAGTTATCTTCATAATTCAGGAAACTTTATTCTATATCCCTTAAAGTACTTAGGCAAAGGCAAAGAATCTTCAAACTTGTTTATACTTACCCAGAACATCTCTCAGTCAGTTCTATTGAAATGTATGAGAACCAGGATGCTGTCAAAGAATGGGTACTGTCAGAGTATTTTCCAACCATAGCAAACTCTTAGATAAACTCCTCAATTCAAAATTATTTAACTTAAGATGAATGTACGTGAATAGTTGATCTATAGCGCAGCGTCCAATCGCAATCTGTTCATCAATGATCCATTATCCTTTCAGGGGTTTATATTCAAAAAATATAAGACTCTGACGGTATCAAAGTGGTGTGATTGGTAAACTCGCTGGACTAAACATAACTAATTTATAATAATATGTTAAATTATCTTCATAATTCAGAAAAATGTAATCTAAATCTCTAAAAAAATAAACAGAATAAATAAAATTCGATGCAAGCCCATAGGTTAGCGAGTAGATTGCAAAGAACCAGACACGTCGCCGTCTAGCTGTGAACGCCTTTGTGTTCGTTAGAAAAACCGACAAGAAATAGATCGTGGTGAGCGATTCACAAGCCGTTCTTTCGGCGCTCGAAAACACGTCTAAACTATGCGAACTAATGGTTCACAAGCGGTTCGCGAACCATTCGGCTCGCATCTCCAAACGCAGCATGAATCTGCAGGATGTTCCTGATATACCTGTTGCTCGCCATTGCACCTCCATCTTTGTAATAGAGACCTGAATGAGAACCTAGAAACTGAGGTAATTAACCGTTTGGAATGGACTGTTATGTTTCCTAACATAAAACCCATAGAACCCATCTCCAGGAGCTCGTGGTTTCCGATAGAGAGGGATGGCAGAATATTCCTCAAGATCAGATTGCTTCTCTTAAATTATTCAAGCTAGTATTACTGCTAGAGGTGACAGTACACTATATTATGTAATAAAATAAGCGTTCTAATTATTATTATTTACGAGAGTTCCCTCAACTGATAGAAGTTAGTTTACGTTTCTAATGATCTTTTCATTCAAAATTCTGTGAGCGAACACAAATTCAAAAACATAAATTGATGTTCCTTCAAAACTTCTCAATGAACTGATAGCAGTTCTATTTTCGACATGACATAATGTAGTACCCGAGATTCCTAGTGATGCAAAAATTTTGAATTTATGTGTACTTAATGCCATTATAGAGACGCTACACTTCTTGCGGTAATTTCTTCAACTACAAAGGAAGTTTCTAACTAGCACACATAATACTGATAATTATGTCTTGGAATATTAAACAGTTATTGCAGGTAACTCTAAAATATTCAGTTCAAGAGCTTCTTCCTCTTGAATCTGTATGAATGAATTCCTTACTTTGTTCGAGTTTTTTTCGGTTTCATCCAAACTGTAATGAATTTACATCTTGAAAACACCGGAACCATGAAAATATATTTTGCCAATTATATTCAACCAGAACGAGTTAGCAGATTTTGATGAAATTTGTTTTGCCATCCTATAATAAAGTATTCTTTTTGATTACCTTTGTGATTTCAATTCTATTTAAGCATTAGATTCAAGTTTCATCATCGTATTTCAATCGTGATTCAATATATACATTCAATCCATTATCTCTATTATTCTCACCTATTAATATCGGAAACCAACTATTTCTTTCTTTGAATTGAAAAGAAACGGTTCAAAGGAAACTGGATCTCATTCAGAAATTGTTGAGCGATAATTATTAGTTACTTTGTGGGTATAATTAATTCAATAGGAAATGTGTAATTAACGGACAATAGAAACTATAATCAGTTACACATTTCAATAAATGATTTTCATTCATTAGATGTTGTGCTTTATTGCCTACTAATGTTAATTATGAAGACATGACTATGGGAAATAATGAATAAGCAAATAGTTGCTAGAAATTTTGTTCGAAGAAATTGATAATGTATCTTTAATCAATAATCTACTGCAGTGTTGGATAATTGAGAGTATCCCGTAACAGTTTGGATCATAGTTGACTTTTATATTGTGCTCTTCGTCATTGAAATGCACATGTAGATTCCTTCTTTTCTATATGAAAAATTTTGAAGAACTTCAAGATAATGTCTATGGATTTTAGATAATTTTCATTGGAGAGTGTTTCGTTCTCATAACAATAACAATAGAATTCTGGACAACTGTTCCGCTCTCTCAGGCTCATCAGCAGAACGAGAAGGTTTCATACATAGTATCAAACACCGCTGGCATAATTATCCAAAAAACGTATTCTCACTCTATCTATCCACGAATGGATAGATGTCTCGCTAAGGAACCTTTGCAATGCAATGTATCGACTCACTGATTTCTCGCACTTCAAACAAAAGACAGGAAGTGGTAGATTACTATACCGCTAGGTGACGACTCCAAACAAATAGGCAAATACAACAAAGATGTCATCTTAATCATGTAAATATCTGTTAAGTTCTGTAAGATTCTGTACCGCAGATGGAACAGTTGACCCATAACATTACAACCTGCTCGTGTTGCTGATGAGTTTGAGAAGGCGAAAGCTATTCAACTATGAAGTCATTTGTGGACCAAGTATCCACATTAGAATCGCGAACGCGTGCTTGTAAGACATTTTCACATTGAAAATTAGTATAACAGTCATAGAAAGGGTGAAGCTGTAACGACCTAGAATGATGTCATCCTCATAATATATTCAAACAAAATTATCGGAATCGATATGTCTTCGGAAGAATACACCCGTAAACTGAACGAATTCTGTGTAGAAGTAAGAGCAATTTGACGAAGAAAAAAATATCGATTTAATATAGCTGAATAGTTGAAAAGGAGGAGGAGGATGGCTGTGTTCAAAACAAATTTCATAATCCTAACCTCAATTTTGACTGGGATCCTGTATACAAACGCTCCACTTCAAGTGGAATGTATTTATATATACCTAAATGAATGATGATAGTGGCGAGTGTATTCGCATAAAATGGCAATTGATGAATTGGCAGAAAATGAATGATAATCAATTGGAGGTATTCACATGTAGCATTGGACCACAGAAGAATCGTACAGACATACATTTCAAACCTTAACCTTCACACTATGATCAGATTGAAGGAGGAATGACTGAATGGCAAACATTTGCTTGGAAAAATCCATCTACCACAACAAATAAAACACAACACCATCATTCACATTGCTTTATCAAGAATTCGAAAAATTTTTGCAATTTTGTGTACGATTTTTATCTTCTTCATCTGTACTCATATTTGAAATGTTCGTTAAAATGTACAAACGAGGCTGTTGATTGTATGAATAAATAATTGTAGCGATGGAGGTGTTTTATTGAAATAAGAATAACCAACATGCATTTCATAATCCGGCGACCATAAATCGGGAGCTATGATATCAAGACGATGATGTTGCTAACCGTTTCAATGAATTTTGCTAGTAACAGCCGGCGCCGGCGACTATAGTTCACGAACAATGATCGCCGGATGATGAAGTCACTTACTGTTCCAATTTATTCAGTTTCCAGCAGTCGGTGAGCATATTTCACGAACTATGATCGCCAGATGATGACAACATCACCACCCGTTAGAGAAATGAAATATCAAAAAATTTTAAAAATAACGTTCATTTGAAACGAGTAGATACAGTCTGCAACCTCCTCGCCGGAAGTGTCCGGCTAACATCCGGTGTGAGTGCAGCTAACCCAGTCGCAACCATAAAGAGTGGAGGTTACAAAATAGATGATTTGTATATACTAAAAATTTTGAATATTTATCCATGTTTTATAACAATCTGATCATCTAAACATCACAATATTTCAATGATGGAGAGAGCAATGTGATTGATCGAACCAAAAGGTTTGAGAAATAATTTATGAAGAAGAAGGCAACGATAGTAATATTATAGATTTAAGAATGATCGAATCTATTCAATGACAATAATGGTAACAGTGTGGCGCTGAAGGTGGTTGAGAATTGTATCCCATAGGACTGAAAGGGAATATTTGGGGAGAACATGGAAAATAAAATTCAAATCAATTCTTCATGAAGCCATTTAATTGCAATATTGATACGGTTTTAATGGCATAACAACCCCAATATCCATAACTTGAGTGGAATATTTGAGGCCCTTAATGGAACTACATTTTTTCACTTAGATAAATAGCTATTGTGGATTGAAGTTCAGCACATTACGAAGGGATATTTGTTGAAAATGCAAATATTCACTTGTTACCGACTTCAATATCAGCAGTCTCAATATAATTAGTTGACATCAGGCTTGCGTGTCAGAAGTTGATTTGGTTCAGCTGCTTATTACTAAGTCATGATGATATAATACGTCACTAGAAGACTTATATGTCATTATTCCTTTAGTAACCAGAAACTCAGTAAATTGAACACTAATACCTAATGTATTAATATTCTGTTAATGTAGGTCTTGTGTATATTACAGTTCCTGATATCAAGTTACAATAGGAACAATAGGAACGTTACAATCGTTTCCGCAATGATGTATGCACATAAGAATACAGACATCATCTAAAAAAGAGTCAAGATGAATTAGGAAAGACCAAAACGGATATTCCCGAGGAAATTCACAAAAAAAAAACAGTTTTTGCACTATTTCAATACCTCTCTATTACGAACGTATAATCAATGTGAAATGGCAAAATTTGACAAAGAAGAATATATGTATTACCCCTTGTTTCTTTCAACGAAGTAATTAGTAACGAAAGAATGGCGATCATACTATAGAATTCCTTGTTAAAACACTAATTTGTACATCATTAATTTAACAAGTAGTTTATGTTTCAAGTAATCGGCATTTCCAACCATTTCTTCATTAACATAAAATAATGAGAGCAAATTACAATATTTCTATTACATTTATTGCGGAAAATCTCCGTTAGTACAGTTCCACAAAAGAAACTTCTCATTACAAACCAAACAAAACATATATTTGTCGAGAATGTTCATTGTTCAAAGGTTAATAAGGAGCGGGAATGTGCCATTGAGCAATTTTAATTAATAATAATTTATTTATATTGAATTGAACGAGTTCAAATGGTGGGGAAACCATACAAGACTCTTGAATTTCTATTGATTTCGATATATTTAATCAGAAGTTTCAATCGATCTAGATAAACTGGACAATCTAACATTTGATGCGTCAACATTTTACTATCGATAACAAATTTTAAGAGGTTTGGGGTCTATTTTTTTAGAGATTCTGACAGTTAAGCATTACTTGACGCTGTTTTTAATATTAAATGATGTTTCTACGACTGTTTTAATGTTGCAATTTACAAATATTGTGTGTAGTTTCGTAAACTTGCCATGAGAGAGTCATCTCGATTGGGTCCATTGTGCGGCCCTCGAAACAAAACTCAGTCTAGTAGGTTTCAGGCAACGCCGAAGGCAACGATACTGCGAGCTGATAGTCTCAAGCAGCATGAACCAATACCTCCTATAGTACAAGGCTTATACACAGTATAAAATTCGTGGTAACGTCATCAACAAGAGGATTACAAAGCTTTCGACAGTATCATTTAACCTTGATAGCTCATAGCCGGTATTGTTACTGGTGATAATCATAACAATGTAACAAAGTTTTATATATAACTTGTGGAAAATTATATGTTGCACATGTTCTTAAGGCTTCCTCGTGTTATTGAAACGTATTTATTTTTCGATAATCGTGTATAAGAGTGTTTTGACTGAATACAGTGCGTTGCCATATGGCTTCCTAAGGGAATGTTTATGTTGGTTCTCTACGCGTCTTGCGTAGTACGTAACGGGATATGTTCTCCTCCAACATCCCCACCCTCTCGATCTAGTTGACTTCTTCGTATTCCTCGAATTGAAATCCGAAAGGGAGCCATATTAACACAACTGAGTAAATTTAAACGAATCCAGTAGAGAGCTGATGAACGAAAAAGGGGGAGAAACACTAAGCATCTTGGAACGCGAAGTACGCTGAGTAAGATTCATGGAGAATAATAATGATAGGTAACGTTAATAAAAGAGGGGACCCCCAAGTAGGAGATGGGTGGAAGCGTGTGAGGAAGGTCTAAGAACCCTAGAAAACGAAAAGGGGCGTGAGCCATAACCAGGAAGAGATGGAAGAAAATGATGGGGAAGACATTTTGCGCCATTTCGTAACCATAGCCGAAACATGGATTCATCACAACATACTAGAGACCAGAGAACAGTCACAACAGTGGACTTGTCCTGGCGAATCAAAGCCGAGAAAGCCCAAAGTGGGTCTATCGGCCAACAGAGTCATGGCGACGGTTTTTTGGGATGCTTACGGTGTCGTCCGTATCGATTACTTTGGAAAGGACATCCGCGTATATTATGTAGAGCTGTTGGATCCATTCGACGCCGATTTGAAGCGAAGGCGGCCGCACTTGGCAAAGAAAAAAGTACTCTTCTACCTGAACGATGAATCGGCGCACAGGTTCGCATTCGCAACGGAAAAATGCATGAATTGCGCTACGAATTGGTTCGTCATCCACCATATTTATCCTATTTTGGAGGATTGCCGGAATCGTATTGTTTGGAAGGGTTTGAAAAATTTGAAAAACGTTGGACAAACTGTATCGTGCTACAAGGACATTATGTTGAGAAATAAAATAAGTTTTTATCAAATAATTCATTTATTGTTTCATTTTCAGGAACTTTTCACCTTGCCTCCTATTATCAATAGATAATATGATCAATATCATCTGTAATGAGGATGCTGTCATACCATACGTCGAAACGGAGAAATGGTATTCAATTCAGTATATGGAGACGTCTGACAGAAATAAATTCAGCTAGTAATAACAATAAGTAGCTAGAAGAAAAGTACCTACTCACGTGATTATTTATAGCTAGATACATATCTACTTCAATAAACGCCTTAGCAATGTTATACAATACTTCTGCACAAATCGCTTTCAAAGTACTGATATAATTCTGAGCTCCCAGTGTAACAATATAATAATTATTCTAATGTACCTGTTTCATTTGCGCTGGACTAATTAAAATGATCTGTATAGGGGCTTTGATAATTAGCGAATCATAAATATCTATTTATTCTTCTGTATGCCATGAAAATACTCAATTTAATAGATCATCTCAATTTCAGACTTTGACAGTTCGTTCTGAGTAGCAGCTGATAAAATAAAAAGGGAACAAATAAAATATACTATACTGAAGAACCTGGAAAAATCTAATACAACTCTTCCCTGATACCTATTCCAGTGAATGGAATAAAAAATCTTAATAGCTTACTGAAAAAAAAAGAAAGGCATCGGAAACAGACAATTTGACGGTTAAAACATTACAAGAAATAAAATAGTTCATATCCATACCTCTAACTGATATAACATATCTAATCTTGTCATTGGGAATTTTTCCGCAACTTTTACGAACTCTATGGTTACCCTGGTTTTTGAAGCTGGAGATGGAGAGAATTTATTACAAATTACCGAGAATTTCGGTTGTCTTAAACTGTTCAGAAATTGTTCAAAAAAGGCTTTTCTCCGAAAGTAATAACTTATTTGCAAACCCCCAATTTGGGTTTACGGGAAAGAAAAACATATAAAACGGAATTGTGGCACGAAAAAAGGCATAGATGGAGCCATGTGCCGTAGTTCTCCTTGACCTTGCAAAAGCCTTTGACAAAGTCTGTCACACTTTATTTCTGATTAGACTTCAACTCATATCTATATTGAAAACAAACAATAAAAATACATAATTAATATTATGAAATGAAACACTTTTACTTTGTTTTTTATCACATGTATTATAGTTTCAACACTAGCGTGATGACACTAATTCAAACGATACTAATGTATATGAATAATTTTGGTTATTTATGGTACAATATAGGACACAGGTAACAAGTGGGGTTCCGTTTGGGGAAATAAGTTGTTAAAATAGTATAATTGAAATTGGGTAATGAAGCAGTTCTACGATTGTGATAAGGAAATTGTAATGCTGAGGTATACTAGGAAGGCACAAGAAGATAATGTAGAGTTTTAGGTTATCGAAATATCAAACAGTACACCATAGTACACATCTAATTCTTTGTTTCCAATATTATTATTATTGTCATTATTTATAATATATTTGAAAATTTCTATTGATTCTGGTGTATTTACTTTGAAACCTCTACTCTCCTTATGTAAAATTTTGACTTCATCTAAATTTCTAAAATATAGTTAGAAAATATGAATCTGTTTTATAAATCTAAAATGTTCCTTATATCTTATTTCTATATTACTACTAGATCTACCGATGTGAAAGTTATCACACTCTAAACAGATTAATTTATATACTCCAGGTTTATTAAACTTATTTGTTCTATCTTTAACATTGAACAAAAAATAAGACAATCCATTTTGAGGTTTGAAGCTAACTTTCAGATTATGTTTCGATAAAATGTCTCCAATTATTTCACTTACGGTACCAAAATATATTAGGGAAACGTATTTTGATGAAGAATCAGAATTTTTTGTAGAAGGATAGATAGTTGAGTAAGTTAATTCCTGCTTTTTTCTGTCAATTGATTTGTATATAATTTGAGCTCAATTTTTCATTCAGGTTCAGGAGAAAGAGGAATTGAGAAAGCTCCATGTATCATAAAGTTGTAAGCTGCTAATTTGTGACTATGGGAACTGAAAGATGAATTGGCAATAGTTGTATCTGTGAATGTAGGTTTTCTATAAATTTTGAAAGTAATGGTATTATTATGGTGCGTGAAGGTAAAGTCTAGGAAAATCATTTTGTTATGTTTCACAGCTTCTAAAGTGAACTTAATGTTGAGATGGATATTATTGATGAAGTATAAGAGAACATTCAATTGTCATGATGTATCTTTGAAGGAGAATAAAACATCATCTACATATCTAAGCCAACAATGAATATATTTTTAGCTAGAGGAGAACTCATCATAGTTTGTTCAACATAAGACATGAGAATATCTGCCAAAAAAGTTATGGGGATTCCACAGCTAATCCATTATTCGAAAAACTCGTTATTAAATAGTAAATAATTTTGCCTAAGACAAAGATCAAAAGCTTATTCTATCTCGGATTTTAAAACGAGTCTTGCATGTGATTTTTCCAGAACGTTTTCTGTCAAAATTTGACATTCATTGGGAGGAATATTTGGAAACATATCTGAAACATCGAAAGATATCAAAATTCCATTTTTTGGGAAAGTTATTAACTTCTAAAGTTCCATACTGAGGCTTGAAGTTACTCATATTTTTGAAAATTGAATTCAATTCTACCGCCAGATTATGAGTAGGGCTATTAACATATTTGAAAAATAAATAACATCAAAATTTTGATCTATGGTATCCGCAAGGTAATATATTGGTCCGGGTATTTTTGTCCATAGCATCAACGATTTTTTAATGAAGAATACATAACATTGTCACATAACATCATATGCTGGCATATATCTCTTACAAACAATATCTCCAAAATTATAAAGAAACAGTTTCCTTTGCCACTGTAATATTCCCAGTTTAGCTTCCTCAAGTTCCGGTGTACAGATAACGCCATAGAAAACCTCACTCATACCATTGTTAAGGCACTCAATTACAATAAAAGGCAATAGGGTTTTCTAAGTAGATTTGTGTAGAGCTTTTAATACTATCTCTCATGATATTTTATATAAACTATTCAGGTAAATGTCACAATCCCATAAAGTCAAAGCAATGAGTTAACATTAAAAAACCGTCAACCTCACTTTACTATGATTGAAACAATGATTCAAACTTGAAGGAATAAGAGCTACAAAGATTAAGTCTGTGTGAGTGGTAGGATGCCTGAAAAGGAACTCCCTGTTCTTATAGGCTAATCTTATTTATGTATACCCACACAGATATACGGGCAGAGTTATTGTGGCAATTCAGACAGATAAGTTCAATATGACATCGGGAAAAATGAGAGGTTGAATCACTCGGATAACGCTGCTCGACGCTAATGTACATTCTGTCTTTTCAATTCTTTATTCACTTCAGAATGTATTTCAATTGCGAAACATTTAGATTCTGAGCAGTTTTTGTTCAATAATAAGGACATAATCGCAATCCCTATCAACAGAACCGTAGGTGTCTCCGAGGTATATCTAACTCGTAACGGATCTGAAAGCAAATGGGATTGAATTTTAAATCGATTATTCTGTTTGTGAAATATTGTTATTGTACACAGACTGTCTGCGTCCTCGAATCAGATCTGAATTAGTTACCATATATGTACTGTCAAGTCTAGTCCAAACAAATCATATTGCTGAAATATTACTGAGAAACATAATCTCAAGAAATGAACAAATGACTCCTGAATAAACGTGGTGATATCCAACAATGTTATATGATAACTCAAAATTTCAGACGATAGAGTTGAAATTTAATATGTGGCATACCGAAAATTCTGACTTCCGAGTCTGAATTTCGGAATTGCAAAATCAGGATTTTTACACTTCTGGGTAGGTAAGCATTTCATGATGATCCAAATCTGAGCTCGAAATTTCTTGATGTTCCAAATTTGAACTCGAAATGTCATAATCTAAATTGCGCACTTCTGTGTACGTATTTTATATTGTTCCAAATATAAACTCGAAATTTCCTAGAATCCTACTTCCAGAATCAAATTCGAATTCCCGAATTTTTTAGACTCTTGTTTTAAGTATTTCATAATATGGAATTTCATAATGTACTTGATCTGAAAACCAAATTTGATAGAAACCTGACTTCAGAATTCTAATTTCAAAATTGAAAATCAGAATTTTTACACTTCGGTGTGATCCAAACTTAAGCTCAAAACTTCTTGAATGTTCCAGATCTAAGCTCGAAATTCCCTAGAATCCTACCTCCAGATTCTTAATGACTAACAAATCTGAATTTCCGAACGAAGAATGATATGTTTTCATAATCATTTGTTAAGTATTACATAATCGTACAAATCTAACAATGGAATTTCATACTGTATATGATCTGAAATTCAAATTTCATAAAATTCTGACTTTCGAGTCACTTCTGTGTAGGAAGCATTTCATGATGATCCAAACCTAAGCTCAAAATTTCTTAATGTCTTAGATCTGAGCTCGAAATTTCGTGAAATCCTACTTCCAGAATTTAAATGACTACCAAATCTGAATTTCCGAATGAAAAATCAATGTTTTCATAATCATGTGTTTCATATTCTTATAAATCTAACAATGCTGTGCAGTGAAGACCAGAAAGAAAATTATGTTATCGAATCCATACCAAAAGCACTAAGCTCAAAATTTCTTAATATTCCAGATCTAAACTCGAAAATTTTCTAGAATCCTACTTACGTAATCCAGATGACCACAAAATCTGAATTTCAATTATTTCATAATCTTACAAATCTAACAATGAAATTTCATAATCTACTTGATCTGAAATCCAAATTTGATAATATTCTGACTTCCGAGTCACTTTTGTGTAGGACTCATGATATTTCTCAATGTTCCAAATCTGAACTCGAAATTTCAGAGATTCTTACTTCCAGAAGCAAAATTTCGGAAATCTGAATCAAAATTTTCAGACTTCTGTAAAAACACTTCAACGTTTCAAATCTAAGCTGGTAATTTCTTAATGTTTCAAATCTAAACTCGAAATTTCATAGAATCCTGACTTCCGAATTTGAATTTCCGAATTAAAAATCAATGTTTCCAGACTCCTGTTTCCAGTATTTCATAATCTACCAATTCTAGGCATGGAATTTTATAATTTACTTCATCTCAAAATCAAATTTGATAGAAACCTGAATTTCATAATTGAAAATAAAAATGTTTACACTTTGGTGGGAGAATTCCATGATGATCCAAACCCAAGCTCAAATTTTCTTAATGTTTCAGGTCCAAACTCGAAATTTTGCAGAATCCTTACTTCCGCATATGAATTTGGGAATTGACAATTAAAATTTTCAGGCTCCTGTATCAACTAATTCGTACTGTTCCAAATCTTAGCATAGAATTTCATAATGTACGAGATCTTAAATCCAAATTTCAGAATTAAAAATCAATGTTGTCAAACTCCTGTCTTAAGTATTTTATAATCTATCAAATCTAAGCAAGGTATTTCATAATGTACTTGATCTGAAATCCACATTTGATAGAATCCTGACTTTCGAGTCTGAATTCGGAATTTAAAATCAGAATATTCAAATTTCTGCGTGCATTTCATAATACTCCAGAATTAAGCTCGAAATTTCTTAATGTGCCAAATCTAAATTATTCTTCTGAATCAAAATTTTGGAACTTCAAATCAAAATTTTTATATCATAAAAGGGTCATAGCAGCACACGTTAGATTATAAATGACTCGTTTGGCATTAAAATGATGTAATTGAAGATAGCATCATTTGAAATATCGAATGTGTCACTATAATTCTTCTGTGAAGAAGCTGAGAACTACAAATTGCTCGATACTACCTTGAATTGGTTAGAACCTTGACGCTGGTGCTGGTAGTGCCGATATCAGCTGGGTGCTCTACCCGCGAACTCGTATTGTGTTCGATGGCTCCATCGGAATGCTAGATATCGGAATTAATTAGTTCAAGATGGGCCGGCCGCGGAGCGCACGTTTTCCCTGGTAAAAGTGCACCTTTATTACACTATTCTTGCATGCATTTTTCGAGCAGTTCGCATTACGCTTATTGCCATTCCAAACTATTATTTTACCGGCTTGCGGTTTTGTTCAAACAAACCTTAATGATATTTAGATAGCAATTCTAACTTAAATGGTTGCACGTATGAACCTCCACATAACTGCCCAAGATAATAACTATCATTATTTTAGATTATGTTCAGTACAAGTGCGACGATTAACACTTTAGCATGTTAACAATGCTCTTCTCGTACGTTCACTGGCCTTATTGCTCAAATGAATTATATCTTCTTCGTCGTAATGTAACAACACAAACACGTTCCTTTGGTATTTATAGAAGTGTCCATGGTTCAATTTGTCAAAAACATTCTTCTCAAGACATTTATTCACTACTGAAAGAACGTTTTCATCAAAGCTCATAAATTATTATAAATTGCCAGGAATAAAATATGGTGGGGTTCAGAAGGTAGTGACCCGATTTTTATTTCTTGAGGCAACTTTTATTGTGGAATATCAATGCTTCCTCCAATTTCTGGGAACGGCGACCTATCCAATTGGTTATTGGTTGAGATGGTACTGGACTTAATAGAAAGTTCAGTGCACTCAGCCAAAGACCCTCGTACCCTATCCCCTGTTACATTTTTCAGGGGGCATTTGGATACCACGCTGTTCTACAGAATCCTCAGATATGTTTTAAGCTTAGCTAAACCTGGTTCGAATGAGCGCAGGACATTCACAAAGTAAGTGGGTTGACAACTCTAATTTGTTTCCGTCGCATATCATACAGAAGGGAGTGTCGGTTTTCCGTACTGCATGCTTAAATTCCATCAGATTTCCGCATTGCCTAGTAGTGCTCTGGCAATTCGACAGCCGTCAATGTTTCTCCAGGATTAGGCATGTTGATCTCAGAAGGTTCCACGAGATCTGTACACCCCCGTTGTAGGGGATAACAACAATGAGGTCTTGAAGACCGTCCCTCTCTGACCAGTTTGTCCGCTCTCTCATTCCCTTACAAACCTGAGTGACCCGGGATCCAGGTCAGGTTGAGTCTGTTTCCACTAGCTAGCCTGTCAAGGATCTCTTTGTTACCCCTGATGACCTTCGAGGACACATTCGGGCTTTTCAGTTCATGAGTGCCGTTTGACTTTTCGAACTGATCCAGACGGGTCTTATTCATCTTACCATAGCCGAGTAGCTGCTGCCTGAAAGACTGTTTTGAAATCCCTCATTCACACGGAGTACCCATTGATATAACCAGGACCGCAAAAGCCTGCTCCGACTCTTGTGTTTCTTCTATACCCATCCGAATACCGAATTGTGCCTTGCTTTCGCGTGCGGGCATTTTTACATTTCTCCCTCGATGGGACGGTGACTCTGAAATGCTGCTTCAAAAACCACAGGGCTTTGATCATGTCCTGCGATTCTAATTGGAGCCTTTCAAGTACACCCTAAGTAGACGGCAATGGTCTGCACCTCATCTTCATTAGTTTCAGCTTCCAGTTCGTCTAGTGTACGAAGGTTTTCTTCTAATCGTCTGAATTTGGAATTGCTCTTTACTTCAATGTTGTGTAACGCCAAATTTGACTTCACCTTCTTGCATCTTTTTGTAGTTGAGATGCAGCACTCTCAGCAAATTCAATCTTCAACAACAATCTTCAATTTCAGGCATCGTATATTCCGTACTTTCCTGGAGTACTTTTTCTTCTCTTGTTCTCATTCGAAGCTGCGTTTGATAGTGATAAAGTATCGGATGGAGTTATGATTAAGTTCTGGATAATATTTGTCCTAGTTGAATCATTTTCCTCAACCCGATTGAATTTCGGACGGTCCAACTTCTTCATGATCGTTCTGTTTATTTGTATACTTTTCCTTGCCGTCAGCAGTAGGCCATTACATATTGGCCAAAATATCGCGGTTGATTGTATTCGCTGCAATATACATCCAGCGAGGAAAATTTCCTTGTTGTAGCCTTTTGATATGCTGCTTTAAAGATTTCGCTTACTTGATCTTACTTGGCTCTTCAACCACTTGCCTAACCCTTTATTATAGTAAGACGTTAGCGAACCAAGAAACGAAACATCTAGAGGTTGTACTCTATGGGTACAATGAGGCGGAAAACCTCAATAAAATGATACCTTCAAAGGTTTTGTGACTGGAATGATCATCTAATATTAGGAGCACTTTTTCCTTGTAGATGGTTTCACAGATAAAATATCTCGGAATTTAACCATACATTTTCTTGAGCTAATCCTGCTTCTTCATTTGTTTTCGTCGAAAAATTAAGCTTGAACGCGAGTACGAACCAGAAGTATTGATTGCACACAGTACTGTCAAATGCTGTCCCCGCTCATCACTGCTCAATACTCCCACTTGCTTTTTTACGGCATATATTTTGCAATTTTTCGATGGAACAGTAGGAAGCGTACTTTCGTCCATGATCCTAATTTTGGTTGTGTTAAAATTAACTTCGTTTAAAGGGTAATTCTTTTATTTCTATGAAAACGTGTAAAACTAAGGTTCAGATATATAAATATTACCAGGAACAAAGTGTTATTCATCATAACTTTAAATAATGTGACAGTATAACAACTAATTTATTAGTGTTGATAAAAACGTTTTATAATACGACATTACGAATAGGCGTGAAATCATAGTACTCAGAGTCATTAATCGTTCAAACAGTTTATGATGCGACTTAAAAAGCCATAAATAAGTCTTCCGAGCTCTTAAGTATTGTTGAAGGCATTTAAGTTTAGTTTAATGTGCGTCGAAAGAACTACACCGAAGAAGAATGTAGAATGGATGTGTAAGAGTAAGGCAAAAAAACGCCAGAACACAGAATAAGCTTCAATCATAACAATAATAGTTCGGTTAAAAAGCGTACCAATAACAATTAAGAAGCTCATTCAATCGGCAGCTCATTATTATCGGTTAGCTGTTCGGAATGGCAAACAGGATCTTTCCGTCACTTCTTGTACCAGAACCGCAGATTACCAACTAATAGCACATACGAATGTAAAGCACAGAAATTAAAGGAATGAATTCATCCCACCATGGACAACATCTCCGTGTTCCGAATATGTTTACTAGTTGTTTATTGCAGTTGAACATGGAAATCAACTAACAGCTGATATTCCCCTATTTCATGTTTATTTCATTTCTTGTTCCGTCGCTACCTTATCATTATCTGTTGTTTCTAATTATAGTGTATAACTTCTTGAACCGCATACCTCACGTCGAAACTGGCAAATGCTATTTCGACATCGCATTCCGCGGCCTCTACATGAAACCAAGATTTCGTAAGGAAAATTATTTACAAATCCTTTTTTCTAATTTTGACATATATGAGGACACTTTTCGAAACTATTTGAAGTTAAATAAAATAAATATTACTGAAAGTTCGATTTTCACTAGTTTAATAAATACATGTGACTATAGTTTCGCTAACACAAACTGATATTACAAAATATTAACTTACCTAAAATAAAACTTCAATGATCTCAGGATAGATGGTTATTGAAATTTTACCTAATTGGATTTGACCCATTGATCAACGATAAACAAATGTAACAAAGGAGAATTATCAAGTATTTGTTGATCGTTCAATAGGATTTCGGACTTCTCATATTTATTAATTTCTAAGAGTTCCACAAATTTAATGATGATTTTCTATTATTACATGTTCGGCAAAAGTTGAATTCGATTTATTGTAAATGAAACGATGTCTATGTTCTTTGATCCATTTTTCAGAGGTCCTTCCTGTCTGACCAAAGTATATCATAGGGCAAGACCGTCATGTCAGCTTGTAAACCCTGCATTTGTCTTCATCGGATAATTTATCTTCATTATTTTTGATAAACTTGGCTAAATTATTCTGCGTTTCATATGCTAAGTGAATATATAAATGACTAAGGAAATTTGAAATCTTAGTAGTAGGTGGCCCCATACATTTGATACTAACATAAGAATAGTTTTCTTGAGGAAAGATCCCATTACAAACAGAGTTTCACAACTTCGCCTTTCGATAGAAACATGAAAACTTGTAGGAAGAAGTTCTGCAGGTCTCTTGCTTACAATAAAGGAATGACTAGTCCGCCTATCTGGAATCTCTTCGCAACGGACGCCACATGATTATCCCTTGAGAGAGTGCTGTAGGTGATGAATCCGAGCATAACTATGTGAGACTTCATAGGAATGGTTGTACCAGAGATCATGATATTGAGGATTGTGGGATCTGTCTTCCTGAGGAAGATGCAAGCTTTAGTTTTGCTTGCATTAAACTCTACTAGATTATCGGATCCCCGTTCCAAAATCATTGCCAGATCTCTATTAATTGCGTCAACCTGTCTCTTTCTCGCTCCTCTGGCTTCATTGTATAGTATAGGGGCTCTAGATTTGAACGCGGTATGAACTGTATCCAGATCCCTGTGGAACACCAGCCATTGAATCGGAGGATACTCCGTCAATCAATACATGGAGTGATCTATCTAACAGAAAACTTGATAATAAGCGGCAAAGTTTAAGCGGCAAACCATAGGACAGAAGTTTACCAAAAAAGCCTAGGTGCCAGATTCGGTCAAACGCTTTATTAGACAATTCACAAAGATTGACACATGAATCGGCTATCTTCAACAAAAGGCATTTAAATACAACAAATATTTTGAACAAATTGAATTTCCTTAATATTAGCAATAGTTCAAATTTCAATCCAAATATTAATATAAACAAGAATCAGTATGTTCCTAATTTTGTTCTACAAATTATAAAGAAACGTGCTTTATTGATTTATTATTACACGCGGCTGCCCGAAAAATAGTGTACCAAACACGCCCAGAAACTGTTTTTATTTTGGACTTGCAGACTTCCGGGACTGGCCTGGAATCTGGTATACTCGTTCAAAAAACAGTACTTTCCGTCCTTGTTACCCAATTACTATTTCGAATAAAATTTGAAAAAGGCAATTCTCCAGAAAATTCAGATAGTGAGTTCCTGAATTTCACCCAATACGACAATCCATGACTCATTATGCCTGTTTACACTCGATCCGAGGCTCAAAAACGATTTATTCCAAGAGAAACTGCATATTCACGAATTTCCGCGGTCTTTCACTTATACCTTCCATCACTGGCGCAGTTGGATGGATTCATGAATCTTTAGCAGCGTTTCTTTTTTGGTAAAAAGTGTTTTGCATTTCTACAGCCAAAAAACGCATTTTTCTGAGTGCACTTTTTGAGGTGAATAAAAAAAACTGATTCGAATTGGTTTCTCGGGGGTTTTGGGATCGCTGTTCACGAATATGATTCCCTTGAGGTCCCCTTGGACCATTCCCGGGGCTTAAGGGGGTCCTGACGCCCTAGATATCAATGAATTTCAATAAAAATTATTTTATGATGCTTGTCAACTGTTCGAGTGAGGGTATAAAGGTCGCTTATGATGATTACGACATGCAAAAAGAATTTTTTGGACAAAAACCCCCTAGAAACCAATTCGAGGCCATTTTTTAATTCACCTCGAAAAGTGCACTCAGAAAAATGAATTTTTTGGCTGTGGAAATGGAATAACTTTCTCCGCAAAAAACAAGCACCGGAACAAAATTTCTAAACTACCTTCCGAATTGAATGCAGAGAATCGCATCTCAATCCATCCAACTGCGTGAGTGATGGAAGGTTGAACCTATTTTAGTGCTTTATTTCTTCGACTAAAATAGGTTCAAATAGATTTTGACCAGCGCCAGCGGTCTGATTGAAACTGAAACTCTTCTAATCAGTATTTTCAAATATAACGATTGATGACTCCTTTCTAAAAACAAGCAATATCGAACGTTACAATTTGTTAAAAAACACGTTGTGTTGAGTCGTTTGCGTGAACCTTCTGTTCTTGTTGAGATGTGAGAATAACTGCCTTGTGGAACTGTTACTGTTAGAACATGTTGTTACGCTCCTAGCACCTCGTGCTTCCATTGTACAATACTGCCCTCGGCCCAATCAATAATCCACTTTTACGAAGAATACGCTTCCTCCTCGTTATGATTGATGATGAAGTTAGCTTGGAAGTGTAAAGTCAGCAAAGCGGGCAAAGTACAAACAAGTATGTACACGGAGGTCGGGTTACAGAGGGCAGTACAAAGCTAACACAGCCAGGCGGATCAGAGCGTGCTATGGAATTGCGGGGTCAAGACAACTGAGCGCCATCCATCAATCACACGTTATTATGTATTATCTTTATAACGTCTTAACATCTACAGGATGCTCTCATCAATATGGACGTTCATTAATCAGTGGCACAGTGGAAAAGAAATGAAGAATATGAGTCCAGGTGTGCTGGAATTTACAAGTATAATATCTATTTAATAAATTCATTTTGAAATAACCTGCGCTACATGTCTAGGATATTTCTAACCATCTCATGGAGACTATGTAATTAAAAATTATTCAATTATATGATATTGATTCCAATTAGTTGTTATTTAATTATTCCTGCAAAAGCGCTGGAATTCGAGGATTCACAGATATTGCTATTGCTATATCAATTTGCATAATTGATATGATACTCCTTTATAATAATTTGCATACTTACTATCATATTCTAATGATATGAAATCGGTTGGAAATATTTCAGGTACCTATGTTCGAATGAATAGAAGATATAGAAAATATATGGGATTGATGAACATACTTTGACTGTTGGTGTGATTCGCATGATTTATCATCGTACAATTAAATTTTTCGGTTGTACTTTATAACGCAGTCTTTGATATTTTGTGTCGAATACTGGGTAATATTTGTGCAGTTGAAGGGGAACATTAATATCATATGTAAATTCACCATTAACACTTATGTCTACTAAATTGTCATCTTTGAGTAAGTTTCGCTTAAAGGTACATCATCAGGAGAGGTTTGGATACTAATTCTTAAGCGAATTATTGTATTAAGCACTAAGCCTTTATCGCATTAATTGCAATCAAAAATGTTCACGTCACCACAATCAACAAAGTACGAAGAATTGAAATTGTAACACTTAACGTCCAACGTATATGAATATGTATTAAAACCACCAAACAGTCATTTTTCTATAGTTTAAGACATCATATGTTGGCAATGAGGTAAAATAGTCCGGCAGCAAATTCCTTTGCGCTGAAGTACCTACAATTTTAAACCGATGTGCTCAAAATGTATGACCATAGTAGGGAAGGTCTTTGCAGTACCAATGTTACTAATTTTAAACATTATAAAGAAGTATGTAGGAATTTCCAAGTGAATTTGACTCGATGATTGTACATCGGTTCTAATATTAACCGAATCAACATCACGTTCCTTAGACATTCTTATAATTAAACTGATGGTTATAGGGAAAACAATGTTTGGCAGGGGCAGCGAAAGTTTCTCAGTTTTTGTGCCTAATGCTATATTATGGCCATACATTCTTTCTTGTAAATAATGTTTATATATTCCTATATAATTCTCATCACAATCTAACAATTGTATATGTATACCGTGTGTGTTTGTTTATTTTCGAATATTATCTGTTTTAGATTTGAAAAATGTTAGAAGGCTTATGCGCAACATTTATGTCATATTTTTATATATTTACTAACTTTCTCGTAGGTCTCCGGAAGGATCACATGCTATGGGTGAGATGGACCTGAGTCTTGTAAGATAACATTACTCACAGTATTTCAAAGATAAGTTTCATTTTCTTCTCTTTTCCACATTTGGACGTACTCCACACCTTTCTGAGGTATTCTTCCATATATTTTGAGTATTTAAATACAACAAGAATTCGATATAGTATAGTGTGATTCAAGATTGTAAATCACAAACAAATATATTGTCTCTGTTGTCTTCGTCATCAAATGAATCAGCTCAACGTGAATTATTCGAATTTCTTTCTGTTTACCTTGGTCGATAAGGTCTTATCCAGCAGAACTGTCCAGCAACAGAAATCTGGCTCAAGTCCTCTAACTACGACAAAGGGCGGCAGGCAGAGCACTTCGCAATTAGCTATTGTTTCAAGCAGTTAATCAATGAAACAACACGGATCCCTGATAACAACTATCATCATGCTTGACTTATTCCTCACTAACAATCCAGATCCCTATTAAGTAAAAATTCGTGCACCATTGAAAAACTCTGACCATTCCCTCATCACTACTACCTCTCCTTATATCACTCCACGAACCAGTTTGGCATTACAACGCTGCCGACTATGATGGTCTTAGCATGTATGTTCTCCTTGTTTCATCGGAGAAACGTATGTTTTGAGTCTGATGACCCATCGCGATATACCAGAGAGATCTCGTGAATTATCATGCTATCATAGAAACTCACATATTCCATACCAACAAATCACCCCATCTGGTGAACGATGGTTCAATAAAATTTGTTCTAGGGCCATAGCTTCATAACAAACAGCACACCGTCGTTGGCGCGGTAACTCATGTCTGGAGACCAGAACAGAATGTATTGAAGCCAGAAATATCTTCAATGACACAATAAAGGCTTTGAAAGGAGCATATGACGCCAAAATAAAATTAAGGCTATCGAATGCTCGAGTGGCTCGCGTTCGTTTTGGAGTTTCGAGAAAGCCATTGGTAGAAATTTCATTTCCATTTCATTCCGTCCCCTAACCAAACATGATGTAATACTAGCTACCAGACCACAAGAAAGAGCCAACCTTTTTGCTGAAATGTTTGCAGCAAATTCCATTTTGGATACACAAGGAGATGTTCCTCTTGATATTAATACCATCGACAGCCATATGCCTGAAATTGACTTTCGTCAACTCACTATTAGGCGCATTCTGCTTGATGTGAACACTAAAAAGGCTATGGGGCCAAGAGGAATTCCACCTATCGTTCTCAAGGATTATGCGCCTGAGTTAACACTAGTTTTCTGCAGGTTGTTCACCCTTTCATACAAATCTGGTGTGTTCCCTCCCAGCTGGAAGACAGCTAGAGTCCAACCAATTCCAAAATAAGAGAAGAAGACTCTTCCAATAATCATAAACCCATTGCACTATCATCGGTGATCTGTGGAGCGATGAAGCAATCAATCAATATCGAGCTCATCTGAAACATAGAGAGCTCCAAAATCGTGAACGACCGGCATTATTTCATCAGCAGAGATCAACAGGAGACCTGCTTGCTTTCTCCCAGATAGATCACTCCATGTGGTGGTTAACGAAGTATCTCCCGATACAATGACTATCAAAACTGGTGTTCTACAGGAATCTGTGTTGGCACCAGCTTTGTGGCTGCTTATCAACGATCTGTCGGAAGTGACCACCTGCCTCGTCCACAGCTTTGCAGATGATGGTACACCTCATATCCCTTCCTCATCCAGAGCCCCCATCCCATTCAATGAAGCCCGACAAGCGAGACAGAGACAGGTTGACGCAATCAATAGAGATCTGCCAATATTTTTGAAATGACGATTCAAAATTCTAGCTTGTATCTTCTCCAGGAAGGTGAACACGACGATCCTTAATATGATGATGTCAGGTACAACTATTCATCTGAAGTCTTCCATATCAATTCTCAGGTTCACCACCGAAAACACCCTCTCATGGGATGATCATGTGAGGTTTATTGCGAATACCGCCTGACTGAAACTTGGTTTTCTATTACGTACCAAGAGCTACTTCGCAACCCAGCAGCTCCTAATAATCTACAAAGCACATATTCGACCTGTCCTGGAAAACTGTTCACATGTTTGGATTTCAGCTTCCAATATACTCTGAAGCTCTTGAATTCTATTCAAAACACAGCTGTTTGTCTGCTTTACGATTTCATTCCAGATATAGTCGAGCTCAAGCTAGTCACCCTTCATTGTCAAGCTCGAGATCTATTGAACTTTTTCCTAATGCCTAAACCTCCGAACCCTCATGAAAAACTCTTCATCAACATTCCACCGCTCAATCACACTCTAGTGTAGTCAAATTGTATAATAAAATATTGTATCTGAGCTAGAAATAAATATCTATATATTTAATCTTCTGAATTTTTAAGTGTAAGTATTATAAAATATATTCAATAAAACTTACCTCAACTACGCCTAATTCTATCACCCACAAAACGGTATAAAATATCAGCAGTTGTCGAAATAAATATCACGTATTAACAAAATATGGCGAAGTTCATCTTCAAGCATTGTAGGCCATATATAGTACGCATTGCACTCGGTCGAACAACCAGACGCTGGTTCAACTCTCCCGGAGTTACCCAATACATTTTCTGAAAGGAGTTTAATGAAATATATCAATTCCTTTCAGGTGTTGGGATTTTCATGAAAAGCAGTAAGTTTATACGAAATAATGCTTTAATTTCATAATCAAACTGTATAAGATTTCAATAATGAACATCTGGGAGGCAGAAGAAACCATTGGGTCATACTTGAATTCGGACCTGGGGTGATGAACAACGCTATCACTCTTCCAGTTATTGTAAAGTCTTACTGGATTGTCTAATAAGATGATGATGGAAATCTATGATTTGAATTGGAAATTGAATAGTCCCGTTCTTAATCGCAATATTTGATATTCACTACAGCGGGAGATTTCTCCAATTATACACATTGATTGTATCTATTGAAACAAGAAAGAAGCGGCCACTTATTCGCGATTGAACTAATCATAATGAAATCGAACGTCGCGTCTTCAGTCTTCATTATCTGTGCAGTCTTACGTAATTTATTTGAATAAACACAACAATAGATACATCCGCATTACTTCTAGGGATGAGATTCTTTGTTACCGTTTCACATTATAGGAGGTATAGAAATCTAGTAACGAGGTCTGAAAACAATCGGCTGCCGCGATGAGCGGCAAACAAAAGAACGGTGGGGACAGAGACTTGCTTGTAATGACCAGCTGGGACATATAATGGTGCCGCGCGTGAATAAACGAGGAACTGTCAAAGAGAAGCCATGCTCACGCGTGTCATTTCTGACTGTGCATATACTTAAGTTATAGCTCTTACAATAAGCAAACAATGTGAACTAATTTGAAAGTATCCGCGATGATATTTCGTCAGTGAGGACTTCAAATGGCGCATCAATTGACAAACTTGGGTAACTGCACGGTGTCGATGGCATTTCATGATGATTTGACTGACAGATACTTTCGATAATTCATGTTCATTTCCCAATCAAGCTGATTGTGTTTCAGATTTCATTAATATGATAAAGATGATTGAAAAATACTTATAATAGGAATTTATTCTACAGTAATGGAAAAATGTCAATGCTACGTTAAGTGACAAGTTTCGTCGTCTACTTCGTGTAAATAAATTCATATTGAATAGTTAGATGTGAATTAAGCAAACCCTTTACACTGTACTAACTATAATATCATTAATTGTTCGACGTCACATTGTCATCTTCATAATGATGCAATTAATACCTGAATCATTGTGAGGCTGCCACTACCTATGTGGCATAACAATAATTGTTCTGATTTGAATATTAGCAGAGTGCAAGGTGAAAACTCCCTGAAAAATGATACCAGAAATGATTTATTTGGTCAGAATTTATTTTATTCCTCAACAAAACCTCCTTGTAATCCAACGATGACCTCATCGTTGGAGCCAAATCTGTTTCCGCCAAGTCATTTCTTCAAACTTCGGAATAGATAAGAATCGCAAGGGGACAAATCTGGAGAATGTGGTGGATGACGAAACAATTAGCAGCGCAATTCATGCAATTTTGCCAATGCTCCTGGAAACCTGTGCGCGGGTGCTATGTCCTGGTGGGAGAGCACTTTTTTCTTCGCCAAATGCAGAGACGCTTTTGCTCCAAATCGGCGTCAAGTCGTTCCAACAGCTCTGCATAATAAACGACAGTGATCGTTTTGTCCTTTTCAAGGTAGTCGATATGGACGATGAAGTGTGCATCTCAACAAACTGTCGCCATGACTTTGTTGGCCAATAAACTCACTTTGGTCTTTTTCGGCTTTGTTACGCCAGGACAAGTCAACTGTTTCGACTGTTCTTTGATCTCTGGTGTGTTGTTATGGATCGATGTTTCGTTCACGATTACTGTTTAGACCTTTTGCTTGTCCCAACGGCAACGGTCATTTTATTGCATCTCAGGACAGTTACAGTTACATACCATAAAATATATATTTTTGCTGTTTTTAGGAAGGCAACCTTGTTTGTGCCGGTTCTTTTAGATTTACAACACCATTGTCCGTATTGTTGAAATTAGTCGTAGTTTCTCAACCCCATTCAATGTTTTTATATTTATTCCCATTTAAAAAAGTCAGTATCGAAACAGCCTCGTAACAAGTAACTTGGCAACTTGTAAATATTTTATATATATATATATATATATATATATATATATATATTGTAAATAAACTATTGAATATACTCAAAGACGGGAAGTTTAATTATACAAAATATTCTACAAAGAAATTTACTAGACTAGGTCCTTGACCATTCAAATTAACAGTGGATTATCGAACCGGTCAGAACATTTTGGTCCTTCGAGCCGGATACTGAAAGGACCGACACAAACAAGGTTGCCTTCCTAAGAACAGAAAAAATATATATTTTATGGTATGTTACTGTAACTGCCCTGAGATGCAATAAAATGACCGTTGCCGTTGGGACAAGCAAAAGGCCTGAGCAATTACGAAATGGCGCAAAATGTCCTTATCGCGTTTGAAAATCGCCAAACACTCCTGTGAAACTGTCACATGGTCGCGCTTGTTATCAACAGAGAGCAAATGCGGTACCCATCTGGCAGATAGCTTTCTCATATTCAAAAAATTATTCAAAATATCCCGGAGCCGATCGGTTGAGATGCCCATAGCCTCAGCAATCACGTACACTTTAACTCGCCGATCTTCCAATACTAACTATACCATGGATTTTATCGCCGATTTCTGGCGTTGTGACCTCAATTGTACGACCAAAATGTTCGGCGTCCTTTGTGGTTATACTACCACAACAAGAATCAGTAAACCACTCGTGAGTCGTTCCAATCGATGGTGTGGGGTCCGCCATAATGTTTAACAAGGGATTCTTCATTTTGCGTAACGTTTTTTCCAAGCAAGTAATAATGTTCAATGGAGACGCTTTCTTCCGATGGGTGTCAAAAAAAACCTGAATGACAATCAATCTTAAAATTTTAATGCGTTCTAGTTAAAGATAGGTACATCACAAATGACACATGGGATTTTCCATTGTGGTGCCATCTGTTTCATTTTTCAGGAACTTTTCACCTTACTTATGAGCTGAGCAATTTATTTGAAATTTTCGTATGATATATGATATATATATATATATATATATATATATATATATATATATATATATATATATATATATATATATATATATATATATATACATATATATATATATATATATATATATATATATATATATATATATATATATATATATATGATTATAATATAATAATAATAATAAATAAGTTTATTTCCTGAACAAATAAATACATTGTAAATTAGAAAAACATCTTCGTGAAGGAAGCAAACTAATGTTCCCACAAAAGCATGCGCTTGTACGTGGTCATTTGACCATTTAATTCCCTTTCAAGAAGTTTTCACAAGAAAATGTCTTTCACATTTCCTTTTCTTAAATATAAATATATTCCAAAAAATAGTAATTTAAGGTTGATAGTTTCCAAAATAAAAAGAATCACAGTTAATTAATAGTCCTAGATTCCACCAAAAATAAACTAAAAGTAATTATCATACATAAATGAGTATTAAAGTATAAACGAATAAAATGTAATAATATTTAACATAATTATGGATTGTACATAGCATATTTAACTATTTTTAAGGTCAATTAAGTCTGTTATCCACTGATTGAGATTGATGAAATGTAAATGATCAGATTAATAAATGTATCTATGGTTTCCGCTTAAATTTACACAAAACTTGTAACATTTGGTTTAAAAATAATGATTACAAATTGTTTCACCAAACGGTGGCATCATCAAAGCAAGGAGTTATCATCCAGTGACGAACCCACTCCAAGTATTTTATCGATCAAACAGCTCTAGTATAAAACTTGTAGAAGCAGGATTCATCCATTTTTAGCAAATACTGATTGAAAACATGCATACAAATACCGAGGTAAAGTTGAAACTTTTTGTTGACACTTCAATCGTATCTTTATCATAGTACATCTGCTGTTTTTATCACATTTTATCATTCTATGATAAGTATTTGAAGGTAAGAATGAATTTCAATAGCATTAATATTCTTTGAAAGCTAGCTATCTGGTTTAGTGAAATGATAATGAAAAGATCTCAATGCTAGATCGAATGACGAACTCACTCCAAGTATTCCATCGATCGAGTAGCTCTAGTAGTCCAGGCTGTGAACCGGGATTTTAGCTATAATAAAGAAAAAACATGTAAGTTCGAATCAAAAAATTTTTTTTGCATTAGCTTCAGAAGGTTCTCAGGATCATTCATACATCTTAAAACCTCTTGGGAACCCCAACCCCACCCATTGGGGCTGAAAATGGCACGAAACCTTCAAGTCTTGAATTGTATTATCTACAAAAAGAAGTATTTTGGCATTCCGAGTGCACCCAGGGGGTTTTTTGGGTCGCTGAACACGAATCCGTAGCCACATTTACTTGCAATCCATCGTAAAGGTGGTCAATTTCGTCGAATTGACCACCCCTATATGTTATTTTGCAATTTACGTGTTTCAGGCATTCCGAATGGACCAAGGGGGTTTTTTGGGTGGCTGAATATGATTCCGGAGTCAGATTTACTCCGAAGTAATTTTAAAATTCAAAAATAATAAAAATTTAGAAGCGTGTCGAATTAGCCATTTTTGTAAATTTCACACCCCTACGATGATATTCGAGTAAATCTGGCTTCGGAATCGTATTCAGCGACCCAAAAAACATTCTTGGTGCATTCGAAATGCCTAAAACATGTAAATTGCAAAATAACATATAGGGGTGCAAAATTGGCCAATTTATTCGATTTTACCACCCCTACGATTGATTGCGAGTAAATCTGGCTGCGGATTCGTGTTCAGTGAGCCAAAAAACCAACTAGGTGCACTCAAAATGTCAAAATACCTTTTGTTGTAGAAAATACAATTCAAGACTTGTAGATTTCGGGCCATTTTCGCCCCCAATGGGTGGGGTTGGGGTTCCCAAGAGGTTTCAAGGTGTATGAATGATCCTGAGAACCTCCTGAAGCTAATGCAAAAAAAAATTTGATTCGAACTTACATGTTTTTTTTTTTATTTTCTGGTTCACAGCCTGGACTATAGTATCTCTAGACGTTTCAAGCTCCAATATACATAATCAAAAATATCATAAATTTTAGTATTCTTATCCATTTATTTTAGTGATAGTAATACTTCTACTAAAAATAATATCACCTGTAGAGTGGACTTGTAAAATTATGTGGAAAAAAATGACCGATTTTTCATAAATCGTTAGGGAGGCACCTGCTTGAAACCAAACAGTCAGGATCCCTACCCTTGGGCATCTTTGGGAACATCAAAATGTTGTTGAATTTTATTTTCCTCGAGAACAGTAGGATGTAGAGAAAACTGTTGTGCACAAAATTTGTAGAAGACAATATTATCTACAATTTATCTCATGCTGTGCTACAAGCAAAAGTGAAAGAAGCAGAAGGGGCCAAATTTGCCAAAAATTACTTTTTGATCTTTTTTGATCCGAAAGAAACATTTCTTCATTACAGTTGGAACATAAAAGTTGTAGAGGCGAAAAAATCCTATCAAATTTATATGCACTTTTTTCTTACCATGTACTGTTATAAATATAAAGCTCTTCCATTTTGGAAATAGCCACCGAATATACGGTAATGAAAATTCACAGACGTTAGAATGGTGCAATTATTATTCATTTCAAAATCCATGTATGAACATAGTTATGTTGATATTGTTGGAAAGAAAATTTGCAACTGTGGAAACGTTTTGAGTAATGAAAGATATTTTACTACTTACTCCAATTGAAAAGTATTGTAGTCTATTACGATTCGTTTTTTATAAAAAATGTACGTTGTAGTTGTTGTCGTTGATCGATTTTGTTGTAATTTGAGTTGAAGCAGTTTTAAATTGAGTTAAATTCACTGTGAACGTTTTGTATCTTTACATTGTATAATTTGAAAGTTGAAAGTTGAAAGTCTATTACACGATTTCCCTGAAGAACAATACGGTTCGTCACTCAAAAACTAATTATTTCTTATTGAAATTTGATTATGATAGTAAGTAAGTAAGTAAGTAAAGTAAGTAAATTTTTATTTCTCCATTAGAATAACATTAACATGATATTAATACGCATTACTTTGTTTTGTACTAGCAATAAATATTTATCTAAGCAAAAGCTTGTGTATAAATATTATTACGGGGTATGGAGTACATATTATGAAGAATATACGCGCAAGTTTAAATGATTTAAAATTATTGTAATTAAAGTTTAACTCAATAAAATTAAATTAAAATTAAAATAAAATCAAAATTAACATTTTAAATAATGTTTTTTTTTACATAGCTATTCTAGCTTTATGTTCCAAAATTTTATAACTTAAATTTTATATTTGACATTTTAAATTCGAAATTGGAATTTAGGTATGTAAATATTGTAGTAGCAATGGGATATCATTGGTTAATAAGTATCGATTTATTTTTCTGATTACATTGTTTTTATTTTTATTCCTGATATCTCTTAAATCCAGAGGTAGTGCATTGAAAAATCATGGGCCTAGATATAAACTGTATCGTTGACCTATAGTCTTTTTTGCAGTAGGAAGTTTCATATCTGCATTATTATTTTTTCGTGTGTAATGTGAGTGCGATATGAATGTATTTGTGTTCTTATAGAGGATATTTACAAGCACAGTTTTGATATAAAATTTTTTGATATTAAGTACATTTGTTACTCTATGAAGTTGTTCAGTTGGGTAGCGCCAATGCATGTTGTACATTATTTTTAGTAGTTTATTTTGTGTTCTGAAAAGTGGATTCAACGTAGTATTATATGCACCTCCCCAGCCTATTATGCCATATTGCATAATAGATTGGGCAAGAGCAAAATATACTATTCTGAGTTCAAATACATTTAGGAAATTTCGTAATTGTCTGAACATATAAAATAATTTTCTAATTTTTTTAATTAAAGATATGGATATCCCATTTCATATAAGAATCAACTATTATACCTAGATATTGGGTATTATTAACTAACTTTATATTGTTTGCACAGCTACAATTTTTTATATTTGTACAATTTATGGAGTGTAATTTTAATAAGTGATAATCTGGTAAGCCACTTCTATAAGAGGAAAATGGTACACAACAAGATTTGTATGTGTTCAGTGTTAGCAAATTATGAGTAAGCCAACGATTAACTAATTGCATTGCTTTTTCCATATTATTCTTAATTTTACCCCAATCATTGTCCCTGAATACTAGTACTGTGTCATCTGCAAAAGAAATTATTAGACAATTTGCATCCAAACACAGTAAATCATTGATATAAATCAAAAACAATATAGGCCCTAAGACAGTTCCTTGTGGTACCCCATACCTTTCGCTTTTGAGTTATCGTTTAGACAATCAAATCAGTAGAATATATAGTTCTTAAAGGGTAAATTTCGGTTTCCATCACATTTTATCATTCAATGACAACATTTGAAGTGAAGAATGAATTACAATAGCATTAATATTCTTTTCAAGCTAGAGCTAGCTGATTTAGTGGAATAAAAATGAAAAGATCTCAATACTACATCAAGTGACCAACCCACTCCAAGTATTCCATTGATGAAGTAGCTCTAGTATCTTTAGACGTTTCAAGCTCCCATATAAATATTCACGAATATCGTAAATTTGAGTACTCATCTTAGGGATAACACTATTCATACTAAAAATTATATCAGCTGTACAGTGAATCTGTAAAATTTTGTGGAAAAAAAATGACCGACGTTTTTTTCTTCACAAATCGGTAGGGAGGCATGTGATCAAAATCAAAAAGTCGGGCCCCCACCCTTCAGCATTTTTGCGAATATCAAAATGTTGTTGAATTTTATTTTCCGCGGCTTATTGTATACTTTGAGAGTTACGATTTTTTTTCAATTCTCAACCCTCCAGAAAACTATTTTTTTTGCAAAATTTGAATATAATAGGACCTTTCGCTTTTGAGTTATGGGATAAACAAGCAATTCGTGAGGCACATTCAGACAGCCAGACAGAAGTATTTCTTCAATGTTGCTTAAAATTCGACTACAAATACTATGTTGAAGAAATTTTTGCTCTAGGACTTTTATTAACGATCTTATAAATAGCTTGAGTAAATGCAATATACTCTTCGGACTTCGTCTGCGAAGAGTCCAATAAAAATAATAAGATAGGTAGCACCAAAGAATGAGCGCTACAGTGAATCCTTAATTTTTGCGGTCACTTATTATGGTAATAAGAGAGACAAAGGCGCGATCAACGGCAACATCCCTCATGTTTAGATATTATAATTAGCCGGCATAAAGTGAGTATATCGATATGGTAGTATCAACAGAAAGAAGAACACCTGCACTGTATACCGTAAAAAGACAGTGCTGCGCTATGAGAGCTCGATACCGATTCCTTCGTCGTCGTCCGCAACAGCCACACAATAGCTTGCCGTGTGGGCGAGATAGTGATCTAAGATGCCCGAGATACTTGTAAAACACCCATCTGAAGGCTGTGAACCCACGGCTGGGCCATCACAAAAATCGCGGAATATCGATTCAGAAGTTATTATGTCGTTTATTCAATTGTAGTTTCGGGGCATATCGTCCGTTTGATAATTTTATTGATATCGCCTTTTCCGTGTTATGTAACACTGTCGTTTGTATTAGACATCTCGCGTTTGAATTCACGATTAGGTGCAATGATAATTGACTGTTAGAATAAGGATTTGCATAACTACATTTTTCAAAATCGGAGCTATTTGAAAGACCTTTAAATGATACCGATTCTTAACAGGAGCGAGATTCACAAAGTGGATATAGATATATACCCGTAAAAAAATATAAATATTGCATAATTGAAACACACACGAAATAAGACATAAAATATACTTATTATATGAAATAAAACAGAGACAAATTATATTTGAGAATGTAATTTAAAATTGAAAAATGCCTCCACAGAATAGAAAGCCGAACTGCCCCTAAGAATCGGTCCGGGCACTAAATCTGATTACCGGCCTCGAGTTTCTCAACCAGTGCCGAATTTAGAGAGGGAGTGATAAGAGGAGGCAACTGCCCCGGAGGGAATATGAAAGTTCTCAAAAATAGAAATCATGATATTAAATTTTGTTGTTATCAAATTACTCGCAAACTGCAACATTACTGAACGATCCACGTTGAATATAGTCATAATCGGCCAACAACATGGTAATACATGGTCTTTTTATCATGTCATTGGCCGGTTATGACTACCTTAAGCAGAGATCATCCAGTAACGTTGAAAACTTGCTCCTTCCCCTGATGAGCTCTATGAGTAGAGCGAAACAGCTGTCTGGAATCATAAGTTTGTGACGTCACACATCGATCTTGACCAGAAAGAGCTTATCATTATTATTTGACAAGAGCCAACATGAGATAAATGAGTATATTTATGTATTTCCTATTCTCTTACATCAGTGATCCTTAGATACCTGCATTGCATCCGGAAAAGTGCCTCCAACAAAAGAGTCATTTATTAACGTTGATAGAGGCTCTGATATAAGACGTGCAACATCCTTCAATATTTTGTCTCTCATACCGTCGATACCCGTGGTAGATTTGGGACATACTTTATTATTATTCAGGAGATAGGCAGAAGAAATATACCAAATTGAATATGATGATCTTTTCAAACTTGTATCAGGTTTTACTCTATTTTTGTAGACAGATTCTGGTATGAAATGTTTCGAAATGTTGTCACGAACCTGTTTAGAACTATTGTTATTCATATTTTCATTTATTTTTATCGCAATGGTTTTATGAGAGTACGTTTTATGTTTAATTTTTGTGATGCAATAACTTTGTATCGTCTTGTGTTTTTTCTTTTTACTTCTGTACTTCAGCGTGATGAATCTTCTTAAGCTCTATTTACCTTATATACGTATGTTTCGCTCTCACGACCATCATCAGAAGACGTATTAACAATAATCACTGTCTAAAACGAGATTTAGTAAAAAGTGTATCATAGAGTCCTATTTATAAAAATTCAATCAATTGAACCCTTGCAAATGCCAACATACGTCTTTCTAATGTTAAACATATATTTTAGATAGAATGCGGAAAAAATTAATATTTCTTGTTGTTTGACAACCTGTTTCTATTACCTCATAAATCTTTAACATCTGGTTTGAATGGAGAGGCTTGAGCGTATTAGAGTTTGTTTCGTCAGTTTCATCCTTACATTATAGGAGATGACTTCAATCACTATAGAAAAATTGCTTGGCTGCAGCCTTTTTTTAATACATATTCATATGCTCAGAACATTAATGTTTCACAAGGTCCACTACTGGTACTTCTGTTCGTTTCGGTGACGTAGACATTTTTAATTGAAATTATTGCGATAAGGACACTTTGTGGATGATACAATTAGTTTTAAGAAATCCCGTTTTAGACAGTGATTGTTGTTGACGAGGTCATATAACTAATATTCGGGTGTAATAATGATGTTATTATAAAACTGTACCATATCTTATGGTGGATATAGAAACAATAAAATAACGATCACAAAACTGTTTCCGAAAATATAATGAAACATGTTCTATGAAACTAAAAAAATACTCATTATCATCGAATATCCACGTGTAAGTATGACCGTATCATAGCGTTTTAGAAAATGGATATAATACAATGAAATAGTGATCATAAAACTATTTAATAAGTAAATATTCCTCTTGCAGTGATATTGGTATTGGTATAGATGGTAGCGGGCTTAATATAAAAATCAGTGCACTTAGCCGAAGACCCTTGTAAACTATTCCCTCCTACTATTTTCAGGGAGTATTTGGATACCTCGCTGCTCGACAGAATCCTAAGATCGGTTTTACGCTTGGATCCTTTAGATCATCGGCCTTGATGATCCGCGGGCCTGGTCAGGTCAACCTGGCTTGGATGAGCGCAACACATTCGTAAAGAATGTTGATTGACGACTCCACTTTCTTCCCCTCACATCTCATACAGAAGGGACTGTTGCTTCTCCCCACTATATGTTTAAATCTCAGCAAATTTCCGTGACCTGTGAAGATCTCATAGATTATCCTGGTGCTTTGCCTATTCAGCGATAGTATCTCTCTTTCCCTTAGACCTATCTGATTTCCAAGCAGAGCTTTGGCAATTTGGCAGCCATCAACGCTTCTCCATACTGAGACATGGGATGGTTTCTCAAGATCTGTATACCCTCGTTGTAAGGGATACCAACAAGACCAAACTGGCCTCCCTTTCCAACCGAAATGATCCGGAATCCAGGTCAGGTTGAGCCTGTTTCCACCGGTCAGCCTGCTGAGGATCTCATTGGTATCCCTGACAAGTCTCGAGGACACAGTCGTGCTTTTCAGTGCGTTGAGTGCTGCTTGACTGTCCGAACAGATCCAGATGGTCTCATTTATCTTACCATAGCCGAGTAGCTATAACGCACATCTATAGATGAGATCCTTCGTTCGCACAGATTACCCATGTAGGACCCAAAAGCCTGCTCCGACTCTTGTGTTTGTTCTAGATCCATCCGTATACCAAATTGTGCCATGTTTTGGCATGCGACCATTTCCCCATTCCTTGCTCAACGAGATGATGACCCTGAAAAGCTGCCCCCTGAATAGACGAGCTTGATCTTCACTCCATCTCTTCAGGGAGCTAAGCCTGTAGAACGTCATCATTACGAGAGTCCTCATCGTCATTGATAGGGGTGGCATGCCTTGCAAGCCCCTCAATGCTGCAGTGGTATAGTCTTCCTCGTGGATTTAATGCCTCTGAGGAGGAGTCCTGTATTATGTTCAGAAGCTTCTGGTAGTAACCATTTCTGTTTTTTTCTACTGCATGATCGAGTATTGTGAAAATAATAGCTGAGTAGATTCACCTTCAGCTGCTTAGGCTCCAAACCTCATTTCATGCCAACTGCTCTCTTGCACTGCCAAAAGATCATCATAGCATTTTGGCACCTAGTCTCCAGTTGCTTCTGCCAGAGTAGTTTTTTGTCCAGGGTGACCCTCAACTATTCCTCCGTCTTGGAAAAGTCAACTGACTTGCCTCCGATTACCATCTTCTTCAGAGGCTCGATTTTGTACCTTCTGGGATAAGATGGTAATGATAGTTTTCTCCGGCTGAATGGAGAGTTTGTTCTCTCTACACCAGACTTCTGCAATTATCAAGGCTTGTTGAACAAGCTCCTGCAAGGTACCCTCTGGAGAGTATGGCGATGTCATCCGTATAGCCTACCTCCTAGTATAACCTACCGCAGTAGTATCTGCAATGTAAAAACGTATAATAGAATGTGTTTATTTCAATGGCACTATAAAACTGAGTAAAATCCACTTTTATGATTCCAGTGAGTCATTAGTCTATGACATAATCAAAGAGATAGAATCTACGGCAAAAGCATCCATTCAGATTCTTCAGTTAATTGATTATATGATATAATTAAACCGAGCCAGTTGCAGTAAAATTCTACACTTAGAACTTTACGACGGTCTTAGTTCGTCAATGATTACTACATTTTCATTAATACGACTCATCTACTGTCAACGGAATTGTTCAATTATCTCAATTAAATTCATAGAATGCAGGTGATCCTGGCAATGCCCACTTAACGGATCATGAATTATGAGGTGATTGAGACATCAAGATATTTATATTGACTGACTGAGGAAAACTATTACTTCATAGTAAAAGAAGTAGCTACATATCATGTAGTAATTCAATTTTGGGTATTTAACAGGGAAAACGTAAACTATTCAAGTATTATTCATCGCTCTACGCTAGGATCTGAGTTAATCAACTTCTGTGTGTATACAAATCGGATAGAGATTCTACATAGTGATGATATGTATATGTGGTTGCATAACATTGAAACAAATGGATACTAGTTATGACTCAATCACATCATTTTTTTACTTCCCTTACTATAAGTAGTATTACAGTAGAACTCCAATTATCCGAACTCCGACTATCCGAATCGCCGATTATCCGAATCACAAATTGTTGTGCCTACACTGACTTCCCCCCGCGTGTGTAGGCACAACGGCAAGTTAAGACAAGTTCCGGCGCATTGCAGTCACGGCGCACCTGTCATTGTTTGTTTTGATTAGCCAGTGTGCGTGTACAATACATACTGTATTGTTTTTATACCATGGCTTCGAAAAGAAAACGTGTTGTGCTATCGTTAGCGGACAAACTGAAAATTATAGAGCAACTCGATAAAGGTGTAACGGGTAAGAAGTTGTCTGAGATTTATGGTGTTGGAAAAGCAACAATTTCTGACATTAAAAACAGTAAGTCAACACTTTTAAACTTTGTTTCGGTGCTTGAAAATGAAGATGGAAGTTCCTCCAGGAAAACAATGAAGACAGCAACCATCAAAAATTTGGAAGATGCCGTGTTTAAATGGTTTTTGCAGCAACGTTCTATGGGAAATCCGATTTCAGGTCCAATCCTTTGTGAAAAAGCCAAAATCTTAGCAGAAAAGCTTGGTTATTCATCTTTTAAGGCTAGTAACGGCTGGCTAAGGAATTTTAAATTCAGGCATGGTGTACGCGAGTTAGATTTGGCTGGTGAGAAGCTTTCAGCACACTCTGCAGCTGCTGAAAATTTTATTGAAAAATTTAAAACTGCATCAGAATCCTATGATCCGGAGTTTGTTTATAATGCCGATGAAACTGGCCTTGTTTGGAAAGCATTACCAAAAACCACTTTGGCTTCTAAAAGGGAATCTAGTGCCCCTGGACATAAGGTCAGTAAAGAACGTGTTACAGTGCTTAACTGTGCCAACTCCACTGGAAATCATAAACTGCCACTTCTTTTGATAGGAAAATCAAGAAATCCAAGAGCATTTAAAAACGTAAAAAAACTTCCACTCTTCTACAAAAGTCAACCCAAGGCCTGGATGACTGCAGCTTTGTTTACCGAATGGTATGATGAAGTGTTTATTCCTGAAGTGAAAAAGCACCAAAAATCGGTGGGAAAAGAAGGCAGTAAGGTGCTTTTAATTGTTGATAACGCACCCACTCATCCTACAGCAGAACTGTTGGAAAGAGAGAATGGGCAGTTTAAAACGACGTTTTTGCCTCCCAATGTTACAAGTTTGCTGCAACCCATGGACCAGTCTGTTATTGAAACAATGAAGCGCCATTACAGAAGGCAACTGCTGAGAAAACTGCTGATCGAAGGTGCTGAAGATGAAGAATTGGTTTTGGAAAATCATAGCAAAATAAATTTAAAGGACTGCTGTTACATGGTAGCGGAAGCTTGGAGTTTGGTTACGGCAGTGACGCTAAGACGTGCGTGGAATAAACTGAAATGCCTACCGTCTGAGAAGAACAAAAAAAAAGAATCTGAAGAAAATGAGAAACAAGAATATGGAGAGGATGATGATGATGAAGATGCGTTGTCACTAGAGGAAATAAGAAAAATGATTGTAAAAATTCCTGGTTGTACAGAAGTAAGTGCTGAAGATGTAGGAGAGTGGATGGCTTGTGACACGTCTGACCCTGGTTTTCAAATTCTCAATGACGATGAAATTGTTGTAAGTGTGAGAGAAGATGTTGAAGTGGAAGTGGAAGAAGAACTTTCTGCTGATGTTGAAGTAGACGCTGGACCATCAGCTAGTGAAGCATTTGCCGGCCTCGAGACTGCTTTGAAGTGGATGGAGCGTCAGCCCGAGTGTGACCACTTGCAACTGCTCACCGTCAAGCGAATGCGTGACCTGGCTGCCCGAAAACGGTTGAAGACCGCAAAACAGCTTACATTGACGGAGATGTTTAAAAAACAATGATTTTTATTTCTAAACTTGTACATAAGTACATTTTATGTATTTATGTATATTTAAAACATGTGAAAATTTCATGTTTCTTTCATTTAATTCAATAAAAAAATAGTGCAATATCAAAACGTAGCTTTTATTCTCTCCAATGGCAATTTTTTTAAAAAAAATCCGATTATCCGAATATTTGATTATCCGAATGGGTCCCGGTCCCCATTAATTCGGATAATTGGAGTTCTACTGTATTATAGTTTAAGGGGGTACGGTAGTGTTAGCGGTGGCAAATATAAGAAGAGTCTGGCAGCGCTATAGATATTGCCTGCTGGAGTTCTTTAGATAAACAGATGTAAAAATAATAGTCGTTTAGTTGTCGTCGACTTTTCGTGTTTATAAAAGTTAATTATAATTAATAATTGTCTACCTAAACCATATTTTCAGCCATTTTTTCATAGAAATAATTAGTCGAACTCGCTCAAACTTGTACAGAATATTGTAATAATGCTATTCCATTTAAAAAAAAAAGAATTTCTATTCAGCCACGTCCCCATAAGCTTTCATGTTAAAATGTTGTTTTTCGACTCGATATATTCAGAAAACGGTGTAGTGAAATGAGATGTATTCTTATATTGTTATACTCAACGGTCTGTAAAAATTACAAATATTTTATCGTAAAAAATTATCTCCAAAGAACCTCCTTAGGGGAATTGAAATCGAAATCCGGATTTTCGATATCCTTGAATAGAATAACTATTAAAGTTTCGATTTTTACTAATTTAATAACTAATAAATACGATCCTATTAAATCCTAAGATTATAAGTTATACAGACTGTCCGAAAATAACGTGTACATTGAAAGACCACAAGTTCCTTGGCAGAAAATATGGTGATTTAACTCTACTCACCTCTATACAAAGTTGCTTAGTTAGGGCACTAGAGGGCTGCAGAAATGATTGTTTTTTTTACATTTTTTCAAATCAGTCGAACAATCTTCGTTAGATTTTATTCATTACTCAGCCACGCACTTGTATCTGCAAATTACAGCTTTTGAAGGAAGAAACCCTGATTTCGAAAATTACAGCATGTTCAAAAACTTTGTTACAATAAATTATCCTACCATATTTTTTGTAACCCCCTGTACAATCACTACCAATTTTTTTCTGGATAGTCACTTTCATTTAAAATCTATTTACTGAATCAGTAAACGTAACTTAACACAAATAATATTTTTATTATAAGTTGGCTATGATTAATTTGACAAATAAAGAAGAGGATATTACTTTAATCTGAACTGCGTATAAAATTTTGTATTTGACATTATGAAGTAAACAATTTATTTTATGTTATCTTTGAATTATTGTCCGAATTAAAATTTTATTATTTATAAATGAAAATTAATATAATTAGTTTTTCTTTAGTTTTCACAACTGTCAGCATTTCAATCAACAATTATATGCATTTTTATATTTAATAATAAAAAACGTATGACGGGCGGTACAATCCCTGTAAACAGTATGAATGTAACCCGATAGCCATTATAATAAATACATATTATTTTATCTTCATAACATATTACTTATTGATATTTAAATCGATGTAAATGAAAGTAATGTTGAACAGCATTTTCTACATTTGCGTCGCCATTATCGGTAACTTCGACGATACCTAAAATATTAGATTAGATCCAAGCATGAAACATACTGCGAAATTCGGTGTGCTCATATATAAAAACAGGCTACTATTACCGATCACACATAATATTACAGAGTAAAAAGTAATAATTAAAGTATGAGTTGTATTGCAACAAAAGGTTCATTTTTTCAGTTAGCATAAAAAAATAACTTTCGTCTGCACAAGGACGGAGGATTGAGTAAATGAATAACGTCGAGTATATGCATGCTGTTGTAGCTGTATACAATGTATAGTGTGTATACGCAGTGTATACGTATACCTGTCCTGTATACGGTAATCGAGAGCACTGGCTCACACAGGCCGGCTCACCAACACCACTCAGATATGCACACGTGTGTAAGCATATAGAGAGACTGCCTGACGCCTGACCCGAGTCCTGCATGGCCGCAGTTGCGCACGCAGAATACATAATACCTTATATATATAGCTACAGCGTGACGGGACGTGACGGACTCATGACTTTACTCCTCATCCGAAATAGCCCAACGCGCCTAAAGAATTTTTCCCTTCAAAAATATAAAAAAATCCGACATTGTCAGGTATAAATTAATAGTTAGCCGAATTACCTTATTAGAAAAACAAGAGATAAATTTATGTGAGTCCATTAAATTATACATCATTCAAAATCGAAAATTAAATCAGCACCTGTAAGTACTGGTCACATGATATTCTAAAAAAATTAAATATGTTTTGACAAGAATAAGGTTTCTCGTTTTTATCTGATTGTTGTTAAAGTTTTCAATGGGACATTTCCCAGAGAATTACAAATTGAGCCAGATTTATTATCGGCTCTTAAATATGCTCCAATTACATCTCTCGATGTAGAGCGTTCATTCACAATGTACAAATTAATTTCAAGTGATAGAAGACAGAGTTTTAAAACAGAAAATATAGAAAAGCATTTAGTCGTAGATTTGCTGATAAAAATGTAAGTGGTTAAAATGTTTAATTATTAATTAATAATTATTTAGTTATTATGTTGTGCAAATACATTTGTGTTAAGTTAATTCACTTTGTATAATAAATAATAACTTATTATTTGTAATTATGGCGATAAAGGCATTTTGCCTATATTGTCTTCATGTTGAGATTTCAGACTTTTTTAACAAAAATTTAGCTGTAAATCCGAGCATCACTGATGAGTGCTAACTATGCAAGGCGAACACGGAAATGAGTTTCAACAGACTGCTAGAAACGTATCAGTGGTTGGTGAATACTGCCGTTAGCTGTAATAAATTAACTCGTGAAATGTTCGATCGTCGACATGACGAGATTTGATAGCGGATGTCTCCAAATTTTGGCTCAAATTATGACTTCCCTTGAGTTGTATGTTATATTTTGACAAATTTCATCACATCTTGTTCAACCTCCTTTCAACAGAATAAGAAGTTAGACAAATTATCCACGGTATACGAAAATTCATTTATATATGAGTGTTGTCGATATAATTGTCAGAACGATAAATCAATATTCATGCAACGAAGTAGACAGTGCAGAAAATATAGTTGGAAAAATAATCTCTCCTCCAATAAAATATCCACGATTTGCATCTTGAATACACGAGTGAGTCGCATACCGTAATAGAATTAATTATTATATTTGCACATTCCAGTATTAATTAATTATGTTATACTGTTGCAATTACAAGAAGGTTTAAATAACCGATACATTCCCAAACCATATTTAGCGAATCGACTTAACTACAGCAGGTGGGTCTGATTTTTATTACCGGTTTTATTCGAAGAACAAATATCTCATTGCGATTATCTCATGTTCCATTGAATATATACCGTAATTATTTCCCATTAAATCATTTTATAAGCAAACATGTTTATAAGTGTTCCTAATAATTGATATTTTATTTTAAATAGCTTCATGAAATTATATTGAATTGACATTCGCACATAATGAACCATTCATTGAATGACGACGAGAACTTGTCAACAGGTTACAATAATTCTTCTATATCAGGAACAAATTTATTCTTGTATGATTTGCTGTTGATTTTAAGTGTATCTACTATGATTCGCCCTGAACTAGTGATGAATAATACTATATGGTGTTGCAATGTGGAAAACATATTGCAAATCAGCAAGGAATCATCACTTGTAGTGGTAATTCAAACACGATATTCTACTACAAAAACTGGAGCTTTATGGTATTAGGGATATATCACATCATTTGTTTGCTTCCTATCTTCATTGAAGAACTCAATATGTTTCTGGTAAGAATGATAAGCAAATTCGTGTTAACTCAGAGAAGATTTTCATAAAAAGAGGAGTACCACAGGGGTCAATTTTAGAACCTTTATTGTATTTGCTTTCTACAAATGACTTACCTGAAGTAACAGATGATGAAATTGTACAATTCGCTGATGATATTGCCCAAACACTAAGTGAAACACCCGAACAGCTGTTAAAAATGAAACTGATGCACAATCTACATACTTTCGAAGAATGGTTCTCAGCTAATGAGCTCAAGGTGAATATTGAGGAGACGAAAATTCTGAAATTGAGTTTTCGCAAAGAATCGGAGTTTATTTCATTTATCTACAATGATGGAAAATTGGAAGTCATTGATAATGTTATTTATCTAGGTGTACATATAGATTCCAGATTGGACTAATAAAAGCACATTGACAGTGTTATGAAAAGTTTAAGTAGGTATTGTTACTCATAGAAAGTACTAGCGAAATTAGAGGAGCTTAATATGCTTTTGTCGAATCGCGTATGCGCTATGGTTAATACTTTGGGATAACTCTTCGGACACCCGTAGAATCTTCATTCTTCAGAAGAAATGTCTGAAGAATATGTTGAATTTAAAGAGAACAACAAGTTGCAAGGGATATTTTATCAATCATAAGCTTCTTACGCTAGACAGTCTGTACGTTTTTGAATGGATAATGTTTGTGAAGAGTAATATGTCTATATTTCGAAAATACATTGGGAAACATGCACATGATACAAGATTTAAAACTAATCTGAGAGGGGAGAACAATTTTTCTTATTTGCAAAAAAATCTACTCTATAATGAAAATATTCAATAAAATTCCACTGGAAAACAGAAATCTGCAAATTCACATTCTAAAATGCAGATTAAAATACTTTTTAATAAGAAAAGCTTATTATGCAGTTATCTTAATCTCAACATGTTAGCATTTTAATGTGCTTGTGTTTTTGGTAAATTTAGTTCCAATATTTCTTTATATCAGACATTGGAACCCCTCATTTTTTGTTGTAATATGTATGGTTATTGCCCTATCATTACTTTTATTATTTTCACATGTTCTACATCTTATAAGATTAGGCATAGGTTACTGCATTACTTGTAGAAAGAACAAATAAATGATATATCTATATATCTATAAATGATCTTCGTTAGTTAGTTCATTCATTAGAAAAATGAAGCAAAACATATTTACGTACTTTATATTTGCTGTAACGAAAAAATGAGTACACATTAACAAATCACGAGATGCAAATGTAACCTACTAGAGACTAAACAAACACTATTACTTGGCTTATATCGACAATCACAATGACCAAGCTTGAATATTCTTACTAGCGTTATGAGCTCTTGCTGTTGCATTCTCAAAGCGTTTGGACCGATTCTTCTTCGGAGAAAACAATAGGGGCACACGGATGAACTAATACATCACAATGAATATCTGAGCTAATTGTAGATGAGCTCTTCGAAGATCTGCCACAGATCTAATATTTCTGATTCGTCATACAGAGAAGATACTTCTTCATCGCTATCGGGATCAGAACAGGTCTCGAAATTTTCGGGTGTTTTGGGTATCGATTCAATGGGCAGTGTTACCTGATGATTTGAGCTAATTTTGCTAACCTTCCTATCGACGATTTTTAAGTCTCTTCTATTACTCAGACTATTGACTATTGCCATTGTTTCGGCTTCTATTTTCTCCAAACGATGTTTGATGTCCTGTAAGGTAGGATTTGCCTGAAATTATAAAGAAACATCAGTTAAACTAAACATTACAATTGTTTGGGAAGAAAAAATAAGGTAGATGGTATTAACTAATGGAACAGGACTGAGATTCCCTGGTTGAACAATTGGGAGGTACAATAATTCTGAGATCGCAAAGTTCAAATAATCAACGCATAGTTTCAAATTTGTTGTCAAAGATGGCTGCATTATTATATTGATGAAACAAGAATGAATAACAGACTATAAGAGAGTTCACACTGTGGATATATCATAACACTATAGAAATAGTAATAATAATATAGAAATAATAACCCTTATCTACTAAAAATACTATTAAAGTACTGAGGACCTTTCGACTATCAAGTAGCCATCATCAGACTAAACTAAATTATAAATCAAAATGTGCCTGTTCAAATACTATTTGGGGATGATAACGTATACAATGGGTTACCCTCAGCTGGAGATAAATCGGAATTTAATTAATATCTTTCTTGAAGAATGGTGTGACAGGCTTACGCTGCATTGCTACTTGGTCCTCAGTACTTTAATAGTATTTTCAATGGGTTCAAGGGGATTATTTCTCATCAATAGTGTTATAATATATTCACAGTGTGAACTCAGTTATAGTTTATTAGTGACAATGACTTCCCGGTCATGTGAGTTCAACCAATTTATTATAAATTAAAAATCAAAATTTCCTGTTTAAAAGTAGATTTACATTTCCTTAAAGATTGTTTGTCAAATAACGTTTCCCCAAAATTCATTAACATATATACGTGTAAGACCCCGAAAATAGATAAAATCATTTTTTCTGCAAAACAAAGATGGTTAAAATCAGAAATCAGTAACAAATATCATAAACTAGATCATTTTCAACTTTTGGCTTATAACTTTAAAATTAGCTTGTGAAACAGCATCATACGAATTCCAGTACTTTTATTCTAAATTATTGAACACAGTTTCGGCAAAAACCAGTAGAACCATAATTTTCAACAATTGTTACCAAAAACTCCTATAGAAGTAACTAAGAATATTAACATTATTCACAATAAAACCGATATTAATTTGAATCAAAAGGAAATGAGTTTGATGTTGTTCCACTACTTACAAATACTCCAATTCCTGAGTCGATAAACATTCCGAAGAAATGGCTTTCAAAACTCAATATCCCCGATAGAAACTGCACAGAATACGTGATCCTTACGACTTTATGTATAGAGCAATTATTAAATTATTTCACTTTTAACCGAAGTTACTATAAACAAACAGCGGATGTGCAATGGGCAATCCACTATCTCCTTTTTCGGCCAATATTTTCTAAGCGAACATGAAACCTCCTTAAAATCAAAATTGAATCATCTCCCAAAAGTTTGATATAGATATGCTGATGACATGTTAGCGATTACAAGTAAAGATTTTGATTTACGTGGCTTTTTGAACACGCTTAATAGCCAATTTGATTCACTGAGATAGAAACAGATAATCAGCTTCCTTTCCATGATATTAACATTAAACCAGATGGTAATCATTTGAATTTCGACATATACAGAAAACACACTGAAACAAATAGGTGTACCCCGGCGGATTCAGCTACACCATTTAGATATGAAATAGCTCCTTTAAAAAGATTATTCAACGTCCCTTCGAGCCAGCAAAACTATAACAACGAAGTTGAGAAACTTCAGCAAATTGCGTTGAACAATGGTTACCACGAATCTTTGATCAATAATAATTTTTAAACAAAACAGGAAATTGGAACGTTGCCAACTAACCTAATTAGAGCCATTACCTTCGACACTTCGATAAAATTCAAAAGTTTCACTCGTCATTTCTCATCAATCAATAAATTCCATAGTTTGTTTTCTAAATTTGCAATACAACCACTTTATAGATGTAAGAACAAGCTGAAACATCATTTAGGCAACACCTTTGATGAAGTTTGCAATTTCGGTAAATCCTGGATTTACAAAATCGATTGAGAGTCGTGTTCAAAATGCTATGTGGGTCAAACTAGATGGAACATTCCAACTCGTTATAAGGAAGATTTTGCCCACATGGAGAAAAATAATGGTGAAAAATCAGCCGAACATGTTTTGAATACAGGTCACACCATTTCTCAAGAAAGTTTATCGCTTTCAAATCGCGATACCGGCAAATAACTAATTAATTTGGAAAGGATGGGAATCTATGAACGAAAAAGAAATTTGGTTTGCGTTATTATCCCCAAATAGTATTTGAACAGGCACATTTTGATTTATAATCTAGTCTACTCTGATGATGACTACTTGGAAGCCGAAAGGTCTTCAGTACTTTAATAGTATTTTTAGTAGATAAGGGTGATTATTTCTTATCAATAATAAATATATTACTTTTCAAAAAACTGCCAAAACTTAGCGACTTCCACTTTATCGTAATATACTCTCTCGTATTCTTCAGAAACTCCTATTTTTGGCTTTAAATCTGTGAACAATGTAAGATGATGTACGTGGTTGTACTCTATGTCGTTGTTCTGTTTCCTGTGAGAATATTGGAAAATCGCATCAATTTCAGCTTCTATTTTATTCAACCGATCTTTAAGTTCCTCTAATTTAGACGATCTTGCGCTCTAAAAGCAAATAAACATCGTTTCAAAGAGGAAGATCTTTGTGTACGCTATGTGAATTAGTCTATGTGTTAAAGGTGAATTCATTCTGTTAGATTGTATTGATGTTCACAGGGGCAATTCGTGAATATCATAATAAGGTAATGGGAGATCAAAATTAAAATTTGTGTTTTTTTTCCTGAATATGGATCAAAACATTCAAAAATTCTGAATTCAATTGCTATCGATATAAAATATTGGGTGTATAGCTTTGATAACTTGGTTACAGGACATTAATACGAAACACTAAGCAATACAATTATCTCATGAACATTAATGGATTTTCATTTCATTATGTTGTATCTCCTATCAGCAGCATCAGGTTCCAGAGGAGAGTACTGGGAAGATACCAGCAACAATAAGAATCAGATCAAACTAAGAAAACCTGATGAGGTAGAATGTTAAAGATTGGTACTCACAGTTTCTTCTACAGTTTGCATTTTTACTACAATTTGGATGGATTAACGTAAAAAGTTCGATAAAATTTGACAGGGATTTCAAATATTATAATGTATCATGCCAATAGCATTTCCATGGAAACTGAGTCACATCACGATACGTAATAGTTCAATAATTGAAAGGCTTGGTGCAGAAAAGTGAAAATTACTTTTTAGTTGGATGTTAGTCTACTTAGTATGCTGTAAATACAGGTCCTCGAACTGCGTGGCCAAAATAAAGCCGAAGATTCTTTTTACTTTTGTCTCAAGTGTCTTGTTTACCCGGTAGAAGGCTTCAAAATTGCAAAAATAATTTTGTTTTTTCGGTATAACTTGAGAACGTGATGAAGAACTTTTACAATATTTAGCAGGTGAGTTACTGTTAATAATGGCCATTTTTGAGAGTGGAGCATAGAGCCTTAGAGACTATAGAAATGGCTCGAACTTGAGGATGTAACGGGAAAAGTGTCCAGAACTTTTTTGTGGTCAATGTAATTCACTCGATATTTTATGAAGATAGCTTATCTAATTCGAAAACTTTTTTTACTCCTAGATAATTTTGATAAAATCAACGGATTAGCTTGAAAAAATTAATTTTCGAGTCTCTGCAATTTTGGCTTACTAATTTTACTTGATTAAAATACCTTAGTTGCCTTTGCTTTTCTAATGTCATTTTGGCATTTGAAGAATTTATTCTCAAAACTGCTCAGTTTTTACTTTGCTTTCCGTAAAAATTTTATAAAATTATGGCTCAAAATTTCACTAACACTGAAATGGTTGATATGTTATTGATTTTGGACTTTGTCGTTGCAATGGCCGGAGAAGGGAAAGATATCCGCATCGCAGAATTCCAAATCGGCAAACCTTCGCGAAACTGGCAAATTTGAAGCAAATCGCAGAGAAACTGAACGCAGACGGACAAGAAGGACGTTAGAGCTCGAAGAAGCGATACTGGAAGCGGTTGAAACTGAACCTGGGATAAGCACAATACGTTTGGGACTTCGTATTGGAGCCTCAAAATCATTAGTTCATAATGTACTGAAAGAAGAACTGTTGTATCCCTATCATATTAGAACATTTCAAGACTTATTGCTCATGGATCCAGGTCATCGGCTAGATTTCTGTCGGCTTATTGTTCGAAGAAAAAACGCAAACCCCAATTTTTGTAGAAGAATTCTGTACACGGACGAAGATACTTTCACGAGATGTGGTCTTTTTAACCTCCATAATGAACATTTCTATGCTGATGAAAATCCTCATGAAACGGAAGTTACATATTTTGAGAATCAAACTAAAATCAATGTTTGGGTTGGAATTGTGGATAACTTTATTATTGGCCCTACCGTTATACCCGATCGATTGAACGGGGAGAACTACTTGAACTTTTTGGAACAAAGGCTACTTGAACTGTTGGAAGACTTGCCCTCACACATTCGCCGTGGCCTGGTTTATCCATGATGGTGCACCTCCTCATTTCACATTAGCTGTGAGGCGACATTTGAATGCGCAATATCCAGATCGCTGGATAGGTAGAGGACACGATGCACCAGTGAACTGGCCGGCCCGCTCCCCTGATTTGACGCCCTGCGACTTCTTTCTATGGGGCGCTTTGAAGTCGAAAGTTTATGCAGCTCCAGTAAACACACGAGAGGAATTGTTGCAACGAATTAATCATGAAGCGGATTTATTGAAGAATGATCCTGAACCACTAGCCAGAGTTCAATCCAATTTCTTGAAACGAATTAATTTGTGTATTCAGAAAAATGGGCAACATTTCGAACAATTGATGCCTTAGCGATTTCCCAAAAAGTTTTGTTGTTTCTTTTAATTTAGTATTTGTTTTTCCTAAATAATCACATCGTTTCCCCATTTCTATTGTTTTTATTATTCGTGTTTTACCGAGAAATATCACTGAAATGGTTAATAAACCATTTTGAGCCATAATTTGATAAAATTATTACGGAAAGCAAAGTAAAAACTGACAGTTTTGAGGATAAATTCTCCAAATGCCAAAATGACATTAGAAAAGCAAAGGCAACTAAGGTATTTCAATCAAGTAAAATTAGTAAGCCAAAATTGCAGAGACTCGAAAATTATTTTTTTCAAGCTAATCCGTTGATTTTATCAAAATTTTCTAAGAGTAAGAAAAGTTTTCAAATTAGATAAGCTATCTACATAAAAAATATCGAGTGAATTACATCGACAACAAAAAAGTTCTGGAAACTTTTCCTGTTACATCCTCAAGTTTGAGCCATTTCTATGGTCTCTAAGGCTCTATGCTCCGCTCTCAAAAACGGCTATTATTGACAGTAACTCACCTGCCAAATATTGTAAAAGTCCTCCATCACGTTCTCAAGTTATACCGAAAAAACAAAATTATTTTTGCAACTTTGAAGCCTTCTACCGGCTAAACAAGACACTTGAGGCAAAAGTAAAAAGTAAAAAGGCTCATCATTTTTTTCGAATCAAAGAATCTTCGGTTTTATTTTAGCCACGCAGTTCGAGGACACCCTGTATATGGTGGCTTGATCTTGCTGATCTTCTGGACCAGAACCGTTCCAAGATAGCTGTAATGAATATGTTCTTAAGATGGAGACCAAATTCTTGGGATTGTGCACGACGAGTCTGAAACAAGCCAAATTAACAAATGAAAGGAAACAAAAAAGAAGTGCCAGTACATGTAGACGTAGAGTACAAAAAGTTGGAAGGCTAAAGGGGAATAACATGTCCACTAGTTCACTTCCTAGACATGTTTATTGAGACTACTAGGAGGAATATTAGGGCAAAATTGCATCAAGTTCTACCTTGCGATCAATTCGCCTTAACAGAGAAAGAAGGCATTATAAAAGGTCCAATTGAATGATTTTCGATTATCTCTTCTTATACATTTATCGAAATTTTGTTTTCAAATCTTGCTTCAAAATATGCATGGAGATTCTCACCTGCCCTAGTCACTTCTGGGGGTGAACTGAATCTAAGTGATTTCGATCTCGAACATTGAAGTGGGGAGGTACTTCATCATGCAGAAACCCAGTCTTGCTCTAAAATATGCATAGAGATTTTCGTCTGCCCAAACGTGAATGGTCCGGTATTTCACAATTCCTTCCCACGTGAAGCCTGCTCCATGAGTAAGCGAAATTTTCCGAAGGAGTTTAAAGCTGCATCCGTAGACCATAAAGTGTTCGGAGTTGAAAATCTTGCAGTTTAATAGCTTGAAGGCAATGTGAATGATACGACTTCAGAAACTGCTCCAGCAAAATTTCCAATATACTACTCTCAGGTACGTACTCCAGCCTCCTGGTATAATTCCTGGGTTAGCAGATACACTATTCAAAACAAGTTCTTCAGCATTCGCATCTGCATTCCTAGTTGTATGCTTTCTGCCACAATCGGTTCCTTTTGGTAAAAATGTGTCATTTCTCTTAAGCGTTGATGTAATCGAGCAAACAAATTTCTGGAAAAGCGATACCATTCGAAAATGCTTCTTGATAAAGTCTTGAGAGCCTCACGACAACCATTTATTTATTCATTAATTCAAAAAAATGGTATTCGTTAAAAAATACGGAAATTTTTAATCAACATATCTAAGTGGGCGCAGTTCAATACGGAACGTATAATAAAAATTTCGTCTTGAAGTACTTCGGGTAATATATGGCTGTGGTAGAATCGTTTTTGTCAATTTTGTTAAACTCGACTAACTCTGGTGCGAATAGCTTTTGAAGAATGTATCCATCCACAAAAATTTTTCGTAGGAAACTGGCGAATAAATCATTAGTTTGTGCTTCCAACACCTTCGGAACATAAAACATATTTTCTTTTTTTTAATTCCACCAAAACATATTCTTCAGTTAACACCTTATTATTTTATAATTAGAGTAAGTCTAGCTATATCGCCTAGTAGCTTTTGATTCACAAACTAACGCCTCAACGTTGCATTCGGTATGTTTTATTCCTTTTCAGCTTGTCTCAAACTTACTCTTCCATGCTTGAGATCTAATGCTTCCCCCATTTGCTTGTGATATTCCGAAAAGATTCATCCTAAATTAGATAACTCACAATATTCTATTTTCTCATGTCATAATGATATTTATTGAATATAAACATACAACATATTTGTTATTTGTATTATATAACATAACAAATGATGAGTCGACAAGGTTCCGACCGTGAGTGCATGAAATAAGTGTAAAGTAAGGAGCGAGGCTTCTCCCTTGAGAATAGATATTCAAGTAAGTTCAGTAAGTTTAGCTAGAGTTCTTGATTAGTCTGAGTTAGTATTAGAAAGTACCATGTAGTGAACATTGAAACCATAAATCACATTTCGTTTCCAGTATTACGATTTCAACCATCTGCTCCTATGTCTAAGTTGCATATTCCTATCATAATCCAGCACAAAACATGTTAACTGATAAGGCATAGCCTTCTTTGCAAGCCAAATAAGTAACCCTTGTTCAGATATTATAGGGCAAAACTTCCAGCCCTTTCATCAGTTATTATATGCTCTTTTGTATGATTACCTATTTTGGCACCTCTCTTTTTTCGAGCCAGGCTGAAAACTACTCAAGCGTTTAAAGAAAAAAAATGATGCTGTAATTTACAAGATAATTGTACTGGTTCACTGTTATATTTCGGTAAATTACAACCTACAGTTAAGATTAGAATTTTTGTTTGCACGAAATACAAATATTGTTAAGTGTTCATAGGATTCAATGAATGTATAACATAGTACCAATAGGAATTCAACAGGTTAAGAAAAAAGTACTCTAAAATTGACTCGAATATCACCTAGCCTTCTTCTAAACCATGACTAACTTGAACCGTTGATTGAAAGCTAACTCTCTCAAATCAACGATCGAACGCCCTTCCATGCGTACTTCTATGGCGCTTGAAACAGAAAACAACAGAAGGGACGCAATGTGAAAATTGCCAAATCATTCACTGTTTACCATGGTCCACTGTGGGACAGTTTACCCTACATGATTCAAATAAGATAAAGGTGAAAATATAATAAACGTCAGTAGTCTACGTCGATTAGGTGGCAACACTAATCTGTTAGGAACTGCGACTTGAGAAAATGCATATACGCGTTTTGATTTGATAACTAGTATAAATTACTGTTCATATTTAGATCGATTCAATTATCCTGTCACTACTACTGAATAATTCCATTGAACATTATATGATAAAAACCATCACAATGTGCTTGTTTACTACAAACGGAATTTCTCGTACTCCATAACAGTTGTGGGAAATATGCAGTGTGTTACTTAGGTTTAATGGAAACGTTTTATTCATTGTTACAATTAAACAGATGAATATTTATGATAGAACGTATATAAACTTATAAGTCACTAATTTGTATCTCACAAACATATTTATTATTCATTATTTTGTAATTTGTACGCTTTGTAATAACTTATCAAACTGCACACGCTGATGTGAGTAATCTACGTTACAAGGACGGAAAATGATTTTTTTTGTACAACCGTATGCGAAGTGAGTACTTCGCAGCCGTTACACAGTCCGCAAAATGCAATTTCGCCACCGCTGCCCTAAGTGACGGCCGCGAAATTAAAACTCAATTTGACGTTTCAAAATTTTCACACAAGCATTTCGAAATCACAATGAAGTCTTTTATTTCTATACAAACGTTATTATATTTAGAAGACTTTTTTTTCAAAAACGGTACTAACTTTAAGTTGAGCCATGCATTTCAACATGGTATACATATTCCAGGTCGAACTTTTGACATCTTTCGATTTTTGCATCAAATATGCCAACAATACATTTTCAGAGATCTTCGAGACTCGTTTATTGTCACACCAGTTTTTGAATTCGTCATTTTTCATCTGCCTTTTAGAGTTTTCAGCTACTAAACTTCCAATAGCAGAATCGACAACTCCTTTTATCTCCGGAGGAGTGCTCGATTTCCATAGAAACGCTTAGAAAGTGAATTCGAATATTTTGAAGACAGACTCCTTGAGTCCCCTCTTGTTCAACATATCACTGCTGCTAATCTCCATTGATTTAAGACGGACTCGTGGATATTATTCTGGACCACCGGACGACCGGATGCATCAGATCATCCATTTATTTCACATGGATGATTTGAAACTGTATGCTTCTGAAAGAAAAATCTTCATCAAGCTCTCAACGTGAGAATCCATCCACAGAAACCTTGTTCGAAAGATATGGTTTTCCCAACTTTCGAGTGAGAACAAGACGTCTGTAACAAATATGCTTTCCGTTTCAGTTCTGTCATATACATCACAGTTTGCATCCTAGGCCGTCCGTTTCCCGCATTTATGTTCCACATCACAAGGGAGGTAGGGGACTCCTTTGTCTGGAGGTTCTGCATCGAAGGGTGGTTTTGACTATAGCTTTTAAGGTTCTTGCGAGTCCGGACCCCCTCCGATGCCTTGTCAAAAGTCACGAATTGGCCGGAATGGTGGCATTGATCGTTGAGGCAGCACAAGAAGCTGCGGAAGAACTTGCTCTCGAATTTCATATCAGTCGAGAATGCCAACTAGAGGTTAACCTCAAGTTTCAACATTCCCCCCTGGAAACCCAGATAAATGCGGCAGAGCGAGATCTTATACTCAGGTGTCATGTTGACAAGCCGATACACAATGTTTTCTACCGAAACTTAGAAACGCTAGGCTCGTCAACAAAAAAAGCGGTCTCGGCGTTCTCCCATCGCCATAATGCGGCCCTTTGAGTGCTGTATTACCATCTAAGACACCCGTACGGAATAGACCATGAGCCGGTACTACCTTACATGCCAGGAGTCGGAAACGGAAAAAGCCAGATCTACTGGAAGTACCCGTTTCCGACCGTCACGTCCATACAAGCAAATAGGTCTGACCAACCAAAATAAATATTTATTATAATTAAAATAATAATTATATAATGATATAATTAGAGCGTCCAAAGACTTGTGACTTCCATTGGTATTTGTTAAAGGCGATATCAAGATACCCCCAAACTATATAAGGAAGTCGACCCAACAAGCCATAGAATCAATAAAAGGAGCAAAGCAATTTAATGCCCACAAGAGGATGTTTTTTCCTAGTATTTCAATATTTCTCCCAATAAATATGTATCTTCAACATGTAAGAATTATTTGCTACATGTACTATCCTATGTGAGTGTAGACATTAGTCACTGGCCACTTGTCCCTACCAATTCGTCTAAAATGGCTGTTTTGTAGACTTGAGGTTGAACCCATTCATTCCTCACAAAACAATCGTTTTCCCTACTACCACTTAGAAAATTACAATTACGACTCCCCGAATCAGGGCAGAAAACATCACTTTTCCTTCCTAGGGAAGAGTTAACTTTACTTTGTAGGTATAATTAAGGCGAAAGCTTTCCTACTTTCAGCTCACAGCATGTTTTTGAGTACTACATAGCGACCAAACCACGGCTCCGATTTACTCGAAATTCACAAAAAATATAGATTAGATAAAATTACTAGCGAAAAATGATCTTCCTTTAGATGGTCCATTCATCCCTTCCCCTAGCTTAGATTGGAACGGTGGGATACTATCAAGAAGAATTTGAAAAATATAAAATTTCGTATGTTACTGGACAGGAAAGTGTAGAAGCAATCATATTGAAAAAAAAATTCATTCGAATATAACATTATAAGAATGTTCACACTTTATAAGCTCAAACTTGAAAAGCTTTTATAGTTTCTGAATTGTTGAATTCAAATGAAATTTCTCGGCGCGATTATTCGTTTCATCTGAATAATGCTACTTCTAGACACATAAGATCGCCTACAACAAACCAGGTTGACTAGAAAATTTCAACAATGCGAATAACATTCGCATTTCGCTGTGAACGAACTTACATTATCTGCACGTGCTACACTTAAAATTACAGATTAAATGTTCATTCTTGAGCAATTTTTTGCCAGTAAAGATTGTAATTCAATGACGATCTGACAATTTATTGCAGAGAAACGCAATGGCATAGAAATCAATTGAAATTTTTATAGGCACTTCCTTTACTTCTAATCCGCATTTATAGCGAATATTTTATAATAACTTGAGATGTAAATCAGTAATAGCCGAGATAATCACCGACTGTTATTAACGTGCCGCTGCACGATTTTCAGTCTAGGAAGATATATTATATGCTTACTGTTAAAAACGTTCCGTGGACAGATTTAATGTACACTTTATAAATAATTAAAGCACAAATTGTTCGTATGTGAAATACATAAAATAGAACAGATTATTTAATAGTTCCGGCCTTGTCTGTTCTGTCATTGCATAAAAACATGCAAAGATAATAAATTGAAGAATGCGGTCGTTCTCAATTTGATAACTCATTATGGTGATTTGATAGGAAATTCTTTTAATATGTTAGATTCCTATCCTACTTGAGGCTGTTCGCCGAGGATTTTATTTCTGATACATATCGCACCAAATTTTGAAATTAATTCTTTAAAGAAATATATAAAAAATAGTCCAGTCAATAAGCCGGAAAATATGGAAAAACGAGGAAACAGCTCGAATACAGAAAATTCTTTTTGCAATGGGTTCTATGGACCCTCAGGATCATTCGTTACCACTAAAATCAATGCCCGGATGGGAGGTTTTTTACCCCAATGTCTTGCCAAAAATTGGGTCAGCTAAGAAAAATTCGCAAAATGATAGCTTGAAAAAGTTCACTCAGGAGTTTTTGGGGTAGCTGATCACGATTATGACATTCAAAAAGTTTCAGGACTTATAATCGTGATCAGCGACCTCAAAAACCCCGAGTGAACTTTTTCAAGCCAATATTGTCACTTGTATTCAATTTGGGGATTTTTTTTTAACTGCCCTAATTTTTGGCAAGACATTTGGGTAAGCCCCCCCCCCCAAAAAAAAAAAAGAAGCCTTCCATTAGGGCAATGGTTTTAGTGGTGCCGGATGATCCATTGCAAAAAGAATTTTCTCTATCCGAGCTGTTTTCTCGTTTTTCTACATTATACACTTTTCTCCGGCTTATTCACTGGACTAAAAAATTAACGAAAATTTTCAGAAAGCTCGGATGGATATAATAAAAGTTATGAATGAAATAAAATTAACATTATCTCTTATGGAAAAATGACTTTAAGTACTGACATTTTAATAGAATATATAGATTTTACGAACAAATCATTTACACAAAACTGAATTCAATTTGAATAGTTTTAATAACAAATAATTGTTAAAAACCATTATTTCCATGAAATCTGGCAACGCCACTTTGCGAAACTATTTGCGCGCAGCAGCACCAATCAGATGATGAAGAGGGAACATTCAGTGATGTTAGGATCTCATATAATTGAATGTATGAATGTATCGTTAAATGGTTGCGCGAGCAACAGGGTTGTCAAATCATATTTTACATATTTTGGTTAGGAGGGGAGATCGTCTCTTCCACATTTGAAATTGTAGAGAACGTGGAGGAATATCGACTACCTAAGAATTTTGGGGAATTTCCACAAATTCTTGATGATTTGAAGTTAATTAATTGCACAAATTTATATGCATTGAAAACATTCTTCTGAATTGACATTTTTGGGAACTATCAATAAATCTGGTAAAATCGATAGGTTGGGTAAAGTCGATCACTATGGCGAATAATATAGACCAGGCTGAAAATCATCTATAATCACACTGTTCTTTAAAAATTGCTTATTAAAAATTTTCAATTAAAATTTTCGCATAGTATGTATTGAGCGGTGCGTCGGTACCACAGATCACATAAACTACGCATATAGCAGAAATAGCATAGCTACAGTGTAGCCAGTTGGCGCAGGTTACGGGGTGTGGACGGAAAAGCGTTCAGACATTTTCAGGAAACCGTTCGAAACGTTTACCGAATTGATAGAACAGGAGCGTATCAGAAAAGACTGAAGGGGCATAAATAAACTTCAGTTGTAGTATCTGAATGATCTGAATTACATTTTTTGCTTTCGATGGAAAAACAAAATCCTATACATCGTATTTTTTTGTAAGTTTAGACTCTTTTCAAATTTTCAAATGTATAAATCATTTATCATTTTTATAAAATCGGCTCTAGCTTCAACATTTTCAAGCTCAAGTTTGATTGTTGCAAAATATGAGAGCATCTGATACATTTTTACTAAAAAGTTGTGATGCATATTTCACCTTGATCTTATTATCATGGAAATTTGTTGAAATTTTTGCCAAATGAAAAGGTTCTTGAATTTGGAGTTCATTCAATTGTTTTAGATATTTCCATTCAATTTCATTTTCCTCTGAATCAATCAGAATTTGTTTCTTTTCAATAAAATTTTCGAAACAATTTTAATATAATTATATTCTTGAACCGTTTGTAGATGTATGTTACGTTTCTTGAATATGACTAAAAATAAAATAAGATTCCTCTTTTTGATGTTTCGATATTGCATTCATATCTTTATCAAAAAAAATGGAATCTTATTATATTTTTAGTCATATTAAAGAACCAGAATACCAAGAAAACGTAACAATAACCAATAATCCAACAATCCACTATAAATGAGAGCGTTTAGTACAATTTGCCAAAAGAAGGTTCTACGAGCAGACTGAGCGCACCAGCGTTATACCGTTATAATGCGTGTTTACCTGATATATACGATGAAAATATTTACCATATCTTTACTTACATAACTAAGGGAAGAATAGGATTTTTACGGGATCTATCGTTTCTATTATCTCAAGTATCCAAAACACACGTACCCATTGTAAGTCATTCATATACACATTCAAATTACAAAAACATTCCAATGTTTACCCGACTCAGTTAGAATAAAGACTAACCGGCCAAACGCGGCGGACCTCAATATTGTTTCCTCATAATGTACAGTCTATATGGTCGGTGGTCTGTACAATCGACATGGGCCCATAAACCTTAAGAACGACAACTCCACCAAACCTCATTGGAACGTAATTCACCATTATTTTCAAAAACTAAAAACATACCTATTTATAAACATTCACTCCTTAGTCGATGGTAGCTGCCGGTTTGGTTGATTTTTTCATAATTCTCATTTTCTATATATCCGTGACTTTCTTGATTATATGCAGTTCTTAATGGCTTACAGAATATAATGTCAAGAGGCTATATACGGTTAGATGTGTGAGGTGGTATTGGAAGCATATCTACGCCTGAAATTCTGCATAAATTGTCAGACGGCAAACTAGAATGCGTGCAATGATCATCAAGTATAAGATGAACAGGTTGCTCCGGGTTAGCGTTACTAAACTTTGCAAAGTGCTGAACCGATTTACGGGAATGTGAAACTACTTGAGTGCACCAGATGGCGACACTAAATCAAAACAATGTAAGACAATTAGAAACAAATGAATATATGAATATACTCTTTTTTTTGATGTTGGATTTGCCAGATACCGATGATAAGGTCTTTTTAGTTCAGATCGATCAGTAACATCACAAACTTATAGTCCCAGGAAGCTGTTTCGCTATTCTCATTCCCCATAACTTTTGTGAGGTTCGAGGAATCTGTCAATGTGGTACATTGATTGATTTCTTAGTGGGACATCGATTCATAGGTGGCGTGACATTTTTTGGTCTATTCACCACGTGGAAGGCTTCAACGAAGTAACGTTACGAATTTGGTAGTTCCACTCATGTTCTCTATGAGAATAAATGAGTATATTCATATATTCATTGCTTCTAATTCTCTAACATTAGAACATAAGTTCTACTAGTAAAATAAATACGTTGTTAATTCGAAAGAACATTGAAAATATAATTAAATGTCTTACCACAATTCAGCTGTCGCGTACTACGGCCAGTGAATAATATATCAATCACAATCGTACATATAACCCGCAGAAGCTTCTGAAAGCGAAAAATTGTTCTAATACAGTAAAAGTAGGTAACAATAGTAGTGATAGTAGGTAATTTATTCGTGCATTTAATAATACAATAAAAGTACTAATATCGGCCCTTGTAAGACACATATGTAGTCAATTCGGATGAACTTTCACTGTAATGACATAGAGTAAATGTCTATCCACGTCTTTAGCTATTTCTGATCATTTGCAATATATTTTTGGTTCCTACGGATGAAGAAAGTTAGTGATCCATGAATAACAGTTAATTTTATATATCTCGCGTAAATGTTCGCATACAAAAATTGTCAATGGTAAAGTTGTTACTCATAAAATTGCCTCAAAGTTTCATTGAGGGGAGTAGTTATTTTCGCAAATTCTTTATTTACAGCACTAGAGATCTGAAGAGAAAATGATTTTCTGACATTCCGCTCCTCAACGTTCAAAACGAAACAATGCAAAATTTATTAATACTGGAAACTTTTGTGTAGGAGTATCTGGAAGCCATTTGTATTAAATAAGCAATCGTTTCAACGATGCTATCTGAATGACCTACAGGCGGTAGCGTAGCAGCGACCTCTGTTGGTTCCACCCCTGCTATTGTTAACAGAAATAGCGTACATTGTTTGCGAGATCGTTCAAGCGATACTGTTCAGATAGTTTGAAGAAATCCTCTTATTTTGCTAACATGTTTCATAAATTGATCGATCTTTAACTACATAATAACAATTATAAGTGAACATAAGTAACGTAAGGCTGCATAGGGGCCTTACGGTTGACTGGCCTAGCCAGAGGCTTATAATACGAGTATGTAGGTATGTTTAATACAGCTGCTTCACGAGGAACAAGCAGCATCGATTCGGGAATATATCTTCTATCTCGCTAAATCAACTAGAACTGCTTTCCTTAACTAGCTTCAAACCTCGTGTCATTTGAATGGTGGCAAATCCGTTTAGGAAAGATTTGAAGATACAAAAATAGATATTTATCAATTAGCAATTAGCTATTGACTAGATGTATTGAAATAAGTTATTCATTCATTTATTCATTTATTTATTTAATCTTACACTGATCAACAGGTATTAACCCAATTAAAAATCAGGACAACGCATAAGAAAACTTATATATTAACAATTATTATCTAAATTAATTAAATCTAAATAACCCAGATTATAATTATAGTCCAAGAGGAGACAAAATCAAGAAGAAAAAGAAAAAATAGCCAAAAATATTTAACACAGCAATGTACAACGAGAAAAATAGGGGAGGAAAAGCTGAAAACTATGAATATTGTTTCATCGCAGTAGGCGAGCAATTTGTTTTAGGCTAGAATTGAGAATATCATATTAAGTACGAGTGTCATTGGTGTTATAGGCATGGCACATGCAGACTAATCTAGATAATTTAAGAAGGTTAGTACGAGGAGTTTGGAGGTAGAAAGTATTTACAGACCGTGAGTTCAGTTCATTACTTGGAGACTCCGAATCTAAATTCGCTAAGGTGGGTTGAGTTATACAGGGTGTCCTCGAACTGCGTGACAAAAATAAAACCGAAGATTCTTTGATTCGAAAAAAATTTGATGAGCCTTTTTACTTTTGCCTCAAGTGTCTTGTTTACCCGGTAGAGGGCTTCAAAATTGCAAAAATAATTTTGTTGTTTCGGTATAACTTGAGAACGTGATGAAGAACTTTCACAATATTTGGCAGGTGAGTTACTGTCAATAATGGCCATTCTTGAGAGTGGAGCACAGAGCCTTAGAGACCATAGAAATGGCTCAAACTTGAGGATGTAACGGGAAAAGTGTCCAGAACTTTTTTGTGGTCAATGTAATTCACTCGATATTTTTTATGTAGATAGCTTATCTACTTTGAAAACTTTTATTACTCTTAGAAAATTTTGATAAAATTGACGGATTAGCTTGAAAAAATTAATTTTCGAGTCTCTGCAATTTTGGCTTACTAATTTTACTTGATTAAAATACCTTAGTTGCCTTTGCTTTTTTAATGTCATTTTGGCATTTGAAGAATTTATTCTCAAAACTGTCAGTTTTTACTTTGCTTTCCGTAAAAATTTTATAAAATTATGGCTCAAAATTTCACTAACACTGAAATGGTTGATACGTTATTGATTTATGGACTTTGTCGTTGCAATGGCCGGAGAAGGGAAAGATATCCGCATCGCAGAATTCCAAATCGGCAAACCTTCGCGCAAATTTGAAGCAAATCGCAGAGAAATTGGAAGCAGACGGACAAGAAGGACGTTAGAGCTCGAAGAAGCGATACTGGAAGCGGTTGAAACTGAACCTGGGATAAGCACACTACGTTTGGGACTTCGTATTGGAGCCTCAAAATCATTAGTTCATAATGTACTGAAAGAAGAACTGTTGTATCCCTATCATATTAAAACAGTTCAAGACTTATTGCCCATGGATCCAGGTCATCGGCTAGATTTCTGTCGGCTTATTGTCCAAAGACAAAACGCAAACCCCAATTTTTGTATAAGAATTCTGTTCACGGACGAAGATACTTTCACGAGATGTGGTCTTTATAACCTCCATAATGAACATTTCTATGCTGATGAAAATCCTCATGCAACGGAAGTTACATATTTTCAGAATCAAACTAAAATCAATGTTTGGGTTGGAATTGTGGATAACTTTATTATTGGCCCTACCGTTATACCCGATCGATTGAACGGGGAGAACTACTTGAACTTTTTGGAACAAAGGCTACTTGAACTGTTGGAAGACTTGCCCTTACACATTCGTCGTGGCCTGGTTTATCCATGATAGTGCACCTCCTCATTTCACATTAGCTGTGAGGTGACATTTGAATGCGGAATATTCAGATCGCTGGATAGGTAGAGGACACGATGCACCAGTGAACTGGCCGGCCCGCTCCCCTGATTTGACGCCCTGCGACTTCTTCCTATGGGGCGCTTTGAAGTCGAAAGTTTATGCAGCTCCAGTAAACACACGAGAGGAATTGTTGCAACGAATTAATCATGAAGCGGATTTATTGAAGAATGATCCTGAAGTACTAGCCAGAGTTCAATCCAATTTCTTGAAACGAATTAATTTGTGTATTCAGGAAAATGGGCAACATTTCGAACAATTGATGCCTTAGCGATTTCCCAAAAAGTTTTGTTGTTTCTTTTAATTTAGCATTTGTTTTTCCTAAATAATCACATCGTTTCCCCTGTTTTTATTATTCATGTTTTACCGAGATATTAACCATTTCAGTGTTAGTGAAATTTTGAGCCATAATTTTATAAAATTTTTACGGAAAGCAAAGTAAAAACTGACAGTTTTGAGAATAAATTCTCCAAATGCCAAAATGACATTAGAAAAGCAAAGGCAACTAAGGTATTTTAATCAAGTAAAATTAGTAAGCCAAAATTGCAGAGACTCGAAAATTATTTTTTTCAAGCTAATCCGTTGATTTTATCAAAATTTTCTAAGAGTAAGAAAAGTTTTCAAATTAGATAAGCTATCTACATAAAAAATATAGAGTGAATTACATTGACCACAAAAAAGTTCTGGACACTTTTCCCGTTACATCCTCAAGTTTGAGCCATTTCTATAGTCTCTAAGGCTCTATGCTCCGCTCTCAAAAACGGCTATCATTGACAGTAACTCATCCGTCAAATATTGTAAAAGTCCTTCATCACGTTCTCAAGTTATACCGAAAAAACAAAATTATTTTTGCAATTTTGAAGCCCTCTACCGGGTAAACAAGACACTTGAGGCAAAAGTAAAAAGGCTCATCAAATTTTTTTCAAATCAAAGAATCTTCGGTTTCATTTTTGCCACGCAGTTCGAGGACACCCTGTATAACTTTGACTGAAGTGATTATACAATAAAATCTCAATCTCGGCCACCTCTTAGAAGCGATCATCTCTGAGAACGGTCAGTTTCCGAATTCCTGATTCCAGTTATATGGGCATACCCATTATAATTAACCTGCTAATAGCGGCTTCTCCATATCTATAAGCTTGGGGAATATTTAAATTTTTTACATTGAGCCCGAATCGAAAACATTTTTCTGCATGATGTTCTATCGATCATGAAGGTCATTCGTGACTACTGAGGAACTTTTCAATCTCACTCAATTCACTCCTATACGCTAAATTAACTCTATTATCAACCCCCTTTTAAGATACTTTTCAATTTATGAAAAATTAAAAATTAAACTTCCAAAATGGGTTCTACGAGGTTTTTTGAGAGGCTGAACACGAATCCGAAGAAATTTTCTGGGAAAATGTATTCAATGACCGGAAAACCGGGAAAATTTGGTAATTTTCACACAACTTCACTCATTTTTCAAGTGTTAATTGTTTTATACATAATAGAGGGTTGACAGTCGCGTATGTCGATCCATAGTAGCAAAATACCAGGAAAATTTCCGGAAAAATGTGGAAAATCGGAAAAGGAAATCTTTCCGTGTCATCGAAATCATCGTGTGATGGGTCACTATAATAGGGGTTTTTTGGTCGCTGACTACTAATTTGATAATCAAAAAGTTCATAAATAACATTTTCCGGGAAATATGTTAAATTTCATCATGAAATCTCCTTTTTTTGATGGACTTTTTTGAGTGTGTGTGGTGTTGATTTATTTTTATGTTTTCGATGTTCTATGTTAAATTATACGAAAATTGAAAGTAATTAAAAAAAAATTATCATTTAGAAATTACGGAAAAGTCAAAGAAAATTACAAGGAAAAACACTCTAACGTCATCGAAATTACCGTGTGATAAGTTTCTATAGGGGTTTTTTGGACGCTGATAACGATTTTAACATCAAAAATGTTCGAAAATAACATTACGATAATGTGGAGAATGAAGTAAAATATAAACAAATTAGCATTTTTTTTTTAAATTTATACAAGTTTGTAATTTTCTTTGTAAATTCCGGAATTTTCAAATAATTATTTTTTTGGCATTACTGTCATTTTTTGTTATTTAGCGTAAACATCAAAAACATAAGCGTGACTCAACACGGCACTCAAAAAATTCCGTATAAAAAATGAGAATTCATCGTAAAATTTTCCGTGTTCCTCCGGAAAATGATATTTTGGTGCTTTTTAATTAGCATATTCGTAATCAACGACCAAAAAACGCCTATAATGACCTATCACACGATAATTTCGATGACATGGAAAAATTTTCTTTGCTGGTTTTCCATAGTTTTCAACATAATGTCGCTGTTTTTTGCTACTCTGGATTAAATACGTGACTGTCAACATCTACTATGCATAAAGCGATGATCTCTTGCAAAATGAGAAAAGTTGCATGAAAATTTACACATTTTTCCGATTTACCATCCATTGAATTAAACTTCCTGAAGAACGCCCTCGGATTCGATTTTGAGACGACGTTTCCATTTTTTGATGAATTAAAAATTATCTCAAGAATGGGGTTGAAAATGGGGTTAATTTATCATATGGGGTTGGATTGGGAGAGATTGAAGAGTCGCTCAGAGAGAATCGATGAAATCCACTAAATTCACTATTTTTCCATGACCCACCCTACCCCCCTTATAAATTTTAAGAAAATGCGGACAGACCAAATTAACTTTGCATGAGAAGTATGGAGAAAACACTAATTGTAGTGATTCCAGATTTTAATAATTGTGTAATTGCCGTTGTTCAAATTCAAAGAATAGACTATTGGATTTTCTAAACAGATAACCTCAAGCTTGGATATATCTAGGGATTCTGGGGTAACTTTACTTCTCATCTTGGAGTCGAAGATCTGAAAGCGTGTACCTTAAATTTTTTGATATTTAAATAATATATGAAGTCTCGGGAAATAGGTCACATTAATACTTCTTATGCTTTAAATTTTCTCTTCTTTACTTACGTTTCGGTCTAACGACCATCATCAGAAGACTTATTATATCTAAATCTGGATTACTTGAAACTAATTGTATTAAGTAAAGCGTCCTGATTCTCAATTAAAATGCCCACGTCGCCAAAACGAACAGAAACACGATTAATCGAAATTGTAACACATCAATGTTATAAGTATAATATATCAAGAATCCACTGTTAAGCAGTACTCTTAAAATGCGAGTTCATGTCAACAAAGTCTATAGACGACTAGAAATGAGAACATTAGGCTCAAGTATCCACTATCAAACCAGATGTTAGATTTACGAGCTAATAGAAAAAGGTTTGTCAGTTATTGGAAATATGCTATTGACATTCTACCTAAAATATACTTTTCACATTCTAAAGACGCATGTAGGAATTTGCAAGAGTTTTAATTAATTAAATTAGTATAAATCTGACTTAGTGTCTGAATATCTGTCTTATGATTTACAGATTTGGAGTCACGTTTTATGTGAATTATCTCCAGGATAGATCTTTTATAATAATTGATTTCCTTAGTTGAAATATTAACATTGTTGTAATCGAATTGATGGTTATAATCGAAGCAGTGTTTAGCAAGAGTGGTGGAATTTTCTATGTTTTTGTTTCTTGTGCTATACTTATGGCCATACATTCTTTTTTGAAAATATTGCTTAGAGATTCCAGTTTAAGTCCCATCGCCATCTAAACAATCTAATTTGTATACTGTGTGGGTTTGTTTATCTTTCGGTATTGAGATTCAGATTTGAGAAATATTGTCCAACACAGTTAGTAGGCTTACGTGCGACATTTGTATCATACTTTTTCAAATATTCCTTAATTTTCTCTGAGGTCTCCGGAATGTATGGTAATGTTATAAAATTGTCTGTATTACCTTTTATGTTATTTATATGTGAAGATCCATTATAGATTTTGTTTATTCTTCCTTTAATGATAGGATTAAAAAATGTTTTTGGGTAGACATCGATTTCCAGTGTATTACGAACAATTTTTAAATTTTTGGGACGGTCCTCTGCGTGGGACAATTTAACCGCGCGATCTGTGAGGCTGTTTATAACACTTTTTCTACAACATGTAGGTGCAACGGAATTGAAATGAAGATAACGTTGATACCAAACTTCATTAGTAAACCACTAAATTTTTATTTTTGCATCTGTATCATGCCTAATGTTTCAATCAAAGAAATTTATGTTTTTGTTTACTTCTATTCCACTAGTGAATTGGAGTTTAAAGTGGAAATTGTTAAATTTATTAATCACGTACTGAATTTTATCATTGGGAACACACATAAGGCAATCGTCTAGGCATTCCATAACAAAGTCAGCAATAGTAGCTGAAATAGGAGATCTCATTGCTGTGCCGAATATTTGTCGAAAATATTGCTCACAGTACTGAAAATAAGTGCATTCTAAACAAAACTGTACTGCATTTATAAACTCCGATTGATCTAGAGGTGTGTGGTTTTAATCTCTGCCCAACGTTTCTTGGTGCTACTCGATGCCAAAACGGCTGGTATATTTGTAAATGGTGAAACAACATCCAAGGAAATTAGTTGATGATTTACGGGTACGGATTGATTTTTTATAAATTCATTAAAATGCCATGAGTCTTTCACATAAAATTAATTTTTTCCTATTACGTTATTGACTGATTTTGATACAAATTTTGATAAATTGTAGGTAGGCGCACCAATACTACTCACAATGGGTCTTAGAGGTATATCACTTTTATGTAATTTCGGAAGCCCCCTATACATAAGGTGCTAGCAATATTTGGCTTTTCTTTAAGGAAATATTTTGGTCTGCGATTTTCCATTTATAATTTTAGGTAATTGACCTTGAAAAATTCTGAATTTTCGCCTGCGTCTCATTTTTCTATTAATGCGCACCATCAGACACAAATGTCATCAGCCGCAACTGTTCGAGATAGAAACCAGTTCACACTATAAAAATAATTATCAGATTCTACATGAACCAGACGATCTGGTCAATGTCAACCCTAATAAATTAAGTCACTATGAATTTACAATATTACAATGGGTTTCACATTACAAGACTGTACCTCCTTGTCCCGTCAGTCATCATTATCTCCTTTTTTAACCGGTATGAGGAGGATTATCGAATTTGCAGGTTACTTAATAGTCTGTCAGGTGTAGCTTATTGAAGCATCCATCGTTTTTATATAACGTTGCAATCGTAGCCAATTTTATATGGAGTTGCTTGTCTTTGTCAAACATATCTCGCACATTAATCAAGGAGGTAGATGTCAAAGTGCATTCAGGAGCGATATCTTCATACAAACCGTGCAACAGTCAATTACATGTCACTCAATTGTGAACGTACCCTGAAGATCTTTTCATGCTATTCATAATTAGACAATAAAATATGGACATAAATATGCTAACTTAATTAAACGTAGTTATAGGCTATGAATGCGTGAAGTAATATTGTTCACATTTTATATTATCCTTTAATAAAGGTGCTTAAATATTTATGATTCATAAATTTCCAAGACTTGATCATAACTAGATGTGCTATTACCTTGACTTGTATTTGCACAAGACATCATCATAGTAAAGGGGAATGATTTCGTTATGGGTAGATCATATTTTGATCACATCTTTTTTCACTGGGGTTGTTTCGAATACCGAAATATAAGCTCCTCCCAACTCTCTACTCAATCGCGAGATAGGATAGGGTGAGTGTTTCTTCTTACAATGTCACAACTTCTTGAACATCTGCGATTAAAATTATCAAACATATAGATGCTCGAATTAACAGCTACCTAGAAGGCTACAGACAAGGACAAGGAATACAATAATAGGTCTATCAAGAAGTTCAGTTGTACGGTCACAAAAATTAATTTGAAGATTTGATACGGTAAATAACATAACAATTAATAATAATTCTTGACTCGGGTATGAATTATATTAAATTCTCGGGAAAAAGGTTACACTAACACATATGCTTAATTATTTTCGTCTTTACAAACGTTTCGGTCTCCCGACCATTATCAGAAGACGCAGTATCAATATCTAATACTATACGTTATATATAAATAATATAAAAGGTAATACATATAATTTTATAACATTAGCATACATTCCGGAGACCTCATAGTGGAGTGAGCGTACTACAAAAAAACTGTTTACGAAAATTTTGAGTAAAGCCTAGCCACCCAGAGAAAAAGTTTGTTTTGGTGCCATTATAAATATTCTCAGTTTTGTTTTCTAATACCAGAAATTGGGGGAACCAACTTTTTTTTTCCAAAATGTGTTTTTTGGGGTCAAATTTTCCATTTTTTTTAACGACTTAAACTGCTAGTTGATGGTCGAAATTATTTTCATTCTGTTCTTATGGTGTAATGAACCTTCAGTTATCGGAAAAATTTATTTCGCATATAGCCAAAAGTGCATCGATTTAGCTGAAATTTTAGGTGGAAGTATACCATGATAATTAAAAACTACGTGACAAATTTCAGCCAAAAACATGAATTAATTGTTCAGATATTCCATTTCAATTCCGATTTCAATGAATTTTTCAAAATGATGCCCAATTTGTCCAAATGGTCGTATCGAGAAAATGAGAAAAGCAAAATTTGGATTTTTTCATGTAGTTTCACGTAATTACAATTAACGCACGCGCGCCTCCAGAAAGCTGCTAATTTCAGAAGATTTCTGGAGGCGCACGTGTGTAGATTGAATTTTGAGTTTAGTCACGTGAAACTACATAGAAAAGCCTACCACTTGCTTTTTTTATTTTTCCGATACGGCCATTTAAAATGGGATATCTGGAAAACTATTCCATATTTTTGGCGTAGTTTGTAATTACCATGGACTACTTTCACCTAAAGTTCTAGCCAAATCGATGCATTTTCGGCCAAAATATGCGAAATTCATTTTTCCGATAATTGTAGGCATATATATATTCATTCATTTCAGGAAGGGGAGTTATCCGATCGTCATGAAATTTCAACTCAAGGTTTATTACACCAAAAAACCTCTTTACCTCTTTTTGGCCAAAAAAAAGTAAGTTCCCCCAATTTCTGGTATTAGAAAATTCAGAAAAAAACCTTTTTTCCCGCTGGCTAAGCTCTACTCAAAATCCAGGCTTACTCCACTATCAGAGAAAATTGAGAAACACTTAAAGAAATATGATATACATTTTTCGTATGAACGTATTAACTGTGTTGGTAAATAGTTTTCAAATCTAAAGCCTTTAATAACTAAAGATAAGCAAACCGACACAGTATATGATGTTGTTTAGATTCCGATGGGACTTATACAGGAATCACTAAGCAATATTTTCAAAAAAGAATGTATGGCCATAAGTATAGCACAAGAAACAAAAATATAGAAAATTCCACCACTCTTGCTAAACACTGCTTCGATTATAACCATCAATTCGATTACAACAATGTTAATATTTCAACTAAGGAAATCAATTAATATAAAAGATCTATCCTGGAGATGATTTACATAAAACGTGACTCTAAATCTGTAAATCATAGAACAGTGTTCAATCATTAAGTCAAATTTATACTAATTTAATTAATTTAAACCCTTGCAAATTCCTACATGCGTCTTTATAATGTTAAAATTATATTTTAGGTAGAATGCCGGAATAGCAATATTTCTGGTAAGGTCTGAAAACTTTTTCCTATTACCTCATAAATCTCTAACATCTGGTTCGAAAGTGGATATTTGGGCGTATTATCGTTTGGTTGCAGTCTTATTCAAACATTGCATGAGACGACTTCGAATATTAGAGTAGATAGAGTAGAAATTGGTGCGATACGGACGCTCAGTGCATGATACAATTAGTTTCAAGAAATTCCGTTTTAGACATTGATACGTCTTCTGATGATGGTCGTGTGACCGAAACGTACGTAAATAGGAAAATAATAAGCAAATGCGGTAGCATGATCTATTTCGCGAGAATCTATATCTATAACATAATAATGTTTAGTTAAAAGATACATATTAAAAGACATGCCAAAATAAAAAACTCGAATATCATGAATGGAGTTTCGTTTTCTTCGATACCTTCTCAAAATCGAATCACGGAAGAATGTAGGTAGACTTGTTCAAATGAAAATAACTAGAAATAAAAATAGACGAATCAAGAACAGGTCTAATGCTGTAACTATGCAACTCGAATAGTTTTTGCGCAACGAATTGAATCGTGCACATTTTATATACGTCCGCCATTGTCTCCCGCGAAATTCCAATAAACAAATCAGAAGATAAACATAACAATTAGCGTGTGACAATCGGAATTCAGAGACAATGTGTCGTAAGTTAGTGTCACGCTTTCTCCCACACACACACAAATGCAACCAGATAGACGTACGTTGGTTGGTATGGCGGCGGACATGTTGGCCCGTGTCTTCGGTTTGCTAAGAACAATAATACCGCCGCGGTATTATTACCAATTAATGGTAATGGAACGTTAAGTGTTTGTTTGTGTTTCATGCGACATTTAGCTTGCAACAACCATGCCCATAGAAGAAAATTTCAAGTTCAGCTATGTTTTATCCGTGAAAGGAGTTACGTTGCGTGCACGTGATCCACTTAAAGTAACTTATCAAATGTTTCTGTAATTGAATGTGTTTTTTACCTATGAAATTATTAGGGATAATAACTTAAGAGCATTGTACTTATCACGGAATTTAAAAAATAAGATCCCATATTTTATCTAGTAATCTGGCAAATGGATTAGAACAAAGGTGAACAAGTAAAACGTATATCTTCGAAAAAGTTAATGCATTAAAATATTTAGCAGCTGTAGATACAGTATAACACTAATAAGTAAAGCGCGGAATATATGCAGGAGAAAATATTGAAAATATGAACATATTTTCTTAAAACTGCTCAAAATATGCACATATTTTTTGAACATATGCAAACATAATAGAAAAATGTGAGAATAAATACGCCACATTTTTCTTGTTCGATTATGCAAAATCGTTTCACCCTAGAAAAATTATCGAATACAGAAAGAAAAGTGAATACTTATTTTTCTGAAGAATAGAACGTATTAAATATAAAGAAAACGACATTTTTTATAACACATTTTTATATTACATCAAATTGCATACAATAAAATACAGTCTCCAATTTAACCTAGAATTTAACATATGGAATGAAAAAATTAAAATTATTCCGTCACGCTATGGAAGGAATTTATTATTATATGTTTTCCAAAATTTTCAGTTAAAAATAAATGTCTTTCATCAGTTAAAATATACAGTGTAAAACTGCGTTCTTCATCAACAGATGTTATGGGACAATATTTTAATTTGTGCAATATATTGTACTAATGCTGATCAAAATCGTCTGATATTATTTCACCTAGGAATATTTTAGATGTATTTGTTGGATATTTATGAAAAATTATAAGATATTTATAGCCTGTATTTTTATGTATCGAGTTCTCTAGTTTTCCTAGAACTCCACTGCCGACAGTTCCTTGTACGTTTTCACATTTCTCTGAAAAGTCTTTTATAATTTCTACGGATTCGACGAGTGATCTAGACCTTTTTCCTAGCATAGCAGCATTCAACCAGTATTGAGTTTGGAATAGAACTAAAACTATAATTAGATCTTATAAAAACTAATTGTTGAGCAACTTCATTATTTCTAAATGATTAAAACACATTGAGAACTATCAACAATCTATAAAAATAATTCCTTTTGAATTGTCAAAGTATTCCGCTTAAAAAATAGCAGCATTCAACCAAGTTCCCCCACCTAGTGATGATTGGTTGTGGTGATAAAGGAATTCCTGGAAACTTATCTTTATAAAGTTGCGCCCTCAAAGAAGCCTCGATGAATACTTTTTTATCATTTGAAATTAATTCATTAACTAAAGGAAATTCGTTTATAGTTTCCGCTACTCTGTTAAAACCATGTGCTAAATACGTTACTACATCTGATAAGAAGATTATGATTTTTTCGGCTGGTACTGCATTCGGCAAAAAAAATGTGTTAATGAATCTTGGACGAAACGTGTAACAGTTGAATTATTTGTTTTGTGAAGTTGCTTTGAAGCTTTTAAAAATGATTTTCCTGAAGCTACCTCCTGAAGTATCCCTATCATCAAATGCACCATCTATCGGCCACAGGCGTCGGTAGTTTCGTTAACCATAATGTAGAAATAATTATCTGCAACAACTTTCTTTATTTTTTCAATAACTCTTGTAAGCTGATTCATAGTTTTGCCATAGTTTTGCAAAAATGCTTTAAACTGTACGTTATCTAATTTTTTAAGCGGTATATTAGCAGAAACTGAAGCTTGGCATAAATGTTCATCAAACAGGCTCTTTTCAATGCCCATTCCAATAGATCTGAACAGGAGCTGATTTCATGCTCCGAACTTTTGCGACGTGCCAGAACTCTTGCATGTTGATCGCATCTGATCTGCAATAAAAATATATTTCTCGTATTAAGGTCAGAATGAGATGAGTACCGATGTATCGGATTTGGATTTTTTCATTAGGTATCATTTTAGCAAAAAAGAAATAATTTGTTGATATTTCACAAATTTAAAAAAGTTTAATAATAAAATTAATGAAAGTACTTACAATTACACTTCGGCATTTTAAAAGTCACTCAAACCGTGCACAAAACGACAATTCCAGAATACCCAACTACAGTACACTCTTTATAGTATCGAACAATGATATGTACTGATAAAAAGTTGTCAACACGATTTGTAACGTACCCTGGTAACGATTCGTGAAAATCTGTACACTTTATACCAGAACTAGTTAAGTAATAATTATCTAGAAGAATATATTCTATTGCTTAGAACAGTCATATAATTTTGGCCTCGCCTTGAACAAAATTCTTTAGTAGGGAAGTCAAAGCTATGAACCTACATAAGCTAAAGGAAGAGTATAAATATTCTCAACTCAGCAAGATTCCACTATAAATAAGAAGAAGCGTATAAATTCGCGAACATAATTTACTTGATATAGACAAGAGGGAAGCCGCTTAGCGGGGATGTCAAGGCACACACTGATTGATAAACATGAGCTAGATTATCTACATATTCGAAGCAGTTATTCATGATGAAGTCCAGTTCTCAGGAACACTCAAGCCTCGGGGATCTTAGACGCAACTTGCTCATGTTTCTTTCGATCCACAACATCAATAATAATTAATTGATTGCAAACTGTTATGAATAGTTCGAATCGATCGCGTAGGATTGATAAAATTATAGTTGGTCGCAATTAATCCATGATTCCACTACAATTATCGATTAATTTGAAAGTGTGCGCTGAAAATTGTTACCACGTAAATAAGCGTTGCTGATTTAATAGGAATTTCAACGTTAAAATCGATCACTTCCTGGCCATCATTAATAATGGAATGTCTTACAAGCAGAAAAATATATAGCTTACAGAAAATGTTGATGACCAAAATCGTGTTAATTCATTTATTTAGCGTTTGGCTCTATGATTTAGTACCGCAAAAGCGTGTCCACAGGGCTATGTTCTCTCTGCCCTCTTGTGATCACTACTTGTGGATGGGCTACTATCCTCTCAGAATGAAATGGCGACATACTAGCATTATGCGGATTTTATAGTAATAGTGATTCCTAATATTTATGGCAGATGAAGCAACAAGCAACGTTCTAAATTGTAGGAGCTCAATACATTTTTTTCTAGGCGTATTTACAAGGCCAAGGTTGAAGTCTTTGAAAAATGGAATAGGAAATGATTTATTTGGTCAAAACTTATTTTATTTCTCATATTTCATTGGACGATACACTTCGTCCAATGTTTTACTAATTTTTCGATCCCTTCCAAATAATACGATTCCGGCAATCTTCCAAAATGGCGTTTGTCAGTGATGACCTCGTCGTTGGAGTCAAATCTCTTTCCGCCGAACCATTTCTTCAAGTTTGGAAATAGATAATAATCGCAGGGGACTAAATCAGGTGAATATGGTGGATGACTAACCAATTCGTAGCACAATTCATGCAATTTTGCCATTGCGACTGCGGACCTGTACGCCGGTGGGTTGTCCTACTGGAAGAGCACTTTTTTTTCGCCAAATGCGACCGCTTCCGCTTCAAATCGACGTCGAATCGATCCAACAACTCTGCATAATAACGCTGGTGATCGCTTCGTTCTTTTCAATGTAATCGATATGGACGATACTGTGTGCATCCCAAAAAGTGTTGCCTTGACTTTGTTGGCCGATAAACCCACTTTGACCTTTTTCGGCTTCGATTCGCCAGGACAAGTCCACTGCTTCGAATAGTCTTTGGTCTCTGGTATGTTATAATGGATTCATGGCTCGTTCACAGTTACATAAACAGCGCAAGAAGTCCTTCTTATCGTGCTTGAACAGAGCCAAACACTCCTTTGAAGTTGTAAGCTCCACACTCATCACGAAGTGGAATTTCAAGATTAATAGCTTATTTAAGAAATAAAGATGAACTTTTTATTTATTTGACTTCATTTCTTTTTCTTTCAACTGTCAAACTTGACATAAAAACGTTATCTTTCTTATTTGAATACAAAGTGAACTAAACTAATCTTCACATTCTCCAACCTCCAGCCAAAGTAAGGAGTTCCCCGGTCGAATCAAAGTAGAGCTCGATGTTTTCAACTCGACGCTTCAAAATTGTCTCTCTCTGGTGTAAAGAATTTTGGTTATTCTGCCCATTTTCCATCTGCTCCGTATATTAGGGTCAGGTATAGCGAAAACGTTCCCAACACTCGGAGGTCGACTTTTGTCTTGCCATTTTTGCCTCTTCTGCAATGATGGAAGATAGAGCGATATCCACTTTTTCCACAAATCTTCTGCCATAATTTGTGAAATTTTTCATTGTGTTCTGCCAAATACGATCGATGCAGTAAAGGCACTTGGCGCATTTTCAACATTTGTCGAACCATTGAGAAAGTGCATAGGATTTAAAGCTTCCATATCATCCTTATTACACGACACGTAAGTTATGGGTCTAGTTCACGATGCTTTCTGCTTCTAGTAGGAAGATTGTTAGAATTTCTTCCTTCAGATTTAGTACCTTCAACATCTTGTACAATACTTGTTTTATGGACTTAACCATTCTTTCCCTGTATGCGGGGCTGCGGATGTATTGAATATCCATTTGATTTTCTTTATATCGAGTTCCGCTACAATTTTGTTCAGGTCCAAGTCCTCTATATATTTTTCCATTTGTTCTCAACTCCTACAAAGTTGGTTCCATTGTCAGAATGAAGTTCAATGGGTTGTCCTCCTCTTGCAATTAATCTTTCTATTGCCATCAACGCTGAGTCTGTATTCAAGGAATTAGCCACTTCGATATGTATTGATCTCGTATTGAAACATGTCAACAGAGCACCATATCTTTTTTCTATACTTCTCTTGACCTTTACTGTGAGAGGACCAAAAGAATCAAAACCACAATAGGTGAAAGGTCTACAATAGGCTTTTAGACGACACTCTGGTAACGGAGACATTTCAGGTTGCATCACTTTGGCCTCGTGAACTTTGCAGAATTGACAATTTGTCACACGGTCGCGCTTGTTGGCAACAGACAGCAAATGCGGCAACCATCTGGCAGATAGATTTTCATATTCAAAAATTTGTGCAAAATTTTCCGTACCTGTTTGGTTGAGCTGCCCGTAGCCTTGGCAATCTCGTGCACTTCAACACCCCGATCTTGTAATATCATACCATGGATTTTATATACAATTTCTGGCGTTGTAACCTCAATTGAACAACCATAACGTTCGAAGGCCTTTGTGATCATACAACCACAACGAAAATCAGTAAACCACTTGTGAATCGTTCCACTCGATGGTGAAGAGTCCCCATATGTGGTGGTTGAATGCGTTGATCCTGAGGATGCTTGTTCTCTCTTCTATGATTTATTATATTCATCCCTCGATAAATTCGTTCCTAGGTTTGGCTGCGTCAAGAAAAATATCTACCCTCCGTGGTATAACAACCACATAATACGGTTGATTAAAAATAAAACCTCGGCCTGGAAGAGATATAGGAGATTCAAGGATTCGTCAGCTCACAATCAGTTTTCCAAGCTTAGGCGTGAACTCAAAAGGGCAACGAATTCGGCCTATAATGAGTACATTGTCTCGATTGAAAACAATTTGAAGCAGGATCCTACGAAGCTTTGGAATTTTATTAATTCAAAGAAAGGCACACGCGGTTTTCCCGCTGAAATGGACTATGGCGATGTGAAGTTGACTACCCCGCAGGAAATTTCCAACACATTTGCTCATCTCTTCAGTCAAAGCTATATAACTCAACCCACTTTAGCGAATTTAGATTCGGAGTCTCTAAGTAATGAGCATGATATATCCATTCTTTATTTCTCCCAAGAGGAAGTTGAATTCGCCCTCAAAAAGATCAAAAATAAATCTACTTCAGGTCCCGATATGATTCCGGCGTTTCTACTAAGAGACTGCGCACCCATTTTTTCAGTACCCCTCACTCACCTATTCAATAGGTGTCTTACGTCCAGTACTTTCCCGCTAGTATGGAAGCAGACGAAAGTCTGTCCGATCCTCAAAAGTGGTGATAGAGCAGATGTGCATAATTATAGACCTATAAGCATCTTTTCAAATTTTGCTAAGGCCTTTGAGAGTCTTATATACGATAGAGTATATTTCAAAGTTCATTCACGCCTTCTTAATATACAACACGGTTTTGTAAGGGGTCGTTCCACATCCACCAACCTGGCATCTGTCACACAATACATCGCTGAAAATATGGATTCCGGCTTCCAAGTCGATGTTATATATACCGATCTGTCCAAGGCCTTCGACAGGCTTGACCACAGGCTTCTGCTAAGTAAACTTGATGGTATTGGTTTCTCTGTGGAACTCTTATCTTTCATCGCCTCATATCTCAGTGATAGGCGGCAATTTGTCGTGGTAAATGGGCAGAGATCGGTTGAATATCTTGCTTCTTCCGGAGTCCCCCCAGGATCAATTTTGGGACCACTATTTTTCAACATCTTTGTTAATGATATTTCAATAGGTCTAACTGTACTCTGTCTTTTATATGCCGATGATTTTAAAATGTTCTTCGTCATCAAATCCACATTTGATTGTTATCTACTTCAGAGAAGTCTTGATATGATGGTTGTTTGGTGTTCAGCGAACAAGCTATCTCTTAATGTTAACAAGTGTTGTGTTATGTCTTACACAAACAAGACCAACTTGATCATATTTGATTACAACGTAGACGGTACTATCCTTAAGAGACCAGCAACCTATAAAGACCTCGGCGTAATTTTCGATCCCAAACTATCCTTCATTTCTCATCTGGAGTCTGTGATGGAGGCTGCTAACAGACTACTTGGGTTTATTGTGCGAAGCTGTCGTGATTTTTCAGACATAGACACGCTCAAATTGTTGTTCATAACATTTGTGCGATCGCGGCTTGAGTACGCATCTGTGGTTTGGTTCCCTGGTTATGCCGTTCATGGAGATGCCCTGGAATCTGTTCAGCGCCGCTTTCTGAAGTACCTGTCCTTCAGGACAGACGGTTTTTATCCTATTAGGGGCATTCCTAATTCTTTCCTGTTAGATAAATTCAATATGTCATCCCTTTCTCGCAGAAATAAATAATTATGTACTCCAGGCCAGTCTGTACAAGTTGCTTAATAATCTAATTGACTGCCCCATGCTGCTGGAAAGAGTCAATTTTCTAGTTCCTCGGCTGAACTCACGGTCTGCAAATACTTTCTACCTCCAAACTCCTCGTACTAACCTACTTAAATTATCTCCATTATTTTGCATGTGCCATGCCTACAACACCAATGACACTAGTACTAAATATGATATTTTTAATTCTAGCCTAAAACAGATTGCTCGCCTACTGCGATGACACAATATTCATATTTTACCAGCTCTTTCTTTGTTTTTTCTCTTTGTTCATTTCTGTGTTAAATATATTTGGCTATTCTTTCTTTTGATTTTGTCTCCTCTCGGACTAGAATATAGTTTTATTTAGATTTAGTTTAGATAATAATTGTTAATTTATATATTTTTGTATGCATCGTCCTGATCTTTAATTGGGTTTTATACCTGTTGATCAGAGTAAAATTAAATAAATAAATAAATAAATAAATAATCTTTAACAATTGATGGTTTGGTCTGCCTACGGTTGCTTTCACGCAAGAAATAATGTTCAATCAAGACGAGAAATTCACTTTTTCCCATGTTTTCAAAAATTTTCAAGGTTGCTTGCTGTCGATGGTTGTCAAAACAGAACTGAATGACATATGTCTGAAAATTATAATGTGTTCTAGTTAGAGATGGTACATCACAAATGTCACATGGGATATTCGATTGTGGCGCCATCTGTTTAATTTTTCAGGAAACTTTTCACATTGCCCTCGTGCTAATACTTGTTATTGATATGATGATATGTGTTTATATAAGCGGCAGATTTCAGAAGACCTGCTGCTTTATACCATAGAATTTAATTGGTTTTCATTAGGAAATGTTCTTTAATACCAACGTACCCTTTGGTCTTACCATGTTTTGAATTCGGAAAGATAGCCATATTAGTTTAAAAATTGCAAGGCAATCGACAATTTTACCGATTTTCTGAACATATTAATATTTCAACTACAGTGAGACCTACGAATATCGGACACAAATGTTAACTGTAAAAGTGGCCGCTATAGAGAGGATGCTATTATTGACAGAGTAGGAAAGAATGTTGGTCTTATTCACGTTGTGTAAACAGGTATACAATAATTATATTACATTGGATGAAATACTTACGTTAGCACAAAAACATGCTACTTAGATGAATATACCGGGATATCAAAAATTATGTTGGTCAAGGGTGGTTGTGGAATCTAAAACGTGTGTCTTAACTGTACGTTTGAAATAATTATGTCACTGTCACACAGACATCATCAATAACCTACAAATTTCATACCTATTTATTTCAGTTGTAAAACAATAATGAACTACAAATTATGAAATAATTATGTGAACTTTGAACCTTTTCAGAGATCGTGATAGCCACAATTCGGGTCAAAAACTGTTTTGAAATAGTTAATTTTCCGTAAATCGAATGACGTTCACGTGAGAAGCCCGTAGCACGCGAGTTAGAAAAGTGCAAACTGGTTGTACCTAATACGGCTTCACGACGACTTATCGCGTGCCGTTTTCACTCCATGTAGTTAGATTTAGTATCGGACCGTGCCCGACGGCCCTTCTTTTTTCAATAAATGTTCATTAAGTAGGAAAATTTAATTAAAACAGTTTGAGCCATTCTCAGATCTCAGCTACGCACGTCTAACGTGCGACGTACCAAAGGGAATTTTCTCGCGACTAAAATATACACGAAGCGGGTAAAAGCTAGCCGCCCATAGCCAAAAACACTTATTACAACTGGCGCCGGTCGCACGGGGCAAGAAACGGCCCCAAATTAACAAGACCGAGGTAAAATGTATAAACTCTAACATACGCGCAGCGAGCTCCTCGAGGCACATGTCAAAATGATTTCGTTCGTAGCTAATTAAATAGGACGTCTGGCGTTCATGCAATTATGTTTTTAGATAATTCGAACCTTCTAATTTCGATAGGCCACGTGAAAATTCCGGAGTCCAAAGCACTAAAGACTTCTGAGTGTTACAATATTCGTATAAAATTGCGAAATTTCGCACTTTTAGAAACTTCAAATTAATTATGACATAATTATTTCAAAAGTGAAGTAAGACACACGTTTGAGATTCCACAACCACCCTTGACCAAGATAATTTCTGATATCCCGGTATAATTAAATATATAAATTGAAACGGCTGGGTCAATGAGTATATCTACATTTATTTATAGTGGGTTATTTATTACATATACGAGTAGGTATGCAAATGATATACTTTCTTGAAAATTTCTCCAGTGATGTTTGTTTTAGTTTTTTTAGTTTTATTCGAACAGCTTGACTCTCACATTTTGATGAAAGCTGAACAGCTTCTAAAACAACTTCAGTTTTATCGTTACTGAACGAAAGATTTGAATATTGATATCATTTTTACAAATTTCACCTATATCTTTAATGCTTGATGTGCGAGTTTGAGGTTGTTCATTTTCACTGTAAGAATCTGTTTCACCAGTGCCCAATTCACCTGTAATTTCTTGAATACCGAAATTGGCGTTTTCAGTCAATACACTCTGATCAATAGATGCAAATGATTCTCTAAACTTGATCCATTCTTGATGGTTAATGCAGGATACAGTCAGGCCGATGGAATCTCGTCCTCTTCGTCGTAAAGGTCCTCATGTTCAACAGAGTATAAGAATCCCTTTGCAAGCCATCTTGAAATTGTAGTAGGAGAAACATTTTCCAAACTGCTGATATCCATACTAAAACACTAGTTCACTTTTTTCTGCTCCTTTGTAAGAATTTTCGCAGTTGGTGGAAGTCAGAACACTTCTTAACAGATATTTCGTATATGCTGCAGTTAAAACTATGGATAATCCCTTAGTCTAGTGGTTGGCAATGAGAAGGTTGTGTTTGGAGACTCATTTGGGATGAGACGTGGCATTATCCATACATAATACGACATTTCTCTTCAGTGTTTCAATTTTTTGTCGAATTTTTGTACCCGTAACGTCATTATTCCTATCGTTATCCAGGCTCTATCATTTGACACCCATTTGAAAGGCAGTTTGTTTATATGGGTTCCTTCAAATCAGCGAGAATTTTTGCTTTTCCCAATTATCAGAGGGTTTTCTTTTCTTTCCTACCTTCCATATTGGCGCAAAATACAATGGTAATTCGTTGTTTTGCAGGTTTCGTAACCAGTACATTGTTCACTTCCTAATGCGAATGTCTTGTAAGGCATTGCGAGGTAATACAGGCCAATTTCATCGGCATTGTATACATCTCTTGGAGATTAATCCTTTAATACCACCTGCAGATTCCTTTACCAGTCTTCAAAAATGCCTATATCAATATAGTTCAGTACAAACCGTTTTGAAAGTTGTATTGAGTCGTTGACAACATTTTTCTAGCCATTCATTTGAAGCTTTAAAATCTGCAACTTTCGAACTTTAGGCTACCCAAGCTTTTTTTTTAATTAAATTTCAGATTTGGGTAGGTTTTTATTTCTTGCTTCACAAAACCAAATGTAAGCAACTCCGTCTATCGCCAATCCATCGGTCTTGAGAATTTTTTTGTTTGTTCTAAATTAGAACCTTCCTTAAAGAGTTTCTTCAATTCATTATGTTTATGATTTCGTTAACTTTGTGTCATTTAAACACCAAATTTTTCAACCAGTTTTCTCGTACTTATACTAAAGTGTTCACTTTCAACAATAATGTCAATTTTGTCGTTTAGAAACGTTTTGTTTCCAACGTTTATATGTTAAGTCTTTTTCACGATAAATGGTACCGATTCAATGAAAGCAATAAAACTATCTGAGTAAACCTCATTGTGTGACAAATGTTTCCGGCCCCAACAACTAATACTGTTTATTCACAAGCAGTCCTTTTACTCCAATAATATGTTCTGTGACCGGTAATAGGAGGTGTAATTGCAAGTATTTTTTGTAAGAAATACCGGCTTTGGTGACCGTGGACGCATCATATGAATTCTAAAACTGCCCGTTTTTAGTGGTAATCACTTTTAAAAGGTGGTCGAAAATAGAGGTTTTTGACTCTACAATTTTTAATAACATTTAGTTATTATATTCACATACTAATTAGTTTTTTTTTCCAGGTCACTATTGAAGATTATTTCCTGCTGCCTAAACCTGCCAGTCTGCAATCTCCATCAGTTAGTGGAGGTCTGTTACTGTACAGAGGTTAGCTACTTCACATCAAGTGTGTCGTTGTAAGTATGATTTCCGAATATCCTGACGAAAGTCTATATACTAAAAAGTTGAGAATGTGAGAAATCCACAGATTGCCGTTCTAAAAGAAGAAGAACATTGTTTTAAATTATCAGTTCACTCCAAACCTACTTACTTGGTTTTGATATTAAACAATAATATAACACTTAATAATGATTCTTGACCGCGGTATGAATTATATATAAATCTTAGGAAATAGGTCACACTAGCACATATGTTTACTATTTTCGTCTTTACGTACGTTTCGGTCTCACGAATATCATCAGGAGACGTTTTTCGTCTTTATGTACGTTTCGGTCTCACCACCATCATTAGAAAACGTATCAAAAATAATCACTGTCTAAAACAGAATTGTATCAAACATGAAGCGCTCTTATCGCACGAGTAATCGAATTGTTTGAACTATTTAAAAAGTCCATATACCAACTAATCGGTTTCTGGTAAAATGAATATTATATGTAAATTCATGAGAAATAGGTCACATTAACACTTACGTCTGATATAATGTCATCTTCAAGTATGTTTCGGTCTCAGTTAAATCATCAGAAGAGGTTTGAATACTAGTTCATCAACTAGGGCGCGGGATTTCTCAAACTAATCATTGTACTAAGCACTAAGCGCCTATATCGCATTAATCATAATTCCCCGGGGCAATATTGTCAATACACCGCTTGAAATAAACTTCGTTTACTTCTCTGTCTGGACCTCCATCTCCCATCTCCTTGGATAAATTCGTTGCTTTCCTCGTCATGGTATGGTTTAATATTTCGAAACTCCATCTAAAACAGGGCTCTTCATACATTCCTATCAAGTGCACATAATGTATTCTTTACTGCATATAACACACTGGTAGAACAAAATCAATGTATCTTAGATCTACAAGAATATTTTCATACTTATTATTGATACCTAGTTAAATGATTGACATTTGTTCCGCTTACCTCTTGTGATTATTGTAGAATTACATCTTCATTGATTATTATCTTCATCTCATTTCCACAAAGCTAAATATAGTAATTTATTCTTTCGTTGAATATTCCAGTTGTTCACAACTTGAACTTCTCAGAATGAAAGTGAAATATGACATATTCTATGGCAAAAGCAATCACCGTTGTGTACATGACGTTATATCATCGGTGTTGCCGAACCTTATTGATAATTCCTCAGACTAATATATTAGCATGAGCGCCTCCAGTAGCGAATATACGAAGCTAAAGTTTTACATATGTTTCTCACAACTTCTATATATTTACATTCTACAATGCATATATACAATGTGTAAACGCCAAATGGAATAAATTCATTATTTCGATTACTGTACATATTTATAAAAATTCCCGAAACACATCAAATTTAAATTATAAATTTACATTCTCCTACGTGAAAATGCGACCCCTACCTTCAACCCCCTTTGAATGACAGGTACAACCCCCAATTTTTTGAATGGGAAGTATAGGCTTGTGATATATCGTTTGAAAGGTCTCTTCATTCTCTATTCAAAAATGTTATCGCTTTAAAGTTTTTTGCAATAATTGAGATAGGATAACATAAAATTATGTGGTTACCGAAATTCGGTAAAATATACTCAAAACTTATTACAATATACTCAATACTTATTTCTCGTTTAGGTCTTGATAATAAAAAAGTAAGCAAAAACCATATCAATGTGCTTTTTAGATGGTATCCATTAAAAACCTGATTTTACCTTATTAGATTTCTTTTTATGGGGATATGTGAAAAGCATTGTGTACAAAACTAAACATTCTGATTTAAATGACTTGAAAGAACGAATAACGCTTGCGATGAGATCGATCACGCCTGATATGTTCAATAATGTTAGAACACAGTTTTATTTAAGATTAGGATGTTGCCAAGACGTTCGCGGTGCGAACATTTTGAACATCTACTTCATTAACATTCATAGTTCTTTTTAGTGTTCTACATTTTATTACGTTTTGCATTACATTTTAGTTTTTGATTGTATTGTAGCGAATTTCGGTTACTACGTGATTTTATTTTATTCTATGTTAATTGTTGCAATAGACTTGGAAGCGATAACATTTTTTAATAGAGAATGAAGAGACCTTTCAAACGATATATCACAAGCCTATACTTCCCATTTAAAAAATGGGGAGTTGTACCTGTCATTCGAAGGGGGTTGAAGGTAGGGGTCGCATTTTCACGTTGAAGGATGTCAATTTGTAATTTGAATTTGACGTAACCGAAATAATGAATTTATTCCATTTGGCGTTTAAACATTGTATAAAACATGATCAATATATATAGAAAGTTATTCAATATTTATTGTAAAGATGTTTAAAATATAAATAAATAATAATTATGGCACAAACGGCGCCTCATATCATAGTTTCATTTAATATAATCAGTCCACGATTCAAAGATGTGATACCAATGGAATAAAAATTCCACCTTCCTCAAGCATAAATAATACGAGTATTAACAAATTCTATAGAAACTTCCTTGAGGAATGTGGACTATTGAATTCTATTGACAACCACTTTGACATTGATCCATTAGTCGTTTGGTAGACTAGTAATATAAAGTGTACTATTTATAAAATAATAAATAAACAGATGAATGTTTAATATTATAATGACCCCTCATTTAACATCTTCTTATTTCATTGATCTACTCGGTAAAGCGAAGAGAATAATAACAATTCCAACATATAAGATATCGACTTGTCTCTTGAAACTGTATATATTCTGTTATGTACGATTGTGTGTGAAAAGTAGCAGTTTTGATTTATCCGCTGTGGTTTCCCACGGGAGCTGTGCGATTCGCACGATCAGTCCAGTTATGATGTAGGATCCGGACATTCCTTTAGCGGTTTATGCCCCTCGCGAACCGGAATGTTGATATCTCAAAGAGATATCATTTTATATTGTCCACTATGACTATCGACAATGTGCTGTATGGCGTTTACGTGATGCGACTTTATTTAAGACCATTTCCACGAACTGCTTATATTCCTTACAGACTAACTTATCAATTTGCAATTCGATTGTATAGACCAGCCACCACGCTTCGAAGAACATTGAATTCTAGAAAGAGCTGTAGCGTCTGGTTCGGTGGAGGTACAAGAAAATGAGAAAAGCTCCTTCTGCAAAATTGCAAGTGTTGATGATTTGGACAAATAAAAAGTGCTATGAGTTCACAATGTGGATACACTATAACACTATACATAAGATAATCACCCTTAGTCACTAAACATACTGTTAAAGTACTGAGAACCTTTTTGCTACCAGTAGCCATCATCAGAGTGAACTAAATTAGTAATCAAAATGTTTATACATTTCCATCCCTTCTAAATGTAAAACGGCTCTCTCTTGATGAAACCCCATGGAACTTTACTTTAGGAATATAAATAAGAAATAATCACTTTGCACTAAACATACTGTTGAAGTACTGGAGACCTTTCTGCTACCAAGTAGCCATCATCAGAGTGAACTAAATTAGTAATCAAAATGCTTATACATTTCCATTCCTTCTAAATGTGATATGGCTCTCCTTGATGAAAGTTTAGTAATTTATATTATTACTATTCCCCAAACTACTTATTCATTTGCAGTGTGACCATTTACTTTAGAGAACCATGAGACGTTGGAGTTTGATTCCAATCAACAAACGTGAAAATATCATTGACACTTATCCTTTTATTCCACAAGATACTCAAGATTCAATGCACTAGAAGGTAAATGGAAGAGTAAACGCTAATATCTAATATATGTTACTCAACAACAACAATAAAATTTAATAATAAAAATAACAATTAAATTAATAATAATAAAACAATGATGATGACAATTGATAATAAAAGAATATTATAATTAACTTTATTACCAATAAGAATAAAAAATAAAATCGAAATCTAACCAGGATGAACCTAGGGGTTCGAAACTAAATGAACTGATTCGAATGTATTATTGAACTTGAACTTCAATATAAACTGAGAACAACAAGCTTTGATTGAAAATCTGAGACAACTCTGATTTAGGAAATCCACCCTTCTTAACAAAAACACTCTAAAGAAACTATTAAAATAAATTAATTGAAATTAACAAAGTGCCACGTGATTTCTCAAGAGAATAATTCAAGTTGGAAAATATAAAAGAAGGCGTTGGCATTGCTCCTGGTATTTTTAATGAGTCTTTTTTCTCAAAAACCAATCTACAATCAAGGGAAGGAGTTACTAATTCTTACCCTCTCTTGAGGCCCCTTAAGTGAGAATGCTTTCGATGTCCTTTCAACTATAATCAAGAGTATATTTAATTACAATTTTGTTGATTAGATACTACGTTACGTCTCGATTCACGTGTGATACACTTTTATTAACTATGTAACTTATGAAAGAAACACGTTTAAAACTTCCATATCATGATCAACGTTCTGGAAAAAGCCCGCTACCTAAGCATCTCCAGATGGTTAACATTAACATTTATCATAGCTTAACATTCGTTTTCCATCCCATATTGGTTATTCATCTTAACAGGTTTATGATTTCCTCCAGAACAAGGAACTTTCGTGAAATTATTGAAACCACCTTGACCCATGCTATAGTATCATAGCACCCCCCTTGAAGCGGGTGTGAATTGTCTTATATTTATTTTAGAAATTCTGTTACTTTTATCATGCTAAATTTGTTATTGATACTGAACAGAAAACATCTGGCAACCCCTAGATGTTCTTGTTACTTTGCTATTAGATATTTTAATAACACATTAAATTTTGATTTGCAGAAAATGATTTTGTTTTGAATGTTGGAAATGACTTGTACTAAACCCTCATCACATAAATTACCTAGATATTTGTCCCGTATTGTTTCTAAAAGTGATAAGCTTTCATGAGAAATGGTGTGACCGGTATTTGAAATATGTTCGGCTAACAATGATTTTTCACCATTATTCACTTTATATGGGCAAAGTTTTCTTCATACCCAGTTACAACATTCCTCATAATTTGGTCCACATAACATTTTAAACACGACTTACAATCGATTTTGTAAATCCCAGATTTGTCGAAATAAAAACTTTATCAAAGGTGTTGCCTAAACGGTTTCTAGTTGTTCTTACATCTATAAGTAGGTTGTATTGAGAAAACAAATTATGAACTTTTTTAATTACTGAACGATGATAAGTCGATAAGTGAAACTTTTAATTTTTATTGAAGAATTTGAATGTAGTGGCTAATTGGTGTTACTGAATCCACAGGAGTATTCCTATTTGCTTGAGTATGAAATACAGTTTGCCCGTATAAAGAAAAATGGTCGTAAATACCAGCCGAATCTATTTTAAATACTGGTCACACCATTCCAAAAGAAAGTTTATCCACACTACGGACAAATATCTAGTAACACAGAAGAGATAGATAGAAATGCCAAAAGCAATTTATTAAATTGAGACTTATCTCCAGCTGAGCTCCTTGTTACATTATCATCACCAAATAGTATTTAAACAGGCACATTTTGATTTATAATTTCGTTTACTCTGATGACCATTAATTGTTAGCTGGAATGTCATCAGTACTTTAGCAGTATTTTTAGTGGATAAGGGTGATTTTTTCTTATTTATAGTGAAACGTAATGGTATTTTTTTGAGATAAGAACCTGCTTTCGCTTTCAATTCTCGTTTCAATGCAGTCAATAACTCATTCTAAGAATGCCACTGTGTTAGAACAATAACAGTTAATACGAAATTTTGGTATTGCGGTTTCATCAAATCGTAATTTTGTACTTGCCGAAATGCCAAAAGTTCTTCATAAGTAAGCTAATGAACCTCAAAATTTATAAACACACTGTAAGTGTTTATTCATATCCACATGTTTTTCCATCGAATATAACAAAAGCCTCCTAACAAGGAGTTTTTCTCAGCTAATTTACAAGATGTCTGACCTATACTCGTAATATTGCGAATTATATGAATATGCACAATATTCAGAGCATTTCACAATCGAGATACTAGATGGAATTAATCACAAATCGTATCACATGCAAACTATCGTGCAGAATCCAAGACCGTTGTTGTATAAAGTGGTAATAAATAAAAAGCTACTGAATCTGAATAGTAGCTGATATCTAACAAAGCGTGTGTTTATCTAGAATTACGCTAATAAAAGTATCAAGTTACCGTACAATTTACAGACAATATAATCGGAATTATAGTTATTAGTGCGTAAAATATCATCCTTGACATTATATACCTACTCACATCAGTTTACACGAATAAACGTACTTGTTATAGATACGTCTGATTTTTATTGATAAATGTTAAGTTAAGGTATTCAAGATATTATTTATGTATAGAAACACAATTGGAGGTATGCAAATTATAACAAATGTGTAGCGGAAGTTTACACCCAGTTCTTGTTTACGGTTACAGTTCAAAACTAAGAAATAACTTCCTTCACATATCTCGCATATAAATTACATACAGGGTGTCACGGTCTAACTGAATCTCCTAATTTATTGAGTAAGATATTATTTCCATATTTCATATTATAAATAAAAAATAATCAACATTATTCACTGAAAATGCTGTTAAAGTACTGAAGATGTTTCAGCTACCAAGTAGCCATTATCAGACTAATTAAATACTATTTGGAATAAATAATATAAATAAGGGGTTACCCTTAGCTGGATATAAATCCGTACTGAGTTTTAAAAGTTATAAACTTTCTTGAGAAACGCATTCATAATATGTTAGGCTAGGGAAGTAATACATAACTTCGGCTATAGAGGCTTTTCTATAAAGAATACTACTATAGTGAGTGTTATACCCTAATAATGATAACAGAGTATATGGCTAACCAAGATTAACTACATTAACCAGCATTAAATAATTGTGAATAACTCAAGTATGTTTGATCGTTGAGGAGTAAATTATTGTTAATAATAATAATAAAATAGCACTACAATTTAAAACCATAGATGAGTCTTATGTATTGGTTTATTTGGTCAATAAAGCAGTGTAGCTCATGTAGAGATCTCGTTAGAGTAGGTTCTGGCAAAAAGCTCGTGCCATTTAATGTATAATTCATGGTCACGTCATCTAATACATGTGTATTGGTGGTATGAGCCGGTCCAGTCTCACATAACTCGTCTAGAGATATTGTTATTACACTATATACAGCATCCCATGAAGGACTGATGTAAGATGCGACCCGTTACATAAACAAGACATTGACAGCTAACCCACGCACCATCGTTATTTTGCCCATTACCGACTTGTTCATAACAATAAACCTATGAATTAGAAATCTATACGCAATTGTTGTCTACTCTTGAATGCATTCAGAAACAGACATAGCTTTTGAACGGAAGTGGTGGAAAAGACAGATAGATGACTATCGCAAATATTAAACACAGTTTAAATTAATTCAATATATGAAGATTACTATTTTGGTCTTTCTAGACATGTCTGGATCATTTGATATCCTGAAAAATAAAATATTTCCAAGAATTTTGCATTTGAATGAATTAATAAGAAAATCACGAATGATACACATATAATTACGTCAATGTATCAGGCGTAATTCATATTTGAATTATTTTGTTTTTATTCATGAATATAGGTATTATATTTTATATTCTATGAATATAAATATCCATCAAGGTATAAGTCAAGGAAGTGGTTATTTAAGAATTACGTATTCATAATTTCTATGTTAGAATAGTAAGCAGTAAGTTGTTTTTTCTTTTCAATTTTTCCAATTATTGTCACTAGTGGAACGACTAACCTACAACTTTTCTAACTTACAATTTCGAAACTAAGTACTCATCAAAGATGTCCCCATTGGTATCTTGTACTGATTGATGTATTGTAATCGGTCTAAAAAAACTGTGGAGACATTGCGCCGTTTCATTTAGTTATTTTGCAAAATTGAATCAGTTTCCAGAAGTTTGGTATAGATATGTTGACGATATTTTCGTGATTAGAAGTAAAGATTTTGATTTACATGCCTTTCTTAACATGCTTAATAGTCAATTTGATTCACTGAAATTCAGTGTTGAAATAGAAACTGATAATCAGCTTCCTTTCCTCAATATTGACATTATAAAAGATGGAAAATAACTCACATTTCGACATATACAGAAAACACACTGCAACCAATAGGTATACCCGGAGGATTCAGGTAAACCATTTAGATATAAAATAGCTTCATTTAATAATCTTGTTCATATATTATTGAACGTCCTTTTGAGCCAGCAAAATTATAACAACAAAGTTGAGAAACTTAAGTAAATAGCGTTTGGACAATCGTTACGAAAAATCTTTTATGAATAATTCAATTTATAAACAAAAAAAAAGGAATTGGAACGTATCCAACTAACTAAATTAGAGCTATTACCTTCAGATACTTCAATACGATTCAAAAGTTTCATTTACCATCTTTTGGTAATTAATAAATTCCATCATTTGTTTTCTGAATTGGCAATATAACCAGCTTATAGATGTAAGAACAAGCTAAAAAACCGTTTAGGCAATAGCTTTGGTAAAGTTTCCGACTTCGACGAATCCGTGATTTAAAAAATCGAAAATTCAAAATGCTAGTGGGTCAAACTAGAAGGAACATTTTAACCCAGTATAAGGAACATTTTGCATATATAGACAAAACTAATGGTGAAAAATCAGCATTACCCGAACAGGTTTTGAATACAGGTCACACCATTTCTCAAGAAAGTTTATCACTTTTAAAACATAGTACAGACAAATATTTAGGTCACTTAAAAGAAATGGAAATATATAAACGAAAATTCTATTTATAAAATTCCGATTTATCTCCAGCTGCTTACATTATTATCCCCAAATAGTATTTAAACAGGCACATTTTGATTTATAATTTAGGTATCCGAAAAGTCCTCAGTACTTCAATAGTATTTTTAGTCGATAAGGGTGATTATTTCTTATCTATAGTGTTATAAATCCATCTACCAAGAATTACAGTGTGCACCTAGTATTTTTAAATCAATATCTGGATGTGGTTGAATCACTAGATTTTTGAACAAAAATTGCTTTACATCATCGTCCCGTGTTTTTCCAAGTCTTAACACATCAATATCTATTGGATCTTATATTATTGTTGAATGATGAGTAGAAATATGTGATCGAATTAGAGAATGAGTTTGTTGAAGACGAATATTCAATTTAAGAAGAGGTTAAATCTTTCACTACCTGCAACTTCAGAAAAACTGTTTTTCCTAATGTTAAAATTAAACTTGCCTCTATTGAATGATGATTTAGAAGTATATAGATGCTCAACAGGGGCAAATCTTATTTCTTACAATAAATTCATTGCGGAAGCATCATTGAAGTGAGCCCAAGTTGATACACCGTAGTTCAAAAATAGAAATCAGCCCAATTTCGAGTTGCAGCAATTTATAAGCAATGGGGGCTACCAGTCAAATTTAATAAATACCAAAAGCACCCTGCACCAAAAGACTCAAATAACATTGAATACTTTAGTGAAAATCAGGAAAGCAATTGAAAAAAGAATGGATTATTTCTAATCGGATTCCTTTGATATTTTCCAGATCCTTCCTTCCGTCACATATTTAACAAAAGCTATAAAATTCAAATTTTTAAGATCATAAATTCAATGGTGGAAGCCATCACTTTGTATTACTTTATCATATTGATAATAAAACGTTTTTACTTTGTTTATTATCACATATATTATAGAAATAAATCGTGACTATAGTTTCAACACTAGCGTGTCATCTCCAAACGATACTAATCTATGAAAATATGATTAATCTTGGCTAGTTATGGAGTTATGGTACAACATAAGACAGAGGTAACAAGTAGGGTTCCGGTTGGGGAAATACACTGCTAGAATAGTATAATTGAAATTGTATAATGAGGTAGAGTTAATATTGTGAAAAGGGAATTTTAATACGGAAGTATACTAGGATGACACAAGAGGAAATGTTACGTTATCAAGACATCAAACAGAATGCTGCAATACACATCTAATTGATTGTTCAAAATTTTACTGTCGTTATTTTTGAAACCTGGGAAAATTTCTATTGATTCTAGTGTGTTTAATTTAAAACCTCTACTCTGGATATGTAAAATTTTAACTTCATCTAAATTTGGAAAAATGTGTGCCTGTTTCTAAAATATGATTAGAGAAAGATGAATCTGTTTTTGTTAAATCTAAATGTTCGAAAATGTTCCTTATATCTAATTTCAATATTACGACTAGATCTAACAAGATAAATGTTATCACACCCTGAACAGGTTAATTTTATACTCCAGGTTTATTAAACTTATTCGTTTTATCTTCAGCATTGAACTAAAAATAGGGCAATTTATTTTGAAGTTTGAAGATAACTTTTTGATTATGTTTCAATAAAATGTCTGCAACTCTTCCACTTACGATACCAAAATATGTAAGGCAAACGTATTCTGATGAATAATCTGAATTTCTTGTAAAAGAATAGATACTTGAGTAAGTTAGTTTCTGCTTTTTTCTATCAATTAATTTGGATAAAATTTGAGTTTGAAAACCATTATTAATGGCTATAACCTTGATTATATTCGATTCACGTTTTCAGGAGAAAAAAGAAGTGAAAAGGTTCTATGTATCACAGAGTTTAATGCTTCTAATTTGTCACTACGAGGACTAAAAGATGAATTGGCAATAGTTGCATCTTTGGATGTAGCTTTTCTATAAATTTTAAAAGTAATGATATCATTATGGTGCGTGAGAGTAAGGTCTAGGAAATTTATTTTGCTAGCTTTCTCAGTTTCTAAGATGAACTTAGTATGTTAGGATGGATATTATTAATGAAGGATAAGAAAACATTCAATTGTCGTGATTTAACTTTGAAGGAGGATAAAACATCATCTACTCATCGTCTAAACCAACAGCCAGAGCTTTCAGCTAGAGGAGAACTTATTATAGTTTCTTCAATATGAGACATGAAAATAACTGCCCAAAGAGAACTTAATTGGTATCACATAGATAATCCATTATTTTGTGTGAAAAACTCGTTATTAAATTGACAATAATTTTGACTGACGCAAAGATCAAAAGCTTTTACTACGGAATTTGTATCTGATTTTTCCAAAATTTTCATTCATTGGGGGAATATTTGAAGAAAACGTATTTGAAACATCGAAAGATACCAAAATTTCATTTTTAGGGAAAGTTAATCTATTCATTAACTTTGGAAGTTCCAATGAAGTTTTTCTGCATACTTAGGCTAGAAGTTACTTCTATTTTTGAAGATTGGATTTAATTTTCCCGCAAAATTATGTGTAGGGCTGTTAACTTAGGATACTACGGCTGATATGAGTATTTTGTTTGTGATTAAGATCACTATCAGTAGTCGATTCGTTCTGTAACCAGTAGTTACTTATTCAGTACTTAGAACATATTATAGGAACTCAATAAATACTCTGGGAAAGTATTGAATATCTCGCTGGTACGTAAATCCATGAAAGTGTGGTGAGACCAACAAGTCCGGCCATATATCTGATAGAGGTCGCTTTGAGATACTTATGGTCTATTATTTTGCACATAGTTTATGCTTTGAAACAAACAGCCCACGCGAACTATAGTCATGTCAGAAGGCCCTTTGGCTTGTTCTTACTTTATGGCTTTCCTTATATCCATTTAGAAGTCGCACGAATCTAAAAATATACTTCATAGATATTGCATACGTTGTGAGATGCTTTGAATTTACAATTAGATTTTATGTCACTGATACGTACTGACATTTAGATCCATTAAAATCGACCTGTAATATATCTTAATCGGTTGAGAATGAAATAAATTACCACGCTAAATTTTGTATGTATTGTCGTTTATGTTAGTGAGTGCTTCAGATAGTTGCTTGTGACTGTGTAAGTCTAATGACAAAAGGACTTATAGAACCATTTACTATTTTTACAATAAATCAATGTAAGTATCGAACATCACTCCTACTGATCAAATAGAAATACAAATGTAGTGCAGTAACTCGCTTATTCCTGGCTTTTCGGTTTTACCAAATTATCGTGAACATCATTTTGCACATGAAATGATTTTGAATTTGGCCTGCAACACACACGCATTGTTTACTTCAATTTGGAGGTCTTTGACGGGAACACCCCCATATTCGAATTTTGAAATGAATTTCACTTGATTTGTTTGCCCATCGAATGCCCACCCAACACTTTTGTTTGCGCACCCTCCAAAAAAATTAACGAAAGAAGAAATTTTAAATGCTTTACTAAACTACCAGTCGCGTCAATCTAAATTTTCTAGTAACTTTTATAAGATCTTTGTATAAAATCATTTCCATCGCAGTCCAAAGAAAATAGTGAAAACGATCAGCGCCTATGTTATACTTATATACCCTGAGTATTTGAATTTTTTCAACGATTCGATTTAATCAACATAGCTTTCAGAGCCCAACTGTCGATGGTTGGCTGTTTCTTTAATTTTTCTCAACATTGCTTTCCGAAATAAATATGGCGGCTCGGCTCATGTAGGCAAAAAATAGCATTCAATTGGCAAACCATCTGCCATACTATAGTACTACAATGGTAATTTTCGAGACATGCAAAATTTCTTCTTTCGATAACTTTTATTTGGATGGTGGGCAAACATAATTCTTGGGTGAGCATACATGGACATTCGATGGGCAAACCAAACAAGTGAAATTTGTTTCAAATGTCGAGAATGGCGGTGTCTTTATCTACAGATCACTAGCTTCGCTCACCCATAAAAACTTATAATATACCTATTGCAGCGGATTAGAAACAAATGAAGACGTGGAAAGACGTTAGATTAAATCATGACCTACTAGTTCTTTATTTTTCGATCATCATCCTATTTTGAGATGCATTACATTAGGAATAATACCCTAGGGACGTTATGAACATTTATATTCCTCTAGGGTGTCAAGAATTCATAATGCATTACCATATCAAAAATGAAGTTTATCATAGAATACAAGTAAGTTTTATCAAAATATCAACACAAATTAAATGTCAATCAAATGTCATACCAGCTGTATTGTAATGGTAAATGTGCCTCAGTTGCTGGCAGCCTTTGAAAACACTTCTTTGAACATTTTCACTACATATAAAGGAAAATAATGGTGAAAAATCAGCGGTAGCCGAACATATTTTAAATAAAGGTCACACCATTTCTCAAGAAAGCTTATCACATTTTAAAAAAATATCTAAGTAATTTAGCAGGGATGGAAATGTATAAACGAAAAAGCAATTTATTGAATTTCGATTTACCTCCAGAGGAGGGTAACCCATTGTTTACATTATTATACCCAAATAGTATTTAAACAAGCACATTTATAATTTAGTTTACTCTGATGATGGCTACTTAGTAGACGAAAGGTCTTCAGTAATTTAACAGTATTTTCCGTGGATAAGGATGACTATTTCCTATCAATACTGTTATAATTCAGGGTGTTCCATCTCAGACGAGCCAACTCGTATATTTCTTACCTTATAGTGAGTGGAAAAATCTCCCGAAACACGTCGAATGATTTTGTTTGGGGAACATCTTTTGACGTATATTTGAGGCTTGAACGAGCAACCCCCTAATAGGGGGCGCTTCAACCCCTCAAAATTGAATAGGAGAGAGGGGTTGAGTGATACGTCATTTGAAAGGTGTTGGAAGCCTCTTTACAACGGTGTATGAAAAACGTAAATTTGATGAACCGTTTTCACCATGTTCATTTAATTCATTAATGAGCATGACCATTAGCTGAAAGTTTTGGATTCTCGCCATAATTCGGTATTTCGGCACTACGTAGAGCGAGGAATATATGAGCAGATGCTTTGAGAATATTCGCTACCACAATATTTCAAAGATTGCAAAAGCATCATAACCTCACCCAACATACCGTTGTGATGAGTGTAAAAGGAAATAAACATTCATTTTAATTACGAAATTTGCATAACATAACAATAGGGAATGCAGTTTTGCTTTTAGAAGCAAAATATACGCCCGTTCTCATGATTTAAGTTTCTTTACAAAGATTACCTTATTTCATTTTCATTACAGACAAGGCTAAGAATAATAGTGAATCCCTATGGTATATACAGGATGTTCCATCTCAGACGAGCCACCCCGTATATTTCTTATCCCATAGTCAGTGGAAAAATCTCCCGAAACACATCGAATGATTTTGTTTGGGGAACATCTTTTGACGTATATTTGAGGCTTGAACGAGCAACCCCCTAATAGGGGGCGCTTCAACCCCTCAAAATTGAATAGGAGAGAGGGGTTGAGTGATACGTCATTTGAAAGGTGTTGGAAGCCTCTTTACAACGGTGTATGAAAAACGTAAATTTGATGAACCGTTTTCGCCGAAAATTAATTTTGTTGCTCGAATGCGCCACCTTGAATATTTTGGTTATTTGTACAATGTACAAGCTCATTTTTATTAAGCCTTTTTTACAAACTTAAACAATCTTCAAAAAATCACATTCGTAAAAAAATTGAATTGTGTTGTCATGCTTACAATGAAAAAAATTAAATCTGCGTGTTGAAATCAAATGTTCAAATTGTCCTCCATTGACTTCCATACAATAATACATTCTCTCAAACTAATAAATAAAAAAACAGCAAAACATTTCCTTATGTTGCCTTTATTTTTTGTTCTTAGAAGGTGCTTAGACATAACTGTAGAATTTGGAGCGATACAAATCGTTATGTATTTCGAGAAGCTCACACTTTTTAGGAGACCACCTAATTGGACCTCTGTTTATTCCTGGTAATTTAAATGGCGAAATTTATCTTGAAATGTTGGAAAATGCGATTGATCCGTTAATAACTGAGCAATTAGAAAACGATCCTCTACTATTTGAACAACAATTGCATTTCCAACAAGACGCCGCACCAGTTCGCCAATACCTCAAGTTGCAATACCCCGGTCGTTGGATTGGAAGAAGAGGTCCTGGAGTGGCCTGCCCGATCTCCCGACCTGAACCCTCTGGACTTCTTCTTGTGGGGACATCTTAAGTCCAAGATTTCTGTGACTCAGCCTGAAAATTTGGACGAACTACGCCAACGAATTGTAAATGAGTGTCGTCAAATAACTCCAATTATGCTGAACCATGTTAGAGACGGTTTTCAGTCAAGATTGTATCATTCTATGGAAGTCAATGGAGGACAATTTGAACATTTGATTTAAACACGCAGATTTAATTTTTTTTATTGTAAGCATGACAATACAATTCAATGTTTTTACGAATGTGATTTTTTGAAGATTGGTTAAGTTTGTAAAAAAGGTTTGATAAAAACGAGCTTGTACATTGTACAAATAACCAAAATATTCAAGGTGGCGCATTCGAACAACAAAATTAATTTTTGGCGAAAACGGTTCATCAAATTTACGTTTTTCATACACCGTTGTGAAGAGGCTTCCATGACCTTTCAAATGACGTATCACTCAACCCCTCTCCCCCATTCAATTTTGAGGGGTTGAAGCGCCCCCTATTAGGTGGTTGCTCGTTCAAGGCTCTACGTCAAAAGATGTCCCCCAAACAAAATCATTCGACGTGTTTCGGGAGATTTTTCCACTTACTATGGGATAAGAAATATACGGGGTGGCTCGTATGAGATGGAACATCCTATATATTCACAGTGTGAAGTCTTTCATAGTTTATTATGAAGATCATTCAGAAAATGGGCTGAAAAGGCAATAGGAAAATCACGTAGATCCCTCTGGACTCTAGAGTGAAGTGCATTTCCTCCCTTGGATTTTAATGCAAACTATCCACAAAAGTAAATGAGGCACTTTCCTCCCTTGGTTATGTAAATAACTATAAGTCATCCTGTCAGTGCCTAAAATATCATTTAAGCCACTGCTGTTAAAAGTAATTTACGTGTAGCACTGATGCTAAAAGTGCTTCTTCCCTGAACTTGCCACTAACATTTTTCAAATCACACCATCTCAAGAATTGGTAGCTTATTTCATTTCCGCCGTGAGAACTTCTTTTTTTTATCCAATTCCATGTCTCGAGAAATTATTTCTCAACAAACGATCGATCTTTCATTACCTTAGTAACAATAATGTTCATGAACTATTGGATTACAAAATGATATTTTATATATTGTTTGTATAAAAATTAGATAATAAAGATTCTTGACCCAGTATGAATTATATATAAAAATTCTCGGGAAATAGGTCACATTAACACTTTGTTTTAAATATTCGTCTTTACGTGCGTTTCGGTCTCACGACCATCATCAGAAGACTTACTATGTCTAAAAAGTGGTTTATTAAAACTAATTATAGCACAAGCGTTCAAATCGCACAATTTCATTTCAATCAAAAGAGCCCACGCCGTCGAAACGAACAGAACTACGAATAATCGAAATTGTATCGTCAGTATTAATACTGACGTAAACGTACGTAAAGACGAATATTTAAAACAAAGTGTTAATGTGACCAATTTCCCGAGAATTTTTATATATAATAAAAATTAGTGTATGATATACTTATGTGCTGAAAATGATTTTATTTTGATTTAAGGGGTGACTTCTCACAAAATAAAATAGCACTTTTAGCACTTATATCGTAAATAACTATTTCACTTGGAAATCCTAAATTTTCAAAAATAATAAAAGACTAGTAGGACATTAAAAGTTGAAGGCACCACGGGTATTATAAAGTTAAGCCCTCGGTCGACGTACACTCCCTCGGGCCAGAGGCCCTCGGCAGCACACTACCGACCTCGGGGCATCAATCAATGAATCAATCAAAACGGTGGCAGACAAGTCCGGAACACTTAGACCCCTTGATTAGACCCATTGTGCGCCCCTTGATACAAAAATCAGTCTAGCAGGCCTAAGGCAATGCCGAATGTCAAGATTTTGCATAGACTGATATCTCTTATGGCTTCAAGCGGCATATGTGTGCTGCCGAGGTGTTGTAAGAGAAGCCAGTGCTGAACATTGTGCTAGGATGTGAGAGGCAGTTTCGTCCACCTCTTCATATCTATTACAAGCTGGGTCTTCAGCAATGCCCATTGTGTGTAGATGTTTATTAAGTTGACAGTGTCCTGCGATGAGTCCTGTCACCAGTTTCAGGCTTGTCCTGCTCATGGAGAGTAGGGTTTAAGAGAGTTTAGGCGAGTACTCCCTGAAGTGGAGTTTCGCCTGCCTCTATCCAGAGACATCTCGCCGGACCGAGAGCCACTGTCTATCCAGTAGCTCCTTGAGGGCGTGGAGCCTGGTGGTCGATGAGTTACCGATTATTGGGCAGAGTACTTACACTAGCTGGAGTTTGTTTCTTCTGACTAATTCAGCCAAAGTTGTCCTGCACTCCAAGACAAACCTGGAAGTCACTCTATTTGTGTGTGCGCCCAGGGCCGCTTGGCTCTCCGCCTACCTCGGTAGTTTAATCTCAGGTTTTCCAGGACACAGGTCCGTATTACACAGACCTCAGCCTGAAAAACGGTTGCTTGGGCACCTAGGGGAACTGAAATCTGCCTTATGGATTTACACGAGTAGACTCCGGCTCCGCAGTCTTACACCCATCCATGAACCACACGAGTCCTCCCTGCAGAAGCGACCCAGAGTCCTTGTTCACCCAGTCCGTCTTCTGTATTATGAACCTCGGGCCATTATTATCCTAATAAAACCCTTGACACGTTAATCACTGTAGCGTATCAACCATTTTTGGGAGAAATTCTAAAACGTCGATTTTTATTCCAAACCGCACATCTTTTCTGATATTTGTATCGATTCTGAATTCATGACCGCTGCAGCTATATTATTTTAAATGAAATACCCTGATTGGAATTTGTTCGAAGAGCTGATTTCACACATAGGGTCCCAAGTTAAGAATTTGGGAATCATAGACATTTGAAACGACGTTTATCTAATTTGGAAAATTGTAGTTCTTAAATCCATCATTGCATGAAATTCTTGCCCATGTCGTCCCTCAGTGGCATCTAAGTGAATGAACTCTCGGAAATTATTGTGTTTAATTTGTTTAAAATAAATATTACGAAGTAACGGACAACTCAATTCAATACCAAATAATTGAGATGAAGATACGCAGAAATGCATGTCATGTCACGTTTTTCCATTCTTCATCCAGTTGGACGATTTATAGATGTTTCTTTGATGTCATTGGCAATACACTGAGATAGATTGATTTAGTTTACATATTTAGCTCATTATCTTTCTTACCGGCGTTGGTGAGATAAGCCATACATATTTTTCATAACGCCTAATTCCCATGCGAAACCAGAAAGCATGTGAACATTTTTAATCCGTTATATTATCTACATCAACGTACCTAATCTAATTTAAATGCTAGATAGCAGTTTATTATAATTAGGTTCTTGGATAAAATATGTACTAACGCGTCTGGGCCGATAAGTTTGACATTTTTATCACAAAACAAGATCTGGTCGTATGTGCGTGTTTGCAATGCATAATTTAAACAAAAACTGGTAAGTCTCAATTTAAAAACGGTTTTAATTTGAAAATTAACACCGCTATATGGCGAAGAATGCGAAGAATCTAATATGTTTGCGTATAACGTCGCGTTAATTAAAGTATATGGCGTTAAATCCGGTAGCCGAGGTGACAAGACTAATTATGGTCAGGTTCCAAGTACACTTGCCCATTATTATCCATTCAACACAGCGTGAATTGTCTAATTATTGGTAAGGAAGATGCCACCGACTTAAGTCAAGTCCGAGTGGTCTTATTTATGTTGTCCAATATATTATGGAATTAATGTTGAACTGGTTTATTTCCTGGTTGGCAGTTTTTACACAGTTGTAGTATGCTTATTATGCGTATTTACATGAAATGCATGAGATAGTTTGCTATCCTAGATGTTCTTCAGCTTATCAAATGATCTGATATTTTTAATTTTCATGTTGCGAAATTAATTTCCAGGTTAAGTTCAAATATAAAACAATTGTTTGAATATTATATGCATAACTTGAAATATAAGCATATCACTCAACACAGTACATCATTACTCAAAAAAATATGTATGTTATATATTCTTTTATTCATATTCTTGAACCATTAGGGAATGTATGTTATGTTTGCTTGGTATGCTGGTTCTTAGATATGACTGAAAATAAAATAAAAACTATTTTTGTCGTTTCGATAACACTTTATTATCTTCATCAAAAATTGTTTGTCAATTAGTGTTTCCACATAATTTAGAGAAGAATAGATAATTTCGATTAATGAAATGCGTCTGCAGCCGACTTGTGTTTTTAAAATCCAATTAAAACTCCAGCAAACATTGGATCGGTTTTGTGTGAAAGAGTAATGTATGACTAATTATCAATTTGAAATGGATTGAATATAGTTAAACATTATTAGACATTATTTTAAGATTATACAATTCTAAATATCTATAATTAATTTATGAATTAGTTATTCTATGATTAACATTTCATTTCATCGAACTTGAAGCTCATTCGGCATGTAAGGACTCGGCGCAGATCTTGATAGACCCGATACACAAGGCAGTGGGTTCAATAAGATTATGTAGGGCATACGATTTGGGACCCTGAAGCTACTTACCGACTGGTGGGTATAAGTAGCTTTGGGTAACTGATTTGTTTTTTTATTGGCGCGAACTTGAAGCCTACTTAAAATCATAATAGAATAAGTTTCCAAAAGTTTGGTATAGATATGTGGAAGACATTTTCGCGATTACAAGTGAAGATTTTGATTTACATGGTTATCACTTGAATTTCGACATATACAGAAGACCCACTCAACAAATATGTACAGCTACACCATTTAGATATGAAATAATTCCGTTTAATAGTCTAGTTCACAGATTATTGAACGTCCCTTTGAGCCAGCAAAATTATAACAACAAAGTTGGGAATCTTCAGTAAATTGTGTTGGACTATAGTTACCACAAATCAATGATCAATAAATTAATTTCTGAACAAAGAAGAAAATTGGAACGTAGCCAACTAACCAAATTAGAGTCATTACCTTCAAATACTTCAATAAAATTCAAAAGTTTCACTTATCATTCTTCAGTAATTAATAAATTCCATAGTTTGTTTTCTAAATTTTCAATACAACCAGTTCAAAGATGTAAGAACCAGCTAAGACCATTTAGGTAATACCTTTAATAAATTTTCCGATTTTGACAAATACGGGATTTTCAAAATCAATTGTGAGTCGTGTTCAGAATGCCACGTGAGTCAAACTAGGAGGAACAACAACAACTCGTTGGAAGGAACATTTTGCCCATATAAAGAAAAATAATGGTGTGAAATCAGCAGTAGTCGAACATATTTTGAATACAGGTCACACCATTTCCCAAGAAAGCTTATCACTTTTAAAACACAGTACAGACAAATATCTAGGTAATTTAGAAGGGAAGGAAATGTATACACGAAAAAGCAATTCATTAAATTCAGATTTATCTCCAGCTGATGGTAACCCATTGCTTACATTAATATCCCCAAATAGTATTTGAACAGGCACATTTAGTTCACTCTGATGATGGCTACTTGGTAGCCGAAAGGTCCTCAGTATTTCAATAGTATTTTTAGTGGATAGGTGTGATTATTTCCTATCAATAGTGTTGTTAATAAAATTAACAATTTTCTAAATCGTCCTTCTTTTATGGCAAGTTGACAAAAACAACGGACATCAATTGTAAATCGCAGTTGCCCAGTGTTATTTTATTTGAAACATACTGAAGAAACATCATGTGAGATTAAAAATAGTGTCAAAGCTTAGCAGTAAATCCTGTTAATAAATTAGGCTCAGGCACTCAGTCCCCTTCAAAGTCGCTACCAATGATAAAAAAAAGATTGAAAATGTTATATCGCCGTTTTTTATAATCACCAGCCGACGCCACTGATCAAAACGATCTCGCAAATTGGCGCGAGACGCTACTGAAGCTTTTCCAGTATACCCACATCGAAAATGGAAGACTGGACAGTGGACAACAATCAGAGATTGCACTCTGCAGATATGTATCACCAAAGACTACAAATTGCTTTCTCGTTCAATGCACATATACATGAGTGATCCAGCCAGCTATAGCATTCTTATCTACCATCTTATTCCACCCGCGGTCTAACAACAGACCCATCTTTTGTCCTCACTCGGACAGTTGCCAGCGGTCATCTTGTAAATCTCCCAACCAGAAGTTTCATGAATCTATTTGAATGACTCGTGCAATATCTAGAAAGATGATAACATAACGAACTTTGATGTTTTTAATTAACTGAAGAAGTTTTGTTCCGATGACATAACAAATCACTGTAAATAAATTTTAGAAGTTTGTTTTGTCCGTATAGTTTCAAACAAACTAAAACGCAATTTGTCAAATTTCTATATTCTTGTTAAACCGTTAATTAAAATTTCAAACTATATAATTTATTATCAAAATCGTATAATGTTCAAATTTAAGAAGTTACTTTGTATATGAAAGCAATTTTGGTTACAGATCATAAGCAACTGATGAAAATTTGGTTATTCCAACAACAAAAAATGTTACCTTACTTGAAACTTGGATGAGGTTGGAGGAAGTGCTCTGCCAGGAATTTCCCTCTACAGTACAGCACGGGAAAAAGGATGGAGTCTCGATTATTCAAACTCTTCAATACAGACAATACGAGCAATACCTTGGCCACAAATTTGAGGGACAAATAACTAAATCTGCAAGAATAATCAATATAATCCCACAACTGATTATGTTATCTTCCCAAATTGTATAATAAGAATTATTACAAAAATTAAAATCTTGAAGAGAATTAGTGAAACACAATATTGATAATAGTTTACTTACTGAAGTTATGACAATTTATACTACAAATTATATTATAAAAAATGGTAGTCTTAAAGAAAATGGGAGTTAATTTAGAAATTTGCAATTTGCTATCATCGCGTGTCGCGAGACCTCTCTCGAGTTTTCGCGCAACAGTAAAATAATCGATTTGCGCTATTAAAACACAGATGCCGGTACTAATCTCATTCCAAGTTTAATTATCTACAATTTCTAGCCGAAACCGTTATTCATATTATTCAATCAATTAGAAACTTAATAACGTCAATAACGTTATAGTTCAAGTATTTAGGGTATGCTGAAAAACAGGAACCTACAAGGTAGCACGACGATTAGTGGCTCTGTGGAAAACAGATGCTCACAGTACTTAGTACAGAATCATCTGGAACATCTGGTGGTCGATGGTGATATCATGGTCATGGGTATGCCGATAACATACTCATAATCGTCACAGGGATTTTGACACTGACCCTGACAGACTCAAAACAACCAGTCCTGACTGCACTCCTAGCTGTGCAGAAGAGTCATGAGCCATTATTGGGGTCTTTTTGGGGGTGTTGGATAGGTTGCTGTCCATCCACCTCGGGCGCTCGTGCACTCTTGAGTGGGAACTGCTTCACTAGATGATATGGGGTGCAAAGTGCTTCGGCTTAGGCATGGAAGAACCTCACCGGTTCCTCCTACATTAATATTAATAATAATAATAGTTCAATAAAAGTAATGATAAAGGAACTGATTTTATATATTTTTACAAATAATGAATGTATGACAGTTTTTTCAAATAGTAACCAACTAATTCCTATGAATATCTTATATATTCATACCAGAATCATCCAGATAAAGTTTGTGGAATGTTTACTTACAATACCCAAACATTGATAATATCAAGGACTATATTAATACAATTTTATACTTTTCTATTAATGAGGGTTATCTACTAATCTCTATAAAACCTATAATTGTCAAAGTAATAAACGGTGGATACCATAGAAAAGTAGAATAACGGGTGAAACGTACTAATAGTCACATCCCATTTTACACTTCTCTAAGAAATCCGTTAGCTACCAATTTATACAACCTATAACTGTCAAAGTAACAAACAAAAGGTCCCCATACACTAGACTTAAAGAACTCCACACTGTTCGTCGAAACTCTATCAAAGGCGTTCCACATAAGAGTGACTGATTATTAGTTAGTGTTTGTCAAAATACATCCTTCTGTAGATAGTTTCTACATTATCCCAAATGAATAGTAATGCTATCACGCATGAGAATACTCAGTTCTTAACAAAAAAAATAGAAGAATGGAACTCACTGAAGAATTATCATTCAATCATCATTCGAAAAACAATTGGATACTCAAATCTATTTTTCATATTGTGATTAAGCTATCATGGAAGTGTGTACAGAACAATAATGGAGATAACACTGAACCTTGGAGAAGAACATTCATTACGAGGAACCTTCCGATCTCCCATGAATAACCTGGGGAATTGTGTAGCTCAACCTGTTAATTAACAAAGTTATTATTGAATCATATTAACCTATCATAGTAGGCTTTCATGTTCAATTAGGCTTGATGTAGTACCAGTTGAATAATGTCTTCTTCACTGACAAAACTATTCTTGAGAGAATTGAATAATCATTAATTTTTTCGCAATGTCGTCGAATTCTAAAGCACGGAAATCACCTCACTTACTAGTAGTTATCGAGTACTGGAACGATTGCATTCAAGAACTACTCACGCACGAATCTATTTTTACAAAGATCTACATTTATCCATAACTAAATGTACATCTTCGTGCAATGTAGGATGCTCTCGCACTTATATGTAGATATCTATCACCTCGTTAACTTCGAAGTGATTATCTTCCAGCCATTCAACCTAAGTTAAGACTTGACAGTTTACATTTAATTTCGAGAATATTTGCCGGAGCCACCCGTCCGCTGTTCAGAGATCTATTCTATTAATCTTGTTGAGCGAAATACGTCATCTTCGTATTGGCGCAGATTTCTTCATACCATAAAGACAGTGGTGTCGACAATGAGATCATAATATTTAGTTTATGAATAAGTAGAGATTGTAACCTTATCCCAACCTAATTTCATCATTCGAGCATGTCTCTTCTCTAACCAACATGTTAAATTAAATAGCCAGAATGTTCATCCAACTGTTCCAATGATGCATACACATCAACCTCCCGTTAAAATTATCTTCCAAGAAACAGATGTAGACTTTGGAATAAGACCGACCTTCTACGACAGGACATCTCTGATTCACAAATATCGCCAAAATTCTTCAAGGAGTTGCAGCCGGAATACATATTATAATATCTTCGAATATCTGGCCATACGTAGTGGCTCTTAAGCAAATTTTATTTTTCAAAAGACTTGCAAAATCTGATTCCGAGAGGAGTGCAAAAAGAAATGCAAAAACTTAACTGTAAATGCCTTTGAATTAAAGAACATTTGGAAGAAAAATGAACAAAGCTCTACTCCGGCTCATAAATTATTAATAATTCACCAAAACATTCAATGTTTGAGAAATAAAATGTCAAATTTAGAACTGCAACTCAAATTAATAGATCTGTAGTTTCATTCATATTAAGATGATTTAATAATTACACTACACAAAATATATTTACTTTTTCTTGTCAAAAAGTTTATTATCCTTCAAATTACAAAACAACTAGTTTTTCTATCTCCATCATAGAAAACCCAAAACTCAAAACAGCATCATGCATCTGTGCAAATATTATATTATGTTATGACGCCACAGTGCTCCCCCTTAATGTATATCTAAAGGTCTAGTAATATCACTAAATTCTTTCAATAATTGTGTGAAACGTTAGTGGTAGGAGAAATTATTTTAATGCTAGCAAACTGATCAGAAAAAGGCTTTCCTCGCACAAAATTTAAAGAATTAACATCTAATAAGCGCTGATGTTTCAAATCAACAAGAAGATTGAAATGGGCAAGAAAGTCAGCTCCGAGTATCGGCCTTGAAACCTCAGCAATAATGAAATCCCAAGTAAATTTTCTTTTCAAATCTAAGTCTAAATTAAGGGTTTTCTTACCGAATGTACAAATTGGCGAGCTATTTGCAGCAACCAATTGTAGATTGTCATTAGAAGATAATATGTGCACAGATTTACATTTAGGAATTACTGATACATCTGCTCCAGTATCAATTTAAAAACGTAGGCCAGTTATTTTATCTAAAACTATCAGGCGGTTGAAATTTTGACATCCATCATCTGCCGCTTCCAATGATGGATTATTCAGTTTTCCTGTAACTTGAAACTGCATGGCAGTTGACAACGGTGTGCCGCAGCTCCAAAATTGGTATGATACCAACATAGCCTCTTGTTATCTCTGGTTCTAGAACGACTGAGATTTCTTCCTTTAAAAACATTTTGAAACTGAGATCTTCCTCTTTGATGACGCAATTCTTCAACGGCTACGGTCAATTCTGAGATTTGTGATTTTAACTCGGTTAACTGATTTTGATCACTTGAAATTTTATTTACCTCACAGGAAATAGAATTTGTAATTGGCGTTGATGATGCAACTTCACAGATCCTATCTGCCATTACACATAACCGACTGAGATCATCTGCACTGGCGGATAATATCATTTGTGCTTGGTGTGGTAGCCGTTGTAACCACAAAGTCTTCAAACAACTATCAGTTACTTTATTTGTTGCCAAATTTCTCATTTCTCTGAGTAACTGAGACGGTTTTCGATGTCCCAACTGCATTTCATTCAAAAGTTTTCTTAATTTTCTTTCTTCTGATTCCACAAACTGCTCTTCTAATCTTGTCTTTAAGGTAAGATACATATCGGAAGCTGGAGGATTTAATATTATATCACTCACGTACTGTAAAATATCGCTTTCAATGGCAGCCACCACGGTGTGAAACTTGGTTGCGTCTTGATTAATGCCCGCAGAGATGAATTGTGATTCCATCTGGCTAAACCACGAGCTAGGGTTAGGCTTCCAAAAGGGCGGAAGTTTGACTGCCAACCTGGAAACTTCTTTCTTACTTTGAGTGCCCTCCGTTTGATCCACTGTCGGGGTCACCAATGTAGTTTCATTCATATTAAGATGATTTAATAATTACACTACACAAAATATATTTACTTTTTCTTGTCAAAAAGTTTATTATCCTTCAAATTACAAAACAACTAGTTTTTCTATCTCCATCATAGAAAACCCAAAACTCAAAACAGCATCATGCATCTGTGCAAATATTATATTATGTTATGACGCCACAGATCCACTAATTGTATCATTTACTGAACATTGGTAATCTGAGGAACAACTGCACGAAATAATTTCATATAAATATATTTTAATATCATACTTTTGTCGTGCTAAGAACTCGCATATCTTGATAATGTTTTTTTAAATAATAAAATGTCAATTATGAACCCAAAAATTTTACGACTAACATTATCTGATCACTTGGCACAATACTGTGAGATTTTATTGCCTGACCAAACGGCAAAACAAAATCCTGAAAACGTACTTTAAAGAAACTATGATAATGATAATATGATGTCTATGCATGTACCTGTACAGAAACAGCGTTTAATATCTTCTTCTTCTTCAACGTTCTTTACTACTTTGAGCTATGTTTTCCTTTAAAAGAGTTTCTGGTTAGGAATTCTGACAGAACTTAAAGATAGACTAACTTTATATTAACGACTTATCCAACAAATATCTGGAATTGCATTTTTTTTTTTAATTTGATGAATAAAACTTATACGAAGAAATTTCATGTAACTTGAGAAATATTTCATGACAGCCAAATAAAAATGCACACAATAAGTCAAAAGTAGTCTAGAATTTAGTCAACAAATTGAAGAACAAAATTGTCACTAAAAAGATATAAAATTAGTAGAAAACGACATGCAACTATCTTGAACTATATATTGAATTAGCCAATATTCTTAATAATTATTTTATGAATATCGACGCAATAATAGAGGATATTGACTTTGATGTCATAGAAAATAATATTCCTATAACAAGTAATTCGTTTTTTCTTTCTGAATCTGACAAAATTAACATTATCAACAATTAAAAATCTTCAAACTCTTGTGGAACTGACAATATATCTTCAAATATTCGTAAGAACTGTAAAAACTATCTAGCAAAACCTGTATAGTTTCTTATAATGTGCACACTCAACAATGCAATATTTCCTTCTAAGCTAAAACCTGCTACGGTTGTGCCATTATTAAAAGAAAGGTGATGCGACAGAAGCCAGTAATTATCTTCCTATTAACATTTTATCTAGCTTTTCTACAACCAATTTAAATGTTATCTATGTACAATTAAATACATTTTTATTGGAATATAAAATTATAAATCCTCCCCAACATGGATTCACTGAAAACAAATCAGTTGATACAGCTCTCTGTGATTTTCTACTGTTTCTATTGATAAAAACTGATAGCAACAATACGTATACTTTGAGATACAAAAGAATTCCTTCCAAATATGCCTCTAAGTTCTGCATCATCTGGAGCATACTGAGGAAATATCTCAAGATTGAGAATAACGAACATGTTCATCGCAACATAGACATACATAGTTACACTTTTTCAACCACAAGCTTTAGCAGATCCCTACTGAGGTCTCACCCAAACAATATGAGGAAGATGCAAGCTGGTATGGAGGAACATATACTTTTCTGTTGCATCCGTTTAGATTGCAACATTTTGGAAAGGTTATCACGTCGGAAGAGATGATGGAACCTTCCCATGATAAGAAGGTTAAGAAACCTAAAATTCGAATATGCCTTACGTGGTCCAAACTCAAACAATGTAATTGTTATGTTATTCAAATTACGGTTGGTTTATTCTGGAAAGAAGTACAGTCGAGTCTGACCGTGTCACCGGTTATGTGACCCAAAATTTCCTTCCATGTTCATCGGAGGGATGCTTTTTGAATCAATGAAGTACTCATTTCATTTACCTAACTCTTAACACTTTAATTGTTATTTTATCCTACCGACTGAGCCATGTTATGGTATTCAAACCACGGTTGGATTAAGACTGGTTTATTCTGGGAATATGTACAGTCGAGTATGACCGTCTCATTGGGTATGTGACCCAAAATACACAAATGTATAACTGACATGACAGTAAAATAATGAGATGTCTTCTATGCACTACCATCTGATGATTAGATTGATTTTAGTTTGAATGTTTCAAAAGCTTATTCAAAGGAACCCAGCACATTGTGATCTTCTTTGACAAGTTCTAGGAACCGCCACTGCTTGTAGGACGAAACCAGCAGGAAAGGAGCCGTGTCACGTACTCCTCACCCGAGGCCGCTAGAATACAAATGTTCGAACCAATTAATGCCATATTCAACCATCGCCGTAATTAACAACTGAATTAATTAGTAGATGTACTAGTAGGCATTGAAGACATAAAAATTATATAACTGCCAGTTGGAGGTGCATTAATTCCAATACTAACAAGTTGAATCTGCTGCATAGCATATTGCCTTGCTATAATGCTTATAATCAGGCTTAATTAACTAATCTTTAATTCATGTCAATTTCAGATTCGTTACTTTTCTTAAATGAACCTGTATACATGTTTTAGTGTCTTACTAAGGTGGAGTACTACTAATTACGTAACAATTTCTCATCGGTGCCCGCAAAAACAGCAATTCCATCTGATACTGCGAAATTGCAATCGGTCATTGCTACGGAATTAATTGGAATGAATAAAAACAGATACAGCTCGAGTCATGTTCATTTGAATGTATCTCATAACATAGCCTAGAGACTATGCTCGTAATGTACGAGGTTCGTTGAATAAATTGAACAACTCTTTTTTCTAGATTATTTTTCAGCTATTAATTATTTCAATCGTTGGTAGAATTGTATTGTATTATTTTATTTTGGGGATATTTGCACACTGCGACCTAGTAGATCTATTGTGCCCCCTTCTGCTACTGGGCCGTTCTCAGGAAGTCTCAACGGTTACACAGTTCCTTCAACCCTGTAGCTCTTGGAAAGTACAAGATGTCGAGTGGCTCCGAGTTAGTTAAATCTCCCTCTTCTATTTGGTACGCGCCTATGGGTTCTGCAGGTTAATGCATGATGTGATGATGTAAATAGAAGTTACGTCCTTCTCTTCGCAGAGCCTGCACTCTTCTTCCTCTAGTAATTTGAGCTTCTCCCGTTAGTATTTCGAGTTTATTTTTGCTTCTGGTTATAGTTTCCCAGAAGTAACTTTACCTACTTTAATCCTACTTCTTTCTTGAGTTCTTCCAGTATTGTGCTGACGCTTATTCGGCAGTAGAGTTCAGGTCCAAGAAATTATGTTTTCGTCTGCTTTTTCCTATAGTGTGAATTTCTTGTTACAAAATGCTCGGGAACTTGCCTAAGCTTTTAGAAAATTCGATTCCAGACCCATATATTCCTATGTTAGTTTCTTCTGTTGTGTTAGAGCCATCAGTGTATCATTTGATGGCCTTCCTACGGAGTCTTGGGATAGTATTTTCTTTCCATTCGATTTTGCGACTTAGCTTAAATTCTTTCAAGAAGCTACCCCCTTTTTTGATCATATCTTGGGGAATGTCCCAGGTTTGCTGATTTGCAGGGAAGGGTTCATACTTGCGTTTGGTGATTCCCTCTCCAGTTATTCGATATGTAGTCCTTATCGCCATGCTCTTCACAACCATATAAAGGGCTGTGAGGTTTGGGGTTACTTCGATAGCAGTCGTTGGACTTATTTTCATCCCACATTTTATGCATACACAGGCTAGTCTTTGGATTTTTGACAGATTTATGCTTGAACTAGTACGATTGGTTCTGCTACCTTAGATCACTGTCCCATTTGTGATGATCAGTCGCACTATTGCCGTGTACATCCATCGCAGGGTACTAGAGTTACGTACCCAGTTCCTGACCAAGTTTCAGAGCTTTTGTTTGCTGGTTTGCTTTGATGGTTATCTATTTTGCATGCTTGTTCCAGAGATTTTGTCTAGTGTAATTTGTAGATATTTGACCTCTGAGTTTCATTCAATAACGCTTCCTTCCCAATTCGATAGTTTTGAAGTTAATGTTTCTCTTCCTTGTGATAGCAACTAGTCCCATCGATTGGCATCGTTGTTTAGTGTATTCAAGGCCTCTTTGAACTATGTCGCAGAGGAAATTATCGAACTTACCTTTTGCGAATATGACTATGTCGTCGGCATAGCACTGACAGAGTATGTCTAGAAGAATGGAACATAGATAGTTAATATTATCTGAAATTCACCACAAATATTTGACCTTTTTCCAGATAGCAAGCTGCATACCAAAGTCACGAACGAACAGGTAAACATGCTTGTGAATACTTCTCGAGTTACTATTTTGAAGTTATTGACCATTAATATTTTCACCAAATGATATAGCATTATTTGTAACGTTATAACTACAAAAACGGTCAGCAGTAGTTGTAATAAAGTTTTACGTCGCACAATTCCCATCTATTTTTTCTTTCATGCAGTATTTCTTGAGGGAACCCTAAAAATCGATAGTACATTATTTTTACTGTATCGAAACTATTTGCTCAACTATTTACACCATTACACCACGGAGTGAACACAGAAAATAGTCTGCATCTTCACACTTCGATGTCACTTGAATCTTAAATGAGAATCTATTACACTTCTGCAGATTAAATATATGCGTGTGATATATATTCATAAACAGAAAACACAGTTGATATTATGGTTTGATAAAATACTACATTTCTATTTGAAAAACTCAAGATGGATGTCAAAACCAATACAGTTCCTATTTTGTTCACTTTAAAGCGATCTGCAAAATTTCATTTCCATAAGTTGAACTGTTTTTGCACTAACTTTTAATTCAGGAATTTCTGCAATTATTCATGCGTCGTTTAAACAGATTATGATTTCCAATTTAATGTACTCTAATGATGGCTAATTGGTGGCTGAAAGGTCCTGATTACTTTAACAGAGGAATTTTTGGTGCTTGATTCATGATTATTATGTGAAAATTCAAAATACATTGCTTAAACAAAGCTTGTGTTACAGTTTTTATTCGGATTAGCATTTTTTAAGATTATTTTTATTTATTTCAAATCGAATCATCATTTTTCGAAATGATGAAGAGGATGAGAATGTTATTTTCATAAAAAAGCTAGTGAAAAAGTTAATTTTGGACGTAGAATGTAATGAATTATATTTCAATTAATGAAATTTGATATCAACATGATCGATTCGGTAATGTTCAAAAAGGATGCACCCGCGAAAATCTTGATATATTTTTTTACACCGATTACAATAATACTTCCCTTATACTATATGCCACGAACAGTGAGGTAAGTAAAAATAAGTCACAATGAAATAGCATCATTAATACCAAACCCCGGTCCTATACCGAACCAACCAGAAAAAAATACAGAATTTCTGTCCCAACCTTTAACTCCTTTCCACCGTTTTGTTTCCGTGTCGACCATAGAGCTATCTTTTTCCAACTTGCAATGTCTTATGGTGGGGACAGTGCCTCAACAGATGCATTCCCTATCTGTTCAGTCATTGTAGATTGTACTGAAGTATATTACTCGATCTGCCTGAAGTGAACTATAGAGCTGAATTTCATTACTTTGGATAATTGGTTGCATGTGTGTGGAGTGAATACTTCGCCTACCCTTTGAATACATAATATTCAAAACTATGCTCATCTCGCAACGCTCTGCAAAATTTGAATCTTGTTAAATTATTAGGTATAATAATAACACCAATAATAATAATGTTATTTTTTTGCTATTTGTGGGTTTGATTTGTATGGTGAGTTCGATTTCATCAATATTATATTATATTACGCCTCTGGACTATCACTGTATTCTAAATACATCCACTCCAGTAAAAGTAACAAACACTGAGTCCATTTCCAGAGATAACACCATGTTATTGTCCGTGAAATGAACTTGGCAACAGCTACTGCTATTCAGAAAATTACCAGCCAATTATTGCATCATACACCTCCAGCGATTTGTTAATTCTACATAAAATTACATCAACTATTACTTCATGTAAGTCCATTCACTGATGGATATGTGAATGGAAAAAAAAGAATTATAACGTATCAGTGCTTCTTAATTTGCAGGCCACCCTGCATACTAATAATACTGAAAAACTAACGATAATCTCCAAGTACAACATGCAATTGCACAGGTATTTTTTTTGAATACCGACAAACGTAATTCCTAGTTGTTAAGCTTGACTGAACGGAGAACGTCGCATTTAATTTAACCAAAGTATTTAAATCAGACTTTAAAGACAGTTACAATGTTGTAGGATAGGAGGGATATTCTTGAGACAACTTACGGTCATGTTGCGCACTTGTCATACGGAATTAAAAAGTTAATAACAAGTTTCAAAGGTAAATTGTAGCATGTTTCATAAAAAACTCATTATAAAATATGTGCGTATAATACCGTTCGACAGCTGACGATTTAAATGCATGCTAGTTGAAGCAATTTTGTCGTAACATTTATCAATTTTACATAGTAGGAACGTGGAAGTGCATTTAGGCTTCCAATTTACATGATTGAAATAGAAGAGCAGTTTTCAGCTGCGGCGGAAATTGGTTATAGAAAATATACAGGATGTTTATTAAGTACTTGTACAAACATTTAAAAATGAATGCGTCCGCAATGGTTTGGTTCTTGAGATACAGAGCGTACAAAAAAAATATTTATTTTTTAAGCTATTGCATATAGCTTTTATCGCGGGCTTTGTTCGCGGCGACCGAATCAAGAAATTCCGCAACGAAAAATAATGTAAGACCTGAACACCTAACATGTGTCAAATTAATTAATTAATTTGAAGTTTCTAAAAGTGAGAAATTTCGCTATTTTATACGAATGTTATAACACTCTAGCGCTTTAGACTCCGGGATTTTCTTGAAAAATCTTGTCTTCCGGATGGATTCCGCGTCACAATAGCTCGACTTGATGCCGACGTTTCGCCAACCATTACAGGTGGCATCTTCAGGGCAGGCTTGAGGCTTGAACTGAAACTGGGATTTTCACGTGGCCTATCGAAATTAGAAGGTTCGAATTATCTAAAAACATAATTGCATGAACTCCAGACGTCCTCTGTAATTAGCTACGAACGAAATCATTTTGACATATGCCTCCAAGAGCTCGCTATGCGTCAGTTAGAGTTTATACGTTATACGCGCGTAGCAGAGACCTGAGAGTACCTGTTTCTATTAAGCTATTGCATATATTGCATATAGCTTTTATCGCGGGCTTTGAGCGCGGCGACCGAATCAAGAAATTCCGTAACGAAAAATAGCAGGAACTCGTTTATGTTGCGCTCTCTCGGGTGACTAATATTGAAAAATAGTATATCACGACAAAAAAAGATAATTCTACATTCAAGCTTTATAATAATCGAAGGCAAGCTGCATCGGCTGCATCTTTGTTGCAAAAATTCAAAAGACTGCCTTTAAATAGTGTTCAGACGACAGCTCAAAGTGTCTTAGATTTCATTAGTAATAGAAATGGCATTTCAATAATGACTTTCAATTGCCAAAGTCTAAATAGTCACAAATACGATTTACAAGATTCAGTTACGAGACAAACAAGTGTTACTTCTTACCGAAATTTGCATGGCGCATGATAATCCGATTGAAATACCTAATTTCAATCGTATTGTTCAATTCAAACGAGTTACTGTTCCAAAAGGCTAGCTATTTACCAAAATAATAATAATGTTACTAATATTATGACTCCGAATATTGAAATAAATATTGCACACGTTAGCGATGTTAATGTTAGGCGCTCATTTGTTGGAGATATTTGTGCGTGCTTATGCAAACTTAGAAATGACCTACACATAGTAATGGTAGCAATTTACATTTCTCCGAATCCAAAATTGGACGAGGTAGAGCATTTTATTCATCGCACTTTACTGGAGTACACTGAAGAAGGGTCGAAAATACTTGGTACAAATGGTAATAAATTTCCACTTACCTTGGCTGGCGATTTCAACATCAACTTCGCTGATAAAAAATCAGAGCGGTTGACAACTTTTCTTTCGGAAAAATTGAATTTGAAAATGAATAATGATCCACAAGAACCCACAACAAAATATGGGACCCCCATTGACGCGGTATTTTCCAGATATTTAGAGGATATCAAGTCTCAAACTTATGTCTCTTATTTCAGTTATTCAGTTACCATAAACCTATAGTTTCAATGATAACAAATTCCTGAATAACCTACATGTATTGTAAGATAATAAAAATATTTTAAACGATATTAACTTCTCATTTATTCAATAAAAGAAAAAAATTTGTTTTCTTACCGGTCACCACGCTCAAAAGTAACTTGAATCAATTTCAAAAAAAAATACTGCATAAATAAAAAAAAATAATTATAATTGAATAAGTTGAGAAAAAATGCTATGCAATAGCTTTACCGCGGCAGTCCCCGAGTGCCACACGTATCTTTTTTATTTATATTTTTGTTCAATAACATGGCAAATTGACGAAATTCGGGATACTGGAAGTATTAATGATGAGAAACTCGAGTATTTACTAAGTTTTTTGTTTGATGTTAGAGGGCGCCACATAGTGTTGTACCTGGATTGCAATAAACACAACTTTTTCTGTCACACTATGTAATTTTTAACTAACTTAGATCATTTACAAGACTAAGACTGAACTACTTCTACAGATAAGTTAATAATATTTGCAATAATTGCTGAAAATGACCACCGCCTACTGCAACGCATGTATCAATTCGCCTTAACATCGATTGACGAAGTCCTTTGAATACGCCTTATGTCTAATTAATGGTGGCACACGATTCAAATATCCTGTTTCTTAGATCTTGTTCATTTCGGACTGGAATTTTGTACAGTAGTGACGTCAAGTAATCCAAAGGATTCAAATCAGGTGATCTGGGAGATCAGGCTTGCGGTCCCGTTCTTCCTATCCAACTGATAGGGTAATTCTCATCCAGAAATCGGCACGCAACCGAACTAAAGTGCAGTCCAAAATGAACAGGATCTAAGAAACAGGATATGTGAATCGTGTGCCATCATTAATTAGGCACAAGATATATTAGAAAGTAAACCAGAGAATGCCTCGTTATTACAGTATGATATGTAGAAGTTGATTTCAAGAAGTGCTGCAGAATCCTTTCTTGAAATTATCCAGATAAACTTGAAAGATGCTGAGAGTTTAGTTGGGACCATCTTAAACCAATTACGAGAACGATGAGATGGATTTGCAGGATTGTCGGTCACAATCCTACGACAATGATGGCGGGACACAAAAAAGGTGTTCAACTAAGAATCGTTGAGAAGAACCATCTGGCAGTTTTCGTGAACTGTGATGATAATCATTCGCTCAACTTGGTTAGTGTAAGCACAGCCAAACAGGATGTAATGATAGTTACATTTTTCGAAACTATTCAAGCTCTTTACCTGTTTTCCCCCGTCCATTCAACGTTGGGAAAACTCATAAACGCTGTGCCCAATTGTTAAATCGAAGTCTACAACAAGATGGATGATGGATGGTGCAACGGAGACTACTGAGATAAGAAGTGACAAGTGACGCCAGGCAACGGTACAACCGTATATTGACTACTTGGATTTTGGACCAGAGTCCTCATTCCCATTCCGAAAAGTTTGCAAGATCCGAACATGAACTTCCACGATACCGCCTTACGGTAGTGACTGAAGCTCTGGAAGTTGGACTTGGTCTCTGTCAAGACAGAAAAAAGGCCAAGGCGAAGAAAGGATATGGTTGGTGAGATGTCGAAGGATGCCGGATTAACAGCGAAACAATAAATTGAGCAAGCTATGAAGGAAATAATTGGCCGCATTCCCACAGACATGGACGATAGATTCACTCGTTTGCACGATACTGACGAGAAGTTTGGCTTTCTACTTGACGTTGCGAGGAAATCTTCTGTCAGACCTACAACTGCAATGTTGATGGTGAGCAGCTATATGAAGACTTCTTTGCGCCACTCCACCTTATTGATGATGCTTTCAAACGAATGCAATAAAATAATTTACTAAACTAAGCACCTTCTTCACCCTTTTTAGACATAATGAAAATGAGGAAATTTTACAAGACTTACTCAAAAAATAACCTTTCCAGGCACTGTTCTTCAAGTAGTTTAAATGCTGAACGTTCACTATCGACAGCAGAGGTTATGTGTACATTTGTATATAAGGTTTGGTTGTTAAGAAGGCCAGCACGGGTACCAAAGTTATTTAAGAGTCCTCTATGCCCCGCCGGATCTGTGTCCCACCTTTCCCTAAATGCTCTTAAATAAGTGATGAAGTAAATATTAATTATTTCTGCTTTTACAGGTTCCAAGAAAGTGAATGCAGTCCATTCGTTTAAAGAAAATAATCTCCATCGACTGGTTGACGACAATTTACATCGTGTTGTCACCTTGGGCCTTACTGGTTCAGTGGTTATATTTGCTGCTACTGGCCTGTTAAGTCCCAAGCTGATTGCTTTTGAGCAGCGAATGAAAATTAGATGATGGGACGTGGCAGTTTCAAACGATCATAGTTGTGTGCGTGTTCTGAAGGAGTCGTTACATTTATATTGTTCATTAATAATGTATGTTACACATACAATCATCAGTATTTGCATAATCTGTACTTATAATAATGCTTTACATGATGTTTGGTTAAACAAACAAGAATTGTAATTGGAAAGATTCTAACAATGGATATTTTTCTGCTTATAATGAGTAGGAGTAGTAAAAGCAAACATTGCGTTGATTGTGTGATCGACATAAATTCACTTTGTAAATATACAATATTATACATAACGGAGGTGTTTCCTTTGGATCATTCCGAGGGAAAGTTCAAACGAATATAAACTGCTTAAAAGAATTATCAATTCTATAGCTATGTTATGTTACACTGAATTTTGATGAGAATGTTGTAAATATGGTGGTCTTGAGACTCTTTTCTCATCATTATTTAGCTCTTGGCACAGAATACAAAACATAGTTCCTGTGATATGTTGTACCTAACATCATCATATTGGTATTTTCTGATCCGGCTTCCTAGAGAAATTCCCTAAATGTCTTCACGTAAGAAACGATTCTCCTTTTGGTAGACTAGAAGCTCTCATAGTGCTGGGAAAGAGCAACCAGTTCTTCTCTATGTGGGCGCTAATAGGCGAGAATATAGGAAGAAATGCAACGGCAGACCCTCCTGGCAAGAATGAGCAGTTTCATATAACACATTCTGAACCTTTTTATGCATCAATACCGGAATGAAAATTCACGACTTGGACTAGCGACACTGGTCATTACAGCCCAATGAGAAAAAAGTTCCAATGATTAAGCAAATTTAAGCTGACAACAGTATCTCAAAAAAGGAACGTTATTGAGCAAGATACATATCACTTCTGCATGTAGGCACGACAAATAATGGATAGGCAAGTTTGTTTGAGGATGCAACATCAATAACACATATTTTGCTGCGTTGAAAAGGGCTTAAACTTTATGATCGCAAAGGCAACAAGATATAGAGTTAATATTTTATCTGTTCACGTTTTCGAATTACTAATCTAATCAGCAAAAAATCCCGTTATTATCTTCTGTAACAATTTCTTACCTTTTCCAACAATGCCACAAATTTACTGCAGCCTTCTGGTTGTGCAGAAGGACTATTGGCCACAATTGGGGCCTCAGCCTAAACACCATAATGTGGATCTATGAAACCTTCCTTAAGCCGAGGTTGACATACGCATCGGTGGTGTGGTGGAAAAGAACAGATTTCAGTACGAACAAATTAATTCTGGAGCATCTGAGAAAGCTCATCCTAGCCGCACTCGGCGCGCTAATGAAGGTGGAACCATTCCATCTGACTATAAAAGGTGCTGCAACAACAGCTGCCCACAGACTTATATCAATAGGACTGTGGAAGGCAAAGGGTAGCCACACCTCATCACATCTACTCAACGAGAACGGATGGGATGACACCACCATACACCTTTGATAAGAAGTATCGTATAAGCATAGCCCCTAGAGAAGATTGGTTAAACAATAACCAATCAACCCTGCCAACCAATGGTGAAATCTGGTTCACTGATAGAGTCAGAAGCAATGGGCAAGCGGGAGCAGGTATATACAGCAAGACCCCAGGTAAAAGTATTTCATACCTCTGGGCAAACACGCCACCACTCTTCAAACGGAGATACTGGCAAGAACACGATGTGCACAAATAGCCTTAGAAGAAAGAATGTAAGGCCACACAGTATACGCACAGACAGCAAGGCAGCCCATGCTACGCTGGGTAGGATGAGAATAACGTCGAAGCTGCTGTAGGAGTGCATCAACAGGCTTAACAATCTTAGCGGAGACGAAGGCAAGCTCACCCTATTCCGGTTCCTCGGTACTCAGAAATAAGGGGAAACGAAATAGCCAATGCTATAGAACCCCACTTCACCTAGGTGGAGTGGATCCACCTTCATTAGCGCTCCAAGTGCGGCTGTGGGAGCGCTTTTCGTGGATCCCGTGGCAGCACCTTGGATGAGCTTTCTCAGATGCTCCAGGAATGATTTGGTCGTCCTGAGCTATAATATTGGGAATTAACAGAATTTATTTAGCAGATATCTACGTCGTCCGGATGTTAATGGATGATTAGATGGTATGGGCAACCGGATAAGTCTAAATAGATTCTTTCCCCTTGGTCCGTTTTCTCGAGTATTCCAGCACCAGTACTTTTTTCCGTCTTAGTGCCTTCGGTAGGCCATATGGAATCCCCTGGTATCATATGAGGATTGCCCCCAGCGTTCTCCCGCCCATTCAAGGTTTGAATCATGAAAGGCACGGAAGCGCTGTGAACCTTGATCATGTTGGATCTTATCCCCAATTCCCCAGGTGATCCAAGCAATCCGAGGATGCTTCGGCCTTTTTGGTCAGCCTTTCCTTGGCCGATAAGATCGAAGCGATACCCTCCTCTTATGGCCTGAACGGCGAGGTGCAGTGGCTCCATCCCAAACAGCTTCTCCATCGAAGCCGTTGGGGTGGTCGACATTGCACCTGTCACTCCTAAGCATGCCAGCCTCTGAACTCTGTTCAGTGAATGCTGAGTTATGTTACGAGTTATACATAATTTTAAAACTGTGACACATTTGGTTGAAGTCTGAATGATGAGGACATCTAGAACTTGAGTAGGTCTCACCAACGGCGAACCGATTGAGTGGTGCCAATTACAATATTATGGAATGTAATTAGTGTTGCAAAACTGACGAAGTATGAAGTTTTTAATGGATGCAGGAGCTCAATATGTGAGACACTGTTTATTCATGATGATCTACATGTCAACCTGGCACCTTGCCTCATCCAGAAAGGACAAATGCGCCAGAGTAGCAGGTGCGATAGGTTACCTTTTGACACTAACTGCCCGCAAAAATCAGAAAAGGACCTTGATTCTTAAGCAATTACTTACACTGGTCTCATCATTACTACATTAATTTCATCCACAGCAAGCAATTATTAGTTCACAGAATACTGAACAACGCGAGTTTCTCCGGCGTGGGAATATATGTATGTTTTATTTCTTCATCAAGTACCTATAGTAGCACATAGTGATACCAGAGTACGGAGATCCTCGTCGACTTGGTTTTGTCAGAAGCAATATTCGCTTTTGTTTGATGGTACGAGGTGGAAATCAGTTCACAAATACGTTGCAAAGGTTCAATAATTTAAATTTCGTTAGGTTCAGCTATATCGGTCTAAATTTGCTAAAGTTTTTCCTGGAAGACGATAGTTCGTGTTGAAATGAGTAATCTAGCAATATCTGCAAAGGGTAGACTCAAGGCTATAATAGGCTTGACCAACCTTTCTAAACCACGGAGAAAACCACATGTTTGCTCTTGTTAGATGTAGATAAAATATAAAAAATCACCAAAATGGAAATATGGCTGTTAGAACCTCTTTATGCAGGAAGTAACTGATTTCCATCGTAGCAATTCAAGCTTTAATAGAAACTACACCAGCATATCCTGATATTTCGTTATTTGTCATACTACAGTGGTGACATATTGAGAAAATGTTGTCAAAACTAATACCCATTTTATGGAATGTCGGAATTAAATTTAGCCATTTGCAGTAAAATAGTGTAGTGTCCGCGCTTATATTCTTTTCATAAGTTTGCTGAGACAATTTTGGGGTTTCTCAGCGGCATTTGCCTGTGTTAGTTTGCAATGCCCTTGGAAATCCCAAACATGCTCGCCAATTCAACATTATCAAATTCGAAAAACTTCTGGGTAGGTACTGAATGTATTTTAAATTAATAAACCATTTTGTTGCAACGAAGGTGTTTTATTTCATTCACAAAAAAATTAAGAAATCGGTTGCAGTCAGTTGACAACTTTATATAAACTCATACCATCATGGCAACGCAAATATTTCATTTTGTGTAGTTACTCACATGTGACAAACATGGTTCTGGTTGGTTGATTTTCAGTCATATATGATTGGGATTGATAATTAAATTAGATTTCAAAATATAAACCCTATCTACAAAAAAAGTTTCCCAAATGGGGCGGTTAATCTATCAGTCTCCCAAAAAATGGGCGCTCACCCAAAAAAAAAGGTTGAAACCTACTGATGGATGGCTCAGGAGTCACAACCATAGACCTATTATCCTAAGGAGACAGAATTGTTTACATTCAAACACGAACAGACATTGCCAAGATTTCGGGCCACTCAGACCGCTGTATTTATATTACAAATATGGCCATATGGAATGTACTCTTGCCGGATTAGTTGTTCTGTGTGCCGGATTGAGATTTGTTATTATTATAAAAACGTCCATAGCATGTCATTTTCTTTGAAAAATATTCCATAATTTATAGTAACCTGGAATATACAATCGAATTATAGAATATTTAAATTTTTAAATATAAAAACTATTCCATTCCATTGCATCATTTGTTCAGAAGGCGACAACGCCGCGCACCTTTTATGAATGGGGACTTTATTCTGTACTACGCAATTTGACAGCTTTTGTATTTCTCGTAGCTATTTCGCCTTACAAGTTGTAATATATTCTATAGTTGATTGTAATATATTCTATGCATGTTCGATGCTTCTTCTCTGATGTCTTGCTGAAGGCAGTTCCCGCTTCAGATAACCTCAATAAACATATTGTATTGCACATGGCATTGATATAGATTGTAATATAGGCAAGTATCGTGTATCAAGGTATTTTCACTATTTAATAAACCTTCTAACAATATCAATTGTATTATTGCTCAAGGAGAGTATATCACAAAAAATTGGCGACGAGGATACAAATGGATCAACAAGCGGTCAACATTGTTAGAGGGTCAATAGGCACCTTACAGGAGTATAAAGTGGGTGCAGATTGGTCATCGTATCAAGAACGCATGGAACAATATTTCATTGCAAATTATATTGAAGAGAATAGGCAAGTTCCTGTTTTATTAACAGCTATAGGCGATCATGCTTATGAAGTATTAAAAGGATTATGTGATCCTATTTTACCAAAGAACAAGACATTGGCTGAATTATGTGAACTTTTAAGAAGACAATTTTCCAAAAAAGTCTCCGTTTTCAAGGAAAGGATTGAATTCTATGCTATTAAACAATATGAACATGAGTCCATAAGGGAATTTTTCGTGAGAATTAAGAATAAAGCAATAGAATGCAAATTTGGTGCAATACTGGAAGAAATTCTTAAAGATAAATTGTTATCCGGCTTAAAAAGAGGTCCAATATTGGATAGATTATGCGAAGAGGAACATACTGTCACAGCAGAAAAATTAATAGAAGTGGCTCTTAAAAGAGAGGCAGCTATGGTACAAGCTACGACACAGGTCTCAATAAATAAGGTTAAAAGTGAGCGATTTGTGAATAATGGAAAAAGCTCCAGTGTTCAAAAGGAGACTGTAATGAAGTGTAGGGCATGCGGTGGTATTAAGCATGACTTTAAAAATTGCAAGTATAAGAAATATAAATGTAAAATTTGTAACCAACTAGGTCATTTGGCAAAGGTATGTACAAACAAAGGTAATACTAACTTTGTAGAAGCTCAACCGAAGGTGAGTGAGAATCAGAATTTAGATTTTGTAGATATGTTCATGTTGTCAAATAGTTCAATTGTTAAACCAGTTAGAACAAATGTTTTAATAAACAATAAGAATATTTCAATGGAAATTGACTCAGGGGCAGGTATATCAATACTCCCTGACAAAATTTACTTCGATAATTTTAAAGATAGTGTTATCCTGCCAAGCAAAATTAGATTAAGAACCTTTAGTGGTGAGATTATCAAACCAGTTGGTGAAATCTATGTCAATATTACTTTCAAGAATGAAACGCATAAAAATTGTAGATTAGTAGTTATTAGGAATGGTGTAACTTCCTTAATGGGGAGAGATTTAATGAAACTTTTCAATTTCAGGATACAATCACCGGTAGTTACTAGCATAAATACAGTAGAAGTTTCAGACATATCGGAATTAACAAAAAAGTACAATTCTTTATTCAATGAGGAGTTAGGTCTCTATAAATATGAAAAGGTGGAATTAAAAATTGAACCTGGTATTAAGCCAGTGTTTTGTAGGCCAAGGCCACTACCCTTTTCATTTAAGCAAGCTATTAATAAGGAATTAGACCAATTGGAAGGGCAGGGTGTCATAAAATTAGTGGACAATTCTGATTGGGGAACTCCATTAGTTCCAGTAATGAAGGGTAATGGAAAGATTCGTTTATGTGCGGACTACAAGATCACAATAAATAAACATTTATTGGATGTTAAGTATCCCTTGCCACGAGTGGAAGAATTATTTACAGCGCTTCAAGGAGGAGAGTGTTTTACAAAGCTGGATTTTAAAAATGCATACAATCAGCTGGAAGTAACTGAAGAAACGAAGAAGTTGCTGAGTTGGAGTACTCATAGAGGTATTTATCAGATTAGTCGCCTGCCATATGGAACAAAACCAGCTTGCAGTATTTTTCAAAAAATAGTGGAGAAGATCCTGTTGGGGATCCCAGGGGTAATCAATTTTATTGATGATATTGTAGTTACGGGTCGAAATCATTCAGAACATTTACAAAATTTGGAATCTGTATTTGAGAGATTAACAAATGCAGGATTTAAGCTAAACTTGAAAAAGTGTGAATTTTTGGTTCCGCAAGTTAAATACTTGGGACATATAATAAACAAGCAGGGGTTACATAAAGATCCTGAGAAAATGAGGGCTATAAAGGAGTGTTCAAGACCTCGGAACATTACCGAAGTCAGAGCTTATGCTGGCATGATAAATTATTATGCACGGTTTGTATCAAATTTGTCAACATTATTAGAACCATTATACAAGCTTTTGAGAAGTGGTTTTGCATTTAAATGGACATCTGAATGTGAGAAGGCTTTTGTAAAATCCAAGGAAGCTATTTGCTCTTTGGTAAGTTTAGTTCATTATGATTCCAATGTGAAACTAAAGTTAATATGTGATGCCTCGGACGTAGGTTTGGGATCGGTTTTAGTACATGTTTATCCTGATGGGTCGGAGAAACCAATCAGTTTTGCTTCGAGAACTTTAAATGAACATGAAATTAAATATTCAGTGATACATAGGGAAGCTTTAGCTATCTATTGGGGTGTACACAAATTCTACCAATATCTTATGGGTAATCATTTTTTACTCTGCTCCGATCATAAGCCATTATTAGCACTTTTTGGGGAAAACAAGGGGATACCTCAGATGGCAGCTGGCAGGTTACAGAGGTGGGCTTTGTTTTTGACTGGATTCGATTATACATTCGAACATATTAAGGGTTCTGAGAATCTAACAGCAGATGTTTTATCACGTTTACCCCACGTACCTATCAATGTGGAAAGTTCTGTGGAATCGGATCATTTTGATTATTTCCACTTGTTAGTTGAAGATAACTTACCTGTTAGAGCTTTGGAGATTAAACAGGAAATTGGCAAGGATAGATTGCTAAATACGGTACGTAGGTATGTAAGGGATGGTTGGCCAAATGCGGTACAGGATAAATTTAAACCTTTTGCATCAAGAGAAAAAGAGTTAACTGTGGATAATAATCTAATAATGTGGGGATATAGGGTAATTATACCACAAAAATTTAGAAATCATCTTTTGAGAGAATTACATACTGCTCACAGTGGTATAGTCAGGATGAAAGCAGTGGCACGGCAGTATTTTTGGTGGCCAGGGTTGGATGGAGATATAGAGATGTTTGTGAAATCTTGTGATGCATGTCTAAGGAATGCAGTTTCTCCTCCGAAGGCACCATTAATAAAGTTTCAAGAAGGTGCAGGTGTATTTGATAGAATACACATAGACTTTCTAGGTCCATATAACGGTAAAAACTATTTCATAATTACGGATGCTTTTTCTAAATGGCTAGAAGTTTATGAAATGTCCAAGACAGATACTAGAAGTACGATCAATAAACTTCGTGATTGTTTTGCGAGATTTGGTTTACCCAATAAGATTATTTCTGATAACGGACCACAATTTGCGTCGGAAGAATTTAAAGAGTTTTGTGATAAAAATGGAATCATCCATACGACGTCAGCACCGTATCATCCTTCAACAAATGGCGCAGCAGAAAACGCTGTTAAGTCCTTAAAATATGCCTTAAATAAAATGTTATCGGATAGGGGAAATCAACGGGATACATCGGAATTACTAAGTAAATATTTATTTTCATATAGGACCACTCCACATTCGGTAACAAACCAGTCACCAGCCAAATTAATGTTTGGTCGTAAAATTAAAACTAGATTTGATCTATTAACAGCTGAAGATACATTGAAAGCTAGAGATCGGCAGATTAAATATCATAAAGGAAATAGATTAGTTGAAATCTCGGTAGACGATACTATTTATGCTAGGGATTATCGTGTGAATCCTCAGAAACCAAAATGGACAAAATGTAAGGTAGTTAGACAATTAGGTCATCAAACATATGTATGTGAACCTTTAGATAACTGTAGTTTGAAATGGAAGAGACATTTGGACCAGATTATAAAATGTGGTAATTTTTATAACAAGGCAATTTCTGAAATTGCTGATGAAACAAATAGTAACAATAAGGTTTTAATTACGGCTCCAAGTGTCCCATCTATAATACCGACTCAGAATTTACCATTGAGGGAACCAATATCCAAACTACAATTGGATGTTATACCCTCTAATGTAACTGTAGAACCTTCATTAGATAATACAAATTCTTCTGAAATGAATGTAAACTGTAAAATAGAGGAGCCAGAGAAACTTACAGAAGATACCCCGCCATCACCTAATATTAAGAGTAGAATCAGAAGACAGGTTAAGGCTCCAGAGCGCCTAAATTTGTAATAATTGTAACTTAAGATATGTAGATTGGTATCTTGGTGTGGAGGGATGTAATATATTCTATAGTTGATTGTAATATATTCTATGCATGTTCGATGCTTCTTCTCTGATGTCTTGCTGAAGGCAGTTCCCGCTTCAGATAACCTCAATAAACATATTGTATTGCACATGGCATTGATATAGATTGTAATATAGGCAAGTATCGTGTATCAAGGTATTTTCACTATTTAATAAACCTTCTAACAATATCAATTGTATTATTGCTCAAGGAGAGTATATCACACAAGTGGTACCAAGTTTTCAATCATAGGTACAGCGTTGCCAATAAGGAGTAGTTATGACTCGACGACAAAGAGGTCCGTTGGTTTTCTTTGTCATACTTCATGTAATCATTGCGACAAGTCAAATGGAGTTTTATGAATGAGATGTTTCGTGTCCTTAGGATAATAGGTCTAAGGTCACAACAGGGTTTTAAAAGTCGATAATTTTTTCTTTATTCTTTACAGAAATTGTACCCAGCAGTACATTTATCATGGAAAAGTTCAGAACTCAACAGCGCAAAAAAATCATAGAACTGCAGTTTGAAAACCGGCATTTAATTATTGTTAGAACGCAACGATTGTCGTGGATATTTTAAATTTAGAATAGCCCCTCTGAAACAATGATTCGTCATCACTTGGTTGATCATTTCGGTCAACAGGGTTCTGTAAGTGACCTTCCACGTTCAGAGATACCATTCTGCCAGGAGAGACCCAAATATAGAACAATATCGAGGAATAACCAAACATGTCCACGGCTAGCACAATATTGAACTGCCATGTTTCCGCAGATTTTCATTAACGGCGTAAGTATGCAGTCCAATTCCAACAATTCGCAAAGAACATGATTTTTTTCTCAATCTGATCATGTCCGATGAGGCTCACATTCACCACAATGGCTTCAATAACCAGTATTGCACTATATTTAATACCCAGAACCCAAGAGTTATAAACCAACATGAATTGCACCCTCGCAAATATTCAGTTTGGTGCGCGTAGTAATATCAGAAAAAGTCATCTTCGAAAATGGCAATGTTGATGCGGCGACGTTCAATGGTCAACGATATTGAGCCTTGTTCGAATATTTTGGGCTCATTGCAATGGAAAATAGACCTGGATCTTGATTTCAGCAAGATGGAGCTAGTTGTCATTCTGCTGAAGTCACAATGCAAGTTCTAAGTGATAGTTTTGGAGAACGAGCCCTTGACTCGTTTTTTTGGAATTGTTTGAAAGAGAACTAGACTCAAACATTTCCACAATTAAAGAAAAATGTTCATGCAGAAATTTGGGCATTACAGGCAATTACGACGGGAAGGTGAAAAGTCCCTGAAAAATTAAACAAGAAATGATTTATTTGGTCAAAACTTATTTTATTTCTCCAAAACACTTCGTCAAACGTCCTAATTTTTCAATCCCTTCCTTTGTTTCAGCGATGACCTCATCGTTGGAGCCAAACCTCTTTCCGCCATGCCATTTCTTCATGTTTGGAAATAGATAAAAATCGCAGAAGGCCAAAACTGGAGAATATGGTGAATGACGAACCAATTCGTAGCGCAATTCATGCAATGTTGCCATTGCGACTGCGGACCTGTACGCCGGTGCGTTGTTCTGGTGGAAGAGCATTTTTTTCTTTGCCTAATGCGGCCACTTTCGCTTCAAATCGTCGTCGAATCGATTCAACAGCTCTGCATAATATATGCCAGTGATCGTTTTGCCCTTTTCAAAGTAATCGATATAAAAACCGTCGCCATGACTTTATTGGCCGATAAACCTAGTTCGGCCATTTTCGGCTTCGATTCGACTGGACAAGTCCACTGTTTCGACTGTTCTCCGATCTCTGGAGTTGTCACACGGTCGCGCTTGTTGTCAACCTACAGCAAATGCGGCACCCCCTAACAATAGCTTTCTCATATTCAAAAATGTATGCAAAATGTTCCGTACCCTTTTGATCAAGATGCCAATAGCCTCAGCAATCTCGTACCCTTTAACGACGATTTCTGGCGTTGTAACCTCAATTGGACGACCAGAACGTTAAACGTCCTTTGTGGTCATACCACCACAACGAAAATAAGTAAACCACTTATGAAACGTTCGAGTCGATGGTGAAGAGTCTCCATAATATTTAACAAGCAATACTGGTTTGCGTAATGTTTTTTCCACGCAAGACATAATGTTTAATCAAGACGCAAATTTCACTTTTTTCCATGTTTACAAAAATCTTGCTTTCGATGGGTGTCAAAACAGGACTGAATGACATATCAGGCTGAAAACTTTAACGCGTTCTAGTTAAAGATGGTACATCACAAATGTCACATGGGATTTTCGATTGTGGCGCTATCTGTTTAATTTTTCAGGAACTTTTCATCATACCCTCGTACATTGACACGTCATGAATGCCATAGAAAGAAGCCGTCCAGAAAATGGACATTTGAAACATGTTATTTTTGAATCGTAGTGTAAACAAATCTCCAACACTTGTACTTTATTACGTACTGAACATGAATAAACAATATTGAACAGAAAATTATTTCATTTTTACATCTCTTTGCGAGTTATGAGCCAGCCAGTACAAACTCATATAAGCAATATTTCATCTTTTGTAGTGACTCACCTGTGATTAACGTCTGGTTGTTCGATTCTCATTGAATATGATTATAATTATATTACAATTATTTGCACCAAAAAATCTATAATTCCTCATTAGTCTTTCAAAAAGTGGGCGCACACCCAAAAAAGATTGAGAATACTTACTATAAATCTATGTATTTCAATATTAATGAATAGAAACCTCTCATCTTTACCAATCGACCTCATATTTGGGACAACGAAGGTTCAAAAATAAAAGATCTCTTACTTTCAGTATTTTATTCATAAAAATATATATAATAAAAAATTAGTCCCAACTAGTATTCTCTGAAAATGTTTTTGGTGTTCTTCTCTTGTGAGCTTTAGGACTTTTATGTTCTTTCTTACGATCCTCTCCTATGGTCGGATGCGATTTTCGGGAGCTACTGGACCTAAAAAAATATTTATTCGATAACCATCTGACGGTACCACCTTAAATTATCATTATCGCAGATCGCAGGCTCTGCCGTATCAAATAATTTTAGATGCCAGATGGATTTTGGATCTCAGAAGAGAGACAAATAACAATGGTATTAGAAGTATACTGGAAATCTACCAATCCGTCTAAAATTGACTGAAGATGGACTTAGTTGCCGAGATAGATATACAGTATGTTCCAATGATATGCGAATATTGAAAGGGGTGATTCCTGGGTCAATTTTAAGTAAAAAAAGTATAATCAATTCTCATCAACATTATAGATGTTGATAGATTTTGTTGACATTATCCCAGGCAATTATATTTTTGCAAAATAGTATGTATTTTTAGACAAGTCACATTAATCTGTTCCAAAACTCAACTTGATATCTTAAACCAGTTTCTAGACTTTTTAAAGAACTTAAAAAATTAAAACTTTGCCACCCTGTATATCAAAAATAGAGCGTTTTAGGACAGACGACATGGACAATTATAGACCAATAGCTATAATTCCAATTTTTTCAAAAATTTTTGAATCGTGCTTGAAATATCAGATAACCGACTATTTTGAAAATTCGAACATCTTTTATTGCAATCAGTTTCGCTTCCGTAAAAATAGGAGCACCAATGATGCTGTAAATAAACTTATAGAGATCATTGTAAGCGGTATGGAAAAAGGGTTCATCGTAGGCACATTCTTTTACGACCTAAGCAAAGCTTTTGACCTGGTTTCTCCTTCCATTCTTGTTGATAAACTGAAATTTTACAAATTTCATGACAACTGTAATTTAATTCACTCTTTTTTATCCAACCAAAACAGTTCACTGTCTACAATAGAACCTCCTCGGAACATGGTGAGATCAGTGGAGTTCCACAAGGATCTGTCCTTGCTTCGCTACTATTCCTTATTTACATTAATGATCTCGTTCAGGCGGTGAGAGCGGCTGATCTCCAGCTCTTTGCTGATGACACCAGTATGGTTCGAAGCGAGAATAATGAAAGGGATTTGGTGGCTTGCTTGAGTGATTCTCAAGAAAGTCTTTTTGAATGGTTTTGTGCAAATGAACTGTCCGTAAAACTTGACAAAACTGGTATAATGTTATTCACACATTTTACAAACATTTTAAATCTTTTTTTATATACATATCTTAGTATATAATTTTCATGTTTTATTTGACAAATTTAAACAATAGTTTATACATGCAATAAATACTCTTACTCTTATAGGTTTATAGGGACTTTTTTTACTCAAAATTGACCCGAAATCACCCCTTAAAATATTGGCATATCATAAAGGAACATCCTGTATAGGTTTAAAAGCATTATTACAGTCTTTTACTAATGACTAAAAAACCGTTCAATTCAAATCATTATAAAAATGCGAGTTTTTGCAAAAAAAAATATGTTTTTATGGAAATCAAAAGTCCAATATATGCCGTTATTGATGGAACACATCAGCCAAATGAGAAAGCGTCATTTCGAAAGATAGGAAGAGATGGCCCTTCATTTGCACGTTTCCAAAGTAGATACAATTTTTTTCACACTAGATGTTTTTTTTTTTTTTTTTTTGGCTCTAGGACAAGGCCTATTAGCCAGTCGCAATATAATACATACATATATACATTTAATGAAATCGGAGGCTACAACTGTGATTGCTGCTTACTAGACAAAATAAAATTAACCTAACACAAATTTAATTGACTATCAAGCAAGAGGAAGGACAGGGATACACGCTTCCCGCCCAGGGGTCTATCAGGGCATTAAAAATAAAACACAAACAAGACAGACTACGGTAAAAAGGAATGAACACAAATGGATTAACAAGAGGATTCAAAATCAACCTACACTAAATTCTCAGATTTGTTTCCCTCAAATAATTTATGACACATGTTAACACATTTTTGTTATCTAGCGCAAGCAAGTATGCAGTGTTATAAGGTGGAAAAATATTAAGCTCTATCAAGTGCGAGTAAAGTTTGTCAATGATGTTATTGGCATGAATCTGGGCAGAATTACAGTCCTGAGAAGAACTGTTTATGTACTACTGAAGTTTAATTCTGTGAAAATTGCAAAATATGTGAACCGAATTCAATATTCAAACTGCACCACTCTGCTAAATGCTATAATTTATACTCATAGCGATTAAATTCAGATTTTTCCAAAATGATGATCTATTTGGATGAGTAATGAGAATTTATTAACACCACTAAAAGTTACGTGTTTCCAGTAGTGAAGTGGCCAACCATGTATTTACTGTCGTTGGATAGCTTTACCCGGCTTAAATGACACTTACCTCTTTATCCGTAAAAATTAACAGTAGCAGTAATAATAAAAAAATCAACTCACTCTTCAGTTTGATCCATTTTTCGTTTCTTACTGGTTTGATCCTCGGACAACAGATCCTGCCAAGGTGCAGTTTTGTCTAACGATAATGCATTGGTATCTTCTTGTTTGCCTGCCAACAACATTTGATGGTGCGCAAAACGAGTAACTTTACAAACAGCGTCTTTAGACAAAACACTGTACGCCAAAGCTGCTTGATCCCTTTTATACAAGCCTACGTAGGCAGAGGTACCATCGATCCATGATACATAAATGTTACCTAAGATAATAAATCGATTCAACCATAGAACAGAATTCTGTATCTAGCGGGTTTTACATAGAGGCACCACAAATACGCTATGGATTGTTGTTATATTAGTTTTACTTGTCAATGTTTGTCATTCAATCATGGAAAGATACACGCTCGAACGTTTGCAAAATATTCAATGTAGCTACAACTTTGCATGCACTTCCTTCAATTATTGGTGGAAATGATCGACCTGCTTCCCGTATCCTTCAGAGGTCGTATCAAAAAAATTCTTTTGGAATAATGTTCTGTGGCCGTTTTGAATCATTCGTACGGGTTGAGAAAAGTAGGCACGGCCTCCCATTCACCCCCAAACGCTAAATTAACCCTATTCGCACTCTTTATGATCACTTTGAATTTGAAAAAAAGGGTTTTTTGGGTCGCTGAACATGAATCCGAGGTTATTTTCCCGGAAAACTCATTCAAAGGGCTGAAAATCCGGATCAGGAAAATTTCGTCATTTTCATATAAAATTGCTCATTTTACACGCGATTATCATTTTATACATAAAAGATGTTGGCAGTCGCGTATTTCGATCCAAAGTTGGCCAAAACTAGGAAAATCTGCGGAAAACTGTGGAAAAACCTGAGAAGAAAATCTTTCCACGTCATTGAAATTACCGTGTTATAAGTCGCTATAGGGATTTTTGTGGTCACCGATTACGAATTTGATAATTAAAAAATTGAAAAATATCATTTTCCGGAGAAACGAAGACATTTTTTTTAAATGTAATTTTTCGAATGTCGTGTTGATTAGTATTTGTGTTGTTAAATTACAAAAATTAAAAGTAATGTCAAACAGCAATTGTTTGAAAATTCCGGAAAATTGAAGAAAATTACAAATTTCAATATTGTAGCTTTAAATAAACAGTTACAAACTTGTATAAATTAAAACAAAGATGTTTGTATTTTTTTAATGTTCCTTCATTTTCAAACGTTCTTGATGTCAAATTCGTAATTATCGACCACAAAATCCCCTATAGCGACTTATCACACGATAATTTCAATGACGTGGAAAGATTTTCCTTTCAAGTTTTCCACAGTTTTAGGCAAATTTTCCTAGTTTTGGTCTACTTCGCGTGAACAATGAGCAATTTTGTATGAAAATGACGAAATGCCCCTGATTTGAATGAGTTTCCCGGGAAAATTACCTCGGATTCATGTTCAGCAACCCATTTTTATTATAAATTCAAAGTTATCTTGAAAAAGAGGGTGAAATTAGGGTTAATCTAGCGTTTAGGGGTGAATGGGAGGCCGTGTCCACTTAGTTCAACCCTTACGAATGATTCAAATCGGCCACAGAACATTATGCGAGAAGAATTTTTTTTGATACGACCGCTTTTTTTGGCCAAAATCCCCAGCTTTTATAGACTGGACTAGAAGTGCATATCGATTCATATTTATCGATTACGCGAAGTTCTCAATCAACACAATGGCCAATTTTGCCAAAGGATCTTGATGTATGTATGTATGCTGAACTACAGCCGAATGACCATTTGCGGCGCAGCCGGTTGATCGCCAGAGCATTAATTCGAAGCGGATCCTGAGTTTGACAAGTAAATCCTTTTTCCTTTCTATTTTTGGTTTACTGGGTTTATCAATGAACAAAATTGCAGAATTTGGGCCGAGACTCATCCACAAGTAATTTTGGAGCAACCTTTACATCCTCATAAATTGACTGTTGGATGTGAAATTCATCCCGGTGGTGGATTTTTCCGTAATGAACAAGCAAGGCAAAATGATTATGGTTAATGGATACAATGATCGTGTCGTGTTGACTGGTTATTTTTGACATAAAATGGATCTGGCAAACATGTGGTTCCGATCATAGTCAAAGTATACAGGTCTGCCGGAGCCTCCCTTCTACTCTTTTTTAAATTCGAGTGCAAGCTGATTGGTCGTTTAATTCGTTTATTTAATGTTATTGACGACGATATAATATGATGTTACGTGCCGGTGATGTGATTGGAGGAGCTAGGTGACGTCACCTAGCGCGAGAAACGATGGAAGGGAGGCTCCGGCAGACCTGTATACTTTGACTATGATTCCGATAGTCCACGGTCGTATATACAGGTCTGGAAACTCTATGTTTGACATGAGTCTCTAACATGTCGCCAAACTCGTAGTCCCTCGCTCAGCCACCAGCTGGCGCTTGGTTCGATGTATGTTGTCAGGATGTCAGGATTAGGCGCCATATCGTTCAAACACGGTCGAATACGTGCCAGAGAACATTCCACGACATGTGCCACCCTTTTGGTACTACGCAACAGATGACGCATAGCGGACTTCTCACATAGGAAACAGCCTCGAGTTCCCAGACCTGTATATACGACCGTGGGATAGTCTCACAGGCCACACAGTTCGCAACAATCAATTTACTGGAGCAAAACTTCCCGAAATGATTATTTCAAGATATGGACCTGTCAATTCGCTGCCTCGTTCGTATGATTCAACGTCTTTTCATTCAACTTTTTTCTCTTGGGCCATTCTGAATTCTGGATTGTAATAGGAGGGTGACCTATTAGTCAGAGTACTTAGTTCTCATTAGGGTTAACTGTGAAGACACTCTAGGTGTTCGACGAACAAACACTCAGGAAGTACCTCCCTAATGCTGGCTATTCTCGGCCAGACTTCTTCTTTACTGAGCTGTGTACACAGCATTTTGAGGCGAACAAGTAAAGTCATCGTACTAACTATTTTGGATACCGCGTTTGACCAGCTCTTGGCGCTGCTTAGTTGACGGGACGCGACCATGCGAGTCCTTAGGTAGTGCAATTCAGTCTTTGGTCACCGATTTCATGGCTCAACATTTAACAGTTTTAAAGTATTCACTATTACAACTATTTCCCAGACATAAATGATCATAAAGTGAATTCTTGGATACTGAGCCCATTTTCTATAGATGACAGAATCATGATGAGGATGTTTCAGCTAAAGTCAAATTTCTTGGACTCGCGAGCTTTTTGACAGCAGAAATTTTTATAACCTGGCTTCATTTCGGAGAAAATTGTACGCATCCTCTTGATCCTGGAATTACCGACACTTATTCTTTGATCAAGCATCTATCCACGCAATGTGGGTTTCCAATCATGCTTAGAGAGAGCGGTTTCAATTTTGCTGAAGGTCGATATTTCCCGACACCATTGTTAAATCAGTGAAACCGCATTTTGTCATATTCGAGTAGATTTTGGTAAAATGATCTATAAAATCGTCGATATCTCTTACTTTCTAATTTATTTGAAAATCTTTTGTAGTGCTCCTAAAGAAAACCCCATTACTTCAAATACGACATGAAGCATAATTAATAAGCAATAAATGAACAATGTTTTGTTCATCAAACTTACCAAATGGACTGAAAAACTGCTGAATGTCGCTCAACTTCCACTCTTTGGGAAAAAAAAAATGAAACACATGATCTCTTGGAGGTACAGCTTAAACAATAGAACCGCATATATTTCAACCAACAAAACCAGATAAAGAAAAACTTACGATCAAACGCTCCTAAATGCATGAACACGTTGTCTTGCAACCTCATCAAATATATTCTATTCAAATAAGATTCTAGCAGGTCAAAATTCCGAAATGTTTCTTCCGTAGATTTTTTCTTTTGTTGTCCTAGGAATAAAACATATTAATTTAAAAAAAAAAAGGGTGAAGAATGTATTCACAATAATGAATACTATGCGACTGGGTTCATTCACCGGTACCGGCCCTTATTCGAAGAAAAATAATGATCATCAATTTATTGATTCTTGTATTCTTCGTCAATCTAACAACACAGAAATAAGTCACTCACAGGAGCCGTCAAAGAATATATTCATATATCAATACATTTGGTTACGAGGGATGGGTACTGGTTTTTGTTGACGGTTTTCTTAACGGCTCTTAGACGTTACGAGTTACGATAGTAGACCGATATCTGGAAGCCGACATTTTGTATGTCCTGTTATGATATTGATCTCAAAGACACTTGTATTCTTTCCAACACTCAATAACTGCAATCATTGCATTGTTGTCACTTGGCACTACACCTATTTCCTAACCATTGATGCCCAATTGCGGGCCCTCTTGGACATCTGCAGCTACAGCAGTTATATTCTCGACCAAATAGATTATCCGGGGACGACCACATCTGTTTATCACCCCTATTTGCTCAGTTGCTAACATACAACCAAATTCTCGTTGAGCCATAACCACCGATTGATTATTTGTCAAAAACGTACGAGCCAAGTCCATCTTCAGTTGGCTCGCACACAAATTTTGTACTGCTTTTAGCACCCATCGCTCAAGGAGTGAAACCGGTCGCTACAATGTAATATCTGAGACAAAATATGCTATTCAGAGGATACATGCTCTACTAACTGGGTTCAATGGAGCGTGTTGTTTCATAAAAAATCGAAAATAGTCTTGCATTCCATTACAAGAACTGCCAACGACGAGGAAACTTTTTTTTAAGGAAATGATAGTGACAGATGTTTCGATAGTAAAACAGTTAATTGATATTGCAATTGTTGTCAATAATGGGCAGATGGAAGGCAAAAGATGAAAAAGTTCGCTCAATGGTCATTAATTCACAAAAAAACTGGAAAATCAAAAGAGAAATCGGAATATTGCTGGGCTTATTCACATAAAGCGTTCAAAAGATTGTAAAACTTTACAATTCAAACAGTCTAGATATGTGATAAGTCCAAATCAACTGAAGATGAGCTTTGGCCAGAACTATTAAGTCTAATTAAGGTTCATGAATACAATTCTCAGGAAAGAAACTTATTTTTTCCGTAGTGTAGGAGAAAGAAAAACCATTATTGACAGGTGATAGCCAGAGCAAAGATATCCGCCATGAATATGAAACTTATCATCCTGATATTTATTTATATTTTCATCTTCAAAAATGGTCTGGGCTTTAATATCGGCTAGAGGAGTTGGAAAATTACACATCATCAACGTTAACACAGACGAATATCTAGATATCCTAGAGGAGACGTCGTTACCTGCTTTGGAAGAGAGCAGGATTTCTGGAAATGTCTTCTCCTTTCAGCAAAACGATGCTGGATGTCATACTTCCATAAAAAATCCATGGAATGACTTTTAGGCCATGAAATATCGCTTCTAAAATAGGTTTCTAGTAGTCTGGCCCTGTCGCCTATCGAGACTTTGTGGCATGTGAAAAAAAAAAACGGTTGCGAGCTCAAGCAAAAGCTCCAGAACATTTGGGATAATTTCACTCCAGAGAAGTGTAAATAGTAAATAGTTTGCCGAGAAGAATACGATCAGTTATTTAAAATAAAGGTGATGTTACTTTTAAGAAGCAATATCTTAGACCTGAAAATCACAAATTTCGTATTTTTTCCTTTTCTAGTCTTCAGCAGTTATTTAAAATGAAGGTGATGTTACTTAGAAGAAGCTATATTTTAGGCCTGAAAATCACAAATTTTGTTTTTTTCCTTTTTTTAGTCTTCATCAGTACTAATTGTTGTGATTACTCAAGTTATTTTTTGTAATATATTTTCAAAATAAATTCGATCATTATACCGCTACAGTTCCACTTAACGGCTTAGAAATGGCCGCTGTAGTACAATCGGTTAACTCCTGTGACGTCAGCTATGCTAGACCGTATATTCTAAGGGTCATGGTTGTTCGGTGTCAGATCCGTAGTTACCGCTTCTATTTCGAGGTTGTTCTGTGAGACAACGAGACGCCGGAAAGAAAGAGAAAATGGCGTTACTTCTGGTAAAATCGTTCGAGTGAGAAGTGCGTTGCTAGGTTATTTTCAACAGAGAGGTGATACCAAGCTTGTGTTTGGAACCAAATTCTGGGAATATTCCTTCGTTGAAAACAAAGACATCAATTACTAATTTGGATTGGAATAATTGGGATTAATTGAGTAATTGATGTACCTTAGGGGATCAAAACTCAGTTTCAACATGACTGGTTGTGAACGGAAGTAAAGTTTGTCTTATTGGAAGGAAAACCCTATCGTGATAGAGGTAAATATCTTCAATTCCATTTGATTTATTCACCGACTTCAGGAATTAATTTGCCTTCATGGGTGGTATCTGACAGAACATAGGCTAGTCCTAATTTGTTCAACAATTGTTATGTATTTTGTTCATGTCTGTCTTCTGAGGACAATAGAACAATAGAGGTTTGAACATATCCTGATTTCAGGGTTCCTTTTTTTTATCAATGTTGTGGAAAATTCAACAAGAAGTGTATTGAGGTTGGTTTGAGTCTGATGTGAGAAAGATTACTTAGGAGTCGCTGATTTACTTGTGATGTACAATCGTGGAAACGGTATTACAATTGTGGCAGGGACCCCTACATGACGTAAAAGTATTAATCCATAACCAAGCCAGTACAACATCCAGCTCTCACCAGGTCAGGCTACCGATTTTGGTTTTATGTAACAATTTAATCAATCATTGAGTATTGTATATTGTGTAAATTCAACTCTTCACTTGTTTTAATGATTTAAGTAATTAACTTCATCCATATTTCCAATTCATTCGCTTCATATCTCATTAATATAAGTTCTGTCATAAACTATATCAATATTAGTATTTCAAAGTAAATTTCAATCATTCTGGGTACAGGTCTTTCATTTTTTTTCTTTCAGGTTAATTTAACCTGGGGACTTTAGTATTTGTATCCCCTAGTTATATACATAATTCATTGGTTGGTTAAAATACTCTGGCGCCCGAATTCTTAACATCTAAAATTATAACTCACGACCGTCTTCACTGTAGCTGTAGGCAACCAAGTGATAAAATAGAGCTTAAGTAAGAGTAAATTGTAACCTTTACACGATGTCAGAAACCACTCCGAAACGGGACTACCGTTCCCAAAATCAATAGTTCTTATTTCCACCTCTTTAAAGCGATGGACAAATTATCAAATCCATACGACCAATAAAAAAGTCGCAATCAATTACGCACGCACATACGCACACACACGACATCATGTCAAAAATAGCGAAAATCTGAAAAAATATTTTTGGGCCAAATACAAACTTCCCTTACATTCTATAAATCGTATACTATGTATAGTGAGGGAAGTAAAAATTACCAAGGTGATAAATGTGTTATATTTATTGTGTTCCCAAATAACAGCAAATTATCTGAAAGCGAATATAAGAAAGGCAGAGGAATCACAACAATCTCAAAAAGTATAAAATCAAAAACAATGCAAGAGCAACTTACCAGACATTGCAGAATATACCAAGACTTTTGCCTAAGTAATAATACGCTAAACCATAATCATTTGACTGTCCCTGACATTACATCTTCCCTGACAAATTGGATCACTATGTTAATACGGGCGTATTTCAATCACGGAAAATAAAGCTTTACATGAACATAGAACTATGAGACAATAACTTCAAAACACGGTAATATACTAATAGGTATGCCTCAATGTCTTGTTATAGGGCCCTTGTTTTAGAACAGTATATGATCAGATACTGTACACTCCATCTGCATAAGCATTATACAAATTGAATATTGTGTAGTTCAATTTTGTAATACGGTTTAAGAAACTGGACCACAAATAATTGCTTGTAGTATCATCCACGGTCGTACATACAGGTCTGGCAACTCGTATGTTTGACATGGGTTCCTCGCTCAGCCACTAGCTAGCGCTTGGATCGAAGTGGTAAAACGATTTCTTTCCGGAATCGCAAGCAGTGTTACTAAGTATTCCGATTTGAGAGAGAAATAGAACTGTTACTCTTGTCAAAATGTATTACTCACCTTAAAAATAACTTCCCCTTTTTCGCACACATAAAAGACCTCGTTAAAAAGATTTCTTTCTGGAATCGCAAGCATCCACTTTTTTCGCAGTTCCGCATCTTTCGGCACTTTAAAAACAGAAGTTTCTTGCTTTACACTTTGGTACCCCGTTTTGCATTTCGGCACAATGCACGGTTTCGTAATTTGTTTCTAAAAACGCAGGTATTCCTTGTGTTTACAAGTCAAGAATGACAGTTGTCAGAGAATACTCTTCGACTAATGCGCCAACCTTTTTGGTACTACGCGACAGTTGACGCTTAGCGGAGTCACTTCTCACATAGGAAACAGCCTCGAGTTCCCAGACCTGTATGTACGACCGTGGTATTAGCATATACCTACGACTGTATTGTCTCATTACTCAATATAATATGTGTAATTAATAAAGATTCTTGACCCAGGTTTGAATTATATACAAAATTCTCGGGAAATAGGTCACACTAACACATATGCTTATCATTTTCGATTTTACGTACGGTTCGGTCTCACGACCATCATCTGAAGAAGTATCACTGCATAAAACGTGATTTTTTAAAAGTAATTGTATCAACACAAGGCGTCCTTATCGCACTAATTTCAATTAAGAATGCCCACGTCGCCGAAACGAATAGAAACACGAACAATCGCCTTGTGTTGATAAATTAGTTTTAAGAAATCACATTTTATACAATGATACGTCTTCTGATGATGGTCGTGAGACTGAAACGTACGAAAAGACGAAAATAATAAGCATATGTGTTAGTGTGACCTATTTTCCGAGAATTTTATATATAGTAATATGTGTACGAGGTGTGTTCAGAAAATAACGGAAATTTTTTAATTTCGCGGGTTTGGAGTCCGATTGTCAAAATTTTTATTATGTTGGTAAACATGCCCCTGAAGTATGATAAAATTTACAGCTGTATTTATTGTTTACTTTGTCTGTGGCTGCCGCTAAGGTTAGGGGTGTTTTATGAGTTCGGCGATTTTCGTTTGTTTAAAGAAATGGATCAAAGAATTTGTATCAACATTTTGCGTAAAAATTGAAACAAAGTGTGTGAAATGTTAACAAAGGCCTATGGTGAGTCTGCTATGAGTAAAACAAGAGTTTACGAGTGGTATAAGCGTTTCCAAAATGGCCGTGAAGATGACGAACGCCCCGGACGCCCCAGCACAACAACAACCGATGAAAACTTACAAAAAGTGAAAGAAATGGTTATAACGCAATTACGTGAAAAACGCCCGGATTTGTGGGAAAACAATTCATGGATTTTGCACCATGATAATGCACCTGCTCACACTTCATTGCTTGTTCGGGAATTTTTAGCCAAAAACAATACTGTAACGATGCCCCAGTCTCCATATTCGCCAGACATAACTCCGTGTGACTTTTTCCTATTTCCAAAAATAAAGAGAGCCTCAAAGGGCCGTCGTTTTACAAGCATAGAGAAAGAGCTAAAGGCTATCCCAAAGATCGAGTTTGAGAAGTGTTTCGAGGATTGGAAGAAGCGCTGGCACAAGTGCATAATATCTAATGGGGACTATTTTGAAGGCGACAACATTAATGTAGACGAATAAATGAATATTTTTTCAAAAAACTAAAATATAAAAAATATACTCGTATGTTACTATAAATGCTTTGGACAAATCGAATCAAAGATGATATCAATGGAATTTTTCTGTGACAAATAACTTTTTGAACATAAATATATTATTTAAAAATAATTTCTGGAAAATATCGCGTTTCTAAATTGTACAAGCAATTAGAATTCCCGCTAAAACTCTAAAAACGGCAATGACGTAAATACCCAAAACGATTGCCATGAAGAGTGTAATCTGCTGTCATAAACAGTAGTAAACTTTAGCATATTTTAGCAAATTCATTTATAAAATGTTCTATAAGATACTCTTCGCATTTGTGCAAAGATAATTAGCAAATTATTTATTTCATTGTGTTTACACAACTAAATAATATACAAATTGATAATGTGATGAAATAATAGTCATCACATCCTCAAAATGAATGCTGCATACAATTAAGATCTGATCTCTTTGATATTGAACTTAAGGAAGGGAGAAGTATATTTCCCTTTTGTAAAAAACAAGACTTGACTTACCAAGATAACTCCACATTGATAAGAAGCTTAGGCCGGTTATATATGCATCATAAGCTGCTTCATGTTCTTTTTTATCATCAATTGTGTAACCTCTATTCAGACCCTCAATTTCTTAAATAAAAATAAAGATACGAATTATTTATTGCTAATGATCTAAAATACTTCATTTCTACGTATCAATATAAGTATTGTTGTAATTCAGAACAAGATTAAAAAACTGAATTAAATTTTCTAATATCCTTGGAAGATTCATAACTGACAATCAAAAGTAAAAAGATAGGAAATTGAAAACAATTATACGCTTCTGTACCAAAAGAAAAATAGTAAGGTAGTTTTTCTTCCCCAATTTTATATGATTATATAAGTTTTCAACACATTGATAGGTAGCAAGAACCATGATTTGCTTAATTTTCTAAAATTGAATAGAATCAGCCAAATTACATGACAGAAATTTATTCTAAACTAATAGGTAGTTATTTTATTTACCATTACTTTTCTAAATACGAGGGTTGGTCAATAATAAGTCCAATAATGAAATAATAGATAAAACAGATTATGTTTCTCCAACATTGTCAAGCGGCCCAAAATAATAATGATATTCAATCAATCAATATTAATATTGAAATATTAATTGTATCAAATATAATAAATATAAACTATATCATTAAAATAAAATTTTATATCAGAAGTAAAATAATACTAGAAAGTAATAGAATATTCTATGGCAAGAAAAGGAATATAAGAAAAGAGTATATATTGCACTAATAAAAAGCCAATTATATAAATAAAATAATGAATATATAAGAATAACTAATTAAAGATAATAAAACATCACCTACTCAATTAGATAAAGTTGTTAATATTCCCTCAATAAAAGACTATATTTTGATAATAAATTACTGAACATAATCCATGTCAACCTGATTCTGGTTAAAATAAGTGAATAAATTAACAATATCATAGCTAATATAAATGAAACGACCGATAAAATAAACATTTAAATTTGAATCTCATTCCATTTATTATCATCATTATAATAAATTATTATAGAAGAAATTCGTAGAACAATACTAGAAAATAATGATATTCAAGGAATCAATATTAATATTGCAATACTAGTTCTATTAAATATAATAAAATTAAATTCCAAGAAATGAAATATACCATTCAATATAAAATTTAAAGATATTAAAAAAGGGATAATATAACTAAAAATATCAAACAAACTCACCAATTTTTGGAATAGAAAATGGCGGTTGACTGACCGTATCAACAAGATGGCCTAGCACGCTTGAGGCGATCAAATCCTTGAACGGTTCCTGGCTGCACATATATTTTGTGTCCAAAATACTGATGACAAAGTAAAAGTGTTGTAAGTGTTCATCAAGTATAATGTTATTACTTACTTCGGAAACAAAGTGTGTGCGCAATTTTTGAATTCTTCGTAATCGAAAGGTAAGGGTGTTAAGAATTTATCGATTGTATGTAACAAATCCAAAAGCATATTGTGACCTACGACCAATTTACCCTTGAAAAGAAGTTTCATTAGGCTTTGAAAATAGTGCAATTCCATCAATTACGAATGAATGGGATTGTCTTACCGATTCTACTATCATTCTTAAAACTTTAGTAAAACCTAAAGACTTGTCTAAGTTTTTTAATTCTTCCTCGACTTTTCGGGTTTCTAATTTCTTAAACTCCTCCTTCGTTCTCGATTTTCTCACAAATAGAACTCTATCTTTGTTTTCCATTTGTTTGGTTTCTAAATTAATCCGATTATCAAATATGTCGGAAGTAGTTTGATATATCAATTTCCTAAGAAACGGATTACATCTAGGCAACTGTAGCTCATCAATATTATCGTTTTCTAGGAATTTTTTAATTTTTAAGCTGCAAATGGGAATACAGTCAAATTAACATTTCAGTAATAGCAGATACTGAATTTCAGAGATGTCAAAAATTAAAAACCAATCTTCATTAATTATGCTCATCGTCATATGTACCCTAAAGTCAACAGCACCCCTGGGCAAAAGAAGAAATACACCCTTGTCCTCTCTTCCACCCCGATATATGTATAAACGAAAACGTATGTACTGTTTTGGAAAATATATTAATTTTTGACTTCATAAAATAAATTAATCAAATAGTTCATTTTGGTGACAAATCACGGAAATATATGATGTTCCTACCAATTAGCTTCGCACATATTTTTCAGATTTTAATTCTTTATATATTTTTATATATTGAAATTGATGGTTAATAAAGCATATTTTATGAATAATTTATTTTTATATTACATTTTCACATTAATAAATAAATGAAAATGATACATTGTTTGAATACTACAGTCTGTGTCCAGAACAGGTGCGATTAACTGAAACGCACGTGACATCACAATTCTACTCTCTGAATGCGTTGCCTGCATAAATTGAGAATTCGGTCGACAGCGAATACATATTTAAAAAGCTAATATGAAACAAAAGTGGATATAGGATTTATAGGCTGAATCTACGAAACATTTGCCACAATTTCCGTAATGTACCTTCCTACTTAGCTTCTCATGAGCGCCCCGTGGATTAATTAATAGAGCGACAGTTTCAGGGTCTACTTGGCAAGTGAGAAATCTTGGTACCACATGTGTCTTAATCTCAATGAATACACCTATTAAATAAAAATTTTCTAGGTAATCTTTAAACTGCAATTGAAGAATTTTGAGGTTATGATTCTTTAACTACAGCCTTGGTAGTGCAGTGGTTAGCACGGTAGGATAGCAGATGATACCCCAGTACAAAGGTATGAAAACTGAATATTTGCTATAGATAAGAAAATTATGTAAGCCAAGTATTTGCGATAAATAAAAAAATTATAGGAAATAGTCAAATTTTCATTTTTTTCATTTTTATTTCCTTTCCAACTATCTAACAATGTTCTAAGTCTCGTTGGAGCGCCAGTGTAAGGTCTCGGAAACTTCATAAGGGGCTGCCTAAGGCGCCAACAGCTTTGTTGAAAAGATAAGAAAGAACCCTCGATCAAAATGTTCCGTCATTACGGGTTTGTTGTAAAGTTGATGAAACAAAAAGAGGAGATATAATAAAAATGGTTTCAAACTTTGAAAAGTAATCTTTTTTTATTCCCTTCCCAACTCTCTAACAATGTTCTAAGCCTCGTTGGAGCGCCAGTGTAAGGTCCTGGAAACTTTATGTCACTGAAGGTTAGGTTTAACCTATTGCCAATGTAACCAACTAGCTCAGTAAGTTATTATATCTCGGGTCCCTCAGTGACACGTTTCCTTCGAACCTTGATTTTTAAGGGGTTGCCTAACGGAGCCAACAGCTTTGATAAAAAGATAAGACAGAACACTCAAACAAAATTTTCCGTCATTACTGGTTTGTTGTAAAGTTGATGAAACAAAAAGAGGAAATAAAAGAAAAATGGTTTCAAACTTTAAAAAGTAATCCTTCAATGGAATAATAAAGTTTAACAAAAGTATGAAAGTTTCCAAATTGTATTTTGACAAAACAACTACTCTATTCAATTTAATGAAACAAATTAACGAAATTTCAATTGGAACTGGATTACCTAAATAACTAAAATTTGATTGAAAGATATTTTCCATACACAAATCATAAATATCTCTGGCAAAAGGGGGTGATATTCATTGGGTAAGATAATATGTAGCCATGACTTCCGCAAGTAAAACAGCACGTCTAATTAACCTGCACTTGGAAATAGTCAGGATTAGGAGAAATTTCCAGGTTGGGGTGGAGTCTGTGTTTAGTCACATTAGCAGAAATAGGAGTCGTTAAATAAATAAATGGAAGAAAGATTCTAATTAATTAACTTCGCGGATGATACAGCCACATTTTATAGAGATGATAGTTGGAAGACAAGTTTAAAAAGAACAATCTTACTTGACTTCTTCAATGAGAAACTTCCAAGCATAAATGTTTATTCCCTTCAGTATCTATGGCCCAAAATACCGTCATATCATGAACTAAGAATAGAATTTAAGGGCAGTAGAATCCTTAAAGTTGCAAAATACTTAGGTACTTACATCCATTGCCATCTGAGATTGGACATACATAATTATACATGGTCTTGCAAGGAAATTGAGAGGTTTAATATCTTAATTCAAGTTGGGGTGAAGTCACATGCTGCAAAGTTTATTGGTCCAAAAATGAAGCGAATGCAAAAGGTTTCATTCAAATCCATCTCATTACAAAAAAATAAGAGATGAGGATTTTTTTATGAATTAATTTCCTCTACTATATAATAAGAATAAGAATAATTTTATTGTCCTATTGATTTACAAAAAAAAAAGATACGTGTGGCACTCGGGGACTGCCGCGGTAAAGCTATTGCATAGCATTTTTTCTCAACTTATGCAATTATAGTTATTTATTTATTTATAATTTATGCAGTATTTTTTTTTCTTTGACGTTCAGCATTTGATTTTGGTACTGTTTCTTTTTTTTGAATAAACAAAGTGCATTTATTAATGAAGAAAGTGATGACGAATTAGTGAAAGAAAATGAGTGAGTACTCTACATTGTATTTGTATCTCTGAATGTAAGATTATCATTTGTAAACAACAATTAATATTAAGTAGTTTTGAGGTTAAACATAGAGGATTTAAAAATTACAAAGAACAATTTGTAAACATAGAAATTTCAGAACATAAATTTAAATTGAACAATTTAGTAAGCATAAATGTTTGGTGTGTAATTACACTATTTATACCTAATTATTTATACCTAGCTATTTTCGTGCGAGCTTCGTACAGTCGTACCACGGTCGTATACACAGGTCTGGAAACTCGAGGTTGTTTCCTATGTGAGCAGTGAGTAGCTTACGCGTCGAATTTCGCGTAGTACCAAAAGACGCCACGTAGGGGAAACATGAAAGGCGTCACGTAACAGTATCATCTTGATCTCTATGAAGAGTATTCTGTGACAAGTGTCAGTTGACTTGTAAACACAATTTTATACGAAAGTTTTAACGTTCAGATCTCGATAGCGCTTCCGGCTCCGGGATTTTCACGTGGCCTATCAAAATTAGAAGGTTCGAATTGTATAAAAACACAATTGCATGAACGCCAGATGTCCTATGTAATTAGCTACGAAGGTTATCATTTTGACATATGCCTCGGGAAGCTCGCTGCGCGTAAGTTAGAGTTTATACATTTTACCTCTATTTTGTTAATTTGGGGCCGTTTCGAACCCCGTGCGGCCGGCGCCAGTTGTAATAAAGTATTTTGGGCTATGGGCCGCTAGCTTTTACCCGCTTTCGGTATTTTGAAGTAGCTAGAAAATTCCCTTTCGTACGTCGCACGTCGGACGCTAGTAGCTGGCTGAGAATACCTCAAACTGTTTTAATTAAATTTTCCTATTTAATCGACATTTTGGGGCCCGAGACTATGCTATTTAGTTGGCCCCGTTTATAAACTAACGACATGGAGCGAAAACCGCATGCGAAAAGTCCTCGTTAAGACGTTCTATGTACCGTAAATTTGCACTTTTCTAACTCGCGAGCTACGCGCTCCTCACGTGAACATCATTCGATTTATCGAAAATTAACCAATTCAAAACCGTTTTCGACCCAGTTTGGGGCTATCACGACCTTTTAAAAGGTTCAAAGTTAACATTTCGACAATTTTAAGCTCGGCCGAGCTACATGGTAGGCGGAGTGATGGGTGTTAGGTTATTTTTCGTTACGAAAGTTTTGAAGAGCACCTGACGTTAGGTTATTTCGTTACGGTATTTCTTGATTTGGTCGCCGCGCTCAAAGCCCGCGATAAAAGCTATATGCAATAGCTTAAAATACTTACATTACTAAAATATAATAAACATAATGTTGAAAATATTTTTGTAATAAACATTCACAGGAGCACAACAAAAGAGTGCTAGTGTGTGACTGTCTAATAGCAAAATCGAAAGAATATTCATTTATTTATTTATATTAACTTTTAGTTTCGAAGAAACAATTTGAGGATCTCTACTTTTGAGTTACATATCCAAAATTTACATTTCTTTTACTTTTTGTACTGTTGAAAACTGCCATGAAAGATTTTTAATTCGATAGGTAATAAATTATAGATTTTACTGAAATAGTGTAAATAAAATTTCTGGTTAATCAACTTTCCGCTTCTTACTACTTAGTATGCACTGTGAATTCGAAATACATAATAATAATCAAATAATGAGATTGCAATTTTTTTCTTATAATGTTGTTTCAGGATTTCCATAATATACAATTCTCTCACTGTTAAAAACTTAAAATCAATAAAAATGTTTATGGAGGGGTATGTCATGGATTTACCAAGTATATTTTTTATTATCATTTTTTGACATACAACAGTTTTGAAATGCATTGGTTGATTCACATTTGAGTTATGGTATGTTAACATAAAACATTTAATGAAAATCTAATGAAATGACTCAATCAATAATTGATAAAAAGAACATACATTATTATAATGCAACTATTGGTTGCCAAACTGTTAAAATTTACGACGTTCGCGATTGTATCAAAATTTTATGATCCATTTGATTGGAATATATGAGTTTTATATAAGTTTATTTCTAATTATAAAACTTGCTTATTACCTTCTATTTGTAAATCATACGTAAATTTTCTAAATAAACTATTATCATTTCAGTAGAACAGAAGAATAGATTCTACTTTTCTCCTGAAGATCAGTCTAGTGGCCGAAAACTTATTTAAATTTGTATATATTAATGACATGCTTAGGTACATTTAGTTATTTCTTTTATGTTGGCCACAATAACTATATTGAACACATAATTTGTTTCATAGTGAAAATAAATACTCACACAATGGTATCTATAAATGGTTGATCAGTCTCAGGTATTGCTATTCTGTTTTCATTACTATTTAAAGAGTTATTAGCCCTGATCTTTTTACGCTCTTCTATATTTTCCAGATATTTGCTTTCTTCCGCTGTATTCAAATATGAGATTCCTACAGAAAAAAAAAAGAATTTTTTACCAGAATTATGCCAACAAATCATTATTTCTCTGTAATAAATAGACACATTGTTAGTGATGTGGCCAATATTCTCATAAATACACCAAACATTCTCCAATAAGCTTGTTTCTAAAGATATTTGGGAGTCTTTGTGAACATAGAGAACTCAACGTCAGGATTGACTAAAGAGTAATACTGTCCGTCCAACAAATGCTACCATGGCTTGAGTAAACACAAAAAGGCAAGGTCTCGAGAGAAAAAAAAACATGTAAGTTTGAATCAAAAATTTTTTTTTGCATTAGCTTCAGGAGGTTCTCAGGATCATTCATACACCTTAAAACCTCTTAGGAATCCCAACCTCACCCATTGGGGGCGAAAATGGCCCGAAATCTCCAAGTCTTGAATTGTATTTTCTTCAAAAAAAGGTATTTTGGTATTTCGAGTGCACCTAGGAGGTTTTTTGGGTCGATGGACACGAATCCGTAGCCAGATTTACTTGCAATCCATCGTAGGGGTGGTAAAATTTGCCAATTTTGCCCCCCTATATGTTATTTTGCAATTTACGCGTTTCAGGCATTTCGAATGCACCAAGGAGGTTTTTTGGGTCGCTGAATACGATTCCGAAGTCAGATTTACTCGAATATCATCGTAGAGGTGGGAAATTTACAAAAATGAGAAATTTACAAAAATGAGAAATTTACAAAAATGGCTAATTTGACACGCTTCTAAATTTTCATTTTTGCATTTTAAAATTACATCGGAGTAAATCTGGCTTCGGAATCGTATTCAGCGACCCAAAAAACCCCCTTGGTGCATTCGAAATGCCAAAAACACATAAATTGCAAAATAACATATAGGGGTGCGAAACTGGCCAATTTTGTCGATTTGACCACCCCTACGATGGATTGCAAGTGAATGTGGCTACGGATTCGTGATCAGCGACCCAAAAAAAAAAACCTTGGTGCATTCGTAATGCCTAAAACACGTAAATTGCAAAATAACATATAGGGGTGCGGAATTGGCCAACTTTGTCGATTTGACCACCCATACGATGGATTGCAAGTGAATCTGGCTACGGATTCGTGTTCAGCGACCCAAAAAATACCCCAGGTGCACTCGAAATGCCAGTATACCTTTTTTTGTAGAAAATACAATTCAAGACTTGGAGATTCCGGGCCATTTTCGTCCCCAATGGGTGGGGTTGGGGTTCCCAAAAGGTTTTAAGGTGTATGAATGATCCTGAGAACTTCCTGAAGCTAATGCAAAAAAAAAATTCTGATTCGAACTTACTTTTTTTTTTATTATAGCTAAAATCCCAGGATTACTGATTTTTCCAGTACTGTCATATGGATCTAAAACACGGACAATTACAGAGATAGATAAAAATCCACTATCGATATTTGAAAGGAAGGTAGTGCGAAAAATATTTGGCCAGTCTGTTGTAAGTCTTACAAAGAGGGCAGGTACAACGCCAGTACCTTGAAATTGGACTCTTCAAAGTATAAATGTCAAAAACAATTATTTGAAATCAGATTTAAAAATAAATTATTCCCAAATGTTTGCAGTCTAGTGTTATTGCAAAAAATTGTATAAGAAACTATCTAATAGGCAATTCAATTTACACAAAGGGTGAAAAAACAATCTGTTTTCATCAATGAGTAAAATTTGATTAAAAAAAAACTGTACAGAATTGATTTCATTCGCATCAGTTCTGTAGTATCCTGTTCCAGATCTACTGAAGGTGGGAACACAGTTACCAAAATATATTCTCACCTCACTAAATATGATTCTTGATTCAAGATATATTACTTTTAAACTGGGCACTATCACCATAACCTTATTGAGTAGAAATCACTATTTAATATTTAAGTACTATCCAATCAATATATTATTTACTTTTTGTATGACCCTGCTATTTCAAAGTGTTTACCTTGTCTGTTTTTAAATCAGTAAACTATGCTATGGGAAATGACATTGGTAAGTAATTTTTACCATTCAGCTGAAAGGTAAGGTACATTCAGAGGGCAGATATGCTTGATTTTGCATACATCACAAATCAACAGGGCCATAACAATAAGGTTCACTGATCTGGAACAATATTAGGACTGAGCAAAGTGAACAATGTCCTCGATCAGTAAACCCTCATTACCTTTCTTGAGGCTTAATAATATTCACTATTATTCACATCTCACTGTCCAATAAGTAATATTCAACTACACATCATCAACATTCAACACTATACCAAACTTCACTTACCCTCTTTGAAAAGTTTATTGAAATTAAATCCCTGGCTAATGAGAAAGTCAATACTGCTAGCTTGACATAAAAATCTTTGATCGGGTATATCCTTATTGACAGGTCGACGAAATATGTAGAAATTGTAGCTTGATTGTTTGAACACATTGTTGATTACATCATACCTGAAGATGATCTTATCAGTAAGAGCCTAACATACACATAAGAATTACCTGAATGCAGAGAGTCCATACTGAATAACCAAGAACTCTTTGCTATTCCCCCGAACCTTTTCATAATACCTTTTAATCGTATCAAAAGCATTTATATTGTGCACAATATTCAAACCAGTTAGTTCACAATCAATTGTCAAGAACGTTGCATTGTCAACGGCTTCTTTTATTTCAGGAAGAAAATCGTTCAAATCTAAGAAAAAACAAATGTAATTATATTTATCATTTTTAAATTGGGTTGCTTACTATGTTCAGTGATATCCATTGAAAGTTGTGTTTTGTTAAAATATGAAACAATCTGGACGATAACAAATTTTAGAGTGCAATATATTATTTTAAATAAATTGTAAATCATTTTTTGTTAACAAACATTGAATTGAATTGGGTTAAAACATAAATAAAACCCTGTACCTGCATTCTTATTTCTTAAACTTACTTTCAAACAAGAACACAGAACGCTAGAAATTTTTCTATAAGTCGATCATACAGGACCTTCTATGAGGAATATAGAGAAAACTTTGTGTTTACGACATTTATTCTTCTTTTCTATTTCGACGTGTGGATATTATGTCGCCAAACTCGTAGTCCCTCGCTCAGCCACCAGCTGGCGCTTGGATCGAAGTATGACAACAATCACATTATTAAGTAAAATAATTTTTATGGTAACACAATATTTACTATTCTGATTTGAGAGAGGAATATAACTGTTACTCTTGTCAAAATGTATTACTCACCTTCAAAATAGCTTCCCCTTTTTCGTTATACATACTCGCACACATAAAAGACCTCGTTAAAACGATTTCTATCCGGAATCGCAAGCATCCACTTTTTTCGCATTTCCGCATCTTTCGACACTTTAAAAACAGAAGTTTCTTGCTTTACACTTTTGTACCCCGTTTTGCATTTCGGCACAATGCACGGTTTCGTAATTTTTTTCTAAAAACGCCGGTATTCCTTGTGTTTACAAGTCAAGAATGACAGTTACCAGATCGTATACGTGTCAGAGATCATTATTCGACTGACGCGCCACCTATGCAACAGATGACGCTTAGCGGACTCCCTTCTCACATAGGAAACAGCCTCGAGTTCCCAGACCTGCATGTACGACCTTGGTTCGATCATACGCAATGAGTTATCCGTCTCCGCTCTGCGGCATAGTCAAAGTATACTTTGACTATGCTCTGCGGTATCTTAACTCGTTCACCTTACTCTCCTGCAACCGCGCGCTTAGATGACCGCGTGTAACTATAGGTAGTTAACGCTCGTCACCTTATAATGTCCGCGGAGTGGGGAGCGGATACGTTTTTGAAACCTTCTCGCGTTAAGACGGGGCTTTACTCCTCTATACTGTATGATCTCTCTGATGTACACTCGAATGGGAGATACGACCATAGTCAAAGTATACCAGGTCTGCCGGAGCCTCCCTTCCATCGTTTCTCGAGCTCGGTGACGTCACCCAGCTCCTCCAATCACAGCCTTGCTCTCATCAGCTCGTTGCGGGCACGTAACAACATCATATTATGTCCTTGTCTATAACATTAAATAAACGAAATAAACGACCAATCAGATTGCACTAAAATTTTAAAAAGAGTAGAAGGGAGGCTCCGGCAGACCTGGTATACTTTGACTATGGATACGACTTTCGGTGAATAGTCGTAGTGTTCAGGGCCATGTTGTCGATCTGTAGACACAGACAGCATGTCAAAAATAGTCTAGATCGATTCAGAAAGCTTAAATCCTCGACGCCGACACCATTGCAGACATAGAGATCATATAGATATACATCATGGTACACGGTGCGAATGCATTTTATTAATTTTAGTATATTAATTTTGTACACTTCTGCAGGTTAAATGTATGATTGGGATATTTGATAGAAAAAGAACTAACTGATTGTGTATAGGGTATCTCTTGTTTCTCAATATTATGAATTACAGAACGAACTCAAATGTTAGAGCCGTTTTGTGCATCCTTTCTGGTCTTTTCAAAGTTGCTGTTGTGCTCTTTACTCCTTTTTTATTAATTGGCTATTGTCAACCTTGTAAGGAAGATATCTGGAATGAAGACAATTTGTCTACTCTGAATATAACGCAACGTTGCCAGATTGTGAGTACTCAAAATGGGCTGACAATAGGACACGCCGAAAGAATTTCCGATAAATCTTTCGATGTTTTACCTGAATTGACGATTATTTTCTAATTCTTACCTCACCGGACCATTTACCTTCATCAACTCTGTCTATACCATAAATTTGATAATGGACAAGATGGATAAAGTTGAATAATATTAGTCAGAATTGTGTGAACTCAACTTTTGAATATTATCTTGTAAATCAAGGAATCAACAATTATGAACATTTAAAAGTAAACAACAATATTTTAGAGATTAATTTTATTCAATAACACTATTATTTTTAATCAATATAAAATAATGTCATGAAGGTGTATTCTTAACATGACGAGAAACGTCATTCACAACTTCTTGGTAGTCCCCCAATTTATTCTAAAAATGTCAAAATCCATTTATTTACTTTTTTTCTGCTTCGTCTCAATCTGTTTGATTCGCTTTAAAATTATAGCAGCAACATCGCGAAACTGGCCATCTGGGGTTATATCTAGAAGGAGTCAAGAGGTACTTGAATATTGTCCTTGTAGAATATAATGATATTAAGAATTATAGAAACTAAATCAACTCACCATCATAATATATTAATTCACAATGTTCTTTATACTCGACATATTTCTCAAAAAGCCATTTAAGAGTTAGGTAAAACTGTAAAACTACCTCATCCTTATGGGCTTTATAATATTCTGAAAATAAATGGAAAACTCCAGTTCAATAATTCAATATATTAATGCTAGAATCAAACTTTTGACAGAACCAATATTGGCAAAAACTATTGGAAATGACACAGTAGGTGGTGACTTGCAGTTATAATGCTATTTTGTTAATAATTTATTTGAATAAGAAACATAAAAGGTGTCATAAAATGAACGCACATTTTAATAACACGTACCTATGTTATTATACAATAAGGAGGAAAAATAATAAGCTTTGCTTTTTTACAAAATTACAGACAGTTTCGTATAGTTGCGGCCGAATTTCATCAATGACGAGTAAAATTTCTTTTTTCAAGCCCAGAATTGTTGCAGGTTTATTGGCACAGCCACGAGATGTCAGATATCACAGGAGGAAGTCACACGATGTCACAAGAAAAAAGGTGTAACAAGACATCAGTTTCATGCGTAGGGACACGTGTTGGAACCACATAGTCCAATCAAATTTTAGATTTTTGTTGCTTGAACGTAGGAACCACCTTTAGGTGTTGAAAACGCTTAAAGGTTAGCGTTGAAAATGCTTAAAGGATCCTTTCACAGCCACGACATGTCAGAAATCACAGGAGGAAGTCACACTTTGTCACAAGAAAAAAGATGTAACAAGTCATTAGTTTCATGCGTAGTGACATGTGTTAGAACCACATAGTCCAATCAAATTTTAGATTTTTGTTGCGAAAACGTAGGAACCACCTTTAGGTGTTGAAAACGTTTAAAGGTTAGCGTTGAAAATGCTTAAAGGATCCTTTCACAGACACGACATGTCAGAAATCACAGGAGGAAGTCACACTTTGTCACAAGAAAAAAATATGTAACAAGTCATTAGTTTCATGCGTAGTGACACGTGTTTGAACCACATAGTCCAATCAAATTTTAGGTTTTCGTTGCGAAAACGTAGGAACCACCTTTAGGTGTTGAAAACGTTTAAAGGTTAGCGTTGAAAATGCTTAAAGGATCCTATTTCATCAGGGTCGCGACACGTTCGAGAGACACCGCCGAGCGACAAGTCACGTGATGAGGATTGAAGCTTGCCAAATCACTTAAGGAAGTGCTAGTTGAAATCGAGACAGGGAGCAGTTCTCGTCGGGTACTACGTGACGTCAGAACCCACGTGATCGCATCTACATCATATAATATGCTCGGTCGTCTTGCTGTTGAACAAAGACAGCGCACTATAACTTCCACTGTTGGAATGTATCTAACATAAAAAGCGGAATTGCTGAAATAGTTAGATTACAGTTAACAATATGTTGACAGGACCGGAAGAAATACCAAAAACAACACCCTCCGATGGTTGGAGTGGCGAAATCTTTTATTTTTTTGTTTGACCGATTTATTTTGACGTTTAAAACAACATATTAAAAATTGAGATTGAAATCGCTCAAAATATTACGAATTCGTATTTTACCGTTTTTTCCAAACGAGGTAATCCATCGGATTCAAGTCTGGACTTTTGCAATCTACAAAGTGTAAATATTTGGTTTTTCAAAGAAATATTTCAGTACCTCGGAGGACATTACTTACTAGTATATTCGCTGTCAAGTTTAAACGTCTCGTAAAACGTTCTCAAAGGCGTTGCATACTCCACACAAACATAAATTCTTTTGTTTTGCTTCACATTTTTTATTTTATACACAGCATTTTTATACACTCTTCCTTTCACGCCTGCTATATCTTTAATCTTCTCTTCCAAACTCTGAAAAATAACCATAAATAATATTTCCCAAAATACAAAATTTATAAGATATGAGTGCCAACACTTGTAACGGGTTGCGCTACGGGATTGTATAGAACTTGATAATGAACAGATTAGATTTCTTTTCGGCTAGCAAACTTGTCATATAATTAGTTAAAGACATCTGCAGGTCGATAAAACATCGACTATGGAAACTAGCATTCCTGATGTGTGATGTCGCTATATCGCGAAGTGGGAGGTAGAATAACGGAAGTCGAAGAGAATTCATTGTGGTGTTAACCTTTAACAGGGTAAGTCGAGATTTATAATTCATTGTCTTTACATACATTTTCTTAATTTTTGCTTCCGAAATATTATGCACATCAGGCTACATATAATTTGATTTAGATTTGTTATTAAACTTCTGGATGTACAGTACCTGAATGTGATTATATTTCGGAGGAGGTTTCTCTCGACTTATCCTAGGACACACAATCAGATTTGCGTTTAGCATGATCCCAGGTATATCTTTTTCATCATTACAGGGATTGTTGTAGTCATTGTATGAAATTACTTTAATGAGACGTGGGCAGTTGTTACAGACAATATTTAATTTCCACCTTTTTACTTGACCCCGCAATTTGTGCACATGTTATTTGCGCGATTTTGTAAATCGCAATTTTGTTATCCTAGTACAAGATACATAGAGTGGTCTTATTAGACCAACGTGCAGTATAGATTGATAAGGGTGAACACGGAACAAATAACCTAATTACTGCTTATTAGGTATACATATATTTATTACACTGTCACGCCGTTTGGGAGTTAATACAGTTTACATTATCAATCCACGAGTACAATTCATTTCAAGCAAACCAGAATTTTATGCTAACTAGCGAATTTCAACCTTTCAAATAATATTCTTTCAGATACAATTTAATTATTATTCTTGCAAGTCACATTTTTAGTATTATTAATTCAGTCACATGTTAACTATTTGCTAATTTTAAATATCAATTGTAATCGTTTATTTCTTTCAGATTAAATTAAATTTTTGCCTAAATTGATATCTCGTCAAGATATCCATTTTGTAATAGTGTTTTCACAATTTGGGAAAGATAACATTATCGGTTGTGGAATCACCAGGTTATTCCAACCGACGGTGTTGCTTGTCCTTTTGATCTCAAGTCAGGTACTGTTCGTTCTTTGAAATTACAGGGTTTGAATGTCTGAGGTTCCTCACCCCTTCACTCCAAGGCGGTTTAGTGACTTTCCTGACAGGACCGACTTCCAGTTCCTACGAGTTCCAAGGAGGGTAACATTTTCTTGTTTGAATGACCATAATTTCATTCTCTGATTTTGTTGTTTATCCGAAGTTGTATTCCACTAATTTTTATAGAATCATTCGAGGTCTACTGTAATGCCTCTTATGGGATATTTCGTTCTTTTCAATTTAATAATTGATTTAATTTTATAATTGTTTTCATAAAATTCAATTTATGTTACAAACCGATTTAAATTTATAATTGTTTCCTTAAAATTCTATTTATGTTACAAATTGATTTAATTTTATAATTGTTTTTCTACGGATTCAATATTATTTATATTACCAATTATTATTCAAAAAAATTTGTAATTTAATTTTCTTTATAATTCAAATTCTGATGGAATATACGAATTGTTAAGTTGAACTTGTATTGTTTTTCTGAATTTTCATCGACTGTTAAACCATCTCGTAGTGCTTGTATCCTTGACTGTGAATTCATTTAGTTTTATAGTTTTTTTGTTAAGCAGTTGGCGCTTGGGCAATTCACCAGTCTTGAATCACAAGGCACGTTTCACTACGAGCCCTGAGATTAATTAATTTAAATTGAGCTAGTTGGGCCAATTAAAACCGACCCACACTGGAAGAATTTTATAAATTTGGTTTCAAACAACATATCTTAAGTCCAATAAATCACAACAATTTGATATTTTTGAATATTTCATATACCTATGATTTTCAGAAACGAATAAGAGACAACGCCGGATTTATGGGAGGGCAACCGGGGCTACAGCCCCGGGGCCTCCACAAGAGAGGGGCCCCCACAATAGACTTCGAAAAAAAAAATCTTTTAAATTCGGAAGAGTAAACAACTTGTTCTTTGATATTTTTTTTTCGCTGTTTTAACTTTACCTTTACTTTTGTACAAACATGATTATATTGTTCTTAAATATTAACAGAAATCATTGATCTATATTTGTTCACTCCAATCAGGCAATCAGTAAAATATCAAAATCTCAAATGGCCCTGATGAGCACTTGCAATTTATTTATATTTATATATGTATGTCAAATACTAAAAGAAATTTACATGTACTTATTTATCGAAAAACTCGACTGAAAAAATTGTTCATTTTATTGGAAAAATAATTTGGGGCCAGCGGGCCTCCACTTATTTGTTCAATATATTAAAGAAATGAAACATTATTTATTTAATAAGTTTCCCAATAAAATTCACAGCTACAGATTATACTATACAGTGGTGGATACAAGGAGGGGCTCAACGATTAGCGACAGATGTCCTACCATACTAAAAGGCCAGACGAAAGGATCCGATAGTCAATCAAACGAATGAAACTTATCGAAAAACTCGACTGAAAAAATTTTTCATTTTATTGGAAAAATAATTTGGGGCCAGCGGGCCTCCACTTATTTGTTCAATATATAATAAAGAAATGGAACATTATTTATTTAATAAGTTTCCCAATAAAATTCACAGCTACAGATTATACTATACAGTGGTGGATACAAGGAGGGGCTCAACGATTAGCGACAGATGTCCTACCATACTAAAAGGCCAGACGAAAGGATCCGATAGTCAATCAAACGAATGAAACTTACACTCAGAACTACCCCCTAAAATACATTCTGGATCCGTCACTGATACTATGTACAATTTTTGTTAACATATTAATTAAAAGCCCATTCCGTACCAATTCTTTGGGGTTTTGTATTTAGTTGACACATTTTTACTTCCCGCACTATACCAATTTCGCACTATTGATAATAAACATCGACTAAAACGTCGAAATATTCAATAAAATATATAGAAGTTTTTCCGTAACGCATCGCATATAATGTTTTCTGATTTGTCCAATCTATTCTATGATTAGGCTAATAAAAATATTATTATTATAAGAATTGAGTCAATATATTTAAACAGAGCACCGATGCTTCAATTATTTCTAGACCTCTTTTCACGTTTATTAAAACAAATGGAAACATGGCAATACATGTGTTTTACTGGCATTGTGGATCATGAAATTTCATTATTTTGATTCAACTGATGGTGTCAATCTAAACAAAAAAATCATTTTAAAAATACACATCTTTTAAACAAATATAACTAGCCAGAAAACTAAAGCTGTGAACATTCTAATTAGAAAATAAAATTACTTGGTTGAGTTGGGAGATCCAATTTTTCATGAGTTTATCCTACATTGTACTGGGTTCCCCATAGTAGACTACCCATTTTGATATTTGAATTAAATTTTTTTTAGTTAACAAAACAAACTTTTTATTTTACTAAATTACAGCTAACTCTTTGGGATTTATGATAATTTATAAATATTATAATTTAATTCTAAATTTTGAAAATCACGTCTTTTAAATGACCTCCACCAACTTCAACACATTGTTCAATATTAAATAAAAATTTGCTTCGTCGCTCATTAGGAGACTGTGAATTGCTCCTTGATGTGAATCCAAAAATTGTTGACAAAATGCTAACCTTGCTTCTTTATCTTGATTGCTAATGTGCTGTGCCATTTGGTATTCATAGAGATGAAATTTTAAATCCCTTTGAAGAATTCGATCTAAGCTTCCCTTCGATATTCCTAGGATAAGGGTTTGTCGATTAGCAGACATTTTAGGACTTCTCGTAAACGCAATTCTAACTCGTTCAATATTTTCTAGTGTACGAACTGTTCTTCGACGTCCAGGCTTCTTCAAATTTTGTTCAGAACCATTTTCACGCCAATGACGAACCCATAACTTAACAGTTTTACGATTTGGCGCATGACCCCTATTGTTGTTATTAAACTGACGCCGGAATGCACGCCTAACTTCTTCTATCGAATTGCTTTTTATGTAAGTTTCTACACAGAACACACGTTGTTGGACTGAGTAATCCATGAAAGTTCAAACGGATGTTGAAATAATGTCTCAAAGCAAAAAAATTAAATAATTATTGATGAAAACTAACAAACTTCTCATAGAAAAATGGCGTTCCACGGAATTATTAATTTAAAATTTATTTGTGACAGGCGCCTACTTGATTAATAATTTACTTAAATCCCAAAGACTACAGAAGATAATCCCACAGAGAACAACCTATTTAGTTATCTCGTAAGGAATTTATTAATAATATAAAATGGGTAGTCTATTATGGGAAACCCAGTATAAGATCTATTGAAAAATTGACGTTTGTATAAATTATTTCTACCAATCATGCATCGCCCTTTAACATTTCGATCGCCAAACGACGCGATTGACGAAACTGTCAGACTGAAAAAAATTACCGGCTTTTCGCGGAAATATCCATTATGAACCATTCTGAATCGATTACAGCTCATCCGATTGAGACGATCTTCGCATCCTTGGAGAAGCGTATGTTTTGAATCTGATCTGTTCTAGGGTCGTCGGTTTGAAACAAACAGCATACCGTCGGTGGCATGGTAACCCATGTCTGAAGACCAGAACAAAATATGTTGAAGCCAGAAATATGTGCAATGAAAAATAAACGCTTCGAAAGAGGCACATAATGTCAAAATAAGATCAAAGCTTTATCGAATGCCCGAATGGCTCACATTCGTTCTGGACTTTCACTACCAAAGCAATTGGTAGGAATTTCACTTCCAGTTCATTCCCTCCCCTAACCAATGATGATGGCACACTGGCTACTACATACACCACAAGAAAAAGCCAATATTTTTGCTGGAATGTTTGCAGCAAATTCCACTTTGAATCCACAAGGGCAGGACCCTCCTAATACTGCTGCCATCGATAGCCATATTCCTGAAATTTCCTTTCGTGCGAGGACAATTAGGTGCATTCTGTCAACTTCCGGCATATGGTTTGCCGCCTCAACTTTGTCGCTTACTATCGAGTTTTCTTTCAGATAGATCACTCCATGTAGTGGTTGACGGAATATCCTCCGATACAATGGCTATCAATGCTGGTGTTTCACAGGGACCTGTCTTGGCACCAATTGTGTTTCTGCTCCATATAAACGATCTACTGGAAGTGATCACCTGTCCCGTCCACAGCTTTGCAGATAATAATAATAATAATAATAATAATAATAATAATAATAATAATAATAATATAATAATGTTTATTCACGAATCTTTAAACTGTGTTACATGTAATGTTTTAATGAATATGAATAAACAGGGTAATCACTGAAGCTGTAGTGGGTACAGCTTGTGCGTGATAGATGGTGTGTACAATTATATTCACATATAAACATATATATTTGTCCATGTTGAATGTAATGTGTGAAGAGAACATGAAAAGTGAACAGATTTAGTGGTTAATACATATTTAGGTAAAGTTGATGTTAATAACAGCAAAAAGAAATAAGACACATGAACCAATTATTAAGAATAGAAAGTTATAACAAAAAAAATACAAGTTACGATAATCATAAATCTAAACAAACACTTTGATTTAAAAATATCACATAATTATGACTACTTAGTAATATAATAAAGTTCAGAAAACTGCTGAGCTTATTCAGTACTTGAGAGTGAGTCCTTGTAATTTATTGTTAACTATATCGTGTATTATATATCTCTCCGTATGTCGTAACCATTTTTTTATATGAGTTTTGAATGAGTTGAAGTTTTCGATGGATTTTAAGTGATCTGGTAGGATGTTATATAACTTTGGACTCAAAAATTCAATACTACGTTGCCTCACGCTTTTTTCACATTTTGGCACTAAAAGTTTCATTTCTCTGCTTCGAGTACAATGACCATGCTCGATGGGATCAATTTTTATTTTTTTTTTGGTAGATGCCGATTATGATTTTAAGACAGAAGAGTTGTCTCGGGTCGAAAAGTTGACTTTCTCTGTACATTGCGTCACTTGAGTGGGTTATTTTTTTATTGTATATAATTCTGATTATCCATTTTTGTAAAGTGAGAATATTATTTAAATGACAGTCATTTATACCTCCCCAACCTAGGATACCGTACGAAAGTTGAGACTGTATCAGAGAAAAATAAATGGTTTTCAAATGAGTTATGTCCAGAATTTCTCTCAGATATTTGAAACGTGAAAGGAAACCTCTTAGCTTATTACAAATATTTTTTGCTTGTAAGTCCCATCGTAGGTGCCTATCAATAATTATTCCCAGGTATTTAATCGACTTCTCTTCAGGTATTATGGTTTCCCGATCAACAACAAGATTACCAAAGTTTGGTAAGTTATTTGCGTATGAGGTGAACGGGAGATATTTTGTCTTTTCTATATTAAGGGTTAGTTCGTTGTATCTGAACCAATCTTTTATTTTTTTGAAATCCAGTTCAACTTCGGTTTTGAGGGTCTTTCAATCTTTAGATTGATAAAATATTGCTGTGTCATCAGCAAAACTGAGGACACAACCTTCTATATTCATTGATAATAAGCTATTGATGTAAAGCGTGAATAGTAGTGGCCCAAGAACAGTTCCTTGTGGCACACCATATGTGATATTTCTCATTTCGCTAATGGTACCATCTATACAGACTTGTTGACGGTTTGAGAGATAACTCTTCAGTAAGTTGTATGCATTTCCTCTAATCCCATATATTTGTAGTTTTTTCAACAATTTTTGGTGGCATACTGTGTCAAAGGCTTTAGAGAGGTCAACAAATACACAGAGTGAAGGTTTTTTTGAATCAATTGCTTTTTATATCTTTGATGTTAAAGCACAAATTGCATCTTCAGTTGACTTTCCCTCTCTAAAGCCATACTGACTCCCTGAAATTACATTGTGTTTGTCTAGGAATTTCACAAGTCTCATTTTCAATATTTTTTCAAATATTTTAGCAATATTGGAAATCAGCGAGATTGGACGATAATTTCCGAGTTCTTTTTTATCGCCTTTTTTGAATAAGGGTTTTACAATTGCCATTTTCAATAGCTTGGGGAACAATCCTGTGTTGAAACATTTATTAATTAGAAACGTTATTGGAGCAGCGATTTGATTACTTATTTCTTTCTATGTTTCTGATCGTATGTTATCTCGTCCCGGAGTTTTTTTTATTTTTAAGTGTTTTAATTATTTTTATTATTTCAGATTCATCAGTTGGAAAAAGATATATTGTGCTTTTCACGTTATTGATTTTTTCTTCAAAGTTATTGGGGATATTGATTTTTTCGGCCAAAGTTTTTCCCAAATCACAGAAGTAATCGTTGAATTCATTTGATATATCATTTCTATCAGTAATCATTTCATTTTTTCGGTTTGTTATTTGCTCAATTTTTGTCTCAGTTTTTGCCTTACCACATATTTCATTGACGCATTGCCACAAGTTCTTAGAAGTGTTTTTATTTTTTTCTATCAGACCTCTACAGTAATCCTTTTTTGATTTCTGTAAAAGTCTATTCAATTTATTTTTATATGTTGTATATTCGTTTCGGAGTGTAATGTTATGTGGATTGAATTGTGAGGTTTTATATAATTTATTTTTGTGATTGATAGAAATAATTAGTCCCGCTGTAATCCATGGTTTTTTAGATTTGACCTTCTTTGCTATTTTTACCAATTTTGTGTTGTTCTCTATATATTTGGAAAGAGTATCCATGAATGAATCGGTCATTTTGTCCACATCATTCGATTCATACATAGAATTCCATGTTTCTGAGTCGAGATCATGTTTAAGTTTCTTGTAATTTATAAATTTTTTCGATTTGTTTGTAGGGTTGGTGTCAGCAGTAGTTGAATGACGTTTCTTCAGACTGAGCAATACTGCAATTGGATAGTGGTCGGTTATTGTATATTCGAAAACAAATGATTTGATATTATCTGAAAATTTTTCGTTACGCCTAATATGGAAATGATCTAAACAGGTTTCACTTATTGGTCTCGTGAATTGATTGATGTAGGAGACAAAATCAAAGGAGCTCAAAATGCTTCTGTATTCCTCGATATAATCTATTTCCTGGAGAATATCGATATTTATGTCGCCTGTGATTATATGACTTTTTTCAATATTATTTTCAAGGTACTTCGCAAGTTCCGAATTGAACAGTTTAGGACATGTATTGGGCGATCTATATAAAACAGTTACTACGATTTCACTTTCAAATCCCAGAATAATTAGTTCAATTGCTTTCAGACTACCAATGTCAACTAAACTGAAGTTGTATTTGATATTATTTTTTATGTAAACAATTATTCCATCATTTTTGTTGTATTTGCCACTATTATATATTATATCATATCCTTCAATATTGAATACGCTCAACTCATGTACTCTGTAGGTTTCTGAAAGGGCTATTATATCGAAATCATTTTTGAACTGATCCAGAAAAACTATGAATTCGTCGAAATTTTTTTGAATGCTTCTGATGTTCATATGAAGAATACTGAGGTTGTGAGTTTCATTTTTTGTTATTTCATTGAAATACTGAATATTTTCAACGAATTCAGCTTTTATGGGCTCATTTTCATATTCATTGATATAAGGATCCATAATTCAATAGACACATCAATAAGATGATACACAAAATTTCACAATTTATATAAAGTCAGATTGAATTGATATTCAGTTTATTGGACAAAAAATAGATTTACTTGTTAGAGCGATGACTTCGTGTTCTCTCTTTCATTGGGACAACTAAGGGTTTTATGGCCTTTCTATTGTCCCTTGTTGTGGGAGTAGTTTCATTAGCTGACGATTTTTTTCCAGGTTCGGCAGCAGTTTTTTGGGACAATATCTTCCGCTACTTCGAATTCGTTTTCTGAATTTCGGATATTTGGCGTTGCTGGTGCGCTGTTAGTGTTACGCTCTTCCGAACGCTCTTCTGAATAGCTTATTTCCTGTAGTTCTTCCACAGTGTAAGCTTTACTATTCACATATAATTTGTTTCCTTCAATGTACGACCGGTCTTCAGGATTTTCTCGGGCTCTATTCAAGAATGTTTTGAGAATTTTTTGTTCACGTCTTTGTTTAAAAGTGAGGTCGTGAGAAATTGCAATACCCGTACCTTTCAACTTCCTGCTTTGTTTCAATATTTCTACCTTTTTAAGATGAGAAATAAATTCAATCTTGACGGGGGGTTTTTCAGATTTATTGAGGCGGTATAGATTATTCAGGTCTGATGCGCTGACATCAACATCCAACAGTGTTTTAAGCTTCTTGGTAACAGAAGTAGCTGAAATATCTTCCGAACTCTCCAAACCAAATATCAGAATGTTGTTCTTTTTCGAATTTCTCTCCAAGATTTCTACTTTATTTGTGAGTATTTTGTTTTCAATTTCGAGATTGTTGACTTTTTGTTTCAACTCTTCTATTTTCAACAAAAGTCTAGTTTCACTAGCTTCTATGGAAGATTTGATTTCTGTTCTATTTTTTATTACCTCTTCTCGTAAGCTCTTTATCGCATTTAGAGATTCTGATTCCATAACTCAGACGAGTATTAGCGAATTTTTATCGTGTACGGCCTCCTTTAGATCTGTTTGTTTTGGTTCTTATCTCTCAGCTGGTCAGTACAATTTGATCCAAGGTTGTCGTCGTGGAATTCAATTTGGGTTTTTAAGGTATATGTTGTACAAATATTTCGTGTTTTCTCTTATTGTTATGTCTCCGAGGGGTTATAATTTGCAGTGGACATTTATTAAGATTTGAATTACACTTTTAATATCCAGAATATGATGATTCAGCAACAGCTCGATTCACTGAACTTATCACTTTAAAGGCACACAACAATCAAAGATGATGGTAACTTCATACCGCTACACCATCCAATGAAGCCAGAGGAACGGGACAGAGGTTGATGCAATTAATGGAGATCTGAAAAAGATTTTGAAATGCGGATCTGATAATCTAGTAGAGTTCAAGGCAACCAAAACTCAAGCTTGCGCCTTCTCCAGGAAGGCAGATCCCACAATTCATAATATGATCAAGTCAGGTATAACTATTCCTATGAAGTCTTCCATATCCATGCTCGGGATCACCACCGACAGCACCCTCTCATGGGACGATCATGTGAGGTCCATTGCGAAAACCGCTTTACAAAAACTTGGTTTTCTAATCCATGCCAAGAGCTCCTTTACATCCCAGTAGCTCCTCATAATCTACAAAGCACAGATTCGGCCTGTCCTGTAGTACTATTCACATCTTTGGAGTTCGGCTCCCAAACATACGCTGAAGCTCTTGGATTCTATCCAGAAGAGAGCTATTCGTTTGATTGATGATGTCACACTTACGAGTTCTTTGACCTCTCTAGAACATCGTATAAACGTGGGAGATCTCTCCCTTTTCTATAGATATTTCCATGGTCGGTGTTCATCAGAAATCTCGTCTGTTGTTCTCTTAAGGGAGATTCCAGATAGGGACGGACTAGACGAGCTCAAACTAGTCACCCCTTTATTGTCAAGCTCGAGACCTGCCGAACTTCTTCCTACCTGTCAGTTTTTCCTCGAACAGCGAAGTTCTGGGAATCTTTACCGAGTGAGGTTTTTCCCTATTCCTATAACCTCCAAACCTTCAAGAAAAATTCGAATGCCCATTTCCTCTCCCAACATTCCATCGCTGGCTCACATTATCTTCTTCGTGCATTATAGGTTTCACTCTCGTGTAGTCGAAGTATAAAAAAAAAGACGTGTGGCACTCGGGGACTGCCGCGGTAAAGCTATTGCATAGCATTTTTTCTCAACTTATGCAATTATAATTATTTATTTATTTTTAATTTATGCAGTATTTTTTTTCTTTGATATTAATTCAAGATTTTTCTTTGATATTAATTCAAGTTACACTTTTTGAGCGTGGTGACCGATAAGAAAACAATTTTTTTTCTTTTATTGAATAAATGAGAAGTTAATATCGTTTAAATATTTTAATTATCTTACAATACATGTAGGTTATTCAGGAATTTGTTATCATTGAAACTATAGGTTTATGGTAACTGAAATAAGAAACATACGTTTGAGACTTGATATCCTCTAAATATCTGGAAAATACCGCGTCAATGGTGGTCCCATATTTTGTTGTGGACTCTTGTGGATCATTATTCATTTTCAAATTCAATTTTTCCGAAAGAAAAGTTGTCAACCGCTCTGATTTTTTATCAGCGAAGTTGATGTTGAAATCGCCAGCCAAGATAAGTGGAAATTTATTACCATTTGTACCAAGTATTTTCGACCCTTCTTCAGTGTACTCATATACTATTTCGTCAAAAGTCCCACCTTGCGACTTATATATAGTTATAGCAAGAGCTGAAGTTAATGGAAAATGTTTGCGTTTGGCTATACATTTTCTATTCGATGTTAATGAAATATTTGCTGTTCGTAATTCAATGGGAACAGCGAGATTGCCGACTCTATTTTACACTGCTAGAGCGGCTGCTTTTTGCCTTAATTATGTCACTGTCGCACTGACATCATCAATAACCTACAAATTTCATACCTATTTATTTCAGTTGTAAAACAATAACAATAACTACAAATTAAAAATTATCTTGGTCAAGGGTGGTTGTGAAATGTAAAACGAAATGTTAACTTTGAACCTTTTACAAGGTCGCAATAGCCACACGGGGTCGAAAACTGTTTTAAATTGGTTAATTTTCGATAAATCGAATGACGTTCACGTGAGGAGCGCGTAGCTTGCGAGTTAGAAAAGTGCAAATCTTCGGAACATATAACGTTTGCAAGGAATTTTCGCATGCGGTTTTCACTCCATGTCGTTAGTTTATGAACGGGGCCAACTAAAGAGCATAGTCTCGGGCCCCAAAATGTCGATTAAATAGGAAAATTTAATTAAAATAGAAACAGGTACTCTCAGGTCTCAGCTACGCACGTCTAACGTATAAACTCTAACTGACGCGTAGCGAGCTCCTAGAGGCATATGTCAAAATCATTTCGTTCGTAGCTAATTACATAAGTCGTCTGGCGTTCATGCAATTGTGTTTTTATACAATTCGAACCTTCTAATTTCGATAGGCCACGTGAAAATCCCGGAGTCTAAACCGCTAGAGTGTTATAATAACATTCGTATTAAATATATAAATTTCTCACTTTTAGAAACTTGAAATTAATTAATTAATTTGACCCATGTTAGGTGTTTAGGTCTTAGGTTTTTCGTTACGGAATTTCTTGATTCGGTCGTCGCGCTCAAAGCCCGCGATAAAAGCTATATGCAATAGCTTAATAAACGGACAGGCATTATTCTGAATCAATAGGTCGTACCATTGACGAGTGCACATTCCTTTTCACTGGTGTCATGTATACTTGTCTACCTCTCCTAGTAGGGTTTCCCTGTATAATTCCTTGAATATGGTCTTACTCATTTTCCAACAGACTGGTCATGCTTGACAAAAGTTTGAAGACAATGGATAAACGTATCTTCCGCAAGAATTCAATAATTCCTGATCAAAATTAACGAATTAGTTCCAAGGAATTTCGCTACATTTGTAAACTATCACACTATCATAGAGAAAAAATTGGTGGATTTTCCTGTACTAATAACACGTGAATAATAATTTGAATCTCTAAATCGTATTTAATCGACTTCTTAAACTTCTTCGAAAATATTGTGTTGACGTTCAAATATCGTTTGTAAAATTACATGAAAGTAATGTGAATACTGTCAAGTGAAACAACCCAAAATCGTTTATTAGGACGAATTTTCTTAATCATCATTAAAAGTTCAAGATATTGAGTAACTTGAACAAGGTTTGTTTAAAATTCGATCAAGTTCGACAACTATTATGGGTCCGGTGCTGAATTCGGGCGTGACCACTTCCACCTAAATCTGCAATGCCGGCGGCTACTCAATTTAATATAAAAAGCGAAAATGGTAATTGTAAATTAACAAAGTAGTTTATGCACTAAAATTATCAACATGGCGTTCAAAGTAAGTTGCATTTCATTAAACTAATTTTCAGTTTAATTTAAAAGAAATTGTTTCAAAATTCTGAAACTTCCTATACCAATTAATAATATAAGTATCATTTCTAGAATTATTGTGGATATTCTTAAATTTTGAATCAATTGCAAATGAAAATGAATTTGTTATGTTGACTGCTAAAAAAAATTAGGTGATATATGACGTGAAAATTGAAATAAAAAATCAATTAGGAAATTGTCAAAATTATTAGTGGAAAATTAACGAAATTTGATCTGAACTGTATAGATTGTGAACAGACATTATTGGGTTCATTGCAAAACGCAATAATTTATTTAAGAAATGTATATTTAAAACCGTTAATCTTGAAAATAAAATAAAGTTTTGTGTTATTTCTAGTTGACTTTGCACTATGTTTTTTTCAATATAAAATTAATAATATAAGTATCATTTCTAGAATTATTGTGAATATTTTTTACATTTTGCATCAATGGCAAATGAAAATGAATTTGTTATGTTGACTACTAAAAAAAATTAGGTGATATATGACGTGAAAATTGAAATAGAAAATCAATTAGGAAATTTTGACAATTATTATTGGAAAATTAACGAAATTTGATCTGAACTGTCTAGATTGCGAACAGATATTATTGGGTTCATTGCAAAACGCAATGAATTTATTTAAGAAATGTATATATGAACGCGTTAATCTTGAAAATAAAATGAAGTTTTGTGTTATTTCTAGTTGACTTTGCACTATGTTTTTTTCAACATAGAATATTGATAACCAACCGACTATTAAACAGAATTTGTGTTCAGGGGTTCCAACCTGTAAATTAATTATAAATTAAAATGTGGAAAAAACACAAATATACTCTTTAAATAACAATATACCTATTGAGAATAATTATTTCAAAACATTTATTAACTTATCATTAGCAAACTGTTAATTTAGATGATATTATTCATTTACGAGTTAACATGCAACCGTGCAAGTAATACAATAGGACGCTGTAGAATTTCGCGGAAAGGTTAGCTATTGATTCTTCAATGAGGAATGTGTATGAATTGAATTTTATTTGAATAAAAGGAAATATAAATACATTAAATAGTAAGCATCTAATTTATAAAATATTCATCTTATTAATATGTCAATTAATAACGGAAACAAATTTATAAGGCTAATACAAAATAATATTTGATTAATTTCAATCATGAATAAACTAAGAAGTCAATAATCATCCATATACCATGATAATACCATTCTGGATCGTAATAATTCAATTTCTAATTTAACTTAATTCGACGTCGGAGTTTCTTATGATTTTTCTCCAAAATCTATTAAAAGAATATGAAAAAATTATCGTTGATTAAAAGTGAATTTTATTTCACTGTAAACTGTGCGAAAATGGAGGAAATTATAGAATAAAAATTCAATTGTGGAAGTCATTACTTTATGATAATTTATCATTTTAATGAAATAATAAATAAAACTACTTTGCCATACTATCACTGATATCTAATATAGTCGTTACTATAGTTTCAACACTAAACGTGTCATCTTCAGACGAAAAAAAAATAGTAACTATAGTAACGACTATATTAAATATCAGTGATAGTATAACAAAGTAGTTTTATTCATTATTTCGTTAAAATTATAGAATATTAATAAATAATTAAATCAAATCTCCTACATACATTTGCACTTGCTCTAAATAATAGGACTCGCAGTATTGAAACAAACTATTACTACCAAGTATAATAAACGTCTTACTGAGCAATAAGATATATTAATTCATTTTATTCATTTTGTGTTTATTTCCAGTTCGTAGTATTGGCTGCCCTCTTAGCCGTAGTAAACGCAGGTGGATTATTAGCTGGACCAGGTCTGGCTTACTCTGCGGCCCCAGCTATCGGTTATTCCTCCCCAGTAGTATCCTATGGAGGTTCATTGGGTGCTCAATTACCCGCTATCACATCGCAATCGTCGAACATCCTCCGCAGTTTCGGAAACTTGGGACAAGTATCTACCTACTCCAAAACCATCGACACTCCATTCTCCAGCGTACGCAAATCCGATGTCCGAGTTTCCAACCCTGGATTAGCCGTCACATCTCCATACGCTTACGCCTCCCCGATACACACCGCGTACGCCGCCCCGATCCAAACCGCTTATGCCGCACCTATCCATGCCGCTCCTGCTGCTATCGGAGTCGCTTACTCCGCAGCCCCAGCAGTATCTCATGTCACATATACCGGACTTGGAGCCAACTACGGGTGGTAAATTCAACTGGATTGTCTTGTAATTTATTTTATTTATTGTACATGATTCATATCGCAATGTATATATTGGGATGATCAAATAAAAATTTTAATTGAAAACAAAATTGGAATATTAAATACCTTAAATTAACATTATTTTATTTAGAATTAATGATGACAAATTGTTTAACCACACTGTGTCATTCTCAGGAGCCAGAAAGTAAATCTTGAAATGAAACAATTTGTCAGCATTAATTTTAAATTAAATGTTAAAATTTTTGTGTAAATTTGAGTTAACTTCTGAAAGTTAAAATCACTACACTATGTAAACGCCGAAACCATAGATAAGTGCGGTTTTCTTAAGAAATTTTTCTAACAGACTACAGATTTCGCAAGATAATAGTGAATAAAGAATTAGATTTCGTCTGGTATTGAAGAGATCCAACAAAGTAAAAGCTACTACATAGTCGTAGAACAGTTCAGAAGTGTGTGAACGTTTCTGATATTAGTTTGCTTTATTAAAAGATTATTGCCGACAGTGAATTCGTAATTTGATGTCTGATAGTGTCTAAGCCTAGTTGTAGATGTGTATATTCTCTGATCGATTATATTTTCAATAATAAAAGAATCTAAATTAGATTATCATTTACTATATTCCTTCTCTTATCTTTATTCAAAATCTAATATGTCAAGTTAGTAGTCAGAATGGTATGTCGTTCTGTAAGGCTTGTTTAACATAGCAATTATCCGCGTGGTTGTATGGTATTCCGTATCTCCTTTCTTCGACCTTCCAAATTTCTAAATTAACTCACTCATATTTTTTAAGACTACCTTTTATTTTATATACTTTGTAGAGCACTTCTTTCAAGCTCATTCAACAATGTTTCCATCTACAATCTAATTTCTTAAATTTGAACCTTTTGTGGAAAAATTATATTCTTTTTTTAAATTTTAATTCCAATTTATAGTCCAGGCAACGAACCGGAAAAAAAATATAGTAAGCTAGAATTTCAGATTTTTTTTGCATTTTGTTCCTAATACCCCATAGATCATTCATGACTATAGGGACCGCGGGGGTCGACCTTTCTACTCCCCCCCCCCCTCAAAACGGGGTTTCAACTCCTCAGAGAGCATTCTTATAAAAAAATCCCAAAGTTTAGAAAATTGATGAATTAAGAGCCGAAAATGACCCCCAGTATGTTTTATGATGATCATAATAGAATTTTAGAAAATGAATTTGATAATGAATCTGATGACGATTGAAATAACTATGAACTGAAAATGTTAACTTTTCAAAATTATGTAAATGAATGAAAAACTTTATGATCATAATAATAATAATAATAATAATGATAATAAAAATATATATATAATGATGCAAACAAATATGTAGAATAATGAAGTTTAGAAAAGTAGATCTTTAATAAAAATAGAATACATAGCTGAACATTTTTTTCATTCTATTCCCCGAAACTGCAAAGGAAACTACAATTTTCAGGATTTTTCACTCTGGAGGTTTTCCGAGAAAACCAACAGCGAAATCGTGATCAGCGACCCAAAAAACATAATAGGGGTCATTTTTGTAACAAAATTATACTTTATTATTCATAACCGTCTCAGAGAAATTTCCCGAATTTTCCATCTGGAGTTTTTTGGGAAAAATAACAGCGGAATCGTGATCAGCGACCCAAAAAACCTACTAGAGGTCATTTTTGCAACAAAATCATAAATTATATATTATATATAGATTTTCCAAATTTTCCATCTGGAGGGAGTTTTATGAGAAAACTAACTGCGGAATCGTGATCAGCGACCCAAAAAACATACTAGGGGTCATTTTCGGCTCTTAGTTCATTAATTTTCTAAACTTTTGGATTGTTTTTATAAGAATGCTCCTCTGAGGGGTTGAAACCCCGTTTTGGGGGGGTAGAAAGGTCGACTCTCGCGGTCTTGATAGTCATGAATGATCTATGGGGTATTAGGAACAAAATGCAAAAATATTTTGAAATTCTAGCTTACTATATTTTTTTTTATTATGGCCTTTTTCCCGGCTTATTGCCTGGACTATCAAGTATTATCAAGAATTCTAATTTGTTTCACTTTCAAACTAATTTTTCGATCAAACTGTAATTCCTTGGAGGATTAAAACCAAATGTTCAAGTTGAAACTTCTCTTTATTTCTCGTAGTGCCGGAAATTCTTAATTGGAGATTCTATCTTAACTTTTTTTTCTGAAGCAGTCGGCGATCCGGGTAATCCGATCAATCAAGAATCTGAGGACACTTCAAGAATAATTTGTAGCTTTGAACTGCTGACTTTAGGGCAATGGTAACAACTTTAGAATTATTATAAAACAGTTATCCATTAATCAGTGGCGGTTGAACCCTTCTGCGAAATAAGCACCAGCACAAAATAAGAAGAACTCCAGGGTTCAGGAAGTATATAAAATTATATATGACTGGATAAAACTCCAAGAATTGAGGCAGGCGAAGAAACGTCTATAACAGGTCGGCCAGTACGCTTCGCATATGCCCAAAGAGTTAAGACAGAGTGAGTGAGTCGTTCGCTACGCTCACACCGTCTTAATTAAATCAAATTCTTATATTTATTTTATTTGTTTATTTTACTGTTCACTGCGCTCACTCCGTCTTTCGCATAAGCTCGTCTTAATTAAATTAGTGAAAAGTGCCCTTTTCCGGGATGAGTTATAAACTATTTATAACTTAGCCCAGATGTTGGCACTGTGTTGAAACATATGTAAGAAATAGTGGATAATAAAAACAATCATTGTTTATTTAGTGTAAATTAGTGATTTTATTTCATAACTTTATAAGTTAAAAATGAATTTCAACATTCTTAATACCGCAACTATTCAATATCAATTTTTTGTAATTATGTTTCTGAATACTCTGGAAAAATATATCAGAGAAAAGGATTTTCCTGTGAAAAAGATTTATAATAATAAACTTGAAATAACTGTAATGGCGAAAATATACAGTCATGAGTTTTCAGTTGTGCCCACCACCGGAGTTTATCTGTTGTGTTGAAAAGCACGCTTACGAAATTGACAAGCAAATATTTCTAGTAGCAGTTAAAGAACTTGACATCCCTAATTCTAGAAGTGCAACTTAAAATTCTTGAACCAAAACTGATTTCCTGAAGCAATATAGCACTTACCGAACTTTCCTCCACGTTTGGAAATTTATCATCCTTCAAACTAACATGACAGATACATGATTTAGGGATCAGAATGAATAGCCTTGATAAGGGAAAACGTACACCTTCTCTATCTTCATAGTTTTCTATATACTCTTTCACATTTTTTTCAGTATTTCCTGTTTTAGGCAATATCAATTCCAAGTATCCGTGAAAAAAGGAATGGGCCATTCCACTTCCATAGTTCAATCCATCGTTTTCGGCGATCTTCAAACCTTTATAGATAGGGGCATTTTTCTAAAACACCACCAAATAGACTTTATTGCCAAAGTTAGAAAAGTAATATACAACGAGCATGAATTTTTATCTGGGGGGGGGGGCTTATCCCAATGTCTTGCCAAAAATTGGGGTAATTAAGGAAAAAAATCGCAAAATGAGTACAAGTGACAATATTGGCTTGAAAAAGTTCACTCCGGGGTTTTTGGAGTCGCTGATCACGATTATGAGTCCTGAGACTTTTTAAATGACATAATCGTGATCAGTGACCCCAAAAACCCCCGAGTGAACTTTTTCAAGCCAATATTGTCACTTGTACTCATTTTGCGAATTTTTTTTAACTGCCCCAATCTTTGGCAAGACATTGGAGTAAAACAAAAAACCCTCCCATCCGGGCATTGAATTTAGTGGTGCCGAATGATCCTGGGGGTCCATAGAACCCATTGCAAAACGAATTTTCTACATCCGAGCTGCTTCCTCGTTTTTCCATATTTTCCGGCTTATTTACTGGACTATTACCCTCAGCTGGAGATAAATCGGAATTTAATAGATTGCTTTTTCGTTTATATATGTCCATCTCTTCTAAATTCCCTAGATATTGGTTTGTACTGTGTTTTAAAAGTGATTAGCTTTCTTGAGAAATGGTGTGACCTGTATTCAAAATATGTTCGGCTACCGCTGATTCTTCACCATTATTTTTCTTTGTAATGTTCCTTATAACGAGATAAAATGTTCCTTCTAGTTTGACCCACATAGCATTTTGAACCCGACTCACAATTGATTTTGTAAATCCCGGATTTGTCGAAATCGGAAACTTTATCAAAGGTGTTGCCTAAACGGTGTTTTAGCTTGTTCTTACATCTATAAACTGGTTGTGCTGCTAATTTAGAAAATAAACTATGGAATTTATCAATTACTGAAGAATGATAAGTGAAACTTTTGAATTTTATTGAAGTATTTGAAGGTAATGGCTCTAATTCGGTTAGTTATCTGCGTTCCAAGTTCCTTTTTTGTTTAGAAATTAAATTATTGATCAAAGATTTGTTTTAACCATTGTCCAACGCAATTTGATGAAGTTTCGAAGCTTCGATGTTATAATTTTGCTGGCTCAAAGGAATGTTCAATAATCTATGAACTACATTATTAAACGGAGCTATTTTATATCTAAATGGATTTGTTTCAGTGGGTTTTCTGTATATGTCGAAATCCAAGTGAGTGCCATATTTTATAATGTTGATATCAAGGAAAGGAAGCTGATAATCTGTTTCTATTTCGACAGTGAATCTCAGTGAATCAACTTGGGTTGTATACAGAGAGATGTAAGAATAGAGAGCGCTAGTCCCATAAATGCCTATGTTAATCGAGTGACCGGGATTGACTAGTAACCGATTTCTCCCCTCCAACAAATTTTTTTCTCCCATACTCTATGTGCGGCATTCACAATTCGTTCTTTCGACGTCGAGTCTTCCGCTAGTGTAGTTCGTACAGAGAATGGGAAGCTTGGTAACTCATTCATCCCCACTCCGCGGCTCTAAATTTATTAAGTCCGGTCACTAATATATCCTTTAGCGCTCTCTATTCTTACATCTCTCTGGTTGTATATGACGTTGTTGTATGTATACTCAAAGGTACATATAAAGAAGAGCGCATAGAGAAGAAGGCAATACATCGGGGGAAGTACCGAAAAGACACTACGACAGTAGTGTTGTGGGAACCTAAAAGCTACAAGCAGTCAACGAGGTCTATACACCTCGTTGCAAGCAGTAACCTAAAAAGTTATAATTAATAAACATATATAACAAGAATACTTGGTGTTTTAACAAAGATACTACATGGTGTCAGGTTAAAAACTGTGATAAGATGGCAGAAGGATCGTTCAAACCGCCTAAAGAGTTACTATTTGCGGGTGAAACTGCAAACTGGAAAAATTTTAAGCAACAGTTCGATAACTACATGAAAGCCACGGGTTTAGAGAATAAGCCCGATGAAACGAAAATAGCGATTTTCATAACATCGCAGATGAAGAAGCACTAGATATGTTCAATACATTAGATATGTTCAATACATTGAACATGATTCCGCATTACAAACATTTGAAATGTATTGTCCGCGTAAAAACGTAATCAGTGAAAGCTTCAAGTTTTTTAGTAGAATGCGGAGAACATATGAGAGCTTTGATCAGTTTCTCATAGATCTAAGAGTTCAAGCAAAACAGTGTGCATTTGGAAATCAAGAGGAAAGGCTAATCAGAGACAGGTCATAGGTATAAAGGACCAGTCACTACAGGAAAGATTATTGAGAAAATCTGAGCAAACACTTGAGAATGCGATAAAGTTCTAATTAATAATATTAATACAAGGATATTTGGTGATATAGTGGGCGTTGAAGTCTACTTTGATGACATAATAGTGAAGATCATGATATAATAATCGGAAAAGTAATGTAGCATGCCAAATTATTTGGAGTTAGGTTTAATCGTTTAATCTGGGCAAATTGCAGTATAAAACAGATCATGTCAAGTATGTAGGCTTAGTTATTTCAAAATCTGGCATCAAAGCAGAGCCAGATCACATAGAAGCAATTTTAAAATTACAAGAACCAAAAAATGTAAAGGGGTTGCAAAAATGTTTGGGAATGACAAATTATTTATGCAAATTTATTTCTCATTATCCGGAATTAACGTTACCATTAAGAGAGCTCCTTAAGAAAAATGTTGTTTGGGAATTGGGATTGGGGAGAAAATCATACTCAGACTTTTGAAAAATTGAAGCTAAAACTAAGTTTTGCCCCTACTCTCAGCATCTTAGAAAATGTGGTAAAATCACATCGCAAAGCAGTTCAAAAACAGGAATAGGTGCTTGTCTATGTCTATTACAGAATGGGCAACTTGTTTCATTTTACTCCAGGAGTTCTACAGATACTCAATTGAGATGGGCTCCTATAAAAAAAGTATTAATAAAGATACTACAAACAATCTTCCTTCATGTTGGATATCGGCCAAGAAGTTTTGTTTTTTTTATGTTCAACCACTCCAACAAAAGATAGCTACAACTTAAATTATTATGTCATTGTTAAACTAACTAACATAATAAAGCATTCCTAGGAATGTCATTTGGTACCCTAACCTAATAGGTTGATCAATTCATTTTGTCATAATGTCTCAATAACTTACCAAATTTAGAAGTTGTACATGTAGAATGGAACAACAAATATTCAACGTCAAGGAAATTGTATCAATTTCTGTCAACTTCCCAAGCCCACTGGGACCAAGAGTAACTCTGGCCAAAATTAGGGAAAATAGAGAAGATATAAATGTAAGCAAAGCTATAGTTTGGAAATGAAATACATGGAAGGTCAATTTCTTCCAATCCTCATCATACCGTGAAGCAAAATGTTTTTTTTCTTCTACAAACAGTACCACTCTTTGCACAAATTCCAGTATGAAGTGAATATTTAACAGTATGCAGTAAGCTGAAAAATGTTAAAATAGATTGTGGATATGTGATTAAATAATAAAAAAATAATATTCTGTAGATGAACTGTTTATCGATACCTACATTTTTTGAAAGAAGTGTTGTACATATATCAGAATTTATTCAAGTAAAAGAAAACCATTTTAGTTACAGTGAGGGTACAAAAGCAATAACCTTTCTTTATTTGTAGCTGATCTCAACGAACCATATGTTAAGGAACATTTCTACAAGTATGGTTACCTGATATTGACGATCAGCTTCCACATTTGATACCATAAATATGACTTGTAGATTTATTGAATGGTAAGAAGCAGTTTTCAGAAAGCAAAATTCAATTTCTGATGAAATCGAAAGCTGTCAAATGAAAATTGTGTTTCTTTGAGATTTAAGGTTAATCTCTTTTTTTTTTCGATTCGTTGAGATATCAAATAAAGATTATAAATTACCAATATTTATCTTCATGAATTAAGTATGTTAATCTGTTAGAAACTGAATTTTAATTCATTTAATTTTATTACAAAAGTTTAACAATGTAATTGAAATTTTCAAGACTTTGTCTCTGAATATATCTCCAATAATTTACACAAATCTTTGAAGTAAGTATATGGTCTCTTTTATTTGAGGGAAATATCTCAAAAGTAGTAAGTTTAACTCTACTGAACTGAAAAAAATATAAACAATGTATCCACACATGCTTACCAATTACAATATCTAGAAAGCTGTTCTCACTCGCAAAAATTGAACCTGGAAATTTTATTAATTCAATTCCAATATTTTGGATAAAATAGATGTTATAATTTACCTAATATACAAGTACAAGCAATAACTAACAATATATAGAAGGTCCTATCTTCACGATTCCGTGGGATTCTTATTGGATAATACTCTTCACCATTTTCTCTTTTATAAACCATGAACTGTAACAAGGTTTGAAGAACCAATAAATTGGGGGTATTGCCTAGAATTGGGTATACTTGATATATTCAATATTCATTCAGGAACATAATATTTGCCTAAAAATTTACCTTTTTCACTGAAGTTTTTGCAAATTTTTTAATGCTATTTGAATTTTTCATATCGTAATCGTATGATGTATTTCTCTGAATCTACTGTTTTCGTCTGCACTGCATCTGGTAGCATCAGCATCCCACTGGTTGAAAGCTTTTGTTTATTCACTATATATTTTGCTGTGTAGGCATTAACTAAAATCTTTTAAAGGATATGACACATTGTTTTTAAACATTCATAAGTCTAGACTCTAGTTTGTTTATAAATGAAATGATAAATTATCCACCTTATTGTTTACAAGGTTCATATTTCAGATAACGACCGATTAAGAAGTTTAATTGAATCATATCATATCAAGACAGAAACAATTCTAAATTTTGTATCAATGATTAGAAGAGCATTGCGTAAGTAAGTTATACATATATTCAGATTTAAAAATTCGAAAAGATAAGTATTTAAATTTTTGACTTTGAGGAGTTTGAGGTTATAACTTATAATCCGACAGTTCCACATTAGAAAACAATATATCAGACACCACTACCACTACATTTAAAATCTTTTTCTTTGTGAAATTCATAATCTTCAAATAGATCTATGGGCAAAGTTGGTTATGGAATCTGAGAGTGAGAATTACTTATATAATAATAATTCCTGACCCAGGTATGAATTTTAGGCAAATTCTTAGGAAATGGGTCAAATTAACTTCTATGATTCTATTATATTTTCGTCTTTACGTACGTTTCGGTCTCACGACCATCATCAGAATAAATCTGAAAACGGATTCACATCAACTAAAGCGCGGGATTTCTTAAACTTTTACTAAGCACTAAGCATCTTTATCACATCAATTTCAATTTAAAAATGTCTTACAATTTTCAATTATTAGTGTTTTGTTCGTTTTTAATGCGATAAAGACACTTAGCGCTTAGTACAATTAGTTCATGAAATCCTGTTTTTCAGTTTTCAAAGGTCTTCTGATGATGGTCGTGAGACAACAAATACGTGAAGATGAAAATATAATAGATATGAGTGTTAATGTGAGCTATTTCCCAAGAAGAGTTCACACTGTGGATACACAATAACATAAACAAAAAATAAACCTTATCCACTAAAATACTCACACCATTCCTCAACTAAATTAATCACTTTCAAAACACGGTATTGACAAATATCTATTAGCATGGAAGTGTATAAGCGAGCAATTTATTAAATGTCCATTTTTCTCCCGCTGAGTGTAACCCCTTGTTTGCATTATCAAGCCCAAATACTATTTAAATAGGTCGTACACTTGATTTCTAATTTAGCTTACTCTAATGGCTACATGGTACCTGAAAGGTCCGCAGTACTATTTTTAGTGGATAAGGGTGATTGTATTTTATTTATAGTATATAAGAACTTTTTTGTATGGACGCGAAAAATTTGTTAATAATAGTTGGTTTAAAATATTTGTGTTGTTTTGTATCTTATTAACATATTTGTTCCTTAAATCTATCGTGGAGTAGCGTCTGTTTATTCACAATCGTTAAGTGTGACAAAAGTCTACATGTAAAAATGTCATAACCAAACATTTTGGGGTTAGAATTTTTCGTAGTCATTTCTAATATAAGACAGTGAAGGTAAATTCAGCCGTTCTCATAAAAATGGATACAAAATATTGTTAAGACGGAGTTGTAGCGAACTAAGTCTGTCCGAGTTTCAGTTCACACGGCCAGTTATTGGTTTCTACATAGCGGTCGACTCCAATTTATTACAAAATTTTCACAGAATATAGATATGATACTCGAAATAAACTGTTTCGTAAATTCAATGTCGTTCTGTCCCGTTTTCGAGCTTTAGAGCAAAGCGGTCCGTCGAAATACTCAAAGCTATTCGCCTTGTTTTGCGCACTGTGCAGTGCTCTAACTAACTGGCCGATTGTAGAGAGAAATAGTGCCTATAAACTCTCCGTACACGTACCGGAGCGCCCTTTACAATTCACGGGTGGCCGTTGAGACGACTAAGTTTGCCCAATTTATGGACTTTGTCGGCTTTGTGTGTCGAAGCCGCTTTCTCTTTTTGATGCCGACTGATTCATTTTCTTGGATTTGTAGCTTACTTTGATAGTCAGTCTATCCACTTCCAGATAGAGCGCACGTAGATACATTCATGTGGGATTCACATGAACATAATACTCGCATCGCCGCCGCCGTTTGAAATGATGACCAGCTTAGAAGTATATGACGCCATATTATTGGCAAGATGCGGAGGCGGCGCCACCTGGTTATTGCTGCAATTATCATTAACCAACGACATCAGTTAGTTTAGTAGTTGTTGTTTCTATTGTGATATTTTTAGATTTTCTATGTTGTAATCATTGAATAACAATATTCAATGCCTTTGTTATTTATCAACCGGATAACCTATAAATATATAACTATGATATGATGGAAACTCCTACGCTGAGTAAAAAACAAAGAAAAGCCACATTATCTAGCAAAAAGGCAAAGAAAGAAACGATCAAAAACGTACTTGCAACGCCATTTGAATCTTATTGGTAATAATTTAAAATTTGTTGCAGTTAATTTACAAGATATGAGACTGAACTGCTTTAACAGATTTAATGTTTGGAATTTTCGTTACAAATGTTTTAGGCCAGAAATAAGTAATGAAGATCAAGCATTTCTAATTGAAGCTCTTTCTAAAGGACTTCCACTAGTCAAATCAGAGAAGATTAATGTTCCATGGATTGTATTGAAGGATATTCCAAAGAAGGAACGTAAACAATGTAGAAATGATTATGTACTTAAACATTCTAAGGCTGTCATTAGCAGTCAGATGTGTACATATGCGAAGAGGTAAAATGATTTCCTATCATTGAAAGTATAACTAAGAAATGAGCATATGTGTGGTTCTGTTTTCAACTTTTATTCAACTATATAGAATGTGATTGCAAATCATTTCACAATTCAATATGATTGATAGTTTTGATATATGTTGTGGATTAAGGAACCATATATGAAAATCTTAATATCTTTAGTAGTACAGTTTATTATTTTTTGATTTGTTTTCGGAAATTTTCCAGTAATCCCTTGAGTAGTTGACAGTTCCATTAAATTATAAATAATTCCAAAGGAAATACATGAGGCATCAATTGAGAAAACTCTAGGGGAATGTCATTAGATGAAATTGGTACACCTATTACCTATTTAGAAATACTTCCAAATAAAAGTTTTCCTTTGTATGGTAGATATTTATTGATCATACATTTCTGTGATGTACCGAAAATATGAAACTTATCTGACCCATGAAATAAAAAACTGGTAGGAACTATGCACATTTAAAATACATGATATAATTTATAGTAACAGGCAAATTAAGTTAAAACCTTTTAGGTAGTTATATGAAATTGCAGTAAGTTTCAAAATATGATGATTTACTTTTTTCAAGCCAAACTGCAAATATTATCTGTCGCACTTGTTCATTTTAGGCAGTAGTGCAGTATGTGATACCTAAAAAGTAAAAGGAAGATTATTTTCTGTTTGCAAAAGGTAGAAATATTTTAGTACAAAGTGTTTTCTATTTGAGTAAAGCCTGACTGTTTGTAGAATGTCCATGTATACTGTTTATTTAACTTGAAGTGTACTTACCTCGTTCATTCCTTTAACATCTATGAAATAATAATACAGGGTGTTTCAGAAAGACCTCCCATAAATGCAGGGGACGGTAGATTTTACAAAAATAATCAGATTTTTCGTATAAACTATGGTCCTGTCTTTCTTTCGTTTCGGGGATACTGGGCGTTAAATTTAATTTTTTTTAAACGAAATTTTGCTTAAGCTCATTCGCAGTTACAGATATTTCGTTGAAATCTGGTACTCGGGGGTTTCAGAGGACGCCGAATAAGATGGTTCAGTTAGGTTCAGATTATGAGATAGAGGGCGCTGTGTTTGCTACTTTTCGGCGATTCTTTTAGACTTATCTTTTTTGAGAATAATTTTTTTGTTTTCTTTCCACATTTTTCTGGTTCACAATTTTATTTCAAACAAATAATGTACTCTTGTTGAGGGTCTTTAAATTTCACCGTTTTCGAGAAAAACGCGTTTAAATGAACATAAAAACTCCTTAACAAATTTACTTACTACCGAAATCGCGTATGTTCATTTAAGCGCGTTTTTCTCGAACTTAGAAACTAAAAAGATGTCGATCCGCGGTTTTCGTTTTTTTTTGCAAATTAAATCTAATTTCTGATTATCATGTCAGCTATACCGTATGATTTCAGTTTTTGGGATAAAATCAATAAAACCGTTATCATTACAAATTACGCCCTCTATCAATATCATTAGGAACTATAGTGTACCTTCTCTTCTACACAAACTAAAGTTACTAAAATCATAGGTAACTACTAGTAGGTAGTAGAGTTATCTATGACTAAAATCGAAAGACTCGTTTAGAAACTACATCGATTTAAATTATTACACTTTCAATAGCTTCCCCCACTCTTATCAAGGACGGTATGCCCACGGTCGTACATACAGGTCTGGAAACTCTATGGTTGACATGAGTCTCTTACGCACCGCCAAACTCGTAGTCCCTCGCTTAGTCACTAGCTACCGCTTGGATCACGAAGTGGTAAAACGATTTCTTCCCGGAATCGCAAGCAGTGTTGCTAAGTATTCTGATTTGAGAGAGGAATAGAACTTACTCTTGTCAAAATGTATTACTCACCTTAAAAATACCTTCCCCTTTTTCGCACACATAAAAGACCTCGTTGAAACACATTCTTTCCGGAGTATGTACTTATTATCTAAGGCTTTTTTTGGTAGTAATTTAAAAAGGAAATGTATGAAAATAATCGATCGCATATAAACATTTTTTTAATTAAATTAGGATTACAATCAAAATACATGTATACTAGTTTAGTATGTTTTCTTTCATTATGTTTACAATATATGCATTATACACTAAAACCTCCGGTACTGTACACTCGACGGGGTCCGGAAACACTGCCAATTTTTCTCTTAACGCAATATTTACTATTCTGATTTGAGAGAGGAATATTACTGTTACTCTTGTCAAACTCACCTTAAAAAAAACTTCATAAAAGACCTCGTTAAAACGATTTCTATCCGGAATCGCAAGCATCCACTTTTTTCGCATTTCCGCATCTTTCGGCACTTTAAAAACAGAAGTTTCTTGCTTCACACTTTTGTACCCCGTTTTGCATTTCGGCACAATGCACGATTTCGTAATTTGTTTCTAAAAGCGCAGATATTCCTTGTGTTGACAAGTCAACTGACAGTTGTCACAGAATACTCTTTATAGAGATCAAGATGATACTCTTACGTGACGTCTTTTGGTACTACGCGACAGTCGACGCTTAGCGGACTCACTTCTTAGATAGGAAACAACCTCGAGTTTCCAGACCTGTATGTACGACCGTGGGTATGCCAATGAGTTTTGTACCAAAATTATGTAAAATTGTCTAACCTTCCTAATGATGTTAACAAAGATATCCTTAATGCTAGAATTTCCGGAGAAACTTGTTTAAACGAACATAACAAAAACTCATTAACAAATTTACTTACTACCGAGATCGCGAATGTTCATTTAAACGCTTTTCTCTCGGAAACTGTGAGATTTTCAGAATCTCAATAAGAGTACCTACTTTATTTGTTTGAAATAAAATTCTAAACTAGAAAAATGTGGAAGGAAAAAAAATATTCTCAAAACAGTTAAGGCTAAAAGAAACGCCGAAAAGTCGCGCACCCAGCGCCCCTGACGCATAATCTGAAACTAACTAGACCATCTTATTCGGCGTCCTCTGAAACCCCTCGAGTACCAGATTTTAACGAAATATCTGTAACTGCATAGGAGCTACAGCAAAATTTCTTTAAAAAAAAGTTAAATTCAATGCCCTGTATTTCCGAAACGAAAGAAGATAGTTTATATGAAAAATCTGATTTTTTTTGTAAAATCTACCGTTCTCTGCATTTACGGAAGATCTTTCTGAAACACCCTGTATAATAGAAATAAAGATCTACCTACTTGATAAAGCTAAATTTGATAATGATTCCCTTTAAGCTATAAAATTGATCAGGATTTATTTCCATTTATATGCATATTCTATATACTTTTATTGACTATCTGCAACATGGTATTTTGTATAGAGATTTACTGCTAAAAATTGAACAAATAAGTATTGCTTAGTCCTAGGATGTGACTCTGATTATCTATTTTGCTCATTTACAAGATATGCATTTTCTAGTTTCGTTTGACAGAATACTGAATAATTAAAATCAAAACAAAACTTTGACAGAACTACTTTTTTAGAATGTGAGGTAACAAAATATAATTTTATTTTGTACAATATTTCTGAATTTCCATTCACAATTCGAAAATATCTTTGGAATAGTAAAGTACAAATGGTCTTACTAATTGAAGCAGTTTTTTGTGTATGAATTAAATGCCCTGATTTGTCACAGCCACGGTCGTATATACAGGTCTGGGAACTCTATGTTTGACTTGAGTCTCTTACATGTCGCCAAACTCGTAGTCCCTCGCTCAGCCACCAGCTAGCGCATGGATCGAAGTATGGCAACAATCACATTATTAAGTAAAATAATTTTTCTCGTAACGCAATATTTATTATTCTGATTTGAGAGAGGAATAGAACTGTTACTCTTGTCAAAATGTATTACTCATCTTAAAAATAACTCCCGCCTTTTCGTTATACATGACGCACACATAAAAGACCTCGTTAAAACGATTTCTTTCCACTTTTTTCGCATTTCCGCATCTTTCGGTACTTTAAAAACATAAGTTTTTTGCTTTACTATTTGTACCCCGTTTTGCAATTCGGCACAATGCACGGTTTCGTAATTTTTTTCTAAAAACGCCGGTATTCCTTGTTTACAAGTCAACACTGACAGTTGCCAGAGAATACGGTCGTATACGTGCCAGAGAACATCCCTCGACTAATTCGCCACCCTTTTGGTACTACGCAACAGATGACGCCTAGCGGACTCACTTCTCACATAGGAAACATCCTCTAGTTCCCAGACCTGTATATATGACCGTGGTCACAGCTAATAATTGTGTTTATAGAAGTAGGTAAATTGATTAAACTATTGTTTTCTAGTGCTGATATCATGTTAGGTATAAATGAGGGTGCAAAAGCTATAGAAAATCAAACAGTTGGGGCTGTATTAATAACAGCAGATGTAACTCCCCGAAAAATGGTTCATCACATTATTGACATGGCAGTACTTCATAAAATACCTGTCCTCGTTGTGCCTAACTTGAGAAGAATTTTGAAAGACCATTGTGGCATTTCAAGTATCACCATTACCATAGCAAGTAATTTGAAAACAGAATCAAGTTTGGAAAGAATTTTAGCAACTATACATATTATTTACAAAAAATACTTACCACCCAAAAGGCATATTAATTATAATAATAGGAGCCAAGACAATGACATGTCAATTGTTCCTGATACGATTTCAATAGCTGCTAGACTACAAAGTATTCCATCCCAGAATAAAGACTTAGATCAATTAGGATCAAGAGGTGATAAGTTTCACCTCAAGAGAATTTCCATTTCTAAGAGAACTTTTATACCTGAATTGGGTGATGGCACCCTGAAAAAGTTTGGTAAAATCACTTCTGACCAACATGATTTTGTTCCATTCGATAACCAAGTGTCGCCAAACGTAAAAGCTGTACATGAAAACCTTTATAAATCTGTTGTTGTGAAACGAATTAAAGGAAATAAAAACCGTATGAAGAATAAATTAGAATTATTCAAGCGTAAAAAGAAGAAAGCTTGAATTCTGGATTCTTCCAATGTTTTATTTATACAGTATGCGAAAATAAAAAACAAGTTTGAGTGTGTTTGTATTTTATTCTTAGTTATTTTGATTTTGAGTAACATGTGGCGTTTTGGACAACTAAAGCTTATGAAATGTAAATACAAAGGAAAATAACTTATAGTCCAGTTGCTGTTCGCAAATGAGTTACACATAAAAATTTATTTTTTCCTCCACATCTCTATTTTATGATTGATATTCATGTACATTGAGGTGCTGATCACGAATATGTTAGTTAAAAATTCGAAAACCGGATGCATTCCAAAATATTGGCCATTTTAAGTAAAAAAAATGGGAATTTTTGCGTTTTAAACGAAAAGAACGCATTTTATTGAATAAACTGTTAAGAGTAAAATTGTAGAGGAAGTCAAAACTCATCGAATGGCGCCAATTAGGGGTCTATACGTCAAGAGGGCTCCGATCAAAGGCCCATTTACGTTTTTTTTTTGGGGAAATTGAAATTTCCTATTACAGATTTTGCTTTAGGAACTTTATTTTCTGCTGTAAGGTAGCATTTCATATAAAAAAAATTTTTCTCGCCAAAATCCGTCATTTCGGAAAAATCGTATTTTTACGATTGCAACGCAAAAAATGAGGTTTATGTTAAAAAAAAAATTTCTAATTTTCAGGACTAATAAAAAAAATGATTAAATAATTAATTAAATCCTCAATTATAACATTGTATTTCCTTTTCCCCTACTTTTCAAAGAGATTTATCCGAAATAAAAAATAATTCAAAATTTATAGTTTTTTATGTGAAATCTACATTACCCACGCTCGACTTTCGAGCCTCTTCTTTCAGATGAATCTTGGTTTTTAAAAAAGGGCAAACAATACAATTAAAGATATCTTGAGTTCTACTTATCAAAATAAGGGCTTCAAGGGCTTAAAATACGCGTAAAATGGTCCTCTATTTAAATACAAAACTTGAAGTGTATACGAGTTTCCTAACCTAAGAATTTTTAAGTTTGTTTCAGATCCTAATTTTAAAAAATGCTTAGTTTCTGTGGTGACAGGGATCAGAGATAGTGATGAACTATTTATTTTATGGAAATCCATTTTAATAAAATGAAATAAATCAATTGGTCAATTTGGTCTAATTTCCACAAGAGATTTTGGATATGTTATAGAAGGCATCAATTTACGTTGCGGTTTGGGTCAAAAGACCCATTTTGGCGTCGCAATCGTAAAAATACGTCTTTTCCGAAATGGCGGATTTTGGCGCAAAAATGAATTGGGTCGAAAATAAGTGGGAAATTAAGTTTTAATTAAATTGACCTTTGATCGGGCCTCTCTTGAGTTATAGACTTCTAATTACAACTTTGCTTTTAGCAGATTATTCGATAAAATGCGTTGTTTTCTTTTGAAACGGCGAAAATTTCCAAAAATTATCATTTTTTGACTTAAAATGGCCAATATCTTGGAACGCATCAGGTTTTCAAATTTTGAATTAACATATTCGTGATCAGCACCCCAAAAAACCTAAAAATCAATCATAAAATAAAGATGGGGAAAAAATAAAAATCCCAATTGCGCAGCGACTGGACTTTAGAGACGAGGCGAGGAACCATAGATAACTCTACTACCGGTAGTAGAGTTATCTATGCGAGGAACTAGCCGAATCTGGGAAAGTTATTAACTGCATACAAGTCTCCGGTTGGTTATGACTCATTCTCCCCTGTGCAGACCTTCAGCAACTGACGTACTTCTTATTTCCCTATTGAATTTTCGTAGAAAACGTAATCTTTATTTTTAATATACTATAAGTTAGTCATTAAAACATTGTAACACTGTTCCTTTTGTATTACCAAAAATTATCAAATTGTACAATGTGCAAAAGTATAAATTCATAACAGATCAAACACTTTAATTGACCCAAAAGTATCCAGTTTTCATATTTATACTATTGTCAATAAACCAAAAAAGTATTTAATGTGTAATTAATAAATTAATACATAAAAAATAAAGATCCTATACTATGCTATACAAAATAAAAATCGCGCGGGTTTTGAGGTTCACGTTCGACTCCTATTTGCTACTAGACTATGATATCACGTGGTCTTCTGTGGCACGTCTTAGATATTTTCGATTCGCGTCCCTCATGACCACTTAATGCAGAATCTCGCTGCGAATATTGCTCGCTTCCGATTCTCATCTGTAAGGGGACTACGGCAAGTGTAAGATACCTAGATAAAGTGAAGCTGGTAAAGTTTGCCACTGCACATGTGCGTCTGTCGCACATTTCAAATGTTGCTAGTTGCAGTAGATTTGTCAGTAATTTTTACACATTCAATAGACACATTTAGATATGCATCATGGTACACGGTGCGAACCCATGGTCTGGCAGATGCCCACAACGCAGACCTATACTAGAGGCGGAAGATAATATATTTTATTTTGGCACCGTATCGATTTACCGAGACTACCCTCTCACGCTGGGAGTAATCAATTTTAACATATTATGTTAAAAGCGTTCATCGGCACCACTCTATAAACACTGTGACAGCTGTCTGACTTAATATAATACGAGACTACAAATTTTGCATAAGTCGATATCAAGGAAATCCAAATTCGTGACGCTTGCACCGTTCATATTATTTGTACTCGAGACTGGCTTATCCGAAGCTAGAACAAGCTGTCTCCTAAAACTTGCTTGGGGTCACAGCCTCGAGGCTCAATATAACACATAATTTATATTTGAGAGTAATACACAACCTAGATAATACAACAATAGAGATAATATGAGTTACAGACACTATAATAGTCAATACAGACATTCGACGACTGCTACGTGACGTAGTGGGGTAGACTATGACGTCACTGTAGACATTCCTCTCATGCTATTAGCTGCGCGCTCTCTCTCAGATGAGACAACTTTCCATGTACTAACTTAGGGCTTCATATTCTGTGACAATAATTGTCTCCCACACACCCAAGGGGTTTTCGCAACAGAGCTCAAAAAAGGCCCGAAAACATTCAATACGACGCTGGCGCTGAACTGCTGAGATTTGTTTGGGAACCCACCTTGCACTAACTTTATTCATCCCCAAATGTTCGTGAATGATTCGAAGAACACTTGTATCTGAAATCCCCAACATTTGTGCTATTTCTTCCACCTTCAAAAGTATCGCCTAACACAAGATCTTGTTCTAGCATCATATTCCTTAGATTACCCATTCTAAACCGCTTAACCCAATCTTTTATCATCGAATATGACGCGAATTTTCCCCCGTACACCCAATACCCTCTGTTGAAAGCAAAAGTTAGATTAGAGGTTAAATAATTTTATTCACAGTATTTCCGCCTTTGTTTGTAATGTAATTCACCAAGATAATGTCATTTTCAAAAAGGTATTCGTTGTGATAAAAGCGAAGAAGTAGAAACATATATCGCAAATAATGGAGCAAAAATGCTGAAAATACGTTAGGTATCTGTGAACCTCAGGATTCCTCATCAGCCTCAGCGGAATGAAATATGGAGCATGCCCTAAAAAATTCCTGCGTACATAGTAATTGATGCCCTCGTATATCAAAAATGGTATGAATATCATATTCAAACATTTTGGATCGTTTTTAAAATGGAGATCGGCCGTGTGCAGTAAAATATTCGAAAGCAAGGCAATGGAGACAATGAACGAAACTTTCTCTGTTTTTGAAGGAACATCAGAAATCTTGAAGGAGAAAAAACTTTCTTCAATAAAGTCTTCATAACCTGGGTAATAAGTGGGTGGAGTATACACCTCTACTCTCTCAGTTGGTAAGTCTAACACCTCCTCCGTGTCTATTAAATCATTATCGTAACAAGTACAGCCTTCAATAGCTGCATCTGGAAGTAAAAATTAGAATTACCTTCCATCTTCTTGTATCCCTAATAAAAATAATGATTTATTCAATCTCAGAGAAGCCACGCGTGGATCACAAAAGTTGACGATATAGATGCTGCAGCTGAAACGATAGATCTATTGAAGGGATAAATAAATGGTCTATAATCGGAAGTCTATAAATAACGTTTCTAATTTATTAACGAGATGTTAGATATATTAAGGTACCTACTATAGAAAGGAGAGTATACTGGACCAGCGACTGTTATCTTATCTCCAGTCACTGGAGAAACGTAGCTATCGTTTGTTTTGGTGCTCATTGAAACTTCTTTTTTCGCCATACTGTGTCGACTTGAATGTTAAAAACGAATTTTATGAGTTTGCGAACATTTTTCGCTGCTGGTGGAATCATATATATGTTACTGTGAATGTCCGATCTTAGTGAATGTGTTAAGATGCACCAGTGTATGTCGACAACCACCAATATTAATGGTGTGAGTCCGAAATTATTTCAAAATTTTGTTTGTTTCGGACATTCACCGGTGAATGTTAACATACTCCAAGGCGATTTTGTGTGTCTTAGATACTGCAATTTACTAATTACGTGAATGTTTTCACACGCCAGTTCGAAATGAAGAGTGAAAGTTAGTGCTATTGTTCTCTATTTTTTCCACGCCGACCACCCGTCGCCGCACCGCTCATGGGGTACCGGCTGCTTTGCTTAGCCCAGCTCACATTCGAAAAGAAAATGAGGACGAAGAAGTTTGAAAATGTTTCGTATGTGAAACAATATATCAAGGTTCAAGGTTGTGTTCAAAATGTAGTATGCCAGTTCATTCATCGTGTTATGTACATTTATCAGAATCCGAAATATGTTTACTGTGCAACAGAAAAAAGGCATCTGAAAGAAATATAGAATTAGCGAATCTTGGACTTCAAGATCAAGGAAAAAAATGCTCAAAGTATCGCAGGCAAATTTTCCTCCTGCAAAATGTGAAGATACTGTAAGATTGCGTCTTCCTGATGTCGACAGAGGTCGTACAGATTCCAGAAATATCCTTAAATGTGTTTCAAATGTGGATGGTGACTATTATCAATTCGCTACAAAACATGGGACGTTATCACAGATATAAACTAGAAATCAGTTTTCCATCTGTAAGGAAAATGTTGTCAAAATATCTGAAACTTCTTCTACAAAAATATCAATGCGTGAAATTGTTGCTTTGGAATCAAGGTTTGGAGAACAAGGATATAAGCGTTGCAATTGTGCACAAAAATGCAACACCAATAAATGTAACTGTAAAGCTCGTGGAGCTATTTGTGATTCTGAGTGCCATAACAGTTTGCCATGTACTAATAAATAAGTTTTTTTTTCAATTCTTATAGCGAAAAATGCTGTAATACCTAATTAATTACCTATGAGTAGGTACGTTGTAACGAATGACTATTTTTTAAATTCTATAGCCAATAGGGCGATAGCATTAATAATAAGTGTACGTTATTGGTTACCTTACTTGGCAGGTAATGCTAATTGTATTACTGATTTAAGATTTTGATTAATAAACAAGTTCTATCTGTTTTCATTTATTGTAATTGATTTTATTAATTGTAATAATTTGTGAGTTCATTTTGAATCAGACCCGAACTTCTGTTCTGCAGATATCTTTGCTAAATCATCATAATTTAACCCATCATGAAGAGAATAAAGATTAACCAAGTCGTCGTGGTGTATGATAACATTCACTGGTGAATGACCGAAAACATAAAGAACAGAATAAATATCAAACAATGACCAGCTAGCTTGGTGGTTGTTGACATACACTAGTGTATCTTGAGATACACTCCGCTTCGGACATTCACAGTAACATATACGTTTGTAGAACTTGTCTGTATTTGTCAAATTGCTCGATAAATAAATAAAATAAGTTAAATTCACTTGTAGTAAATTTTCACGAACTTCGTTTTTAATAAACAAAACCTGACATATTTCACCACACGGTGGCTTTATCAAACAATGGTTTTACAAACTATGGTTTATTCCTTAAATATTAAAATTAAGATTGAGAAGGAGGTGATGAGTGAGGTAAGTGTACAGTAGGATTCCTTACAAATAAATTTAATAATGGAGAATTGGTGAAGTCTTCTGATCATTTAAAAGTTTTCCTGTATTTTTAAACTTATTAATTTCAATTTTCTCCAAGTTGTTCTTTACCTTCAACTGACCTGGAGAATCTCAAAATCATCTTTTAAATGATGATCCGTTTCTTTGATACGGCTTAAAACTTTTGAATCTCCTTTGTTTAAATTAAAATGTTCTCAATTCTAGTTTTGAAAGACCTTCCTGTCTGGCCTATATAGAATTTATCAAAATCTTCACACTCTAACTTGTAAACTCCTGATTCTTGATCTTTTCTATTCTTATATTTGTTGTTTTTAATATATTTGCCTACCGTATTATTTATTCTAAAAGATGTGGTAACATTATGTTCTTTAAGTAAATTGCATACATTATCTGAAAGTTTACCTACATACATTATTGATCTATAATTATGAGTCTTAACTGTACTAGGGTGCTTCATTATAATTTTTTTCTTAAGTAAATCAATCACAATTTTTTCGTTATATCCGTTATTAGTAGCTAGTTCTGTTTTATGATTGAAAATTCCTCATAATAATTTAATTCTGACATGGGGATAGTAACAAGTCTATGTATCATGCTTTGAAGAGCAGTCAATTTATGTTGTATGGGGTGGTTTGAATTTTTGTGGATAATAATGTCAGGATGTGAAGGCTTATGATATATTGAAAACGAATGTTCACTATTTAATTTAGTTATGGTTAAGTTCATAAAGTTAATAGTTTGATGGACTTCTACTTCAACCATGAATTTAATTTTGGGGTGTAGATTATTTAAATACTGGATCAAAGAATCCAATAGTCTTTGTGTTCCATTAAAGCATGTTAATATATGCCGATAAATGTATCTTTTTATAATAGGGTGTTTGTGGATTTCCAATTATAATTCATTCCATAAATATTTCGGCCAGATAAGGTCTTAATGGGTAATGATTATTTTGTACATTGTTATTGAATTGAAAGTAATTCTGAGAAAGACGTAATTGGAGAGTGCCTAATATTTCTTGTATTGTAAAAAAAATATAATAATTCATATCATACAGACTGAATTCAGTTTTGAATATGTCAATTCAACTACTCTTGCAAATCCATTCTTTCTTCAACATTATAAATTATAAATACCGCGTCGCTATGGTGTTTCTCAATTGACTGGAGTTGAGATGGCGTCCAGTATTCCTTCATTTTCAGATCTCTAGATATATTATCTGATTGCACGTGACTCGTTTATACTTGATTATTTGCATATAAAGCGTACTGTTAAGCAAGAATATGAAATAGCCTTGAATAAGGCTGATATGTAGATATGCCATACCATACTGCTTGGTTGATCTATATGATTTGAGTAGATTAGTACCTCATACTCATATACAGTATTATATGGGAATACCCATTACAATAGTACCCTCACAAAGCGGTCACAAAAGCCGATATTTCTTAGAAAAAATACTAGAAATCGGTTTGTTACCTTAACTACGTCTTAAGTGAAAGACTTTTAGTCCGCTACTCTCTCCGTCTTAATTGAAATTGAAAATCAAAGTCTTATATTCGCTTTATTTGTTCATTATACTGTTCGTTACGTTCACTCCGTCTTAAGTAATAGACTTAGGTCGCCACACTCGCTCAGCGTTAATTAAAATAGTGAAAATCAAACTTGAATGTATCACTTAATTTGTTCATTTTATTGTTTGATAAGCTCATTCCGTCTTAAGTGAAAGACTTAGTTCGCTACGCTCACTCGGTCTCAATTAAATTAGTGAAAATCAAACTCTCATATTTATTTTATTTATTCATCTTATTGTTCGCTACGGTCACTTCGTATTCGTATAAACCCGTCTTAATTAAATTAGGGAAAAGTGCTCTTTGTCGGGTGCCGCAATACCAGGTATGCGACTGACAGCAAACGTAGTGTTGTCGTATTTCTCTCTACAATCGACCAGATAGTTAGCGCACAGAAAGACGCGTGAAACAGAGTTAATAGCGTCGAGTATTTCGACGGATCGTTCTACTCAAAAACTTAAAAACGGCTCAAGGTAGGACTTTGAATTTTAATGCCAGTAAATTTTTTTTTTACCGGTATTTACCGTTTGGCCGCTACTTGGAACATTCTTTGTGCCATATATCCTGATTTATCTACGCATTGAAACAATTATATAATACTGTTTTGTGTGCACAGAACTGTACATAAATCTTTGCTGTCGGTTTCCAAGTTTTGCAATCCGATTTCACTTGCAGGACAATATTCGAATTATAGGATTTAGAATATGAAACAGAATGTAGCAGTCCTGTGATTGAAATCAGACCACAAAACATTCACTTCACAGAACTTTATAGAAATTAGTGAAAAGCTTACATCAAAATTCATTCGTAACCATCTATCAAAGAAGTCCAGAATGACTCTAGATTTCTTGCATCTACAGGCCAAATAAGCATGTGTATTAATAGTTCATAATGAAACCGTAAATCAATCTAGAGCAATGTGTAGAACTTACCATCATAATAGTTAATATTCATAAGCTCAACCTCTCCATGTGCTCCGTTAATTCTTCTTTTGGCTAATTTGTGAGAGTAATCTTCCATTGCAACCAGTGGCGATTTTATTCAGCTCGTAAAATTCTAACATTATTTTGAAAAATAATCTTTTATATTGGCAGCAGACGGATGTTGACGGAAATTGATGACACCTAAATAATGTACTACCAGTTCATAAAGGATTATTTGGTTCTTGGTGTAATCTAATTATCTATGGTTCCAAAAATTAAATAGAATCAGCTATTACGTGATGAAAATCCATTCTAAACTCAAATAAGATAACTATTAGAAGTTAGATTTTCACTAGTTTGATAAATAAATGTGACTGTAGTTTCACCAATATAGTAGCTGCTGTGTAAGCGAAACTATAGTCACATTCATTTAATTAGTGAAATTCGAACTTTTAGTTAGTTATTTTCACGGTCGTACATACAGGTCTGGAAACTCGAGGCTGTGAGAAGTGAGTCCGCTAAGCGTCATCTGTTGCGTAGTACAAAAAGGGTGGCGCATGAGTCGAGGGATGTTCTCTGGCACGCATACGACCGTGTTTGAACGATATGGCGCCTAATCCTGACAACATACTTCGATCCATGCGCCAGCTGGTGGCTGAGCGAGGGACTACGAGTTTGGCGACATGTAAGAGACTCATGTCAAACATAGAGTTTCCAGACCTGTATATACGACCGTGGTTATTTTGTATAAGATTTATATATATTATGATGACTCTTTTAGTACTTCAGTTTAATTCAATTGTTTCAACAAAAATTTCTTCGTTTCAATCCCAGTATTACAATAGCATCAAATTAAAAATATAAGACAGAAGATAAGATAGAGCTTAGACTGCATCTTTCTCTTAAAATTTTCAAATTTCTCTCAAAGTCTATGAGAAGTATGTTTGTACGACTTTTGATAGGAGTGAAGTTCCTACAATTTCAAGAATATCGGCTCATGCGATTTCGAGAGTACCACGGTATCTTTCTCACGATATCAAGGTTCTCCCGATTGGAGAAGGGGTTCAGGAGTTTTATGACCGTCGTTTTTCATTGGTGCACGGTACGATGATTTGTGGCGTGCGGGAGTTCTATTTGTAGTGACATTGTCTGTGATTCGACCTGATTTGTTCAATTTTGTTTTGCTGTATTTTAAATTTTAATTTAGAACAGGAAACTAACTTTTGTCTTTACTGCTGCTTATAATATTATTACAATAATAATTAGTTTGTTAGCAATTAACTTGTTATATCACAATAGCTGATTGTTCATAATAATAATACTTAGATTTTCGGTGCAAATTGGGAGGTAAAACGCAGTATTTACAAGGGAGGCAAATGCCACCATCTTTCTTCTATGATATACCAGTATTTGTCGTAAGTTGCGGACTGTCTTATAGCAAAGAAGATATAGATAGGGAAGTTGAACTCTCTCCTCATAACAGGAGAAATATGGTTACAAAGAGAAACGACGCCGCAAACCACATTGTATCGTACCAACTAGACATAACTTCAAAAATAAAGGAATTTAAGATTGAACTGGTTCTTTACTTGTTGAAAATCCATTATATTGCAAATTCAGTGTACCTACCTAGTGTTTGAGGTCAGCGCATGACGGCTATGTCCTTTTTTCATCCTTTGTCCAGATTGAGCTGTGCACTTCTCCCAATTGGATGGACTCCCGCTAGAAAGATACTGGTGTATTTGGCCATGGGTTGAAGTATTCGGTTTTGGGCCCAAATACTCCGCCCCGAACCGAGTTTCTACCGGGGAGGCAAATGTCACCGTTTTTCTTATGCGGTATAGATATACCAGTATTTGTTGCAAGTTGCGGTCTGCTTCATGATGAAGGAGGTATTGAGAATCTTTTTTTAATACTTTGACTACACGAGAGGGAAACCTATAATGTTCGAAGATCATCGTGTGGGCCAGCAGTGGAATGTAGGGAGAGGAGATAGGCATTCGTATTTTTCTTGAAGATTTGGAGATTATATGCATAGGGAAAGACCTCACTAGGTGAAGACTTCAACAACTTCGCTGTTCAATGAAAAAAAGAAGTCTGGTAGGAAGAAGTTCGGCAGGTCTCGAGTTTGACAGTGAAGTGGTGACTAGTTTGAGCTCGTCTAGTCCGCCTATCTGAAATCTCTCGTGGTGGAACAGCAGACGAGATTTCTGATGAACACCGACCTTGAAAATATCTATAGAAAAGGGAGATGAGGAAGTTGAACTCCCCATAAAAAAAATATTGTTACAAAACAAAATTACAAAACAAACGATGCTGTGAGCCGCATCCTGTCGTACCTCTTCAAAAATGAAGTATTTCCGATTTTTGCACAAAATCAACTTGTCATAATGAATCAGTTTTAGCAATACCTACATATGTTTAAATGTAATCAAAGGGAAAATTTTTACAGGCTCCTTGTTTTCATAGTTTTGTCTCTATTCTGGTCCTAGATCCTTTTGCCCCATTAACAAATATTTCATCCAAGCTGTATGTCTTTATTTTCGGTAACCATATTCAAATGAAATAACTTACTGTACAAATAAATTAAAATAAATATCTCTAAACACAAAAAAAATCAGGTAGAAATTCTTAAGCCTATAAAATATCATTTGGAATGTTTCAGGTTGAAAATAACATTATTTGTTACTCGTATCACTAGTTTCGTCATTTTGCATAACAACTCCGCTGTCCTCGTTCTCACTGTCATCTTGGTCTTCTTCTTCGTCAAAATCCTCACCTAACATGTACTTTTTTATTCCTCTTTCTAACACTGTTCGTAGTATTTTATTGTCTTTTAACATATCAATATCGGAGGTAGAAGATACTTTTCGTTTCTTCCCATTTTTTGTCGGAGGTGTACTGGACGATGTATCACCGTTAGTTGGATAAGCTAACCTTTGCAAAAGACCTCCAAAAACGGGTATTAGAGTTAGGAGTTGAGATCCAATAACTCTTTCAAATTCAAGCCTCTGTTTTTCTAACTCCAGTTTTTCTTTTTCGATCGACAAATTCTCCTTTTGTACATCCAATAATTCTTTCAAGATAGTACTTACTTCTGAAACAGAAATAAATTGATTGTATCAGTGACTCAACAAAATTTCGTGCTAACCATACTCCTCATAGATGTCTTAACCAAACCTTTGAAAATTCACATTCTGTTAGTGCATTTAACGCTTCACGTGAAAATAAATGTAATGTTTTTAATGAAAAAATCATGTTTTTTTCTTATAGTTAAGCTCCAATCAACCAAGTGTTTATAGATGGCTTGTCCAATCTTATGAAAATTCACTTTCTTATGGAGAATTTAAAGCTTCACGTCATAGTGAAAATTTTTTTTTATTCGATTCTTATAGTTATAATCACAAAACAACCTAGTATTCAATAGATGACTTCACCGAATCTTTCACGTAAATTTACATTTAGATCAGGTCCTCGAACTAGCCGAATAATCCTCAAAGTTACCTTTGACGATAGGTTCCTTCTGAAGGGAATTTTTACATTCATTATTTTAATACAATATTTACAGACTGGACTGTGATTTTGGAATGCTCTATATATTTGAACCAAATTGAAGTAAATCCTGTATAACATATTCATTGAATACCTTAAGGCTACTTTAACATTTTGACGTTCCAAATTTGAAGAGTTCTTTCAAATTAAAAGAATGTCCAAATTTTAACAACTTTATGTGTTCTAGTCAAAGAGACAATGTACTCGTCTTTTGGCTGTGCCAAAAAAAATCGATATTTTTGTATTTCGCTCTTCTTCGAGTATATCATTCCCTGTTCAAATTCGTTCAGGTTCTCCAAATTTGAAACAAATTAGTTAATATTTAGAGGTGCATCAAGCCCAAAATGTGTTTTTTGGAGTTTTTCCTCAATTTTTGAGAGGTTTCTTAACACTGTTCTACAATAACGGGATGTTTGACACTTGGGAGACATTATTACATCCAAACACGAAGAATTTGATGCATTTCAGTCGCCACATCCACTTTCCCACAGATATATTGGCGAAAAGAACCATAAAAACTGTAATTTAAACTTTCAACTGCAATAACTTCATATTTTTAGGTTTGTGATGCGTCATATGCTCTTTTTAACGTAGTCTAGTATCACGTAGCATCAATTGAATTGATGAATTCAGAGAAAATCGCCCATCAGCTATGATAATCTACACTCGAGTGGAAAAACGCACCACTTCAAAATACACCAAAAATAACAAAAATTCAGAGTGCCATAGCTCGGTTTTGTTTAGCCGAAAATGGAAGAATCTTTGAGTTCTAAAAAGGTTAGAATCTTCCCTTCAATGTGATGCTACCTAATGTAACAACCAAATCCATTCCACCCCCTTCCCAGCCCGCTAAGAAATATATGTTCTTGGTGTCAAAAAATGTCCCACTTTGGCAGCTTGTAGCCGGTTAAAAGGTTATTGTTAAATCCAAATTCTGACACCGAATTAAAGATGTGGAGAACGTGTTGTATCGGTGAACTATTTTCTCAACATACACGTAACTTGTTGAAAAGATTTGACGTGAATGCGACTTTTTAACTGAAGATCCATCTGCGTGGAAAAGCAACGAGTCTTATATAGAAGCGAAAGAAAAATTTTCATTTTTGCGCGTTACGGATGACACCGCGGAAAGAGGTATAGCATCAATTACAAAATATAATTTCGAATTGACCAAGAACGAAGAGCAAAAGCTGTACCTGTTGAAAGTTGTCGAGGAGTTATCGAATGGATAATATACGATATATAACTTGTTATGTTTAGAAAAATTGTTCATTACTTTTGCTGTTGTATTGTCACTTATAATACAGAATATTTTGTATGCCATTTTTCAAATTTCAAAACAATTGACTTTCTGAAATGAGTAATAATTCGTGAATTATTTGAGATACAGAACAAATATGGACAACCTCTTAGAATTTTGAATTAACTCTAACATCATAAGCACAAATGCTGTTGTTGCAAGTAATGTGTTATTGGAAGCGGTACCAACAATATTTACCTTTATTATCATTATTTATATGAATCACATCGAATAAAAGTAACATGATATTTTAATTTTGATTTAAAAATTCAAATTAATTGTGGGCGTATGCAAGGAACATTTGTCTTTCTTCAACAACCGGATCGATAAATTAGAAACTGTCTTTATAGTTGTTGGATGCAGCAAATTTAATACGTTTGAATTTCTAAAAAAATATATGCGTTTGGACTAATTGTAAGTAACTGTGAGAATAAAATCATAGTATTTGCAGAATATCTAAAACTTTCCCTACAAGTCGTCTGCAGTGTTATCTGTTCCGATAGAAAATGAAATTAAGTTCTCATCACATAAACAACATAAACATTCACTAAATAACACCCTCATACGCGCTTATTTACAGGTAAAAGCCCTCTCCAATCACACAAGAACTCCTAGAGAACAGGTGCAACATATAATTTTCCATAAGAAACCGGTGAAACTGTTAAATTGTAATATTTATCACCTCTCACACTCAATACTGGCCATGCGCCATTAAAACTAAACGGTACTGTCGTTGATGACTTAAGTTAGTCAGCGTTCTGGCCTAGTCGTATATATAGAAGATATTGTTGTAACTCTAAAAATCGTAGGTGCGGTGGGGAGAAAATGGACTAACGGGACAATGCAAACCATAGACGTTGGGAAGGGGAAATGAGACGTCACTACAATTATTCTCGCGCCATTACGTTTAGTACTGATAGCTCTATGGTGTTGGTATATTTATGTGCGTCTCTTAGCAATAGTTTTCGAGAGTTGGCTTATAATCTGATGGAAGATAATTGATCAATTCAAATCAATTTTTCTCGGTTATTGAGTATCACAAATTTGTTGTTTTTATTAATGTAAATAGGAAATCGAATGCAAATTGTTTTTTTAATTGGAATGTTTATAAGAATTGAACTCAATTTTTTCTTATAATCGTCCAAATGGGGCAATGTGGACCTAAGTAGTACAGGGAATACCGCTTAATTAATTTAATTTGCTTCGTTCTCGTCGTAATCACTTTGCCTCGAATGATTTTGAAATCCTAAAAAGTGACCGAATTCAAATTTTTTTTTTTTGTTCACTGAATCGTTTAAAAACTTCAAACTAACTATCACTTAGAATACCTAAAGGATTATTCTACACTACATATATTATCATTATAAATATTTTCAGTATTTAGAATCTATGAGTAACAATTTTTGAATGGGTCTTCTTCAACACGCATTAGGTTAATTGTTCCAGGAAATGGAAGTATAAGAACAAACGGGTGTGTCCTGGTAACTTAAAAATCGAACTACTAGATACGGAACTGTTTTATGAAATATAGTAGAGTATTGCGAAAATGAAATTATGGAGTTTCTGATTCTTAATTTCTACCGAAATGAATCATAGTATGATTCATGATGAGTTATGAGTAGAGTAACCAACATTAATTAGTCCTTTTATGAAGGTCCACATTGAAAGTAATTGGAAAAAATCGATGGTTATATCAGAATTTGTGTAATACAGCGTGTTTTTATAAAGTTTCAACTAATCTCACCTGTGGGAGCTTTCTGCGTTGGTAATGACGTCAACGTAGGCATTTTGGGTATCGGCATTTTTTTATCGTTCGGTTTTTGCTGTGACTGAACTATGAGTAACGGGAATGGAAGAGAAGGTACCGTTCCTGTCCTTAGTCCATTGAGGGAGGCCTGGTGGGCCTGCGTTTGGAATGGTATTGCAAAATTAGCGAGATTGGGCAGAATTGTGGGAGGTACGTATTTTACTTGTTGTTGTGGCACCTTAGCCTGTTTCTGGTCTTCCTCTTTTGTGGGCGCTGGAGTGAGTGCTGGTAGCGACATTGCATCATCCTCATATTCCGACCTTCAAATTAAAAAAGACTTATATTACTCTATTTCGGAATGCTCCTAAACATACCCTTTTTTAATATTTAATCATTTATATATATGAAGGATGCCGTTGCCTGGAAGGGCACTTCCAGTTTGACGAGTATAATACGTTTAATTTTTTGATTTTTGGACTTTTCATATTGAAACCACAGAAAACTCATTAATTTATGACTAAACGGAAACTATAAGCTCAAATCGGGAGTAATGCGTAATAATCAAAGAAGGAATTCGTATAAACACATCAAACTGTAAGCGCCTGAGGATGTCTCTTTGCTATACTGAGCTATAATCACTCAAAGAGCTTAATTTCCAAGAACCGTTCTACATTTCCTAAAAAGCGAAAAATTACCGTTCGAAATAATTTTCACACTTTTACTATGTGATATCAAATATGGCGTAAAATGCTGAAACTCGAGTAACGGAAGTTACAAATATAAGTAATATCAACATAAGAGTGTTTAATTTCACAATATGGGATTTTCACGTTTATACGTACATCGATAAGAAAATGAACCTTTTCTTGGAGAAGGAAGAAGCCTATTGACACACACGGTGATGAAACTTGAATTTTTATGAGCGAAGCGATCAAAAGTAGATTAATATTGCAAAACGGCGTTATTTTGTTCCTGGTTCTATTTAACCTACGGAACCATTTTTTTGGTGAGAAAAACACAACCTGCATTAATCATTCTGATTGTCAGCGTTGTAATGTCTAAATTAACGATTTGTCAAAATGACAAAAATGTAACTTTAGCAGTAAAAATGGAATAATACTCACATATTTCATATATTTTTCGATTCTGGGGCATTTTCTATAATTACAATTATGTGGATCAATACCTACTTAACTGTCTCGCGCATCTTTTCCCATAAATGATAAATGCATATTTTAAGTATTTATTGAATGATTTTCGTCCGTTTGTGGTAGTCATGGTTTAAATGTTCTATTGAAATTAGATCTTCGCCATTTTAAAATTGATTCTGGTCAAATGCACCTAGATATTTTCATAGAAACTGTTTGACAGGTAGCGAGTTGTGAAAAATATTTTAAACAGCAATGACTAGTGGAGTTATGGATGAAATACTCAATTGTCACGTTCACGTTGTGAATCTTTTCATACTATAATAGTTTTAGCAAATTACATAGCTTATATCGAATATCAAACCCCTCTATGAACAATAGAAAAACTGGTTCTTCACCTACAATTAGTAACGTTTGACTGCTAAGATCAATTTTTTCGAATACATGAATTTGAACTGTAGAAGTGACTATAAGATTTGAAATCAAATTAGAATTGATAATAAGCAACAAAACTTAGAAATTGGGTAATCATTTTCTTTTTTCTTGGTATCAACAAAATCTTATGCTCACTCATTTCATCAGTTTTTTCTAAAAGTCAATTATACTCAATATTATGAATTTTCTTCATGGTTGTTTTTATTTATGTTACTGGTTGAGTTGGTTACCTAAAAATACAAGGACGTTTCGTCAAGATTTCTTTTGGTTATTGTTGATAAGAAAATCAAATTTCACATAAGGTGCGCTCTATTATATGTACAGTAATTTTTTTTGCAAAAATAAATATTCGAATCTCACCCATTTAGACTGTTTGTTGTGTACGACTCCATATCATCGTTGATTTCGATGTCCTCCACTTCTTGCTTAATGTCTTCACATCTTGGCCCTTCAAAGATATTTTCCTTATAAAGTTGGTCCTTCTTGATGCCTTCTTTGGCGAGAATGTTGTCCATGGCCTTAAAATGCGGCCAATCGGGATCTACCGTACCGATACCAGCTCCCGATTGCATGGTCCTTTTGATACGATGGTATAGACACTTCAGGTTGCGGATCCTGGTTTTGATTTCATCGGGCGTTCTGTAAAAACCATGGCGTTGCATGTTGGCAGCTAGCAGGCGCATAACTGGCGCTTTGCGATGCGTCAGATAAAGTTTATTTTGTATCTGCGGGCTACCCCACAATTGAATCAGTAATTTGGTTTCGTCCTCCCGAAAATTCGTAGTGCGTTTCTTTTGAAGCGTTCGTAAACACTGAGAGGTTTCCATTCTCGAAATCTGGGAAGGACAAAGCAATGTTTTTGACTCAGCACTTTTCGCTTGTTTTTTTTGTCAACGTGTTTAAACAATTCACTCTTTTTTTCTGACTCGCGACGTGATTTGTTGAAAGCGGGGAAACGAAATCCGACTGGGAGAGATGGTAAAATACTACTTAAAATAATGTAAGAATTGGTAATTCATATTTCATGAATCAGTTAGTTCGGTTCGTTGACCAGCATTAATTAAACCGACATTCTAACACACAATAGATTATTTCACTGTTTTTCAATTTACTACTCTTTCTTGTGCCACCACAAAATACGTAATTATCATTTATAATAATGATTTTTGTTCCAGGTGTGAATTATATGTGAATTCTTCTCTTATGTCTACTATATTTTCGTCTTTACATACGTTTCATCACATGAAGTTGATGTGCATTAGTTATCAAACGTTTTCTGATGATGGTCGTGAGACCGAAACGTAAGTAAAGGCCAAAATATAGTAGACATAAGTTTTAATGTGACCTATTTTTCAAGAACTTACATACATGTAATTATCACATTATCACAGTTGTTTCTGCACCAAACATATTTGTGTTTAGGTATCTTTGACTTATTCCGCCACCCAGGGTCGAATGAAAAACTCGCCTTCACAGTGTGGATGATGTTTATCTAATAATTTTTATTACATTTGAATTAGGTTCTTCTAGATTGGATCTTCAAATCTATCATGTACAAAGTTATTTGAAGACGGTCCTGTAATAATCATATACAGAATGGTTTTATGACATTTCAGGCCCCAAGGAAGAAACACTTTCCTGTCGTTGTTTCCTCGGCAACGATTCTAACCTTGTTCCGAAATACGGATCGAAATCGAGAATGAGAAAATCCAATCAGTGGCGTAGAATTTTAGGATGGTGAAAGGTTGAAAAAAAAGTTTTTATTATTTGTGTTGAAATTTTCGTAAATGAACTAAATTTAATCAATGGCAGAGCATTATTAGAGGGTTAAAAATTCATGACACTTGAAGAATAAATGAACATGATCTGATCAGTAACGGTGTAAAAATTATTACGGATTTTTTAATCTCCTTACAATAGAAAGAAAAGTTTATAGAAACTAGAATAATTTTTAAAAATTGTTTAACGTTTTAGCAATTTAAAAATATCTATCCTGTAGATGGTTCACATAAAACGTGATGCTAAAGACCGTTTTACAGTTTGCAATTCTTGTTGCAATATGCAATACTCTCGATCAAAAGCATGCGCAGTACAGAAGTGTGCAAGTCTCTTGCCATTTCAAGACATTGCACAGAATCGGTCTGGTTCAATATTAATTGCGAGTTACAATCAATTATGGGGGAAAATTTTGGGGACTTTTTAGTTACCAACTGAACAAATGTTCCCACAAGGACGTTTATTGACGTTGACGTTTATATCACAGAACAACAGAAAGATGTATACCTATTCATTTATTGTTTCTTTTGTTTGGTTTATTCTTTTGTTTTCGATTTGAACTCTGGCTGTAAATTGTAAATGCATTCTACATTGTTTCAAGTTTCCTAGGAATATCTAACCATTTTTCAGCCAGATGTCTTAATGTTATTATTAGTGTGATCAATTTTGGACAACACTTTTTTAAATGTGTTTGTATTCATCCTTAGAAAATTCGAGAACTTTTCTAGATCTGAAGCAATGAGTTCAACTTTTCATTATTTTAGTAGTATTTTTTAAAGTTGGTAGAGAACTGAAGTATTGCAATTGCAAGTAAAAATTGCCAAGTGTAAAACGTTTTGCCATGAAAAGTTGCAGGCCAGTTCTTGCAAGTTCAGTGTATTGCTGCAATACTATTGCAATAGGGAATTGCGAACTGTAATACGTTCTTTAGTCTGTAAATAGTAGAACCGATGTGATCATTGAGTCAAATTTATACAAATTTAATAATTTAAACTCAAATTTCTACGTACTTCTTCATAATGCATGAAATTATGTAAATGAAGAAAGCTGATACAATAAATTAGTAATATTGGCACAGCAAAGACCTTTTTTCTATCGAAAAATTCAGACACATCTGTTTAACATTGTACTTTTTTTTTTTTTGGGGCGGGGGGGGGGCGAGGTGGTTGAAACCCTTTATGGGCCCCTTATGGTCCTGTAACATTCCATAAGGTAGTGTGGGAGTCCCTGAGTCCCGAACTTAATCACCTCCGATATACCCACTAAACACTCCACCTCGTGTGGTACGCTCGATTATGCAACCAGGGCAGTCACGATGACACTTGGGCTTGACAGCCCATTGTATCTTACCACACCACTTTCTCGGGCCATCGGAAAAATTCCGCAGTCCCTGGATTCGAACCCGCAACCGGCAGCCACAGTGATTAGAAGATCGATGCTACTACCACTGAGCTACCTGGCCCACCAACATTGTACATGGTTGAAAGGGATTTTGTTTGTCAGACTGTTTTTCCTCGACCTCGAGATATGACGTCATTAACTATAGAAACAATACTGTGCAGTGGTGTTCTAATACATATTCATATATTTAAGACATGAATGTGCTATAATTTCAATTAGGGGAGGAAGGTACTAAGTGAGACGGTGTACTAGGTGAGACAGAACGAATAACGTTGAAATTTCGCGCGCTATTTCTACTTCCTTCCATAGTTGGTATTGTTGTTCTTGTCTGGTGTTATGGTTGGAGTGTTCTGCCTGCGTGATTTCATCAGAGAAATTTACAAGAAAAAATCACTTTTCCAAGGTAAGAAATTACTTCTGTGGTAGTGTTACTGATTGAATTATGTCCATATCAATAATTTCTTTTATGGCTTCTCTCGTTTTTCTTGTTCGTCTGGGACATGCTTACTAACCTCTAAATAGATTCCGGCAAAAACAAACGGCTCCAATTTGAAATTATAATTCCTCTTAAATCGATAAATAGTACTAAGTGAGACAGTAAACCGAGTACTAAGTGAGACATGTCTCAGTTAGTACCACCCCTCTTCATCATTCATTTATTTGAACTACATACTGTTCTTGTTTAAATTTTAGATGCCCCGGAAGCCGAAAGCCCGTACAATCGGAAATATTTCGGAGGAAATAATGAGAGCGGAAGTTGATATGGTATTGAAAGCAAATTATTCAGTTAGAGAAGCTGCTAGGGTTTGTAACATAAAATTTCAAACACTGGCGCGATATGTCAAAAAACAAAAGAATAACGCTGATAACGTTTCTATGAGTCCTAATTATGAACACCGAAAGATATTCAGCAAAGAACAAGAAAGGAATCTCGCTAGCTATTTGAAAACTTGCAGTAAAATGGCATATGGCCTAAATACCGAAGATTCGAGAAGACTTGCCTACGAACTTGCAGTTGCAAATGATTTACCTATTCCAGAATCATGGACTAAAACTAAAATGGCTGGAAAGGATTGGCTCAGGGCTTTTCTGAAAAGAAATAATGATCTAAGCATCAGAAAACCAGAGCCATGTAGTCTGGGGAGACTATCAGCGTTCAACAAACATAATGTCAAAACGTTTTTTGACAATTTCAAATCAGTATTGCAACGCTTTCCAAATCTACCAGATGGCTCTAGAATATTTAATTTGGATGAAACCGGAACTACTACCGTTCAAGCACCAAAGAAAATAATTGCACCCAAAGGAGTTAAACAAGTGCATAAGGCAACCAGCAGGGAGCGTGGTGAATTGGTTACGATGTGCTCGACTATTTCTGGAATTGGTACTTTTTTGCCCCCCACTATAATCTTTCCGCGAACACGTTATAAGGACCACTTTTTGAAAGATGCCCCCCCAGGTACTCTAGGCTTAGCAGCTCCTAGTGGTTGGATGAATACCGATCTCTTCGTAGAAGTATTTGATCATTTTGTAAAACATTCAAATTCTTCACAGAACAATCCTTCAATACTAATCTACGATAATCACGAGAGTCATATTTCGGTTAGGGTTGTAGACAAAGCTCGAAATGCTGGTGTGCACATTATAACTCTTCCACCTCATTCTAGTCATAAAATGCAACCATTAGACGTAGGCGTTTTGGGTCCATTCAAAGCTTATTTCAATAAGGCCTGCGATGATTGGATGTTGATCAATCCTGGACAACCCTTAACAATAAATCATATCGCGGGATGTATCTCTAAAGCTTTCAATAAGGCATATACGCCAACAAATATAACGGCAGGCTTCCGAAAAGCTGGAATAGTGCCTTATAATCCAGACATTTTCACTGACGATGATTTCTTAGCCTCATCAGTTACGGATCGTCCTTTACAAAATGAAGCAAATATTGGGGCCATAAATATCTCTTAACCAACGAATGAAGTGAACAAGTTCTCACAGCCCGCAAACATGAATATTAGTGAAACGGCAGGCAGGGATAGTGAGCGAGGATGCAGTTCCTCTGTGTTTGACGATTTACGTAAAAACATTGCTTGTGCTGTAGAGAGACAAGTGACACCCCCTCCAATTTTGAGGAAAAGCTCTGTGAGTGCCGACGATTCCAATGTTTCAAAGGAATTCGTACTCCCAGAAGTCATAAGAGGTTTTCCTAAGGCTGGACCTAGAAAGCAAATCAGAAAACCTAGACTGAAAGGACGGAGTGCCATCATAACTAGCACTCCAGAAAAAACAATGATTGAGGAGGAAGAAAAACTGAAACAGGATAAACAGCTATTGAAATTGAACAAAATAAGCAAGAAAACCAAGGTTAATATAAAGTCTCTGCAAGAAGAGGATCAACCAAAAAGTACGAAGAGGAATATCAGAAAGGAGAAGACGAGGCTTCAGAAGAGACTTCAGAAAGTGATGATGAAATAGTTGTGTATGAAGAAGAATCTGAGTTGGAAGACGGGATTCCCGAAGAACCCCAAGCGGATATTACAAAGGACATAAATGACGAAAATATAAAGGCAGGCAAATATGTTCTTGTAAAATTTCCGAAGAATGTTTTCTATATTGGCAAAATTTTAAATGTCGATCCATTACTGAAGGAGTCTGAAGTGTCATTTCTTCGAAAAAGCTCTAAGACTCTCAATAGCTTTTTGTTTCCCAATGTTACGGATGTTTCCACAATCGATTTTAATGACATAAAAATTATTCTACCTGATCCCGCTATAGGAAAGGGGACGAAACGACAATCGCAAATACTAAAATTTGAACTTCGTTTCGATACACTGGATGTGCGTTAACTTTGTCAATCGTATGAATATAATATTCAATACCTAACCAAAAGAAGAATTAACTCTTTAGTTTGAGATGAATTCATTTATTTTCTATAACTACTATTAATCGTTACAAAATAAATATTTTCCAAAAATATTGTTCATTTATTTGTCAACATATAGACTTGTCTCACTAAGGACCAATGATCGTCTCAGTTAGTACCACCTCTGGTACAAACTGAGACATTTGCAGACCTATCGAAAAAAAAACTCCCACTTTTACAGGAAGACTTTTATTACGGCGAATAAAATTATTATTTTGTCTCACTTAGTACCCTCTTCCCCTATTCGTCTTTGGACGTTGTTTCAATGTGGACATTTGTAATTGAAATTGATACCATATAGATGCTTAGTGCTTAGAATAATCAGTTTGAGAAATTGCGCGCTTTACTTGATGTGAATTAGTTTTTGAACGTTTTCTGATGATGGCTGAGAAACCGAAACCTACGTAAAGGTGAAAATATGGTAGACATAAGTGTTAATGTGACTTATTTTCCAAGAATTTACATATAATCATACATTTACTTGAATTTGGTCGGGAATTTATAGAAAAAGACGGGCTTTGTTTGAAGTGGTCTCAATTTGAATCTATTATTAGCCATAAGAAGAAATTCAATTCGATTTCCTGGATATCAATGTATCAGAGAGTCTGGAGTTTTACCTTTCAAACTATTTCAAAAGAATAACCGGTGATCTTAAATTTCATACGTATTTCAAGAGGCACAAATTATTTATTAATGTAATTTTGAATGTTATTCAAAGCCGTACACAATTTGAATATATCGCGCTACGAGTAGTAGAGTTGGTCTGAATTGGTCACGTGACAGATTCAATCAACATAATTTTTTCTTCTGCAAACACATTTTGGAAAACGTCTCGAAAAAATGTTTGATAAATTAACAAAATATAATTGTAGTTACATTTTTAAATTTGTCCAGTGTATGTTTGGAACGTATTGTTTAAAATGAAAAATAATGATATTCATACAGGGTGTCCTCGAACTGCGTGGCAAAAATAAAACCAAAGATTCTTTGATTCGAAAAAAAGTTGATGAGCCTTTTTACTTTTGCCTCAAGTGTCTTGTTTACCCGGTAGAGGGCTTCAAAATTGCTTTTTCGGTATAACTTGAGAACGTGATGAAGAACTTTTACAATATTTAGCAGGTGAGTTACTGTCAATAATGGCCATTTTTGAGAGTGGAGCACAGAGCCTTAGAGACCATAGAAATGGCTCAAACTTGAGGATGTAACGGGAAAAGTGTCCAGAACTTTTTTGTGGTCAATGTAATTCACTCGATATTTTTTATGTAAATAGCTTATCTAATTTGAAAACTTTCCTTACTCTTAGAAAATTTTGATAAAATCAACGGATTAGCTTGAAAAAATTAATTTTCGAGTCTCTGCAATTTTGGCTTACTAATTTTACTTGATTAAAATACCTTAGTTGCCTTTGCTTTTCTAATGTCATTTTGGCATTTGAAGAATTTATTCTATAAACTGTCAGTTTTTACTTTGCTTTCCGTAAAAATTTTATGAAATTATGACTCAAAATTTCACTAACACTGAAATGGTTGATATGTTATTGATTTATGGACTTTGTCGTTGCAATGGCCGGAGAAGGGAAAGATATCCTCATCGCAGAATTCCAAATCGGCAAACCTTCGCGAAACTGGCAAATTTGAAGCAAATCGCAGAGAAACTGGACGCAGACGGACAAGAAAGACGTTAGAGCTCGAAGAAGCGATACTGGAAGCGGTTGAAACTGAACCTGGGATAAGCACACAACGTTTGGGACTTCGTATTGGAGCCTCAAAATCATTAGTTCATAATGTACTGAAAGAAGAACTGTTGTATCCCTATCATATTAAAACAGTTCAAGACTTATTGTCCATGGATCAAGGTCATCGGCTAGATTTCTGTCTGCTTATTGTCCAAAGACAAAACGCAAACCCCAATTTTTGTAGAAGAATTCTGTTCACGGACGAAGATACTTTCACGAGATAACCTCCATAATGAACATTTCTATGCTGATGAAAATCCTCATGAAACGGAAGTTACATATTTTCAGAATCAAACTAAAATCAATGTTTGAGTTGGAATTGTGGATAACTTTATTATTGGCCCTACCGTTATACCCGATCGATTGAACGGGGAGAACTACTTGAACTTTTTGGAACAAAGGCTACTTGAACTGTTGGAAGACTTGCCCTTACACATTCGTCGTGGCCTGGTTTATCCATGATGATGCACCTCCTCATTTCACATTAGCTGTGAGGCGACATTTGAATGCGGAATATTCAGATCGCTGGATAGGTAGAGGACACGATGCACCAGTGAACTGGCCGGCCCGCTCCCCTGATTTGACGCCCTACGACTTCTTTCTATGGGGCGCTTTGAAGTCGAAAGTTTATGCAGCTCCAGTGAACACACGAGAGGAATTGTTGCAACGAATTAATCATGAAGCGGATTTATTGAAGAATGATCCTGAAGTACTAGCCAGAGTTCAATTCAATTTCTTGAAACGAATTAATTTGTGTATTCAGGCAAATGGGCAACATTTCAAACAATTGATGCCTTAGCGATTTCCAAAAAAGCTTTGTTGTTTCTTTTAATTTAGCATTTGTTTTTCCTAAATAATCACATCGTTTCCCCATTTCTATTGTTTTTATTATTCGTGTTTTACCGAGATATTAACCATTTCAGTGTTAGTGAAATTTTGAGCCATAATTTTATAAAATTTTTACGGAAAGCAAAGTAAAAACTGACAGTTTTGAGAATAAATTCTTCAAATGCCAAAATGACATTAGAAAAGCAAAGGCAACTAAGGAATTTTAATCAAGCAAAATTAGTAAGCCAAAATTGCAGAGACTCGAAAATTATTTTTTTCAAGCTTATCCGTTAATTTTATCACAATTTTCTAAGAGTAGGAAAAGTTTTCAAATTATATAAGCTATCTACATAAAAAATATAGAGTGAATTACATCGACCACAAAAAGTTCTGGACACTTTTCCCGTCACATCCTCAAGTTTGAGCCATTTCTATGGTCTCTAAGGCTCTATGCTCCGCTCTCAAAAACGGCTATTATTGACAGTAACTCACCTGCTAAATATTGTAAAAGTCCTCCATCACGTTCTCAAGTTATACCGAAAAAACAAAATTATTTTTGCAACTTTGAAGCCCTCTACCGGCTAAACAAGACACTTGAGGCAAAAGTAAAAAGGCTCATCAAATTTTTTTCGAATCAAAGAATCTTCGGTTTTATTTTAGCCCCGCAGTTCGAGGACAGCCTGTATATGACAGGGAGTTAAATCTTTTTACAATAACATTCGATATTATGTTGAGCAGTGTATAGTGTATATTGCCAGATGCGCATTAATACATGTTGCTAGAAAATCGTTACTTCGGCGGGTATCTTGGTAACTTCCAGTAATATCGTATGTATTTAAACAGTTCTCTGACGCATATTTATAACAGAATCTTAAAAAATAACGTATTATGAGGTTACGACCACCGATTGTAAATTAAAATAACAATGTAAAGGTCAATCGATTTTCGTTCAAAATAAATTATATTGCTTACCTTGTGGAAATTAGTTCTTCTTTCGCAAAAACTAATACACTATACTTAGAGGTTAAGTAAGGTGACTTAGCCACCAGAATAATATCGACATAATACGACTAGAAATGTGAACTCGATGTGATTTTTAAATATCTTGAAACGGAGTAAACCGTGAGTAAGTAGGGTGCTTTTTGCGTAAAACTGGACTGGACTAAGTCTAGGGGTCTGATCACCCTACTGAAATAAAATCGATGACAAATGCTCACGCGCACTTCGCTTCCCACTTAAGTATTTCGCGGTATAGGGTGATATACTGTTTCTTAAGGTAGCTGAATTCGCTGGAAAAGGAGGGACATATGCAACGGTAGGTTTATTGTTGTTCTAAACGGGACGGTGTATGCTAAAACGTGATACCTTAGGCTTTAGCTTACATTGCGCGTCGTGTCACGGATTATAACCATCCCTTAACTCGACTCGAATCAATTATATGTAGGGCGCAGGGGCTGGAAAGAAAGTAAACAATTTTTACTGCGTTTTATAATTCTTATAACAACTTGCTCCAGATTCGGAATAATAGGTAGATTCCTACACGCGCAGTAGCGTTGCTATTGTAGGGTACAGTGGGTCCCACATCACAGCCGGGCCCTTAAGCCTCCCTATATTGATCTACAAAAAACTATTGAAATAACAAATCTAACAAATTTGAATATGTCTTCGACGTTTGCGTGGTAACTAACAAACGTTTGTAAGCATTAATTGTTGAAATTAAATGTCACAAGTTCTAGTGTGAATTCGAGTTTAATTTCTCCAATTAACAAATATTGTTCAATAGTTACTTACATAGGATTTATAAAACTATATAAATAGGAAACAATCACCCTTATCCACTGAAGATACTGTCAAAGTAAATCTTGAATAGTAGACTTCCGCGGATAGCTAATCTTGAAAAATCTTGTCTTCCGGATGGATTCCGCGTCACAATAGCTCGAGTTGATGCCGACGTTTCGCCAACCATCACAGGTGGCATCTTCAGGGCAGGCTTGAGGCTTGAACTGAAACTCGTTCTACTGGTTTCTGTAGCCGTATTTATTGTAGGGAAATCCTTCACGCTACACAGCTCACTGCTTTTATTCCGGTGGTTAACTCCGTTCCGGCACCTGACCCTGCCGTTGTGTGATCATGTGCGAAGTGGAATTTTCGAGGATGGGTTTCCAAATGTTGGGAAGGTAATATCCTGAGTCACGGTTCAGATTATTTGGATGTTTTAGGATTTCTATAGCTTCAAGGATTTTTCGCTGATAGAAGTTTGTGGCTCGGACTGGGATTTTAGTATCTTCAAAAAGGATTTGATGATTAGTGTCAAACTTGTGTTCCGCAAGTGCAGATCCACTGGTGTCACGAAGCCTTGTACAGCGCTCATGTTCTTTCACACGAGTAGCTACTGTACGACCTGTTTCACCAATGTAGACTTTACCGCAAGAACAGGGAATGCTATAAACACTTTCTGAGTGAAGAAAAGGAAGGGTATCTTTGATATGTTTGTAAAACTGAGATAATTTTGTGTGGAATAACCGGTAGAAATATTATGTTTTTGAGGATTTTGGAAATTCGATCTGTTATATTTTCAATATATGGAAGATAGGCCGTGGATAAAGCAGGCGGGGGGGTTTCTGACTCAGGTCGAATTGAAATTTTAGGTGAAGTTTATTTCTTTATGGCTTTTTGAATGTTGTAATGGGAGAAATTGTTTGATAATAAGGCAGATGAAAGATGTTTCAATTCTGATTTTAAACTTCAGCAAATAGCGTTGAACAACGGTTAAGATTAATCTTCGATCAATAGTTTAATTTCTGAATAAAAAAGGTAATTGGAACGCAACCAACTAGCGAAATTACCTTTGAACACTTGATAAAATTCAAAAGTTCCACTTATCATCCTTCAGTAATCACTAAATTCGAATATAGCTCGCATCCTATATGAATTCGATTTCAATAAAATTCGTTATCCAGTGGGTTTTTTTTTGGGTCACTTATCACGAACCGTCATTAAAATGTCTTCATTCAAAATGGCTATATGGAAAATTGGTCATTGTTAATATGTCGTCAATTTTATAACGCTATTCTAAATTTAATGACGGATAAGCGACACAGAATACCCATGGATAATAAATTCCATTGAAATCGGATTAATATAACTTAAGTAATTTCAATATTATCCGTTTAAGGAGATTGTCGTGGATGAGTTACCGATGTCTCGGAAAATATGGATTTTGGAAAAAATTATGATAAAAAAATGTTTATTTAGCTCGTATTTATACGCTTCAAGCTTTAAAATTGTTTAAAAAGTCCTTTCCCTCTCTCCCTTTTCAAAAAACGTGATTTTTACCAGATTTTCGTTAAAATCTCAGATAATATTGATTTTTGAAAAAATTTAGGGGCGCAAAAAAGTATATTTCAAACTTACAGAGAGCTTTTTCTAATAATATATGAAAATAAAATAAATGATAATTATTTTAATTAAATCAAAAGAATGACAATATCAAATACAATGAAACTATTAATTGAAGGAAAAACTCTTAGTCGTTCTGTAAAGTGGAATGTCAGAAGGCTTACACGCATCGGATATTCTCAACTACGTAGTTTTTAATTACTGAACGAAGGTAAGTAACCCTTTGAAACTTCATTGAACTATTTGAAGGTAGTGCATCTTATTTGGTTAATCGGTTGCATTCCGTTTTCCATTTTTGTTAAGAAATTAAGTTATTGATCAAAGATTTATCTAACCATTGCTATCTGGTGAAGTTTCTCAACTTTGCTCTTATAACGTCGCTGGTTCGAAGGGAGATTTAATAATCTATGAAAAAGACTATTTAATGGAGGTATTTTTAAATTAATTGCTGTAACTGAATACAAAAGAGTATACTTATTTATTTGAGTGAGTATATGTTGCATTCTAAGTTATGATAAGCTTAGTTTCCTTGATATTAACATTATCAAATATGGACCAATTAATTATAAAGTAGCTCCATATAATAGTCATAGTTCATAGATTATTAAATGTATGTTTGAGCCAACGAAATTATAACAACAAATTTGAGAAACTTGAACAAATAATGTCGGACAATGATTACGACAAATCTTCAATCAATAACTTAAGTTTTTAACAAAAAAGGAAAATGGAACCCAACCAATGACTCAAATTAGAGCCACTACCTTCAGATTGTTCGATAAAATTTGGAAGTATTACTTATCATCCTTCAGTAGTTAATACATTTCAATTTGTTTTCTAAATTTGCAATACAACCTGTAAGAACAAGCAAAAACCCTTTGTGTAACACCTTTAATTAGGTTTCCGACTATTGGTTATGTTCAAAATGCTATTTGGCTCAAACTAGAAGGAACATTATGTTTCGGTATAATGAACACATGAAAGAAAAATAATGGTGAAAAATCAGCGTTAGTCGAACAAATTTTAAATACAGGACACACCGTTTCTCAAGAAAACTTATCACTCTTGAATCACAATAATGACCAATATCTAGTTAATTTAGAAGAGATAGAATTCAGATTCATCTCCAGTTGAGAGTAATCCCTTATATACCCTATTATTTTAAAATGGTACATGACCTGTATATCGCTGATTTGAACTAAATCTGTACACTGCTCTTAATTGCTTAGGTATTTTTGTCCAGAACGTGTGCATTGTGCACCAGTATCAGAAGTGATAACGCAAAGCAGTGGTGTAGATAGCATTTTGTAGTGGGGGTGCTTTTATCCGATGATATAGTATTTTTAGTATTTTAGTAGGTAGTACAGTTATAACCATAATAAAAACTAACTCATGCGGGATTGATCATCCCCTATCTACGCCACTGTCGCAAGGCACTTAGACACCTAAAATGTAACACCCGAAGACGTACATTGAATCTCCGTCAATCTCGTGGATGTGGAAATAATACAGATATTCGTGTACCTATATCTTATATCTTAAGTCTAGAATACAGCAGTTGCATATTCAAGTTGTTCTGTCGTTTGAATAATATTATAAGCTATGAACTCGTGTAAACGTATGAACACCACATTCAATTTGTATCGTGCCTATTTGACTAGTATTTTATTATTTGGAAGAGGCATGCATGTCAAGACCCGATTTCTAATACCATAGATAACCCCAATGTACTACCACCACGGTCTTACATACAGGTCTGGGAACTCTATGTTTGACATGAGTCTCTTACCTGTCGCCAAACTCGTAGTTCCTCGCTCAGTCACCAGCTAGCGCTTGGATCGAAGTATGGCAACAATCACATTATTAAGTAAAATAATTTTTCTCGTAACGCAATATTTACTATTCTGATTTGAGAGAGGAATAGAACTGTTACTCTTGTCGAAATGTATTACTCACCTTAAAAATAATTTCCCCTTTTTCGTTATACATGACGCACACCTCGTTAGAACGATTTCTATCCGGAATCGCAAGAATCCAAATTTTTCGCATTTCCGTATCTTTCGGCACTTTAAAAAGAGAAGTTTCTTGCTTTACACTTTTGTACCCCGTTGTGCATTTCGGCACAATGCACGGTTTCGTAATTTTTTTCTAAAAACGCCGGTATTCCTTGTGTTTACAAGTCAACAATGACAGTTGCCAGAGAACACGATCGTATACGTGTCAGAGATCATTCCTCGACTGATGCGCCACCCTTTTGATGCTATGCAAGAGATGACGCTTAGCGGACTCATGAGAAACAGCCTCGAGTTCCCAGACCTGTATATACGACCGTGACTACCACTTACCAGAACGATGTGCGCCCTAATCATAGACCATTGATGAATAAGAATAGGGGGCATTTGTTTTTCGGATATCTCTTTCTAGCTGAACGAGACTCTTCTGCAGCGCGCTCTCTCTACCTCTCTATCGCTGTTTCGATACGATCATTTACCTTTCTTATGTCTCTATGACCATGACATCCGTCGATATTACTCAGTAAGGCGCCAGTATCAATACCCAATTCCAGTGAAAATGACCATTGCAAGATACATTACATTTACATTTGGAAGAAGTTGACAGGAAAAGTCCCCACTGCACAGGGATAGTTACATCTTTTCTTTTCCGAAACATATTTCAGTCTTTGATTGACCCCGTATATTTGTTTTATGGTATTTTACCATACGTCATATAAGGATTTGATTAACGCACAAAAAAATAATGATTTTATTATATAAAAAATCATAATTTGATTCATTAAGATGGCTGTATCATATTTATCATAAATATCCACGTTTCCATGTTGATGAATGTAAGTAACCAAGAGATTGATTCCGATTTCATGATTTCTGGATCACTTTTTTCCAGTCCTGTATCCTTCGAATTGCCTGCTTAGCAGCTTTTCCCATAATCCATTCTGTAGATCCTTCCGGTTCGAAGCCCAAAATTATATTTGCCTCTTGCAAACACTGAACGATATCATTTATTTGATGTTTTGTTTCGTCCTTTGTAAGTGAGCATCTGCCATACCTTCTGGCTAGAAGGACCATCAGAGGGGCATATATCTCATAGAGCGTCACTCCTGATGAAAAAACAAAACAAAATGTTGTAAGATGGAGGGAGGTTAAGGTTGGCATAGTAATTCATCACATGAATTCAGAAAAAATCATGATATTATCTCAAATTATTGTCTAATTATTTTTCCTTTTGTATATGAATTTGTTATTATTTGAAAAAGGCACTTCCATTCCACCTTTAATCATCATCTTCATAGACATATTATTATTTCACTATCCAATTATGAATACCCAAAACCCTGTTTATTTGAATAATTATAAGTTGGAATATATTATTGAATAATATTGAGAGTATTTTCATTTCTTATTTAATAATAGTAATTACCTCTCAATTTAGTCAGTCCAGGTTCAATGGAATCGAAAATCTTTAATATTTCCCTGCATATTCTGACTTTTCTGAGTAGGTGTTCCTCCGTAAGTTGATGCATCAAATACCCATTGACGTTTCCATAGAGTTGACTCAGTGACAATTTGATACTCAAACATATGAAATGGTTGGAATGTAAGACATTACGATATTTATGAAGGAATGTTTCCATAGAAACAATATCATTACTTTCTATTGCATCATATTCGTGAGATATTCTGAAATAAAATAAACCTAGGTGAAATCTTTACCAACCAAACTATAATTTTCAATTAAGAGAACTTGGTGTTTGCATCTCGAACATATGTCGAAATTTTGCCTATGTTCAGGTAATCCATTTCCATTTCCATTCATTTACTAGGCAGGTGAAATTCTTTGACAGTGCCTACATATGTAACTTAGACTCATAAGAAGTAGTAAAATCTTCTATTGAACTTAGGCAAAGTTAAGAGGAAAACATTCAGAGAACTTCGGGAGGTTATTCTATTTGTTCAATTGTTCACATGTTATATCAACAATTCTGTAATGAGGTTGACATAACATGCGGATTAAGCCACCATGTGCATTACTGCTGACTCATCAAAGTTACATTATTATGATATGATCAGTCCATGTCAAGATGGAACTGAATGAATGTCTTGGAAGGAAGTATCAATAAGGTGTAATCTCTAAGAAGGAGAAGTATTCATAGATAAGGATAGGTCATTATTAGTCAGTTATCATGAGGTATCATCAGTTGATAGTAGTTAGTTTAGTTAGTTACTATTAATTTACAATGTCGAAGACTCTAATAATGCATCCATCTACGTTGATCTACGTTAATCTTAGGACTATCAGTTATTACATGTATACGTGTTTCCAACAAACCGATGAAAACGACCACCAATCACGAAACTCTAGAACCTGGCATTTTACTTTATGGCGTTCCTGCCAGCCCTTTCTTCTAGGAAAGACATGGCACTTTATTATAATGACATGAAAACGGAAATTACAGAGTTTTTAGGCATTTAGATGATCGTGGTTGATCGTCGGTTCCCGGTGCCTGATGTAATCCCATCATTATAATCATCATCTGTAGATCCTATTTGGGAGAACTGGATTCTGGATTGAACTAGGAGGGTGACTTATTGGGGAGAGTAGTTAGTTCTCTTTAGGACCATTGTACCCTCTCGGAAGAGAACTACCTGGTTGGCTACCACCGGCAGTAGCTTCAGCAAACAGCGTCCTTTGCGCGGGAATCGAGATAAGTAACCCCTCGGGGGGAAACTAACAGGTGCCACTGCAAAAGATCCGGGGAACTGCGTACCACATACACTTCATCACTAAAGCCACAATCTCGGGTCTCCTTATCTCAGAGTGCTGGTCGGAACGGATTAACGGACGTGGTAGACACATGCGGAAAACCAAACTTGAACGAGGCCGGTGATGGGTCGTAAACGTAGCTTAGTCTAACACGAGTAGGCGAGTGGGACTATTCCTCGGCAGTTGGGGGGATAGTCAGCAAGTATGATGCCTACTGCGCCAAAATGTATGTAGGTTTTCGCATAAAGTAGCCTCTGCCAGCTAGAGCGGGGTGAAAAAGTTGCCTCTGCGGAACGCCAGGTAAACGGTGCACTACATGACGTTTACCCATAAAAACCAATCCCAAATGACTGGTTCCTGGTGAAACTGGTAATACCAGGAGGTGAGAGTTGGCTATAGCCCAGAAGGGACAATAATATTGTCTAGCAAACAGTGTCCGTAGTGGGTCCTCCTAAAGTAGTCCTACCAGGGGCGGAAAAACAGCTGCCTCTATGTTGCACCACATGGCTTTATTCCTAAAGTACGGTGTCTGTGCTTCCTATCCCAGGTCACTGGATTCGCGGCCAGAACAATGATATGTGGTAGGCTCATGATACGAGGCCGACGGCTAATCGTCAAACGGAATCTGTATTAACACTACAGGTGTAGGCAGCGAGAGATGGACCCAGATGATTCAAGAGGCCGTCAGTGGCGGCTCCTCGAAGGATGCTAAGGAGGCTCAGCCTCCTCACAAATTTATCTTGTTGATTATTCTTCATTCTATTTCCTGTTTCTCTAATAATTTTTTAAATTTTACAATTAATTCCCCGTTCTCAGTAGTTATTTTTAATCTGGCAACAGTGCCCTGAGGCTAGACTCTATATATCTCAAACGCTGAGCATGTGTTGTTCAACACAGTTGCCGTTTTTCCGACCAGTCAATCGCCAAATAGCGTGAAACAGCGAAAATGGCAACATCCTTTGGAGGCTAGCCTGCCGCCCGCTTTTAAGTTCAGTACAGTCGGTGTGGTACGGAATACAACACATGCGTGTTGCGTCAGTGCTTGTTTTGTTGTTTTATGCGGTTATAATGATTGAGTGACACCACGCAAAATAAGGTTACATTAGAATTCGTCTGTTCGGTAAATTATTAATTGTAAAAATGGACAACTAGTGGAAAGATTTTTAGGGTTCTACGATGTTAGTTCGGGAAGAACAGCGGTCAATTTATTCAATTAATGGAATTTAATGGAAACATTTCAACGATTCGACTTTACGAATAAATCAGACTTACGACGGCATCTGTAATGGCGGGACATTTAAACGGTCTTCAAACAAACGAACGTAAGTTTTAAATAACATAGTAGGAAACAGAATTCCCTGTAATGCTCGAACTCGATGGAATTTCACTTCACGTGCAATGTTTAGTTTACCATCCATAAAAATAAAGACAAATTAATTGAAACATTTGATTTTATATTAAACAGTGATGACTTTTCAACAGATCAGGTTTCATTAAATGCTGCTGTTGGTTTAAAATCTTATTTAGAAAATGAAGAATTTTTGTTTTTTCTTGATACTTTTAAATTAATATTTGAACAAACTGATCTTATTTTTCAAATTTTACAACATAAATTCACTGATATAATTCATTCAAGAGATCGTTTAAAACATCTCATTGATAAAATTTTAAGTTTCCGTTATACAGAATTTCATTTTAATATTTTATTTGAAAATTATTCAATTGATGAAGCTTCTCCCGTGAAAAAGAGGAAAACATATAATTTGGTAGACAAGAAACTACTTTATAAACAACTTTTTTTATGAAATTTTAGATACTATTAAAGGTCAAATATTGAGATTCGATTTTCCGATTTACATGAATTGAAGTTTTTCGATTTGACGAATAGAAGATTTTTCGAATCTTTTTCAAAAGAGTTTCCCAATACACTTTTAGATAACTTAGTTCTCAAATATAATTTTTTTGATAAAATAGCGCTGCACTATGAATTATGCGTTGTATACTGGGATAAAGATATTTCAGGCCAGTACGACAGTCACGCCGATATGATAAAATATATGATCGATAATGATTTGCAACAAGTCTTACCTCAGTTTTATAAACTACTCTGTTTGACAGTCACCATTCCTGTCACGTCGGCATCGGTGGAGAGATCATTTTCTACTCTCAAACGAATTAAAACTTACATGCCAAATACAATGGGCCAAAATTGTTTATACAATGTTAGTTTAATGTCTATTGAAAAAGATTTAGTAAAACACTCAAAACATAATGATACATTTTATGATAATATTATTGATCATTTTTCGCAAATTAAAGACCGTAGAATTTCGTTAATATATAAAAAAGTTGATAAAATTAATAAAAAAAAACAAAATATGAAAAATTCCAAAAAAAAAAAATTAAAAATCCAAAAAAAATAAAAAACAAAAAACGAACGAAAAAAAATTTGTGGGCAAGAGAAACTCTATACCTCCACGTTGGTTCTTGCTGGGTAACAATTAATTTTGTCACTGAAGTAGCTGGTACGGTCGCTGCGCGAAGGTTAAATTAATTGACTGAATATAGTATATTTTTACAAAAACGTTTTATGTCCAGCCTCCTCTCTCAAAAAGTTCACGAGCCGCCACTGGAGGCCATGTCCTCTCCAATTAAGGCTTTGGTCTCTGCCGGGCAGTGGCGTGCTATCGATTGTAGGGGAGGGCAAGTACGTGTACATGTCTAGAGTTCACTCCAAAGTTATCATCATTTCCAGTCACCCTGGATGTTGAACAAACAAGAGCTCAGCGTTCGCATGGATCTTCCTAATACGGGCAGTGATTCAGCACGTGCTCCGCCGTTTCGTTCTCTTATACGCTCGTCCTACACATCGGGACATCCGCTAGACCCATAGTGTGCATGTATTTCCTTAATTGTCATTTAAGTTGTCACAAGTTCTTCCGAAATAATTCAAAGTAATATTCGGCTGCTTTTGGATAAGGTGTTTTTATTGCTTCCTTGACCTGGGGTTTCATGCTGTCGTTGCTTGACCACTTTGAGACTGGTATCTTTGAGAATGACATCAAGGCTTTCGCTTGATGGATTTCCACGTCTATCTTCCGTTTCGATGCTTTCATAAATCCAAGATAAAATGAACTTTGTGTAGATGAAAGAGATGAATGTGTAAATCTGCAAATGTAAAACATTGCTTGATTTCTTAGTAGGACATCTATTCATAGATGGCGTGAGATATGTTGGTCTTTTCACGACGTTGTAGGCTGGTTATTACCTTCAACAGAAATTCTTCAGTAACGTTGTAAGCTTGCTCGTTCCACTGATGAGCTCTACAAGAAGAGCGAAACAGCTGCCTGGAACTTAAAGTTTGTGACGTTACTGATCGATCTGGACTAGAAAGATCTTATCATTATTATCTGGCAAAACCCAACATGAGATAAACGAGTCTATTCATATATTCAGTTATTTTTAATTCTCTCACATCGATTTTATGTCTTACGCTTGACATACATATTTCCAAGTAAAAATGTCAGATATAAACGCGCCTCAATACATACCTTTGTATCAACAGTTGCATAGATCGGGCTGAAATACTGTATCCTGGACAGTTATTATCCTTTTCGCTTCGAGATTGATTATTGCAGCACCAAGTGGATTCCATATTGAAAGAATCCACAGGTAGTACTAAACCGATGTCACATTTGGGACATATAAGAGCACTTATATAGGTTTTAAATTCAGTTGGATCGCTGCATCGTTTACAAAAACACTCGAAATATTTATTTTCTAAAAGGTGCTCTCGTCTTCTAATAGTATCCTGTAAGAAATAATAATCAGAGATGAAATTGTCAGATAAACGTCGTTTAGTACTGCGTTATAGGTATTACAAATAAGTTAGCTAGGAAAATGCAAATGAATATAAATTGTCATAAAATTTCTCAAAAATGGAAGTCCTTGTTTTCATTATTTTGTAGTCATACGAATCGTATATGAAACTACGCATCGTCCCCATGTGCGAGTTACTATATAGTACGTTGTATTTAGGAAAACATTGGAAAGAAGTTTTATGGACCGATAGAGCTTAGCGGTTTTTTGCATTCTCTTAAGGAACGTATTTGATTACTCTGTTATATGCGTTTGAGTGGGGCGTTTGATGCACAATTTTTTTAAATCCATCCAACTTCACTTTCAAGGGGTTTCAAGGTATCTAATTGTGAATCTGACATTTAAATCTTGAAAAATATCTAGGTCGCATTTAAAAATGCGTCTTATCATGCACTTTTTTCTGGCTATTGAGGTTGGGTTGTTATGATTAGAATGATTGGAGAAAGTTATGAATCTATGTCAGGGGTCTCCAAACTTTTCAGCCTTAGGGCCATACTGTTTACTCCATTATGTTCCTGAAGCCAAAACCGTTTTGATTTTCCTGCCATTATCTATAATTTCTAGACTAGTAGCCGAGAACGCGCCTTGGGCGAACATACGCTTGCTAAATTCGCTAGTTTAATTACTATTATGTACTAACTGTACTTTCTTGTACCGCGACAATTGACGATACCTGGTGATCACAAGCGGAAATAGGTAGTGGTAGTACCCTTTAGTGCTACTAGATAGCGCTGGTAATTCTTTCGAAAGCGCAGTAACAATTAAACATTCGCGAATAATATCGTTGTTTCGAGATAGCTCTGATGTATTCCACTCATTCTTAGATGGCAGTAATTGGAGTATGAAGAGGATAGCGGCGCGACTGCGAGTCAGTCCGCCTAGGGAAGGCGAAAGGAGCGAAACTGTGTGTTGTGAAATAAAGTGGTGCGTAACTTCTTGAAACGTGTTTGTGCGTGTTCAAAAGACATCTTCGTAACAGTATTTTGATTTGACTTGTTATGTTTGTGTGTAATTTACCAGTATGGAAAAGAAACGAAATATAGACAGTGAATGCAGAACATTCAAAGATCAATAGAACTTTCAATATTTCGTAATTGAATCCAGTAAGAAGAAACTATGTTTGATTTGCAATGAAACCATAGCCGTTCTCCAAGAATATAACATTGAACGTCATTATGAAACGAAACATTTTCAAAATTACTCAAAATATACGGGAAATTTGCGACTAGAAAAATTTGAAGCTTTGAAGCGCGGATTGAAATGGCAGCAACCTTTGTTTACGAAACTCAACACTGAACAAGATGCTACAACTCGTGCCAGCTTTCGTGTGGCTCTTGAAATTGCGAAACGTTGAAAACCATTCACCAATGGAGAAATGAATGCGTAATTGGGGTAGCCGAGGAAATGTGCCCCGAAAATGTAAATTCATTTGATACTGTCAGTTTGTCACACCGAGCTCGGAGGGTAGAAGACATCGCCGAAAACAGACATCTTAAGTGGTTTTTTCTGGCCTTGGATGAGTCAACGGATGTGTCAGATAAAAGGTATGAAGTGTATGAAGAACTTCTTGATATTGATAGTATTTACGGCACGACTACTGGTAGGGAGTTGAAAATGCCATTAATAAAAAGAACCGTCGATGGAAAAACTTGATATCCATTACTACTGATGGAGGCAAAAACATGTGTGGTAAAAATAGAGGAGTAGTTGCTCTTGTGTCAAAGGCTGTAGAAGATGGTGGTTCGAAACCATCAGTCTTACATTATATCATTCATCAACAGTACTTATATGTTATGCTTACTATACTTGTCATTAAGCTTTACCTAGCAAGTAAATGAAACCAAGTTATTATCATTCTGTGTCTTTTTATCCAACTTATTACAACAACACTAACAACAATAAACCATTATGATGATGACACTGGCGGGCCGGATTTGGCCCGGGGGCCGTAGTTTGGAGACCCCTGATCAATGTCATGACATTGGAAGTTTAATCGAATTGACAGGAATGTCTGTTATAAGCTGAGCTGTCATTCCATGAGTCGTCTGTCACGTAAACGTTACGTTTGCTTATCCGATTATCTGTGATCTGTTACGAACAGTGTGAGCTGTGATGATCCATCAGTCTACGTACCATCTGCTATCAAACGTTACATGATTATATGAACTGTCAGCAACGCACATAATATATCGATTTCATGATTTCAATTTAGAAGTCATTTTTCGCGGGTGCCTACGTGATATAAGGAACTAACCTGCCAAATTTCAAGATGTCGTCTTGATGATCTCGGAGATTCCGTGAAGAGTTGGATAGTCAGTCAGTCAGTGAATATTTTTATTATACATATATGGATGTGGTAACTTGTAAAATTCAAAATGTTGGAATAAAAGTTTTCTACATTCACGTAATTTCATGAGTCATGTTCTTTTGGTTTTACCTGTAAGGTGTACGAATAGCTGAGCGTAATCGGAGAATTTTCAGCTATGGATACTGATGCTCTAACTGTCAGAGTATAATTATCTCCTTCGTCACTGTGGTTGGTATTTGGCACACAATCGTGAGACATCAAATATGCTGTTGGATATATGCCTCTTATATCTATGCCTTCTTGACCAATTTCGAAAGCATTAACCTAAAACGAGAAATGTCAAACGAGGAAGTAAGACGTGTGCAAAGCTATTTATGTAACCAGTTAGATAATTTATTTATTTGATCATTTATTTAGCCAAAAATTTGCTAGTACAAAACATTAAATTTTTACATAGTTGAGGAAGAGAGGAAGACTTTGTTTCTGTACATACTAATGAGAATAACTAATTATTGTCGCAAATATATTTTCTCTATGACTGTAAAAGCAAAGATAAAATGTTTGGTTTCACATGGGGCGAAAGAGCTAGTGCAAACGTTCACGCACGCTGTGGTTAATGGGAAATGTTCCCAACGATTTTTAGAGAGGAATTTGAAGAAATCTGAAATTACATTGACAGTCTGTACAGGAACATACATTTATCCTAGTAATGAATTCATTGCCCAAATGAAAACTCCTTACTCTATAGGTAAGTACTTACTTCTAAAACTCCACAAATCTTGTGAATCTCATCTTCTGCGTACTCTGTAAGTTTCCATTCTTTAAGAATCTTGTCCACTACATTAACTTGACTATCTTTCCAAATATCTGGAATATTCATTCTTATTTTATTGTGACTCTCCATATTCATGAGTATGTGGAATGTGTCTGGATCGCTACTCTTCAAAATCAAACATCTTAATGGGACAATTGCATGATAATTTCCTCTTATAGTTGCTAATTCATGATAATTGAAAGAAGAACTTGAACGGCATTCTTTTAGAATGTGACATTCCTCCCGTGTATGTCCATATGGCCTATGTAAACCTGGACATGGGGACGAACAACATAGAGGCCAACCACAGTTATTGCACCTGAAAGCATAAGTTGAAATAGGTATGTTCTTATAATTTGGTAGTATTAGAATTTATTTATTAAATAGATATTGTAAAATCCGATTTTATTTGTTATTACAGACCAATGCCCATGTGTATAAATGAACAAAGTTCCCTTCATGCCTCAGCCCCTTCAAATATCTATATCGTGGTACCGAATCATATACAGTCACCTCTAAGCTCGAAATGTATATCTGCGTATATTCTGCGCGTCCACCTTACAATTTTGAGATAATTTTCAATAAAATATCTGGAAACTTCCCAGTGATCGACGTTATAGTCAGAGTTACCGATCACCAGGTATATTATAGAATATTTTATACTTCATATTCGGGTTCAGCATCCTCGAAAATTCTCGAGTGACAAATTTGAAACTGTTTTCAATAAAATTTCTGTAAATTCCCTGAGACCGACGTGGTACCCAGGGTGACCGACCTCCAGGTGCATTATGGGCATTTTTAAACATCCTGTTCGTGTTCAGCATTCTATAAAACCCCTGAGTAACCGATTCCAGTTATTTTCAGCGTTTATTTCAAAGTTATATAATTAATCATCTCCAGAAAATGGCATGAAAATGTCCTTTTTTCACGTGCTGAAACTCAGAAGAAATTTTCCAAGAAAATCCAATACCCTACATTTTTTTCACTCGACTTTGCGAATCGATTGAGCCTAATTACATCAAAATCAGCTTATTCGTTTAAGAATTCCAAGTGTAATGTTTTATTTCCTCGACTATATGGAATTGTGAAATAATACAAGTTACGAAATAATGGTACTTTTTAATATTTTCAACGCGTAATTAATCTGCACTTATTGTGCCAACTTACTAACCTGTTAAGTAAGCCATTTGCACTCTCTAGATCTTTGTAACATCCAATGCACTGTATCCTACATCCACTGCAGGGACCAACTACTAAAGGATCCTCCTTGAGTATAATCTGTCCAGGCTTAATGTCCTTCGTCGATACCATATATCTAAAATATCATTTTCTGGAATAAATTCTCTTGAAAGCATGTCGCGCGCGAGAAGTTTGTAGGATAGGAGTAACATTTTAACAACTCAAGCTATTAGTAGACTTTTCAGAACGATTTTAGGTATGCGCTCATGTAATTCTTAATTGTGGTTACCACATGAAAAGGAATCTTTTCCCAAAATATAGACCTGCATTGAAAATTATAATGTGTATTAGTTATTTTCTCTTGGAAGTCAAATTTTGGCTACAACTAACCACCATTTGCCGGTTGTCGCCATCAATTGTGCCAGTTGTTGCCTTGTAGGAAATGAGGAGTTGAGTTCGGATATAAGTTCATGGGCTTAGGTATTCATAGAACTGCTAATGTGAAAAGTAAATAGAGAAAAGTTTTATTAGAAATAAAAATAAATACAAATTCTAAGAATAAAAAATAGACCCTTCAAATGTAGATAAAATTAATAATCTATAAGATGTCTTTTAATTCTGGAACCGCGAATATACCTTTCGAGTTTATTTGCCCGGGTTCTTCAATTTTGATTTCAGTATAATAGAAAATGTACCAAAGTAAATCATTTATTTCGGGCTACTTCCAATTGTCTGAATCTTTGACCAAGGCTCAACAGTAATTTTCATCATTCTGTATCGAGGATAACTTCAAGGTACTTCACTGAGCCTTTCAAGACCGACGAATGTCTGGTAGGGGTCCCAAGTTCAATTTCCTCGTGAAAAGAACCACTTCGGTCTTTTCAGGATTCACCCTGAGCCCCTTGACCTGGCACCAGCGAGCCACGATGGCCAGTGCAGTATTCTGAAGCTCGCACAAGGTTGCCGAGTGTCTTCCGAGGGTCACAGCTGCCAAGTTGTCTGCTTAGGCTTGGGCGTAAAACCCAGCCTCACTCAGCTCGAATAACAAGCTGTTCACCACCAGGCATCAAAGGAGCGGAGACTTTCTCCCTCCCTGAGGGCACCCTCCGGTGACGTGAGTATATGCGACGCTGTCATTATGATGCGTCGTTATCAGTCTCTGCGAGAGCATGGTCTTGATTCACCTGATCAAGGTGTGTTCGATTCTGTGTCTCTTAGGAGCATGACACATGGATTCGAAGGAGGTATTGTCGAACGCTATTTCGATATCCAGGAAAATGCCTATGGCGCATTGTCCAAAACTATCTGGGTAACCAAGTGAGGGAGGACCATCTCGGCTGATTTGCCCGCCTGATAGGTGTACTGTCGACGGTGGAGCGGAAAATTCTTTAATACGCCGTCTTTGATATACTTATCAATCGGCCTTTCCAGCGCTTTCAAGAGAAAGGATGTGAGGCTGATAGGGCGGAAAGATTCGGCTTGAGTGAAGTCAGTTCTTAACGCCTTAGGAATGAAAACTTTGACCGACCTCCAAAGCCTTGGTATAAAGCCAGAGGCGATACAAAATCTTAATATCTGGAGCGCTGAGATGGTGACAAGCTCCAAGCCCTTTTGTGAGAGTGCCAGAAAGATCCCATCCTCACACGGTGATTTGTAGGACGCAAAGATCGAGATGGCACCTCTCTCATAACTTATCACGTTCGAGGCCATTCTGTAGTCAATCGCTTTCGCGTTGAGACGGAAATCCTCGAGTGGTGTGACTATGAGGTTGTCTTCGGACACGGGGAAATGCACCGACATTAGATGTCATAATGTCTCGTGCAGCGATGACGTATTCCCGTTCGACAGAATCACTGATCCTATGCCAATCTAGGAATCCTTAAAGAGAGCTTTCTATGGCCTTACCGCTGACGCCCTACAGTAGGTACGCCACGAATCTCTATTGGAGCTCCTCTCTTATAGTTCTTTTGAGCAACCTTAAAGATCCCCCAGTTCGAACTACACGAGATTCTCTATAATTTATTGAAGAGTTTTTTCACTCGTTTCCGATGTTCCTCCACTTGGAAACTTCACCAGGTGTTGTTATTGCCGTCCCTCCTTCGTTTGAGAAGGCAGCATACCCAGTTGGTGGTTCTCGGATTCCTGTAATACTTGTCTGAGTCGGAATCGGATTCCAACTGGAACAGAATGTGTCTGTGGTCAGAAAGAGAGACATCCGGAGACACATTCCATCTTCCGACCCAACCCTTGATGGCTCTACAGCTAAGGGTTAGGTCATTTACTTCCTATTTGCGTGGGGTGAAGTAGGTGTTGATCCTCTATTGAAAACCTCCAGCTGAGTGGACATGAGGAACTCAAGTAGTGCCGTCCCTTTTGAATTGACGTCTAAGCTTCCCCACACCGTGTGGTGGGAGTTGGCGTCGCATCCCACAAGGAGTGGCACTCCCTGCCCCTCATAACTTCCAACTAATTCGACCACTTCCGCATGTGGGGAGTTGTTGGAGCCATAGGAAAAGTATGCAGAGCAAACTACCACCTTCGTTTGACCTCCTTCCACGACGTGCCATATCCTAACCGCAACCAGATCCCTGGGACAGAATTCCGGCATCGGGAAGGCATCGACATCCTTTGTGAACACCTCCTCAGAAGTATAGTAGTGTAGCGTGCCTCCTATATTACGTAGGTCTTTCACACGGGCGTGGTAGACCTACGGTTCTTGTATCAAGCATACGTTTATTTTGACCTCAAAGAGCCTTTTCATCAACACTGCCGTTGAAGGCTAGCCTGCACAAATTTTTATTTTGCCCGACATTTTTGCGTTAATCTCGGCTAGGTAGGAAAAAAAGGGATCAGAAAGGGCCGAGGGCCAGGCGGTCCCTCAGCCTTTCCCTATTTCTGAGAGGGGGGTCAGTGCTTTGGACAGGCCCCTTCTTCATCGCAGAGGGCCCTATTAGTGTTACCTGGGCCATCGATGCCCTGTTGAAAGGCTGAAAGACCATCTTCCCCAAGCGGTCAATGGACTCCCGATCCACCCAGACAATCAGTCTGATATTTAAACCAAGTTCAAACTGACAATGTTTAAAATTAGTTGTTCAATCTAAAAATGGATTTGCTAAGTATTATCATGAGACATAATTTGAAGAATATGTGAACCACAAACAGGATATATTACTAAAATAAATGTTGCGCATCCTGGTAATTTATTATTCAAATTTGGAACGCTTTCAGATTCACTATATTTTGCAAATTGCCACAGGAACTGAACAACATGTATAAAGAAATTCTTAATCTTCAACTCAATCAAAAATAGGTATAATTTCATTGTAAAGTTTGACGATTGAAGTTGGATAAAAGCTTAAAAAAACAGCTCAACGCAAGCGAAGAGATAGATTCTCCAAGAAATCCTTGGAGATTCAGTCGCGTAATATTGAGGACGAGCGTCACACTCACATTCAATGTGAAATTTCCGAACTCCATTCAGAAAAGTGAGATTTAAATCAAGTTCAAACTGACAATGTTTAAAATTAGATGTTCAATCTAAAAATGGATTCGCTAACTATTATTATGAGACATAATTTGAGGAATATGCGAACCACAAACAGGATATGTTACTAAAATAATTGCATCCAAAAATTCCTGGTAAATTATTATTTATTCTCATATAACGGTATGAAAGTAAATGTACCAAAACATCAAATAAGAATATTAAATACTCAAAGCAGATTATCTCAATTTTCAGCCACCTATTCCTAATAATACTTTATAATTTTGATTTCATAATTCATGTTGTTTTGTGATATTAAGGGTTTTAAAGTTGATAGTTGATATAAAGCGGTAAACTGCGGACTTCATCCCTTTCTCACTGGTGAACTGGGAAACGATGAAACAGAATTAATTTAGCAGAATCCGCCATTACATAATGAAAATTCATGCTAAACTGAAATAAAACAACTATCAACATTTTGATTTTCACTAATTTAATAAGTAAATGTAACTATCGGTTCATCTGGCAAAAATAATATCCGAAACACGAAAGCTCTTCGGTATAGTTCTGTCAATCTCCGTTATACTTGGCCTCAAGTGTAACGGAAAGTTAGGGAAGCTAAGAGAAATAGCTTCAGAAAACTCTGTGAAGGTGTTGACTTCACATCTGCTGCGGCGAGACTGTGAAGTCATGACAAAAAAGAAGAAATTGAAAAATAAAGAGGTCAGCTCTTACTAGACACTTACTTTCTCAGGAGCGAACCTATTACTATAAGGCAGACACCAGCCCTGCTCCAACGATGACAAGGGTAAATTCTACCACACACAGTTCCTTGGAACTAGGATATATACCTGAGAAGAAGGGCCAAGGCCACTTTCATTCCTTAAGCGGGGAAAAGGGAAACAACACACACCAAATTCCTACGTCAAATCAGTCTCACATCGTTCGTCTTAAAAGCGGTTGAGGAAGCAGCAATTGATAGTTATATCAGAACAGAAGTCTTGAAACGCCAACATGCACAACAAACCTGCTAATCTACGGGGACCGCGTTGGTGCAACTGACAGATGAATTCCAGGATGCCCTGGAGGAGTCTTGAAAAACTATAGTTTTTGCCTTTCTAGACATATAAAGGGCTTCTGACAATACATCACATGAAACAGTCAAGAGAGACAAAAGACATCCGAAAAAATGGTTTTATGTTTTATGTGAAGGACTCATGGCATTTTAATGAGCTTATAGAAAATCAATGGGTACCCATAGATCATCAATTGATTTTCTTGGACGTTGTTTCTTTATTTACAAATATACTAGTCGTTAAGGCAATAATAGCATAGATCAATCTGAATTTATAAATGCAGTAAAGTTTTGTTTAGAATGCATTTATTTTCAATACGATAAGCGATATTCAATATTCGGCACAGCAATGGGATCTCCTATTTCAACTAATATTGATAACCTAACCTAGTTATGGAATACCTAGAGGAATCTGTATTAAATTCATTAGATTTTGAATCCTCATTCTTTGAACGGTATGTAGATGATTACCCAATGTGTGTTTCCAATGATAAAATTCAATACGTAGTTAAGAAATTCTAAACTTCAATTTACTTGTGAAATAAAGGTGAACAAAAACATGAATTTTCTAGATACTCGAATGAATATTAGACATGATTCACATGGAAAATTATAACATCGTGGTTTACTGAAAAAGTTTGGTCTCAACGATATCTTGACTTCAATTCAGTTGTAGCAACAAGTTATGAAAAAAGTGTTGGCGTTCAGCAAATCTTTGATCAATAATTTAATTTATAAACAAAAAAGGAAATTAGAGTCATTATCTTCAAATACCTACTTCAATAAAATTCAAAAGTTTCACTCATCATTCAGTAATTAATAAATTCCATAGTTTATAAATTTTCAATACAACCAGTTCATAGACGTAAGGACAAGCTAAGACACCGCTTAGGCTTTTGATGAAGTTTTCGATTTCGACAAATCCGGGATTTACAAAATCAATTGTGAGTCGTGTACAAAATGCTATGTGGTCAAACTAGAAAGAGTATTTTAACTCGTTATAAGGAACATTTTGGCCATCTAAAAAAAATAATGGTGAAAAATCAGCGATAGTCTAACATATCTTAAATCAAAGTAACACCATTTCTCAAGAAATTTATCACTTTTAAAACAGTACAAATATCTAGGTAATTTGGAAGGAATGGAAATATATAAACGAAAAAACAATTTATTAAATTCCGACTTATCTCCAACTGAGTGTAACCTATTGTTTACATTATTATCCCCAAATAGTATTTAAACAGGTATATTTTGATTTATAAATTAGTTTACTATCTACTTGAAAGCCGAAAGGTCCTCAGTACTTCAATAGTCTTTTCAGTATTATAATATATCCACAGTGTGAACTCTTCTATAGTTTATTAATTAACAATTGATAAGTCATTTTGGCAACTACGGAGCGGGTGAACAATTTCATTTAGGCAACTTCGGAGTGGCGGACGAATGATCATTAGGGTATCCTAAGAGGTTTGTAAAAGGCTTTCAGATAAAAGACACCTGTACAAAAATTTTCGGAAACGAAATACCTTCATGTTTGACTGGACTATACAGAAACCAGACGAATCAGTTTCAGTTCTCTTTTTTATTTATATAGGAGTCATTAACAAATACTTAATTAATAATATTGAACAAGTTCAATCTGTTGATCTCCCAACATGAAAAAAGAATTCTTTATTCCATCAATTAACCTACTTTTCGGAATTTAGACATAAACAAAAACTTCGATTCGGTAATCTTTGATAGATTTTTGACGTTGAAACTGTAAGAGATTTGGCCAGTAATTTTTTAATTCTTTTTCAAAATAGATCCATCGATATTCTTACGATCACTATTAATAAGAGAACACACGTAATTCGAAAAGAAGTTTATGCTAGTGCTTTAATGGAAGGTCGAGTGTGACCTGTTTTCAATTTATCGATATTGATGCGTACATTTTTAAGTTGAATTCGAATGATTTTGATTGCTGGTTTCTATTTTTATTTAGGCGTGCATGGAAGTCTTACTCGTGATACAAGATAGACTCTCGGGTCTATCTTGTATTATAAATTATGTTCGAGTATTTTGATTAATCTACTAAATATTGGATTCGAGCCAAAATATCAACAGTTAAATCCAAACACACTTTTAATTTTTTCGTTGGAACTAAATCTAAATTTCCATAATCCAGTCGCAAATCAAATAGGTAGTAAATTTTCTTATAAACAACAGTGGACAATCAAATCATAAACAACACTAAAAATATCTTGAATTTAACGTACATGAATATAAAATCAAATAGCAGTAATATTGAGAAAGAATAAAGCGTATATAAATGTTTCATCACTGTTAATAATTCAAGAATATGAGGAGAAGTTTATGTCTTTCAAATTTCCAGAAATATAAATTTTATTGAGGGCTGAAGTAAATATTCGTACATGAAGCAGACCTGTCGCAATTTCAATTTTAATTACAGTTGAGAAATATAGATACACGTCACAAAAGCATGCTGTCGTTACGCCAGCCATTAAAAATGAGATCTTCAGTGGAAGCTAGAACTACTTATGAGATTGCTTTTTCTACAGAAAGATCCATATAGCGTGTGTTTTTCGAAAAACGCACCAGCCTATAACTTTTCCGTATAGGATGTATAGATTTGAAATTTCAATGAGGCATTTGTGACCATTTATGCCATTCTTTGCATTAGTCATGAAGCTGCTTTCACTGTCGAAAGTAAGTGGAAGTCAAATCAACTGTCGATTTTCGATAAAACACCCTGTATTTTTTTGATATTCGATTAGAGATTTTAAAAATTCAAATAACGGTGTATTTGAAAACTCTATGATAAAAAATGGCGATCTTATGACGGATTGAATGTTGGGGAATTCTGATTACTGAATCGAAATTAATGTCAAAGATGGCCAAGACCTGAAAGAAGGGATGGTACCTAATTTTTTGGTATAAAGAACACAGCATAGGAGAAAATACTATAAGTGTTCTACAGATCAACACGAATTTTGACTTTGATGAGGAGGTATAAAATTTTAATAGATTTATCGATAGTTAGACGGAAAAAAAGAGTATTGTGATTATATAAAAATCAAATTTGTACTAGAAGAAATAGTACTAAATTTTGAGATATCTATTCATAACGCAGTGTCAGAAATTTATCCAAAAGCTAAAATAACTGGGTGTCGATTCCACTTAACTCAAGCATGGTACAGAAAAATTCAAAATCTAGGTTTATCAAAAGAATACCAAGACAAAATTCTGAGATTGGAAAGTGGCTCCATTATTGTTTTGGTCTTTTATTTTTGGAACCAAAGGACGTTGACGATTTTTATTTTTTTGAACTCTACGAAGTTAAGCCAGCAGATGAAAGACTTGAAAAATTTTCTGATTACCTTCTCGGAAATTTATTTGACGGATAATTCGGAATTTCCACCACATGTATGGGATGATGTCTCTGCTGCATTAAATAAAACAACCAATTCTCGCGAATCAGTTCATTCTCATTTTAATGCATCCATGTACCAAACGCAGCCTTCATTATTTATTTTTGTAGACGCACTTTTCAAAGTACAAACTGAAATCTATATTAAATGCAAGAGTGTAAACGAAATTCATAAATTAAAAAATTTAGCCACTAAGAAAAGTCATAATTTTGTTAGTTCTAAAATCATAGAATATAAAAATAGTAAGTTGTCCAAACTGCAATATGTTAAAATAATATCGCATTATTAAGCAATTAATTAAAATAGTACAGTGTAAATATAATTTTGGATATGTTCTTCCTATGTACCTATATGTATTATGTATATTTTAAATTAATAAATTTTGTTTCAATAATACATCAGTCTATTTCTTGCAAGCAGAGGGAGGTATATTATTCATGTGCCGAAATTAAACATTTTGAAAGTGAATCTTTTAATCTCTGTGCTGAGCTTGACTATTTTTATTTCGCATACCTGAGACATTTGCCGAGTTTGTATTTCCCCGGCTACTTGATAGCAGAAAGGTCCTCAGTACTTTGACTTTGGCTTTCTTAGGGGCCGAAGTACAACGACAGCTGTTTTCGAATTTACTAGATTTGTGTTAAAGGCTTTGGATAATCAAGAGATACCTTGTGGAATTTTCTTAGACTTATCCAAAGCCTTTGACTGTATAGATCACACAATTTTAATCAAAAAACTGAAAAATTACGGTATACGAGGGAAACAGTTGTCAATTATAGTCAGGTACTTAAAAGATAGAAACCAAGTTGTAGAAATGAACTCAGACCAGAACCAATGCATATCAAAAAAATATATATTGAAATGGGAGTGCCACAGGGCTCTATATCAGGGCCTCTTCTCTTTCTAATATTTATCTATGATTTGCCTATAATAATATCGGAAAGTGGTCATACCTCGAGAAACTATGCGGACGACGAGAATGTTGCCATTAAAAATAACAATATTGAGAATTTGAATCAGGATCCTAGTGCTGACAGAGATTGAAAATTGGTGTCAAGTCAATAAACTTGTAATTAACAAGTCAAAAACAAAGTGTGTGATTTTTCAAACTAATAAGTCGAATATTGAAATTCCAAAAACTCTTACTTTGAATAACCAAATTATTGACGTAGATAATAGTACTAAATTTTTGGGACTTATTATAGACAAAAATTTGAATTGGTATGAACAAATAAAATCTCTTTCAAACAGACTTAAATCTAAACTATACGTATTAAGAACTTTAAAAAAATCGGTGGACAAGGAAACTCTAATGGTTGTCTATTACGCCTTTTTTCAGTCTCTGATAACTTATGGGATTACTTTCTGGGGCAACAGCTCTCAATCTAAACAGATTTTGATTCTACAAAAAATGGCAATACGCATAATTCATGGCCTGAGGCATCGAAACTCTTGTAAAGGTACTTTTCGCAAATTCAATATTTTAACTGTTGCGGCACTTTATATCTCGGAAAGTCTTATGTTCAACTTCAGAAACAAACACTATTCGGCAGAGTATGAAAACGGACAAATATATGAAACTCGTAAGATTTTATATCTTTACCCAGAGGTTGACTTAACATTATATCAATAAAAATATGAAATACATGAGCCTTAAGCTTTTCAACAAACTTCCAAATGAGATTAAAGAGATTAAGGAATTAAAAAAATTCAAAGCAGCTGTTACTAAATTGCTAATAACTTTAGAACCTTATACAGTTGCAGATTTTTTAGAACAATAAGTCTGTATATTATGTGCTAACATTTTACGGTGATAGTGTTTCTATATTTTTTATTATTTGTTTATATATGTATATATATGTAGTAATACAAAATTCTCGGGAAATAGGTCACATTAACACATATATTTTTATTTTTATCCTCGTCTTAAAAAAAAAAAATATATGTGTTAATGTGACCTATTTCCCGAGAATTTGGTATTAATTCATACGTGGGTCAAGAATCTTTATTATATATATATGTAGTGAAGTGTATATACATATAGTTACTACGACGTTTTTTAATATTGTATTGTTCATGTTGAAATAAAGATTATTATTATTATTATTATTATTAGTATTTTAATGGATAAGAAGAAATATTCATAGTGAAACATTTCATGTATCCGATTGGAGCATTAGTGGTTGTATAAATCATGATAAGCGAATGAATAATAATTATTAAAAATGACATACTATCAAAAACCAACATTTTTTTTCACACGCAAAAGTACCAATCGGTTGTAATAGACAATCATGTCATGGATGATTTTCGAACGTTATTGGTGGTAGCTCCTAAGCAAAACTATGGAAGATGTGCATTTTGATTCTTAGAATAATTAGATTTCATCTAGATTAGACTTCGAATTTTTCTCATTCTTAACACTACTGAAAAATTTTGAAGATCATCTTGATGGTATTCAAAGTTACCTTTTTTCTTCCTTTCTGAATTTTGGATTTCATTGGTTATTCCTGGAGAATATCCGGAAAAATGTTTTCCCTGTTTCGAATCTACTGAAAGTGATAAGATGTTATCATGGTGTAAATTAAAATACTGCATTGACACATTTATATATTATTCAACAGTGAAAATCACGATGCGATTCACTCAAACAGTTTTTTGAAAGCAATTTAGTGCAGAAAGAGATTATTATATTTGATAAAAGTAGGGTATTATAATATTTAAAGGTAAATACTAAATATCTATATTTAATCATCATTATTTTCCATTTCATAAGAAACAGAGCAAAAAAAAATTAGCTTAGGGCCATTGAAAGCTTACCTTCCCATCTTCTGTGATGTTTTGACGTAGAAAGACTGCCCAGAAGACATACTTTCGGAATTGGTTCCGATCGAAGGTAGCGAATTGCTTTTACAAGATTTGCTTTTCTGGAAAATGAATATTAATTTAAAAATAGTACATAAATAAATGTCCAAAATGTTTATTCAAGTTCACTTATGAATTGTAAATATTGTAGCATTAACTGACTGGCAATCTATTAATATTATAACATTCTATCTGATGTCATCTTACTCCTTCGAATGAGAAAATATTGCGTGAATAATCAATGTACCTAAAGAGTACTGTGTGACTGTTCTCAATATCCCTTCATAGCGGCCGTCATATTTGTGATAGAGCATTCACCCTATTTTACTTCCAATGAAAAAAAATACATAGGTATATAATAATCAATGCATGTAATGAAGATTGTAGGAGTATTGTGAGTATCGAATGTTATACATTTTATGTATTCTCAGATTGGGGGAAGGGCTTCTAGATTCTACCAGTGGCTTTGGTTGGACAGGGCTTCTAGTGGCACAATTGAGGATGACAAATTAAAAAAAAATGTGAAATGAATATGAGCAGATAGGTATGTATAATGATAGGTAAATGTTGATTGTCATGGGAGAAAACCATCGCACTTCTTTTTTCGTATTTATCCGGGGAATACATATTTTCTTGATCGTCAATTCTATTTCTTCTAAATTTTCTGTTGACAGGATGAAATCCCGACCTGTAGGTGCTTATGATCAACTCTGTCTTTCTACAGCGTAGGCACGTTTTTTTATAAGTGAGGCAGGATTGACACATATACGGATTTGTCCGTATTTGTAGAGATTTACAATCCCGCTAGCTCTTCTAAGGGGTGATGGGTGGACTTCAAAGTACGAGTATTGGAGCATTATAATAATTGTCATACTATTCTTTATTTCTTTTCAATAAAACATTAGATAAATTGATATTTTTTTTTTTTTATATTAAAATATATTTTATTTTGTTTCGAAAGTTGATGCTAAAAATGATTTTTATTATTATTCAGTAGCTTGAATAATTTTTTTAAAACTTTTAATTAACAGTAAATTTGCTTAATATAGTAATATCGTTTTTGGACAATAATTGAATAATATTAGGGATGAAGATGAACTATTTATTTTAGTTTTAAATTCCGGGGTGAGATTAAGGTCCAATTGGGTATTAAGTGTATTGAATTCGGGGTTTTTACACAGTTTGTTGGTCTCCAAATTTTCCAACAGATTCATTGACTTCTTATTATTGCAAATATTTCAAGATTATCTATTGTTATTCCATGATTTCAAATATTAATATGCTCCAAGATTGCTGATTTACTATTGGAGGAAACATGTTCTTTGAAACGTGATTGAAACATGCCGTTGGGCATGCACCACATTCAATCCTGTATATGCCAGATTTTTTGAATATGCCTGTTCTTTGTTTGGCATTAAATATTAATTTACTCAGATTCAAGCCGCTAGGAAAAAGAGTTGTTATATTATATTTTGAAAAATAGTTACTCATACTGTTTGACAATTTGCCAACATAACTAAAACATGCATATTTTTTTTTCTGGTGTTTCTGTTATGGAATATAATAACTGCGAAATTTTTTTTGTTTTTTACGATTAATGATTCGATTGAATAGTCGAGTCATATTAGCAAAAAAGCTGGGAAAATTTGCGGGCAACTCCGATTGACTTTGGGTTTTTTGCAAAATTTTCCTGAACAACATTCGCGAAAAAAAACTAATATGTGCTTTTCCATTTTCCAATTGTTATAGAGGAATGTAGAGAAAAATTAGGAAATTTCTAAAATTTCGAAATCATGCCAACAATGTCTGGAAATGCCCACTCGTAATATTGTCCAAACGCAAATTGATATCTATGAAAAAAAATTAAGAAAACAAATTTTTTTCAAAATATCTGTGTTTATATGGAACAATAGAAAAGAATATAAATACTTACAGTTCGTAATCAGTGAATGTAAAAAAAAAATAATTTGTCGATGAATAATTAATTATTAATTAATTTTTCCAAAAAATAATAAGTTTAAAAAAATATCGTTTACACATTGAACACAATTACACAATAAACACAATAAAATTCAATAGCCACGTGCTCAATCAACGGTTTTGAAAGTATGCGTCTCCCCGAGAAGATCTTGATATGATTCCAATATAGAAAGTGATCCCTCCGTACTCTTCTCCATTACCATGCGTCTTTCTTTCACATTTCCCCTTCATCTTTTTTTGAACAGCTGTCATATAGACGGTCACGCCACCATATTATCTTGACGCATGTAGACTCCATTAATACTAGATAATCTCTTGGCCCACCCCTTTCTAAAATTTCTATATATTTTATAGTCCCATCATATTCACAATTGAAGCGCGATAATTTGAATGTTACTCCATAGATCTGATATAAATCTTCCAACAATCTAAAAAGATTTGTTACCAGTCACCTCGAAAACCCCCGAGTACAGTTTTCTAGCCATTTTCGTTGAAAATTGCAAAATTTCCAAAATTGGCCATTTTCCCTTATAAAAATTGAAGAATGGGAAAGCGCATATTAGTTTTTATCCGGGAATGTTGTAAATCCGTTCAGGAAAATTTTGTAAAAAACCCAGAGTCGATCGGAGTTGCTCGCAAATTTTCCCAGCTTTTATACTTTTTTCGTCTAATTTGATCCGAATAAATGAAGTGATGTTATTTAAAGCTGATTTCTGTCTTGAAATTTTTCTCTGATAGAGGAATAGAAAAGGCTCGGTTGATTATTGAATTATAAGCCTCAATAAAGGATCTTTTCTATAAATATTGTATGAAAATTTATTATTTTGCTTAGAAATTGTCAAATCCAGAAAGTTTATGGAAGTTTTGTTCTCGATTTCAGCAGTGAATATCATATTGTTATGGTGGTTACTTAGGAAGTATAAAACTGATCTATCTGCCTATTGGAACCTACTAAAATATGGTCAACATATCGGTACCGGAAAAGGATATGTTTTGGTGTTGAAAAATTGTTCATAATAGATTTTTCCAGATCATTCAATATTTCCACTTAATAACAACAATGTCAATGTGACAGCTAACAATTGTTCGAAAGAACTTCCGTCCGAACTTCCAAGTGGGAACAAGGCGTCTGCAACAAATATGTTGGTCGTTCCAGTCCTGCTTCTTCACTCTTTTGGATTGGTGAAATGCACGGTCGATGAGTTGCATAGACTCGACGAAGACACCCAGAAAATAATGCATATGCATCATTTGGCCGAGTGGGGCATTTATCATTAAGGCAGCACAAAAAGCTGCGGAAGAACTTGGCCTGGAATTCCACATCAGTCGAGAAGGTCAACTAGAGGACAATCTTCTCGGTTGAAAGTCCACATAAATGCGGCGGGGCAAGATCTTATGCTTAGGTGGCATGTTGACAAGCCGATACACGGTGGCTTCTACCAAAAACTTTGAAACGCTCTGCTTTTCAACCAGACTAGCCTTCGGCTACCTAAGGACAACCCGGTTCACATCAGAGATCCAAGGATTTACCGCAGCTTGTCAAGATGGCGTAATCAACACCGTGGTCTAACGCCGCAACGTGATGGGTATGCAGGTTCCTGATGTCAGCTGCTAGGCTGTCGAAAGGCGTCTGAGATGCTTTTCCATCTGCTGTCGGCATGTACGGTTGAAGCAGCCTCGGCACGGCGGAATAGATCTTACAAACCTTACATGCCAGGAGATATTGAGTTGTCACTGCTCCAGCAGAGAAGAACGTAGTCTCGAAAGAGGAGAAACAATGGACAAGTATCAAGATCTCCTGTTCGAGCTCCGCACACCATACCCAGGCCAAAACGTCGTATTAGTGGTTCTGCTCATCGGTGTTTTGGGCGGAATTCGGTCGTCGCTGTATCCGAACTTGAAGATCATTCCGGCCTGTAAGAACTAGGCTCAGATCTTGATAGATCGAATGCAGAAGGCAGTCATTTTGGATTCAATAAGACTACATGAGACACATGATTTAGAAACCTGATACTACTCACCGACCATTGGAGAGGAGTAGCTTCGGTGAATTGACTTTGGTTTTTCTGGCGCGATTGTAGATTCAATGAAAATTTTCGTTCTTGGAGACTTACAAAAACGACTTAACCTTTGCTGACTATTTTTCACAAATAGGTCATACCTTTCCGAATTTAGATAGTCTAAGCACTTCAAATAATCAAACCTAAGGTTTTGAAATTAAATACATTGAAATAAATAGACATTTATAAGGGTGTCGAAAACTCCTATAGCCACAATATCCTAAATGATCAGTTAGACCTATATCAAAGTGATTTTTTCCTTTGTCTTCCAAAGCAAAATACTTCTTAGAATATTAAACAATAATTACAGTAATGCACAAATTGTTTCTTGATTCACAGTGTATTTTTCCTGATCTATCTGTTTTGAAATTTCCCAGGATCCCCTATTCCTAATTGTAATCTCATTAGCCTTGTTACACTTCCTATTGATACTTGAAATGTCTATTGTTTACTTAATAAAAGTGGTATAAAAACAGTGATTGTTCTTTCATTTAATCATAAAGATAAATTACCATAAAGTAATGGCTTCTACCATCGATTTTTTTCAACAACTAACTAATACTCTAAATTGGAATTCAGACAATTTTATTATATTTTGTATTGCTTCAGAACATTCTTTGTTTTCATTTTGTAAATTTATAAAATTATACGATTACACTGAAAAAATTCCCTAATTAATATTATCAATACATTTTCTTATCCTTTATGTTGCTTAGATACACCATTTAGAACTTTAATGAATGAACAGTGATAATAATAATAAGCTTGCTTCTAAATGATATTCTGTGAGTTCATAAGCTATGTTTAATTTTCAAAAGAACAACAGATTAACCACCAAATCAGATATTTTTTAAAATTTTAAATACAATGATTATAACTTACTGTTTTCCTTGAATTCATGGCAATAATTGTGATTTTTTTTTCTTCAAATAACTCAATGTAGAAACTGATGTCTTGTAGTACTTCGATGTTGGTGCACAAGCACGCGGTTCGAAAACTGATTTCTGCCGTCCTCGACAGCTTATGTACTGTACGAGTGTTTGTATTCTTACTACACTATACAATAATAATTAACGATGACACTTATGAAAGCGCGAGCGGTGATATGCATTGAAGTTTTTGGCAAGTTTATTTGTAGATAATCCCGATCCCACTGTTCTTCATGTCGAGGAGATTTATATAAAATAACAGCCAACAGTTATTTTCAGCTGAATATTTTTTATTTCTGATTTACGTTGCCAAATTGTATGCGGTAATTCCTATAAAATTACGATAATCCATTGTCCATTCGTCATTATCGATAAATATCGGTAATTGAGATTTTAAAAGGAGGGATAGCGGTATAGTGCTTGCGCTTGGATCTTTAGGCTAATCTACAGAGCGAGACATAAATAATGAACCTTTATTTCATTAACACAACTTCACCGAGTATTAATGACTTTGAAACAGACAGTTGCACCTGAAAATAGTGTAGATTTAAATTTTATTAGTTAGTTACTTTATCCAGATCAAGAATTCGAACATTAAAACTGTCGCCTCTGGTTTCCGTCGAATTCGTTATTTCAGATATACGAGGGTGGTTCAAATATAAGAGAGCATTATCCTATTGCCCATTGCAAAAACTCGAGTATCAGAGAGGCTGAAGTATTTCGAATGATCACTATGAAGAGGTGAAAAATGCTCTCATTAATAAATGACGACCGTAAACATACAAGGGAACGGTGAAAAATTCCTGAAAAATAAGACAGATGGCGTCACAATCGAAAATTCCAAGTGACATTTGAGAGACGCCTAACGCTTTGGTCGTCCAATTGAGGTTACAACGCCAGAAATCCTCAATAAAATCCATGGTATGATATTGGTCGATCGGCAAGTTAAAGTGCACGAGATTACTGAGGCTATGGGCATCCCAACCGAACAGGTACGGAAGATTTTGCATACATTTTTGAATATGAGAAAGCTATCAGTCAGGTGGTGGCCGCATTTCCTCTCTGTTGACTACAAGCGCGACCGTGTGACAACTTCAAAGGTGTGTTTGGCAATATTCAAGCGCGATAAGAAGGACTTTTTGCGCCGTGGAAGAAACATGAATTCATCAATATACACCAGAGACCAAACAACCGTCGGAACAGAGGACTTGTTCTGGCAAATCGAAGCCGAAAAAGACCAAATTGGGTTTATCAGCCACCAAAGTTATGGCGACAGTTTTTGTCTGGTTTTCAATATTCTTATTGTTTGGCACCAAAATCGGTCATTTCGAAAAATTCGTATTTTTCGATTTACAGATAGGTACTTGAGTTATCGATTCCAAACCAAATTCGAGCACTTTTGTTCAAGGACAAAACTTCGGCGCCATTTTGAAAATAGTTGACCACCGAAAAATCCAATTTTTTTGAGTAAATATCCAATAATCCATAAAAGTGTAGTTATTTATAAAAAATAAAATACGAGTAGATGAATGTGTTTGTTGTATTATATATTTCAGGTAAAAATTGACTAATGCTTGCTATGTAAAGATTTCAATATAACCCATCTTCGGAAAAAAAATTGAACAAAAAAAACTAATCTTGTAAGCATTGAAAAGTTTTCCATTGCTAAAAATTCATACATCCATCCATTTTTCTCATATCAAATAACTACACTTTTATGAAATATTGGATATTTACTAACCTTTTGATTTCACAAATAGAAATAATATAATAAAATATTATGATGCACAAGGTAAAAATGCCATTCCGAGATTATTTTTTTAAATAAATGCTGGTATCAGAGAAAAACACTTTTTCAAAAATTTATATGAATTTATAAAAAATACAGTTTTACACATAAATAAATATGTAAACATTGTTTTCTAATATAATATATATTCACGTATTACTTCAGGAAATAGAAATGTGTATGCAGCTGAGAATGAAACTAAAATGAACACGTTGGCTTGATGATGTTGTACTGAACACAACAAGCGATCCTCGTGCTATGAACATCTGCTCTATTGGGACCGCCTTCTTTACTATTATTATTAAAAGTCGTGCGTACACTGTTGTAGGCCCCGTTGTAGACCGCATCTACCTGAATTACGTTCATACTTGTTAAATTTATCGAATATACTTTATCTTACAATAAAGTCATAAGTATATGAAATTTAAAATATTTGAAAAAACACGAAGTTGCGCGCGCGGAATCTGTATGATTTTCAGTGTTATTTTTTCAAGACAAATTTCGGCCTAACCTTGAATTGAGAATAGGTCAGTATTCGCCATTTTAAACTTAAATAGTCTACCAATCCGTATAAGGTTTTTGTCGATTGGGCCCACTAGAGGCCTAAGTGCATTTTTTGAGATATCTTCACTTCTACTTAACTAAACTTGATTTGCTTGATCTCAAAATACTCGTTATGGAAACCTCTAATAGAGCCTAGAATTTGGATTTCGTGAAAAATGTCTAACTTAAAAAAATTTGAATTTTTTGGTGGTCCTGAATTTCCTCTTTTTGCTAGAGGGGTTGTTAGCAACCCCATTTTCTATCTCGCTGAGTTCTCAACCGAATTCCTTTAAGCTTACATACAAAGGTTTTGAGGGGTCAGCAGCTATGAATCCAGCGAGAAAATTTGGAAATTCGAAATGACGGGTTAAAATATAAAATGCATTTTGTAGCTTAACTGATGATTTTAGAGAAAAATATCAAAAGTCCAAAAGTGTTCAAAATTCAATTTTGCATAAGAATACCTTATTTTCATGACTCATATATCACCACTCATCAACCACCCCTTAGCCGACCTCTTATACGCTGCAAATCTAAAATTGCCATTTGCAGCCATGATTTTGATTTCAGAGAAAAAAATTCAAGATACAAAAAATGTTCATGACTGCTATGGCAATTTTAGATTTGCAGCGTGGCGGTAACTAAGAGGTCGGCCAAGAGGTGGTTGATGAGTGGTGATATATGAGTCATAAAAATATAGTACTCTTATGCAAAATTGAATTCTAAGCACTTTGGACTGTTGGTATTTTTCTCTAAAATCATCAGTTAGCTTACAAAATGCATTTTTATATTTTAACTCGGCACTTTATTGTAGCCGTCATGTTGAATTTTCAAATTTTCTCGTCGGATTCGTAATCGCTGACCCCTCAAAACCCCTGTATGTAAATTTGGAGGAATTCGGTTAAGAACTCAGCAATATAGGAAAAGGGGTTTCTAACAACCCCTCTAGCAAAAAGAGGGGGTGCGACCGCCAAAATCTGAAAGTTAACAAAGTGTCTTCGTCGAAAAATGAAGCGAATGCAAAAGGTTTCATTCAAATCCATCCCATTATAAAAGAATAAGAGGTTCTTGCATTCATTTCCTCTACTATAAGTGGAGATGCTTGTTCAGAAAGCAGTGTCCTGTGAAGTGTCGTGTCAAAATATTTAAACCTCTTCTGCTCATAGAGAGAAGGATTTTCGAGTGTTTGGTCGAGAAATCTGCGATGTGGAGTCTCATATCGAGGGCACTTTGCCAAACTGAGAGCCACTGTACATCCAGTAGGTCTCTGAGGGCGCAGAGCCCGGTGGTCGAAAAGATTCCGATCGCTGGATCAAGGCCAGTGGTTCCTAAGGAACCGCATTTGAACAATTCATCGGCCACTCCGTTTCCTTTCACGCCAGAGTGGCCCATACTAGTTGAAGTTTGTTCTCCCTCTGGCTAATTCATCCACGGTCTCCCTGCACTCCAAAACAAACCTAATTGAATAAATAATTTATTTCATAATCTTCATACAAATTCGAAGAGCATCATATAGGATGTGAAACAATTGAATAAAAATCAGTAACCAAATCAGATGATTTGAAAAGAGTAACTTCCATCTGTTCTTCAAGCGATAACACTAATTGTAGCTTTCAAAATGTATCAATGTACCAATCCATGTTATGTCAATGAGAATATTGTAAATATCCAACATGGCGATGTGGCAAATTGGTACACTATTTTCGTTGCATGATTGTAAAGTGTACCAAGCTGATGAAGGTTTAGCCGTTGGTGTTGTCTGTTTAGAACCGAATTCAAATAGATTGCCCAAAGTGGAGTGGATTCAGTGCACGTCATGTAAAAAGTGGCCCACATTTAATGTAGTGAAGCTGGAATATACTATGTTTGCCACAACTGCAACTGGGACAGTGATTAAATTATGATAATGAATTGATTTTATATTTTTCATTTGCATTCTTATCAAATGCTTGTGACAATACCAAAAAAACATGCGCTGTATTTGTATTTAGATGATTTTTTGTGTTATGAAATTCTGTTTAATTCACAAGATACTTTACCGCTTTCATATTCCATATATATTATTGATCAACTGTTTTCAAAGTATGAATTTATTTTTCGTTTGTTTTATCCACTTAATTGATTAAGTTGATAACCCATGGGGATACATAGTTTGACCTGTTATATCTTGGAAATCCCAACATTATCTTGTAATTAAAATTCAACCACGATATAGGCAGTATATAAACTCGATATGCACAACAACATTTTATTTGAAAAGTTCACCATGAATTTCATACATCTCTTCTTATTATTCTCCTGCGTAATATTATACGCTGCAGGTGAGTTTTTGATTTTATGTTCTTACTTATCCACTAATGCGGTGAAATTGAGCAGTTTATAAAATTAGAATCGAGTTTGCAATATTTCTGAATTTTGAGACCTAGGTACCTGGAAGAACGTTTATGAGAAATGTTAGACGTTCTTCAGGTAAACGAATGAAAGTATGAATTGTATTAATTTGTAGAATATCATTTCGATTGCAATCAGTGGCGGTTGGTTTCTCTAAAATATGGTGATGCAAAATTTTTACCATGTATTAATAGAGAATTCAGAGTTTTCGCACAAAGTTGTATTTGTTCTTAGTTGTCATAGTTGGAAATTCAAAACAGCGGGTTAAAATATAAAAATGCATTTTGTAGCTTAACTGATGATTTTAGAGAAAAATATCCGGAGTCCAAAAGTGTTCAAAATTCAATTTTGCATAAGAATACCTTATTTTCATGACTCATATATCACCACTCATCAACCACCCCTTAGCCGACCTCTTAGCTACCCCTACTCTGCAAATCTAAAATTGCTATTTGCAGCCATAATTTTGATTTCAGAGAAAAAATTTCAAGATACAAAAAATGTTCATGGCTGCTATGGCAATTTTAGATTTGCAGCGTGGCGGTAACTAAGAGGTCGGCTAAGAGTCGGTTGATGAGTGGTGATATATGAGTCATAAAAATAAAGTATTCTTATGCAAAATTGTATTCTTAACACTTTTGGACCCTTGGTATTTTTCTCTAATATCATCAGTTAGCTTACAAAATGCATTTTTATATTTTAACTCGGCACTTTATGGTAGTCGTCATATTGAATTTTCAAATTTTCTCGTCGGATTCGTAATCGCTGACCCCTCAAAACCCCTGTATGTAAATTTGGAGGAATTCGGTTAAGAACTCAGCAAGATAGAAGAAGGGGTTTCTAACAACCCCTCTAGCAAAAAGAGGGGGTGCGACCGCCAAAATCTAAAAGTTAATAAAGTGTCTTCGTCGAAAAATGAAGCGAATGCAAAAGGTTTCATTCAAATCCATCCCATTATAAAAGAATAAGAGGTTATTGCATTCATTTCCTCTACTATAAGTGGAGATGCTTGTTCAGAAAGCAGTGTCCTGTGAAGTGTCGTGTCAAAATATTTAAACCTCTTCTGCTCATAGAGAGAAGGATTTTCGAGTGTTTGGTCGAGAAATCTGCGATGTGGAGTCTCATATCGAGGGCACTTTGCCAAACTGAGAGCCACTGTACATCCAGTAGGTCTCTGAGGGCGCAGAGCCCGGTGGTCGAAAAGATTCCGATCGCTGGATCAAGGCCAGTGGTTCCTAAGGAACCGCATTTGAACAATTCATCGGCCACTCCGTTTCCTTTCACGCCAGAGTGGCCCATACTAGTTGAAGTTTGTTCTCCCTCTGGCTAATTCATCCACGGTCTCCCTGCACTCCAAAACAAACCTAATTGAATAAATAATTTATTTCATAATCTTCATACAAATTCGAAGAGCATCATATAGGATGTGAAACAATTGAATAAAAATCAGTAACCAAATCAGATGATTTGAAAAGAGTAACTTCCATCTGTTCTTCAAGCGATAACACTAATTGTAGCTTTCAAAATGTATCAATGTACCAATCCATGTTATGTCAATGAGAATATTGTAAATATCCAACATGGCGATGTGGCAAATTGGTACACTATTTTCGTTGCATGATTGTAAAGTGTACCAAGCTGATGAAGGTTTAGCCGTTGGTGTTGTCTGTTTAGAACCGAATTCAAATAGATTGCCCAAAGTGGAGTGGATTCAGTGCACGTCATGTAAAAAGTGGCCCACATTTAATGTAGTGAAGCTGGAATATACTATGTTTGCCACAACTGCAACTGGGACAGTGATTAAATTATGATAATGAATTGATTTTATATTTTTCATTTGCATTCTTATCAAATGCTTGTGACAATACCAAAAAAACATGCGCTGTATTTGTATTTAGATGATTTTTTGTGTTATGAAATTCTGTTTAATTCACAAGATACTTTACCGCTTTCATATTCCATATATATTATTGATCAACTGTTTTCAAAGTATGAATTTATTTTTCGTTTGTTTTATCCACTTAATTGATTAAGTTGATAACCCATGGGGATACATAGTTTGACCTGTTATATCTTGGAAATCCCAACATTATCTTGTAATTAAAATTCAACCACGATATAGGCAGTATATAAACTCGATATGCACAACAACATTTTATTTGAAAAGTTCACCATGAATTTCATACATCTCTTCTTATTATTCTCCTGCGTAATATTATACGCTGCAGGTGAGTTTTTGATTTTATGTTCTTACTTATCCACTAATGCGGTGAAATTGAGCAGTTTATAAAATTAGAATCGAGTTTGCAATATTTCTGAATTTTGAGACCTAGGTACCTGGAAGAACGTTTATGAGAAATGTTAGACGTTCTTCAGGTAAACGAATGAAAGTATGAATTGTATTAATTTGTAGAATATCATTTCGATTGCAATCAGTGGCGGTTGGTTTCTCTAAAATATGGTGATGCAAAATTTTTACCATGTATTAATAGAGAATTCAGAGTTTTCGCACAAAGTTGTATTTGTTCTTAGTTGTCATAGTTGGAAATTCAAAACAGCGGGTTAAAATATAAAAATGCATTTTGTAGCTTAACTGATGATTTTAGAGAAAAATATCCGGAGTCCAAAAGTGTTCAAAATTCAATTTTGCATAAGAATACCTTATTTTCATGACTCATATATCACCACTCATCAACCACCCCTTAGCCGACCTCTTAGCTACCCCTACTCTGCAAATCTAAAATTGCTATTTGCAGCCATAATTTTGATTTCAGAGAAAAAATTTCAAGATACAAAAAATGTTCATGGCTGCTATGGCAATTTTAGATTTGCAGCGTGGCGGTAACTAAGAGGTCGGCTAAGAGTCGGTTGATGAGTGGTGATATATGAGTCATAAAAATAAAGTATTCTTATGCAAAATTGTATTCTTAACACTTTTGGACCCTTGGTATTTTTCTCTAATATCATCAGTTAGCTTACAAAATGCATTTTTATATTTTAACTCGGCACTTTATGGTAGTCGTCATATTGAATTTTCAAATTTTCTCGTCGGATTCGTAATCGCTGACCCCTCAAAACCCCTGTATGTAAATTTGGAGGAATTCGGTTAAGAACTCAGCAAGATAGAAGAAGGGGTTTCTAACAACCCCTCTAGCAAAAAGAGGGGGTGCGACCGCCAAAATCTAAAAGTTAATAAAGTGTCTTCGTCGAAAAATGAAGCGAATGCAAAAGGTTTCATTCAAATCCATCCCATTATAAAAGAATAAGAGGTTATTGCATTCATTTCCTCTACTATAAGTGGAGATGCTTGTTCAGAAAGCAGTGTCCTGTGAAGTGTCGTGTCAAAATATTTAAACCTCTTCTGCTCATAGAGAGAAGGATTTTCGAGTGTTTGGTCGAGAAATCTGCGATGTGGAGTCTCATATCGAGGGCACTTTGCCAAACTGAGAGCCACTGTACATCCAGTAGGTCTCTGAGGGCGCAGAGCCCGGTGGTCGAAAAGATTCCGATCGCTGGATCAAGGCCAGTGGTTCCTAAGGAACCGCATTTGAACAATTCATCGGCCACTCCGTTTCCTTTCACGCCAGAGTGGCCCATACTAGTTGAAGTTTGTTCTCCCTCTGGCTAATTCATCCACGGTCTCCCTGCACTCCAAAACAAACCTAGAAGTCACTCTAACAGAGATAATTGAATAAATAATTTATTTCATAATCTTCATACAAATGCGAAGGGCATCGTGTAGGATGTGAAACAATTATATAAAAATCAGTAACCAAATCAGATGATTTGAAAAGAGTAACTTCCATCTGTTCTTCAAGCGATAACACTAATTGTAGCTTTCAAAATGTATCAATGTACCAATCAATGTTATGTCAATGAGAATATTGTAAATATCCAACATGGCGAAGTGGCAAATTGGTACACTATTTTCGTTGCATGATTGTAAAGTGTACCAAGCTGATGAAGGTTGAGCCATTGGTGTTGTCTGTTTAGAACCGAATTCAAATAGATTGCCCAAAGTGGAGTGGATTCAGTGCACGTCATGTAAAAAGTGGCCCACATTTAATGTAGTGAAGCTGGAATATACTATGTTTGCCACAACTGCAACTGGGACAGTGATTAAATTATGATAATGAATTGATTTTATATTTTTCATTTGCATTCTTATCAAATGCTTGTGACAATACCAAAAAAACATGCGCTGTATTTGTATTTAGATGATTTTTTGTGTGATGAAATTCTGTTTAATTCACAAGATACTTGACCGCTTTCATATTCCATATATATTATTGATCAACTGTTTTCAAAGTATGAATTTATTTTTCGTTTGTTCTATTCACTTAATTAATTAAGTTGATAACCCATGGGGATACATAGTTTGACCTGTTATATCTTGGAAATCCCAACATTATCTTGAAATTAAAATTCAACCACGATATAGGCAGTATATAAACTTGATATGCACAACAACATTTTATTTGAAAAGTTCACCATGAATTTCATACATCTCTTCTTATTATTCTCCTGCGTAATATTATACGCTGCAGGTGAGTTTTTGATTTTATGTTCTTACTTATCCACTAATGCGGTGAATTTGAGCAGTTTATAAAATTAGAATCGAGTTTGCAATATTTCTGAATTTTGAGACCTAGGTACCTGGAAGAATGTTTATGAGAAATGTTAGACGTTCTTCAGGTAAACGAATGAAAGTATGAATTGTATTAATTTGTAGAATATCGTTTCGTTTTTAGCATTTCGATTGCAATCAGTGGCGGTTGGTTTCTCTAAAATATGGTGATGCAACATTTTTACCATGTATTAATAGGGAATTCAGAGTTTTGGCACAAAGTTGTATTTGTTCTTAGTTGTCATAGTTGGCTTAGATATCATTGGAAAAAAATCGTTTCCTTATTTCAAATATATGTATCGTGTTCGGTCGATTTCAACATTCTTACCAGATTTTAGAAAAAATTGTATTTATTGAATAATTCTTAGAACCTCTTAATGCTTAATAGTAGCCGTATGTTATTTATAAAACGCATATTTGAACAAACAATCTTACATTCTTTTGTTCTGCAATTTTGCGGATTTCAAAATAATTAAATGTTGGTCCTAACAAATAGGGGAATTTGCAACAGCTACATCAATAACATTTATAGAAAATTTTTCAGTATCTTTAAACTTTTATTTCTTAGTTTTTGGTCTGTTAACTGATACATAATTGATAAGATTTTCCTTCAATCTTCTAAAAATGGTTCTGTTAGACCACCCTATATTTCTGCATCTGCTGTGTCAGGTTTATTGTTACTCAGATTAAAACACTTACTTTTCATAATTTTCATAATTATTTAATATTGCTCAGCGTTTTGAAAATAAGAGTGTATTCTAAACAAAACTTTACTGCATTTATAAATTCAGATTGATCTAGTGGTGTGTGGTTTTTGATTTCTGCTCAACGTTTTTTGATATTACTCAATGCCAAAACGAATGGTATAGTTATAAATAAAAAAAACGTCAAAGGAAATTAATAGGTGATCTACGGGTACGGATTGGTTTTTATAAACTCATGAACAATCGGCATTTACAACTCGAAATTTATAGTGGTGCCATAATAGTTCCAATAGTGATATTTTGAGAATAACTGTGATTTTCTAAACAGGTACGAAAGATATTGACCCGGAGATGAGGAAATGTGTTAATTGCTTGTGTCATGCTCGAACAGGATGCTATAGTCGACTTAATTGCGCAGGATATTCTATCAGCTTTGATTACTGGAAGAAAGCCAAAAGTCCCGTGGTCGATGTGAACGACCAACCAGATACAATGGTCAGTTACATGAAATGTATGAAGAACGAAGATTGTATAGTAAACACTATTCTTCAGTATGTCGGAGCTATCGGGAAAATGGTAAGCATCCCATCTTGATTAAGATTCACCCGTAAATCGAGTTCATAAAGATTCTTATAAAATTTGAATTGTTTTTTAAGAATTATTTAATTCATGCATAAATAAATTTTCATATTTTATGAGAGGAAATCAGATATCCGATTTGAAAGGCAGACGTTGAGTATAGCAGAGACATCGTTTTGAGTACATTTTGAAAAAAAAAACTAATATATTGTAGTTTAGAATGTCCCGAATGTTATTTCAAACAACGAAAGTACAGTTCCAGAGTAGCCGTGTACTACCTGTTAAGGAAGCGATTACAGCGTTAGTAATATTAAAACATGTGCTGGGATTTTGATTGAGTATTTAATTTTTCAAATGATTTATGAATATTTCTGATAGTAAAGGAGATAATGGATAACCCAACAATCAATAAATCAATCAGAATGGAGGCGGACAAGTCCAGAGCACTCATATCGCTTGATTGGGTTTATTGTGCACCCCTTGATGCAATACTCGGTTCAGCAGGCCGGAGGTTAGAATTCTGCATGGACTGATCTCTCTTATATATTTCAAGTGGAACAGTGGTATCAAGTTCAAATTGTAACTGTAATCTTGGAATGAATACAATAAAAACTGAAAATGCAATATCAAGAGAAATGATGAATTCATTCCAGAAAAGTGTAAATACAATATCTAGAAACAACACTAAATGAAATCAATAATTTGAAATCTTCAACTGTACAACAAAATAATCAAATTGTTTTCGTTTCAAATCAAATACCAGATGTGAATGATAAAAACACTAAAAGTGATGAAATACCATAAAAAAAAAGAGATAACACATGAAACGACAATTTGGACACAAGAAAAACATCATAAACTATCAAAACTGATAAAAGAAATGAATTATTTACAGACAGAAAGGAATTGACCTTGCAATCAGAGTATGCTAATATTATAGAAAATATTATAAACCTAGAGAATGATTCCGATTCAAATAATCAAGAACAAATAAGGAAAGAATGGACAGAAGGAATGCACAAGAAATTGAAGAAAAGGACTGATTCAAGTGAAAACAAACCAAACGTAAATGCTTCTAAATCAATGCCAATACAACGCTAATCAAAACCATTGATTCCACTACCACTAATACCTTGAAAGGAGCACCAAAAGTGAATATATCTCATGTACAAGTAACAAGGTTGGATCCCTTAACGATACCAGAAGATGTCATAAGTTACTTGAAACCGGCAGTACAATTGCTGAATTATGAAAAATTAAAGTCTGAACATCCGGAAGCATATTCTCCGTTTAAATTAACTTCAAGACGTGATTATCTAGCATTTATAATGGAAACCTCTTTATGGCCAGAAGGCGTAGCCATAAATGAATTTTTTATGAAGCATTTTGTTCACAAGCTGAACACATAACAAAACATGATCAAGAATTAAATATACTTCACATGAATGTTCAGTGTATTAGAAAAGAAGGAAATGGAATTGAAGCTTTCATACATATTAAAAGTGAAATTTTTTGTGTCTCAGAACATTGGCTCAGTAACGATGAGGTATCCCACTTTACTTTAGATGGTTGGATTACATGGAGGGGTAACGATTTTATCAAGATTTAATGACTATTCATGTCTAAATAATATTATGGAAATGTGAGGTTGCAGCAATAAAACTGAATAAGTGCAATATTGTTATTTTGTCAATTTATACATCACCTCTGGGGAATTTGGTTATTTCTTAGAAATTATGAATAACATTCTACAGCCTATAGTGTCTTATAAAGTAATCATCTGTGAAGATTTTAATGTAACTTTTAATATTATATCACCTAAAAAAACTAAAACTCTGAGTGATTTCATGGAAGCTTTTGGTTTTAAGCAAACAATTCAACAGGCCACTAGGGGATAAAATTCTTTGGATAATATTTTTATCAATCTTTCTTTAAGTAATGACATTATCGAATCACGAGGCACAGCAGGTAAGCGTGAACATTTCATGTAAGTTCAATCTTCGTATGTAGACTCTTGGGAGAAAAAGATTTTTCTCATATGTACTCATGTACAATGTCTTGGGGACTCTAGATTGGAATTCCTTTTTAGACAAAAAATGGACATGAAAGTTTTCAAAATTTCCAAGAAAGTTTTATCAACGCATTTCCCGATTAACAGATAACGGGAAATGTTAAGGACTGTGGTGTTAAATGGTTCACACCTCAGCTACGAGAACTTCGAAATCAGTTGGAGATCATAAATGATATGTATAACTAACTAACAAATATTCCATCTTTGAGAATTTTACGTAATAAACTCAAAACTAATTACAAATTAAAACTAAAAGAAGCTAAAATAAGGACAACCGATCAAATAATAAAAAAATCAAACAATGCAAACAGAACTATGTGGAGTCTAATTAATAACAAAAGGATTATCACTAAAAATATCACACACTTAATAGCAGAAAGTTTCAATGAAAATTTCACACCTCTACTTTTTAACCAATAAGATGCCTTAATTTTGACTAGTTACCATGACAACTAAAAAAATTTCCGGAAATTTTTTCGTGGCGCCACGATATTTAAGTGGAAATTTTTTGACAGTTGGAAAGGTAAACATATGATCTACAACCATTAAATATTGTGATACTGTGAATAATGCAAAATTTCTATAAGAATTAACATTATTATTTATTATTCGCTATAAAGTTTCATTAAACAGAAATTTGTTTAATTATTATGCATTAACAATTTATATTTCAAAAAACGTAGGATCTACAAACATAGTAAGATTTGAATGTTGTTTGAATTCTAACCCATCCTCTCTTCTTAATGGTGAATAGGAAGGTGACGAATTAATTAGATGTCTGTGTTTTAAGACATATATGTAATATTTTGAAACAATTTTGTTCAAATCTCTTTTACGCGAAAGGCCATATTTACTTGACATCTGCAGCAGACTCCCTTGGATTTTCGTAAACAAACCATTCAACTCTAAAGCTTCCTGGTCGCAATCTTCCATTAAATTCGTTAAATATATTAATTTTGGATGACATATTTGCACTTGACTCAACTCTTTGCAGTATTTACATAAATTGTACTTTTCAAAGCATTTCATTTTTCACAAATTGTTTAACGCAAATGCTTACAAGAAATGTTTTACATAAGAATATCTTTGTTTGCTGGTTTACTATACAGTAACTCAATGTAATTTACCAATATAAAACTCATCTGTCAAAAGCATGGCCGCCTATATCACGGCCACCTACTGCAACAAACCATGTTAATATTATATTTTTTACATTAGAAGTGTTATGGATTACTTTAACAAAAAATACATTTCTTCCACCTTTAGTGACCTAAACTTATGAAAGGGCGATAGACTGATCTAATACCCATCTGAGTTTTAGCATTTGGTGTAACTAAAGTTGGTAATATTTTTTATTTAACGAAACATGGTGGACTTGACAAGCAGTGAAATTAATTTAAAATGTCAGATTGGATTAATAAGTTTTTTCCAAATTATGGTGTGAAATTTTCTTACCGAATACCACGCAAGCTTAAATTATTCCTGGAAATTTTCTTTCGGGCACGAATATTTTGAAAATTATCCCGAGTCGCGAAGTAATTTAAGCTCTTGTCACATTATAAGTGAGAATTTCACACCGACAATTTTCGACCAATGAAATACTTTTATTTTGACTTGTTGCCAGGCCAATTTCAGCGAATATTTTTTCTTTTAGGGTGGAGAATTAAAATTATAGTGAATATTTTTTGACGTTTAACAAATGAGTTTGAAAGTGATACAATACATAACAAAACAACAAAATTATGGCATTCCTTCGTAATGTCTCATATTTTCATGACAAAATGTCAAATAATAACACATTGAAATTATTTTAAACTAATTTTTCTTCCGTGTGAAATTCGATAGCGAATATTTTAAGAAAATTATCCTTCGTCTTCGACTCGGGATAATTTTCAAAATATTCGCCATCTCGAAAAAATTTCCGGCAATAATTTTGCACATGGGATATTATAAGTGACTGTTTTGTATCAATTGCACAAATATATTCTCAATTCATTTCAAATAGTCATTTAAACCCGATAAGTATCTTGCAAGATAATTTACTGGCATAATCCTTTTTCATTTCCCACAGTTTCATTTATTCAGATCGGAGAAATGATTATGGAATTCAAAAATAGTAGCTCCAAAGATTTCTTGGCCTTTCAATCATACTATTAAAAAGAAATATTGACCACATTGTATCACCGATCACAAAGTTGGTCAATAAATGTATTAAGGACGGTATTTTTCCAAATTGTTTGAAAATATCAAAGGTAATACCTCTACATTAATCTGGTGACATAAACGGAATTACAAACTACAGGCCGATATCGTTAGTACCGTCATTTTCTAAAATTTTGGAAAAGGCATTAAGCATACAAATTGTTGATCACTTCGAATGTAACAATTTATTTGCGATACAACAATTTGGTTACAGAAAGGAACGTAATACAACAGGAGCAATTATGGAATTCATTAATACAACTATTGATAGCTTTGAACATGGTATACATTCCCTATCACTATTTCTACATCTAACGAAGGCATTTGATTGTGTTGTTCATGCTATACTCTTGAAAAAACTTGAGAAATATAAATTTGATATTGTGAGCGTCAATATTATCAAGTCGTTTTTATCAGATCGTCATCAAGCAGTGTGTTTGGATGGCCGGTGGTCTAAAAAGAATATACTTATGGCTGGTGTACCCCAAGGATCCATATTGGGACCTTAATTATTCTTAATTATTGTTGATGACTTGCCTGAATACTTGTCATTGACGTACACTATACCATTTGCTGATGATGTAACAGCGTCAAATTCTGGAAAGGATCTAGATAATGTGGAGGAACAGAGTAGAATAAGCATGAATAAAGCCGTGGAATGGTTCTCGGGAAATGGTCTTTGTGTGAATGAGAACAAAACTGTGAAAATATTCTTTTCCCTAAGGGCAATAAATAGTTTTGAAAAATATACAGACATTTCAGGTGTACATATAGATTATAGACTTACTTGGAATATTCATGCAGATAAACTTATGACAAAACCGAGTGGAGGTATTTTTGTTTTGAAAAGCATATCTCAGTCGCTATCTCCTTGTGTTATAGAGACTGCGTATTTTTCTTTGGTTGAAAGTCAGTTACGTTACGCTATTTTTGTTTGGGGTAATTGTTCTAAAAAAAAATTAGATTTTCAGATTACAAAGGAGAGCAATAAGAACTGTTGCGAGTATTGGTTATAGAGACTCCTGTAGAAAAGCATTCAAGGGACTAGGTATATTAACATTCCCAAATCTGTATATATATGGATGTCTTAAGTATGCATATAATTGCAGAGATAAGTACTCATTGAGTGAGGATTCTCATTATTAAAATACTCGTAATAAGAGAAATATCCGTAAAGATTTTATGAGACTTAAAAAATCTCAGAATGTCCAAAATTTTTAGCGTTTCAATATTTTAATAAATTGCCCGAACACATTAGAGAATTACCAAGAAATCAGTTAAAAATATTCTTTTAAATAATATATTTTATTCCACAGAAGATTTTTTTCAAATAAGTTTTTAAATTTAATATTGTGATCTTATTTATATTTTATGATGACGAGTGATGATATTATGTACATAACATGAATAAAATGATGTATCTATCTATAGTCTCTTATAGTCTCAGATTGCATGTCTACCCTGTCGAGGTGTTGTAGCCCAAGAGAAGCCAGCGCTGGACATTTAATGAGAGGTAGTTTCGTCCGCCTTTCCGAATCTACTACAACCTGGGCAATCAACGATCCCCATTAAGTGTAGATGTTTGTTCAGATGGCAGCGTCCTGTAAGGAGTTGCCAGTTTTAAGCCTCTTTTGCTCATAGAGAGAAGGGTTTTCGTGCGTTTGGGCGAGAGCTCCGCGATGTTGAGCCTCATACCGGGAGAACGGCATCAGACCGTGAGCCACTGTAGATCCAGTAAGTCTCTGAGGGCCCAGCGCCCGGTGATCGATAAGATTCCGATCGGGGCCAGGGGTTCCTAGGGAACCACGTTTGAACAATTCATCGGCCACTTCGTTTCCTTTCACGCCAGAATGGCCCATATTAGCTGAATTTAGTTCCTCCTGGCTAATGCAGCCAGGGTCTCCCTGCACTCTAAAACGAGCCTAGAAGTCACTCCATGAGAGCGAAGTGCATATAATTCACCACTCGTCAACAATTTTGTAAACTCCCAAAATTCCAAAAACCCAAATCATTATCTAGCTTCATCCCTCAATTTATATCACATTCAGATTGATTTGTAATATTTTTTGAACATAATTCCACATTCAGCTATAGTGTATAAATCCAAGCTTTCAGAATGACCCAGTGTGGTGAAACGATTTGTCAGCATTAATTATTCTCCAACTTCAAAAAACCTAAATGGAATAACCAACGGAATTGTGGATGTATTACCGATATGCAATCTAGTAAAATTGATTAAATCGGTTACAAATAGTGAGATTGAATTTTTTAATAATTTGACCAGAACACTGAAAGAAAACTCTCCAAACGGACTAAATAGTTCTCCAATGTAATCAAACTTTTGCCCCATACGTATGTAATTTCAAACTAAACAAGGTCAATTTAACAATAAGCCACCCTAGGATTTTTGCAAAACACAGAATGTAATCTTTATAAAGGAGGTTATTATGAATTCAAAAAAATTACAGTGAGGTTGTTCTAGAAGCTAATAACCTCCAGAATGTCGAGAAAAATTCCGATGCCTATCCCCTTCCTCAACATTCATCATCATCATAATAAAAAAAATTCTATGTGAAACTACCTTACAATATTGAGATGCCAATGATTATTTTTTAGGACTGCAATTGTGACGAAAAATTCGATTGTAAAGACATATTTGCTATTCATTTGAATGGAGACGATTGTGGGAGTCCAGACTTTTCTCGGTACTATAGAAGATTCAATGAGTGCTCTGCAAACCTTGGTATTGATGTGATGTTGTCAAAAGAAGGTTTTGAGGGATGTGTACCATCGGTTGTTTGACACTGATATAATTTTTGGTGTAACTTGTTCTTTATATCATTTATGAGGCCAAATAAAATGTAAAATTTGTAATATATCCGTCCCCTTTCAGTTTTTACTTTCAGAGTCCCTCAATTATTCATAAATGTATTCAGGGAACTTTGAGAAATGAAAGAATCGTGTAATGATGAAAGTTTCATTCAATGTTGTGACATTCAATTCTAACGTATTCAGCCTACGCGTCAACGCTGCGTTCAAATATCTAAATTCCAAATTTCAGATATTTGATTTAAAAATGCTCGTATTCTATATTCGTCATTTCAGCAATAATTATACGCTTCGTATAATCAAAAGATAAATAAGAAAGAATCACCCTTACCCACCAAAAGGTTCTGAGGAGATTCAAGCTACCAAGTAGCCTTCATCAGAGTAAACAGTGCCATATTTTATATAAGGAACTCGAAACACGTGCCCAGGGGCCCCCACAGAGGAAATATTACACGAAATATTTCAAATTATGAAAAAAATTACTATTAGTATTGAGTTTATAGATGTGACGTTATATGAACGCAGTAAATTAGACGAATTAAGCCGGTAATCTAAAAATCTTCCTGAACTAGTGGAATCCCAAAATGCATCATTCAGAATGGATTTGTATTGAGAGCGTGAGATGAGTTTAGGTAAACAGAGGTCCTTCTATATTCAAGGCTCAACGTAAATTGAGTTCAAACTTTTAACTGCCTTTCTATTTAGGAACATTCAGTTCCGGGTATTTTTAAGGTCTACGTAAACTGAGTCCCGTGTATGTATCTGGAGGACAGGTCAGATAATTAGCATGTAGTACCTGCTGTCTAGGTCAACAACCCCTCTGCATGCAAGGATTTGCACAACTAATCTCACGATTACCATTAATGATTGTTCATTGTACCCCTTTGTTTGTAATCTGATTCAACCTAGCCTAACCTAACCTAACCTACTAACCCAGCTCGGATGATTCAGGATGCAAATATTTTAATCGCACTTCCTGAACAGTCTCATAATAACCAATAACCTACCTAACCTTTTTTTTTGTGATAGGAAATGCTTTGTGCTTACCAGAATCTTCAATCTATCACTTCTGGTAGTGCAAGTGCAGGACTCACATCATATCCCGGGACCGCTTTCCGCATAACTTCGGGATATGAACTACGTCCACACTATATTCCTATTTACGTTTCTAATACTTTCGTTGAGCTGAGTCTATTATTGACCGGAGATCTCGACGATGAGTCGGATGCCGCCATTCTTACTTGCTGAAATTCTCTTTTATTTTGGAGAATTATAGTTTCCCAGTGGATTATGTAGAAACCAGGAGAATCTTCTGATTTGTAGTTTCCCTTAGTTTTCCTGATTTCCTATTTTTCGAAAAACTGGTTGTATAGAATAAGGAGTTACTCCTATTCCGAATTTATTGTTTATCATATCCTTTTCAGATAAAGTCTTTATCCGTTCGGTATTTGCTTTAGCATTTAGCTTTAGCTTTTTTTGTTCCAGTCGACCCACGATGAGCTAGGGGAAGGGTGATCCTTTACTGCAGAGCCCCGCATACAGGGGTAAGGCTGAATACTACGGATTTCGACCGATTTCCGCAGGTCTTAACGACTTCGCTATTTTTTAGAGGCTTATGCCTCGTAAGCCGACCAATTAAGGCTATCTCCCCGTCTCCAGACTCTCAGAACACTCCTCTCTGGCTCACCATCCAGCAGTTCGAACATAGGTCCGGCCTTCCGGTATTAGCGAGCGGTTGGCAAGCTTCCGCCCGCAGCTTAGGTCCTTGGGATGCCGACCCCAGAGCGTTTTTTACGACGCTTACCCTAGGCAGTTGAGTTACTTCTTGGTTTCCCCGCACGCGACCTTGGCGTCCCGTCATGAAGTGCCTACCGGTAAGCCTACAAGGTGTCATGACTCCTAGGAGGGGAACCTTACCTATTCTAACCTAACCTAACCGAACCTAACCTACTAAATTAACTTTGTTGATATAGAATGCATATATTGTAATCGCGCTAATCTCAACACTCTCATAATAACCAATAATGATTGATTATTGTACCCCCTTTGTATGTAACCTGACTCAACCCAACCTAACCTAACCTAACCTACTAACCTAACTTTGTTGATTTAGGATGCAGATATTTTAATCGCAGTACCTTAACACTTTCATAATAACCAATAATGATTGTTTATTGTACTCCCCGGACATAACCTAACCTAGTCCAACCTTACCTAACCTAACCTAATAACCTAACTTTGTTGACATAGAATGTAAATATTGTAATCGCGCTAATCTTGAACTCTCATTTCTAAGAATATTCTGAGGATTATATTGAAACCCGGGACTCAATTTACGTAGTACAGTACGATTTTATCATTGGGACTCAATTTATGTAGTATGATTTCATTAGTGGGACTGAATGTACGTAAGAGTATGGAAATGGGACTCAAAGTGGTAACTTTTTTTTATGACGAACACAGTACCTATAATTCCTACCAGAGATTATCTGAGACTGGGTTCTCGATTTTGAGTGGCGCCTTCTCTCTCTCTCTCTCTCTCTCTCTCTCTCTCTCTCTCACTGTTTCTCTCTATTTTTGAACTATCCCCATAAGACAAAATCTGGTGCCGTCAAATCAGGGGAATGATCTAAATAACTATGATTATTTTATGAATTAACTATTCTATGATTTACATTCTATTTCTATTACTAATAACCACGGTCGTATGTGCAAGTCTGTGAACTCTGTGTTTGACATGAGTCTCTTACATGTCGCCAAACTGGTAGTCCCACGCTCAGCCACCAGCTGGAGCATGGATCGAAGTGTGGCAACAATCACATTATTAAGTAAAATAATTTTTCTCGTAACGCAATATTTACTATTCTGATTTGAGAGAGTAATAGAACTGTCACTCTTGTCAGAATGTATTATTCACCTTAAAAATAACTTCTCCTTTTTCGTTATACATGACGCACACATGAAAGACCTTATTAAAACGATTTCTTTCCGGAATCGCAAGCATCCACTTTTCCCGCATTTCCGCATCTTTCGGTACTTTAAAAACAGAAGTTTTTTGCTTTACACTTTTGTACCCCGTTTTGCATTTCGGCACAATGCACGGTTTCGTAATTTTTTTCTAAAAACGCCGGTATTCCTTGTGTTTACAAGTCAACAATGACAGTTGCTAGAGAACACGGTCGTATACGTTCCAGAGAACATCCCTCGACTAATGCGCTACCCTTTTGGTACTACGCAACAGATGACGCTCAGCGGACTCACTTTTCACATAGGGAACAGCCTCGAGTTCCCAGACCTATATATATGACCGTGCTAATAAGTAACCAAGTTTAACATAGCTCTATGGAATTTGATTTCAAAACTGCCACTGTCATAAATGCGACAATGTCAGATAATACATTATCTTTTCAGGTTAAATTAAATAGACAAGAGAAAGTAATAATTCAAAATATCTGAATTGGGTTGAGTCAAGGTCAAAACGATTGAACTTTACATGAATATGCGTGAATAGTTGATCTATGGTAGGGCATCGATCCACATTATGCTTATCAATGATCTACTATCCTTTCAGAGGTTTATATATATAGATAAAAAAATCCTGATGGGACCAAAGTAGTGCAATTGGTTAACTACACTTGACATCCGGGAATGTGGGTTAGAATCACACCTATGGTTCAATGTTTTACGTTTATTCATATTGATAATCCTATGTTAAATTGTCTGAGTTATCTTTATAGTGACGGCAGTTGAAGCATTTCCAAAAATTTACAACTTTTACCGCCATTAGATTAGTCTGACGGTTTTTTTTTTACTATTTTGTGCAATCTAAAAATGTTCCATCTGCATATATGGCTTAACACAAATTACACAAATGGCTGAAATTAGTTAAACAAGAAAATGTTATTAAATTGCCTTCACTATTATTTAACATTAAGTCGTCACCTTTCTTAGGTTTTCATTGGCTTATAGAAAGAGCACAGTGAATATCGTCCAGAAGTTTTGATATTAGTAAGTATAAATAAAAATGAAATTAACATGATACTTTTATTTGATGAGATCCATATCAAGCTATTTTCGGATTATAAAAGCGTAAATGTTGTTGATACAACTTGCAATAACACATTACTTGCGACAACAACATTTAATTCATAATTCGTGGAGGTTGTCCATATTTGTTCTGTATCAAAAATAAATCACGAATTATTGTTTACGTTTATAAATTTAATTATTCTGAAATCAGAACAAATGGGATACAGCATATTCTGTATTAAAAGTGACAATAATGCACTCAATAGCAAAGCCATAAACATTTTTCTGAACATCTCAAATATCAGTTGATGATTCAAGTTGATAATTCAAGACCATTATTTTATCTATTTGATTCGGTTCAAAACCCAATCAAATTATGCAGTACCTCAACTTTGACTCGGGATACGAGGACATTCCCTCATTATATGCTTAAAAAAGTATGAACTAGAACATCATAAAATGTTGAAATTTGGATATTCTTTGAATTGAAAATTCCACAGATTTGGAATGTAAAAATGTTGAAACAGCCCCTGGTATTCGATACATTTGTTATACAGGCTCTACTTCAATTTGGTACAAGTATAGAGCATTCCAAAATCACTGTCCAGTTTATAAATTGATATTATACTAACTAACTTGGTGGAAAATGATGAATGTAAAAACTCACCTAAGAAGGCAACGAATAAGGGACACATTTCAGGAATCTATCGTCAAAGGTAACTTACAGAGGCGTAGGAACCAACAATTTTTGGGAAGGGGGCAAAATTTATCGATAGTATATAAATAAATTTAAACACTGCATACCCGCTTAAGACATGTTACAATGCAAATAAATTTGATATTACATATACATACAGATATTAAATCAGGGGGCACAGTAGTGCCCCCGCCAAGTCGATCTCATTTACATAAATTATACAAGTTTTCAAATATTTTTGAACGCTCAAATACAACATTTATGAACAATACTAATGCAACTAGTCTATATTCACGAAATAATCATGGTCGTACATTTTGCCGAAAATACGATGCCTTTCTTCATTTGTGGAGACAAACTCTTTTAACACATCACGCAGATTCAAACGAGCTGTGTGCCTTTGGTGGATGTGGAGAATCAAAATATGAGCCAAACGTTTCTGAGTCAAGGATGATCTCAAATAAGTTTTCAGGCGACGAAGTGTGCTGAAGGAACGCCCCGATGATGCAGCAGAAGCAGGAACAGCCATGACGAGGATCAAGAGTAATATAACATGCTGAAGAAGAGCTTTCGTGGTCGCAGATTCCTTGCCAAGCTTCTCCGCAAAAGCAGCACAAGAGGTTGAAACTTCTCCTGTTAAATTCTTCCACAACTGGAGCTCGGTATGCAGATTAGGAACATCAAAGTCTTCGGCCAATATGCCTAATCTTTCCTCGAGAACGTCTTCTCTGGAGCGCGTGAATGAGGATGTCTTCTATCATCGATAACATGTGATGCAGATCCTGTTGGTCAAATCGATGATGATCAAAGATATCTATTATCTCGTAATATTCCTTGCGGAATTCGTCTTTAGTCTGAAGGTGCGCTGAATTCGAAGGAGTGTTTGTCTAATCCAAACGTCGTGGTATCTTACTGGGTCTGGGTTGTTCTGGTGGTTTCATTTCGCCGCAGATTCTCGGTACTTGTCAGTAAATAGCCATCTGAACAGCACAAATTGTTTATTCTTAAAACACAAGTCTGATTCAAGAATTAAGAAAATAATTCAAATAGAATTAGAAGGTTAATTCTACATTCAAAAATAAAGAAATTACAACTGTATAGTGGGGGGGGGGGGTGGTGGTAAAATACAGTCTTTGCCCCTTAGTATAAAATATGGAGGGGGGGTGCTATTGTCATATGACTTACATATTGTTAGGGAAATTCTTAACAGATTCATTAAGATACAGGTTTTTTTACAATAAAAAAGCAAGTAGGGTGTAAATAAGGATTTAGTTCACGTCTGGCAACCTCGTTTGAACAGAAAGTCCTTATAAAAGTACAAAAAAATAAATGAAACTTTTGATTTACTGTCGGTTCTCCAGCATTATACTGCAGTATAGTCTCTGCACTGTTACGTCACGAGCGAGCCCGCAGGCCTCGTGTATATAGAAGGTATTGGTAGTACCGGACTCCAACCGCCTAAAATCCCTCCATCTTCAAAATACATCGCCTCCGGAATCCTGTCAGCATCACTCCGAAGGCGAGCATTGTTATTCTTGTCTGACTCTTCCTCCTTGGGTTTTCGACTTTTATGGTCATGTGGTTTTCTTATTCGCCAGAGCTATTCTTTTCACTTCTACCAACATATTTGCTGCCACCCTGACAACAAGCTCGGACGCATTCCCCTATCCGTTATCTGGGGACTTACTCAGTCGCGGTTACTGGTATCAGCGAATTCGCGATTTGACACATTCAAATTTATGACAGCCTAGATGAGACCTAACCTAACATAAACCAATTTCACTTTTTATAGAGGCACCTCCGACGAATAGAAATGATGTTGAGGTGAGTACAAAAATATAGGTTTGAGATAACAGCTTTTCTATAAAACCCTTTCCTAATTTTTTTTACAAATTGGGGAAGTGTAGTAAGATATGCTGATAACATCTTTAGATCATTGTTATTCTTGTCTGACTCTTCCTTTTTGGGTTTTCGACTTTTATGGTCATGTGGTTTTCTTCTTCGCGGGAGCAATTTTTTTTCACTCCTACCAACGAATTTGCCTCCACGGTGACAACAAAATCGAGCGCATTCCCTTACCCCCGACAAATGGGAATGATGTTGAGGGGAGTACAAAAATATAGGTGAGGGATATTTGAGACAGGGTTCAATACTGTACTGAGGCAGAGAGGCAAAAGTTCTGGTAGTAGAATAAGGCCGACGTTAATTGAATGAATTAAGAAAATCAACGATAACAGCTTTTCTATACAACCTTTAGTAATTTTTTTACAAATTGAGGAAGTGTAGTAAGATATGAGCATAACTTTTTTAGACCAATGTTATTCTTGTCTGACTCTTCCTCCTTGGGTTTTCGACTTTTATGGTCATGTGGTCTTCTTCGCGGGAGCTATTTTTTTTTTCACTCTCAACAACGAATTTGCTGCTACACTGACAACAAAGTCGAGTGAATTCCCCTATCCGTTACCTGGAGTCCTACGCAGTCGCGGATATTGGTGTCCGCGATGGCGCGATGCAACCTGTTCAAATCTATCACATCCTGGATGAGACCTAACCTAACATAAACCAATTCAATTTTTGATAGAGGCACCTCCGACAAATGAGAATGATAATGAGGGGAGTATTAAAATATAGGTTTCTTGGTATTTGAGACAGGGGTCAATATCCTACAGAGGCCGAGAGGCAAGCTAGACAACCCTTTCGTGATTTTTTTTTACAAATTGGGGAATTGTAGTAAGATATGCTGTTAACATTTTCAGATCATTGTTATTCTAGTCTGACTCTTTCTCCTTGGTTTTTCGACTTTTATGGTCATGTGGTCTTCTTCTTCGCGGGAGCTATTTTTTTCACTCTTACCGACGAATTTGCAGCCACGGGGACTACAAAGATGAGCGCATTTCCCTACATTCGACAAATCGGAATGATGTTGAGGGAAGTTACAAAATTATAGGTTGATGATATTCGAGTCAGGGGTCAATACCGTACTGAGGCTGAGAACCAAAAGTTCTGGTAGCAGAATGAGGCCGACGTTGAATAAATACATAAAAAAACCAACGATAACAGCTTTTCTATACAACCCTTTCCTAATTTTTTTTTTACAAATTGGGTAAGATATGCGGATAACATTTTTAGATTATTGTGATATCAGCAGCAGTAACTGAATTGAGTATTAACATTTCTTCACAATGCGGGTAATTGATATTCCATTTGCGATATACGCGTGGTTGGTATAAAATTACTCACACTCATTATGTTTGATGTTTATTTTTAGAGCATTTAGAGATGCGATTTCAACGTTACAATCTCAATAGGTTGTTTTTAAAATACGTAAGAGTCGTGAGGTGAGTGCGGATAACAAGAGTGTTTTGCGATTAGGTTAATGAGTTATAACAAATTTAATATCGTATCTACATGTTTGTTCTAGTGGTAAGACAGTTTGAAACTTTGGACATAATCCAAACGGGAGACAATAGAATCGTTTCCAGTAATAAAGTTTATTTAAAATGGCAGAGGAGTATGGGGCGTGCGACGTATGCCAAAAACCAGCTAATCAAAAATGCGGAGGATGTCACAACGTTTTTTACTGCAGCAAAGAACATCAACGAGGAGCTTGGAAAAGTCATAAATCCGTGTGCAAACCTTTTAAGGTAAGTAGAAATGCCCGCAGCAACACTGTATCGAATGTATTGCATAAGTTTGCACAGCATTTCTAATCAAGGCAGAGGCGGCTTCAGATTAAAGTCAACTATGACGAGCTAGATAAATACCAACTCGTTATGGTGTTATAATAGAAATTTCTCATTTCTACTTCACTCACTATTGATAGTATATAGTGTGGAAAAAGAATTTGAACAATTTTACAAGTCCAACCAGATTTAAAAAAAACAGAACAGATAATTATTCTCTAAATCGACCTATTGATCGTATGGATTTGAAATTTCGCACCATGAGGACAACCATGTTTTTCTGTCTATAAATATATATCACAATCATATATTCAACCTGCAGAAGTGTCCCACTCATTTTAAGATTCAAGTGACGTCATAAATGTGACGTCACATTCTATTTCATGGCTTTATTCTGTGGTACATTTTGATCGTTTCTAAATCATTTCCAATATATTTTTTGTTTCTATAATCATTTACATTTGACTCTCAAGATTGTCCGATAGCTATTAGGCTAACAGAAGTAAGGAAAAAATATCGATGGTAGAAGTCGTTACTTTATGGTAATTTATCATTATGATTGAATGAAATAACAATTACTTTGATTTTCTACTTTATTTATTGGTTTTGTCTTCAGCATTATATGCTGACAGAATTTAGTTACAAACCACAAACTAAACTCTGCCATCTTATATAATGCTAAAGACACAATCAATGAATATAGTGAACCTGGAGCTTATAAGCTAAAATGTCCAGACTGTGATAACTTTTATGTAGGTAGAACTTATCGCAATTTTGAACATAGATACCAAAAGAACATTTTCAATCTTTCATACTCAATAAAGCAGATTCAATCTTTGCTGATTGTTTTTTACAAGCGGGTTATACCTTTCCTAGTTTAGATAGTCTAAGTATTTCACATAATCAAACCAAAGGATTGAAATTATATACAATGAAATCAACAGAAAATTATAAATGTGTCAAAAACTCCTATAGCAATATTCTAAGTATATAAATGATCACTTAAACCTATACCAAAGGGAACTTTTATTTATTTTTCAAAGCATTCTAATTCTTAGAATATTAAATAATAATTATCCTAATGCACAATCCACTCTGTTTCGCAGGATCTACCTTTGGAATTTCCAATGATCCCTTACTCATAATAGTAATTTCATTAACACTGTTGTACTTTAGTTCCTATTGATACGTAAACTGTTGTTTACTTCATAATTTTGTATGTTTGATAATGGCACTTCGGTGTTGGAACCAGAGTAACATTTTTATGTAAACATCAAGTAGTCGAGGCATAAAATGCTCAAAAAATTAATTGAGCTAGATGCACTTCATACCTATAACCACTGGAGCTAATTTCAATTATTTGCTATTTCCTATTTGTTATTGAAATAAAAACAACCTGTTTGATTGACCAATGCTTTATAATCTATATCTATACATCAATGCATAAAATCAAAATACTAAGTATTCTTGTTTGTTTTAGATTCAGAAAGAGGAACAACTAGGTAGATATCTGGTAGCCAATAAACGCATCATAGCTGGTAGTATTATCCTCAGAGAACCACCTTTGTTATGGGGTCCATCACAGATAACTGTACCATTGTGTCTTGGATGTGGAAAAGTGGTGACTGAAAACAACAGTAGACCTTGTTCAAAATGTGGTTGGCCGATGTGTAGTGAAATTTGTGAGAAAGCTCCATGTCATATACCTGAGTGTAGGTACACCATTCAGAGGGGAGACAAGGTAAACGCATCCAATATTCAGCGTGATCTGATATATTCAGGTTATACAGTCTTACGAATATCGGTATGTACGAGAGTCTTCTGAGTTAAAGTCAGTCAGATGAATTAAATCACTTTATAAGATATATACAAGTATATAGTTACGACGTATTTAGAAGGTTGGACCTGGTCATGTCCATGTGCGATGTGCACACACTCACAAGGCTCTCGTATATTCCGATTCGTCAAGCTGAAGCTGTATGTCGATTCGAAAATTCAAGTTTTACGTCTTCTATCAGAGGTATCGACTGTATGAATGGAATATTAGAAAACTGATTATCTCCTTCAATATCATCAGCCTTTCACATTGAATTTCCTCGTATCAATAACATAAGATTCTGACTATTGGTTCCATCTCTCTTGTGTAACATGGATCTCTCTATGAAACTCTATAAAACTTTACTCAAGGAATTTACATTATTCTTAATCCTCAATATATTTATTTATTGACAGTGTGACTATTTAATTTAGAGAACCATGACACGTTCGAGTTTGATCCTAATCATTGATTAGCCAGAGCAAACGTGAAAAACATCATTGACACCTACCCTTTTATTTCACGAGACACTTAAGATTTAACACACTGCAAGGAAAGAGGAAGGGTAGACGCTAATATTAATGAGATAAACTCATACTTAACTTAACAATAATATGTGATAATGAAAGTAACAGTGAAATTAATAATGATAAAACAATGAATATGACAATTGATGATGAAATAATATTATAATTAACTTTATTACAAATAAGAATAAAAAATAAGATCAAATCTAAATTCAAATTGAAGAAAACTATGTAGATAATGTAAATTAACTAAAAGACAGGAATAACACTGAGATTATTGAATTGATTCCCCAACCAGGAGATCGAAATTGAATGAACTGATTTGACTGTATCACTGAACTTGAAATTGAATAAATACCGAGAACAACAAACTTTGATTGAACATCTAAAACAATTCTGAGCTAGTGAAATCCACTCTTCTTACCAAAAACACTGAAGAAACTATTAAGTTAATTGAAAATATAACTGAAGGTTTTAGGCATTGTCCCTGGTATTTGTAATACATCCTTTCTTTGCAAGAACCAATCTACAATAAGGAAAAGGATTCCTCAATTGTTCAAGCAATAAGCAGTAAGATTCCTCTCTTGAGGTCTCTGGTTCAGAATGTTTTCGGTGGGGATTTCGAAACCTATCTGTTTTTTTCTGAATATTACTAACTAATTTTAATGTACATATTATTTCAATCATAATCAAGACTATATTTAACTACAATTTTGATGATTAGATACTACGTTACCTCCAGATTTACGTGTCACACATTTTGATTAATTATGTAACTTATGAAAGAAAGACGCTTACAGCTTCCATATTCAGATCAACAACGAGTCTGGAAAAAACCTTGATACCTCAACATCTCCAGATGGTTAAAATTGAATTTCATTATATAGCTTAGCATTCGTTTTACGTCCTATATTGGTTATTGATCTTGACAGGTTTATGATTTTCTTCAAAACCAACTTTTGTGAAATTATTAAAACCCTCTTGATCATGTCAGCTATGGTATGATATCACCCTCCTGTGAACTAATTTGTGTTTATTTTAGTAATTCATTTGCTATTTCTCACGATAACATTTGTTATTGATACTGAACAGAAAACTTCTGGCAACCCCTATGTGTTCTTGTTACTTTGCTCTGAGATATTTTACATGAAATTTTAATGTTCTAAGAATTACTGTTTTTTTAATATTGGAAATAAACCTGTACTAGATAGACCCTTGTTACTGTACTAGATAGACCTTGTTACTAATTTCAACTGAGAATGAGAACGAGAAGAGCTACAGGTAGAAAAAATTGACCATGGAAATAGAATGGACTTGAAAATTCAGCTCTAGATCCTACGATTCATGGAAAAATATGTACCAAAAACAATAAGACTTCTTCATTGGAATATCAAACTGTATTATAGAACATTTGGTAACGCTACTACTATTCTATTTTGTTTCGGGGAGTGGAATGCTGTGTGTATCAGATATTCCGTGTGATTGAAAGATTATTGCTCCAGCTCCTTAAAAATAATACTAATTATAATGTATCGTATTATCAATAATGTATCATCGAGGATCAAGCGTAACTACTGTTTCAATAATTAAAGAAGGTTTATCTTAAGGAGTTTGTTATACATACTGAGAGACAAAATATTTATTGTCTTGAGTGATGGTTAGATATACAATTTTCCTCCATTCGCAAATATTTCAGGTGACAATTTCCAATTTCGGTATACAACATCCAACTTATCAGTGTATCACAGTTCTTAGATGCTTATACCAAAGACAATTTTTACCGGAAGTATGGAAAAGACTCGATAAGTTAGAATCCCATTGTACAGAACGAAAAGGAACTCCAAAATACGAAGATGAAAAAGTATCGATATCTGGATTTATAAGAAGATTTTTCAAATTGGAAGGTGTGTTCACCGAAGATGAAATAATGCGTGTCTGTGGAATAGTTATGGTAAGAATACATTTTATTGGCAAACATGATGAAGAATATATATTTTAATCAATAAATAGGCACTCCTAATCTTCTTCTAATTCACAGATAAATGGACACGAGGTTCCCTTGTCTGATACCCCTTATGTTTCGATATACGAAATCACTTCTATGTTTGAACACAACTGTAAGCCTAATTGTTCGAAGAGTTTCACAAATGATGGACACATTTTGATAGTAGCTGGCGAAGATATTGAACCAGGATCTCATTTGAGTATTTGTTATACCGATCCTTTGTGGGGGACATCTAATCGAAGACACCACTTGTACGAAACAAAATTCTTCTGGTGTTCTTGCCAGAGATGCTCAGATGCTTCAGAATTCACAACATACTTTTCGGCAGTGAAGTGTCAAGACAAGTAAGTATTATAGCGATTACTTCAAATTTGATTGGAACGTTATTTTTTCCATAGGGGTACATGCCATGACGATATTTTTAATTTGATTTTGTAAATCCCTATCGTTACTGGTTTTCTTGTTTAATTGCTCTCTGATGTAGGTCCAAAAAATAAACGCTAGGGGCATTAAGTCCGGTGATCGTGATGGTCACCTCACTGGTCCGTTACTTCACATCCAGTTATTTTCAAAATTGGAAATAATTCTGAAACGGTTCTGATAACATAAGGTAGTGCACCGTCTTGTTGGAAGAGCTGGTTGTTCGTTTTCAGATCCGTTTCTATTTCGAGGGTGTTCTGTGAGACAACGAGAAAGCCGGAAATGCGAGAAAATGGCGACACTTCTGGTTAAATCGTTCGAGTGAGAAGTGCGTCGCTAGGTTATTTTCAACAGGGAGGTGATACCAAGCTTGTATTTGGAACCAAATTCTGGGAATATTCTTCCGTTGAAAACAAAGATATCAATTACCGATTTGGATTGGAATATTTGGAATTAATTGGGTAATTAATGTACCTTGGGGAATCTAAATCTAGTTTCGACGTGACTGGTGGTGAACGGTGGTAAAGTTTGTCTTATTGGAAGGAAAAACCCTATCGTGATAGAGGGTTCTTCTTCTTCCTCTTTTTTCTATCTATGTTGTGGAAAATTCAACAAGAAGTGTGTTGGGGATTGCTTGAATCTGCTGTGGAAAGATTACTTAGAAGTCGCTGATTTATTTGTGCTGTACAATCGTGGAAACGGTATCACAATTGTGGCAGGGACCCCTACATGAAGTAGAAGTAATTAATCATCACCAAGCAAATACAACATCCAGCTGTCATCAGGTCAGATTATCGATTTGGTTTATGTAACAATTTTAATAATCATTCAGTATTGTATATTGTTCACTGTTTTAATGATTTAAGTAATTATCTTCATCCATATTTCCATTCATTCGCTTCTTAACTCATTAATATTAAATTCTGCCATAAATTATATCAATATTAGTATTTCAAAGTGAATTTCAATCATTCTGGGTAAAGGTCTTTTATTTTCTTTTCTTTCAGGGTAATTTAATCTGGGGACTTGAGTATTTGCATCCCCTAGTTATATACATAATTCATTGGTTGTTTAAAATACTCTGGCGCCCGAATTTTTAACATCTAAAATATAACCTACGACCATCTTCACTGTAGCTGTCGGCAACCAAGTGATAAAATAGAGCTTTTAGTTTATCCTTTAGTAAGAGTAAATTGTAACCCTTACAGACTCTTATAGTTTATTAAGACATCCAAAAATTTAACATCCTCAGCGATCTTCATATTAACAAATCTCGGAGACCATGAGCTTGTATATAGAATTTTATGTTGGAAAGATTCGGAGAATAGTATCTGATATTTCTCAAAACAGTAATGGGGTATTAGTTCCTTGGTGCAAATACTTGGATTATTAATTTTCGGGTTATAAAAGTAATGTACCTAAACATCATTAATGGAGCTATTAAAAATAAAAAAAACTATCAAACATGAGCCTTTGTAGAATCAATCACTCAAATTTCAATATTCTTCTGCAGGGAATGTGCAGGATACATGTTGCCCAAAACGTTTTTGGAAGATACCAGACACGGAAAAACGTCTGACTGGTTTTGTAAAAAATGCGACAAGTCCATATCATCATATACTATATTAGACATTATGGAAAAGCTGGGAGTCGATTTAATAGAGCTCGAGAAAGGCAATTCGAAGGTTTGTAAGAGTTTCATCAAGAATTGCGAACAATACTTGCCTCCAAATCATTATTATTTGACTGATGTGAAATATGTACTGTCACAACTCATCGGACAGGAATTTGAGGGTGGCCTGCCCAATGTACCTGATGAGGATTTGGAATTAAAAGGAAAACTATGTCTTGAACTTTTCGAACTTGGTACAACATTGTTTCCAGGTAGGTGAATAAGCTTAAAACCTATTCCGCAATATTATCAGTATTTGTTTTTTCCTAATTTCTTCGTGTAATGATATTATTGTTACATGAACGATCGAAAAATCGTTGACATTTAAGTGGAAGACAAGTGATTATTGGTTCCTATCCCACATTTTCAGACTACATCGCTGTACGTATGGAAGCTTGGAATTCATGAGAGGTAGTATCAATAGACATGTTATTATTTTTGATTTCAACATTGAGTCTGAGCAATTTGAATCATTTTCGAGACAATGAACTTTAACAGTACCATACTGAATTTACGCTACATCTTCTCATTATTTGCAAATATAAATACGTATTTCGGCTAACTCGTCTTCTTCAGTGGATCGTTATACTTGGAGACCCAGAAGCCACGCTTAGCTTTCAATACATCCAGTTCGATGCGGTTGTGGTGTTGAGACATTTTGAATGAATAAACATTTTGCTATTGGTTCCATAAAACGAACATCCTACTAATATTTGCATATTTGTATTGATGAATTGGATAAAATATTTGTCATTCACAATACCCATGCTAGATGAATTAGCTCAGATGCATTCAAATATCCGAATGACATCTATTTAACTGGCTGATGAGCCAAAAATAATAATGATAACTGTTTCTAACGAAGCGTAATGTTACCTACCTTAGTTGGAAAACCCGTTGTCGATGGAATAATCAGCATCTCCATTGTGTATGTACGAATAAAAGAATAAAAATTGAATTCCTTGACTCCAACTTATGTAGCTTTTCATACTTCAATGGAAGGATGTGTAGTATGAAGTTTGTCGAAGGAAGGACTAGCTCCCTTATATAACTGCTATGAGTGAAATAATCACTATAATTAAAATTTTCCTACTTCCATTAAAATATAACACATAGATACAAAAAATGAAATATCTGAGCACTATATACTCTATAAATGAGTCACAGGAAGGTCGAGTGATAAGAGCTGTCTCTGGAATCTCTAACGCTTTTGTATTTGTAGCATTCCGCGCAGATATTAACAGTGCTCACCCTAACCCTCTGGTCCACTTTAAGTTGGCAGTACAATACATCCTTCATCTTCTACATGTGATTTATTTCTTGTGAAACTTGTTTTTTATTCCTTTCAATCAATCAATCAAAACGGGGGCAGACAAGTCCGGAGCACTTAGACCGCTTGATTTGGTCCATTGTGCACCCCTTAATACAAGAATCAGTCTAGAAGGTCTAAGGCAGTGCCGAAGGCTGAGATTTAGCATGGACTGATATCTCTTATGATTTCAAGCGGAATGTGTGTACTGCCGAGATGTTGTAGCCCAAGGGGAGCCAGTGCTGGACATTCTGCTAGGATGTGACAGGCAATTTCATCCGCCTCTCCACATCTACTACAAGTTGTCTTCAATGATGCTCATTGTGTATAGATACTTATTCAGATGACAGTGTCCTGTCACCAGTTTTAGGCCTTTCCTGCTCATAGAGTAAGTTTTAAGAGAGTTTAGGCGAGAACACCGTAATGTGGAGCTTCGCTTGCCTCATGTCATGGGCATACGTCAGACCGAGAGCCACTGTCTATCCAGTAGCTCCTTGAGGGCGTGTTGCCGGTGGTCGATGGAATTCCCATTGTTGTATCGGGGTCAGGGGCACTCAAGGAACCCCGTTTGTCCAGTTCGTCGGCCACTTCGTTTCCCTCCACGCCGGAGTGGGCGGGTACCACACTAGCTTGAGTTTGTTCCTTCTGGCTAGTTCAGTCCGAGTTTCCCTGCACTCCAAGACAAGCCTAGAAGTCTCTTCAGCTTTCCCTATATGGGTTTTGTGTAAGGTCTGCCTTATGGATCGAATTGGTGATATCTAGAAGTTGTGTTTCTTTGTTGAGTTTCTCTTCCAGCTTAGAACCTCAGAGGAAATGGGAATGTGCCAATAGGCACATGAAATTCCATCTATACAAGTTCCATTGCAGGATATTGTTTATTTTCTCATATTACTGATTTATGTGTTCTAGCTGAAAAACGTATGAGAGGGCTGTTATTGTTCGAACTCCATGCATCTCTAGCCGAAATAGGGAGAAGGAGGGCTGTGAACTTCGGAGAACATGACTTAATGCACAGAATGTTATTGGTAAGTGAGCTTGATCGAAAGATATATTTTAGTGAGCATACCCGTAACAATGAACATAAAACAGATAATTTCATGGAGATCTGGTCTATGGAATAGTAAGTATTGCATTTTTATATTACTCCAAACTTCCAGCAGGTTCCTTGTTTTGGTAAGAGTTGGTTAGAAATCTGAAACAAATTTCCCAGCTATTTCCAACAAATGTGTAGTATAGATAACTAGTTGTTACCTGATGGCTCTACCAATACCCTCTATAAGACAAGGCCTAAACGATGACTACAAACTTAATTGTGACGTCATCAAAAAACGATTTGGAGCAGGGACTTGGCCATCAACAGTATCGTTTAGTTAAAATGGCTCATGGCCGGTATTGAGTGGGACAGGTGATAAATATTAGAATTCACCAGTTTTACCTGTTTCTTGTGACGCACCGGTTCCTTGGGTATTCTGATGTTGGTGTGATTGAAATGGATTGTTTGTACCGGTGAATAATCGTGTATAAAAGTGTTGTGACTGGATAAAGTGGGTTGCAAAATGTGAATGTTCATGTTGATGATTGGTATTGGTATTGGTTGAGATAGTAGAGGGGTTAATAGAAAGTTCAGTGCACTTAGCCAAAACCCATGTACACTATCCCCTGTTACGTTTTTCAGGGGGTGTTTGCATACCCCGCTGCTCAACAGTTTCCTAAGATATTTTTTATGCTTAGATCTTTCATGTTATTGGCCTTGATGATCCCCGGCCATAACCAGGTAAGGTTGAGCTTATTTCCACCGGCTAGCCTGTTGAGGATCTTCTTGGTATCCTGGACAAGCCTCGAGGACACAGTTAGGTTTTTCAGTGCGTTGAGTGCCGCTTAACTGTCCGAACAGATTCAGATGGTCTTTTTTATCTTACCATAGCTGAGTAGCTTCTCCGCACTTCTGTTGATGGCAAGCAACCCGGCTTGGGGAACCTGTGTTGAGTTTCTCCATTCTCACTGAGTACCCATCAGTCCAGATCTGATCTAGAAACGCAAAAGCTTGCTCCAACTCTTGTGTTTGTTCTAGACTCATCCGTAAATCTAATTGTGCCGTACTTTGGCGTGCAGCCATTTTCCCATTCCTCCCTTGACGGGATGACGACCCTGAAATGCTGCTCCGCGAACAACAAGGCTTTGGTTATATCCTGCGGTTCTAATCGCAGCCCTTCAGCCTGCCCACTAAATAGACGAGAATGGTCTGCACTCCATCTCTTTAAGGAGTCACAATGTTGATAATAATTAAAAATTTCATTGTCTATCGGAACAGATTACATGGCAAACGACAAGAAAAGGTATACATTTAATCCACACGCATATAAGGTCTTAAGAAATTCAAATGAATTAATTTTGGCCGCATCCAACAACTATAAATAGTTTCTAATTTATATTAATATTATTGTTTAATTCTCACAGTCCATTTTTTTGTAGATTCGTACTATCAGGTTTCGAGGTCAATTACACCTCATCCTCAGGTATATATGAAGCATGGATTATATGTACCTGAGGATGAGGTGTAACAATTGGCCTCGCAACTTGGTATTACGAATCTACGAAAAAAAATTAAATGTGAGAATTAAACATTGATATTAATATCAATTATAAGCTCACACTTGGCTGAAACCAATTTTTTCAGTTTCTAATTCATACTTAAGCTATCCGGAACATTAAAAGGCAAATGTTCCGTACATAGACCCAAAATGAATTTTGATTTTTAAATAAAAATGGAAATAACATGAAATTTTAAATTTGATGATATCATTGATTATGTCAACTTTGAACATCGCAGACTTTAGTTATTTCATTTCTGTTTCAGGAAGCGAAGAAGTACCTAACGCAATGCGTTGAATTGTTGAAAAACGAACCCACGGTATTACCAGAAGGTAAAATATGCAAGCAAGCCAAACAAAATTTGAAAGATCTGGACGTTGTTCTCCGAACTGTACATACTAGGATTTTGGGTGATCCATTGTTGTAGGAAGATAACGAACCCTTTAGTTCGAACTAATTAATTAGAAGATAATATTTAAATATGATTATATAAAATTCTTCCAAATGCCATAGCTAGTCAATTATGTATAGGCGGCTTTCCAAAGTGGTAGGGGAATATTTTGTAGATAGTACAAGAAGTTTTTCTCCTTTTATCTGTATTTCACAAGACGGCAACATCGTTATGGAAATACATACTAACATCTCTGTTTGATTGTGGTATTTTTGGAGTTTATCTATTCTGAATTATTATATGTAAGTTTTGTAATTTTATATAACAAATAAACACTATCAATTAATCAATTGTATTGTTTCTCTCTCATACTTACTAAATGGACAAATCCTTGGAGTGTACCTCAGGATGATCCAAAATGGCGGCTGAGGCCTACTAGGGCGAAAATACAAACGATAATGGAGTTCTGAACCTAGGATTGCAAATATGATGCCCTAAGGTAAATTTTCAGCAGAAGGAGAAAAAAGTTGAGTTCAAAAATGGCCGTAATGACGAATTTTTTTCCCAGGAATACTAATATACTTTTGTTGGAAAAAAAGGGAAGGCCTATTGCGAATTACTGACTACAAAGTCAGAAAATGCATCATTCAAGAAATCATGCCAACGGAGAGGAGGAAGTTTTCCACGAAAAAGAATTGACAATTGTTCCAAACACAAACAAGGCGGATTTGAATATGTCAAGCTCGTTCATTAGTGTTTCTTCTTGGACCTTTTAAAATCTACATAAGGAAAATGTTGATTTACTGTTGGTTTTAGGTGACGCAGGTTCGGTGACAAAGCTGCAGCGGTATATCGGTTAGACTGGAACATACTTCGAGACAAAATCAAAATATATTTTCTTCCCGAAAAGGTATGACTTATTGCCAGAAATATTTGTGATGATAATATGGGTGCCCGAGCTATGCAATAATGTGATCATAAACCCAAAAACTCTATGAAGCAAGTTTTGGATACATGAAATCCGTTTTGTCAGCGATGGTAAATCAAATCGCCAAAATGAGCATTATTGGGCTGCTGAAGAAAACCAATTGATGAAATAAATACAAGGAGTTTTGCGGTTTGGGAAAATTTGTGGATATTGGATTGATCCTATTTTTTATAAAGGAGTCCTTAATAGCTAAGCCATTTGCAATTTCTGCGTGAACTACTGCCACTCCTACTTGAAAGCATTCTAAAATTATTAGGGTATACTTAAATGCTAACTTTGCAGATAGGTGAGCCTCTAGTAGAACTTATAGAACTGCCCAGACAAGTAGAGATCACCTTATGGAAAAAATACGAACAGCCTATAGAGCTAATTCAAGAAAAAAACTGGAAAAAACTACGGTAAAGGTGGTTGGAAGAAGATTAGGAAAAGGTATAGAAGTTGAAGGACGTTAATTATCGTTTTCTTTTAAAATTTTTCAATTGAATGTGTTAATCAAATTTACATTCTACTTTTACCACTTATATGGAAAATTTGATTTAATCCCTTCTGTGCGATTTTCAGAATGAGGCATTTTTTGACCTTGTAGCCCTGTAACTTCAGAGCAAAAACAGGTACATAACATTTTTTTGATCAAAGTTATTCACAATATTGAGGGATTCCCAACTGTGATCAGTTCTATATTTCAAAATAGTCTCAGTTATCAGTTATTGTTTCATTATTGAAATCTTTCAATTGAATGTGGTAATTAAATTTATATTCTACTTTCAATTTCAAATTCGATTTAATTCCTTTTGGCATAATTTTTCGAATGAGGCATTTTTTGGGCTTGTAGCCCTGTAACTTTTGAGCAAATTGCATGGTAAGATGTACAACGAGCTATACAATGAGTTGGGAGCCGACCCCATAATGAGGATGCTATTGGATGAGATGCTCCCCAAGTGTAGCTTCGAAAAAACTTCACAATATTCATAACATGCAGAGAGGCATGGAGCTTAAGACTTTCAATAAATGCAGAAATGGCTGTTACACAACCAAGTCAAAGACAAGAATTTCACTGAGTTTGGGCAAACACGTGACGATATTAGAGGCAGGAGTTGTCGCAATACATCACTGTGCCGAGAAGCTATTAAGACAAGCGTTTCGGGGAAAAATCATCGGCATATACTTTGACGGCCAAACGGCTATAAAAGCATTCAGTTCCTTACAGCTCAATTCGAAACATGTCTGGGCCTACTTAGAAATTCTACAAGAGTTAAAACAAACTGTCTTAAGCCTGGGTACCAGGTCACACTGGCTACAAAGGCAACGAAGACGCTGATTCACTGGCTCGAGAGTCATCACGTAGGGCTCTAATTGGTCCAGAAACCTGCTGTGGTATAGCTGCACAAATCTTATAACAGTACTTGGTTGAAAAATCAATCTCGAGAATGGTGGAACCAGAAGCCGGAATGAAACAGGCCAAATGGTTCATTAAAGAACCATCGCCAAAACTCCCGGGGTACCTACTAAGCCAGAATAGAAGATCAACCTGAAGCATGGTTGGACTCCTGACAGGGCATTGTATATTCAACAAACACATGAATAACATCGGACTGGCAGATATAACCCTATGCAAATTCTGCCTAGAAGACGAGGAGATCTCAGTACACATACTGTGCTACTACGAAGACCTTACAAGGCTAAGGTTCTCAACGGCAGGAATTGAGAAACCATAGCCTTCCCCTTATATGGACCACCTGAGGTCTGGCCTATGGAGTCTGGTAATAAAGACGGATCCACACAGGGAGCTCTAACATAACAAGAGGGCATACACAATGGATCTGCAAAGGTCGTGGTGGTGAGGCTCCCAGCCCATAAGCCCCATACAAATCTAAACTAATCTTTCTTTTGAGCAAAAACAGGTAGATCAACGTTTTTATGATAAAAGTTATTCACAATACTGAGGGCTTCCCAACTGTAATAAAATATGGGTATATTCCTGGGGGAAAAATTCTGACAAAGTTATTACATATACAGATAACTCAAACAAATAGGTATACTCCGGTAAATTCCAATACATCATTCAATTATACAATAACTCCTTTTGACAGTCTTGTTTATAGGTTATTGGACGTTCCTTTGAGCCAGCAAAATCATAACAACAAAGTTGAGAAACTTCAGCAAATCGTATTGACATTGGTTACGATCAATCAATCAAAACTAACCAAATTAGAGCCACCACCTTTAAATAGTTCAACGTAATTTAAGACTTTCACTTTTAATCCTTCAGTAATCAATGAATTTCATAACTTTTTTTCTAAATTTACAATACAACCTGTTTATAGATGTAAGAAGAAGCTGAGAAATCTTTTCTGCAACACCTTTGATAAAGTGTCCGACTTCGACAATTCCGAGATTTACAAAATCGATTTTGAGTTGTGTTCAAAATACTCTAAAACACATAATGCTTAAATATGGTCACGATAAATCGAACAAGAGATAACCGTTAGTAAGCACAGAAAATTATATCCATCTGATATTCAAATCCATAAGAAGGGGCTTATGAGACAAACTGCGTTTGGAAAGAGATCGTTTTACATTTTATATCAATAGTATATTCAATCGTACAAGAAACTCCGTAACAGGTGTCACATTTGGCAAAAAATATTCCCAACATGAAACGTTAGCTTCTGTAATAGACTTGGAGATTAAATTTAGTGTTTGTTACGTTTCGAAAGGTTGAAGTGAAATGTTGATTGCAATTATTTAGAAATTCTTGCAAAATTGAAGTTGACGGTAAAAATTTTACAATGGCCTACACGGTAAGTTTATACTATGATATTTAGAAACTGAAACAATGAAAAATTAATATAGCTATTGTGAAATTGTGGTTGAATGTTGCATCTAAACGTTCTTCAAATTTGATTTATAATATATGTACTTATGTATGAATGTACTTATCCTGTTTAAGCTAATACACTGAAATAGTTGGATGTGGATTTACTTTAATACTAAAATAAATACGAAAAATGATCATTATCCAGTAAAAATACTATTAAAGTACTGAGGACGTTTCAGTAGTCATGATCAGAGTAAACTAAATTGAAAAACAAAATTTTACTATTTATTTAAATACTATTTTGGGTTACCCTCAGCTGGAGATAAATCTAAATTTAATAAATCGTTTTTTCACTTATACATTCCCATTCCTCCTAAATTACCTAGATATTTGTCTGTACTGTGTCTTAAAAGTGATAAACTTTCTCGAGAAATGATGTGACTTCTATTTGAAATATTTTCTGCTAATACTGAGTTCCCACTATTATTCTTTATATGGGCATAATATTATTTATAAGGAGTAAAAATGTTCCTTCTAGTTCTAGTTTGTTTAAACAGCTATATCGAGTTTCTTTTAAACTGTAACTCACGTTTTCAAAAAATGAAAGAAAAATGAATCGCTATTGGTTCTAATTCATACAACATTTGGACTATATGCAAATGGAAGGATACAAAAATATTTTTTCAACCCATTTTGAATTTATCAATTATCTTATATTGTTTGAGAACTATACGCCTGAAAGAGTTGTTCGTTTATTATTTAGTTTTTTCCAGATTCAGATTAAGATTCGTCCCCCTAGATACCAATTTTTTCTCATTCCGAATAATAGTTAAAAAATGTTGCAACTATTTACTTTAATTATTTATTCAATATTTATTACTCAAATGAATCCACGATCTTATTTGATGCTTTTTTTATTACACTATTTCAAGCCTAATATTACTGAAGTAATGAAAAAGAACTTCCCTAGATGAAGTTTCTGTCATTGAACCTGATAAGTAGGAATTTCGGGACGAACATTCGAGAATTATGTGGAATTCAGATTTTTGAATAAACACCTTACATCTTCTCAATTGATTTATAGATTCACATTATGCATACAATTTATTGTAATGAACTTTTATTTCAGAATGTGGCTGATCGATTCATCCCATTACGTGAAAAGAATGGGGACAATTTACACATCCTCACAAGGTCCCCAGAAAATTATATCAAATCTTACCAAAATCACAATAAATACCAAAGTTATCAGGAAGATTACAGAAGTTATGTCAAATATTTGAAAACGCGACAGGCCTACAACAAATTGTGAGTGATATTTATATTCATAACAATAACGCTAGTAAGAATACCAGAATACTTAATGAGAAGCCCTGATCCCCATGAATAATATATAAATAATTAAATCATGGTAATTTATCATATTGATAGAATGAAATAGAAATAACACTGTTTTAACTATGTGTATTACCAGTGATCTTTGTTATAGTTTCATTGTCAAACCTGCAGTTACATTTTATTTAAAAAATCGTCAATAATAAACATAATAAAATAAAAGAGTTCACAACTGTAACACTAATAAGTACGAAATAATCACCTTATCCACAAAAAACAATATTTTTTTCGTGGATGAAAGTTATGTTTTTATTTCATTTTATGAATACATAACTTACGGTTATCATTTGATTATAACAGTTTAGCTGAATATAATACAGTCACAATTTAAACATTAAATTAGTGGTAACACACATATTAAAAACAATACAGCTAATTTCGTTTATCACTATTATCTATCATTTTCGTTTCCTGATTTTTCGTTGATATTTTACATTTTAAAGGGGCTCTAAACTGCTGATGTGGATCTGCTCAGATATTATTAACCTAAGACTCAATTATGCAGTTCTTCTTTGGTAAAAAAGGGCCAAATTGGCTACAGCCCAAAAACTTCTGAACAAAATACAGAGACTCGCTTTATTTTATGAATATTTTTCTCCTATAATTAAATACCTACTTGTTTTATTTTTGTCATTTATAACTCATACAAAGAGCCGTCTGAAGAACTTACGAATAAAGCTAGAGTAGTCATGCAGGTGCGCTGCTCTAGGAGATTTCGTGATGAGTGAGATAGTTGTATTTGCGTTCCATAGATATGAGTAGATTATATTTTGGTGCTTTAAGGTGTATAGTGGCTTCTGTGAGTCGGAAAAATATGAAAATATTTCAGAGCCTAACGAGACTCTGTCCCCCCCCCCCCAATTCTCGAAGATGCTGAACACGATGGCGGTGGTTTAAACTCTTTCTGAGTTGACCGTCACCCCCAAACGGCCAAAAACAACATCCAAAAAGGGTGAAACGCGGATATACCGACATGTTCCGAGAAAAACCGCGTCACCTCCCGTTTTCAAGGATGCTGAACACGATGCCGGTACTTTGGAATTTCTCCGAGTCAACCCCACCCTTCAAACGGCAAAAAATAACCCCCGAATGGGGTGAAAACAATGTTTATATGAATATATAGTTCGGGGGTTGTTTTTTGCCGTTTAAAAGGTGGGGTTGATTCGGAGAAATTCTAAAGTACCGGCATCGTGTTCAGCGTCTTCGAAAACGAGAGGTGACGCGGTTCTTCTCAAAATATGTCGGGATATCCGAGTTTCACTCCTTTCGGGGGTTGTTTTTTGCCGTTTAAAGGGTGGGTTTGACTCGGAAAAATCCCAAGGTACCGGCATCGTGTTCAGTATCCTCGAAAACTGGAGGTGACGCGATTCTTCTCAAAATATGTCTGTATATCCGAGTTTCACATCCTTCGGGGGTTGTTTTTTGCCGTTTCAAGGGTGGGGTTGACTTGGAGAAATTCCAAAGTACCGGCATCGTTTTTAGCATCCTCGAAAACGGGAGGTGACTCGGTTTTTCTCGGAATATGTCGGTATATCCGCGTTTCACCCTTTTTGGGGTTGTTTTTTGCCGTTTGAGGGGTGAGGTTGACTCGAAGAAATTCCAAAGTATCAGCATCGTGTTCAGCATCCTCGAAAACGGGAGGTGACGCGGTTTTTCTCACCTTTGGGGGTTGTTTTTGGCCGTTTGGGGGTGACGTTCAACTCAGAAAGAGTTTAAACTACCGCCATCTTGTTCAGTATCCTCGAAAACGGGGGGGACAGAGTCTCGTTAGGCTCTGAAATATTTGCTTTTTTCGGCCTTTTTTCCGACTCACAGAAGCCACTAGTACTGTCAAACAGACGCAACCTCACTTTCATGAGTACACACAGAGTAATCAATTTAATGTTACTATGTGAATTCACACTTCGATGACATTATTTAAATGTGAAACACATTTAATCGAGTCATAATTGTACAAAAGAGGACCGAATAAAGAAAAACGGAGATACCAAATATTTTTCTGAAACTTTTTGCAATGCCTTAAGTTTGGCCTACATAACATATTGCGCCCAGTGAATAAGAGGGCCGGCACCCCCTTACCCCTAATAAACAATAAATAAACAATTCAATGAACAAATGTGACGGATTGTTAGAGCTGATTACTTGCAGAATTCCAACTCGCCTCACCCGTTCTGTTCAGCTATTTGCTACTCTTCCATACTAATTATGGAGACAACGACTTTGTGTTTCGAATGGTTGCGTTTTCAAACGAAACGTCAAGAGGTGTTTTGTTTAAATGTGCATCTGTTTAGGACTGCGCTTGGATTTCTTTTCATTGTTGTTTTTGGCTAGTTGTCAATGTATCTGTCTTGTTTGTACTTACTTCTTGTATTTGCCATGTGTCGCAATGTCATTGCAGTGTCCCCACTTTTCAATTACTGGAGTATACATACCATTAAGGATTAATTTTCTGTACTATACTTTCTTAAATAAATAAATAAAAATTGTAAAATGACTAAAATTCAGATTCAAAAGTTGTTGATTGTTAATTAGTTATTTCTATCTAGATCTACGTATTTCCTAAAATGATGATCACCTTTGTTCTAGATTATCAGAGACAATAATACCGAAAAGATCCAGACTTCTCAATTTCTCCAAAAAATCAAAACTCACACCTCCAGATTCTGAGGATGTGGAAAAATTGTGGCCTGTCAATGCTAGAAAAAGGCCGGTCATCTCACATCCCACCGTCATTTTAGACATACCGGACTTAAAAACCGATATATGTAAGTCAGTAACGTCGCTCCATATAGACGATGAGGTTAGAATTGAGATAGAATATAATTTTTTAATAATTCTGAACCAAGGTATGAATTATAAGGAAATTCTCGGGATATAGGCCACTTTAACACATATGTTTACTAATTTTTTAGTCTTACAAATGAGTAAATATAGTTAAGATATGTGTAACTGTGACCTATTTACCGAGAATTTACATATAATTGTGGAATATGATATATTACGCGTCTTCAATGAAACTTGTAATGATCGAAATGATAGAGCATGGAACTGATCGGGCATATTTCCTATTCTATTCGCTCTATCTAAAAATAAAAATAAAAAAAAAGTTCACTTTACTCTAGTAATAGCCAACTTTGTTGTCTAAAATGAAATCGGAAAATTGAGTATTTTGTATTTGAACAAATTTAAGTATAAGTGTGAAACCTCTATGTAATTTGAATGAAGTGTAAGATATTTCATTCTTGAAAATTTCCCAGTGTACAGGTTGTTTCAAATACGAGTCACATTATTGGTATTTCGAAAACTATGAAAAATACGAAGATGGTTAAATTGGGGCAAAGTTGCTGGTTGGAAATTAAAAAAATTCCGAATTATTCCGAAAATATTCAAAAATAACCGAAATATTGCAAACTTTCTTATTTTTTTTTTGGCTTTATTTGAAATGATATCTCAAAATGCAGGAAACTTCATCGTTGCCACGTTTCCCTTCTACAAGATGAAGATGCCAAATAAGAAATCTGAAGTTTCGTTTATTGGAAATCATTATCAACTTTATTTTTTTAAATACGAAACTGGAACTTTTAATCTTTATTTGGAATCCTCTTGATATTCTAAGAAGATTGACTATGATATGTTTACATTTTTTAACGTTTTGGCGTCAAAAATTTACTTTAAAAAACAGTCATGGTGTTCTGTTTTTAACAAAAGTAATTGTTTCACCACTATTATTTATTACGGAAATCAATTCTTGTCACATACTGATTTAAATTGACAACATGTTAAAAATATTTTATAGAAATATAATGATATACGAGGGCAAGGTGAAAAGTTCCTGGAAAATAAAACAGATGGCGCCACAATTGAAAATCCCATATGACATTTGTGATGTACCATCTTTAACACAGAACACATTCAGTTCCTGCATTAATAATACCCTGCCAGTTTCAGCATCCATTCGATTTCCAAATAAATTTCGAGGTATACCAAAGCTCCCATAGAGGTAAGGATTTCTATCCAGCATACCGAAATCGCTATAATGTGGTTATGGACAGTTTGGATACTGCACAAGATATTGTTCGCACGATAGTTGCGAATTTCTATGCAAAGAATAGTAAATTCGAAGCATATCGCGTTTTTCTGCATTGCAAAAATACATGTTTACTTTGACACAATATAATAAAAGTCAAACTGCAAACTATAATAATTATAATTGACAGGCGTCCACCGATGCAGCGATTGTTTTTGAATTCAGATCCGCCTTTATTTTACAATGATGCATCGGTCGGGTTGTGTCGGGGAATTCGCGATGGATGGTATCAAGAAGGCAAAGTATTTTTTTTCACTTTATTCTTTATACTTTGTATTAAGTTGTATTATTCTTAGAACGTATTTTATAAATTGATGTATAATTATTAATTAGACATAGTTTATTGCCAATGAATTGGGTAGCTAGGTAGAGCTAAGTTATTATTGCTGTTGTTTAAATTTAATATATTATTATATTTTTACCATCTACAAATTTAAATGAGTATATGATAATAATTGATTTCTCTAATAAATAATAGTTACAAAACAATTTACATATTTTTGTCAAAAATAAAACAAAACGTTGAAAAATTTAAGCACGTTTACGTCAATTTTCTAAAAATACAAAGATAATTGTAAATAAGAATTCCAGGTCCGTGATGTGATGTGATGTGATGTGAGGAAAAAACAAAAAACAAAATTTCTGTTATTTTCAAATATCTTCTGAAGATTTCGGAACTTCTGAAATTTCCAAGTGTCATTTTGTTGACAAAATTCGCAACTTCTCCACAATTTTTCCATCCTCGTATCCCTTATAGTTTCTGAGATTCGAATGATGTGGCCCGAATTTGAATCATCCTGTACAGATTCCTCCTCTAATCGGAAATAACTTGAACGTATGATAGTGGATAAGTATTATCGGTCTCTGTTTTTGTTTACGGCCTTTTTGTTCCAGCTCATCAGCAGGTTGATTGGGGCTCGTCAGGAATAGTGGCGACAATTCATAAGCAAGAAATATTCATTTATAACCCAGACCTTCATGGCGATATTTCCTTTTCAAAGACTAACCGTTTTGTTGGCAATTGCCTCAAGTGGAACTTTGAAGGAACACATATTGCTTTTGCTCTTGAAGCTAGCGGGATGTACCTTTGGGATGCTTGTGCGAGTAAGGTAATTGTTAAGTTTCATATTCTAACTGTACAGTACCAGGAATTTCTGATTCACGGAGCAGTCTTTCTTAGAACAAGTGGAATTCAAGCCAGAGTTCAATGATAGATCTACAGTTGTCCGTCAATTCATATGTCAAACTTCAACGTATGTCCGGAAAGAGTTGAGGCGCTTTATTGATTAACAAACTAATCATAAAATAAATATTAAATAACGAAAATTAACAAATGATTATAACAAGTGCTGGAAATGTTCGCCACCATTCACGTCAATTCCTCATGAATTTTCTTGCTCGTTCAAATAGGCCTGTTTTTTAAATACTTTGACCACAAGAAAGGGAAACCTATAATGTTCGAAGAACATCGTATGAGCCAGCTGTGGAATGTTGGGAGAGAAGATGGGGATTCGAAATTTTCTTTGGAGATTTGGAGATTACAGCCATAGGGAAACCTCACTAGGTAAAGAGTTCTACATCTTTACTGTTCGATGGAAAAATGAAGTCTGGTAGGAAGAAGTTCGGCAGATCTCGAGCTTGACAATAAAGGATGACTAGTTTGAGCTCATCTAGTGCGCCTATCTGGAATCACTCTTGGTGGAACAACATACGAGATTTCTGATGAACACTGATCATGGGAATATCTGTAGAAAAGGAAGAGATATCACACCTTTCTACGATGTTCTAGAGAGGTCAATGAACTCCTAAGTGTGACATTATCAATTCTAGATAGAATCCAAGAGCTTCAACCTATGTTTGGAAGCCGAACTCCAGACATGAGAGCAGTATTCCAGGGCAGGTCGAATCTGTGCCTTGTAGATTAGGAGGAGCTGCTGAGATGTGAAGTAGCACTTGGCGGCAAGGAATAGAAAACCTAGTTTTTGTGAAACGGTTTTCGCAATGAACCTCACATGATCGTCCCATGAGAGGGTGCTGTTGGTGATTGTGGAAAAGACGCAAGCTTGAGTTTTTGTTGCATTGAACTCTACTAGATTATCAGATCCCCATTTAAAAATCTTAGCCAGATCTCAATTGCGTCAACCTGTCTCTGTCTCGCTCCTCTGGCTTCATCGAATGGTATAGGGGCTGTAGATGAGAAAGCGGTATGAAGTGTACGTACCATCATCTGCAAAGCTGTGGACGAGACAGGTGGTCACTTCCAGCAGCTCGTTTATACGGAGAAGAAACAAAGATGGTGACAAGACAGATCCCTGTGAAACACCAGCGTGGACAGCCATTGTATCGAAGGATACTATGTTAACCGCCACATGGAGTGATCTATCTGAGAGAAAACTCAATAGTAAGCGACAAAGTTGAGGCGGCAAACCATATGACGTAAGTTTCCCCAGAACGCTTTGATGCTAGACTCGGTCAAATGCTTTGGAGGTATCCAATGATACAGCTAGAGATTCTCCATGTTTTTCAATAGATTTCTGCCATACATGTGTCACGTAGGCAAGCAGGTCTCCTGTTGATCTTTGCCGACGAAAGTCGTATTGCCGGTCATTCAGGATTTATGAGCTCTCTAGGTATTGGATGAGCTCGATGTTAATTGCTTTCTCCATGACTTTAAAGGCCACAGATAATAGTGCAATGGGCCTTCCCTAGGCCGACTTATCATGCACTGCTCTATTACCTTTTGTTCAAGATGACCGAAAATTTGTTTTGAAATCTTGCTCTAAAATATGAATGGGGATTTTACGCTGCCCAAACGTGACTGCACCTCTCATGAATCCACAAGCCCACTAAATTATATTCTTTCATTAAAATTCTTAAGGAAAATAATCCCATCAGAAAGTATCCCCATCAATTAAGATATCTGAGAAACTAAGAATCATATTGATAACCACGAAATTTTCTCCGAAATATAAGATCAGAAACTCGGGTGATTTAATTGATAACATCCAAAATATTGTTATCCCAGGTAATGCGTATTTGGAAACTGAAATTCATAAGCACTCCTTTATGAAGAAGTTCATACTTTGATCTAGATACGTTGACGACATCATAGCATGTTTGATGGGAACTGATACACAATTGAATACATTCCTAAAATTTGTAAATACAATCCATCTAAATAATAGGTTCACAATCGAAATGGAGGATTTAAACATTAAGAAAATTAATAACAAATTTGATTTTCCAATATTTCGTAAGCCCATATACTGACAATGCACAATACTTCAAATCATCCTTTCCAACATAAAATAGCAGCCTACAATAGTTTCATACACATATGTCAAACAATGATTTTGATAAAGTGTTGAATATTATTGAACAAATAACGATAAATAAAAACGATACAAGTTAACCTATCAACTCAGTGTTTCCTACCATAAAACAAAACTATTCTTATGTTAGTATCAAACAAATGGGGCCACCCACAACCAAAATTTAATTCGCAGTATAATTCAGCAAAGTTTATCAAAATTAATGAATATAAATTATCCGATGGAGATAAATGTGGGGCTTACAAGCTGTCATTTGGGTCTTGCCCTACGATATACATTGGTCAGGCAGGAAGGACCTCAAAAAAGTGGAGCAAAAACGTAGTTTCCTTAATAATATATCGGATTCCCTTTGCGGAACATTTAATTATATAAAACCATAAAACCATAATGATAATTTCAATATTTTACAGGTTCAGAATAAAAGTAATGAATCAAATTTGCTAGTCTCAAGAAATTAGTGAATATAAGTTAATATTGAACGACCAACAAATACTTAATTGTTCTTTCTTATTAAATTTGTATAATTAGATTTTCGTTTGATACCAGTTCATCGTTTAACCTCTTAGTGGGTTAAACCCAAATAGGGGACATTCCAATGACCTCCTATTCTAGGATTGAAGCTATGTATTAGGTAGCTCTTTTGTAGTAAGTTAGTACTTTGTAATATTTCCTCTAAGAAGCTTCTAGTGAAAATCGAACTTTTAATAGTTATTTTTATAAAGTTTTGGATACGAGAATGCAGGACCATTTTTTGATCGGTTTTCCCCGAAAATGATTCTTCTGACAAAACTTTCCAAAAATATTTTTTTAGAGTAAAATGAACACAAAAACTAGGAATAATTTTGAAATAAAACAAATGATTTGACTAAAAATAAAACCAAAAATGTATTGCAGGCGCCCCGCAGCCCGCTTTAGGTGAGAAATTGGTGCCATATAATGGCATATTATGACTCCCAAGATATAAGACCAAAACCATCTGTTAACTGTTATTTGAAGTGCCGTAGCTATTAATTGGAGAATTTCTGGACATATGCTAATATGCAATCATCAAATCATCTCCTGAAGTTTGATATGTAAATTGCAGGACATCCTCTATATTGATCAACTTTTTCATTTGGCTCAATTCTAGGCAACTAACTCACTAGATGAATAGGAAAAAATTGAAGGACTTCTCAACAAAACGAAAGATCCCTATAAAAAGTAATCGCGATTCATAGGAATTCAATTGTGGAAAAAAATTGTTGTTAAGAGACTAGTTCAGAATATATATCATACTTGGTTGGCCGATAAAATATAAGTTACTGGATCTTAAATTAAATCGTCAGTTATTGGAACGACCAACTAGATGTTTACTTATAGTCTAGGAGCCAGAGCGATATTGATGGTCTGAACATTAACCCGATGGCACTTTGGTTTATCGTTAGAGGACGGTTCAATGAACAGTTCATCTCACAGACCGAATTTTCCGCGGCTGCTAGATCTCGAGATACAGCATCCGCATTTTTTTTTTGACTAGAGGTTAACCCTTTCCAAGTTGCGGTTACTTGAAAAGCATGCCATTCTTATACACTTCCACCATGTGCAATCATTTTTTATCGGGTCCGTTTAACAGGCCGACCAGTTAAAATTGAACCGAAAATGCACTACAAGTTAACCCTCCCAAATCTGGTGAAAAATGTTCATTGGTGTTCGCAATTGTTAACATACCCTATGCCAACAAAAGTTATCGGTCAATTTCCGAGTAATTGGCCAATATTTGGACCAAAAATGTTTCATTTTGTGGATAAAACTTGCGGGTTACAAGGTAACATGATGGCACCATGTTGGATAACCTTATTGGAGGTCGAATGAAGATTTAAAATTATTTCCATCACTCCTTGCCTATTTCAACCCCCCAAGAACTTCTAAAACCACCCCCCAAAAAAATATGAATCATGTGATAACATGACCAATTTGATGATAAATTAGTCAATTATTGAGACTCTGGCTACTGGGTTCAAAATCAAAACGGCTCTTTTTCATTTATTTTTTTATTTTGCCGGATGATTTTAGGGAGTTTTGGGGATTGAAATAGGCAAGGAGTGATGGCAATAATTTTAAATCTTTATTTGTCCTTCAATAAAGTTATTTAACATGGTGCCATCATGTTACCTTGTAACCCGCAAGTTTTATCCACAAAATGAAAAAAAGAAACATTTTTGGTCCAAATAATCGCCAATTGCTCGGAAATGGACCGATAACTTTTGATGGCATAGGGTGTGTTAACAATTGCCAACACCAATGAACATTTTCCACCAGGTTTGGGGGGTTAACTTGCAGTCCATTTTCTGTTCAATTTTAACTGGTCGGCCTGATAAACGGACACGATAAAAAATGATGACACATGGTGGAAGTGTATAAGAATGGCATGCTTTTCAAGTAACCGCAACTTGGAAAGGGTTAACCTCCAGTCAAAAAAAAAGCAGATGCTGTATCTCGAGATCTAGCAGCCGGGGAAAATTCGGTCTGTGAGATGAATTGGTCAGTGAACCGTCCTCTAACGATAAACCATAGTGCCATCGGGTTAATGTTCAGACCATCAATATCGCTCTGGCTCCTAGACTATTATCACTTTGAACAGAATCAGTTATTCCTCATAATAGACTCCTTACCGTATTTCCAGTGGAAGAATTCCTTGTATCTTGGCAGTTCAGACTTATTCAACTAGTGATATCTCAGGTATTTCATTATTCCCTAATTGTGATGTTGTAGTTATGTGGCGTTTTCATATGCAACTGTCCAGGAGTATGTATCACAACTGCAATAGAATCTACCTCTTGTTTTTTCATAGCCGGTTGCTCTTTAGGAAAACTAAGTATTTGCAACAAGGACTTAACAAGAGTGACCTCTGTGTACAATGCGCATAGCAAGGAAATTATCAAAATTGCAATTTCCTGCAACGAAAAATTTATGGCAACAAGTGCTTTAGACTGTTGCATCAGAATTTGGAGCATACCTTCATGTGAAGAATTATTTGAGATCAAACATTATGGTCCAGTTAGGGTAAGTCTATTTTCATGATGTTTTATGACGAAATGAGAACGAGAACGGTCTTGAAATTTTCTAAAACCAATTCATTGGATAATTTTCCCAAATAAGTGCCGCGTTATATTCGTCAAACGAGGAATATTTAATTTTCACTGTTGCCAACACTTTCCTGGGTTGCCGTCTTATTCAATTGACGTGACAGTTTATATATTCGGTTCGAATCTAAATTTCAATAAAATCAAAAGAAAGTACCGAAACAGTTCTTCTCAGGATTGTAATTCTACCTACCTTTACGTGTACACGTCGAAAATGCCGAAGCCACTTAGTATAGTAGAGATTAGTATAGAGAGATTTATTTAGTTCATACAAAAGTTCAAATGATCCACTAATTGGGGAAAAATATTCAAAACTACAAGAACAACACCGAAACTTAATAAATAAGTCTAAAAAACATTATTATGATTCAAAAATTGTTCATTCTAATAATAAATCATTAACGGCTTGGACTATAATCAAAGATCAGTTTAATTTTCAACGCAAAGAGCAATTGCCGGATAAGTTCTTACTAACTGATGGCACTGAAATCGAATTGAAGGAAGCTGCACAGAAATTCAGTAATCATTTCTATGAACTCAATCATTCATACAATTTTTCCTCTAAAAGTAATCATGTCCCTTTGATACTACACAAGCGTATAACCTCATCACTTTTTCTTATTCCATTAATTCCTGATGATGTGGCGTCATTGATGCGGAAAGGAGCAAAAAAACATGCTCAAGGGTTCGATGGTCTCTATTACTACATGTGGTAGATGTTTTAAAATACCCCTTATGCAATCTTGTAAATTTATCCTTCCGGCAAGGTGTGTTCCCTTATATTCTGAAACATTCAATTTTAATACCTGCTTATAAAAAGAATATGCATACCGATATGGCTAACTATAGACCAATTCGTCTTCTTTCAGTCTTTTCGAGAATTTTTGAAACTGCGTATTGCAAGATTCTGCAATCGTTCATAAAAAAACACAATATCATTTCTGAACAGCAATTTGGCTTTCAGTTGGGTCTCTCTACTCAGGATGCAATATTGAGATTTCTTGAATTTATTTTGAATAGTTTTGAACGGAAGCAACATGCTGTGGGAATATTTTTTGATTTATCGCGTGCTTTTGACATGGTGGACCATAATATTTTAGTGCAAAAACTCTCCCTTTATGGTATCAGAGGTGTAGCGTTGGATTGGATTGCTTCCTTCTTATCTGATTGTTCGCAACATGTCCTAATAAGACGCAATAATGTTGAATATAAATCGGACCACAAGATAATAGAAATGGGAGTACCTCAAGGTAGCACACTAGGACCTATTTTATTTTTATTGTTTATTAACGATTTACCTCTTCACCTTCAAAAATACTGTTTAACTCAATTTGTCGATGATACTTCCGCTGGAACTGGTGATAGCAACATAAATAATCTCTCACCTAAAATTAGTATGTGTCTAGATACGATGCAAGCTTATTGTTCCGACAACAGGTTGATTCTAAATCCTCTTAAAACTCAATGTGTACTATTCTCAGCTAGTGAAATCAACTTTAGCATTTTGATTCGAATAAATCAAAAAACTATTCAACCTTCTAAGTGTATTAAATTTCTCGGTTTAAACATCGACAATCACTTAAAATGGAACAACCATGCTGAGTTTTTAAGTAGGAAGCTGTCTACCGCATGTTACGTTACATGGCAACTTAGACAATATGTCATGCTTGCCACATTAAAAGTTTATTACTTTGGACATATACAGTCTATATTGAACTATGGCATTATTTGTTGGGGTAACTCACCTAATGCTCGATATTTATTTGTTGTACAAAAGAAAATAATCAGAACTATGCTTCATAAAAAACCTACTGATTCTTGTACAAGTCTTTTTAAATATTTAAATATATTGACAATACCATCTTTATATATATTATCTTGTTTAACTTTCATAAAATCATATTTGAGTAATTCTATTACTTATTCAAATAGGAGCGTTGATTATAATTTAAGAGATAAAGATAAAATCTTACTTCCTCATCACAACTTATCCATTACAAGTAATAGTCATTTAATTATGCCATTTAAATTGTACAATCATTTGCCAGTTTCTGTTAGATCTATTTCAGACATAAAACTTTTTAAACATAAAATCAAGGGAGAACTGTTAAAACATTCCTTTTGCACGGTGAACGAATTTCTTAATTCTAAGTCCTTATTTACCTAGATATGTCTATATTTAATTGTCTTTACTTTTATATGTCTAAATTTAACATTGTGTTCTGACGTTTGCTCAAAAAATGTTGTTTTGTCAAAATTTTGTGTAATGGCAATAAAGAAATATTTATTTATTTATTTATTTATAATATGCAAAGAAATAGCTGAAAGATGGAACTAATTTCCACAAATACGTGGATTGATTCTTTAGTTTGTTGTTGATATCTGGAAAAATGTGAGTGTGCAAACGTGAATGTGCAAAAAGTCTGTTCCAAATGTGACTGTGCAAAATATGAATGTGCAAAATGCGTTTTTATGTCAGCCATCTTGTAAAAATTTTGGGAACTCATAAAAAATCGTTTGTAATATTAAATTAGGGAAATTTTTATGCTGAAAAACATAATATTGGTTCTGAAAAATTAATAGGAAATTGAGTGGTCATGTTAACTATGCTACCTAGTCCTATCAAGTCAGTGTGAAAGCCAGTATTGAATAATTCTCCAATTGAATATCGAGACATGACCACTATGCTTAGCTTCCAAACTTTGAAGTAGCTACCTTTGATTTTAGGCTTTGGCATGGCATCCTTGGAGGCCTCCGATAATGGTGATTGGCGAAGGTCATGGTAAAGGTGTTTGCTCTTTGTGGAATGTCAATAGTCCAAAACTTATAATTTCCGACGATTCGGAAAGAGGAGGCATGGATTATTTCATCGATTGTTTAACCTTCAACCCCATATCGGCAGAACTTGTGGTAATATGCAACTGAACTTAACACTAATAAACCCAGAAGAGTTCACAACTGTGAATAAGCAGTAATAAGTATCAAATAATCACCCTTATCCACTAAAAATATTATTGAAGAGTTATTCAAGTCAATTTTGAAATATCCTAGTTTCAATTTGAAATACGGGGTTGAGCAACATTTTTTTTTCTCAAGCACCGAATTCTCTTCGTAGATATATGCTATAATTCTATGGCACCTCTACGAGGATCGTTTTTTCGTACTGAAAGCCAATGTTACATAAAATGCAGCCTATAAATAAATTGAACTAAGGTAGCTATACCATTTGCTAACCATGTCCCAAATACTGACAGTTTTTTTGATTATTAGGGAGAAATAAGAATATTTGTTATATTGTAGTACCACCATATATTGCACAAAAGTACGTACCAATGCTCAGAAAGAGATTCAGAATATTTTGAAATAGTACCACTGTAGGCTACCAAAAACAAACTAGTTTGTGAGTGTCCACAACGGGGTTGACGTTTGACAGTGAGTGCTGAGCAAAAAGTTAAGGCCGTTGTATGAACTTTGTGGAAGCATCCTATAGATGTTATTCATTTTGCTCAACTTTTCAGGCATAATTAGTTCCTGTTAATGACCCTGCTGCTGCTGATGTTTGCATAATTTTGGCCTAGCACTTGATGTGTCGATAATACTGTTCGTGCTCTCGATCGCCACGAGTAATTTGATTTACCATAGAATTCAACAGTCGGATTGGTGCAGCATGGTTTACATTTGAATTCTTATTAACTAAAGTGCTGGAAACATCTTCAACGCGATTAATACATCCACAACTTCAAATTTGTAATTCTGGTTTCCAAAATTTCATTTATTTCTTAGGTAAGTTATTGGTATCATTCGAACGATGCTGATTGTTTCTCAGAAGGCATCCTGGTCCAGAGAGATTTCAAAACAGTGGTCGATGGAATCAGTTACCATACAACAAGAACACCTTACTTGATGTGGAGTAAAGATGGAACAAGATTAGGTAATTGAAATACCATTGAAATTTTACATATTGTTTCTATTCAAGTTAAAATGCAATAACGGAAAGATATATCTCCACAAGCTGAATGATGAAACGGACCGCTTTGGGTCGGTTTTTATTGGCCCAACTAGCTCAAATTAAAGTAATTAATCTCAGAACTCGTAGTCAAACGTGCTCTGTGATTCTAGACTTGTGAATTGCCTGAGCGCCAACTGCTTAGTAGTAACTACAAAAATAAATGAATTCACAGTCAAGAATACAGGCACTACGAGATGGTTTTATAGTTGATGGAAATTCGGGAAAATAATACAAGTTCAACTTAACAATTTGGTTTATTCCAAACGGAATTTGGTAATAAATTAAAGAAATTACAAGTTTGATATTACATACAATAAAATTGAATTTAAATACACAAAATAAATGAACATCAATTTTAGTTAAGAGATTGAAATCAAATATTTAATTGAAAAAAAATTATCGAATGCTGAGAATTGAAATGAACCTCAAAATGGATTCTATAAAATTAGTGGAATACAACTTCAGTTGAATAACACAATCAGAGAAATGAAAACATGGTCATTCAAACTGAAAAATGTTACCCTCCTTGAAACTTGATGGATTTGGATGTCGGTCCGGCCAGGAGATTCATAAAACCGTCTCGAGAAGAAGTAGAGAGGCACCTCAGTTGTTCTTACCCTGTAATTTCAACAAACTAACAGAACCTGGCCTAAGTTCAAAGGACGAGTAACACAGTCAATTGGAATAACCATGTGATTCCACAACTGATTCTGTTACCTTCCCAAATTGTAAAAACACTATTAGAAAATTGAAATCTTGGAGAGATGTCAATTTAGACAACAATCTAATTAATCTGGAAGAATTAAATTATTACAATTTATACTTAAATTAGCAAATAATCAAAATGTGACTGAAAATAATAATTGAAATGTTGGAATTTGCCAGTTAGCATAAAAATTGCTTGAAATGAATTGCACACGTGGATTGATATTGTAATTTGTACTAACTCTGAACGAGCGTGGCAGACGTAATATATATGTACCCAATAAGCAGTAATTGGGTTACTTACTTTGGCTAACCTCTAACAACATTTACTGCACGTTTTAGTCTATTAAGACCATCCTGTGTACTTATGTACTAGGATCACAAAATGGTGATTCTCAAATCATTCAAATACCATGTGCAATTTGTGGGGTTAACTACAAAGTTGAAAAATAAATATTATCGGTAAAAGCTGCCCTACGTCTCTCTAGAATGATTTCATACAATGATTACAACAATCCCTGCAATGATGGAAAAGATTTTCATTGAATCATGCTAAATACAAATGGATTGGGCGCTGTGTCGCGAGGTACGATGTTGATTACTTCCACTGAAAAATAACCCATTCAGGGACTGAACATTCAGTATTCTAACAGAAACAGATCAAATTAAATGGTCCCTGAGGTTAGTTATATTTCAATAGAAAAATTTAAGAAATGACCAAAGAACAAAATGAAAATCAAACGTACCTTAATCAACACTGTCACCACAATGACCGCTTGAGACTTCCGTTCTGATATCTTCCCCTCCCCGCGATACTTGCGCTATCGAACCTGAGGCAAACTAATTTCACTAATCGATGTTATTGAACGCATAGATGCCTCTGAGATATCATCGGACAAGTTTCCTAACCGGGAATTGAACTGTTCATTACAGTATTCTTTAATTCACGTAACGGCGAACCGTTACAATGAATAATAATTGATAGATCCAGCTTTTAAAATCAAACACTACTATGTTGATATCACTATTATTTTTAACTTCTGATACTTAAGTTTCATCGTTATTAGGCCATCTTTAGACGGTAGCCACAAATGAAACTGGGGTTGGTAGTTCCGAGATTATAGCTATAGGAACGTGCGGCATCAAACTCGGCACATCCTCATCTCGGTATAAATTTGTTGCAGGTACCTAACCCCTGTAACAGGTACCTAACTAACTACATTTTGATTAGTAGGGATATCATTTTTCATAAGTACATAGTCATTTCTAGTCTAAAGTTGATGGTCTATGTAACTGTGAAAAAGTGTAAAAATGACGAAAATGAATCATAGTAATTTTTCGGATTCAAGTGAAATGTTCAGTCAAATAGGAACACTTCTCTTAGTTAACGAGAACTATAAGTTTAAAGAACACAACAGAAAATTAGCTTCCAGAGAAACTAAGTGGAGGTGCATCAAAGATAAATGTAAAGCAAATTTTCATATTTTAGGTGAGTCAAAAAGTCGAGTTATAACAAACCTGAGTGTAAATCATAATCATGAACCAGAACTAACAAATGTGTTGCAACGATAAGTTTTAAGTCATTGTTTGAAGAGAAAAGCCGAACGTGATGTAACAGAAAACCTTCCAAAATGATTAGCTAAAAATGATGTCTTCAAACAATTTGCCAATAAGTGATCTACAATGTGCTAGAAGGAAGATTTACACTGCACGTCGAAAATTGTTGCCAGCTTTGCCAAAATCACTATCGGAGGTTCATGCAGCTTTGAATGAACTTCAACCAAAAATCAACAGAAATGAAGACTTCCCAATTGTTAATGATTTATCCCAAAATTTAGTGATACTTAGCTGTAAAAGTAATTTAAAGTTTTTATGTGAATCAAAAATTATTTATATGGACGGTACATTTTGTTACTACATAAAATATTTCACACAATTGCTTACGATACATGATTTTTTTAACGGCCATTATATACCATTAGACTTTTGCTTATTAAAAGACAAAAGTGAAAAAATATATAGGTTTTGCATATCAAAAATTAAAGAGTATTGTGATTATATAAAAATCAAATTTGTACTAGAAGAAATAGTAGTAGATTTTGGGATATCTATTCATAATGCAGTGTTAGAAATTTATCCAAATGCTAAAATTACTGGGTGTCGATTCCATCTAAATCAAGCATGGTACAGCAAAATTCAAAATCTAGGTTTATCAGAAGAATACCAAGACAAAAATTCTGAGATTGGAAAGTGGCTCCTTTATTGTTTTGGTCTTTCAGTTTTGGAACCAAAGGACGTTGACGATTTTCATCTTTTTGAGCTTTACGAAGTTAAGCCAGTAGATGAAAGACTTGAAAAATTTTCTGATTAACTTTTCGAAAATTATTTGACAGATAGTTCGAAATTTCCACCTCATATATGGGCTGATGCTTCTGCTGCATTAAATAAAACAACCAATGCTTGCGAATCGTTTCATCCTCATTTTAACGCAGCCCATAGATATTATATATACATACATGGATAGCGCATGGTATACAAACCTCTGTTCAGTCGATGACTCCAACACGTAAGAGAAACAGAAGACCTATTGCAGCCTGGTATTAGACAGAGATGAAGATCATTCTGACCACGTGACAAGTGGCAAGAACGTGCATAATTTACATTGTTTTATATGGAGTACTTTACGAATTTCATCAATTATCAAGTTATAATCCTATTTGAACGGTTTTTATGATTCAGCAACAATACATAATAGTATTATGTACAAAATTACATTGAAGATATAGAATTAAATATCGCTCATTTTGAATTTAGTCATATTTCCATGAAGCACCCATATACAACTTATTCTATATTTCATCAATGGAAAACTTTAGTATGTAATTAACTGAAATTACTCTACCCCACGTTAAATGACATATTTAGTTATCAACAGCTTCAATTATTAATTAATACATATATTCAACTACAGAATCATTACCATACATGACCTAATAAATAAAACAGCATCTTTCATAATGTCGTGAAGATTTAATTATAATATGGAAAACAAGTAACATATACATATTCAAAATTAAGTAAGCTATAGAAGAAATATATCTATAAATATCAAAATGCTCAAATAATTGGACAGAAATAATATAGCTTTTTCTTGTGTTTCGAAAAAAAAAGAAGTATGTGATTTATCAAAATTATTAATCTAATTCTACTACCATATAACCCAAACCTGAATTTTTCCTGAGCCAGAGATAGAATCCGATTGTGCGTCAAGATGCTAAATATAAAGAAGAAGAACTGGAAATTACATAAATGAACAGTTATTGTTATTCAGTGGTGAACTTCTGGTATTGTGGCTAGTCGCAGATGCCAAATCGCTAGCTTACCTTTTGTGTTATAATAATAAACATTACAAAATATTCCAGTTTCTGAAGAAAATAAAAGTGATATAAACAGGGTTTTAGTTCACAGCATTAATGTTTATAGTTACAAATTAGATTATAGGTCACCTTAATTTTAAACTTAAATTTTACCAACAGAGGAACATTATTATATAATATTAGGTACCGTTACTATTAAGAATACAAATTCTTCGGGAATGAAAGTAAACATTGTTCTGAAATGTCCTGCCTATCCTTCACATGTTTTAATAAATTTTTCAGATTTTTTAAACCTTTGCATTCATTCTACGATTCCTTGTAGTCAAGTATTTGATTACTATTTTTTGCTTATCAATAGTATGCTTCGCAATTTGAAAAATTATATTCATATTAGGGCATGACGGTATAGGACAGAAAACATGGTATCAAAATGTCATAAATCTACTAAGTATATAATCAACCAACTTTCTGGTTCATTTACAGGTTATTCTTCATTGATCCTAAATGAGGTGCACTCACAACAAATAATGTTTGAATCATCACAAGTAAAAACATAATAATAACAACATATACCCAGCTAAAAATTATGACAAATTCATATTGTTTACTGATTTCTAAGTTCTCTGGGTTTCACCTTACGTTTAAAGACATTCACTGGAAAATTTAAAATACTAGGAGGAACTACATGGTCTTTTACTGATTTCTTTCCAAATGAATACATGAAATCATTTTCTGTAAAGTGTTCACTACAAAGATGATAATTCTTGTTGGGCACGAAGTTTTTTCTCTTCATTGCTATTACTCATTTTTATTTCAATTTTCATCTGAAGGAAAACTGAAATGAACAGTAATTATTACACTATTAGTTTTTATTTTCGATTGTGAATAGTCGATTAAAATTGTACTTCTAACGTCTACGTTTTAATTACATTATTGTGAATTAACTATCTACTACCACTATCCAGTATCTACTAAACTTGTAAAGACCAGTGAAAACTAGGTTCTCCTTTTTGATACCGATTTGTACATCCAAATGCGGAACACGATTTCACTATTATTATATCTTAGATTTATCAAAAGTATCCAAGAAGACTAATTAATCACACACTTCACTATTATAACCTTATTGTCGACGAAGAGTTATTACACAATATCATTTGATAAAATGAAAGTAAAAAGCCAAACAACTAATCACAACTAAAAAACAAAGCACTAAAGAAGTTGTCTGTATCAAAATATTGCTATTTTCTATTGAAAACAACATAATATGATAGATTACAGTAACATGTACTCTTATGGCTAGAACGATGTTTTGCCACTTGTCAGCTGTTTCATATGTTGGAGTCAATGAAAATCGCTGATGCGCTATCCATGTATGTATATATAATATCTATGATGCAGTCATGTACCAAACGCATCCTTCCTTATTTATTTTTGTAGACGCACTTCTTGAAGTACAAACTAGAATCTATATTAAATGCAACAGTGTTAACGAAATTCATAAATTAAAAAATATAGCAACTAAGAAACGTCATAATTCTGTTAATTCTAAAATTATAGAATATAAAAATAGTAAGTTGTCCAAACTGCAATATGTAGAAATAGTATAGCATTATTATGCAATTAATTAAAATAATATAGTGTAAATATAATTTTGAATATGTTCTTCCTATGTATTATGTATATTTTAAATTAATAAATCTTCCTATGTATTATGTATATTTTAAATTAATAAATTTTGTTTTAATATTACATCAGTTTATTTCTTGCAAGCAGAGGGAGGTATTATTATACATGTGCCGAGTTTAAATATTTCAAAAGTAAATCTTTTAATCTCTGTGCCGAGCTTGACTATTTTTATTTCGTATACCTGAGACATGTGCCGAGTTTGTATTACCCCATAGGAACAAACGTTATTCACGAAATTCAAAAATGACGTGTTGGCTCAAGGTCAGCCAGTGTTGTCAGGTTGAGCAGGTCTTCAACGTTTTGAATACAACAAATACAGCTATTTAATTCAATAAACTGTTCACAAACAAATTAACATATATAATATTATGTGTTGAAAGTGATTTTATTTTGTTCGAAAGGATGGTCTTCGGCGTCATGTTTCAAATTTTACTTCTCACAAATTAAAATATCTCTTTTAGCACTTATATCATTAATAACTACTATTCCGGATAAACCCTTAATTTAAAAGTTGAATCTCTTGAAATTTATCGTTTATAGCAACGGCTGGCGCCGATGAAAATTTTTGTATATGGGAATTTTTCAATAGTTCAGAGAAGAGGATGTTCAAAAGGGATACCGGCAAGAAGTATTCTACAAATAACATGGACAATTTGAATATATTTGGATCAACTATACGGTGATTTAATTTTTAATCTATTGATTTGTACGTACTATTTATTCATATTTTGTAACTGTTTAGGAATAAGTTGTTCAATAAAAATTTTAATTATGCATCCGAGTTGTTTTAAATCGGCACAAATTGAGTATCCACAATTTAAATTTTGAGTGTTTTATTTCAAATGGTCAGTATGATAATAAATGATAGGTGAAAACGGTAAGCGTTTAGTGAGATAAAAAAAAGTCAGTTAAATTCATAAATGGTCGGTGAAAATAATGAATGGTCAGTCGGAAAAAAAAAAGTCAGTTGTAATATGAATATTAATAATCGGCCTATACAATTAATCAAACGTCAGTAAAATAATAACACAACAAATCATCACCATCTGGTGAACGATGGTTCAATAAAACCTGTTCTAGGGCTGTTGCTTCAAAACAAACAGCATACAGTCATTGCCTGCAGACCAGGACAAACTATGTTGATCTAGAAATATGTGCCATGAAACAATAAACGTTTCGGAAGAGGCATATAATGCCAGAATGAGATCAATCTTATAGAATGTCCGAAAAGCCCCCGTTTGTTCTGAATTTCACCAAAGCAATTCCTAAAAACTTCACTTCCAGTTCATCCTCTCCCCTCACCAAAGATGATGGCATAGTGGCTACTACACCATAAGAAAAAACCAACCTGTTTGCTGGAATGTTTGCAGCAAATCCCTCTTTGGATCCACAAGGGAAGGACACTTCAACTATTGGTGCCATCGATAGCCATATACCTGAAATTGTCTTTCGTCAACGCAAAATTATCTCAATACCAAAAAGTCTATGGACCAGATGGAATTCTAACTGTCGTTCTCGAAGAATGTGCGCCTGAATTAACACCAGTGTTCTGCAGGTTGTTTACTCTTTCATACAAACTTGGTGTGTTTCCTTCCAGCTGGAAGACAGCTAGAGTCCAACCAATTCCAAAACAAGAAAATACCCTTCCTAATAATTATAGACCCATTGAACTATTACCTGTGATCTCTAAAGTGATGGAGAAAGCATCAATACCTAGCTCTGCTTTCGTCATCAGAGATCAATAGAAGACCTGCTTGCCTACGTAACACGTATATGACGGAAATCTATTGCAAAACATGTGAAATCTCTAGCTGTGGCATTGGATATCTCCAAAGCATTTGACCGAGTCTGGGACCAAAGCCTTCTTGGGAAACTTCCGTCATATGGTTTACCGACTCAACTTTGTCGCTTACTATCGAGCTTTCTTTCAGATAGATCACTCCATGTGATGGTCGATGGAGTATAATCCGATACGATGGCTATCAACGCTGACATTCCCCAGGGATCTGTCTTGGCACCAACTTTTGTTTCTGCTCAATATAAACGATCTGCTGGAAGTGACCAGCTTTGCAGATGATGGTATAGTTCATATAGCTTCCTCAACTAGAGCCCATATACAATCCGATGGAGCCAGAGGAGCGAGACATAGACAGGTTGACGCAATTAATGAAGATCTGCCAAAGAGTTTGAAATAGGGATCTAATAATCAGGTGAAGGCGGATCCCACAATCCCTCGTATCATGATGTCAGGTACAATATAGCTATGAAGTATTCCATATCCATGCTTGAGATCACCACCAACAGCACAATCTCATTGGACGATCATGGCATGTTCATTGCGAAACGCGTTTCATAAGAATTTGGTTATCTATTTCGGGCCAAGAGCTACTTTACATCCCAGCAGCTTCTCATAATCTACAAAGCACAGATTCGACCTGTCCTGGAATACTGTTCACATGTTTGGAGTTCGGCTGCCAAAAATACGCTGAAGCTCTTGGATTCTATCCAGAAGAGTCACACACGAGTTCTTGTCCTCTCTAGGACATCGTAGAAAGGTGGGAGATCTCTCATTTTTCTATAGATATTTCCATGGTCGATGTTCATCAGAAACTTCGTCTGTTGTTCCGTCACAAGAGATTCCAGATACACGGATTAGACGAGCTCAAACTAGTCACCCATTCATTGTCAAGCTCGAGACCTGCCGAACTTCTTCCAACCAGACTTCATTTTTCTATCGAACAGCGAAGTTGTGGAACTCCTCACCTAGTGAGGTCTTTCCCTATGCTTATAACCTCCAAACCAAAAAAAAATTCGAATGCCAATCTCTGCCAACATTCCACCGCTAGATCACACTATGTTCTTCGAACATTAAAGATTCCTCTCCCGTGTAGTCAAAGTATTAAATAGAGTGTCAAGATATTAATAATCGGCCAGTATGAATTAATAAACCAATGTTGTTACTGCATCAGCGAATATAGCCCATGCGATAAAACCTCGGCTCAATATATTATTGCTCCTAATTGCCTTTAGGTTAAATAGTCCAAGCGGCAACGTTATCCCAGGTGAGTTTGTTACATTTTTTAATATTTTTGGTTAGTAAACTGTTCGTTTTGTAAGCTATTGATTTTCCTTGCCCTTGTAGACATGCAAGTAACTCCAAGAGGCAACGTTATCTTAGATGGGTATGTTGAATTAAACAAAACATTTTTTAAAATACTAGGTTAGTACGTTATTTGAAAGTTTGGTTTTATAATTGAGTTATTTTCCTTATCCTTGTACCCATGCAGGAAAATTCAAGCGGCTACGTGATAGCAGGTTAGTTGAATTTTTTTTTCTCAGAATACCTGGTAAGTACGTTATTTGAAACTATTGATTTTCCTTGCTTGCACTTGTACACATGCAGAATTGCAGAACACTTCAGGTGGCAAATTTATCGCAGGCTAGTTTGTTAATTTTTCATATATTTTTTTGGGGAACAGTAGGTTAGTAGGTTATTTGTTTTTGAAAATTTATTACCGACTGTTGTATATCTTTTCAATCTTTACTGTACATTTGCAGATTTATTACCAGCTAATTCATACTGGCATTTTATTACCTTTTACTGCCCATTATATTCACAATGGTGGAAATAGAAATACTCACAAAATAGCTATTTTACTTCTCCAAAATTCCATTTTAGCTCATCAAATCTATAAATGTACCGACCCTTCAACACTATTTTAATGACTGATGTAATGTTATGATGTACATTATTGTACATTATGAATAAATAGTGTTCAGTGTATTACGACCCATTTAAAATCATTTAACGCGACTTCCGACATCTAGTATAGAAAAGATGAACGATACACAAACCAAACAGTTTCCTTCATCGTTTTCAGTAGAACACAATGCAAAACTACAACTACTAATCGCAGTGTGGCATCGAATAATAAATTCTTGATCCTCAACAGTAGACTTTACTACATACAAACATAACGAGTCATGTATTATAACAGTTGATTGATAGAGGTCACTCACTATTCGATATTGATTATTATCACCTATTAGTTGCTCAAACAATGTTATCGGTTCATGATTGAAATTTTTTAGATTTGTGAGGTCATTGAGTGGCGTTGCAAGGGTCTTAGAGGCCCTGATGCAGTCATTCCACAGAAACAAACAAAAGATTGAGATCGAGGAGAACCAAAACAAAGTTGGTGTTCTGGTGAAAATGGTAGTAATAAGCTGGATTCACTATAACGAAACAAAAACAAATTCTCATCTGTTATGAATAGAGAATGGATTATATGGAAAATGCATCTAAACTCCATAATGCATATATGATTTTTTTCATGTAAGTGCTCATGTTGTAGATAGCATGTTTGGGTATTAAACATGGACAAAATTGAAACGACCATTATGGCCTTGTTACAGTCGATGAAATTTCTGATTTTAAAATTCTGTTGGGAGATACAATAATTGGAATTCCCAGAATAATAAAATAAATTATATTGAAATTCGGCTAACGTTTCCTCTTATGCTTACCGCTTTATTTTAAACTAAATCAAACATTTCCAAAGTGGATTGGAGACAATTCTGAACTAAACATTTTAGACGATGAAGGGCTTTTTTCTCATATTTGTGGCAACCGGGTATGTTAACTATTAAAAAATAACTCAAAATTATTTTCAATTTTCAAAATTGCCAGAAAAAGCATAGCAAATTGTAATTTCACCCCGTAACAGAAATGATCAACACCATGTATTATATACTTTCATCGATTGATGTTTTCTATATGCAAATACATTCAGTAACTCTTTGTTGCTGTAAAAATATTTCTGATTTGTATCAAGTTTCTACAAAGAAGTTCGTAGAATTTTGTAATAGTTTAATTAATTAAATTTGTGTACATTTGATTCGATGATTGTATATCGGTTCTACTGTTCATAGAATTAGCATCACGTTTTATGTGGATCATCTCCAGGATAGATCTATTATAATAATGGTTTATAATCAAAACAGCGTTTAGCAAGATTAGTGGAATTTTGAAAGTTTTTTCTAGTCCTATACTTAAGGTCATACATCTTTATTTGTAAATATTGCTTAAAGACACCTTAAATCTCATCGCAATCTGAACAATTAATTTATGTACCGTGTGGGTTTCTTTACCGTGAGGTACCTATTAACGGTTTTAGATTTGAAAAATATTTACACTGTAAGTAGGTTCATGCGAAACATTTATGTCATAGTTTTCAAACATTTCTCAATGTTCTTTCGAGGTTTTCGCAATGTATAGCAAGGTTTTCACTGTTTATATTATTTACATATGATGTACGTAATAGATTTTGCTTATTCTTTCCTTAATGATGGGGTTGAGATTAATTTTTGAGTAGCCATTTATATCCAATACGAACTTTTTTCATATTTTTGAACTGCTTACAATCTGAAAGGCTGTTTATGCAGTTTTTATATAACTTATTGGTTCCATTGAATTATAGTGAAGATATTGTTGATACCAAACTTCTTTCCTGAACCACGATGTTTTTATTTCTCCGTCTGAATCAGGTTTAATGTTCGTATCTAGTAAATTTATGTTTTTGTTTACTTTTATTTCACAGGTAAATAGAAGTTTACAGTGAAAATTGTTGAATTTATTTATAATATACTGAATTTTATCTTTGAATTCCTATGTAAAGGAAGGATTTAATCAGTTTCAAAAGATCAATCCGTACCCATAGATTATCAATTAATTTTGGATGGTTTTGGTACTCACTTATTGGAAATTCGTATCTATAGTTTTAATAAAAAATACACTTGTAATAAATTTTCACAAACTTCGTTTTTATTAAACAAAACGTGACATGTTTTTTAAAAGAAACTTATTATTTTGATAATAAATTACTAAACAATAAGATACTTATCCTAATCCATTCAACCATAATACAATTCTAATTAAATTTGGAGAATAAATTAATAATATTATAGATAATACAAATAAAACTACTTATGAATTAAATTAATTAAAATTAATAAAATTTAATATAATCTAATATAATCTAATATAATCTATATAATCTATATAATCTATATAATCTATATAATCAATACAATAATAAATTAATAAAATTAATGTTGAAAATAATAATGATATTCAATCAATTAACACTAATATAGGGATATTAGTTCTATTAAATATAATAAAATTAAATTCAAAAAAATAAACTGCATTATTTAATATAAAATTTAAACGTATTAAAAATAAAATAATGAAACGAATAAAATATTGGATAAAAAAAAAATTAAAAAATATTAAACAAATGATTTGAGATAAAAAATTATAACTTTGATATCAAAAATCAGTATTTTCATTAAACTACTTTGAAAAATAATTTTTTTTTTGAAATTAATTAATTTAATGGAAATCAATGAAGAAATAATAATAAAAATTCACGAATATTATTAATTCAAAAAGAAAATAAACCGGAATAGAATATCCCATGTTGAGAAAAAGAGAAATATACTGCACTAAAAAAGATAATAATGTTAATAAAAATGTAAATAAATAAGAATAATTAACTAAACTATTGATAATAAAAATTTCTCTTACTAAATTTGAAGAAAGTGGAGCAGCTATATTTGCAACACAAAATAAAAATCACCATATTGATAAATAAGGTATAATATTAATTAAACCCTTATATCAAAAACCCCTATCATTTTTAGATGTTCTATCGTTTATAACAAAGTTTTGAACGAAAAAACAGAAGCCTCTATATCGAATAGTTTAATTGAAAATTCAACTTGTCTTTGAAATTGTTATACACTGCCCAATACAAAGAATTTTCTGCATTTCATTTTGTTTTCTGAATAATAATAAATCCCTTTTTCGGTTATTCGTTTCGATGATGTCATCATTGTCGATTCGTTTTAACGTAAATGACTGTAAAATGGTTTCAGAATATGTTCAAAGTCTACTTGAAGTCGGATGAAGATGCCGATTGCAGTTAGAGCATACTATATGTCGTTCTAGCTTTCACATTTTTTACGTCTAATTTGACCAGACTATACTAATTTTTCTATTCCTGAGTTTGATTTGCATGGTGAGGCATATTCGGAGAAGCCGCCACGGATTTATAATATTGTATTGTTGATCAGACTGATTCTAACATTTCTAACTGTTAAACATATTGTTTCGACACATTATCATTGTATGAACGATGAATCCCGAAGACAACACAATGTGTCAAAACAATATTGTTAACAGCCTTCTCAATAAATAAATCCATAATACGTGCTGTAATGTGAGCACAACCTGGTGTGCATTTGAATTCCATTTAAATTTCAATTAATTTTGATTCCCTGAATGCTCAGCGAAGTTCATGTCAAATTATGTAATTAATTTTCCAAATATTGATCGTGAAGGTGGCAGTAAGAAGCTTACAGTAAACGGATTAAAATGGAACGAAGGAAAAGTGTGCCGCAATCAATATGTTGTTCCAGTTCATCATCAGACCTCATCGAGTTTGTTTTTCGGTTATTTGCCACTTTGTTAAGAATGAGAGTTCTTCCATTATTGGGTCGTAGCCCTCTTGGCGAAATAATTTCCTTAGGGGAATTTGTGCAGAAGGAAATTTACTCTAAACCAATCAAATATTTATACAGGAACTAATTCCAATTTCATTGGAATTCGACTGAATCAAATTAAGAGCCAATTTCTCATTTCGACGTTCATTTCTCCTCGATTTCAAAATTTTATGAGCAATTAATAGTTGTTTGATAGCTCCAATGTAATTTTAGTTGCAAAATTATTAAATAAATAGTATTATTGGGAAAATAATACTGAGTTCTAGCTAATATGCTGCAGAATATGATTCAATTTCCCAATGAATAACCTATGAAGCATTGTTATGGTATTTTTCTAGCTTTGAGGAATAAAAGGGTTTCATCCCGGATAATGGAATCGATTACATTAGATTAGAATGAAGCCGGATTAGAAATCTATGAATACTGCAACTACAAAAGCGAGACTATTATTAAGCCATCTATATGAAAAACAACATATTTTTTGCAGAGCCGAATGCGAGAGATTTGCCGAGGTGTCCTCCAGCAGCAACGTGAAAAAAAAAGTTATTCTGACGAACTGTCGAAACTTTTGTAGTGTCAATTCTACGATTAATATTCAGTAAAATGGCACTTTCAACTTAATAAAAATTATTTTACACAAGCAATCAATCAATCAATCAATCAAAAACGATGACGAACAAGTACGGACCACTTGATTGGGTTCATTGTGCGCCCCTTGATAGAAGAATCAGTTCAGCAGTGCCGAAGGCTAAGATTTTGCATGTACTGATATCTCTTATAATATCAAGTGGCATATGTGTCTTGCCGAAGTGTTGTAGCATGAGAGAAGCCAGTGCTGGACATTCTGCTGGAATGTGAGAGTTTAAGCCGCCTCTCTCCAACAATGCCAATTGTGTGTAGTTTATTCAGATGATAGTGTCCTGTGAGGAGTCCTGTCACCAGTCTTAGGTCTCTTCTGCCCATAGAGAGTCGGGTTTTGGAGAGTTTAGGCGAAAACTTCCTAGTGTGGAGCTTCGCCTGCCATGCCAGACCAAGAGCCACTGTCTATCCAGTAGCTCCTTGAGAGCGTGGAGCCCTGTGATCGATGAAATTCCGATCGTTGAATCCTTGAGCGCACCTTACCCCGTTTAGCCAATTACTTGGCCTTCACGTCAGAGTGGGCGGGTACTCATGCTAGCTGGAGTTTGTTCCTTCTGACTAATTTAGTCAGAGTTTCCCTGCACTCCAAGATAAGCCTAGAAGTCGCTCTGTGGGCGCCATAGGCTCCCAGAGCCGGTCGGCTGTTAGTGCAGTTGTCAACTCGCCTACCTTGGGAGAAAAAGACCTCAGCCTGGAGAACAGTTGCATGGGCACATAGGATAACTGTAATCACTCTTCTGGGTGTACACGACTGAGACTCCAGCTCTGCTAGACTCGCCAGCCTTAGACCCGCTCGTGAACCACACAAGTCCCCCTGACGGAAGCGGTCCTTGTTCTCCCAGTCCGTCCTCTGTGTTCTGAGGACATCTGGTGTTTGAAACCAGACAGCAGGCGCTATCGCATTCTGCGTCAGAAAATTTTTCCATCACCACGAGGCACCGACACACCGACCCACTGGCCCAGACCAGCCAGCCTATAGGCTATACCAGCGGCCACTATAAGAGTCAATAACCAAAAACTACTTATCATGAATAAATGAGAAATAAAGAGAATATTCAGCAAGTTCATTGTGCGGAATGATTTTAGCCTGAATTCAAAGTCACAATGTCCCAAATATTCTAATGAACGGAATAATATATTGATAATACTGATAATAATAATATAACGAATCAATCAGCCTGAAATTACTAAAAAAATGTCAGCTTCACATAAGTTCACCGGATATTAATGAATTTTGTAATCATTATTATCACTCATTTAAGTTATTTATATTATGTAAGTTTTAAACATGGAATTAGTAGGTATGGGGCATAGACCTATTTCGTCTCCTTAGACGAAACATCTCATTCATACAACTACATTTGACTTGTCGCAATGATTACATGAAGTATGACAAAGAAAACCAACGGACCTCTTTATCGCAGAGTGATAATGACTCCTTATTGGCAACGCTGTAACTATGATTGGAAACTTGGTACCCCTTGTAAGGCAACACCGCTTCGAAATAGCTACGAGAAATACGGAAGCTGTCAAAATTGCGTAGTACAGAACAAAGTCCCCATTCATAAAAGTGGCGTGGCGTTGTCGCCTTCTGAACAAATAATGCAATGGAATGGAATAGTTCTATATTTAAAAATTTACATATTCTATAATTCGATTGTATGTTCCAGGTTACCATAAATTATGGAATATTACTCAGGGAAAACGACATTTCAGTATTGTTCCTTATATAACCAATAAATAATGCTATGGACGTTTTCATAATAATTACAAATCTCAATCCGGTATACAGAACAACTAATCCGGCAACATCACATTCCATACGGCCATAATTGTAATATACAGCGGTCTGAGTGGCCCCTAAATTTTGGCAATGTCTGATCGTCTTTAAATGTAAGCGATTATGCCTCCTTAGGATAGGTCTATGGTATGAGGTCACTTGGGCAAGACAGTCTTATCTGATATTGGTAAGCATCGTCACTGTATTATCGGCCGTGAGGTCACTGTATCACCGGCCGTGAGATCACTGTATTATCGGCCGCGAGACACGTGTTTCAACGTATTTGACGTGTTTCAACATTCAGTCATGTATTGTAACGACCCGACTTTCGAATGGATCGTCACAGGTCATTCCTATAATAATTTGATTTTATATCCTTGAACTTCCTTCCAATTAAAGAACTCTATTTTAAATGATGTAGTTAAATGTATTCAATTATTACGGTGCGGATTTAACGAACACTATATTGTTATCCCCACATTCGAATTACTAATTAGGAAGGGAGACTCGGAATAAAACCGGTTGCGGTGGCTAACTAACCATCTTTTGTGTTACTGTGATATAAGGTAGGTCTTAATCAAAGTTATTATTTTGTTTTTTTGAGTAGCATTGAATCTTAAATATTTCATTCATAATCAGGCTTACTCTGGTTTATGCAAAACTTTGATTGTTTCCTGCTCTTATAACAAGCACCTAGATCTCTTGATTATAGATTTTGTAATTTTACTCATATTATCATTTATTCAATTTGCCAAATCACTTGAGTCCATTTCCTGAATACACGTGGGATTAATATATCGTATATTTTTTCTTCTAACTCTTCGTTATACGAACAACGTAGCGTTATCCAAATCGGAAAGGTACGAAACATATAGAGGATGGGCTAGAAGTAACCACTCCATATTTATAATTCCACGAGCCTTGTTTCCAATACCTTCGAATATAGAGATAACGTGGGACTTGTTAAACAATCCCGTAAATCGTAATAAAGAGTCTTAATAATACGAAATCCACCCACGTGGTTCTAGGAATCTCTGAACTTCAACTCATAACTAGCTTCAAACTCAATTAATTTTTCTCTTACTTCGTTTAAATTCATTTTGTTAAAATTGTAGTAAATTCTTAATAATTGTCACATATTAATTTAATTTGTAATTGTAATCATAATTTATCTTGGCTTCACCTATCAACATTTTTCTAACTTAACTCAGCTATTCACAGCGTCAATACTGAGTCATTGCACATATTAAATTTTACTTCTTTTGTGGACATCCTACTCGTGTATTTTCTTTCTTTTTCGATAGGAGGATATTGGATCCAATACACTGCTAGAGACCTCGCGGAGCCATCATCAGGACCACAGGAGGAACACAGGGGAGTAATTTTAACATCTCTGTTGCAACTTTCATCACCATGATGAATTAGATGCTGGTCGTAATTGCTGAGTCAAAGTAGTTTGATTACCTTCATTTACAATTGTTTCAGTTTTATATCGGTGCCCCGAAAAGGCATGCGAGTTTGTATACTTATTTTTTCCTATTGTTCATTAATAATTGAATATATTTGTTATTGTTTTTATATGCTTTGTTTCTTTTCCCTTTTACTTACTATCAATTCAATGATGCTTATTTCTTTATTTATAACAGCCTGAAATTCTTCTCTTTTAACTCGTGGTGGCGCCCAGGGTTTGTTGTTTAAAAAGTAATAGGGCAAATATCATCATTGTTAACGTAAAGGGCCGAACAACCACGAATTTGAGCTAATTTGGGAAATATTAGTAACTTGGGTAAATTCATCTTTTTGATTAATTGAGAATCAACGAAAGGTGGAAATTGTGTAGCTCACAATTATTTTATTACATTTGGCACCCAACAATTATTTCATTACAGTATTTGACACGTGTTTCAACATTCAGACACTTAGTTTGACAAGTGTTTCAACATTCAGAACGTGTTTCAACATCCAGACACTCATTTTGGCACGTGTTTTTGACAGAGATTCACATGCTTTGGAATTGAATCACGTGTTTCAACATTCAGGGTCATGTTTCAATATTCAGACACGTGTCTCGCAGCCGGTAATACAGTGACCTCAAGGCCGGTAATACAGTGACGATGCTTACCAACATCAGATAAGACTGTCCAGCCCAAGTGACCTCATACCTAATTGAATTCTAAATAATTCAAAATTCAAAAATAGGAATAAATCTACATACCCATATAGTCACCCCTTTATTATCAAGCACGAACTTCTTCCTACCGGACTTCATTTTGCTACTTCAGCGAAGATGTGGAACTCTTTATCTAGTGAGGTATTTCCCCATGCCTATAACCTCCAAACCTTCAAAAAAAATACGAATGCTCATCTCCTCTCCCTACATTCCACTGCTGGCTCACACGATGTTCTTCGAACATTATAAGTTTTCCTCTCGTGTAGTCGAAGTATATGAAGAAAAACCTTTGGTTTATATTTTTGATATACACCGTTTTAAGGATAAGGGTTGATTATTCTACAATTGAGTAATCGTTTTTCTTGGATTTTTCACTCTTTTAGGAAGTAAGAAGGCAGCTATTAGGGCCATTTTGTGGATTATATGCTATTGTGATGTTAGGTAGAAAGATCTACTAAAGCTACTTAAAATGATCTGAAGGTTTTGGTTCTTACACGGGCCTAGAAAGGATTGAGTTCTTTGGAAAACGAAATGTTTCTTAGAAAAAAATTTTGATGTAATAATCCCAAAATTCTTACTTATGGTCCAAATGAAATGATTTGATTCAAATCGAAATAAAGGAATATACGTTATATTCAAGTATTTATGGTATCAGGCTCTTCATATAGATTTCAAACTGCCCTGCCGATACTGTTTGTGTTGGTCGACGAAACGTCGTATAATTGTGTAAAACGGAATGCGAAATCCATCAGGAACGCAACACATATCAAGAATCGCCGCCTGCAGAAATCTGCAATCCAAAGTAATCAATTAACAATAGAGTATTTGGTTGATTTGCTTTTGAGAATCAAACAAAAAACACAACCGGATGTGTCCTAGTCATTCAATATTTAAATTTCAATTTGGATTAATGCAGCTCCACGAAACGTACTTGTTTAATTTACGGCTTCTAGTCGCAGAAGTTTGACGGTTGATTTCCTGGAAACGTTATAACATTGCTACAGGTAATGTGGGTGTAAACTGTTCTAATTACGATCATTATTACACGCTGCATAATTTAATACCAGGCGATGGAGAGCGTTTTACCTCTCAACCGTCACCCTCTATAGGGTTAGACAAACTTGTTATGAATACTCATAGTCAAGTAAATGCAGCTACCAACGTAATGGACTATAAGTCACCAGCTTTGTCAAGGACTTAACGATGGAGTCTATTGCTACCTGCGGCATGTAGAAAATAAATTACGTCGACCTTACTGTATGAATGTACCATAAATTTATAATTAAATCTTACATGGCTGGTTTATTTCATATGGAAAATCTAATACAACAAAACATAACAAACCCGGCAATTAGAATGTAGGGCGTACCATACGCCATATTATTTCTTAAGCCATATAGTGTACAGGATCCTCGTTTTTAACCTACCTTCTAGACGTATCTCCAGATATCTTCCTTCCCTTCGGTTATATCGGGAGTTGATATCATTTTGAATAAAATATCCCGACTTGTTTTTGCATTTTTGGTTCCTTCGTCGAAATTAAGAGTGTGATAATATAACCACCTCTGAAGATTCGGGAAGGATCTGTACAGATAAAAGGGGAAGTTAGATATCTCGGGGTGACACTAGACTCGGAACTGACTTGAAACCAGCATCTGAGAAAATTAGTAGAAAGTGGAGACCCTATTATTTGTTGCCAGATGCTCCTTCGAGAAAAAATGGGGCTACGACCGAACATGCTCTACTGGTTGTACAACATGGTGGTTGAACCCCCCAATGACATACGCCTCTTTCGTATGGTGGCCTTGAACACATCAAAGAGGAACCACCACAAGGTTAATCATGGTCCAAAGACTTGCATGTCTTGGGATCACAGGGACCATGGAATCAACGTCCACTGCAGTAATGGAGACACTACTGGAATCACCTCCCTCCAATTGGTAATCGAAGGAGAAGCAAGACTTGGTGCATTCATAATACAAAATACACTGGAGAATGTTCACATTGGGCTGGGACACATGAGCATCGTAAAAATCGTGACCAGGACCGTGTTAGGCATGAGAACAGTTCCCATTCCAAAGCGATACTCTTTTGAGAACACATTCAGGGTATCAATACCAGAAAGGACTGAATGGGAACATACAAACTTGGGTGACATTCTACAGGAAAAGATCTGGTATACAGACGGGTCTAAGACTGAAAAATGTGCAGGTGCTGTAGTATACTCAAGAGAACCAAAGACTGGTTTCAACTATTCATTGGGTAAACACATGCAAGCCTCCAATGTGAGAAGGAAAACAATTGGAGACCCCTCGAAGATGAGCAGATCCACATATTGACAGACAGTTAGGCTGCACTTAAGGCAACGGGAAATCAGGAAGAGACATCCCGTCTGGTATGGATATGCAAAGAAGGACTCGAAATACTGACAGACCGAAACAGCGTTAAGCTGATCTGGTTGCCAGGACATCAGGGAACGATAGGCAATGAGAAAACCGACGAACTTCAAAAAAGAGAGTTGGAGAACGTTCCAGAACAGACTACGAGGATACCAAAACGTACAGCACGAAGGTTTGTAGAAGACTGGATCATAGAAAACCACTAAGAATACTGGAAAATAGTCCCAGGAAACGAACATGGGAAGAAATACATCAAAACCCCGTGAAACAAAAGAATGACAGACCTATTAGGTTTGGCTCATGTTTGGCTATGCGACAGTAAAAGGACACCTGAACAGTATTTGCGGTAAAGATACAGAAACATTGACACACATACTGTGTACGAGGCACTGGACCGCAAAAGATAGTCAATTTCTGGAAAGCCTAACGGCGAACCAGAATAATACAGTTTCCATCCAGTAACGGATTAGTACAAACTCGTGCAAGGTACAAAAATACTCGAGAAGATATCATTAAAAAACAAAACAAGGGCAAGATACAATGGACCAGCAGGCCTAACGGTCACTGGAGGCAATAGCCAGACTAATGAGTACGACTGGAAAGGTGATTCTCACAGTAGACCATGAGACTCAAAGGCTCCTAACGCACAATGGGCACAACTAAGGGGTCTAAGAGCACGTGGGGTTAAACCACTCCCCTCAAGTGATGAAGATGATGATGAAGGGCGCTCGACTTTTCCAAGTTTTTCCTTTTTGTACAATACTTATGATCATACATTCTTGTTTGCATATATTGTATCGATTCCTGTATAAGTCCCATCGCAATCTTAACAATTTAATTGTTATTGTTTTTCTTGTATAGAAAGTTTTAGATTTGAAAAATATTCACCAACACAGTTAGTAGGTTCAAGTTACAACATTCGAATCATACTTTTTTAAACATAACTTATTTTTTTCTGAGGTCTCAGGAATGTATGGTAATGTAGTGAAATTATCTTTACTATTGTTTATATTATTTATATATGTCGTACCATTATGTATGTTGTTTATACGTTCTCTAATGATAAGGTTGTACTATGGAAAACCTGCGAAGAAACTATGTAAATAGGCGCATATATATTTGCACAGACAACCGGTCGGCTCTGGGAGCTCTCAAATCACCCAGAGTCATATCAAGACTTGTCAAAGAATGCAGGGATACACTGGCTAATCTAGCTAGGGGAAATAATGTTCAACTCATCCGAGTTCCTGGACATAGCGGAGTTGTAGGAAACGAAATAGCCGACTCTCTGGCCAGGCGAGGGTCGTCTAGCGCTCCTATCGGGCCGGAGTCAATGGTCGCTTTATCAAACTGCGTATGAGATCTCGCCCTTCAGGGCCAACTGAATAAAGAGTGGTCTAAACTGTGGCGAGAATCACCACGCATGAGGCAGGCCAAGATCTTCATCAAAGAGCCTGTGCCTAGGCTCTCAAAGAAACTCCTTCCTCTAAATAGAAGAGACATCAGAGAGATGACTGGAATCGTAACCGGTCACTATCGTCTTAGCAAGCATCTCCACACTATGGGCATCACAGATGACCCAATATATAGGAAATGCAGAGAGGCGGAAGAAACTGCCTCTCATATCCTCTTGGAATGCCCAGCATTAGCACCCCTCAGGCACTGACACTTCGGAGAATCAAAGCTGCTCCTAGAAGAACTTATGGAAGCCAGCACTGGCAATATTCTGGGTTTCTGATGGGGGACACAAACCTGCTAGAATAGAATAGGCTTCTGACCACAAGGCGCACAATGGGCCCAACTAAATGGCCTAAGTGCCTGCCTCAGGGGGCTTAGTCCCTTCCCCTCAAATGATGATGATGTTGAAGACTTGATAAAATTAGTTTTAAGAAATCATATTTCAGACAGTGTTTCTCTTCATTTCTGAAAATGGTCGAGAGACCGAAACGTACGTGAATGCGAACATAGTACACATATTTGTTAGTGTGATCTAAGTAGTGTTTAATTTTAAAATATACATTTAACCCGCAGAAGTGTTCAAAAGCGAAACATCGTCCGAATAAAAGGAGGGTGTAGAAGTTTGTGATTCACGGATACGCTAATTTGTTGAGGTGATTGTTAATCCGTGAAAAAATTTTCTGGTTCATACGTTAAAATTATTGTTAGGTACCAAAGTTCAAATTCATATTTTACAATTCAATTAGGGGTCAATTCGCAGGTACTACATGCTGAAATTCTAGAATTAGTTATCGTAGAGATTGAGAAGTCAATTTTAATTCTATCGAATAACATACTGAAGTGAAAAGCACCGTAAAAGGTTTATAGCGTCACATGATTTATAACTTTGCACGGTCAGTTTGGCAAGTTTCACTCCGAAATTGTTGTTGGGTAATTTTCGAAACAAGTATTAACGTTAGTCGAGTGAAGTTTGGTTAATTGAAATAAACCTCAGTGCAGTCAACCAACGGTCGGTCCCTTCTCATTGCATTGTTAAACAGCTAACTCCATAGGATGGTGTTATAAACCTAACTGGTGATTATCTTCGAGATTGGCGACCCACATGCACTAGACTTGTTGGCGCTTAGCCACCAAATTGCATTTGTATAAATTACATAATAGTTCCAGTTCTCATAGTCCCAGACTAACAATGTGCATTGCACAGTCGATTGAATCGTGTGGAGATATAATGTCCATGAAGTTGTCTTTATTCGATGAAGCGAATCATTGCTCACTTCAAAGTAGTTGTCAAATAGAGTGAACGATGAAGGATTATATTTCTTTCAAGAATAAACTCGAATTCAAAGTAGGAACTAGTCTTATCCCTACAATATTAACACAAACGTATAAGATGCCATTTTATAAGCCCGTGATATTTTAATTAGATTAAATTTTTGTAGTAATAAGTAGGAAATAGTCAACCTTATCCCTTATCACTAAGTAGAGGATTTATTGTATGTATAAACTATAGTTTACATTTGTCAAATAAAATACGAAAATGATATATGGTTCTTCTGTAATTTTTAGGGTTCAAATTTTTACGTTCTTTAATTTTGGTCAATCTTTATGTTTTTGTGTGCGCTCATCACGAATATGGACATTAAACATGTCTGGGTCTTATGATACTCATGTTATTGACTATTTTTTGTTCCAAATTGCCCAGACTTTGGTGTTTTTTCAACTTTTGGAATAACTGTGAGTTCTACTCGATCATTTTTGAATGACGAGTGAAATGACGCCAATCAGAAGATAATAGAATGTAAAAAAGGGCCTAATATAGGGCCTAAAAAATGCGATATTTGAGCAAAATCAAACGTTTGTTCAATTGTCTATCATGAGATCACTGTTAGTCGTATCAACTAATGCTTGACATGCATTGATAGTAATTCTTGTGTACATTAATATGAGTTTTTCATTTGTTTGATATTTGCAAAGGGAGCGCTGCAAACGCTGTTTTCGTGAAAAACGTAATTTTGCGATTGCGGACCAAAAAATTAACCTTTTGACTCAAAACAAAATTCAAACGAAGGATATTGATAAATTCCACGTATGTACTAATATCCAACCACTTTGGTTCATATGGGCCGATTTGAGACCATTTTGAAACAAAGGAACGGCGAAAAATGAGACAAATTTGCAGATTAGAAAGTTTGGATCAAGAAAATGAAGGCCTGATCAAGTAGCTGAAACATTTATGCATATTTAGATAACAAGCACGATCTTTTAGGTTGCGTTAATCCCGAGAAAACTCATGCTAAGCCTTTGGGGCCCTATATTAAGCCCCTTACATTCTATTAACTTCTAATTGGTGTCATTTCACTCTTTCCGATTTCTTACAACTTTTTCTGTCATAAAATAATCGAGTGGAATTCAGAGTTTTTCTAAAAATTGAAAAAACACCAAAGTCGGCGCAATTTGGACCCAATAAATAACAAATATCTCGAGTAGCGTAGGGTCCAGACATTTTTAATATCCATATTCGTGATGAGCGCACCCGAAAACATATGGATTGACCAAGATTAAGGGACTTAAGAATTTGGATCCAAAACGTCAAATAAAATTAAGGAGGGACTGGGCTAATACTGAGATATGTATATATAAAAAGAGATTCAAAATGTTTTCAAGTGAATTTAGTTACTAATGTAGGTATATGGAACACAGAATGGACATAACAAATTTGAGTGAACATGTATGAAATGCCATACAAAATTTATATTAAGCTATTCAAAACTATTTAGAACAATAAATTGGCCAATGGGGCAACAAAAATTCTTTCATCGAGTAGAATGCATGACTAAGAAACAATTGTTTTGATGTGGATTTAGAAACATTGACTGAGCACTCTTTTAGCTTCTTGGGTAGCTTGTTCATATATATATAGTTTACTATAATAGTTGGCAGAACAGCGACTCGAATTTAATCTTAAGTAGTCAATATGAGTATCATGGCAACATGTAGTGCTATAATTATGCAGATTATTATTAAAAACATGTGTATCAGACGGCATACCCATTAGTATGCAATTATAAATATATAGTTACCTATCTTTCATTCCATGTATCAGACGGAATTCAGTTTCCATTTAATTATTCAATAATTTGAAATTTAAAAAAACAAATATATGAAAAAAATACGAAAAAAGAAAAGAAAATACGAAAAATAACAGGGGGTCAAATATCGTCGTTGATCTCGGGTAATGTCGAAATTGGTAAAAAATATACTGAAAAGATCCTTTCATGCACCAGAAATTATTAATCGAACATATTTTCTATAGCTGGGCTCCCTGTCTCATACGTAATTTCTAGTAACGACCCTGAGATATGTGTTGATCGATAAGGGGAGCAGCTACGATTCCTCGTCTTGAGAATTCAGAATCAAGAAGTGATTGAAACCAATTTCCAGAAGGTTTTATTTGGCTACATTTATTATTCTCAAAATTGTATCCAATATTTAATATTTCGTCTAGCTGGGCCCTGTACCTAAAGCATACGGCCCTGACATATGTGTTTATCAAAGAGGGGAGCAGCTACGATTTCGCACTTTGAAAATTTGAAATCTGGGGTTGATCCGGAATAACTTTCTGAAGGTTGCACTTGGCTACTTTTTTATATTACCTATTATTGCTTCAGGACCACTGTGAATGCTAATCAATCATGTAAACAAGATTTTTGAAAGATTTGGGAAGTCTTAAGCACAATTCACATCTCACTGAAACTTTACTCTTTGGAGGATACATAATGATATTTGATTAATTTTCTTTCACTCAGGTATCAATTTATATGCGCTATTCAATTCCCAACATCTTTACCTCAACAATACAGATTGAGGACTTTATTCTTCCAAACATAAAGGACGTGAAAGGATAGTTGACTAGAATCGAATATTCACCATGCCATGTTTTTTTCACTCTATAGGTTTGTGGTTATCTAAAAGTTTTCTTCAGGTGGAGAACATCTTATGTTGTCGTTGTTATTACCTGGGATGTTCAACTGGATGAAATGTTCTTCATGACATTCCCAGAAGTACACAAGTGCCTATTTGTATCAAGAATCCCTAGTTGTGAACATTGAAAGCCACGCCTATAGAAAACTTAATTCAAATAACGAGCATTATGTAGGTACTCTAGTATTGTCGCTGGAAACAATTAAGCTTCCTATCCGGAACTACTGCGATAATAAGGTGAGTAAAGGGCTTAGATTGTTTACAATTAAATATAAAGCGTATGGATTAACATAACCACAACGCCATTCTAGGATGCAAGGTGGATATACGGATAACTTTATGTGTATGTATCATTATACTCTTAAAATTTATCCTCGTTTTCTGAGCTTTATTCTAGAATTAACTACAGTGGGACCATAGTAATGCTTGTTCACGGTAAGAAAGAAATGTTGCTATGCCATGTGATACAGTGTTGTTAAGTTGAACAGAATTTCAATGTGTTTGAATACAACTAGTCTTACCTTTCTAAAAAATGATAAACTGTGATCCATAGAACTTTTACCTCACCTGTAGGACCCGAAAGTATATTGCAAATGATCAGATACAGATAAAGGAATTATACTCTATGTCATAACGATGGAAGTTTATTCGAATTGACAACATATATATTTCATAAGAGTCGATACTAGGGAACCTCCATTGTATGATATATCCGGAGTTGTCCGGGGCTGCTGCATTGAAAACTATTTTACACAAACAGTATTTTTCTCCAGGTTAAGCTCACAGGTTCCTAAAATTTAGTTATGAAAGACCATCAATGTTTTTCAGAGTTCTTGATACTCCATTTGTGAACTTCAACAATTACTAAACATGTCCCCGTGCTTCGCTACTTTACTTATCTGTTTGAAAGGTTGAGGAAAGGGGATAGGTTAGTATTTTCGAAATCTAATGTTGACAATGCCTTTCTTCTTCTTTTGAATGTCAAATATGGAACATTTCGTAAATATTAGTACATATCTATTTTAAGAAGCTATAAATCGAACTAGGATCGTTTTTTTGAAATCTCATATGGACATTGACTTTCCCCTTGTTTCGAAGTCTAAGTGTACAAAATTCCATCAAGATCGATTCATACTCACTTCAATGGGCGAGAAATGTGAATAAGCTAGTTTTTTTGAAATCTCATTTAGATAGTGCCTTTTCTCTTGTTTGATAATAATAACGGTACATATTTGTTTCAAGCAGCGTGAAATGAAGATCAGGTAGTTTTTCCAAAATCTCATGTAAACATTAACTTTCTTCTTATTTTGAAGTGAGCAAAATTTTATCAAGGTTGATACATATCTAATTTAAGGAGTGACAGATGCAAATGAGGAAGTTTTTTCGGAATCTCATGTATATAGTGATTTTCTTCTCATTTTTGAGGCCATGTGTGCCAAATTTTATCGAGGTAGGTATATTTAACGGCTGAGAAATGAAGATCGGGTAGTTTCTTCGAAATCTCATGTAGATAGTAATTTTTCTCCTGTTTTGAAGACTAAGTGTCCAAAATTTCATCAAGAACGGTGTAACATGGTATACTCTCGATTAATCTCTATAAAACTTTACTTAAGGAATTCATATTATTCCTTATTCCTCAATCTATTTATTTATTAACAGTGTGGCCATTAAACTAAGAGAACCATGACACGTTGGAGTTTGATTCCAATCATTGATTAGCCAGAACAAACGTGAAAAATATCATTAACACTTACCCTTTTCTTTCACAAGACACTCAAGATTTTAAACCACTGGAAGGTAAGAGGAAGGATAAACGCTAATATCAATCAGATAAACTCATACTCAACAACAATAATAACATTCAATAATAAAAAAAATAACAATTAAATGATAATGATAATAATAAGAGAATGTATGAAAATTAAAGATAATAGAAATGAATATTATGATTAACTTTATTACTAATAAGAATAAAAAAATAAGATCAAAATCTATACTCAAATAAAATACCTAGATAATCTAAATCAACTAAAAGAGAAATTAAACTAAGATTAATAAATTGATACCCAACCAGGATGAACCTAGGGGATCGAAAATGAATGAAATGATTTGAAAGTATTCTTGAACTTAACTTGAATAAATACTGAGAACAACAACTTTGATCGAAAATCTAAAACAATTCTGATTAAGCGAAATCCACCCTTCTTACCAAAAACACTCTGGAGAAACTAACAAGTTAAATTAATTGAAATTAAGTGTCACGTGATTTCTCAAGAGACTAATTCAAGCTAGAAAATATAACTGAAGGTTTTAGGCATTATCCCTAGTATTTATAATGCGTCCTTTTCCTCAAGAACCAATCTACAATTCGGAAACGGATCCCTGAATTGTGTAACCAATAAGCAATAAGATTTCTCTCTTGAGGTCTTTAGTACAGAATGTGGGGATTTCTAAATCTATCTGTCCTTTACTAAATATCCCTAACTGATTTGAATGTACATAAAACATCTCCAGATGGAAAACATCAATATCTATCTTGTAGCAAACCATTAGTTTCTCGTCGTATATCGGGTATTGGTTCGACAGGTTTATTATATCCTTTATTACTAACTTGTGTGGACTTTTGCAACCTTCTTGACCTTCCAGCTATGGTCATACCACCCTCGTTGAAGCGAGTGTGAATTGTCTTATATTTATTTTAGAAATTCCCTAACTTCCTCGAGCTACATTCAATATTGAAACATCTGGCAACCCCTGGATGTTCTTTACTGTTAGATATTTTAATTTTACATGAAATTTCAATTTACTAAGAATGACTTTGTTTTTTTAAATATTGGAAATAACCTGTACTAAACCCTTGTTACATTACCCCCTTGTTAAAAAGAATCATATGGATCAGGACGGAAACAAATGATTCGCAAAAAGAAAAAAAAACATACACATATACCTATACAAAAAACACATATACCTGAATAAAAAAAAACAAATAAACAACAATAACAAAACACAAATTACAAATTTCGTTTTCTTCATCATCTTCTCCCTGGAATGTGGATCTGTTCATATATTGCTTGTAGATGAAGCTGTGGTACCTTGTCCTCTTCTTCTTCTTCTTCCATTTTGTTTTCTTCTGATATTTCAATTGGAGTTTTAATGAAGATAGTGTAAGTATATGCTACTGCTTGGCATTGATTGTTCCTCAAATATTTGTTCGTTTTGGATGGTCCTGAACCTCTTCCTCATTGTGAAAAAAGTTCGTGGCTGCCCCAGATATATAGCTTCTGGTGCACCATACTGTATAGTTGCATCCATGAATAGGTAAAATTGTTTCCCCTTCTGCTTAGGAAATTGCAGACTTCTTCTGTGACTGATTCGATACGTTTTGAATTCCCTCTGACTAAATTTTCCGATCCTCCTTTTCTTTTCCATGCAGGAAACGCGCGTTTGAATGATTCCATGTCCTCTTTCGTAAAACTGATGTTTCTGTCCTTGATATTTGCGTCCAATAGACTCGCGTTTTCCGATTGCTTGAGTCCCGGCTTCTTTGATCCATTCTGTGCTGATGAAGTGGGTTGATTCGACGATGACTAGGCAGGTGATCGTTGCTTCCGACGTGGATCTCTTCTGAAGTACCTAGATGGTCCTGGAGCTAGTCTCTAGATAAGTCCTGGGATCCAACCAAGGTTCCATTCGGCCAGGTGTTCCTGTGAACTCCGTTGTTGGTCCTTGCCATCCTAGTTACAGCTCCGCCATATTGGAATTACTAGAACCTAAAGAAAACATCACGTGTATTAAAATAAAATTAAACCGAATAATTGTTAGGTTTCCTGTTTCAATTTGACCTGAGTCCGGTACTGTCTACACTTCGCGTATGAGATCCTCTGACTCCTTCGACTCTATTGAAACTTCTTCTTAAATCGCGTACTATTTAAACTTCTCATGTCACTCGTTAACTCGACACTAAAACAAACTATCTCCTATTTTTATTAGCTGTTAGCTAATATACAGAAGATTAATTAAAATCTACAAATTAAGCAAAATTTGAAATCAGTTTTAAGCAATCTTGATTCTCTTCATGATTATGATGAACATATCCTCCTTGTCCTCTGGTTTGTTCCATTCTTGTCTCGCAATCTATGTATATTGTGTATTGTATCACCTACATCTGGTTAACTCTTCATAATTCTCTATCTCTACCTGAAGTTTAGGTGCTGTGGTGCGATGGTGCAATCCCTGAATTTACTACAATTCTCAACTCAACTCTATTGATTTATTCTTTCTTTCCTGTTTACTTCTGTGTATTATTCAAATTCTTCTATTCTTTTATTAGGGCTGCATTTTGCACTTCGATACTTTCTAAAGACCTTTCTCTTTGTAAGCTAACCTTTATTTATACTGATCTAATAAACCACTTTATCTCTTGATCTCAATTCGATTGAATTTGCCTTTATGAATTAATTATGTATTCTTTCTATATTCATTTCAACGTATTGATAGTATTCCTGTGAACTATTTCAATGCACTTGATGAATTCTGATAATTCATTCTTCTGCGACCAATTTAAAAGATTTAGATAAATCATAGTATGAATGTTCTACATTTCTATCAACTAAAAAAAATATTGGGTTTATCTTTGTGAATGAATTAAGGAAATATATGTCGTTACTTCCGATGAATCAATTTATAATGTATTGAATATTTGATATATTTTGACTTCTACATGATTTGTATTGGTTTTTCTAATGCTATAGTTACCTTTTGTATCATTTACTATGTTGAAAAAAAAAATTACTCTTTCTTTATTAGAAAACTAACATTCGTTGTTTCTAAAATACTTGATTTGATATACTTATTTTTACAACTGAGACTTTCAATTCCAAATCTTGACTATCGGTTCTAAATTTGGATTAATGTTACTTCCTATAATACGATTTAAAATAAAATAAAGCATTTACAATCTAAATTTTCTACTCTTATTTGTATTAATTTGATTTCAACTCATCACTACCAACAAATACTGACTTTTGACGTTGTAGAATTTTGTTCTACTTTAATGATTACATAGGCTATCGAGTGTAATTGATTCTTTTACTCTTGACTAAATCTATTCTTCTTCATTTGAATGAATTATTTGTCTATCTAACCTGTTCTTGAAATTTAGAATACTCTAATCTTGGAAAAGTGTGAAGATTATTCCTGAACTATTTAAATAATTTCTTACACTTTCTGTTTTCAATCTATACAAACTTATATTCATTATTTCTATTCAATTTCTGACTAATTCCATCGTCGTACTCTAGGGTAAATTAAAAAAAAAGGTTTGTTACTACGTACTCTCTTACTTTCCATTAACTTTCATTTATATGGTGCCTTTACTAACTATTCCGCACTACTATCTCATATGGTGCCTTTACTACATATTTCGCACTACTATCTCATATGGTTCCTTTACTACATATTTCGCACTACTATCTCATATGGTGCCTTTACTACATTTTCCGCACTACTATCTTACAATAGTTTCCGTTACGAAAAACGGTATTCTACAAAGTGGCTTTACTAAATATTCCTTGCCCACTATTTCTTTCAACTTACCGCTGGGAAAACGGTTTCTATATTATAGTACCTTACTCATATTCCTGGCTACTATCTTTTTTCTATCTTATTCATTTACCATTGTTGTGTTGCTCTAAGTGAACTCTGACCTTGTTTAAACTGTCCAAATAATAATATACTCAAATTCATAATCATAATAAATGTTCCCATAACGTTTTACATGCAGCCTTAGATGCATGCCTCATCTCTTGCCTCCTTCCCCATACTCATACTTTCTCAGGGAAGTAGACGGACGACATCCTTTTTTTAGTAACACGTGTTAAATTAAAAATTGTATTATGTTTAGAGAAATGGTCTGAGGTATTGTATTTTATATTCAAATTCTTATGATTACATGATGATCTTTTTCTTCTTCTGAAATAGTTATTACTGATTTTATAATAATTAGATCAGAATGTGATTCATTAAAAAGGTGTAGGATTAGTATACTATAACCGCAACCTTTGGAAAGGTGTTATTTCCAACTTCGTTCCCATTAACCTGGTACCTAAGGTTATTTACTTAATGTCTATCAGAGTTATTCGAACCAGCGAGATGCCCCTAACTGACATTAAATAAATTCAGGAAAAGTTTTATTAGAATCTTGATCGTAAAACATATTAATTATCTGGTCTATTGTTTTGCTAGTTGAATTTCGACATTCATCAAAATTCTTTCTATTGTTTAACATGTCAGAATCGTTACTGGAGTCTATAAAGGTAGGTAGTTGCAAGTTACTTTCCCTAGGATTAGCTTTCCACCCCACATCCGTATACATAGACCGATAGCTTCACAAGCGTCCGTTCAACTCCAGACTTTTCCGGGCTGAAACTGTTATTTGTCTCTGTGTTACCTCCAAAGGCCGCTCGCATACATGGGACTCAACAAAAAGAAGTGCTTTCCAGTTCTAGTGTATTTGACTCAAACTTTTTTATTGGTTCAAACTTGCTTATACTGAATCTTTGTACTCAACTATAAACTCGCAAGTTACTTACTGTATCTTTACTCTTTTCTCATATACAAATGTGATTTCTACTAAATCTTAGTTGAATAATTTATTCAATGAAATACATCAATATTGTATTTCAATCTTTTGGAATTGAGATATTTAATCTCTTAAGAGCTACCAATGCCACTGTAACTATGAACCAAAATGTTTGTCAAACAAAAATAATTGGAAACAAACAGAAAACAAAAATTTACCTTTTCAATTTTTCTAGTTAATTTTACAAACAATTGTTTTCGTTATCAATATCTTATTATGTAGGCTCTGACTTAGTTTTTCTGTAGTTGGCATTCTCTAGATACATGATTTTTATCTCCACAATTAAAACAAAACTTTTTTCGTTCCTTAAGACAACCTTTTTTAAAATGACCTGCATCACCGCAATTCAAATATTTGTCTGACATGTAAACAAAAGGGAAAAATTGATATCCAATTTGTTGCTTATCTCTTTTGTTCTTTCGTGAATGTTGATTCCTGTTTTGAGGTTTCAGATTATTCTGTAGATATTCTTTGTGAATATTCCGAGATATCCTTACATTAGACTTATAATTATTATTATAATAATTAGTTGGTTTGAAGTGAACGTTATCCTGTTCAAATTTAGACCCGTATTCATTTTTGAAATTTGTTTCATTGAACTCTTGTTGCGGATGGTATTCCTGGGTATTCGTGTTAGATTTATTTTGTAATACTAACTTCCGAATAGAGGCTATCAAATCGTCTTCATCTTCTGCTATTCTAGAGAGTGTCCTCTCTATTGGATCTGAAACTTCCAAAATCTGCTCTACTGTTGTAAAGCTGCATTTTGCTTCTAATTTCCTAAGTTTTCTAGAAAGTTTTTTATCAATTCCATTGAGAAATTGTTCCAAAACAATTCGTTTCTTCTCCCATCTATATTTTTCTGTCAATTGATCTTGCGGATGAATTTTTTCTGCGATTACTTTCAATCTGTATGCATAAGCTCCGAGTGTTTCGTTTGGTTTCCTGAAACAAGCTTGAAGTTCTGCCATACCCTGTTTACCGGAACCTACATTTCCGAAACAGATTCGCAACCACTGTGACAATTCATTAATTGTTTTTGGTTTCTCTTCTAATGTTTTATAGAATTGCTTAGCTATGCCCCTGAATTTTGAGATAATACCTTTCAGTATTTCTCCTTCTTCCCATTTATATCTTCCACCTATAAGACAGACAGATTCTAATAAGTCTTCATAATCGCTACCTTCACTGAAAGTTTCTACTTTATCGAGAGCAGCAAATTCATTCTTTATTGAATTCATCTTAATAATATCATATAATTGATCCCATTTGTTAACTTTATGTCTCTCTTCCTGAGGATGAGCCAATGACAAAGGTGTTATGCCAGTTGCCATTTTAATTCATTGAATTTACTCAAACTTTAAGTATATATCTGTATATACATATAACTATCAACTATTTCTATTAATAACCAAGAATAATAATAACTCTCTTATAATGTATACCTAAAAGATTTACTATTATTCATTCAAACCAAATACACATTTCACCACATGCTCTTAAACATCTGAGGCGTAGACTTCAAAATAGTGTTAAATAATTGATAACTCAATTACTCAACTGACCACTTGATCTATCTTAACAAACGTTCCTTAGATCTTTTATCCAACTCAACAGAAATAAGAAATTGTTGTAAGACAATCCCTTATTTGGTAAATAATCTCTTTCGATATTCTAATCGACTTTATATCTGTAGTTACTAAACTCTTTATCTAACTTCCAATACTACAAATTGTGCTTTTTTTAAATTTGTCGTTCAACATTGACAAACGCCCTTTTCAATTACGGTTCATTGCCCTATATTCCTATTCTATACACAACAGAAGATTTATGACAGGTTCCAGAATTCTTTCCTTTTCGGATAGTTCATAGTAAGGGATACGCACCACAGGGGTTTATTTACTATATTTTACAATCACCAAATAAAAAGTATTAAATTACTTCTCCACTTATATATTCCCTGAAAATAAGATGCGTTATTATAGTTTCTTACTATTAATACTCAGTAATGAAATGATACCCTTTGATACTTAAATCAAAGGTATTCTTAATTCACGATTCTTTTTAAAGAACCGGAGCTATACTTTCAGACTTGATATCGTATCAATTCTATCTTTCGGTTTAAATGTTTGGCATAATTGAAATAATTGGAAAAATAAAAATAACTAAATTACGCAAAGTAATTTCGATTGTTTATAATAAAAATGTACATCCTCATTTGATACTCCAATCTTATTAAACCTAACTTTTATTTATTTGATAAAAGTGAGTCTAAATTATTGCATTCAGATTCCTAATTAATTAATTATGTTCTACTTAAATTGGTAAATTTTCACTTTACATATCGATTAAAATCAATATAGTATCTTTCCTAAAGCATCTAAATCAACAGTTATTATTGATTAATAATATCATTTACGTTCAACTTCGCTTTACTACGATACTTCATAAAATGCCCTGTAAAATTTTCCAAATCATTGTTTACAGGTAATACCTCTGGACTCTTGTAAAACTTAATATTGATTTCAATTATTTAAAAACGTACTTGTCCTTTATAATATTTTCATCATAATAATATTAAGAAAGAAGAAAAATAAACAGATATAGAAATCTAGTTGCAACAATTATGAAATAAACTTCTTTTGTAATATATACAAAACTCGAAAACATTTAATTTATATTTATGTATGTTCTCAACTATTAACTTCATTCCACTGTGAACTGAAATATCGATTGTGATAATTATCATTGAATCACACAAGAAAGATTGGAATTATCAACTGAAGCTGGATATCAATTATGGATTCTAAAGTGACTGCGCCATTTATAACATGAATATAAATTTTGAATAAAATTGTACATTCGATTACATTTTGAAGAGAATTGTAAAATGGATAATATTAATTAAGTTCGTTTATCTGCTGCTGCTAATTGTAAGCATTAAAAAAAATGGATTAAGTACCACTATTGATTGCTGTAAATTGTACTTGGATCATATGAATTGAGTTCTACTACATACTGCTGCCAATTATTAGCGTGTATCGTATGAATTAAGTTCTACTACTGACTGCTGGTAATTATAAACATAATAATGAATTTAATTCGACTATCGACTGGTGCTAATTGTAAACATAATTAACTTCGAAACTATTTAATATGGAAACATATTAAATATTTGATTCGTCTACCGACTACAGCTAATTGTAGCATAGAATTATATGCATTAAGTTCGACTACCGACTGCTGCTAATTGTAAAATGGTATTATATGTTTCAAGTTCGCCTACCGACTGCTGTTAATTGTAGCATAATATGTATAAATTCGCCTACCGACTGCTGCCAATTGTAAAATGGTATTATATTCATTAAGTTCGCCTACCGACTGCTGCCAATTGTAACATGGTACTCTATCAATAAAAACTCTATAAAACTTTACTTAAGGAATTCATATTATTCCTTATTCCTCAATCTATTTATTTATTAACAGTGTGGCCATTAAACTAAGAGAACCATGACACGTTGGAGTTTGATTCCAATCATTGATTAGCCAGAACAAACGTGAAAAATATCATTGACACTTACCCTTTTCTTTCACAAGACACTCAAGATTTTAAACCACTGGAAGGTAAGAGGAAGGATAAACGCTAATATCAATCAGATAAACTCATACTCAACAACAATAATAACATTTAATAATAAAAAAATAACAATTAAATGATAATGATAATAATAAGAGAATGTATGAAAATTAAAGATAATAGAAATGAATATTATGATTAACTTTATTACTAATAAGAATAAAAAACTAAGATCAAAATCTATACTCAAATAAAATACCTAGATAATCTAAATCAACTAAAAGAGAAATTAAACTAAGATTAATAAATTGATACCCAACCAGGATGAACCTAGGGGATCGAAAATGAATGAAATGATTTGAAAGTATTCTTGAACTTAACTTGAATAAATACTGAGAACAACAACTTTGATCGAAAATCTAAAACAATTCTGATTAAGCGAAATCCACCCTTCTTACCAAAAACACTCTGGAGAAACTAACAAGTTAAATTAATTGAAATTAAGTGTCACGTGATTTCTCAAGAGACTAATTCAAGCTAGAAAATATAACTGAAGGTTTTAGGCATTATCCCTAGTATTTATAATGCGTTCTTTTCCTCAAGAACCAATCTACAATTCGGAAACGGATCCCTGAATTGTGTAACCAATAAGCAATAAGATTTCTCTCTTGAGGTCTTTAGTACAGAATGTGGGGATTTCTAAATCTATCTGTCCTTTACTAAATATCCCTAACTGATTTGAATGTACATAAAACATCTCCAGATGGAAAACATCAATATCTATCTTGTAGCAAACCATTAGTTTCTCGTCGTATATCGGGTATTGGTTCGACAGGTTTATTATATCCTTTATTACTAACTTGTGTGGACTTTTGCAACCTTCTTGACCTTCCAGCTATGGTCATACCACCCTCGTTGAAGCGAGTGTGAATTGTCTTATATTTATTTTAGAAATTCCCTAACTTCCTCGAGCTACATTCAATATTGAAACATCTGGCAACCCCTGGATGTTCTTTACTGTTAGATATTTTAATTTTACATGAAATTTCAATTTACTAAGAATGACTTTGTTTTTTTAAATATTGGAAATAACCTGTACTAAACCCTTGTTACAACGGTTCATATCTGTTTCATGGGATGCAATATGAGGATGGGGTAGTTTTTTTTGCAAAATTCCATGTACACAGTGACTTTTACATATTTTTGAGGGCATGTGCGCGAATTTTGACCAAGATCGGTACACATCTGCTTTAAGAGGTGAGAAAACAGAGATGGGGTAGTTTTTCCCAATGCTGATGTAGACAGTGACTTTCCTCTCTGTTTGAAGTATGCAAAATCTCATCAAGGTCGATACATATCAACTTTAAGGGGTGAGAAATGCAAATGAGGTAGTTTTTTCGGAATCTCATGTAAATAGTGACTCATTTTTAAGTCAAAATGTGCCAAATTTCATCAAGGTCGATACATTTAAAGGCTGCGAAATGGAGATCAGGTAATTTCTTCGAAATATCATGTAGATAGGGACTTTTCTCCTGTTTTGAAGTCCAGGGGTGCAAAATTTCATCAATATCGGTTTAAATCTGCTTTATGGTTTGAGATAAAGGGTTGGGTAGTTTTTTTCCAAATTTCGCTTTGTTACATGCGTCTTCTTTTGCGCTAACTATCTGACCGATAAATATGATAACACGTTCGCTGCCGGTAGTATCTACTGATGCGGCACCCGACGAAGGGCTAGCGCGTTCCGTTGAAGGCACCCGATAAAGGGCGCTTTTCGTTAGTGATCATAGTGGACACAGTCTTTCGTTTAATTTGGAGTGAGCGCAGCGAAAAGTAACATGAATAAATAAAATAAGAATAAGAATTTGATTTTCGCTCCTTCTTAACCCTTCTAGTAACTAATTCTAATTATTCATATAGGTAGCTAGGTTCATTTCATATGTAACAACCCAATGTTAACTGTTTATATCTTCCGTAGATTAATTTTCCACCATTTCCAGAAATATATTGCTCCGAATGGCAAACTATGCTCATCTACTGGAGTCATAATTTATGCTGGAATGAAGACTTTACGGCTCGAGAATGTGTGTTTATATGAAAGTTTTTGTCTCGATACCGAATGATCCAATATATTCTGGAAGGAGCAACTATATCCTCAAGAAGACCGTAAACAAGGGCTATTCGAACAATATTGGCAAACTTCGATGTGTGGGGAACTGCTTCAGTTGTAAGATGGTCGATGAAGGCTTCAAATGAAAACGAGAGTTGTAGAAACCAAACACGCAATAGTTTGGTAACGAGAGTTGAACTGGATCTGCTTTTTTTCAAAACTAATAAACTGAGGCTTAGTTTAAGCATCAAAAATATAAAATGATAATCATACTTGATATAATTTACTTCGACAGGCTATTTGTTTGAGAAAAATGTTCAACAAATTGTAATCGCTTCTATACAAAGCGAGAATTGCCAAATTCAAAGGATAGAGATATCAAAATACAAGATTGTGTTGACCTAATAAGAATTGTCGTCTTGAGACACTTATCACTATAATATAGGATTAAATATACCCTAATACATATTCCCTTAACTAAGTTCATCTCTCCATTGTAAATATAATATATATAATTAAAATTAAATATAAACTGAATCCAAATAATGAAGAAATTGGAAATAACTTTAAAGAATGTGGGAACAAATTAACAGATATAATAAAAAAATCTAAAAAACGTTACTATCAAAATAAATTGGAAAATTACAAAAATAATTTAATACAGCTATGGATTGTTTTCAAGGAACTTTGTAATAAAAATAGTGGTGAACAAAAAAATAGGCAAATTTGAAGTCACAAACACCAATATCATTGAACATAATATTAATGAATAATTTGTTTCATTGGGAGAGAATCTAGCCAAAAAATATACGAAAATGAAAATATGGAGAGAAAAAATCCATTAACCAACATTCCTCTTACCTTTTTCCCACAGATCTAAAGGAAGTAGAAAATATTGTACAAACACTAAAAAATAGAAAAGCTGTTGGTCATGATGGAATAAGAGCTGAACATCTAAAACTAATCACAGAAATAATTTCAAAACCTATAGAATACATAATTAATAGAATATTTCAGACTGGTGAATTTTCAAGCAAGTGTAAAGCAACTGTGATGGAACCGTTATATAAAAATGAACAATTACAGACCCATTCCACTCATTTCTGATATAACAAAGATTGTAGAAAAGATCCTCATGCAACGTTTAACGTCATTTGTTGAAAAATTCGACTTAGTATCTGAACAGCAATACGAATTTGAACAAAACACATCGACTGAAGATGCAATGTTGCAGCTGACAAATTTAATATATAGCTCATTTGACAGAGGTCCAAAATAACTATGTGTATTTATTGACTTGAAAAATGCATTTGTTACTGTTTCACATAAAGATTTGCTGCTAACATTACAAGATATAGGCGTTAGAAATAACGAATTAAAATTGTTCGAAAGTTATTCATCAGATAGAAAACAATGTGTTGAAATACAAGATTCTATGAGTGTTTTCTACTGTGAAATATGGAATGCCACAAGGTACAGTGATCGCCCCAATTTGAATAAATACATATCTTAACAACATATTTTTTACTAAAGCTACTGGTGTAATAATAATCTTCGCAGATGACACGGTAATATTCTACGACGACTAAACACAGCATGATCTAAAGTGTAAAGCAGAGTTAGATTCATTGAATATAAAAGAATAGTTTGATCACAAGTTATTCGTCATAAATTTTACAAGAACTTTTTTATGCCATTTGGCATACATGAAAATACACTGCCGACAATTTATGTGTTAAGCTAGAAATTGGACAAAAATTCGGAATAAAAACGAAAAGTATCTTGGTATCATGATTGACATGCATTTAAAATGGAATTTCCAGATCGGCTTCGTTGTTAAAAAAACACAGAATATATTACATAAATTCCAACATCTAAAACATATGTTAGATCTAAAAAACAGTTGAAAACATTATATCACTCACTAGTGCAAACTCACATCCAGTATGGGCTGCTATCATGAGGAGGGGCAAACAAACACAAAAAAATCATACTAATTATAGTGAAGGAATCGCTTCAGTGTCATAGTTATAATCTATATAAAATTCCAAACTTGTTAGATCCTAGACAACTTTCTGTTATAAGATTTCACAAAGAGAGCACCTGAAGAAGAAATTCTTGAATTTGAACGTAATACAAGAAATAATACTTACCTAGATTTGCCCATAAGACCATCGGATAAAGATTCTCAGCACTAACGATACGTAACAATTCGCCGAAACATATAACAAATTCTATGTCAAAAAGAATCTTCAAAAAGAAATTGTACAATCATATCATACCACTAGAAAAAAATGCAACCCATAATGAAATAGATATAAAGAATTCGCAATCAGTTATTAGTTGAAAACAGAGTTAAAAGTTAAGTTGATAATGATTCAAATATTATATTTATATGTATATGTGTATGTGTATGTGTATGTGTATGAGGAAAAAAAAATGAAAAAAAACATTTACAATTTTGGGTTATATATATATTATAAATCAATCATATTACTGCAAATTACGTATGTTTATCGATTTTTAAATTCAATACGTTATGTGATATAATAGGAAAACTTTTATTGAAGACAATGTCAGTTAAGAAAAAAATTGAAGCATATTATGAAATATAATTTTTTTGGTAAGTTCTAATGTTTAATTTCTTGTATAGCTTAAACTTATTAAAGTATTTTATTAAAAAAAAATTAATTGCAAAATATTTGAAAAAAAGTATTAAAAAGAGAAAAAAAAGTAGGTAAATATACACGTAAGAGCACATCAGGTGGAGGTTATTGAATAAATACAAATGTGTTATTTAAATCTTAAAATACAATTCTATATTGCTTACTTTTTGAATATATAATATGTAATTATTTAGTTTCAGTGAGTAATTTTTTTTCAATATGGAATAAAATAAAAAAAATAAAATTTTGTATATGATGTTTGTATAGTAACATTAAAATAATAACGAATTTCGTAGTACAAAAAATGTAACGTTGATCACATAAATGGTATAATATATAAACCGTAAATGGCCAAAAAATGGATGAATCGTAAAAAAAAAACGATGATACGGACATATACTCATTGAAGTTCATAAAATAATCTGTAATTTGAGCCTGAGTAAAGTATGCTCCGACTTTTTTGACAAAAGGTGGGGCCTTTTTAAAATTTGGGCCAAATTGGTAAAATTTAGATTTTATGCAAAAGTATTCAAATATTTGCAGCCCATATTTGGACCACTTATTGTGACTTCTACGACCTACTTTTTCACTAAATTTAACCCAATTTGGTTGCAATTTGGCCAAAATTGCCCAATTTAATTTTTGCTCCAAAAAACGTATTTATATTATATATTTTAGAGCGGGGTGAACGGAATATCACAAAATTTGTATTGAATGTTCCTCAAATACCAACAATAAAATGGTACCAATTTCAAACTTTAGCCGCAAGTGTAAGAGGTCCAAAAAAAATAAAACTCCAAAATTTACCTAAAAAAAGGGCAATAAACAGTTTTTTGAAGGTTAGACCTGGTTCCACCCAATATTGGTAACAGAAATTTTAGGATCTTATTGTTTTTATCAGAAGACACCATTTTTTCTAGGTCACTAACCTCCATCAAAGTTTCACGAACCTCGTCCCATTTTTCCGTAGATTTACTCCACTATAATAAATATAAATTTGGTATTGTTGTAGCAAGATGAAAACAGAAGCTGAACATTGCACGTCTCATCAGTTCAATTAGTTTGAATCATTCTCAGCCAGAAAATGACGCTTTTAAAACTTGAAAGGAGGTTTTTCGATGGCAAAGAGGGATGAATAAGTGACATTATTGTTCAAAAATAATACATATGCTTATTGTTTTCAACCAAGGGCAGCCTGATAAGCATGATCATTAATGTTATGAAGCAGTGTAAGTGACCGTGCTTGATCGTACAGTTGAGTACCAGGCCGATTGAACGAGATAACGAGTGTTCCATGAATCACTCTATCCGATGAATTCCTGAAAGCCACAAGCTACATCCCTACCGAATTAAACTGGTGATTGAAATGACTGAGGATTACTCTGAGCGCATTTTTATAAAGGCATAACTGTACGAGTGAACAATAGCCAAACTTTATATTCAATGTTCGTTTTCCAACGTATGTACCTTTTTGAAATGGGTGTAGTTGAATTGGTAGCCAGTTATCCCATGAGATAATCAACATTCTGAAATGTTAAAACTAGAATATGTTTTAGCGCGGGGTGTGAGTTGGTGGAAATTGTTACGTTTCGTTACGTTGCACGAGCAACTGCGCAAGCTTGATGAAGGCGGGAACAGTAAGATTTTCAGGAAACCAGGCCTTACTCTCCAAGTTCAAGGCCTGTACGCTGGGTACATAAGTCAGAATTAAACAGTTTGAACTCTTTCTTTTGGAAAAGTATATGTTGCACCTGCTCCTGAGATGTATAAAGGATTTATTACTGAATAAAGTGCGTTGCGAAATGGCTTCCTTATTCTGGTTATTGTCGCGTTTTGTGTCGCACTACTATTTGTTACTCAATTACTTATGCCGAATAAATGTTGTGCTCCTGGATCCGAAGGAAGTTACAACAATGGACCAAAAGTTCAAATGGTCAATTTCTTCAAAGATAATGAACTACAGGAACGATGAATATCGGGTGTCCCTGTGGAAGATTCCATGGTAGCAACAATAACAGAACAAGGTTGTCGTAGTGGTACTGGTAGTTGGTGTGAATTTTGTCTATTATTTTGAAATAAGAGCAAATTGGATACAAAATATTCTAAGTGGCAATATTGCACTTAACAGTAGAGCCATGGACAATTTTTCTAAGCATATCAAGTTAAGTATCTGCGTTTGCTGCAAACTTTCCAGCAAAAGGGTTGGCTTTGTCTCGTGGTGTAGAAGCCAATGTGCCAGCATTGTTGGTTTGGGGTAGAATGAGCTGGATGTGAAATTTCTACTAATTGCTTTGGCGAAAGTCCAAAACAAAAAGGAGTGCGATAAGCTTTATTCTTTTGTAGCATTATTTGGTCTGCGAAGCGTTGATTGTTCCATTGCACATATTTCTGGCTTCAGGATATTCTGTTCTGGTCTCCAGACATGGATTACCGTGCCAACGACGGTATGCTGTTAGTTTTGAAGACCCTAGAACAGATTTTTATTGAACCATCGTTCATCAGATGACGGTGATTTGTTGGGATGAGATATGTAAGATTCCATTCCTAGCCTGATATTATTCGAGATCTCTGTGGCACATTGCGTTGGGTCATCTAACAAACTTTAATAAAAATTCCTTAAGAACGCACTCAATGAGTTAACAAGCAGTGAGGATTCGTAGAACAGAATTTTATTTATGTATAGAGCAAATGGCAAAACAAATGAAACACATGCACTCCGCATATTAAAAACTATATTATCATACCATAGGAAATATTTAATATGTTACAATATAATAAGATTCTTGACCCAGTATGAATTATATAAAAAATTCTCGGGAATTAGGTCACATTAACACTCTGTTATAAATGTTCGTCTTAATTACGTCTTAAGACGAACATTTATAACAGAGTGTTAATGTGACCTAATTCCCGAGAATTTTTTATATAATTTAATATGTTACTTAAAGGAAATAAATGAAGAAATAATAATAAAAATTCAAGAATTTTATTAAGGTTGTAACGAAGCTTAAATTTCGAAAGATTATTTAATTTAGATCAGGCAATAAATACGGATGTTACATGTAATTTCAGTTTGAACAGTTCATTATTTCAATAGATATGAATGAATTCCGAATGTGTATTCCGTGATTGCCACTTTTCTAAATCTCCGTAATTTCAAATAAGTATAATTATTCAAATAGATGAATCTAATTCATGCCCGTTCAAAATTGCATTTCATTCCGATAAAAATATGTTGCAAAAACAGGGGTCTGGCCAGTTAAGACACCAAACTTTGTGCAGCCTTATGTATAAAAAGGGCGAACAACCTAAAAACTCCGATAACACTTGTTTACTCCGCCGGGAAGAACTGGTGTGATATCATGAGCGCGAATTTTAGGTCTAAAAAGTAGCGTCACTTTTAACCATTGTTCGGGGCATAAGTAAAAACCATTGGCACAAAAATAAGGATTTTGTGGAGCAGACCTGTCCAGAACCTCGGAAAACATATAAAAGCCGTGACAGCCGAAAGATCGCTCTCTTGTGTTTTGAATTTTGATTGGTAAAGTAGCTCTCTAGTGTTTTGAATTTATTCGAGTGTGAGTCAGAGATTCAAAAGCTGTGAAGTAACAATAGTGTTCCGTTTGTGTTTGTGAATTTTACAAAAAGGTAAATGATAGCAAATAGTTTATATTTTTGAGCATTACGATATATTGATTTCCGTAATTTATGATTGTTATTGTAATTGGTAAACGTTTGTACGATACCTGAGTTCCGTAGTATTCAGTAATTTGAATTGGTGAATTTGAGTTTATCCTAGTCATAGGTCGAATCGCGCACGATTTGAATTCGCGCGTGAATTGAAATATTCAAGTAATTGTGTGGTGCGTACAGAGTGTGTATGTTTGAACGACAGGGGCGTCTTTGGTATATTTGTGCACACTGTGTCACTCCAGAAGTATAAGTATATCCTAAGACGACCAAACCACCAACGGCTTGCGCACACTGTGTCACTCCAGAAGTATAAGCTGGGGGTGGTTGTGTGATTGAGAATCGTAATAATTCCCTTAATACTATGAGAAGTCCTCGGCCGTGGATATAGGGGTTATTGCAGATGTGATAGTTAGGGTTTGTGCACACTGTGTCACCCCGGAAGTATAAACCCTAATTGTCTAGATTCTGAATCTATAAAGTGTATAAAATCTAACACTTCAGAAGTTGGAGAATAAAACTCAAATTTTTTACACAAAACTTTTAACATTTAATTTTAAAATGCTGACCAATTGTTTCACCACACTGTGGCATTATCAAAGCGATACAGGCTATACAGGCAGTAACCGTCAAATAAATTCTTTTCTCACCTATATCAACAACTTACACCCAAATATAGAATTCACATTAGAGATGGAAAACAACAAGTCCTTAAACTTTTTAGATCTGACAATTTCACACACAAATAATTACTTTTCTTTCGCTATTTATCACAAGCCCACCCACACAGATACCACAATACACAACACTTCTTTACATCCACAATCACATAAGCTAGCAGCATATAATTGTATGATACATAGATTAATTAATGTCCCATTAAGTAAAGATAATTTCCATTCAGAATTAAACAGAATCGTAGATATTGCCAAAAATAACGGTTATAATGTCAAGATAATTAATAAAATACTCCAAAATAAACTCAATAAAAAAGCCTTAAGCATAATTTATCCGAAAATTAATAATAAAACAAAATCAAATTTCACATGTCTAACATATTTAGGTAAACATTCACTAAAAATATCTCAATTCCTTAAAAAACAGAATAAAAACGTCGCCTTTAAAACAACAAATAACCTATGCTCGTATATTAATAACTCGAAATCTAAAAAAGATAACTTAAAGAAATCTGGAGTTTACAGACTGAGATGTGATGACTGTAGTGCTTTGTACATAGGACAAACTGGACGCAGTTTCAGCGTAAGGTTCAATGAACATTTGAGAAGTTACAGGCTCAAAAAAGAAGACTCTAATTACGCAAATCACCTGTTAGAACATAACCACAATTTCACCCTTAATCCTGATATTCTACATATTCAGGAAAAAGGACATAAACTTAACATATTAGAATCCATAGAAATTTTGAAACACGCAAAAAACAATAATAATGTAATATTAAATGATCAAATCGACACATATAATTCACCGCTTGTTAACAATTTTGTAAACACACTCCCACCATTATCCACCCCCATCCCTCAATTTGCACCACATTCTGATCCCTGATATTTAAGGACATACTTTTAGATTTAGCTTTAGTTGAAAACTCCTCGCTTTGATAATGCCACAGTGTGGTGAAACAATTTGTCAGCATTTTAAAATTAAATGTTAAAAGTTTTGTGTAAAAAATTTGAGTTTTATTCTCCAACTTCTGAAGTATTATGAATTTACACTACGTAAACGCCGAAACCATAGATATAAATCTAACACTGTCACACAATTACCGGGTACTCCGTGAAAGTTAGTACAAGGGTGGGTGAGATGACAGAATAAACTCAATTAGAGTAATTAACCGAAACATAGTAAAATCTGATATCGTACAATCGGAAAACTAGTGCAAAACAATATTTTCCGAATCAACCGAATTAATAACCGAATATATCGTAGTGTGATTTGAACATTTCATTTATTAGTGCTGCTATCTAAAATTTACCGCATACCGCTCATTACGCTGAGACCTGTTTGATTCGGACTTTTCCGCAAATTGATCATTCTGAATCATTCATCAACCGATCCCGTACCGCTGAATTAAATTTAGCGACCGAACTTATCGTAGAGTTGACTTCTTGAAAGAGTTTTCATTTACCGTTTGAGCTTCATTACATTTTCCGTCTGGGTGTAATTTTGTGAAATAATACCGTTCAATTGCATTTGAATTGATTATTCTGAAAGTGTACTAGTTAAAATCATTAAATATTTTAATATTTGGAATTCCCTGTTTTATTAAATTATTTCTGCTCCATCTTTAACGAGCTAAGTTATAACCAGGTATAGATTGTAATTAAAGCCTACAATTTCGATACTGTTTTCTGCCCATTGGACTCTGGTTATACTTCACTGTAGCTACCCTAGGGACAAGGCTATCTTTAGATAGCATAGTGACAAGCCTTGTGGAGAGGACCCTAGCAGAAGTCCTCAAAAGGAGTTAACCTTTGGGAAAAATCTGGCGCCCGAGGATTCGAAGCTTACCGCAGTAAGCACTTTACCGAAAAGCGACAAGGTCACGTTATAAGGTTCATTGTTAATATTATGTTGAGATTCAGAATATATTTTTTTTGAAAAGTATTTTTAATGATACATTTAAACATTTTTTTCGATGATATATTCTCATATTATAAACATTATTTAGATTGTAGGGAAATCTTTTACCGGCATGAAAACACTTTGGAACAAAAAATTAGTTCGTGTTTTGCTTCATATATTCATTCACAAAATAATTATAGCAGATTATACCTTGATAAATATGACAATTCTGTCCAACCGATAAACGTGAGAATGGTACGTGAATATTATCATTTATATTGTATATTATGTGACGTTTCAGTTGAAAAGTTTGCCCACCCCTGCTGTAGGCTAAATAAATGATGACATAATCGATAGTTTCAAACTCCATCAATCACAACTTCCGCGATATTTTATTGCAAATAATTTAAAACAGTCATCGATGTTCATTTGATACGGAACTTCACAATATTTTTTTCCAGTCAATTTTATTCATCACCGGAAAATGTAACTTTCAAACTCGACTGGTTCAATGAAGTGGAAGGAGGCATTAATTTGTGCAGAAATAAAGACATTTCGTCCCTAGAATGTATTACCATATCTGAAAGTTTTTTATCTCGACTACGAATGGCTCAATATATCCTCAAAGTAGCAACTACATTCTCTAGAAGACCATAAACAAGGGCTATTTGAACAATATTGACAAAGTTCGAAGTGGCGAAAACAGTTATCACAGTTGGATGTTCAACAAAGACTTGAAATGAAAACGAAAGTGAGTAATGGAAAGTGAAAAACCATTGAGCTGTTAAACTTAACAAATTCTATCAGGGTCAACACACTTTCTATGGCACTATATCTATACGTATAGGTCGGTAGGTATTATTTACTATGAAACAGGAGCCGTGAAATTGGTGATTAGCACTTACTACACGAAACACAACGTTTCTGGTTGTATTATATGCGTTTGTGCGTTTTAGACGTTAACTGAATTACGTATCGAATGTCGTATTCACTACAATATGTCTTTGTGCGCAAATTTCAACGGCTAATTGAGCAATATCAAAATGTATTCTTGGGTTGAAATGCTTCTGACATGCTGATTTGCTAATATCAGTATACGCAATACGTCTATCTACATTTCAGAAACGCTGCCAGTAAAATATTCGGATAGTTTGTATCGGGGATATTAATATTTGAAAGACATTTCTCTAGAATGTGCATCGACTCAGGGATTGGGGTGTTAGTGAATAGTGAAACAACATCAAATGCAAATAAGGTTTTACCACGCTTTTTTTCCTATACTCTGACTACACGAAAGGGAATCCTATAATGTTCGAAGAACATCGTGTGAAACAGAAGGGGAATGTTGGGAAAGGAGGTAAGCATTCGAATTTTTCTTGAAGATTTGGAGGTTCTAGCCATTGGAAAAGACCTCACTAGGTAGAGAGTTCCACATTTTCGCTGTTCCATAGAACAATGAAGTCTGATAGGAAGAAGTTCGGCAGGTCTCGAGCTTGACAATGAAGGTGACTAGTTTGTAGTCTACCTATCTGGAATCTCTCTTGGTGGAACAACAGACGAGATTTGTGAACACCGACCATGGAAATGTCTATAGCGCGGGAGATGTCTCCCAGCTTTCTACGATGATCTAGAGAGGTTAATGAACTCGTAAGTGGGACATCATCAATAACACGAATAGCTCTCTCCTGGATAGAATCCAGCTTCAACATATATTTGGGAGCCGAACTCCAAACATGTGAACAGTACTCCAAGACAGGTCGAATCTGTGCTTTGTAGATCATGAGGAGCTGCTGCGATGTAAAGTAGCTGTTGGCAGGGAATAGAAAACCTGGTTTATATGAAGCGGTTTTCACAATTGACCTCACATGATCGTCCCATGAGAGGGTGCTGTTGGTGGTGATCCCGAGTCTGAATATGGAAGACTGTCATCATCAGTCTATATTCCTGAAGCCTGTAGATAAAAAAAATTATCAATAAAATATCTAGTTTAAAAAACGGCAGCGCTCCAGGAAGAGATAAAATTACTTTAAAATTAATCAAAACAATGCATATCCTTCTAATTGAACCTCTCAAATATATTATCAACTGTATATTTGTCACAGGAATAGTGCCAAGCCACTTCAAACTGAGCACAGTCATCCCAATATTTAAATCGGGATGTAGAGATGATATTAATAATTACAGACCAATCTCGTTAATAAGAAACTTTGCTAAAATTTTTGAATCTTGCATGAAAGATAGAATTGTGAACTATCTTGATCATTTTAATATCTTATCTCCTAGCCAATATGGATTTTGAAAGGCAAAAAGCTCTGAAGATGCGATACTTGAATTAACAAATACAATAAACTCAAATTTCAATCAGAATCTTAAAAGTCTGGTTATTTTCTTCGATCTTGCCTAGGCTTTCGATACGGTTTCCCATGATATATTATTAGAAAAAATTGAGAATACCGGCATTAGAGGAGCTGCCTTAGCAGTACTTACTAATTATTCACATGTGCGACCGCAAATTGTACCAATAAATGACACTTCGAGTGAATCCGTGGTAGTGAAAATTGACATACCATTGGGTCCAATATTGTTTTTAATTTATATAAATTCGATAGGGAGCCTCCCGATTGATGCAAAACTGATAAACTGTGCTGACGACACAGTTATTATATTCACGTTGATAACTGTGGGGTAGGACCTCGGTCCCCCCCGGCCTGCCCGTTCAGTGGACTCTAGACCTGTTAGTGACTTGCCCTCCCCTAACATAAACAGCACGCCACTGCCCGACAGAGACCAATGCCTTAATTGGATAGGAGACGGTCTTTTGAACCGTCTGGGCCCCTCTCCCCCTGTCTACTCGTGTTAGTTTTATAATTTATAACAGCTCCCGTTTGACGAGTCGCCGTCGACCTCTCATCATCGGTCTTCCACATTTGTTGCCCTGGCCGCGAATCAATTGCCCAGAAATCTGGGATAAGAAGCACAGACACCGGACCTCATGAGTAAAGCCATGTGGTGCAGCATAATACCCACGCAGAGGCAGCTTTTTCGCCCCCGGCGGGACTACTTTAGGCGGTCCCATCTCAGGCATACATAGGACCCTGTCCCGTGCATACCCAAGATGGAGCTTGCTTGCTAGACTCATATACTGCCCCTTCTGGGCTATGGTCAATTCCACCTCCTCGTAATTACCTGTTTCACCAGGAACGCTACGAGTAAACGTTCGGCTTCCGTTCAAATAGCCTACCGCATATGCCACCACGGCAGTGAATCCGTTCCGACCAGCTATCTGGGATAAGAAGGCACTGCGCCGTAGTTTTTATGGGTAAACGACATGTGGTGCACCGTTTACCTGACGTTTCGCAGCGGTACCTTTTTTCGCCCCTGCTCAGGCAGCCAGAGGTTACTTTAAGCGAGAACCTGCGTTACCTATGGTGCAACAGGCACGGTACTTGCTAGCTATTCTTCCTAACTAATGAGGAATAGCCCCACTCGCCTGCTCGTGTTAGCCTAAGCTACGTTTACGAACCATCGCCGGCCTCGTTCAAGTTTGGCCTTCCGCATGTATCTACCACGTCCGTGAATCCGTTCCGACCAGCATCCCTGGGATAAGAAGGCACGGGGTCGTGGTTTTAGAGGTGAAAATGTATGCGGTGCCCAGTTCACCGGATCTTTTGCAGTGGCAACGTTAGTTTGGCCCCGAAGGGTTACTTGTCTTGAGAACCGCGAAGAGGTGTTGCTTGCTGAATCTACCGCCAGTTTCTCTCCGGCCTAGTAGATTCTCTCCCGAGAGTTATTATATTCAGTGGTAGATATTTACATTCACTCATGAATAAAGCTACTTGTGGTCTTAGTACTCTGAATTGTTGGTTACAATCGAACTCACCCTTAATTCAAATAAATCTAAATTTATAATATTCTCAATCACGAAAGTTAGTGAATGCAATAACGTAAACAAAACTATACATCCATACCCAAAAATGTTTAGCCAGCAAAATGTCGGACTGTGAATGTGAAAATTTTATACAAGCTGCAGAGTACATTGAATATCTTGGTATAATCATTGACAAAAATCTTAGGTGGGATATTCAAGTAAAAGATTTAGCAAACAAAGTAAGAAAACTAATTTATAAATTTTACCAAATAAGAGAATACATGAACATTCGTATGCTTAAAAATATATACAAGGCTCTGGTGGAATCTTTATTGAAATATGGCATCGGAGCGTGGGGGGGGGGTCTATATAAAAATGCAATGGAACCTCTTGATGTTGTACAAAATTATGTCTTAAAATGCATCTAAAGTGGAAACGAAGTGCATAGATCATGCCTATCACACAACAGCAGCTTACAATAAAGAAATCAAAATTAATAAATTCTCCAATACAAAATGTCAAAACAGTTTTTCCTTCAACGGACCAAAAGTCTATAACAAATTTCCGTTAGCCTTGAGATCAATTAATAATAATGTTAAAAGATTTAAATATAAAGTCTATACTTATCTCATTGATAACGTCAACATATTTGTGAGTTGTCTCAACGTTTCCTAATTACTGTTATATTGCTCACTCGAAATATAAATTATATCTATTATCTGACTGATACATCGAATTATTCAATTCTCTACTGTACTATTGTAATAAATTATACGACACAATACAAACCTCTTGAGGTTTAGGTGTCTTATTCTTATTGTGGGATCCGCTTTCCTGGAGAAGAGAAGACGCAAGCTTGAGGTTTGATTGCATTGAGCTCTACTATATTATAAGATCACCATTTCAAAATCCTTGCCAGAGTTTTCAATTTTGCAACTGGTTCCAGAGAATATTTTACAGACAAACTTGGTGGGGATTAAAGATGTTAAATTCCTTCACTAACCATTTCACTATGTAATACGTGAGAGAATCAATGTTCTACCATATAAAGAAGAACAATAGCGGAACATATTTCTAATGCAAGTCACACCATCAGGAAAGTTTATCATTTTCAAAACGCAGTACGGACAAATATCCAAGTAATTTAGGAGGGATGGAAATGAATAAGCGAAAAAGTAATCCATTACATTCAGATTTATCTCCAGCTGAGGGTAACCTTCTGTTTGCATTATTAACTCCAAATAGTATTTAAGCTGGTTTATTTCCTTTTCTAATTTAGTTCTCTGGTGATGGCAACTCAGGATGAAGGTGATCATTTCGTACTTATTAGTGTTATGGCATATATTCAGTTGTGAACTCTTTAAGTGTATTAGGAAACGTGGCAAGTTGAGTTAATACATCAAAGTTCAGAGTGTAATCATGTTTTTAGTTCTCCAAAACTGTTCTCAATAATTCTTCCGGTTTTATATAGTCGAAGGTACCTTCATAAAAGAATTGGTATCATTTTTCCAAAAGTCGTTTTCCACATGCAGATCGGAAAGGATGTAAAGTATATAAAATAAATAGGTATTATTCTTATACCTCCAGTCAATGCATTATTGTATCGAATAGTCATTAATCGCAAGAATGATACCGAGTGAACAGAAAATAACTAAAATTGGAATGATATGATCACAACAATCAGAAAACCACATCAAAAGTATTTTATTTTGCCCTACACTGTTATTGGTTGTCAGCAGTATTGAATGGCAACAGAAATGAGCGGAGATTAAATGTATTGAAGCGATTCTCTTCTTTGGTCGATACGGTGATAGGTTACACATTGCTGCTTACGGCCATGTCTGAAATTTTAAACGAGCTCTCTTTCACTCGATGCTTTTCGATATTTCTTGCTCTTGTTCGTAATTTAAAAAACGGCTGTATGATATATTTCATGAATGCTCTATGTAACCCTCCGCATTCCAGTAGCATGTCTTAACATGCTTTATTGTTGCGGCTTCATTAATTCTCAGTTTTTCTCAAAGAAGGATTTGAAAACCTAACTCGTCAAAAGTTCGACAAAGTAACCTGCGATGACCTTGGCTCTTGGAGTTTCGTATATAAACCGTTAATTCGCTCGCCCGCCGTCGGATGTACATACTTTATGGTTGCGGTTTCATCTGTTCTTAGAATCTGGCGAAAAAGGAACAACTGCCCACTGGAGAATAAAAAATAACTAGTTCGTCAAAAGCTTAACACATCATTAACTTGCGATGAACTTGCCGCTTGGAGTTCCTAATATCAACAGTAAATTCGCTCGCCCGCCGTCGAACGTACATGCTTTATGGTTGCGGCTCCACTAATTCTTAGATTTTCTCAAAGAAGGATTTGAAAACCTAACTCGTCTAAAGTTCGACAAATTAACCTGCGATGATCTTGCCTCTTCGAGTCTTGTATGTCAACAGTAAATTTGTTCGCCCTCTGTCGGACGAACATACATTATGGTAACGGCTTCATCTGTTCTTAGATTCTCTAAAAGAAGGAACAACTGCCCACAGGAGGATTAAAAAAATAACTCGTCAAAAGTTAACAAATTAATCTGCGATGACCTTGCCTCTTGCCTATATCAACAGTAAATTCACTCGCCCTCCGTCAAACATACATGCATTGTCATTGCGGCTTCATTAATTCTTAGATTTTTCCCAAAGAGGGATTGCAAAACCTTAATTCGGAAAAAGTTCGACAAACTAACCTGCGATGACCTTGCCTCTTGGAGTTTCGTATATCAACAGTAAATTCGTTCGCCCTCTGTCGGACGTACATACTTTATGGTAGCGGCTTCATCTCTTCTTAAATGTTTTCAAAGAAGGAACAACTGCTCAAAGGATTTAAAAAACTAACTCGTCAAAAGCTTACCAAACTAAACTGTCATGACCTTGCCGTTTGGTGTGACGTACAATATAGATTCGCTCGCCCTCTGTTGGACGTTCAGTGAGGTGGAGACATGTTACAGGAATACCAATATCCTCTTACCGTTACTTTATTAATGTTATATGATGCTGATCAGTGCTCATCATTATGCACATTGTTCCATTCCCATTTGTCATATGTTGTGGAGATGTGGAGGGATTCGTCGGGTGCTATTCAGGTGTTAGATTGCCAAAGAAGGCTGTTCGTTTGACAGTAAGCTCTGGATATCGCGATAGCTGTAGGCCACATTTTGTGAGTCTACGAATTATGCCCTTACCTACACTGTTCATCTTCTGTCAACTCTTGGAGATTCATGGGAGCAGGTCAGAGTATAGTCTGAGTTGGTGCTTCCATGAGTATATCTCTGTTAGGAGTTCTTATTCGCTTCCTGTGACTGTCAGGAATTTCACGTTTGCAAAATTTAAACATAGATTGAATACTTACCTGCAGTTTAAGCCAATTTACTCGGGCTCTATCATCCGCTGATATTGATATTAGAATTCGAACTGCTGAATCGTTAACATTGACTGTGATGTACTTTGTGTTTTTTTTGTTGTACTCTTACCTTTTTTTGTATTTCTGATTTGTTGTTTTGTATTTTTTATTGTTTGTAAGCTGGCACCCGTCGTGTCGTAGCATTCGCAGGTTATGTATGACTTGTCACAATTGTTATGTGATGTAACAAAATGTTGTCAAATAATCATCTGTCTATCTATCTATATATCACTAAGATTGATATCTAGGAAAAAAATAGTTTTACAGGAAAATATCTCGATGTGTCAGTTGAAATAGTATGAATCAAAACTTTCTCCCCAATATCTTGAATGCAAATCAAATTTAAAATTTCAGAAAATCCCGTATGTGCGGGAACAAATTGAAATGGAAATTACTTATTCTTAAATATTTATATCTTAAACATACTTGTATGTACTTACCGTCTATTTTCGAACAATTATTATTAGGTGTAGGACGGGAGGCCTTTCGTCACACCGATTGTTTACATTTAAAATGGTCGACAGAACGTGGAGATCCTGTTTTTACATTTAACTTTCAAGCTAGAGTGAATTTACGGGGAATACAAATAGAATTATAATTTGCAGCATTACTTTGGAATTATCTGACTATAGATCCATTTATGATTCAATAGATGATATTAAAACGACGATTATGCTAAGATGAGGACTTTAGGTTTTTCTGAAGCACAACCTCCTTTTGCTTTGCTGTCTAGGTGTGGCGTACTGGCTATGATACACTTTGTAGACTTTTAACTTTGGGAATGTAGATTTGTCATAAGCGTACATATGTCTTATGTTTTCTGTATAATGAAAAACTGTAAGTTCTTGTTTCCTATTTGGAATACTATGTATAACTTCATAAAATATCAGAAGTACATAAACATAAAAATCTCAGCTACATATATACTTTGGCGTTTATTAGGTGAACTAATATTGGCCTCAATCCAAAATAACTCTCTTTCAAGGACTTATTTTGTTCGGAACTTGTGCTGGAAATATACTGACCTCAAGATACAATCATTTGCGTAAGAGCTATTAACAAGATCAATACCTCAAACCCCGCAAACAAATCCATATTCAGTTCTGGGTTATTCGTGTAGAGCTGAGTATAAGAATTAAAGGGAGCCTATTCTTGACGTCAATAATCAGAGAGTGGGAGCGGTTGTAAACTGCTTAAATAAATAAGTGGATTCATTTCCACATGACTTAACTGGTGACTTTCAAAGAAAAATTTACATTGTCAATAGGAAATTGTCCAAATTTTAAATAAATTACGTTTTGAATTATTAAGGCAGTAGTAGCTAACATGTTTTATTCCCAATACAATATGGAGAGACCGAAACAAAAGTTCTCCAAAGTTCAGAGTAACTTAGAACTTTAAAATTCAATCTTTGATGCGAAACAATCGTACATTCTCTTTAAATTCTAATTGTAGCCACATATTCCACCGTTCAATTGCTTCCGAAGACAGCATTTTATGTACCCCAAGGATCGATTTTATAGCCCGCAGGCAAATGTCAAATAGACCGTGTGTACCGTGATTGTTTGCTATGACGATCCTGCTAAAAGTTGAAAACTCTTTCAATTGGGACTCGGTGCGAATATGGTTCGATAATTGAATATTAATACATGTGTTCCGGCAATTGATGTGAGCGAACCTCTATTTATTTTTATGATTGTAATTGTTTGATTGTTTTTGATCGAATATCCATCAGTTTAATAATATATAGACAAGAAACATCAATGAATTACAACAAACTTTGAAATAAGCTACTAATATAGCATTACCAACAAAATGTAAAAATTGAAAAAAAAAGTAGCCTTGCCGCTTAGAGTTTCGAAATCAAAAAACAAAATGAATGTGTTGGCTTCATAACCACCTCGGCCACATCCGTATATGTAGGATAACATTGAACTCGATATATTAATCAATAATCAATCAATCAAAACGGAAGCGGACAAGTTCGGAGCCCAGCAGGCCCGAGGCAGTATCGAAGGCTAAGATTTTGCATGAACTGATATCTCTTATGGCTTCAAGCGGCATATGTGTGCTGCCGAAGTGTTGTAGCCTAAGAGAAGCCAGTGCTGGATATTCTGCTAGGATGTGAGAGGCAGTTTCATCCGCCTCTCCTCATCTACTACAAACTGGGTCTCGAACAATGCTCATTGTGTGTAGATGTTTATTCAAATGACAGTGTCCTGTCACTAGTTTTAGACCTCTCCTGCTCATAGAGAACTCTCTAACGTGGAGCTTCGCTTGCCTCATGCCGGGGGCACCACGCTTGACCGAAATTCACTGCCTATCCAGTAGCTCCTTGAGGGCGTGGAGTCCGGTGGTTCATGAAATTCCGATCGTTTAATAGGGGCCAGGGGCACTCTAGGTACCCCGTTTGGTCCCTTCGATTCCCTTCACGCCAGACTGGGCGGATACCCATACTCGCTGGAGCTTGTTCCTTCTGGATAATTTAGCTAGAGTTTCCCTGCACTCCAAGACAAGCCTAGAAGTCACTCTGAGAACGTTGAGTGCGCCGAGGGCCGCTCAGCTGTCAGTAAATCCGCCTACCTCTATAGTTTAATCTCAGGTTTTCATGGGCACAGGTCCGTATTGCATAGTTCTCTGTCTGGAAAGCGGTTCAAATCTCCTATCTGGGTGTACACGAGTAGACCCCGGGTCCGCTAGACTTGCCAATCTCAGATCCGTTCGTGAATCACACGAGCCACTCTGGCGAAAGCGGCCGAAAGTCCTTGTTCTTCCAGACCTCTGTGTAATAATGACGTCTGGTGTTTGGAACATGACAGCAGCTGCTGTCGCATTCTGTGTCAGTCGGAGGATCGATATATCAATAGTCAGCGCTATAAGTCACTTGCCATGGGCGCAGCTTCGATATCGATGTCGCGAGGGTATCTCTAAATCCTCAGAAAATTCATTGTAAACAATTTATGAAACGCTAATGAATTTATACTCTATGTTACATTGAAATTTTTTCCAAATAGTCTACATGATGTTTTTGACAACTCAACGTTTCATACACCTGCTGTCAGGTTGACTTTTCTGATATAAAATTGTTTTATACTAACACATGAAGAGGAGCATCTGATTGTGGGACTAAAATCTGACTTTGCCAGATTTTTGGCGGGTGATTTCAAATTTTGTCATCGAATATGAACTGATTATTAATAAGACATTAATAAGATATCATTTACCTGATCTGACATTCTTCTTACCAGACAATTTTTTTATGTAATAGGTATGTTAGGAAATGCTATTTAATAGAAACAGTTTCATTTCCTAAGTGGTTCTCTAAAAAGTTATTGGCAGTATCAATTAAAATTTTCTAACGTCATTATTATCATTGAACAATACAAACAGGTTAAAACCATCTAAAATCTTCAATGACCCAGCAATTGTTACAATTTACAGCACTTCATTTTTACGATTATTGCAATTTACAATATATTTTTCGCTATTAAATTGGCCAATTTAATGAACAGCAATACTTATCCAACTTATAAGTAATAATGAATAATAATTTTTGGTTATTTCTGAAATGAACAGGGTCTGATTGAACAATGTATTCCTAATTTTAGAAGCTGTAGTTGGCATCTTGAGAAGTTTGCAGGTTTCCTCTTCTCTCGAGTGGTATGAAATGTTAACTGTTTGACAATTTTTTCGTCAGCATTATTAGCATTTGCCTCAAATGAATTTATGGTATTCTGAGAGTTCTTAATAAGTGAATTTTCTTTCCGCAAAGTATGCAGAACATGCGTCAGTATTCCTATGTCACTAACATCACTAAAGTTTTGTTATATTTTGTTTGTTTCAGATAGAATTTTTTTCATCAGTTCTTCGTCATTTACTTTATTTTTCTGGGATTTCTGTTGTTGTCGAAACATCAGTAGATTATAGCTATAGGAGCCGTCCTCAAATAGCGTAACGCCAAAGTGGGCTGTTTTTGATACCCCTTCCCCCTTGTGACGCATTCATAAGTCAAAAGAGGCGATAATAGCCTCCACCCGATTGTACATACGTTTTAATAATACTTGTGTTCAAGGATAAGGAAAATCAAATATGTACAAAGAAGGAACATCAATCAATAATCACATTAGTATTAACAAGGTTTAGTAAAAATTTCAAAAACCAACCCTCCAAAAATTTAACAACCTAACCTGCGATGACCTTACTGCTTGAAATTTCAAAATTGGGAACCACCGATGAAGGTTGAATATTGAACTCGGTTCAATAATAGTTAATTCGCATGCCGCTAGTAGTATATGTTAAACATATGGGTGGGTTTTTGGGCTATATTTTGAGACATCGATAGTTCACCAAATACAGACGGAAACGAGTAGTTCTGAATATTTGCATTTTGGGCGGGAAATTCTGGATAATAATGGCTGCCTGGAAATAGGAATTAGCAGCTCGAAATTTGGATGATTCAAAAATAATAAAGACATAAAAATAAATAAACGAGCAAATGAAAACATCAACAAGCGTGTATTTCTTTATTAAATATTCGTTAACTATAAGCTTTACATTTTTTCAAAATTTTTATTTAATCATAACTTTTTCTTTTATCTTAATTTATTCTAACAATAAACTTACCTTGGATATTTCATGAGTATACACTAATGTGACTAGAAAAGAACCATAGCTCAGTGAAAGAGACATACAAGGTTATATAATACCCACAGTAGACGAATTCCTCTACCTGAAACATGGTCTGATTGAACAATGTATTCCTAATTTCAGAAGCTTCTGCTGTAGTTGGCATCTTGAGAAGAAGCAATTTACAATATATTTTTTGCTATTAATTTGTCAAATTTAATACCTAACAATACTTATCCAACTTAAAAGTAATAATGATCATTTTTGGTTGGTACTAAAATGAACAGGGTCTGATTGAATGATGTATTCCTAATTTCAGAAGCTTCTGGTGTAGTTGGTATATTGAGAAGTTTATTTGCAGGTTTCCTCTTCTTTCGAGTGTTATGAATGTCAACTGTTTGTTAGCATTATTATCACTTACCTCAAATTGGATTTACGGTATTCCGAGAGTTCTTGATAAGTGAATTTTGTTTTTGCAAGGTATGCACAACATGCGTCAGTATTTCTATGTCACTAACATCACTAACGATTTGTTGTATTTTGCTTGTTTCAGATAGAACATTTTTGATGAGCTCTTCTTTATTCACTTTATTTTTCTGCGAAGGCATTTCAAATGAGTATGAATTTCTGACTTGATATTCTCTATAGAATCACAATTCAAAGAATGATTAGGACAGGTCTTAGTCATATTTTATTCATTTCCAGAATGACATAATGAATATGCTTATATGATGGTAGTATGAATGAACAAATCAACAAATGTGCAACTATTACCGTGAATACACGTGTTCAATATGAACATAGAAACTGGCAGCATGCATTACTCAGTATTTTTTAAACTTTCAACATCGAAAAAACTTTAAAGATATTTTTTCACGACATTTTTTTCCTCTTACAATAACTTTACTCTGGCTTGAATAAGCATAATCAGTTCTGTAAGAGCCCTGACATTTTTTCATTTGTTTAGGAGAATAATGAATTTTGCGAGGTTTACCTGAAATTTTTTTTGTATCAATTACATTCTTGAGAGCAATGTAATGTAGCAACATATTAATATAGTGATCCTGGTATAATGAGTGGTTTCAATGGGGTTGCGGCACATTTAGTTAAGGATCTACAAACCACTTCTGCTGCACTTGAAATAAACAATCTGTCGCACAATCCTTGATATTTCGTCTGCCACATGGTTGTGTAAATTCTTCATTGGGGATTTATTTATTCGGAGAAGGAATTCTAAAATGCACCAAGTTGTTCACAATGCCCTGCTTTAAGGTTTAAAAGACTGATGACGACTTCCTAGAACCCATTTGAGATGCTTAATTTTCATTTTTTGATAAATTGAAAATTATCTTAAAAATAGGGTTAATTTATTATATGTGGGGACTTAGAGGAGATTGAAGAGTTACTCAGTAGTTACGAATGACCTTCATGGTCTATAAAATATCATGCAGAAAGAATTTTTCAGATTCGATTTCCTGCAACGAAGTTAGTTACTTCCCCACTATACAGACCTGACTAAACTGATCGATCATATCCAGCAATATTACTTGGTGTTTATCATGATACAATGAATGGTGTATTATGAATTTCATTTGAAATATACGGGTGGGAGGTACCATACCTGACCTTCAGCCTCTATTTTGAGACATCGATAGATTACCAAATACAGACGGAAAGTTCTGAATATTTGCATTTGGAACGGGACATTCTGGACGATAATAGCTGCCCGCAAATACGAATTAGCACTTCGAAATTTGAATGATTAAAAATTATTAAATAAATAAAGATAAATAAAAAAACAAATCAACACATCAACAAGCTTGTATTTCTTTATTAAATATTCGATAATTATAAACATTGCATTTTGTCAGAATGTTTATTTAATCATAATGTTTTCTTTTATCTTAATTTATTCTAGCAATAAATTTACCTTGGATATTTCACAAGTATACACTAATGAGACTGGAAAAAAACCATATCTCAGTGAAAAAGACATACAAGGTTGCATAGTATTCACAGTAGCCGAATTGTTCTACCTAAAATTAAAAAAAAACGAGAAACAGCGTGTACATATATTACAACGGATCGCGATAAATCTTGAATCAAAATATGCGTTTTTGAGAAACCTTCCAAATGCCGTTCCGATCAATTTGCCAAAATATTTAATTGGTTCAAACTGTGCCCCTACACTATATTGGTGCGATAGCGGAACTCAATACCAACAATTTGAGCCCAATAGAAACCGAAAGTCCCTATATGCTAATAAGCAATTGACCCAATTTGTTTATTTACTCGAATATATAAACTATTCTGTGGCAAAAAAATGGCGTAATCTATTACCAAAATTTAGTTTGTGACGTGTTTTACGAAACCATTAAGCAAATACATTCGGAGAAATAAAATTGAATATAAATACCGTTAATTAGTTAATAACAAGTTATTTAATGAAGCAAATGAGACGTGTTTTGTTAATATATATTACTATGCAAAATTTCATGAGAATAGTTTTTGTTTTATACACATTTTTCCATAATTTTGCAACTAAAACGCAGATATAAACAATAGCACAAACTTTAGACAGCTTTTAGCTCCACCATCGTTTACAGCGCCACTTTTTGCATAAGAATCAACCATAAAATCGCGTTACCCTAAAAAAAAACCTTTATTGACTGGCCTATAATAAACGACACCTTTCATAAATGGAAGTTTAAATAGAATAAGTTGTAGCACAATTATGTTCAATTACAAAGAATAAAGGCAAAAGCATCTCTAAACGATTCTAATTGAATTTCTGCAACAATCTAATAGGATTTGTATGCATACGAAGTTACGAAGGGACCGTACATTCGCGAACACGACCGACGTCGAGTTCTTCCAATATTATTGTTGTTATCGAGCTTGAATTTTCAGTTCTTCGCGCGCTCTGTACGATTCTCGAAGTTGGCGAACGCTCTACAACTGTTTACCGGCTCCGTGACGTATTTTGACACTTCGAGTTTTGTTGGTATTGTCACGGATACGCGTCATATTTGAACATTTTGTTGATTGATTTGGTGCGAATTATCGAAATTGTTATTGGTTAGTTGGTATTGGTAGTTCATTGTCTTCGCAGTTTAATCAAGAATATAATATTATACAAGGTAAACAAGACTATATTTTATAGGTGTGTTTGTAACGCTATTCACTATTTGTATGTTATAAGTTTTTTTTTTAATAGATATATATTTATAATGTATTGAGTTTCCTTCTCTAACGGCTGACATTTTACATTTTTATTGAAGAAAGTAATTATTCAACATAAAACTGTTGGGCATATTAGTCACTCTTGTTACGATATAATTACAATGTAATCTATAAACGCTACTACAGTCCGTAGTTTTTTTATGGAGAGAAAAATGCGACAGAACGAAGATATTACCAACTCCTAAAATTCTATAAATAAGGAACAAATCAACTATATCCACTAAAATAGTATATTAAGATATAAGTTTCATAAGACGTGATTTTATCCCTAAATTAGAAGACGAGGCGAGTTTTCTAAATTATGAGTGCGATGAAACGAACATTTTAGACTCTTTTTTCAATTTTTTTTCTATTTTAGTATCACATATTTCGAGAAAAACATTTTCTTTTGAAATTACGTGCCCTCAATGACTTACTAATTCACCACATGCCAAAATAAACAATTGCATGCGCGCCTATCTGTAATTAAAATTTAATTCTGAAATGTCAAGAGTTTAAATTAAAATACCTAGCATGGATGATTTTGAAAGAGAATTACGAATGAAAAGTGAAAACTGCACTCCTCCAGTGCTACGAGAAATCGCAAACAGTATAGCCTAGATAACTTGCTGCCTAAAAAGTCTAAGAAAGTATTTGAAAAGGAGTATCAGATTTTCAAAAACTGGTGCTGCGAAAACAATGTAGAAGTTGTATCAGAAAATGTTTAAATTGCTTAAAAATTGCATGCATAAATATTTATGAGAATGAAGATATTTCTTGGTACATGAAATTGCAAGCTTTATTAAAAAGGTGCTCGGAAGGCTACGACCCAAAGAAGACTCAAATTTTGAAATTTGAACATATTAGTAAAGTTAGAACGAATGCTGATAACAGTACCTCCCATTGAAGGTAAATTCTACAAAAATTAAAATTAGGTTTTCATATTACTTTTTACTGTTATTATCTTAGATTGCACTGATTATGGGCTATAGTGGAGCATGTCGCCGAGAGGAATATACGACTTACAGTTCAAAGATAATTTTGTTCTTGTCACAATGCCGACAACAAAAAATTGGGTGCCGAAGTTATTTATTGTCGCAGAGCCTCTTTGGGTATAGTTCATAAGGCAATATATAGGTGCTGGACCGAAAAACACAACTCATACGGGACTATTTTTGAGATACCAAAATGGCTACTGTTTAAATATGGGAGCAGCACCCAAAATTATTGCTACTGTCTTGAATATGCCAAGCCCCCACATATACACTGGTTATTGTTTCCGGCGTTCCAGCATCTCGGATCTGGAAAATAAGAGAAGTAATCTAATTACCGTTAAAATGCATGGAAGATGGAAGTCCATCTGCTGTGGCTGAAGGCTACTGTCAAACATTCTTAAATAGAAAAACCGAAGTGCTATGCGGCGCCTCAGTACCTAGAACGTTTTTTTTTGGGAGGTGATTAAAATCTCTTATGAACGCCTTATGGACCTGTAACATCTCATATGGTAGTGTGGGAGTCCCTGAGTCAGAATATAATCACCTCAGATATACCCACTAGACACTCCACCTCATTTGGTAGGCTCGATTTTGCAACCAGGGCAGTCCCGATGACACTAAGGCTTGGCAGCCCATTGTATCTTGCCTGACTACTTTCTCGAATCATCTGAAAAATTCCGCATTCGCTGAGATTCGAACCCGTGGCCGTAAACCAGACTGATTAGAAGATCGATGCTTCTACCATTGAGATACCTGGCTCACTTGAAGTGTTACCGAGTACTTCCTCCACTTCGGGTTTGTAGAATTTAACTTTCAAACTCACAAAGTTTGAGCATCAGGTAACGCCAGGCATTACAGGAAATTTACATATATATAATTCAGCCACATCCACATTATAGCATATTTAGCAGCATACACAAAACGTTATCGTAAACAACAATAAGCACTCATGTTCCTGAACTGAAAGTGTGTGCTCATGGAACTAGCACAGTCACGATCAATGTTTACAACTGCACAATTGAACAGAAATAATATTATTTAATGTATTATTATTCATTTACAGTTGAAATTATTGTTCGTGTTTCGTTATGAGTTTGAGGTTAGAGATATTTTTAACAATAATCATGTTCCGTCTTCGTTTTCTTCGGAATGTGGCACATGCGTATGTTATTGTTCTTTCCCATTCGATCTGAAAATGAACAAAATTTGACCAAAGTAACATTATGTTATTTCTTACCAGCTTCTTTAGTTCACGTGAACAATATTCATCAAACGGTTTCTTTAAAATCGTGAACGAAAAAAATCTGAAAGAATGACAGTCGAGATGGCAATGACTCAGTGTTACCAACTTTGGACAGAAAAAAAGTGTGTCAAAAGAGCTTTTTGACTCTGATTTTTCACCACTATTTTTCTTTATATAGGCAAAATTGTCTTTATACCGAACTATGTTCCTTCTAGTTTGGCCACATAGCATTTTGAACACGACTCACAATCGATTTTGTAAATTCCGGATTTTTCTAAGTCGAAAACTTTACCAAAGGTGTAGCCTGAACGGTTTTTTAGTTTGTTCTCACATCTACAAATTATGGTAATTATTAATTACTGAAATATGATAAGTGCAACTTTTGAATTTTATTGAACTATTCAAATGTAGTGACTCTAATTTGGTTGATAGGTGCTTCCATTTTCCTTTTTTGCTTAGAAATTGAATTATTGATCAAAGATTTGTCATAACCATTGTCCAACACTATTTACTGAAGTTGATATAATTTTATAGCTTCAAAGGAACGTTCAATAATCTATGAGCAAACAAGACTATTAAATGGAGCTATTTTATAATCAATTATAGTCTAGGGGCCAGAGCGATATTGATGGTCTGAACATTAACCCGATGGCACTATGCCATCAAAAATTATCGGTCCATTTCCGAGTAATTGGTCATTATTTGGACCAAAAATGTTTTTTTCTCAATTTGTGGCTAAACCTTGCGGATTACAAGGTAACATGATGGCATCATGTTAAACAACTTTATTGGAGGTCAAATAAGGATTTAAAATTATTGCCACTACTCCTTGCCTATTTCAACCCCTCAAAACCCCCTAAAATCACCCCCCAAAACAAACGAAAAAACAAAAAACGGCCGTTTCGATTTTAAACCCAGCCAGAATCTCAATAATTGACTGATAATTTATCATAAAATTGGTCATGTTATCAATATTATTCTTATTTTTTTGGGGGTGGTCTTAGAGGGTTTCGCGGGGTTGAAATACGCAAGGAGTGATGGCAATAATTTATAATTTTTATTTGACCTCTAATAAAGTTGTTTAACATGGTGCCATCATGCTACCTTTTAATCCGCAAGGTTTAGCAAAAAAACCATTGTTGGTCCAAATAATGGCCAATTACTCGGAAATGGACCAATAACTTTCATTGTCATAGGGTACCTTAACAATTGCCAACACCAATGAACATTTTCTAACAGGTTTGGGAGGGTGAACTTGCAGTCCATTTTCGGTTTAATTTTAACTGGTCAGCCTGATAAATGGACACGATAAAAAATGATGGCACATGGTGGAAGTGTATAAGAATGACATGCTTATCAAGTAACCGCAACTTGAAAAGGGTTAACCACCAGTTAAAAAATTAACAATTTGCGGAGGGTGTATCTCGAGATCTAGCAGCCGGCGAAAATTCGGTCTGTGAGATGAATTGGTCATTGAACCGTCCTCTAAGGATAAACCATAGTGCCATCGCGTTAAGGTTCAGACCATCAATATCGCTCTGGCTCCTAGACTATTAGTGTAACTGAATCTGAAGGAGTATACCTATGTGTTTCAGTGGGTTTCATGTGTATGTTGAATTCCAAGTGATTACCATCTCTTATAATGCTAATATCAAGGAAATTGCTTAGAAATTATTGGCCAAAAAAAAAAAAGAATGTATTTTAAATACAGGTCACGCCATTTCTCAAGAATTTATTCACTTTTAAAACACTGTACGAACTAATATTCAGGTAATTGAGAAGGGATGGAAATGTGTAAACGAGAAAGCAATTCATTAAATTCCGATTCATCTCCAGCTGAGGATCAATGGGTTACCCTCATCTGGAGATTTGCAGGCACACTTTCTTTTCTAATTCAATTTACGCTGATGATGACTACTTAGTAGCTGAAAGGTCCTCAGTACATTATTTTTAGTAGATAATGGTGATTGTTTCTCATATAGTGTTATAGTGTATCCACAGTGTGAATTCTTTTATAGTATGATAACCTCTAAAATTATTTTTCTGATAATTGGCAATGAATCCTTGAGACGCTATGTTTGTTGCTGCTTCAACTTCCAATGGTCACCAGTTCCAACTAACTTTAAGTTTTCGAAACGAAATCTGAAGGTTCTTTGAAATATTAGATTTCTGAAAAACTGTGTTTGGGCAAATTTTATGCGGCACGGTTTCCAAAACCTTATTGAATTTATTCAATGTGCAGATAACTTGAAATTAAATTATTTCAAATTTTGACAACTGGAAACCTAAGCAGCTAAACTAACTTTTAGAATTTATGGAAGGAAACATAAGTTCCGTTGATTCAATATGAAATTAACTTTGATGTAACATATAAAACAAACGATAATGTCTATCATATCACGGATTAAATGAATTACTTACTTTATCCTGACCCTATAATTTGTATCTTGCCTTCCACTGATAAATAATTGCTTCGTGATTTCCGAAAGATTCAGTAGAAGATAGGTTGGCTTATTATTAATTCACTTTTCAATTCCGATGATTTATCTTCAACAGAGTTTCGTTCTGATATTGTGTAAGTCGATACAATATATGTTCTAGTTTTGTGTTATATTAAAGGAACACTTACTGAAATACTCTATGAGAAGTCCACCTCGAAATGGTATTTTGATTTCAGATTATATGTACTTTCATTTCTTCGAATTTAGCATATTATCATGTTAACGAATGGGATTGATTTAATAAATTGCCATTCGAGTAGTACAAATATCTTAGTAAGTATATCTATAATGACATCATCAATGGTTCTAAAACCTCGGAAATGAGTAACAACTGAATTTTGGTTGATTTTCTATTTTGACATAGTTCTGATAGAATAAAAATGTTTCACTCTACTTTTATCATTTATTAAATTCCTTGCAGACGAAGTCCGAAGATTATTTTGCATTTAGGTACTCGAGCTATTTCTAAAATCGTTAAAAAAAGTCCTACACCAAAAATGAGGTTACTATCTTATAGATAGATCGTTCCATGTGGTGGTTGACGAAAAATCCTCTGATAAAATGGCTATCAATGCTGGTGTTCTACAGGGATCGGTCTTGGCAATAACTTTATTTCTGCTCCATATCAACGATCTGCTGGAAGTGACCACATGTCCTGTCCAAAGTTTTGTAGATGATGGTACACTTCATAACGCTTTCTCATCTAGAGCCCCTATACCATCCAATTAAACCGGGGGAGCGAGACAGGGACAGGTTGACGCAATCAATGGAGATTTGGCAAAGATTTTGGAATGGGGATCTAATAATTTAGTAGAGTTTAATGCAACTGAAACTCAAACTTGCATATCCTCCAGGAAGGCGGATTCCACAATCCCTAATAGGATGATGTCAGGACTACTATTCCTATGAAGCTGGCTCGAGTCGTTTTTGGATGGTCATCAGCTGCAAGTAGTAGTAAATGGCTTCGCATCAGAAAAATTCACATCCACATTGGGCATTCCACAGGTCCCAAATTTAGGGCCGACATTATTTATAATTTGTATCAATGTTCTTTGTGGAATATTCAGTTCAGACAGTCTTCTATATGCTGACCACTTGAAAATATTCAGAAATATTCCATCGATGGCGGGCAGTGATTTGTTACAGAATGACCTTGATAAGCTTCTAGAATGAACCCGACTAGATAAACTCCTACTAAACTGTGATGAATGCTGTACAATTTCATTCACAAGAAATATCATAAGTTACTCAACTACGTCATACGTATTGAAAAATAAACCATTGAAAAGGGTAGAGAGTATGAGGGACCTTGGAGTGACATTCGACTCCAAACTAAATTTAAAGCTGCACATGGAGCACATAACCAGAAAGGCATACTCTATGCTGGGCTTTATTCTCCTAGTTGGTGAACACTTCAAAACAGTGGATAGCTTCCAAAAACTTTACTTTGCCTCATTTGGACTATTGCAGTGTTGTATGGTCTCCGTCGTACATTACATACACATTCAGCGGTTGGAATCGACACAAAGAAGATTCACTCGTTATCTGTTTCTCAAAGTCACCTACCTGATTCTGGCACTTATCCAGAAAGGTTACGGATGTTTGACTTGCAGCAGCTTGAACTCTGGAAGACAGTCTCAGACATACTGACGTTATTCAAAATAATAAGACACAAATATGATTTTGAGCTGCTGACAATGATAAGCTTAAGGGCTGGAAGTGCGTCCACAAGATCAAGATCTTTTTCAAATTAAGCGTATCAATACGAATCTGGGTTACATGTTGCGCTTGCTCGAATGTGTGGTGAATTCACAGTCTTCGAAAATAATGTAATTCAAATTATGTTTCATCCAACTGTGTGATGACGGGATGTTATGGGTATAGGTATTCTATGTATAATATTGCTCACTGGTTGTATGCTTATATTGACTATACTGATGTTTATTCTTAAGCGATATATGTCGAAATACACATACTATTCAACGTTATACTGTCGGTTATTGATGCTTTTGTTCAAATATGTACTTTTTATATTGTAACAATCTGTTATTGGGCACATTGTGTCTGTTGATTGTTCTACTGTTCTAATAAATAACAATGCTCGGGATTACCATCAACAGCACCCTCTCATAGGGCGATTATGTGAGGTCCATTAAGGAAACTGCTTCACAAAAACTTCGTTGCATTCGTTCCACAGACGAAGCACCATTCACTAGGGAAAAATGATCAAAGTACCATAATAACAATATCTGGGATGACGAACAATCATATGTGGTGCTTGAAGTTAAAAAACATTAGTAATTCTTCTTGTACAAATTGCGCGTATACCTGTCGTGTCAACACATGCAGTAAAAAATATGGTCCGATTAGATAGCCTTCAATCATTGCAGCCCAAACAATAAAACAAAACTGGTCTCTTATTGTTTGGGCTGGCATGATTGGAGACTATCTAACCGGAACATGTTTCCTATCGCAGGTATTAGCGACCCTTATATCTTCAATCGAACAGTTTACAAGCATTAAAAAATTATTTTCAATGAAATTCATCGATATCCAAGCCTTCAGGACCTCCATATACCCCAAGGATGGTCCAAGGGAACCTCAGGGAATTTTTTGGAAATCATATCCGTGATCAACGACCCCAAAAACCCACGAGAAACCAATTCGAGTCCGTTTTTTCAATTCACGTCAAAAAGTGCATTCAGAAAAATTTATTTTTTTATCTGTAAAAATGTAATAAACTTTCCCTGTAAAAGACAAGCGCGGCGCCGAATCAAATGCAGAAAACCGCATCTCAATCCATCCAACTGCGCCTCGACTGGTATTAATCTGTCGCATTTCATCTGCGGCTTACGAATATCTTATTATCAAGTAATGTTGTTTTTTTCTACATTCTGAAACATCATCAACATGATAGAAAGAAAATAATAAAAGATTAATAATGATTCTTGGCCCAGGTATGAATTATATACAAATTCTCGGGAAATATGTCAAACAAACACATATGCTTATTATTTTCATCTTTACGTAGGTTTCGGTCTCACGACCACCATCACTGTCTAAAACGGGATTTCTTAAAACTAATTGTATCAAGCACAAAGCGTCCTTATTAATTCCAATCAAAAATGCCCATGTCGCCAAAACAAACAGAAACACGAATACTCGAAATTGATTATTATTCATTATATCTAATAAATGTGTATCAGTAGCGTCATCTATCGGATAATATCGAGGTTAAGTCAGTCGGTTTGGAATGACATGCGAAACAGTTTTCTTGGAACATAGTCTATTTACATAGTCTAACATACCCCGAAACTTTATTAAAATTCGGGAGATCTATCAGTTAATGTTGCACAGATCTACTCGTAGGTGGCGTTAGATATTTTGGTTCTCGCTAGCCTTCCGTCAGTCGATTATTTATACCTTCGACCAAATCATCGTTCAGGAAAATTGTAAAATTTCTAGTCCCGCTGATGGTCTCCATGAGCGAGCGCATCAGCTGTCCAGAACTATTAGTTTGTAATGTTACTGATTGATCTTGACTGGAGTAGTCAAATTATTCATAGTATTTCGTCTTACAGCTATATGTCACCAAACTGCAGGTAATATGTGGGTCACGTGATTTGCAAATACAAACGTACATAACGTTTTTCAATATGTAATTAGACATTCTCTGCATCCATTGAGGGATTATAATACTTTGTGTTCTATGTTAGAACACATTAGAATATGTCTACTGAGTAAATTAACTCACGTTAATTATTATTATACGTCGAGAGAGAATGAGATGAATTTGAAACATGCAAGTGGGAACTGCGTTTCTGCAGTTTGCTATTGATAGTTTAGCATTAATAGATGATAATTTGACTATTATCTTGTTCACAAGACCTTGAAATTTCTACCATTCTCAATTACATTCATTACGTAAACTATATAGTATGATTGATAAAATACTACACATAATTAAAACACACGTACACCAGCTGTTTCGAAAGTGATTCTAATAGAAAGATTCAATTCCGGTTTGCAAACTACCGACACTTTAATAGACAGTTCATATTGTTGATCCAAAAATAAAAACAAATTATTTTGAAATATTTGAATTGTTAAAATAATTTAATAATATTTCAATAATATATTTAATTTATTGATTATTAATAGCTGTTAGCCATCGGACCATCATTGTGTCCTCCTTGTTTACAACAGCATATGTAAGATTCATCTGAACAAGCATGAATCTGACGATATAGATATTTTAGCCATGACAGGAACAGTTTTCGATCGCAAGATCAAAGTTTGTGGCTCTAAAATGAAAATGAAACACAATACAGCTATTAACATTCGAATAAACCTCTGAAAAGGAACAACGTATGCAAAAAAATTAAATACACAATCGATGAGATGAATTCAAATCAAAGCCTATAACAAAATTCCATCAAACATCAAACACTCTCTGAAAAACATCAGGTTCTTAAAGACATAGTAGTAGAAGTAATGATGATAATAATAACAAAAGACAATACTAAAAAAAATAGAATATCAACTACATTATGAACAAAAAAATGTAAGTCATTAGTTTACATTTTCTTACCCGCCCTTGGAAGGTGTAATGGAAATGATTTTTTTAAGCATTTTCTGCTCTTGCGGTGAAGTCTACATTGGTGAAACAGGTCGTACAGTAGCTACTCGTGTGAAAGAACATGAGCGTTGTACAAGACTTCGTGACACCAGTAGATCTGCACTTGCGGAACACAAGTCTTACACTAATCATCAAATTTCAAAGTTTTCGAAAATACTAAAGTTCTAGCCCGAGCCCCAAACTTCTAGCAGCGAAAATTCCTACAAGCTACAGCAATCCTACAACATCCGAATAATCTAAACACATCCTCGAAAATTCCACCTCGCACATGATCACACAACGGCAGGGTCAGGTGCCAGGGAGTTAACCACCGGAATAAAGACAGTGAACTTTGTAGCGTGAAGGATTTTTCCTACAATAAATACGGCTACAGAAACCTGTAGAATCAGTTTCAGTTCAAGCCTCAAGCTGCCCTGAAGATGCTACCTGTAATGGTTGGCGAAACGTCGGCATCAAGTCGAGCTATTGTGAGGCGGAATCCATCCGGAAGCCAAGATTTTTCACTATCATATAATACTTTTCATAATTTTTGTAATCCATTTTGCACTGAGAAATACTAAATAGTAGAAATGAAGTATTTACTTAAACTATCAACGGTGCTTATCTAGAGAATGGTGAAAAATACCCAACATGTTATACTGGGTTCCCCATAATAGACTACCCATTATATATTATTAATAAATTCCCAACGAGATAACTAAATAGGTTGTTCTCTGTGGGATTATTTTCTGTAGTCTTTGGGATTCAAGTAAATTATCAATCAAGTAGGCGCCTGTCACAAATAAATTTTAAATTAATAATTTCGTGGAAAGCCATTTTTCTACGAGAAGTTTGTTAGTTTTCATCAATAACTATTTAATTTTTTTGCTTTGAGACATTATTTCAACATCCGTTTGAACTTTCATGGATTACCCAGTCCAACAACGTGTGTTTTGTGTAGAAACTTACATAAGAAGCAATTCGATAGAAGAAGTTAGGCGTGCATTCCGGCGTCAGTTTAATAACAACAATAGGGGTCACGCGCCAAATCGTAAAACTGTTAAGTTATGGGTTCGTCATTGGCGTGAAAATGGTTCTGTATAAAATTTGAAGAAGCCTGGACGTCGAAGGACAGTTCGTACACCAGAAAATATTGAACGAGTTAGAATTGCGTTTACGAGAAGTCCTAAAAGGTCTGCTAATCGACAAACCCTTATCCTAGGAATATCGAAGGGAAGCTTAGATCGAATTCTTCAAAGGGATTTAAAATTTCATCCCTATAAATACCGAATGGCACAGCACCTTAGCAATCAAGACAAAGAAGCAAGGTTAGCATTTTGTCAAGAGTTTTTGGATTTACATCAAGGAGCAATTCACAGTCTCCTAAAGACCGACGATGCAAATTTTTATTTGAACGGCATGGTCAATGAACATAATTTTAGATATTGGTCGAATAAATATCCTCGTGAAATCTTTACACAGAACCTCCATAATCCAAAAGTTGTTGTGTGGTGAGGAGTAGGATCTTTTGGTATTATTAGCCCTTATTTTTTTGAGGATGGAAATAACCGCGCTGTAACAGTAACATCCGAGCGCTATGTTTATATGCTAGAGACATTTCTCATTCCAGAATTAAATAGACGAGGATTACTAAACAATGCCTTACTATTCCAACAAGATGTTTAATGGCCGACTCATTTCTCGATTCGGAGATTTGCCTTGGCCTTCGAGGTCCCCCGACTTAACGGCACCCGATTTTTTCCTGTGGGGATATTTAAAAGCCAAAGTGTTTGCGAGTCGTCCAGGTACAATCGAGGAACTGAAAGTCAAAGTTCATGGAAAAGTTGAAGGAATAGACGAAGGTTTGCTACGGCGTGTAATGAACCACTTTTTATCTAATATTGAAAAATGTGTTGAAGTTGGTGGAGGTCATTTAGAAGACGTGATTTTTAAAAGTTAAAATAAAATTAGCCAAATATTTATAAGTTATCATAAATCCCAAAGAGTTAGCTGTAATTCAGTAAAATAAAAAATTTGTTTTCTTTACTAAAAAAATTTTAATTCGAATATTAAAATGGGTAGTCTATTATGGGGAACCCATATATATTTGGACTGAGAAAAAAAATGATCTTTCCAATGATGTCTAACCCAACTATGACTTCCATATAAAAAACACAACTTACTCGCATTTTGAGAATTTATTATAATAAGTGACTATGCCTCTGCATTCCACTTGTAAAAGTGCCTCAAGAAGGTAGGAATTATTTTATTCCAATTCCATGAATCACTGAGATATACCTGAAAAACGAAAACAAAACACGATAGGCAATTTTTAATTTCACCATTGACATTTTCCCAAAAAAACAAAATTCGAGGGGGTTCCTTTTTTGGTATCTATTATACTTATCAAAATTCCTTATTAGAACATCAAGATTTAGCTACACTGTACATTTAAGAAGTCTAGCTCGAAGGACCGTTACCGAAGGTGAATACAGAATACTTCCTGAAGTAAATTGATACATTAGAGCTGTCATATTAGAGTTCCAGCATCTTTATTGATTTTGGCATTATTATTATTATAAAACATTTTTCCAAAGTTAAGTTGAAAACTTTTTGATTGCATTGATAATTTGACTCCGACATTAAAAGAGTTTTAAATTGATTTCAGGTCTTCAGAATATGGGTTTGTATCTAGGTTTCAATGCAAACTAAGTCTATTGTAATTACAATCAGTTGATTTTCACGGTTCAAGGATTTGTAATCTTCTGCATCACAATTAATTTATTCTTGTAAATCTCGAAGATGATTGAATCCCATCATTATCAGGCTTCATTCTAAATAATAATATAGTTGAACTGTTGAACATCGTAATAGTGAACAATTTGACCTTCCATAAACAGACTTGAGTTTGATATTCAAATTGATTGAACGGAATCGATGAGAGTAAACAATTTCCTGATTGGTGTGTTAGATGTAATAATAACCGAAAGGCTACATGAATTGTTTAGTTTCGGTCTAATGATCTTGGGACGCGAATTCAGTGCAATATGAAATCCAATCCGATCGATTTGTTTGTTTGTGAAAATATGTACAGGATGTGTATGAAAATTTGACTCGTTGGATTGTCCTTTTATAGAATGAGTAATTCCTTTTACTCGTACTTTGAATCATAGAATATCTCAAACTGAATTAATATTTGGGTGGACTTTAATTCCTCACATAAATTTGTTATTCATATGTTTTGTACACAAAATAAACTTTTATAGCGGTGAATAATAATTTCAATTGAAAACATCCGTTACTGAATTTTCATAAATGAATGAGACATATTTCTTAAATACTCATTGTAGGAGAAATGCTTCTGTGATTATTTCGTCAGGACGTCGCATTCTCATTCTTGGAGTCTGATCTATGAGCTATTAGTCCAGTCAATGAAGCGCTAAAATGACCAAAATCTGTTACTTGAGTTCAACAAAATGAATTTCAGTAGAAACTTGCTTAATGGGTTAGTAGTGAGGTCAATGGTAAATTTCATGAGGAAATGTTTGGAAGTGAGAAACACCTCTTTTATCACGGGTTCCGTAACTTGTGGAATTTGGGTAAAAATGAAATAAAAATAATATACGTACCTTGCATGGCCCTGATTAAGATGTTTATACTCTTGCGAATTTTTCTGAAAATTGAATATTCTCCAAGATATGGTCACTCGAAAATTCATGAGGGGAAATGTAAAACGTGTAAAAAAATCTGAAAAAATTCAATCATGTATGATCGAAATACAACTTTTTTCAATAGTGTGTTTTTCCTGGAGAAACATGAAAAACCAGCCGTTTCTTTGACATTGTAGCGCTTTGAAAATATTTAATCGAAAAAAAAAATGAAAAAATCCGGACGTATTGATTGAGCAATAATTGTTGTCTAATTTTTTTCAACATGCATATTTTCCAAGTTACACACTATACAACATTTTTAGTACCACAAAAAATATAAGAAAATTTGTAAATAGGTTGAATTTATATGTATTATTGTGAAAAAATAATAAATCTATATATTAAAAACAGTTTTAAATGTTTAAACTAATTTTAAACTGAAATAGTAGTAACAATTCCGGAATTTTTAAAAAATTTTAATTTTTTTATGATAATTTTTATTGATGGTTGAAATAACACCGTTTTTATTATTAACTTCCCCCATTTGTTTCGGTATAATGAATAAAAAAACTCTTGTAAAAACGACATTATTTTTTACGTCCTGTTTTTTTTCTAATTGCTCCAATTTACTTATATTTCTTTATCGTCATTGTACAAAATAAATTTTCACTTTTTCAAATTTTTATTTGTTTCTCATAATATTTTAAAGAATTAATTTATTTTGTACAATGACTATAAAGAAATATGAAAAAACTGAATCCATTGTATTATCCAGAAAATAGTGTCGTTCTCACGAGGGCTTTCTTAGTCATTATAAGGAAAAAAATGTTATTGTGGGAAAAAGGTATCGATAAAAAGTCATATTTTGAAACCGTCTGTATAACTTGTCACAATTTCGTGATTGAAAATTGAAAAAAAATTACGGATTAATTTCCTACTATTTCAGTTTGAAAATTTGTTATAACATTCAAAAATTGTTTTGATATACAGAAGTAATATTTTTCATAATAATACATAAACTTTGGTGGCGTAGAATAGAAAACGCCACTGGTTTTAAATATGTAGATATCAAACACATACATTTAGTTGCTATTATATACCGGAAATGAAAAACCCGAATTGGTTACGGTTGATGAATACGTTATAATATGTCATTATTTGTTGTTCTTAATGTTGATGTGTTATTTAAATTTGAGATGTGTTGTTCTAGTTGTTCTTCTTATGTTTTTCAATATAATGATATTTCAGTATTTGGAATATTTGTATTACAATTAAATTCATTGACATATACAGATAGGGAAAGTGGTGTTAGCTGGCCATGAATATTAATTAGGTAGGGGGTTGCCTCACAACCCTTTTGAAGGTTACAAAAACATATTACTAATCTATTGGGAATAAATATATTTTACAATTATATATTTGACCCGTAGCCCGAAAGCAAAATGTTGCGCTAATAAAAGGATAGTATGTGCCAAAATTCCTTTCATTTTTGAAATTGTGTTGATACTATTTTTGCATAATCATAACAGTGTCCTGGTTATGAATATTTATATATAATAAAAATGATAAATTACCATAAAGTAAGGGCTTCCACCATCGATTTTTTAACAATCATACATTCAATAGAAGTGTCCGCAACTAGTATATTGAAAATTTAAATATGATTTCATCGGTGACGTCACATTTTTGTGTTCAGCGTTATAGAGATAATCCTAAAATCTATAGATAATGCACCATATTTACTTCATAATAATGTTGATATATACCCTTATGACAGCCCACATGATAGCAAAATATTATGATGATGCATAGTATATAACAGTGTTTAATTCATTCAAATCCATCTTGCAAAATAGGACACAAAGAATCTGTTGGAATGAAGAATTATCTAATGAGGTGAGAGTTGGGTATGGAGTACCACAAGGATCTGCATTAGGTCCGATACTATTTATTGTATTCGTAAATGAGCTTTAGAAACAGTGTTTTAACTTGTCAATACTGCGACGATATGTCTGCTTTAGCCACTGGAAGGAATAAAGAAGAAGTGAAAACCAAAATAAATAATATTATCTTAGAAGCTAAGCTATGGTTTGTTACTAATGAATCAAAATTGAATCAGAACAAAACATCATATCTTACTTTTGGTTACAAATGAATTCAGCAAAATATTAAATTCCTGGGCTTATATATTGATGGCATTCTCAATTGGTCAAATCATATGGAATCAACCTGTAAGAAACTATGGAGAAAATTGAAAACATTAACTACTTATGAAGATATAAAAACAGCGTATTTTGCCAATATACATTCATTATTATATGGTATTCTCATATGGGATACGTCAGCGAATGCAGATAAACTTTTCAACCAACAAAAAAAGACTTATGATAATGTGTAGCATTGGACAAAGGCATTCGTGTAGAGACTTTGTGAAAAAAGATACTTATACAGGATGAGTCAGTGTTTTGTAGACAAACTGCAACAGGAGATAGAACAAGTGTTTTTAAGAAGAAAAATTCCCATAAACATATTCGTAGAAGGTTTCGTTTTCGAGATACAGGGTGTTTAAATTTAAAAAAAAATTTAGTTTTTTGCGAATATCTCCGGAACCGTTTATCGTATAAAAGACAGCTTTTGTAAGCATTTCCTACTCATAGTAAGCTATGTCCTGTGTGATAAAAAATTTTTTTTACTCTTAATTGGTGAAGATTTTGAAGGGGTACTGGGTGTTTTTCTGTCCAACTTCTACGCCACTGAAAAAAGTACGGTTTTGAACCGCCAATGTCTTCTACACAAAAAAAGTACTCTTTGTCATAAGCTCTAAAGTTGACCGTTTTCGAGAAAAACCATTTTTTATGTTGAAAAACATGGTCAATTCTTACTAATTAAACAAAATTTATTCAAACGTTAGAACAAGTAACAAAACCAAAGGATTGACCATGTTTTTCAACATAAAAGTTAATTTTTCTCGAAAACTGTCAACTTTAGAGCTTATGACCAAGTACCTTTTTCGTGTAGAAAACATTGGCGGTTCAAATGGTAGTCTCAAAACCGTCCTTTTTTCAGTGGCGTAGAAGGTGGGGAGAAAATTACCCACTACCCCTTCAAAATCTTCACTAATTATAACTAGAAAAAAATTGTTTAGCGCACAAAACATAGCCTACTATGAGTAGAAAACGATCACGAAAGCTGTTTTCTGTACGATAAACGGTTCCGGAGATATTCGCAAAAAACGAAATTTTTTTTTCAATTTCAACATCCTGTATCTCGAAAGCGAAGCCTTCTACGACATATGTTTATGAGAACTTTTCTCCTTAAAAACATCTGTTCTATCTCATGTTGAAGTTTGTCTACAAAAAACTGACTCACCCTGTGTATGCTTAAAGTATACTCACAATAATTTGATTTATTTTAAAACTAATGGTGAATATCGTAACTTCAATACTTGCAATCGAAATGCTTTATAAACAGCTCTACATACGAAGAAAGTTACCAAACTATTCGTTAGTTATTGGGGAACTAAGTTATACAGTAAGTTGTTATTCTTCATAAAAAGTTCTGCATATTCTATAATCTAAAATACAATCATCAATATCAAATTTTTTCAGTCGTATACGCGGTTTGTCAAAAAATATGAATTTTACTCAAGAGTAAAGTACCTTCATATTTGACAATAGCGAAAATTGTTATGAAGAAAAGTTGATCAGAACCAGAAACTGCGTTCAAATATGCAGCTACATTCATTAACATTGAGAAATTGTTTTTTTTTACTAATCTTTTTATTTAAATGAACACTTATCTCTTGTGATTATGAAACAAATGATAACTAATACTAGAAATAAACAAAAATTAATTTCTCATCTATTCCACTAATACCTCGACATATCCACCCTCTCGTTCAATACATAAATTATTTGTATGTCAGTGCATCATAAATTACATGTAACTACAGGTGAAATTGCATTGATATTGTAGCCAAAAAGAAAAAATAATTTTCTCAATGTATATGAATGTAATTGCATATTTGAACGTAGTTTTCAGTTCTGATCAACTTTTCTTTATAACAATTTTTGATATTGTCAAATATAATGGTACTTTACTCTTGAGTGAAATTCATATTTTTTGACAAATCGCGTAAATGACTGGAACAATATAATATCTGATGATTGTATTTCAGATCTTAGAACATGCAGAACTTCTTATGAAGAATAATTTTTTTCCCTAAAATTAGTTATAAAAAAGTTTCCCATATGGTTCCAACTTAGTGAGACATACTGTATTTTACAATCATACATTTAACTCACGAAAGCGAAAATTTATGTTAAAAATAGGAGGGTGAAAGAACTTGGTGATTTACGGATCAGTGAATTCTGTCATTGTATTAACACACTATTTTCATGAATGAACGACAATTTAACATTCCATATACGGCGATTGTTTTGTGGTAGTTCTCATTTATTATCCTTTCATGGTAGAAAATCGATTGTTGTTTCTTTTTTGCTCGAATCAATATATTAGTTTATGGTTCAATTTTAAAATGAACGTTGATCAAATAGACGCATAAGACAAATTGAATTAGAGAAGAATGTTTTCGTTGTCTGGTATGTCACAGAGAAATCCATTATTGAAGATGTCCTTCAGCAACGATACGTTTTCATGGATCTCCAAAAACGTTCAACATCGACATTCCTCATGAGCGCGTTTTCAAGTATAAATAATTCAGTGCAAATCCAGTACAAATATATCGACCATCTGTACTATCATGAGAGTTTACAATTTCAATTGCAACCGCGCTCGAGTAAGAGAATCACCACGTGTTGAAATATATGTAGTGGAAATCGAACTAAAGAGATTATGAATGGATATTCGAATGAGAAGGGTATTATAATGATCATATCTACTCATCCATGCATATCGCATGTCGCTCAGAGTATTAAGTATATCGGATACTTTATAATAATTATTTGTACTAGAGACGACCCCAAGAAGTGCAGCGTCTCTATAGCAACAACAAGTATGATATATATACAGGATGTTCCTGTTTATAATAGGAATACTTAACCGGTCGCTAGTCCATCGAAAAATTACTTGAAACCACTAATCTGATTTTTTTCATAAGGGCTTTATAAGGGAGATGTATCCTCACAAAGTTCGGTTTAATAAATTGTCTCCAACCAGGGAGGATTTGCAATGGATTTGCGGCACTGCTGTTCTATTGTGGTTTCCATGGAAGTTTCTTGTTCAAGATGACTCCTCGATATTTGGTTTGGACAATGAAGTTAATCACTTATAGTCCAGGCAACGAACCAGAAAAAAAAATATAGTAAGCAAAATTTTTTTTGCATTTTGTTCCTAATACCCCATAGATCATTCATGACTATCAAGACCGCGGGGGTTGACCTTTCTACCCCCTCAAAACGGGGTTTCAACCCCTCAGAGGAACATTCTTATAAAAACAGTCCATAATCAATGAATTAAGAGCCGAAAATGACACCTAGTATGTTTTTTGGATTGCTGATCACGATTCCGCAGTTAGTTTTCTCGGAAAACTCCCTCCAGATGATACATTTGGAAAATTTATATAAAATATATAATATTGTTGCAAAAATGACGTCTAGTAGGTTTTTCGGGTCGCTGATCACGATTCCGCTGTTATTTTTCCCAAAAAACTCTCCAGATGGAAAATTCGGGAAATTTGAGATTTTCCTGAGACGTTTGTGGATGATAAAGTATAATTTTGTTGAAAAAATGAATAATAAAGTATAATTTTGTTGCTAAAATGACCTCTAGTAGGTTTTTTGGGTTGCTGATCACGATTCCGCTGTTATTTTTCCAAAAAGTCTCTCCAGATGGAACATTCGGGAGATTTTCCTGAGATGGTTATGAATAATAAAGTATAATTTTGTTGCAAAAATGACTGGAGGTCATGACTAGAGGTCATTTTTGCAACAAAATTATACTTTATTATTTATTCATAACCGTCTTAGGAAAATCTCAAATTCCCCGAATTTTCCATCTGGAGAGACTTTTTTGGGAAAATTACAGCGGAATCGTGATCAGCGACCCAAAAAATCTACTAGAGGTCATTTGTGCAACAAAATTATGAGTATATATGAATTTTCCAAATTTCCCATCTGGAGGGAGTTTTCCGAGAAAACTAACTGCGGAATCGTGATCAGCGACACAAAAAAAAAACCAGGGGTCATTTTCGGCTCTTAATTCATTAATCTTGGACTGTTTTTATAAGAATGCTCCTCTGAGGGGTTGAAACCCTGTTTTGAGGGGGTGGGAAGGTCGACCACCGCGGTCTTGATAGTCATGAATGATCTATGGGTTATAAGGAACAAAATGCAAAAAATAATTTAAAATTCTAGCTTACTATATATTCTTTTTTATTATGGCCTTTTTCCCGGCTTATTGCCTGGACTATTTGTTTGTACTGTGTTTTACAAGTGATGAACTTTCTTTAGAAATGGTGTGACATTTATTCAAAATACGTTCGGCTACCGCTGATTTTTCATCATTAGTTTTCTTTTAATGGGCAAAATATTCCTTATAACTAGTTAAAATGTTCCTTCTAGTTTGACCCACATTGTATTTCAAACACGACTCACAATTGATTTTATAAATCCATGATTTGTCGAAATCGGAAACTGTATCAAAGATGTTGCCTAAACGATGTTTCAGCTTGTACCCTTACATCTATAAACTGGTTGTATTGCAAATTTAGAAAACAAACTATGGAATTTATCAATAACTGAAGAACTATAAGTGAAATTTTGAATTTTTTTCAAGTATTTGGAGGTAATGGCTCTAATTTGGTTCATTGGCTACGTTCCAATTTCGTTTTTTGTTGTTGTGGTAACCATTGTCTAATACAATTTGGTGAAGTTTCTCAACTTCGTTGTTATAATTTTGCTGGCTCAAAGGGACGTTTAATAATCTATGAACTTGATCATTAAACAGAGCTATGTTACATCCAAATGGTCCGCCAGGGTATACCTATTCGTTTGAGTAAGTCTTCTGTATATGTCGAAATTCAAGTGATTAGCATCTTTTCTAATGTAAATATCAAGGATAGGAAGCTGATTATCTGTTTCTATATCGACCTCCAAATATTTCAATCAAAATCGAAAGTTTCACTTATCATTTGCTATCCACTGGTCATAAAATACTTCCTGCAGAATATTTTTAAATAAGTAGGCAATCATGCTGATAAAAAATGTTTCGATGTAAGACCAGTGGTAAATTTTCTGCGTAATTTCTTTCAAAATTCTATAGAATATTCAAATTTCCTTCATATTTTATGACCAGTGAATAGCGAATGATGGACTGTTCCTATGGCCGCTTCGTCCAGTGGCGGCTCGTGAATTTTTGAGAGAGAAGGCTGGACATAAAACGTTTTTGTAAAAATATACTCTATTCACAGCCTTTTAACCTTTGCACAGCGACCGTACCAGCTACTTCAGTGACAAAATTAATTGTTACCCAGCAACAACCAACGTGGAGATATAGAGTTTCTCTTGCCAAAAAAATTTTTTTGTTCGTTTTTTGTCTTTCATTTTCTTTGGATTTTTAAAATGTTTTTTCTTTTTTTTTGGAATTTTTCATATTTTGTTTTTTTTTATTGATTTTTTTATTTTTTTTTTTATATATTAACGGAATTCTACGGTCTTCAGTTTGCGAAAAATGATCAATAATATTATCAAAAAATTTATCATTTTGTTTTAAGTGTTTTACTAAATCTTTTTCAATAGGTATTAAACTAACATTGTATAAACGATTTTGGCCCATTGTATTTGGCATGTAAGTTTTAATTCGTTTGAGAGTAGAAAATGATCTCTCCACCGATCCCGACATGTCAAACAAAGTAGTAAATAAAACTGAGATAAAACTTGTTGCAAATCATTGTCTATCATATATTTTATCATATCGGCGTGACTGTCATACTGGCCTAAAATATCTTTATCCGAGTATATAACGCATAATTCATTGTGCCGTGCTATTTTATCAAAAAATTTATATTTTAGAACTAAGTTATGTGGGGAACTCTTTTGAAAAAGATTCGAAAAATCTTCTATTCGTCAAGTCAAAAAACTTCAGTTCATGTAAATCGGAAAATCGAATCTCAATTTGACCTTTAATAGTATCTAAAATTTCATAAAAAAGTTGTTTATACTTAATGTAGTTTCTTGTCTACCAAATCATATGTTTTCCCCCTTTTCGCGGGAGGAGCCTCATCAGTTGAAAAATTTTCAAATAAAATATTAAAATGAAATTCTGTATTACGGAAACTTAAAATTTTTCCAATGAGATGTTCCAAACGATCTCTTTAATTTATGTTGTAAAATTTGAAAAATAAAATCAGTTTGTTCGAATATTAATTTAAAATTATCAAGAAAAACAAAAATTCTTCATTTTCTAAATAAGATTTTAAACCAACAGCAGCATTTTATGAAACCTGATCTGTTGAAAAGTCATCACTGTTTAATACAAAATCAAATGTTTCAATTAATTTGTCTTTATTTTTATGGATGGTAAATACTGCACGTGATGTAAAATTCCATCGAGTTGGAGCATTACAGGGAAATCAATGATTTTTTTAAGACTTCGTCTTGTCAATACTAGTATTAGTATTAACAATGATCGATTTTGATAGTTACCTGACATTACTAATCCTTTCAAATCCGGTGAAGGCCGTTTATTCAAAAGAAACACTTTTATCATATGTTAATTCACTAAATCGATTTTCTAAAAGGCAGCAACTAACTCACTAACACTCATTTTAAATTTACAACAGACAACAATCTAACCTTACTTGGCGTGACAACACATAAACAATCTAGCACTGACTGACCTACTCAGCAGTCGGCAGAACGCACGTCTCGTATGTCATAGATTGCTAGCGGCTGCCGCAGGCTAGCCTCCAGAGGATGTTGCCGTTTTCGCTGATTTACCCAGTTGGCGTTCGGACTGGTCGGAAAAACGGCAACTGCGTTGAACAACACATGCTCAGCGTTTGAGATATATAGAGAGTCTAGCCTCAGGGCACTGTTGCCAGATTGAAAATAACTACTGAGAACGGGGAATTAATTGTAAAATTTTGAAAATTATCAGAAAAACAGGAAATAAAATGGAGAATGATCATTAAGATAACTTGGTGAGGAGGCTGAGCCTCCTTAGCCTCCTTCGAGGAGCCGCCACTGGCTTCGTCCCCCCGATCTGTCAGTTCTGGAGCATTTCGTTTGGGTAACAATAAAAAAAATGGTTTATAGCATTCTTCTAACCATTCTAGTAGAATGCATGGGCAGAGTGAGGAATGCTTCCGATAACTTGAATCCAGAATCAATCAGAAAAATCTACAGATGCTGAATCACTTCGTAGATGCGTAAAATGTGTAAACATTCAGGAAAGAGATCTGGAACATTTATTAAAATAATCTTTTTATTCGAGAAATCTGATGTTTTTAACAATACATAGTATTATTCGCTTAACAGTGTTTGCTGATGGGTTCTGTTTTCCAGGATATCGAGCATCAAATGTGTTACACGTCCTTGTTATTAATCTGTTGCATTCTCTATAAATAATAAATAAATTTAAATATTCTTCGTTTTTGTATTTCAACCGTGTCGGCATTGTTTACAATAATTTCAAGCTAAATGACATTTCTTCATCCTCTGACAGTCGTATCATCAGCCATGGCTAACTAGATTGATCAACCTTAAAAAAACTCCCGCTTGGCAAAGGTGGAAAACTAGTAAATCGAAAACGATAGTATTTAAGTATAGGGAACCAAACACAAAGTTGCTCTAACTCTTGTGCTGAATACGAGTTTTTGGCATTTTGAAATATTTCATTATCTTTTTATGAGCATACTGTACAAGATCGGAAATTTTCTTTATCGTATCTCTCTGCGCTAAGTATTTGATTGAAAAATTCCAAAAGCGCGTTGCGAAATATGCAGCCGTTGAAATATGCAGCCGTTATGAAGAAACTGTCAATTAAGTCTGGGTCTGGATCTGTAATTTTTTCTCTGAAATTACAAATATCTCAAAAACGGTTGAAAAGGAAATAAATCATAGGGTGCTCCGTTTAAAATAACGAAGATGTCATTGACTTCCGGTATGACCGGAAGTGCCTTTGACTTTGACTTTGACACTGACTTTGAATTTGGTCAGCTGTCAAATTTTCAAAAAAATTCTATGTTTACTTTTTGAGATATCTATCGATGCAGTTCGTGGTGAGATATCCTGTATACATAAAAGTTTTAAGGCCACATGAGTTTAAAATTAACTAGAAGCATGGAGTTTGCCTTACAGGCACCAAACTAGCTAATAAAATCACGAGAACGGGTTCGTTATAGTTTGAAGTTAACTCAATTTGTTTCCAATTTGGGATGAATCAATTATGCACGAGCTATTGGGATAGGTTATACAATCCTCCATCATACAAATATTATGATACTCTATAAACTGTATTCTAATACAATATCCTCGGTGTTAAGTTTGACTCAGGTGACTTTTAGCACAGAAGCTCGTGATCAGAGTAGTACTGATCGAAATTTAAATAGAATTCATATTGTAGTTCTGTCAATATAACTATTTTTGGGTTGATTGCTAAGAGTGGATGCGTATTCAAATCGACGTTCAGGAAATGATGGTGACTTTATTATTAGGCTACATTTTATGCTAAATTCCCCACTTCAATCAATTCATCAATCAAAACATGGACGGACAAGGCCGAAGCACTTCCGATTGATTGGGTTCATTGTGCACCCCTTGATACGATGATCAGTCCAGCAGGGCTGAGGCCGTGCCGAACGCTAATGTTTTGTATAGCCTGATATCTCGTATGACTTCAAGGGGCTCTTCACATCTACTACAGGCTGAGTCTTCAACAATGCTCATTATTTGTAGATGTTCATTCAGATGACAGTGTCCTGTGGAGAGTCCTGTCACCAGTTTTAGGCCTCTCTTGCTCATAGAGAGTAGGGTCTTAGAGAGTTTAGGCGAGAACCACGCCAGACCGAGAGGCACTGTCTATCCAGTAGCTCCTTGAGGGAGTCTTATTCCCTACCTCATTTTTAAGTCTGATAAATAAATCGTCTAAAATCAACTGTTTTTAATATAGCAATCTGAAGTTTCAGGACGTGGTAGGTAATAGTAAAACATAAAATCCGTTTTCCTAATTTCCGTCGGGAACGTTATATATGGAAAATAACTTTGTAGTTGTGTGAAATATACATTTTGATCATAGAATACATTACAACTTTCAATTAAGATATCTCCAGTAGGTAGCGCGCAACCCTCACTTGGGTGATTTTTTCAGTGGCTTTTGGCGTCTGTTTGTTATAGCGAGTTTAACTCTTGTCTTTGCAAAAAACATATTTTCCAATTTGTATAATTCGCAAAATATCGTCTCAAGAATGAAGAACTGAATTTGATGAGCTCGTTGCAAAAACAATTGTTGTGGCACTGTAGAACTTTCGATTTCTCGACCTCTAACTATTATTGCTTCAACGAAATATTAGTTCAGTACAAAAGCACTCTGTGCTCTAAGTAGGGAACAACCGTTTTTTCAACAATAAATTAATTTCGATTATTTATGAATCATCCTAGATTGATCTTAACTAATAGTTTTTGACAATTCGTCATTTTTCGTGGACTTACCATCCAATTCGCGATTATTTCAGCTTAGACATGCTGATTTCTAATTATTTGTTCACTCAACCATAACACATAAATGTAGCATGCTTGTCGACAGTGATGTAACCGTGTTGTAAATCTGTAAACCTATCGTAACTGCCGTACGTTCTTAATATTAATTTGTCAGCGCCGTATGAGGCTCTAGATTTATAAGGATATCAATTATATAAAATACAACCATTACGACATCAGTTAACGTATTCAATGGATATAGCAGACTTCCTCTTTAAAAATCATAATTACAAATGGAAACGTCGCAAAATGCCTTTCCGTTTTGGTGCTCGATGTACATGTGAATACAGTCAAGGTGACACTTTTGCAACACACAACGTTATAGTTGATTTAATGAGTAATAACCAGGTAATCTAGTAAGTTGAAACTGGTAAGTCAAGTATTGTTTTATTGCATAATACACCTGTATTTATTACGGCTCTCGTCTATTATTCATACATAATTCAATTAGCAGCGTTGAAAACAATGATAAATCACTCCTACCAGTTACGATGTAATTAAGAAGATTATCAATGGACCAGAAATACCTGGGTCATGGCCCCAACCCTGGATGTGTCCATTGAATATAACTTCATATACATACAATGCCGGATAAAATTACATTTTGTTATATTTATGTAATATTTCAATTTAATTTCCCAACGCTTTAGGAGAAATTATTAGCTTAGATGAAGTCTGTATGAAAAATGAAAGGTTGCATTAGAACATTCAGTCTGAAGAAGTGAACTGAATTAAAAATCAAAATGTGCCTGCTTGAATACTATTTGGAAATAATGGTGTATATAAGTGTTCACCACCCTCAGCTAGGGATAAATCTGATTTCATTAAATTGCTTGTTCACTTATAATAGGGCACGGTGAAAAGTCCCTGAAAAATGAAAAAAGAAATGATTTATTTGGTCAAAACTTATTTTATTTCTCAACATAATCCCGTTGTAGCCCAATACACTCCGTCCAACGTTTTTCAAATTTTTTGATACCTTCCAAATAATACGATTTCGGCAATCCTTCAAATTAGGCGTTTGTTTCAGCGATGACCTCATGGTTGGGACCAAATCTCTATCCTTTGAGCCATTTCTTCAAGTTTGGAAATAGATAATAATTGCAGGAGGCCAAATCAAGAGAATCTGATGCATGACGAACTAATTCGTACCGCAATTGATGCAATTTTACCATTGCGACTGCAGACCTGTGCGCTGTTGCGTTGTCAGGTGGAAGAGCACTTTTTTCTATGCCAAATGCGGCCGCCTTCGCTTCAAATCGGGGTCGAATATATCCTACAGTTGTGCGTAATATACGCTGGTGACCGTTTTGCTCTCTCCAAGATAATCGATGAGGACGACGTGTGCATCCCATAAAACTGGCATGACTTTGACAAAATATAAAGGTGTTCTATTTGGGGAAGAATGTGGACGTGATAATACAAATTGATCATATCTCCCAAACGGCTCGAGACATCGGAAAAATAGTCGGGCCAACCTCCCTGTCGAACTTTTCAATTCAATTTTGGAAAAATTCTAGCTACTGCAAAAAGTTCATACAAATATGACAAGAAATAAGGTTGTTGTATTTGGTGTTGAATGTGGAAATATTAGAACTGATCAAATGTCCCAAACGACACAAGATATTTGTTGTATTTGGGGTAGAATGTGAAAATATTACAATTGATCAAACGGTCCGGGATATCGAAAATAATGGAGAAAACCTCCCCTTGACGATCTGGTCGAGTTTGAAAAAACTCTAGCTACTGCTTCCTTACCAGGCTTAACCCACTATAAAGCTTTCATTATAAACCCTTCGAGAACAAGAGCTAAAATAATCCAAGACCAAAGCAGGTTGAACCTACGTACTCTGATCGGTCTCTGCACAGGACACAGCCGTTCAAACTTCCTCCAAAGAAGGCTCGGCTTAGTCGAAGAGGCTCAATGTCAACTATGTCTCTGTGATTATGAAACGGCGGAACACGTTCTCCGCGAATGCCCAGCTGGAGGAAGAATTGGATCTCAGATGCTCAGTAACACACCTCCTACCAGAAGATCTTCAACCAGCTACATCATAGGACTTATGAGAAGATTGAACTTCCTTGGTGCACTATATTGTTAGTCACAATAGACCACATGGTTTCTTTGGAGGGATCGATGTTGGGACCACCCATGAGATACCTGGACTTAACTTCCTTCACTCTCATTTCTTCAATAACGTCATTAAAATAAAATTTAAATGCTGATTCCGGACACTCCTGCAGGTTAAATGTATGATTTTGATATACAGGATGTCCTCGAACTGCGTGGCTAAAATAAAACCGAAGATTCCTTGATTCGAAAAAAGTTTGATGAGCCTTTTTACTTTTGCCTCAAGTGTCTTGTTTAGCCGGTAGAGGGCTTCAAAGTTGCAAAAATAATTTTGTTTTTTCGATATAACTTGAGAACGTGATGGAGGACTTTTACAATATTTGGCAGGTGAGTTACTGTCAATAATAGCCGTTTTTGAGAGCGGAGCATAGAGCCTTAGAGACCATAGAAATGGCTCAAACTTGAGGATGTAACGGGAAAAGTGTCCAGAACTTTTTTGTGGTCTATGTAATTCACTTTTTAATTTTTATGTAGATAGCTTATCTAATTTGAACTTTTCCTACTCTTAGAAAATTTTGACAAAATCAACGGATTAGCTTGAAAAAAATAATTTTCGAGTCTCTGCAATTTTGGCTTACAAATTTTACTTGATTAAAACACCTTGTTGCCTTTGCTTTTCTAATGTCATTTTGGCATTTGGAGAATTTATTCTCAAAACTGTCAGTTTTTACTTTGCTTTCCGTAAAAATTTTATGAAATGATGGTTCAAAATTTCACTAACACTGGAATGGTTAATATCTCGGTAAAACACGAATAATAAAAACAATAGAAATGGGGAAACGATATGATTATTTAGGAAAAACAAATGCTAAATTGAAAGAAACAACAAAACTTTTTGGGAAATCGCTAAGGCATCAATTGTTCGAGACGTTGCCCAACTTCCTGAATACACAAATTAATTCGTTTCAAGAAATTGGATTGAACTCTGGCTAGTACTTCAGGATCATTCTTCAATAAATCCGCTTCATGATTAATTCGTTGCAACAATTCCTCTCGTGTGTTTACTGGAGCTGCATAAACTTTCGACTTCAAAGCGCCCCATAGAAAGAAGTCGCAGGGCGTCAAATCAGGGGAGCGGGCTGGCCAGTTCACCGGTGTATCGTGTCCTCTACCTATCCAGCGATCTGGATATTCCGCATTCAAATGTCGCCTCACAGCTAATGTGAAATGATGAGGTGCACCATCATGGATAAACCAGGCCACGACGAATGTGTAAGGGCAAGTCTTCCAACAGTTCAAGTAACCTTTGTTCCAAAAAGTTCGAGTAGTTCTCCCCGTTCAATAGATCGGGTATAACGGTAGGACCAATAATAAAGTTATCCACAATTCCAACCCAAACATTGATTCTAGTTTGATTCTGAAAATGTTTAACTTCCGTTTCATGAGGATTTTCATCAGCATAGAAATGTTCATTATGGAGATTAAAAAGACCACATCTCGTGAAAGTATCTTCGTCCGTGAACAGAATTCTTCTACAAAAATTGGGGTTTGCGTTTTGTCTTTGGACAATAAGCCGACAGAAATCTAGCCGATGACCTGGATCCATGGGCAATAAGTCTTGAACTGTTTTAATATGATAGGGATACAACAGTTCTTCTTTCAGTACATTATGAACTAATGATTTTGAGGCTCTAATGCGAAGTCCCAAACGTAGTGTGCTTATCCCAGGTTCAGTTTCAACCGCTTCCAGTATCGCTTCTTCGAGCTCTAACGTCCTTCTTGTCCGCCTGCATCCAGTTTATCTGCGATTTGCTTCAAATTTGTCAGTTTCACGAAGGTTTGCCGATTTCTGCGATGCGGATATCTTTCCCTTCTCCGGCCATTGCAACGACAAAGTCCATAAATCAATAACATATCTACCATTTCAGTGTTAGTGAAATTTCGAGCCATAATTTTATAAAATTTGTACGGAAAGCAAAGTAAAAACTCACAGTTTTGAGAATAAATTCTTCAAATGCCAAAATGAAATTAGAAAAGCAAAGGCAACTAAAGTATTTTAATCAAGTAAAATTAGTAAGCCAAAATTGCAGAGACTCGAAAATTAATTCTTTCAAGCTAATCCGTTGATTTTATCAAAATTTTCTAAGAGTAAAAAAAGTTTTCAAATTAGATGAGCTATCTACATAAAAAATATCGAGTGAATAACATTGACCACAAAAAAGTTCTGGACACTTTTCCCGTTACATCCTCACGTTTGAGCTATTTCTCTGGTCTCTAAGGCTCTGTGCTCCACTCTCAAAAATGGTCATTATTGACAGTAACTCACTTGCTGAATATTGTAAAAGTTCTTCATCACGTTCTCAAGTTATACCGAAAAAACAAAATTATTTTTGCAATTTTGAAGCCCGCTACCGGGTAAACAAGACACTTGAGGCAAAAGTAAAAAGGCTCATCAACTTTTTTTCGAATCAAAGAATCTTCGGCTTTATTTTGGCCATGCAGTTCGAGGACATCCTGTATATTCATAACCAAAAAGAAAAACTATAGATTCCACTGGAAAAAGTGAATACGGATGCCAAAAGTACCACTGGCAAGGAGGCTACCGCGCTAAAAAACAATGCAAATTTTCAAATATGTACGATCAATAGGAATGTGGCTTACATATGCACACAGACATCATCTCAAAAATAGTCTAGGTGGATTTAGTAAAGCTCAAAATTTCAAATACGTACGATCAATAGGAATGTGGCTTACATATGCACACAGACATCATCTCAAAAATAGTCTAGGTAGATTTAGTAAAGCTCAAAATGGATGAGAAGGGAAAACCTAACAAAATAATGTCTTGTTGTAAGCATCAATTAGGCACCTGCTTGTTTCTGGTGTTGCCTTTTCTGGTTGCAAATACTGGTCTTCGTGACACTCCCTGATCAGGTTTCGAATCACATTATGCAGTTGCTTCTTCTATCTGAACATGGACTCAGAAACCTTTATTCAGGCATTTTAACATATCACTACTTCCACCGTATGTAGATAGTCAATAACTTTCGCAGCAGCATGTGGTGAGGTATTATAATGCAAATGGTACCACATGATCTTGTAGCAGCTCTCATGTGTACTATTATACAGTTGAGAGTGGTCTGGGAATGGTTATTAGCTCCGTGCGTATACAATAACTATTGGCACCCAAGAGCATAACGACACCTCTACCAAAAGACTCCTTGGTATTATACAAGCGCTTACAAGGGTCTCTCCTCTTGTCTTCTCCATACTCGGACACTTCCGTCTGGAGCTCTAAGGTTGATTCTTGTGTCATCCGTAATTACAACATGTCGCCAATCTTCTAATTCCCGATGAAGGTGTTTTCTTGCAAACCTTAGTTTGGCCTAACGATAATGTCTGTTTAGAAATTAATCCGTGGCAGGTCTATCTCCACAAAAATGTCTTCTTCCTGTTCTAACAAGTGTTTGGAAATCTATACCATTTTTGATTAACCTCTGGAGCTGAACACCAGTCAAAGTACGATATTTTAGTGCATTGATCTATCGAAATGGTTATCTCTGGGATCAGTAACTTTGGAGCGACTCTATCCTGGTCGTTTCACATGATATACATTCTGCGTCTATGCTCTGTTACTTGTTTTATAATTCTAACAATTATTCAGTAACATCTTGTTAACTGACTCCTTGTCCAATTAGTGTTGTCGAAAGAACAGCTTCATCTTCAGTCACATACTGTGGTATTTTCATGATCATTTGAGGGATAGCTTAAGCCTAACTCTACAGTAGCCAAAACACTTGAGGCAAACTGATATGTTCATAGTACTCAGGTTTTGATTCAAGCAAGTTTTTGAGAACAACACAAAAACTTTAGTTCATTCTAAAAACTTTAACTATCTATATATTTGCAAGGACTAGATATTACCAAGTGTGAGATAATGCACTTTAGTCCTGAATAGTCATGCCATGATAAATAATAATCAGTACGAAAAGGAATTCAGTTGATGATTAATCAAAATATAAACTATCTAAATAATTTGAGTTATGATAACAATTCTAGATATGACATAGTCATAGGTTGAATACACGTCAATATACTTCTGCAAACTATGAGCTGTATATTTGTTAATGTTACCATGACCATATTACATATTATCTATATATTAATTGAGTATGGTAAAAGGGTATCCGGAATTCGATAGAGACAAGTAGAGAAGGTAGGGTGGTGGTTTTGGTATGGTTCAAAAGGGCCTAGACTGCAGATGAGCCAAAATTCTGTACTTCGACCGGGATGGGCCACTGAAGTTCGAAGTTACGAACTGAGACAGAACACTTCAATAAATGGAGCATGATAGACCGCCAGGTTGCCGTAAGTCAAATGTCACTGAGCGAAGAGAAAGGACAGTTAGGGTGTTAGGGAGAAATGTAAAGAGCGTACGTTGGTGGTTGTGGTCGTTCAGAGGGAGCTACACTGCAGATTTGTCAAAACTCTAACAATCACAAAAAGATATGTCGTTTGGCCGGAGTAGGCAACTGGAAATTAGGACAAGACCGAATTTGAAGCTTACGGTTCTTTAGATTTACTATGGCTACTGCCGGGCGGGTTAACTAGCATATACCGATGATGGTAGCCTTTACTGTATATGAATTGAATTGCTTAGATTACTATGAGACTTATACAGGAATCTTCAAACGGTATCTACAAAAAAGAATGTATAAATTGGTAAATAAGTGAAGATTAGTAGTTTTTGATTCTCACAATCCTGATGTACAGAAATGTACTACATGTTTACAGGTCTAAAACTTACACCTCAATTATCACTAAAAAAAACAGACAATTCCAGCGCCCATGCTAAACATTATTCTGATTGTAACCATGAGTTCGAATATAAAAATGTTAATATCTTAGCTAAATAAACCAATCATAAGAGATCTATCTTGGAGACAATTCACATAAAACCTGTAGAAAGTAGAACTGATGTATAATCATTGAGTCAAATTTATACAAATTCAATTGATTAAACACTTGTAAATTTCTACGTACTCCTTCATAATGTTCAAATATGAAGAAACCTGATACCTACAATAGATGAGTAATAATGGCAGAACAGAGACTTTTTCTATTGTAGACATAAATTTCAAACACATCTGTCTAATATTGTACTTGGCGCGAAAGGATTTTGATTGTTAGAATGTTTCTCCTCGTTTTCGAGATATGTCTTCAATTAAAGAAACATTACTGTGTAGTGATTTTCTAATTTAGATCTAAATATTCTACAATTTACATTATTAGTGCTTTGTCCGTTGTACAATTAGTTGAAGAAATCCCGCGCTTTAGTTGAATCATTTTTCAAACGTCTTCTAATGATGGCCGTGAGACCGAAACGTACGTGAAGACGAAAATACAGTAGACGTAAGTGTAAATGTGACCCACATTCCAAGAATTTACAAAAAAATCATACCTGGGTCGAGAATCATTATAACGTTCTCCATTATTCGTAATTGTGTTGCTTTTTTCGTTCAAAAAGAAATACCAACCAATCATATCACCTGCATGAAGTCAATTTACAACATAAAATGGTTGTTAAAAATCACTTCTCCTTCTGCAACAATATTATTAAAAATGTATTGAACGAAAACTGTGCTTCATCGTCCTATAATTTATATTCCTGTGATGCGCTATTTCGCAGATATGACCCACATGAAAAAAATGTATATATATATATATATATATATATATATATATATATATATATATATATATATATATATATATATATATATATATATGTAGAACTGGATTCTCGGGTATTGATCCGCGTTCTGTGGTTTCGGTCCTCAAAAGGACCAATTTCACGACGTTTCGGCAAAGTCGCATTTGCCATCTTCAGGTGATCCGACCGTAGGGTCTGGAAAATCTAGGCGAAACCACACAACGCGGATCAATACCCGAGAATCCAGTTCTACACATTACGTCCGCGAGAACCTAAGAAGAAACATATATATATATATATATATATATATATATATATATATATATATATATATATATATATATATATATATATATATATATATATATATATATATATATATTATTAAGAAAACTCTTACTGAGTTTTTATTTATTTAATAATTATAATTTATTCTTCCGGCTAGCTTTTTATTTTGTTTATTTTGAATAATAATGAACTTTCTCTTTTTTATATTATTTTATTTTATGGAATTAAACACAATATTCTTTGAATGTTAAAAAGTTTCTATATTTAAATCTCTATGACTCTATTTATCTCGGGTTTCTAATTTACAATTTTATTTTATGTTCTAAGCATAGAACTAGCTTTAACCTCAAAACTATTCAATATTAATAGTTGTTTACAAAATTACAAACGACAATCTTTCTTTCAGATTTACAAATAACACTACAATGGAAATATAATAAACAAACTTACTTTTAGTTTATATCCAAAAGTGTGTTTAACTATGTTGGCAATTTTCGATTTAATTCTTTTATAATTTCGTTGATGATTCACTTTTACACAATACTATGCTTTTTCACAATAATCACAGGTAACTAATTTGGATTACTTCTTCTTGAGACTCAGGAACTGTTGATAATACTTTGTTTTATCCTTTTAGATAAAACATGAAACTTTTCGATGATTTATTGAAATTATTGATGATTGGCAATCGTTGGAGACTTCTTCTTAATTGAAGGTTATTACAGCCTTTTTACTGGATTCAGATACATGGAATAATCGTTGACTTTTAATAAAACTTATTAACTTTGGTTTCTTTGAACCTATCGAAGTTTGGAACACTTTCGTTCAATTGGAGGTTATTATAGGTTATAAAATTTTGGTGAGTTGCAGTAGTACTTTCAGTCTACAGATGTAATGGCAAACTAAACTTATTTACTTCCAGATTCGTTTTTATAGGCCTCCAAAACCGACGCAACTTTATGTCATAAACAACCTATGAGATGATTGCTTTTCAAATCAAGGATGCCAAGTTAATTGTTGTGAAACTGACACAAGTCTTCATTGTTACCAGATTGACATTAGAAATTCCTATTGACCAATCAGAATTTAGTATTCTTTACTTTTTGAATTATTTGAGATTTTCAACTTATTTTAATTGTTAGCGATTCCTTCTTTTTAAATTAATATTGCCTACATTTTTCCCCACACTTTGGTATAATTTAACCTATGATTGGGTTATTATTAATATGATTATTCCCATATTTATGGTTTTCTTGACAGTTACTTATTCTTAAATCTAATACATATCATATTATATCAATAACATTCTTTTAACATTATATAACTCAAATTTACTAATCCTAACTTACATCTATAACATTATTCAATGTTTTGTACTATCTCATGATAGTTTTGTAATCACTTTACTTATGATTTATGATTTCGTTACACTGAACGTTTCTTCACTTTCACTGAAGTTCTTGTTTATCACTTCTTATACTATTACATCGTTGTTTATTATGCTTTACATTGTTAATATTAATATCCTAACTATTATTTAGCTTTTATTATTGTTTTTAATTCCATAAAATATTTTTTATTTGATCTTTTCTGATTTTCATAGTTCGGTAAGTTATTATTTTTAAATTTTTATTGTCTATGAAATGAAATCATAACAAATTCCCCTAAATCAATTTTAACATATTAATCACATTAATATTTAAAATTTATTTATCTTTTGATTTTATTTTTATGAACTAAATTTATTAATAATTATACTTGTATATTTGATCAATATTAAATATTCCCCTTATCTTTCCGTTTTCAGGATTCATTAATTCATAACTATTTTCAGCATTTTCATTCATGACTACATATGGACCTTCAAAAGCAAAACATAATTTTCCACATATATTCTTTTTATTATTAGTTACTCTCATTGCTCTCACTATTACTAATTCACCTATTTCAAATTTAATTAACCTTCCTCTTTTTCTCATTTCCCTATTCATATACTTTCTTGCATTTCTTTCTAACCTATTACTGATATCTTTCAAAATTTCATTTCGCTCTACTGAATTTTCATCTAACCATTTTCTATCTGGTTCTTCGCCTTTCATTATTAATACAGGTGTTTTCTCTGTTGTAGTATTTGGACAATGATTTAAACATTTTTCTACTCTGGATATTGATTCATCCCATTGACGATGTTTACCCTCACAAGATATTCTCAGATATTTTATTACTTCCTGTATATAACGTTCTGATGGATTGGATTGAGGATGTCTGATGCTTGTTAATTGATGAAAAATTAAATTCCTTTTGCAAAAATACTTGAAACGTATGTTTTTGAAATATGTTGCGTTATCTGTAATTAACTTTCTTGGCCTACCAATTTCTTCAAAATAGTTTTCTAACTTATGCATTACTTCTCTACTTTTTGTCGTTTTGCAAGCATATAATTTTATATATTTAGAAAATAAATCTACTACAACCAAAATATGTCTATTTCCTTTTTCTGTTACTATTAACTCACTTAAAAAATCTATTGCTACTATTTCTAAACATTCCTTTACTATAATACTCTTTGCTAAATTGTGGTTAATTATATTTTTAGGCTTTGCTCTTTGACATATGTCACATTTCTTTGTGATTTCTTTTGCAATTTGGTAATCTCCTTTACCTATATAATTTTCTCTGAATATGAGCCACATTTTCCTTGCTCCTATGTGATTGAATTCACTATGTAAATGATTTAAAATTTTTAAAGTTAGGTCTTGATTTATTCTGTATAATTCTTTCCTACCTATATCTTGTAAATAAACTCCCTCTTTGATTTTACATTTCTTTTTATCCTTCTCTGATAAAGTACTTTGATTGTTTTTAATGCTCTCTAATGAAAATAAACCCCTTACTTCTAATAAAATATTTGCTCCTACTTTATATTTCCTTTTATCAATTTTTAAATTCCCCTCTTCTCTTGTTAAAGTATCAGCTATTATATTTAATTTTCCTGGAATATGTTTTATTTCAAAATCATATTCCTGCAATAACAAAATCCATCTTTGAATCCTACTGTTTACAAACTTGTTTTTAAATATACTTGTTAATGCACTATGATCAGTTTCTACCCTTACTTTATTCCCTAACAAATAAAATCTTAATTTCTTTACACAAAAAACTATACTTGCTAATTCTAATTCAGTAACGCTGTAATTTTTTTCATGAACTTTTGTCATTCTTGACACAAAACTTATAGGCACTTCTTCATTATTTTGTTTTTGTAATAAAACACCACTGAATCTTTGTTTAGAAGCATCTGTTCTTAATATGAAAGGTTTATCATATTGTGCATGATAGACTTTTAATTTTTTAATGAAAATATCTTTTAAATTTTGGAAAGCTTCGTGTCTTTCATTATCCCATTTCCATTTTACCCCTTTCTTAAGTAATTCTACTAATGGAATCTCCTTCTGACTTAAATCAGGAATGAGCCTTTTGAAATAATTTATTAGACCTAAGAATCCCCTCAAAGTTTTAAGATTGGTGGGTCTTTTGAAATTTTTTATTACATCTAATCTATCTACATCCATTTCTAAACCTTCCCTCGTTAATTTATAACCCAAAAATTTAATTTCTGTTTTATAGAATTCACATTTCTCAATATTTATTTTTAAACCTGCTATATCTAATTCGTTCAAAACTAATTTTATGTGATCTTTATGTTCTTCTACTGTTCTAGAAAATATTAATATGTCATCGATATAATGAACTACAAAAATTTCAAATTTATTTAATATTTGCAATGGCTATTGCCTCAGATATTTGACTTCGATACTGTCTTGAAATGTATAAAACTATCTCTTCCTCTCTCATTTTAGGTTCTAAATATTGTGCTTCATTATATAGGCTAAGTGCATAAGCACTCATGCTTTTTCTAGTCCCTTCTATATACTTCCTAAAATATAACCTTTCTCGACATTTCGACTGCTCATTTTCACCCCAAAAATTATTTAAAAACTCATCTATAAACTCATCTAAACTATTTAATTCCCTTTCTTTGCAATTGAACCACAACAAAGGTTCATCAACCAATCGTTCTCTTATTAATTTTTTCATTCTCTCTATATTCCTTTCATACTGTATTTCATTTTTCAAATCTTTAACAAAAATGCATGGATGTAATAATTTTATGTTTCCATTAAATTTTATTGTATTCTCATGACCTACATTTCTGTATTCTATATTCATTCTCTCTTCGGATCTATTCTCAATTCTTTTTATTCTTTCATCTTGTTCATTTATCATTTTTTTCTGATTTTCTCTTATACTTTGTACATTCACATTTACATTCTCTTCAATATTCTTCCCCATATCATTCATTCTATTTTCCATAATATCTATTTCTTTCTCTACATTATTAAACTTTCTATTTACAAAACTATTATATTCTTCTAATTTATTATCTATACTTTCTTCAACATGTTGTCTTATTTCCTTTTTCTCAGTTTCAACTATTCTCATAATTTCCTCAGTTCTTTTATCAAATTTATCATTCACTCTCTTAAGTTCATCTCTTATTTCATTCATACCTTGTTCAATTTTAGCATTTGTTTCCTTCGTTTCATTAGCTTTTAAATTTAAACTTTCAAGCAATCTCATTATTTGTGATTGACTATCTATTATTGGTGGTCTTTCTGCACTAATCATTTCACCCTCTTGATCAAATCCTATCAATTCTGGAGTCCTCTGTCTATCTCCTTCCATTTTTACTTTCTTATTAATTAATCTAGTTCTTTAAATTATTTTGATACGCGGTTCTATTTCTTTTTTCAAATGGCCTCACGTTTGAGCGACAATTATTAAGAAAACTCTTACTGAGTTTTTATTTATTTAATAATTATAATTTATTCTTCCGGCTAGCTTTTTATTTTGTTTATTTTGAATAATAATGAACTTTCTCTTTTTTATATTATTTTATTTTATGGAATTAAACACAATATTCTTTGAATGTTAAAAAGTTTCTATATTTAAATCTCTATGACTCTATTTATCTCGGGTTTCTAATTTACAATTTTATTTTATGTTCTAAGCATAGAACTAGCTTTAACCTCAAAACTATTCAATATTAATAGTTGTTTACAAAATTACAAACGACAATCTTTCTTTCAGATTTACAAATAACACTACAATGGAAATATAATAAACAAACTTACTTTTAGTTTATATCCAAAAGTGTGTTTAACTATGTTGGCAATTTTCGATTTAATTCTTTTATAATTTCGTTGATGATTCACTTTTACACAATACTATGCTTTTTCACAATAATCACAGGTAACTAATTTGGATTACTTCTTCTTGAGACTCAGGAACTGTTGATAATACTTTGTTTTATCCTTTTAGATAAAACATGAAACTTTTCGATGATTTATTGAAATTATTGATGATTGGCAATCGTTGGAGACTTCTTCTTAATTGAAGGTTATTACAGCCTTTTTACTGGATTCAGATACATGGAATAATCGTTGACTTTTAATAAAACTTATTAACTTTGGTTTCTTTGAACCTATCGAAGTTTGGAACACTTTCGTTCAATTGGAGGTTATTATAGGTTATAAAATTTTGGTGAGTTGCAGTAGTACTTTCAGTCTACAGATGTAATGGCAAACTAAACTTATTTACTTCCAGATTCGTTTTTATAGGCCTCCAAAACCGACGCAACTTTATGTCATAAACAACCTATGAGATGATTGCTTTTCAAATCAAGGATGCCAAGTTAATTGTTGTGAAACTGACACAAGTCTTCATTGTTACCAGATTGACATTAGAAATTCCTATTGACCAATCAGAATTTAGTATTCTTTACTTTTTGAATTATTTGAGATTTTCAACTTATTTTAATTGTTAGCGATTCCTTCTTTTTAAATTAATATTGCCTACATTTTTCCCCACACTTTGGTATAATTTAACCTATGATTGGGTTATTATTAATATGATTATTCCCATATTTATGGTTTTCTTGACAGTTACTTATTCTTAAATCTAATACATATCATATTATATCAATAACATTCTTTTAACATTATATAACTCAAATTTACTAATCCTAACTTACATCTATAACATTATTCAATGTTTTGTACTATCTCATGATAGTTTTGTAATCACTTTACTTATGATTTATGATTTCGTTACACTGAACGTTTCTTCACTTTCACTGAAGTTCTTGTTTATCACTTCTTATACTATTACATCGTTGTTTATTATGCTTTACATTGTTAATATTAATATCCTAACTATTATTTAGCTTTTATTATTGTTTTTAATTCCATAAAATATTTTTTATTTGATCTTTTCTGATTTTCATAGTTCGGTAAGTTATTATTTTTAAATTTTTATTGTCTATGAAATGAAATCATAACAATATATATATATTGTACGGTTCCGGCAGTTTACGTGGAAAATATGAATTTGGGTGAAGATTATCAAGAGAGCAAAGTTGTAGAGCGGAAAATTTCCTATTTTGATATTTCAAGACTTTTTCTGAAATTGCGTATTTTCACCGCTAGAACGCGCCATAGAAAGTGCGCGGCTCTAGATAATCAGCTTTTTAAGTGATTTTTCACAATTTCAGTGTGAAATACTAGTTTTGGTGAAAATTTCCAAGTTTTAGAACGGAACTATTTTCATGTTGCAAAAGTTTCTTCCCTAATTGCGTATTTTCTCCCCTACAACGCGCCGTAGGACCTTCGCGGCTATAAAAGATCAGCCTTGTGAGTGATTTATCACGTTTTGAGATCGGGATAATCCTGATGATGTTGTAGAAGAAGAGATTGAAGTTTGCCCTAATATTGATATGAGTTTGCTGAATAATTCATTTGAAGCATCATAGTCAGAAAAACTTGAAACATAAAATTAATTTTCTGTTCTACAACTTTGCTCTCTTGATAATTTTCACCAAAATCAATATTTCACACTGGAAATGTGGAAAATGACTCAAAAAGCTGATTATCTATAACCGGGCATATGCTATGGCTAATTCTAGCGGTGAAAATACGCAATTTAAAAAAAAGTCGTGAAACATGAAAAAATGAAAATTTCCTCTCTACAACATTGCTCACCTGATAATTTTCAACAAAATTCATATTTTTCACGTAAAGCATAAAATCGCTGGAAAAGTACAATATATATATATGGCAAAATGGCGCATTACAGGAAAATAAATTATGGAAAGTCAATTCTTGTATTTTGACCATAGAATTCACAGTTTTCTTGTAAATTGCAAGAAACGGCCAAAAATTCCAAAAAGAATGTATATATACATGTATCTTACAAATCACCCCTCCGTTCATCTGCGGGTTGTGACATTAGTGTTCTAGAAATAGAAAGCTCCACAAAAAACCACGTCTGTATGCTGCTCAAATTTTTCACGTTTCAAACGATTTTTATGTCTAATTTCGGTGGACTAATATGCCACTCAACAGCAGACGAGAAAATGAGTTCCCAGAAAATCTATAATCACCGTAATCGTCTGGTAGCAAGTAATAATGGAAGATTACCTAATGATATTGGTTGAGGATAATGAACTGTTAGATAACATAATAATTGTTTTCGTGTAATCGAATAACAAACTATCAACCAGCTAGATTCAATTAATTTCAATGCTGCAATGAAATTCGATTTTCTGAGTTAAATTGTTAGGATAAGAACAGCGAATTTACCTCAATCGCCTCACTGCACCTGCATGATTACTGTAATTTGAGTCGGCCTTGGCCGGATTATCTGTAATTATTAACGTTTTTAATAAAATGTAAATGGGATTTTCCACATATTCATGATAAAAAGTCGGACTTTATGAAATATTACCTTCTAAAAATCACAAATATGTTTGATAATGAGATGTATTGAAAAAGATCTGGAATATTATAATACTGATTCATATTGTTCCGGTGGTTTATCTCTAAAAATAATTTTTTTTCAATGTTTTGAGTTCGGATGCTCGTTAATCATATTCAGTATTGAACTCCAACCATTATGAAGGTAATGGCAAGGTCGGTAATTTCCATCAGGTCACGCTTTAGTTATTTATATATTTATTTATCATAAAATCAAGATTCTTGTTATTATTTTTCAATTGTACAATGCACTGCATGAGGCGCCATTTTGTGTCAATTATGTATGTTGGAATTGTATTTATTTTCAAATTTCACAATATACAGAGTGTCCCAGGTTTTAGTAGCAGAACTTCAACAGTCGATAGAAAATTTGATTTTGAGAAAAAAAGTTCCTATTAACATATATGCACAGACGCTTAGTTTTTACGATACAGGGTGTTGAAATTGAAAAAAAAATTTCGTTTTTTGCGAATATCTCCGGAACCGTTTATCGTACAGATAACAGCTTTTGCAAGCATTTTTTACTCATAGTAAGCTATGTTCTATGTGATAAAAAAATTTTTTTTAGTCATAATTGGTGAAGATTTTGAAGGGGTAGTGGGTGTTTTATCCCCCAACTTCTACGCCACTGGAAACAATACGGTTTTGAGACAACCGTTTGAACCGCCAATGTTTTCTACACCAAAAAGTTGACCATTTTCGAGAAAAATCAACTTTTATGTTGAAAAATATGGTCAATTCTTACTAATTATACAAAATTTATTCAAACGTTAGAAAAAGTAACAAAACCAAAAAATTGCCCATGTTTTTCAACATAAAAGTTGATTTTTCTCGGAAACGGTCAATTTAAGAGCTTATTACCAGGAGTACCTTTTTTGTGTAGAAAACTTCGGCCGTTCAAATGGTTGTCTCAAAACCGTTATTTCTTAGTGGCGTAGAAGTTGGGGAGAAAAAAACCCACTACCCCTTCAAAATCTTGACTAATTATGACTAAAAAAAATTTTTTATCACACAGAACATAGCTTACTATAAGTAGAAAACGCTTGCGAAAGCTGTTTTCTGTACAAAAAACGGTTCCGGAGATATTCGCAAAAAACGAAATTTTTTTTTCAATTCCAACACCCTATATCTCAAAAACAAAGCGTCTGTGCATATATGTTAATAGGAACTTTTTTTCTCAAAATCAAATTTTTTATCGACTGTTGAAGTACTGCTACTAAAACCTGGGACACCCTGTATATAGGATGTCCGGAAATGGTGCGTACAACGGAAGACCACAAATTCCTTCGCCGAAAATATAATGATTTAACTCAATTTACCTATATACAAAGTTGCTTAGTTTGGGCGCTATAGAGGGTTTCAAAATTTTTTTTCTACATTCTTCCATATAAGCCGAAAAATCTTTGATAGATATCATACAGTTCTTAGTTACGCATTCCTACCTGCAAATTACAGCTTTTTATGGATGAAACCCTGATTTCGGAAATTACAGGGTGTTTAAAAACTTGGTTACAATAAATTATCCACTCATATTTTTTGTAACCCCCAATTTCTTTTCTGGACAGTTACTTTCACTTAGAAACTATTCACTCTCATACAAAATTTTAGTTGGGCAAACGTTTAGATACAAAAAAGTATTTTCTAAATCCCTACAATCCTGAATCAGTAATTGTAACTTAACACAAATGAAGTTGACTATGATTTAGGTACCTAAAGGAAGTCTAATGAACAATTAATTACCTAATGTTACAACAAATGTTCAAAAAGGCCAACATTTTCTTGTAACCATGTGTTATTTCTACGTCGAAAGTTAAGTTGTACTCTTCGTAGTAGAACGGGGTTCCAAAGGGTGTTGGCAACATTTGAAATTGAACAATTTAAATCTTCCTCATTTTCAATAGGAGATGAGTGAATTTTTGTTTTCATGGCACCTCATAAAAAATCACAGGGTGTTAGGTCCAGTGATCTTTCTGTCCATTTTACAGGAGCATATTTCCCTCTTCCAATCCACCGATTTGGATAAATCGTATTTAAATACTGACGCACTGCTAACGAAAAATGTGGCGGAGTATCATCATGCATAAACCACATATTTTGGAGTAGTAATAAGGGCAAATCATCTAGTAAAGTGGTTAATGTTTATTGTAAAAAAATTAAATAATTATTTCCGTTTAAGTTTTTTGGTATAATAACTGGACCTATTAGGAGATTGTCAATCATTCCTCCCCACATATTAACACAAGACCCATAAACTAACAAAATATCTATTTGTTCGGCATATGAATAATCAAAATTCAAAGATAAACTGTAAAAAGAAAAATACGAAAACTTAAACGCAGTTCAGTTCGAATGATATGATAGTAATATGCTCTTTTTTATTTGTCAAATTAATCATAGCCAACTTTTAGTAAAACTTTATTTGTGTTAAGTTACAGTTACGGATTCAGGCTTGTAGGAATTTAGAAAATATTTTTTGTTGCCAAATCGTTTGTCAACTAAGATTTTGTGAGAGAGTAAATAGCTCTAAATAAAAGTGAGAAGAAAAAAATTGGTAGTGATTATACAGAGGGCTACAAAAAATATGGGTGGATAATTTATTGTGACCAAGTTTTTAAGCGCCCTGTAATTTTATAATTCAGGGTGTCTGCCGTAAAAAGCTGTAATTTGCAGGTACAAACGCGTGGCTGAAAATGAATAAAATCTAACAACGGTTTTTCGACTGATTTGAAAAAATGTGAAAAAGTATTTTAAATGCCCCAGGCCAATTCTGGGCAGAAATAATAAAATATTTAATCAAATCGTCTAACCATGGAAAATTGAGCTGACAACTATGTTTTATGGAAAAAAATTCAATACCTATTCATACCACCATTTATAAAATCCTCAATTGAAACTGTACAGGAAGCCAATCTGATCTTTACAAACTTCCCCAACAACATCAGAGATATTCAGGAAATTCCCACTTCTAAATCAAGATTAATCAAAAACACTATTCCACCACTGTATGATGTTACCTGGTTATAAAACTGGTTAAAAAAATAGGAAATTTTCTTACCGAAAGAGTATGGTTAGCAGAACAAAATGTATCAAGAAATTTGAGTGAACTACATATAAGAATATAGAGAGAATTGAAGATTCAATATCAGAGGATCAAAGCGTTCTTCCAATTGGATCATCAAACTGAAATGAACACAGTCAACACAATAAATTCTGATTACAATCTAAAATTCATCTTTGAAGACCAAGCAATTTTAGTTAACAAAAATTCACGGAAAATACTGCAAGAAAAATTAACATCTTCAAAATTTCTGCTACCCAAATCGGACACCCTAGAAGGTAGATGGTCCGACGATATTGTACAGTGGAAAACATTCTTCCAAAAACCAAATTTGGGTATGGATGAAAAAGTTTCATGGAGACTAGTTAAAAATCGACTGGTAGATCTTGTCGGACTCCGAGAATATAATATATGTCCCTTTTGTTACAATCCAACTGGCACAGGTTGGCATTTGCTCATAGAATGTAATAAAACGAACGATGTATGGTCCTTTATAAAAAGGATTATAGTACGAATCACGTGCTTCCACTATTTATTTTAAAGGACTAAATTTGACAATTGAAAATAGCAATCTATTATCGCTAGAATATTTCTCTTTAAAAATATGACTGAGAACTAAAAGAGCAAACCGAGCGGGGATTCAGGCCGTTATTCTCTAATATGAGTTGCCAGCAGCAGTTCTTTGTTACGCTTTCGACTCTCTTCTTAAAAATAAATAAACATACAAAGTATGGAAATGTTTCAACGAATGGAAATAAAACTGGAGAGGAAAAAAATGTATAACATCACTCTTACAATCTTTCGACCATTTGTCGAAACGTAAAACTGGAATTATGCAAATTCGACGTCGATTAGCTTCGCGTCTAGAGTTTTACTATTCGCTGAATTTAATACTTTGGTTAATTACATAGAACGTCGTAAAACTTCAAGCGTTTCACTAAAATAATAATAAAAAGTTCTGAGAGTATGAGTATTTGAAGCGTACACTTCGTTAGTTCGAACTAGTTGTAAAGGAAATTGATATCGTTGTTAGTAATGTGTTCGATTTGCATTTTATGATTAAAAACGACTATTTAGCAAGAACGTGTATGACGTCAAGGATGGTTACCTTGAAACAATCTGTTCTGATTGAGATCCGATGAAATTTTCTCTTTCTATCCATATTAGTTTTTCGAACTGTTAAACTAGCTCTTCCTCCATCTTTCAATAATATCGGTTCATTGGGTTCCATTGTTAAGACGGAGTGAGGCTTTCGCCTAACAGAGTTGCTCATTGAATCGGATTATATGGAAAATGTATGTTTTCTTGTAGCGTCCAAACGGTCAATGCATTTCGTTTGAAATTTCGACACAAACCAGATATGATGCTCTCAGTTATCTTGCATGAAAGTCAATGTTGTACCTTGAGTCATTTTCGAATTATTACTCAGACCGTTTCGACTCTATTAGCTCTGCTTCTCGCGTCGTTCGGTGTGCTAATTATCTGGCCGATTGTAGAAAGAATTATAACAACACGTTCGCTGCTGGTTACATCTGCTGATGCGACACCCCACAAAAGGCTAGCGCGTTCCCTCGATGGCACCCAACAAAGAGCTCTAGCACACAATTTTTTTTTGTGAGGTGGTTGAAACTCTCATGGGCATCTTGTGGACCTGTCACAAAGTTGTGTGAGAGTCCCTGAGTCTGAATTCATCCACCATATACCCACTAAACAGTCCACCTCGTGCGGTAGCTTCGATTCTGCAACTAGGGCAGTGTCGATGACACTTAGGCCTAACGGGCACATTGCATCTTGCCTCATCACTTTCTCGTGCCAACTGAAAAATTCCGCCATCTCTGAGATTTGAACCCGCGACGTTTCTACCACTAGCTACCTGGCACACAGACTACTTCCAATCCTGATAAACGCGAATCCGAATAATTGATATCTGGCGTTGATTGAAAGAGTTATTTTCAATCAACGGAGCTGGTTAATACAGTTAATCTTATTTCACATTCTTCAATACTTTGAAATTACACAGAATATACAATTATGAGAACAAACATTTTATTAGAGTTCGAGTTGAAGCGGAGTAGGTGTAACGAACTGTAAAATGAATATAAGAGTTCCATTTCCGCCATTTTAATCAACCTCTTCAAGGACAAATTATTATTTCGATGAAAAAAAAGTCGAAAATTTTTCTATGCTATAATATAAACGTTATAATGAATGTAAAAATAATTTTAAAAATCCATTGTCAAATTTGAAATTTGTAAACTCAAAAAAAGAAACGTACACATATGTTGCCAACGGGCAGATGATCTATTGATGGAAAGACTCCATACATTCAGGACAGACACTTTCCTGACACTGCTTGCATCTGTACCTTGTTCTGCGATTGCAATTTTTATCATGACATCGTGGTGGATTTTTGTAATCCATTTTCATCGAGTAGTGTCCTACTCCATTCAAGCGGACTTCAGGTGCAACTTTGGTCCACGCCCTCTTCTTTTTTGGTGTACAGTTTTCTTTTGAAGGTCTTCCTCGTTTCCTTACATTTCCATCCAATTCAATCAGAGTTGAAGCTATAGATGCTTTGAATTCCAGTAGATGCATCTTAGATCCTTTGACTTTTCTGAATAATAACCAAGCATTTATTATTGCTACATTCATAAAATGAAAAACAATCCCCAGATAGCACTTCTTGTTTTTGAGAGCATGTGGATAATGGGCAATCATTCTATCTGCTAAATCTACGCCACCCATAAACCGATTATACTGAATAACAGCCTGTGGCCTTTGAACCTCAATATAGGTCTTCGTTTCCCTATCCCATCTTCTTACAACATCTTGAGGATCCTTCCCAGCAAAAGACGAAATCATTTGCTCAAGATTGTTGTCTGCCCATCGCAAAACTGTAATGTTGTCTGTAGCGTCTTACCATCTGTTAGTTTTTTGCATGCTTCGTAGATCCTATTGGCCCTAACCGTTCCAACTATATGAATATTTGCATTCTTCAGATAGGTGACTGTTGGTATGGAAGTGAAAAGATTGTCCAAAAATATTTTTTGATTGAGACCTGCTAATCCTGAACATAGCCTCACCACTGTATCACCAATAATACCCAATTCTGATTTATTTTGATTCTTTGAAGATTGGTAAATTTCAAATTTTGACACATATCTATCTGCCGAAGCTCGTACCCACACTTTGAATCCCCATTTCTTTGGTTTGGACTTGATATAGATCTTGTTTCTGCTTCTTCCTTTGAACGGAATTATCATTTCATCAATAGCCATATATTCAGTTGGTGTAGCAGCATCAGCAAATGTTCTACCCAGAATATCGAGGAAGGGTCGTATTTTTATAAATGCATCCTCATTATTTTCAGGAATATCCTCATTATTGATGAAGTGCAAGTACTTTTTTATTTCCTCATATCTTTTTAGAGGCATAGTGTTGGCAATTAGATCGAAACTCAGTCATCGAACGGATGACCTATAAGCTGGATATTTTATGTATGTCATTATAATATTGATGGCAAAAAATTGTTTCATTTCAGCAACACTAACTGAAAAAGAATGTTTTCCAGATTGAACAGCGTAACGAATAGTTTCTGTAGTAGTCAAATTGAAAATTTCTTCTGAGAATAATTTCATGAAGAACGAATATGGAGTATCTCCATTTATATTGAATTGATGGGTACCTCGAAAAATTGGTGGGTTGTTTGTAAAGGCATTATCTTTTTCAGAAAACCATATTAGATGCTGTTGTGTTGGAGCAGAAGATTGTGATGGTGAAGTTGGACTCCTTGGTCTCGTCTTACGACCATTCTTTTTTCTGAATCTCTCAGCCAACGCAGCCAGAGGAATATCATACTCACTGTCAGTATCAGAAATACTCTCAGTTGAATCGGAAACTTCTTCTATATAACCGCCTTTATCTGGCAATTCGAGTGAGGCATCAAATTCTACTTCTGATTGGTCGTCTTCGCGAATGTCAATTTCTTCCAAATCTGAATTATTTGGATTTTGCACAGAACCTAGAATGTGCACTTTTTCCTTTTTTTCTACCATAAAATGATGACGTAGCTATATCACAAAACATGGTATCCATTTCTGAAAAAATTATACATTTTTTTATTGATATCATCCTGCACAATATACACAAATGTGTACGGTTATTTTCACGTAAATTTATGCAACACACCATAATTTTATTGTTGTTCTTATTATACACCATTGATAATTAGATAATTATTCAGTACTCACCAATTTTTGTTACACAAATCTACGCGAAATATGAAAAATAAAGCGAGTCGATTTCTTCACATAACCTCAACACAGCGTTCTCGAGCGCGGAGGAAATAAAAATGCGGTAAAATACCGAAGCAAGCAATTCTGAACTCAATTTCGCTTTGATTTAAGAGAGGGATTGTAGACGGCCACAACGGTTGCCACTGGGCAGATGGGAACCAAGTCTAAGAATTAATACACCGGTTTTGACGAAATGTACACAAATGTGTTTATGTCCTTGAAGAGGTTAATTAATACGGAGTGAACGTAGCAAACGAAGTCTTCCCTCTTCCTGACTCAGCCCTTTGAGTATATGCTCAGCATACTAACCGACCTCCTAGTCTATTATGATTTTATTTCTGGATCTCACAAAGTCTTATGAAGAAGGTAAGTGTAGAAGGCCGATGGTAGTCATCACTCAAAGTCGTATCAATCACAACAATTAATGGCAAATAATGAAAATACTTAGGAATATAATTAGGTACTAGAATTTCCAGGCGGACACCATATTTGAAGAGTTGTTTGCCCCTCAAGTTTACGGTCAAAAATATTTATTGCTAATTTTGTGAACGTATTTCTTCGAATAAATTCTTTCTTTTGGTACAGATATCATCGTGAGTTCAATAGGAAACTAGATGATATTCCTGGCATGGCCAGACCTGTAGAATTTCCCAAACATGAAACATTTTTCAATATCCTTGAACCTCAAACGTTTATATTTATTTATAAACGATTGACCGTGCTTCGCTGGGGTAATTTTAAAGGGTCTGAGAAGGTGATGAGTTCTTCCACAACTCATGTGGACAGTAACATTTCTCGTGTTTTGAAGGTCAAGTATCAGACTCAGTGCATATCTGTTTGAGTGGTGTAAAAAGGGTATGAAGCAGTTTTCCAAACCTAAACTTTCCTTCCGTTTTGAAGGTTATTGTGTAAATTCTATCAAGACCAATACTTAACTATGAGGGGCGAGGAATCAGGATGGGACAGTTTTTTCAAAAATATCATATAGACAGTGACTTTCCTCTTGTATCGAAGGTCAAGTGTGTCGTATATTTGTATAGAACACAAAATTACAACATTCTTTTTCATTATAGGTATATTAAAGATTAGGAAATATTCATGACCTTATTAACATATATCATCCAGAAATTGAAGGCCCACTTGAAATTTGAAAACATTCAATAATTAATTTTCTAATTACTTTATTATCACATAGAAAATGTATATACAAGGAGGTAACGATTGCTTCGAATTCTATACGCCCATTGTCATTGCACTCCATTATTTTATATACATAGAACACGCTCCATATAAGATCATAAGCATGCTTTTGACAATAAAACATACACTATATGAAACATTGCAATGAAACCCGCAACCCAGTATACTATATTTTCAATTTAAAATATGAAAAGGAATCTGATGAAGATTATGGTGATAACCATAGAAATTATATATAGATACATACATGAATAGCGCATGGTTATACGGAACTCAAACTGGTGTAAGACAGAGATGCAGATCATTCTGCAAGAACGTGCATAATTTACATTGATTTAAATGGAGCACTTTACAAAATTCATGAATTATTGAGTTATAATCCTCTTTGATCGCTTTTTATGAAGCAGCAACAGTACATAATAGTATTATGTACAAAATTACATTAAAGATATAGAATTAAATATCGCTTATTTTAAATTTAGTCATATTTCCATGAAGCATCCATATACAACTTGTTTTGTATTTCATCAATGGAAAACTTTAGTATGTAATTAACTGAAATTACTGTACCCTACATTAAATGACATATTTAGTCATTAACAGCTGCAATTATTGAATAATACATATATTCAACTACAGAATCATTACCGTACATGACCTAACAAATAAAACAACATCGTTCATGATGACGTGAAGATTTAATTATAATATAAAAAACAAGTAACATATACACATCATTCAAAATTAAGTAAGCTGTAAGAGAAATATAAATAATACATCTATTTTTTGGAGTGGTTCGGAAGAATAAGTACGTCATTTATTAACATTATTAATCTAATTCTACTACCACATAACTCAAACCTGGTTTTTTCCTGAGCCAGAGACTGAATCCGACTGTGCCTAAAGATGCTAAATATAAATAAGAAGAACTGGAGATTACACGAATGAACAGTTGTTATTCAGTGATGCTAGCTTATCTTTTGTGTTATAATAATAAACATTGACAAAATATAACGGTTTCCAAAGAAAACAAAAATGATATAAACAGGGTTTAGTTCACAGCATCAATGTTTATAGTTACAAATCAGATTATCGGTCACCTTAGGTTTGAGCTCAAATTTTACCAACAGAAGAACGTTATTATATAATATTAGGTACTGTTACTGTTAAAAATACAAAATCCTTCGGGAATAAATTTAAACATTATTTTAAAATGTCCTGCCTGTCCTTCAGATGCATTAATACATTTTTGAGATTTTGAACCTCTGCATTCATTCTACGATTCCTTGTGGTCAAGTATTTGATTACTTTTCTTGGCTTATCAATTTCGAAAAAATTATGTTCATGTTAGAAAATGAAGGTATAGGACTCAAAGATTGTATCAAAAATTCAAAATTCTACTTAGTATATAACAATTTTCTGGTTCATTTACAGGTTGTTGTTCATTGAACCTATATGAGGTGCCCTCACAACAAATGATGTTTGCATCATCAATAGTAAAAACATGATAATAACATATACCTAGCTGAAAATTATGACAAATTCACATTTTACCGATTTCTAGGCTCTGTGACTTCCACTTAGGCTTCAAAACATTCGCTGGAAAATCAAAAATACTAGGTGGAACTACATGGTCTTTTACTGGTTCTTCCGAATGAATACACGAAATCATTTTCTGTAAAGTGTTCACTACAAAGATGAGAATTCTTCTTGAGCACGACATTTTTTCTCTTCATTGCTATTTCCCATTTTTGTTTCATATTTTTATTTGAAGTGAAACAAATAAAAAGTAATTATTACACTACTAGTTTCTATTTTCGATCGGGAATAGTCTATTGAAATTGTAATTCTAACGTCTACGTTTTAATTGCATTTTTGTCAATTAAGTATCTACTACCACTATCCAGTATCTACTTGTGAATACCAGAGAAAACTAGGTCCTCCTTTTTGATACCGATTTGCACTTCCAAATGCGGAAGATGATTTCACCATTGTTATATCTTACATTCATTAAAAGTATCCAATAAAACTAATTAATCACACACTTCACTATTATAACTTTATTATTGTCAATGTTATTGCACAATATCATTTGATAAAATGAAAATGAAAAACCAAACAACTAATACCAACTAAAACACAAAGCACTAGAGAAGTTTATTATATTAACATATTTCTATTTTCTTGTGGAAACAACATAATATGATAGATTACAGTAACATGTACTATTATGGCTAGAACCGATGTTTTGTCCCTTGTCAGCTGTTTCATATGTTGGAGCCAATGAAAATCCCTGATCCATGTATGTATATACAGGGTGACCTAGAAAAAAGTACCGTGCATAGTGTCAGGCGATAAATGACACTAAAATAAGAAAAAAAGTTCCTATTAACATATATGCTCAGACGCTTAGTTTTTGAAGTTGAAACAAAAATTTAGTTTTTTGCAAATATCTCCGGAAGCGTTTATCGTACAGAAAACATATTTCGCGAACATTTTCTACTCATAGCAAGCTATGTTTTGGGCGATGACAAATTTTTTTTTAGTCATAATTGGTGAAGATTTTGAATGGGTAAAGCATGTTTTTCTCTCCAACTTCTACGCCACTGAAAGAAATATAGTTTTGAGACAACCATTTGAACTGCCAATGTTTTCTACACAAAAAAGGTACTCCTGGTTATAAGCTCTAAAGTTGATCGTTTTCGAGAAAAATTAATTTTTATGTTGAAAAACATGGTAAATTTTTTGGTTTTGTTACTTATTCTAACGTTTGAATAAATTTTGTTTAATTAGTAAGAATTTACCATGTTTTTCAACATAAAAGTTGATTTTTCTCGAAAACGGTCAACTTCAACTTTTGTGTAGAAAATCTTCACCAATTATGACTAAAAAAAAAATTTCCATCGCACGGAACATAGCTTCCATGAGTAAAAAATGATTGCAACAGCTGTTTTCTGTACGATAAACGGTTCCGGAGAAATTTGCAAAAAACGAAATTTTTGTTTCAACTTCAACACCCTCAAAAACTAAGCGTCTGAGCATATATGTTAATAGGAACTTTTTTTCTTATTTTAGTGTCATCTATTGCCTGACACGGTACTTTTTCCTATGTCACCCTGTATAATATCTATGGTGATAACGCATTTTGATGGGCCTCACACAAAAGCTCGAGAACTTATCTATGATATTTGTATATGTTCAAAGGGATCAAAACCACTAGTAAAAACCAAGTTTGCCAAACCGGGGCCTTGTACAAGCAGAGTTATGTTGATAAGACGTCGTAATTTTCGGTTATGCTCAATTTCTCTATTCCTATGCGTCGCAGAGCTAAATTAGTTGTTATCAATATTGTAGAATTCTTGTTTCCACTTTCATATTCATGATTTTTTCTCTATGGGCTATGGGCTCTATGATATCGAATTACAGAACAGTGAAAATATTGTAATTTTTGGGTAATTACAAAAATTGAACAATATTAATTTATCATACAAATTAACATATTAATAAATCCTCAAAGTAAAGACTATGTTCATTGCGGGGTAAATACATTTAAAATTAAATATAACATTTTATTACATCATATTTATTACTGTGTGTCCTACATTCAGCAACTGGACGAGCGAACACCCTAATAGGTTATTTTTCGAATTCAATGTTCATGCGGCAACGGCGATGTTAGCCGGTTAGACTTCGTCTGCATATTTTATTGTTTCCGATAGCCTGGGTTTGAAACTCAAAGCGACAAAGTTATCGGGAGCTAAATTGTAAAATTTTTATATATCTTTGGGAAAACCAGGTAAGTAGGATATTTGAAAGTTTATTGTTGCAATTGATTGATTTTTCAATCGTTTCACTAAAAAAAGCTGATAAACTATAAAAGTGTTCACACTGTGAGTACACTATAATATTACACTAGAAATAAAAACCAATCACCCTTATCCACTAGAAATGCTGGAATTACTTCATTACGCACGAATTACCGGAACAATAATTTAAATCTTATTCGTCCAGGTACCGGAAGAATAGTACCACCCTATTTGTTATTGCCCTGATGATGTGCAGGTAACGGAGATGATCCAAATTTTATACATCCATGTCACCCCATACAAAGTGATGACATACTTCGGCCCTTTGTTGTCGTCAATTCTCCATGGTATATTCAAACGGTCTGTTATTTGTTCAACTTATATCACAAAAGGATGAAAACCAAGTCACTAAGTGTTGGAAGCTGTTTCGACCTAATGGATCTCATCAGAACTATGTGACAACTCTCGTTCATATTCTTTCCGAAAGACGAATTAACTCACAATAACATAGTATAACTACGAAGATTATCTCCGAGAACGTGATAGTTCAGACTTGTCAGGATTTGAAACATAGAAACCAATGTCTTATACCTTTTGCAGGCAGTCAGATGAAAATCTTTATACTTAATTATACTAACCCATTGTACTATGAAAAATCTGAAATAAACGAGTTCTTTAGAAGTGTCTTTGCGATTCCAAAGTGTTAATTGGCGCAGTCGGTAGGATTATTCAATCTTGATTGAAACGGAACTGGTTGTGATGGGAAATTATTTCTTTGTTTAAAATTAGGCGTGGAAGGTCCATTTGCACCTAATTGATTGGGATAACGAGATTGATTAGTCATTTGATAAGCAAATGGCTTTTTAGAGAAAAGTCTGTATTGGTCTATAATTTTGATTGCTAGGTCTGATTTGATTAACGTAAGATTTATCTGTTAATCCTTGGAAATAATGAATATTTTCTTCTTGTATAACGAATTGTATGGCCTCGTTCAAATTACCTGGGAGCATACAACGAATCGCTTACCTGAAGGTTCTCTTAGGTCAGACAGAAACATTTTCAAAGTCAATTTGTCATAAATATATATGAACAAAGCAGATTTTCAATTTATAAACATCGGTCGAAAAATGCTTCAGGTTTCTCGTTAGGTAATTGCCTTGAAAGAACTAGATCTCAGTTTGAACAAGCTTCATCTCTACGATTTGCAAAGTTTCTATATAAAGTATCTTTCAGTTCAAGCGAAGTGTTAACACTTTGAATATTGACCAATAGCTTTTGCATTGCTTGTTAATTTGTTTAAAAGAAAGTTTAATAAGTATGTATTCTGAAAATTCGTGGGATGTGCAGTATCATAAAATTCACTCAAAATACTATCACGAACTGTTCAGCTCATTAGGGTCTCCTTCAAATTGTGGTACACAATTCAAATATTCAGGCTCATTAGCTAAAGTGTGACTTTGTTCATGATCTCTTAAACCGATATAAGGAATTGTAGATGGGTCCGCGATGTATGTCTTCTCCAAAAACTTCTTGCAGGAACGAACAACATGGTTCCGGTCCTCGTCTGTGATAGACTTGAGTTCTTGATGTTCGAAGAGTCGCTCTGTTTCCAACTTCCTCGGAACTGATCACTAATGTTCGATAGCCAATTAATCGTCGATACGAATATTATTTGTGCGATACAAAATAATCCCGGCTATCCTACCGACTGCGCCAATTAACTTTTTGGAATTGTGAAAACACTTTGTAAAAAGACTCTTTGCCATACGATTGTATCGTAGGTATATGAAGCAATACTACGGTACTGTAAGTGATTTATAGCAGTCTCCAGTTATTTCTAATCAATCCTTCGGCCTTCGGAATTCTGTTTGTTCCAGCCTAATATGGGTGATTATATTATTAATATTGATGCAGGTAGTATGCAAAAAACTTATTAGCGGTAATTATTTAAATGGAGTTTCATTGGTAAACATCGTGCATTGTTAAATCATGCGCATATAAATTGGCGACTATCCATAGAATTTGCAATGCTAATCTAATCGAAATTATTTTGATATTACGGAAGCAGACTGTTGGTTAACAAAACAAATAACTAATTTACCGTTACCCAATATTTATGTAACGTTATCCCATCGTATACGGAGGTTTATTAAAATTTCCTAATAATGTCCACATGGGTATTGTCGTAATATTTGGATTATTTATTGATTTACATGCTTTGATTGATATTCATTGATTTGTTAACAATGTATCGATTTGCCATTTCAAAATATTCGACATCAAAAATGTAGCAAAGTTGGAATAAGTTAAAATGAATAACAAGATGAGAATAATTAACCGCATAAGTAACATTAAAAATACAACGTTTGTTATTTCGAACGAATTTGAGAAATATTCCATTAGATTGAATAACAACATGTGAATGAAACACGTAAATTACATTAATAACATAATGTTTGCTATTTAATTTTAATGGATTTGCACTTAAAAAACCCAGAAAATGTAGAATTAGGATAAATTTATATACTTACCTGCATATATTTTCCTTTTTCAGGCAAATATGTGAAAATACAAATATGAGTGCCTCAAGTTTACAGTGTGAAAACAGTTAATTGTGGAAAGTACTCCACTCGATTATCGTTATTATGTATTCTTGTTCCAGTTATGTAATAATTGTTGCTATTCAAATGTCGAAATTGTAACATGAGATATTGAAACATATAAGACATACCATAATGCATTGCTACAGGGTGTTTTATCTGCTCCATATTATAGGACAAACAATAAAAAGCAACCCAATAATATGAAGAATAACAAGGCATGTAAATAAACTGATAGTGGAGGGCAATTATGATTTTTGTGCAATTCTCGCGCTCGTTAACGCGACCCGGTTCAAAATATTCGTATTGTTGGCCCAAACAACATACTAAAAAGTTGAATTACCAAAATGGGTGCCACCTAGCTTAATAGGCCAAAAACTATTTTTTGCGCTTATTGAGAGGTACTTTTTTGTTTTATTTTATTTTGAAGGCCTTCGAGGTTTGGCTAAGGTTTGGTTGATACCCTCCTATTCTGGGTGTTAGAGGAACCTATTGGTTCAAGGTTTTTGATAATCGGTTCATCCACCCTCCCACGATATACTTATATACATGTATTTTAGAAAAAAAATCAAATTGGTCTGCAAGAGCCAATAATTGACCAATTTAGCTGAAAGTGAAAGTGGTTCTTACCACAAACGAAAAAATGGTACAAGGTTTGGTCGAAAATATTTGATAGTCTTACCTAAAACCCAATTTTAGCCCATTTTTTTCTGAAACATTCAAATTCAAATATCTCTTGTCATTTTAGGGTTATCGAGGTTTAGTTGGTCTCAAATGAAAGACATTTTCATGTAGTTCAACTCCGTATATGAGTGTCATCCATTTATTTCCAAGATTTGGACTAGTTTTTGGACATTTATTGTATATATATTTTTTTTTGGGCATGATTTATGATTATGGTGCCATTACGCTTATATTTGCATATAAATACATATGCATACTTATATTTATGCATATCAAACACGAATATATATCAATATACATAGCTTATGTATACGTGTCTGATGGACTCATGTCCATCGGATCTGGACTACCCAATTTTTTGCTAAAATAGACATGCGACTAATGAATTCCGAAGCAAAATGATATTTGAAACAACTTTTATTGATTACATTTTTTAACCAATGGGTTCCTCTGACATCGAGAATAAGAGGGTATCAATCAATGGAGTCGGAAAAACTTTAATTTTCCTGAAAAAACTGACACTCACCGGTAAACCGGGTGTCCCAGTATACATGTTCCAATGGATTATCTCAGTCATTTCAGAAGATAAAAATTTAAAATTTCATGATCTCCAATTCGTTCAAGGAACCTTTAAATGAGAAAAACAAAAATTGAAAGTCACTTCCGGTTTGACCGGAAGTGACTCTGACTTTTTTTATTTCAAATAGCACCCTGTATATTTTTTGCAATTTTTAATTTCTACTTAAAATTATCTTCCCAACGATGTATCACTATCAAAGTTACAAACAAATGTATTCAAATTTTTCCAAGGCACACTAAGGTTTTCATTTAAGAATTATTAATTCTTCCAGTTCTACTACAATTTTAATAATTTGAAATTTGACGTTCTCTTCATCATCTCGAATGCAAAATTGTTCATGAATCATGAATTATTATTGAAGTCAAAATCAAGATTACACAAAATATCGTAGCCTACTGCAATTCTTCCAATTTGAAAATTCAATTGACGTTTTCTCCATCAAATCAAATGTAAAATACAAAGTGTGATACATCGTTGGAAAGATAATTTTGAGTAGAAATCAAAAATTGCAAAAAATATACAGGGTGCTATTTGGAATAAAAAAGTCAGAGTCACTTCTGGTCAAACCGGAAGTGACTTTCAATTTTCATTCTTCTCAGTTGAAGGTTCCTTGAACGAATTGGAGATCATGAAATTTTCAAATTTTTATCTTTCGAAATGGCTGAGATAATCTATTGGAACAGGTATACTGGGACACCGGGTATAGTAAATCAGTACTGTAAGGCGGACCCAAAAGTTTTTTAAGGACGCAGTTTGAAAGACACCCTCGGTTCATCTAATCTAATGTACCTTTCATGAGTTAGAATCCTTCAACTGCATCTATCTTGATGAAAACCTTGAAATCGCTGTTTTTCTCCTCATTCTATAGTACAGATCGCGGATGTAAATTCGAATTGTGGTTATATTTCCGGCTGTTTTTCAACGATGATCCTATCAGCGACATTCCGTGATGATACCATAATGTCTATTAATTAGTGGCTTGAACTAGTGAACTCTTTGCCTAGTGATGTCTTCTCCTATACCTATTACCTCCAAATCATCAAGAGAAATTCGAATGCTCATCTTTCCTGCCAACGTTCCACCCCTTGCTCATACGATGTTTTCCGAACATTATAGGCTTTACTCTCGTGTAGTCAAAGTATAGGAAAAAAAGATTCAACCAGGCGGAATGAGTATACAATCATATGTATTACCTATCTGGAATTTATAGTAGCAGTGATAATGTCATCTAAAGTTACTTAGCAAGACAATGGCAAATGCCAGATAGCCGTGACTTTAACTTCACCTTTCTACAATAATCTGTTTTCACGTAATCTTCAACTGCCGAACCCATGTTATTATCGTTTAGTACACTGTTGTAGTAACGCTCTGGAAAAGTGTTTTTATGTCATGATGGAGGAGCCACGCTACGTATTCAACTTTAGTTTCAGTAAATGGAAAGAAGCAGGGTCGGACGCAGAGGCGTAGCTAGGATTGTGCGCGCCCGGGGGCAGTTATCATAATTGCGCCCCCCCACGTTTCAGCCTCTTGATTCTTAAAAATATGTATCTTCGTATACAACATTGCCAAATATATTTAATGAAAGAAAGAAGGGAACACAGTATTTATTAGTTTTAAGTACTTTTCTTTCAAATTTACATATATTCATTGAACAATGAATCTAGATATGTATTTTACGAGCTTTCATTGATGCAAATGTATTATGCGTGATGCATCAATCTATTCGAGAGTCTCTTTCTTCACACTCAACAGAGCTAAGTCCGACAATCTTTGTTGCTCCATTGATGCCCGCAGATAAGTTGACTTAAGGACCGCTCACAACTTGTAATAGATACGGAGACAGTTAGCAGGATCTGTAACGCAACTCTTAAATTCGTAAAAAGATCTTTACCGTACTGTATAAGGAATCGGAGTAGCTCGATGGGGGTATTGATGACATTTTCCCGTCAACGTAGTAACATTCTCAGTCAACGATGTCGTTAGACAAGCCAGTGCCGTCAACGTCAGTAGAGTAAAATTCTCCGAAACTTCCACACTGTTTTTTCACGCAATCGGAATCTGAACCACTCATCAACTCTGCAACTTTTAAGAGGGAACCAAACTTCTTATTCAGATCACGAAGACGCTGAAAACGATTGTCGAACTCAACCTGGAGCCTATCAATAGCGTTTGCCAAAACGCGACGTTGTTCCTCATGTGCTGAAAGACCTGCATCTTCAGCTAACTCTCCAGGTTTCTTCTTCTCCGTTCGACGTTGATTCCCCATCGGTGAATTTCTTTTCCGTGCAGTTCCCAAATTTGGCGCCTCTCTGGATCCGGCGCCTGGGGCACGTGCCCTCTCGCTACGCCACTGGTCGGACGAATTATTGTATTCATGATTTAGTATTTTTTGGATCAATTTTCATTGTTTGAAATGATAAAAGTACATGTACCTCCACAGTCCACATGCAGACTTAAACTCAAGGTTTTTCCTCACATTTTTTTACGACGAGAGCCTATCCGCAAAATAATATAAGCCTTAGTGAGACAAATTTTACTAGCTTAGGCTCTGACGGGTTGCTTTTTTTGCTTCGTTTCCTTATTCTTTCATTTATTGAAATTTATTTACCCATCATCATGTCGTAATCACCACACACCTCATTCTTCTACATCATCTCCTGTTTTATTTATACGGAAACAGGGAAAGACTATCGACTCCATCAACGACAGAGTAAGCGTGTCAAGCCAATATTGGTATTGGTATTGGTTGAGATGGTAGCGGGCTTAATAAAAAGTTCAATGCACTTGGCCAAAGACCTTTGTACACTATCCCCTGCTACGTTTTTCAGGGGGTATTTGAATACCCCATTGCTCGACTGAATCCTAATATCTGTTTTACGCTTAGATGCTTCATATCATCGACCGTGATGATCCCCGGCCATAAATCTGGTTCGAATGAGCTCAGAACATTCACAAAGAAAGTGGGTTGAGTCCACTTTGTTTCCTTAGCATCTCATACAGAAAGGAATGTGTCACTTCCCTATTGTATGTTTGAATTCCATCAGATCCCTGTGACCTGTTAATATCTCGGAGATTATCCTGATGCTTTGCCTATCCAGCGGGAGTGTTTCGCTTGCCCTTAGGCCTACCTCATCACCAAGCAAGGTTTTAGCAGATCGGCAGCCGTCAATGTTCCTCCATGCTGACGAATTTCCATCTCTCAGATACTTCTGCAAGATCTGCATACGCCGTTGTAGGGGATACCAGCAAGGGGATCTTGAGGAGCTTCCAATCTGGCTCCTATTTTGGCCAGTTTGTCCACTCTCTCATTCCCTTTTCAACCTGAGTATTCAGGTCAGGTTGAGCCTGTTTTCACCGGTTCTTTGCTATTGCTGACAAGCCTCGAAGAGACAGTCGGGATTTTCAGTGCGTTGATTGTCCGAATAGATCCAGATGTTCTCATTTATCTTTCGCTAGCCGAGTAGCTTCTCCGCACATCTGTGGATGTGAAGCATCACGGCTTGGGAGACGGTGTTGAGAACCCTCATTCGCATGAACAACCCATCAATATATCTGTGACAGCAAAATCTCCAACTCTTGTGTTTGTTCTAGACCTATCCGTGTACCGAATTATGCCATGTTTAGTCGTGCGGCCATTTTCCCATTCCTGCCTTGACGGGATGGCGACCCTGAACTGCTGCTCCTCGAACCACAGAGCTTTGATTCTGTCCTGCGGTTATAGTCGCAGCCAAGGTCGTATAGACAGGTCTGGAAACTCGAGGCTGTTTCCTATCCGAGCAGTGAGTCGCTTACGCGTCCAAGTGCGCGTAGTACCAAAAGTCGTCACGTAGGGATGAACGACCGTGGGCGTCACGTAAGAGTATCATCTTGATCTCTATGAAGAGTATTCTGTGACATTTGACAGTTAACTTATAAAAATATAAGAATCTACACATCAGTTTGGTTGAATTTTATTAAAAATTCACTAGCGGCAATGAGAACAAGTCGTAAATTAAAAAAATGCAGTGATCCAAAATACCTATGGAGTAACAAATATATATATATATATATATATTACAAATCAACACTACAATGTAGTGTTCATTTGTAACATAATGGATTTCCATTCCAACAAGTAAAGATCCTTTACAATCTAAAAAAAAATATATAGTAATAGAGGAAAAACATTGACAAATTACATAGATTCTTACTACTTCTAATAAAAAGTATAAAATTACTGTTTTGCTTTCAAATTAACAAGTGTTTGTTTCTTTATCTCTGAATCCAAGAGCAGGGCTTCCCTCATGAGGTTCAAGCTGCCATTTCACATCATTTTGACCTCTCTTTTTTCCATGTCTGCGATGGCCAATCTTTTGTCCAGGAGGGAATCATATTTCTCTGCGATTGTCGAGGATGTCAATTCCCGAGAAACTAAAGGTCTTTTACTGGAAGTTGCATTTGCCAAGATAGGTGGCTTTCGAGTTCTCAACATGCTGCTCTTGAATTCGCTCAGTCCCCAGCCTAATGTTGGTTGATTCTGTCATAAAAAATATTATGTTTCTACGATATATTTATGTTTTCCAAAATACCTTACCATATCAGTAGTTTTGATTTCATCGTTAGAATGACCAAGTTCGTCACAATTATCAGGTTCCATTGGCACATTGATTGAATCCTGTGAATAATAGATTTTTAATGAAGAGAATAAATTGAGCTACAACTTTCCGCACATCCATGTTTCTGTTGTTGTAAAATTTTTCAAGTGAATGCACCTCTCTATACCTCGATTCTGAACATGAAGAATTGAATTCATTAGCTACAGCTTTCCAGGCCTTGTTCTTCTCATCAACACTGACACCGTCAGTTTTTTTGCATTCAATAATGTGCTTATATTTATGCACAAGGCTTAAAAGCAGTTGCTTCTCAGTTTCAGAAAAATTAGGGATACGGGTCTTCTTTTCAATAGTTCTCTCCGAAAATAACAGTTTTCAGTAGAATTCACTACGATAATTGTGTATTATATTACCTTATTACTTTCCATTTCAACGGTGCAAATGGGCATTAGTAACACTGCTTGTGATTCCGGGAAGAAATCGTTTTACCCATACAACTACCGTACTACCTAGTAGTTATCTATGGTTTTACATCCCTCGTGATCCAAGCGCTAGCTAGTGGCTGAGCGAGGGACTACGACCGTGGGGACCCGTGAGCGACTCAACTCAACCATAGAGTTTCCGGACCTGTGTATACGACCGTGGTCGCAGCTTTCCAGGCTGACCCCTGGTTAGACGGAATTGATCTGCACTCCATCTCGTTAGGAAGCCATCGCAGCTAAACCACCATCATTGTGAGATTCCTCATCGTCAATGATAGGGGTGGCATGCCCAGCAAGGCTCTCAATGCTGCAGTCGGTGTACTCTTCCTCGTGGATGTAATGCCTGTGAAGAAGAGTTACTGTATTCTGCCTAAAAGTTTCTGGGCTATAACCAGTTCGGTTATTTTCCACCATACGAGAACTGCATGATTTAGTATTGGGATAATAGTTTGTAGCGGAGCAGATCCACATCAGTTGTCTAGGCCAAAATGTTGTTATGGCAGTTTGGCACCTAGCCTCCAGCTGGTTCCTTACAGATCATCATCTCGTAATCACCACGAGGGTGGATCAAATATAATCAGAACTGGACACACCTCATTCTTCTAATTCATCTCCTGTTTTATTTATACGGAGACATTGAAATATTATTGATGCAGTTCGCCATGTGTCAAGCCAATGTTAATATTCTGAAATATCATTCTTATGATTAAACGTGTATAATATTATTGTTTTTTTTTGCAAAACGTATACTTAGAAAACTTTGCAATAGTGCCTTGTACATACATTGAGTACCCAAATTTGCTTGGTGGCGTTGTGCATGACTACTTCCAATTGGGCCTTATCTCGTTGTCGCATAGCTGTTTTCAATCTCTTCTTTTCATGACTCAAATGTGGGAATGAGTTGCAACTGAGTTTCATTGCTGTCCAATGCATCTCATCTAATTTCGCACAGGGCAGAAGTATGGGGAGAGTTGCTTCCACATTTCTCGTTCACTCTATGTTACACTTCTATAGCCCACACTGATTCAGCTCTTCGATATCGTCTTTTCACCGAAACCAATTCAAAATTTGACTTGATGCACGTTCTCTCAGATGGGAATGCGCTGTGCTAACAATGGTTGAACCACCAGCTTTGTCATGATGTTCAGTCGTATACGACTGAGACCAGCTTTTTGACCGAAATGTATAATATACTCACAAAATAAACTGAATAACTGAACATATATCTTCATTTCAATCTGTTTTCTGTCTAACAAAATTGACAATTATCTCAATTATTTATACTAATATTTATGTTGCTCAGTTCTAGAATCTTATTGTCATGGAGGATAATAATTTCCAAATCCACCCCTGTTCAAATTTTCCTAATATATTTCATATATTGTAGTATATAGCAATCTCATTAAAATTGAAGTCACCAGAGATTTAATAATCTCCGGAACCACTAACGAAGTCACCAGGGATGAAAGAATAACTTGATTATGTGCAATGAATTTTTAGCAATTTTCCAGGTTAATAGAATTACAAAATTTAAATACGCATTGTCGCAAAGCATTCAAAGCTTAATTATTATGCATTAATAATTCGCAAGGCACTAAGTTTGAGAAGAATTCGAGCATAATTTAAAGACTTAATTTAATTTAACACCCTTTCCGTTTATGCTTTCAGAATTCTAAGTATTTTCACGATACGATTGAGAAGATTCGTTGGCATAATCTCAGGAATGTAAAGACAATGACAGTGTTTGCTTTAGTTATCCAACAAATATTTAATGCGTTATAAGATCTCTAGAAATCTTACTATTGTTGCAATTTTGCAGGTGTATTAAAAAAGAGCATTCCATGTCAATATTTCGAATTTTGACTCAAGTATTCGCGCCCTTATATTCTCGAAAGTTCTCACTGACAAAGGAAATGAGCACTTGACTCCTGCCAATCCTATCTTTGTTGAAGGAGATGGTTCTTCCCAGTTAGGTTTTTTGTGTTTCCAGCCTACTAATAGTCCACTCAATGGTAGGTCCACCTCTTATTTCAGCTCTACAAAATGAATTTTTGATGGAACCTTGTTGAATGGGTTAGTAAAGATGTCAATAGAGAAGGTAAAAAAAAATGTAATCTAGGAATGATCGGAAGTGGTGGGAAACACCCGTTTCATCATGGGTTGAGTAACCTGCAGAATTTGGATGAAACTGAAAATTATTAACACTCTTGCGAATTTTTCTGAAAAATGAATATTTGCCGAGATATGGTCACTCGAAAATTCCTCAACTGGAGAAGGAGAGACAATCTGAAAAAGTCAGGTGATTGTATGATAAAATACCTACAAGTTTTCCATTTTCAACTTCTTCTCAACTGCGTTTGGTCCGAGTTTTTCCGGAAAAACATGAAGAACATTTCTTTGACATTGTAGCTCTTTAAAAATATTTAATTGGAGAAATTGGAATAAACTTGTATTTCGATGATACATTCACCTGGACTTCTTTTCTACCTCTTACATTTCCCCGCGCCCACTTTTAGGAAATTTCGAGTGGCCATATCACGGAAAATTCATTCTTTAGAAAAATTGACAAGAGCATAAGCATCTCATTCTGGGCCTAAATCGTAGTATGTTTTTTATATAACTAAAGCATATTCAAACCTAACTGGCACCAGAGGTGAACAGAAATCGCTTATTCATACACCCATTGGTCATCAGCCGTGAAACGCCACATGTTTAATCTCACCTATCCGATTGTGAGAAGAATGTATTCTACTTTATGTCGTATTTTGTGTGAATATTTGTTCGATTTACCAAACTGGTAACACGGATGGAAATCACAATTTTTATCAGTTAGAAATACTCCTTAAATATACCGCCTGGTTTTTGTTAACTCTAAGTATCAGTCTGTTTTGAAAGATCTATGGAATGATAATTGCTATAATACGAAACTTGCATGTTAGAAGATGAGATAATGATATGTTATGCGAAATATGGATGAAGTTTCTCAGATAATGAGTTAGGATATAGGGAAATATCGATAATTTCTTATTGAGCATCAGAATCTTGAAAGTTATTGAATTGTTCCATCAAGCTCTTGGCCTAGTCAGTCCTTATTTAGTATTTGAGAGACTTGGGTTCGAATCCCAGTCAATGACTTGCCGTGATTGCTTTCAGGGATTCTTTTACAGAATACCAAGTGCTTTACGATAGATACTTAGTTAGGCTAATGCTGCTCATAATCTCTGCCTTTAGCTAAAGTGGGCTTGACATTCTCACACCCTCCCCAGATGGGAAATCAAAAAACTAATCATTATTTTTACTGTAGAGATTGTTGACAGAAAACTTTTATATTTTTATCCAATATATTAGGCTTATGTAATCTGAATGAAACATCTATTTCCATTTCAGGTATGCATTAGAGATAAGAGAGAGCTGTCCTTTGTCGGTGAGTAATTGGATAAATTAACAATAACGAATTATGAGTCTCAACACATTTTGCGACAGGTTTTCTCTGTTTTAGATCTGTTCTCATTCATATAGGAATGGCGAATTGAATTTGTAATAAGTGATAATAGAATATCGGTAGATTGGTGATACATTTTTCTGAAAAATTGTCAAGTCTAATTTGTTCAAGATAATGGATATTGTAAATTTTCCATTGAGTCCAGTCAATTTTTTCTTATTCTTTGACTACAAGAGAGGGAAACTTGTAATGTTCGAAGAACATCGTTTGAGCCAGCGGTGTAATGTTGGGAGAAGAGGTAAGCATTTGAATGAAAGACCTCACTAGGTAAAGAGTTCCACAACTTCGCTGTTCTATAGAAAAATGAAGTTGGAAGGAAGAAATTCGGAAGGTCTCGATCTATGTTTGGGAGCTGAACTCCAAACATGGGAACGGTACTCCAGGACTGGTCGAATCTGTGCTTTGTAGATTATGAGGAGCTGCTGGGATGTAAAGTAGCTCTTGACACGGAATAGAAAACCAAGTTTTTGTGAATCGGTTTTCGCAATGGACCTCACATGATCATCCCATAAGAGCGTGCTGTTGGTGGTTATCCTGAGCATGGATATGGAAGACTTCATAGCAATAATTTTATCTGACATCATTATATTAGGGATTGTGGGATACGCCTTCCTGGAGAAGAAGCAATGTTAAGTGTTGGTTGCATTAAATTCTACTAGATTATGAGATCCCAATTCCAAAATATTTACCATATCTCATCATCATTAATTGCATCTCTGTCTCACTCCTCTGGCTTCATTGGAAGGTATAGGGGCTCTAGATGGGAAAACGGTATGAAGTGTACCATCCTCTGCAAAGCTGTGGACGGACAGGTGGTCACTTCCAACGGATCGTTTATATGGAGCGGAAACAAAAGCTGTGCTTAGACGTATCCCTTTGGAACACCAGCGGTAATAGTCATAATGTCAAGACTTCTCTGAAGTAGAATCAAATGTGGTTCTGATGACGGAGAACATTTTAAAATCATCGGCATATAAAAGACTTAGTACACTTAGATCTATTGATATATCATTGATGAAGATGTTAATAAATAGTGGGCCCAAAAGTGATCCTTGGGTGACACTTGAAGAAGTAAGGTATTCAACCATCTCTGCCCATTTACTACGACAAATCGCCGCCTATCACTAAGATATGAGGCGATGAATAAGATCTCCACAGAGAAACTAATTCCATCAAGTTTACCTAGTAGAAGTCTGTGGTCAAGCCTGTCGAAGGCAGTTTCAGGCACATGACTATCGATGACAGCAATATTAGAAGGGTACTTCCCTTGTGGATTCAAAGTGGAATTAATATAATAAAATAAAACACTTTTACTTTGTTTTTGATCACATATATTATAGAAACAAATCGTGACTATAGTTTCGACACAAGCTTGTCATCTTCAAACGATACTAATATATCGTTAGTGTCGAAACTATATTCACGATCTGTTTCTATAATATATGTGGTAAAAAACAAAGAAAGTGTTTTATTATTATTTTATTATATCTCTATAATGAATTATCACAAAGTAATGGTTTCCACCATTGAATTTATCAAAGTGAAATTTGTTGCAAACGTTTCAGCAAAAATGTTGGCTTTTTCTTGTGGTGTATTAGCCAGTGTGCCACCATCTTTGGTTAGGTTAGGGTAGGGAATTAACTGAGAGTAGAAAGTGCTTTGCTATGATTAAATAAATATAATTTCTGCACGAAATACAGAGTTCTTCCTTATCATTTAATTTGATATGTGCACTCAGCTCTGAAACTTCAGTCCACCTAATAAATATGTCGAAAATCATTGTGATAATTCATTCATTATTAATATTCTAGGACAATTAATTCAATTGTGGAAAACTTCCCACTTGGTACATAAAGAACATTGATTAAAATGGAGGTGAAGAATATTAATTCTAAATCACATTCACTGAACAAAGTCACTTCATCATTATAGATTTTTTCATAACTGTAGAATTATTCATGTGCAACTGTTTTTAAAAATGCTTTATATTCATTATGCCTCGGCTGTCATCAAAGGGAGTCATTATTGAATATAGCTCAAGGTAACTTCAGTTTTAACAATGCCAGAGCACACTTTCGATGTATGCAACACTTTGTCTGAACTTTGTATTATATTTCAGGCAATAAAGAAACACTATTTCATTGCGGTGATTCTATTTCCAAGACAAATACTGTTTTTCTAATCGTAAATTACAACATTCCGTCCGGTGTGAATTGTGAAACACTCGACAAACGAACGCTTGAAATTACAAATCGCAAGGACAGTTGTTTAGTGTGCGTCGTCGAATGTAAATATTACCAAATTGGTCGAAAAACTAATTGCAATGTATTACAATTAACGGCGCAACGAAATCGAACAATTCGCAGTGCTGAAAATTTCAATTTCGCTAACTGTATATCCAACATGAATATTATTACGTTTAGTCCAGCCTGTAAGCTGGGGGAATTTCAAACTTTTTTACAGTAACTCGAATCCGAAAAATTCTTTTTCCATAACGTTCTATGGACCATGAAGGTCATTCATGACCACGGTCGTACATATAGGTCTGGAAACTCGTATGTTTGACATGGGTCTCTTACGCGTCGCCAAACTCGTAGTCCCTCGCTCAGCCACTAGCTAGCGCTTGGATCGAAGTGGTAAAACAATTTCTTTCCGGAATCGCAAGCAGTGTTACTGAGTATTCTGATTTGGGAGAGGAATAGAACTGTTACTCTTGTCAAAATGTATTACTCACCTTAAAAATAACTTATCCTTTTTCGCACACATAAAAGACCTCGTTAAAACGATTCCTTTCCGGAATCGCAAGCATCCACTTTTTTCGCATTTCCGCATCTTTCGGCACTTTAAAAACAGAAGTTTCTTGCTTTACAGTTTTGTACCCCGTTTTGCATTTCGACACAATGCACGGTTTCGTAATTTGTTTCTAAAAACGCAGGTATTCCTTGTGTTTACAAGTCAAGAGTGACAGTTGTCAGAGAATACTCTTCGATTACTGCGCCACCCTTTTTGGTACTACGCGACAGATGACGCTTAGCGGACCCACTTCTCACATAGGAAACAGCCTCGAGTTCCCAGACCTGTATGTACGACCGTGTTCGTGACTACTGAGCGACTATTCAATCTCAACCAATTCACCCCTAGATGCGAAATTAACCCTTTTTCAACTTTCTTTTGAGGATAATTTTTAATTCATCAAAAAATGAAAATCAAGACTCCAAAATGGGTTCCAGTAGGTTTTTTGGATCGCTGAACACGAATACGAGCACCTTCTGCCGGAAAATTCATTTAACGGACGGAAAATCGAGAAAGTTTGGTAATTTCTCATTTTGCATGTAATTACAGCTTTATACAGAACAGAGGTTGACAGTCGCGTATTTCGAGCTAAAGTAGAAAAAAGCCAGACAAACTTGCGGAAAACTGTGGAAAACCGGAAAAGAAAATATTTCCATGTCATCGAAATTATCGTGTGATAGCTCATTATAGGGTTTTTATAGGTCGCTGATTACGAATTTGCTAATTATAAAGTTCAAAAATATCATTTTCCGGAAAAACGTTGAAAATTCCATTATGAGATCTAATTTTTTTTAATATAAATTTACGTGCCGTGTAGATTTACTTTTATGTTTTCGATGTCTATGTTACATTATACAAAAATTAACAGTAATGCTAAAAAACAGTTATTTGAAAATTCCGGAAAAATCGAAGAAAACAGCACAAGGAAAAAAACTTCAACGTCATCGAAATTACCGTGTGATAAGTCACTATAGGGGTTTTTTCGGTCGCTGATAACGAATTTAACATAAAAAATTTCAGTAATATTCGAAAAATGATATTTTTGAACTTTATAGTTACCAAATTCGTAATCAGAGATCAAATGAACCTCTATAGTGACTTATCACACGATAATTTCAATCCCGTTAGTGTTTTTCGTTGTAATTTTCTTTGATTTTTCAGAAACTTTCAAATAATTAATTAACTTTAAATTGTTGTATAGTTTAACATAAACATTGAAAACAATAAATGTAACTCAATACGGCACTGAAGAAGTTCCATTAAAAAAATGAGATTTAGTTTTTCGGAAAATGATATTTTTGAATGATGATATTACAATATAATAATTTATTTTTATCATATCACATATATACAATTGAAGATATTCCAGTATAGCCGAGAGATGTAAGGTAAAAATAGAGATGGCGTATCCGAAAAAAGCTCTCGGGGAGCTTCACAAAGGAAATTTCATACTGTATAAAGACAGTTTCTAATGAAGTGGGATGGTGAGCTTATCTCATATAATGTTAATAATAACAAAATCGATGCTGATATATCTCCTTAGGTAAATCCATAGACCTATTATCCTAAGGAGACGAAACATCTCATTCATGAAACTCTATTTGACATGTCACAATGACTACATGAAGTATGAAAAAGAAAATCAATGAACCTCTTTGTCGTCGAGTCATAATCAGTCCTTATTGGAAACGCTGTAACTATGTTTGAAAACTTGGTACCATTTGTAAGGCAACACCACTTCGAAATAGCTACAAGAAATACGGAAGCTGTCAAATTGCCTAGTACAGAACAAAGTCCCCATTCATAAAAGTGGTGCAAGGTTGTCGCCTTCTGAACAAATGATGCAATGGAATGGAATAGTTCTATATTTAAACATTTAAATATTCTATAATTCGATTGTATATTCCAGGCTACCGTATATTATGGAATATTTTTCAGAGTAAACGGCATTTCAACAGTATTGCTTCTGATATAACCAATGACTAATGAAAAAATTCAATAGTGGAAGCCGTTACTTTGTGATAGTTTATCATTTTAACGAAATAATAAATAAAACTACTTTGTTTTACTACCACTGATATTTAATATAGTCGTTACTATAGTTTCAACACTAAACGTGTCATCTTCAGACGAAAAATGAATTTAACAAATATTAAATCTACTATATATAGGTTAAAGAAGTATTTCAAACAAATTTTATGGCTATAGGAAATAGTTCTAGGAAAAACCAGAGAGGGGTAATCGTGATTAGGTAATTCCGTGAGGACATTAGTGGTGCGGGTATATTTACTAACAGACTTTAAATACGAAAATCAGGTTATTAATACATTGAAGAGATTACTGTAATATAAATCTAGTTGATCGTTTAGGATCTTATTATCATACATATTCATTGCTTTGAAAATTTCCATTGACTCTAATATATTTAGTTTTGAAGTTCTATCTTGACTATGTAAAATTTGGACATTATTCAAATTAGGAAAGGTATGGCCTGTTTCTAAAATATGATTCGCAAATGAAGAATCGGTTTTATTATTTTTAAAGGAACGAAAATGTTCCTTATATCTAACTGCTATGTTACGGCAAGATCTACCTATGTAAAAACTATCACACTCTGAACAAGTTAGTTTATAAACTCCGGGTCTTTTAAACTGACAAATTGTTGATCCTAAACGATCAACTAGATTTATATTACAGTAATCTCTTCAATGTATTAATAACCTGATTTTAGTATTTAAAGTCTGTTAGTAAATATACCCGCACCACTAATGTCCTCACGGAATTACCTAATCACGATTACCCCTCTCTGGTTTTTCCTAGAACTATTTCCTATAGCCATAAAATTTGTTTGAAATACTTCTTTAACCTATATATAGTAGATTTAATATTTGTTAAATTCATTTTTCGTCTGAAGATGACACGTTTAGTGTTGAAACTATAGTAACGACTATATTAAATATCAGTGGTAGTAAAACAAAGTAGTTTTATTTATTATTTCGTTACAATTACTAATGCTATGGACGTTTTTATGATAATTACAAATCTCAATCTGGCACACAGAACAACTAATCCGGCAACATCACATTCCATACGGCCATACTTGTAATATACAGCGGTCTGAGTGGCTCGAAACTTTGACAATGTCTGATCGTGTTTAAATGTGAACAATTTTATCTCCTTAGGATAATAGGTTCATGGGTAAATCCCAAAAACATGAAAGTAATATAACAGATGCATACACATGCCTATACATAAATTATAGAAAAGTACAATGTAAAGGATCAAGGTATAGAGGTACAGAATAGAGGGGTATTTAGGCCACAGAACATGAATATTTTGCACAGAGTGAAGACAATAAGAATACTTAGGACAATACAAATATATCAGGAATCAATCAAAGTGTGGAAAAAGTTTCTGTTTATAGACAAAATCCACCATCTTTTTGCAGGGATTTTTGGAGTTTATAGGTTGTAAAGAGCCAGGTAGCGAGTTTCTTAGCCTTGAGGCAATATGAACCAAACTTCTTTGGCCAATTGACTTGTGAGCCCGTGGTAATATTTCATACGCAGCTATTCTTCTCCTGGTTTGGTATCGATGATCAATTACAGTAGTCACAGGTCTATTATATGTGAAGAGTAGAATGGTTTTGCAATAAAGTGGACAGAAGTAGGAAAATCGGAAGGGTATTGTGCGGGTTTTTTGAAAATTAAAAGAACAAAACTAATATTTCATCACTTATTAAAAATTTTGTAAATAAACTCTCATCTAAACCATTGTCTACCCCAATCTCTCAATTTGTAACAGAAATAGACTGATTTCTAACGCTTAAGGACATATTTTCAGAATTAGATTTAGTTGATAACTCATATCTTAGAGGATGTCAGTGTGGTGGAACAATTTGTCAGCATTAATTCTGAATTAAATGTTACAAATTTTGTGTAAATTTGAGTTTAACTCACCAACTTCCGAAAGTTAATGATTTTACATTACGTAAACGCCGAAATCATAGATACAATATGAGTTTAGCGAGTTTGCATTTGTAATATCTCGTACCTTCCAACTGATTATCGAAAATGGAACATATTTAAGGCGGTCTACTTCAGATTTAACGAACAGGTGTGGAAGAATGTTGAGAATAGAAATAATTAACTAAACTATCCTCGTAAATCTCTAGCTAGAAGGTAATGATTACTTTTCATAACGCAATAAACAACGACATCACAAGCATTATAACCAGTTTCAAGAGCGTTCATGATGCAATATATAATTAGTGTATTAGGTTTAATTGATTCGAATGTCTACCAAGTACAAAGATGGTTTAATGATGATACGTAAACAATTTACTCGACGTTTTTATAGCTCTGCACAAACGTGCGTGCGTTTTGTGTGTTCGATTACCAATTCCCTTCGTTCCGGGGAGCCCCACAGCTATGCGCGACCTTCTGTCTAGCCAGCCTTGGAATTGACATTGTTAATCTCACAGCCTGCTTGTTCCCTGTAGGAACAAAATTCTCCGTTCCAATTCAAAAGGAAAAAACGTGAATATCAATATTTTCTTCTGGAATTGTAAAAGAATATATGTATGATGGAAATTACGTATCATAGTTGAAAGTTATCATTAATTTATACGTAGCCAATGCAGGAACATATCTTCTTTATCATAACGCGCAAAAAATATCAAACAACGTTTCCGATGTGTAGTACTCATTGACTTGACTCCGCATCATGGAAGATATTTTTTTAAATAAATCGATAAATTAGCGATTAACCAGTTTTCGGATCATTGACCTCCACTAGTACGGGCTATTTTGTCCTAATCAATGTTGCCACTGTCAATGCAGAGAGGGGAGATATTTCGAATGAAGGTGAGATCAGTGAACTGAAAACAAGAATTCTCAGTCATTTACAAAATTTTTGATATGTATTTACTAGTATGTCTTGGATAAAAATCATATTTTACCGCGTTCAATGGAGCTGCTGTCAAGCGGTATCATATCGATCGGTTCCTCAGGATTTCCAGGAGACGTGGATTGAAATGTTGATTGCGATGGACCTGCCTTTTATACTTTTTTCAGAGGCACATCTTACATTGGACAGCTGAATATGGAGTAAACATCATCTGAGCAGTTATTATCTCCTTCTTTCGGACCACGAACCCGGTTCTATGTTTTATCCAGGTTCATTAAAGAGACCTGGAAGCATCAACCGGGCATTTAGCACTTCACTTACAGTTCGAAACGTTGCTAGACCTCCAGGAGACATTCCTGGGTAATACTGCATCATGATAATTTCCTATATAATTTGAAAATATGAATTAGAGTATGACAGTCATTTCTATTTATAGCCTAATCACTCAATATCAGCTTTAACCTCGATCTTTGGATTATTGTCATCAATGAATAAGAGACCAAGAAGGTTTCAACAGTCATCATGTAGAACTGTCATTCTCAAAATGAGGTACAAGTGTTTGAAACGATTACCAGTGGCGGCTCCTCGAAGGAGGCTAAGGAGGCTCAGCCCCCTCACCAATTTATCTTAATGATCATTCTCCATTTCATTTCCTGTTTCTCTGATAATTCTTCAAATTTTACAATTAATTCCCCGTTCTCAGTAGTTATTTTTAATCTGGCAACAGTGGCCAGAGGCTAGATTCTCTATATATCTCAAACGCTAAATACGTGTGGTCAACACAGTTGCCGTTTTTCCAACCAGTTCAATTCATAAATAGGGTAAAACAGCGAATATAGCAACACTCTATGTAGGCTAGCTTCTCGTGCTCACCCGGCGGTCGTATGAAATACGATTACTTGCCGCCGCTGCAAACTGCGACACGTGCTCTGTCAGTTGTTGTTTTTGTTTCGTGAAGCGATGTAAGGTTAAGTTATAATTTATCTGTTCGGTGAGTTATTAACAAAGAGTTCTTTGGTTATTAAACGTTGAAATGAGTAGTGATTTAGTTGCTGAAAAGATTAGTGATGACAGGTATGTTTCAAAATCGATCATTAGATACTGATAATTGTAAAAGATATTTATGGTTAACGGGATCTGAGGTACACAATAAATTATATTGCTGGTATTGCTTGCTATTTATATCTGATACAATTTCATGTTGGGGGTACTCGGGTTATGATGATTTGAAAAATTTTGCTCGTGGTATAGACAGACATGAAAAATCGCAGGAACATATTACATCGAGTATTAAGTTTAAATTAACCGGTAAACAGAATATTGTTAAAGGAGGAAAACATATAATTTGGTAGACAAGAAATTACATTATAAACATTTTTTTTATGAGATTTTAGATACTATTAAAGGTCAAATTGAGATTCTATTTTCCGATTTACATAAATTGAAGGTTTTTGTATAACTTAGTTCTAAAATATAAATTTTTTGATAAAATAGCACTGCACTATGAATTATGCGTTATATACTCGGGTAAAGATATTTTAGGCCAGTACGACATTCACGCCGATATGATAAAATATATGATAGACAATGATTTGCAACAAGTTTTACCTCAGTTTCATAAACTACTTTGTTTGACAGTCACCATTCCTGTCACGTCGGCATCGGTGGAGAGATCATTTTCTACTCTCAAACGAATTAAAACTTACATGCCAAATACAATGGGCCAAAATCGTTTATACAGTGTTAGTTCAATATCTATTGAAAAAGATTTAGTAAAACACTTAAAACAAAATGATACATTTTGTGATAATATTATTGATCATTTTTCGCAAACTAAAGACCGTAGAATTCCGTTAATATATAAAAAAGTTAATAAAATTAATAAAAAAAAAACAAATAGGAAAAATTCCAAAAAAAAGAAAAACTATTAAAAATCCAAAAAAATGGAAGACAAAAAATGAAAAAAAAAATTTTTTGCGAAGAGAAACTGAGAAATTGATTTTGTCACTGAAGTAGCTGGTACGGTCGCTCTGCAAAGGTTAAAAGGCTGTGAATAGAGTATATTTTTACAAAAACGTTTTATGTCCAGCCTCCTCTCTCAAAAATTCATGAGCCGCCACTGACGATTACATAATTGACTGGGGAGATTCAGTACAATGATTCGCTTTTTTTCACATTTAGGCTTATCCGACTCGAAGATTGAAACTTTTCTTGTTAATTCTTGATTTTGCACTAACACTAAGTGACAGTGAGGCTTGAACTTGTTCCAGTTCAAGCCTCAAGCCTGCCCTGAAGATGCCACCTGTAATGGTTGGCGAAACGTCGACATCGAGTCGTACTATTGTGATAGGGAATCCATCCGGAAGGCAAGATTTTTCAACTTTTGAGACATTTAATTCATTTAATCAATTCCATTCTCCAGAAGTTTCAAACATTCTTCGAATAAACTTATCTACAGGTAATTTTTGAGAATTCTTAACGTAACTTCTTCTCGTACTATACATCTCACATAGTTAGTTTTCATGAATTCTCCGTTCATCATTTCAAAATTAAATTGCACAACATTCATGAATCAGATTTAACTACTTAATTACTATCAGATGTAAAAGTTTATACGGTATCAATAATACCCTCCGAAATTCATCTCTATGAACTAATAACAGTAGAAGAAAATGGTACTTTTTCTCTGTGACTATTTGTATTGTTTTTTGGGAAGGCGTGTTCCTGTGGTGACTCACAAAGTTGTTGTCTTATCTATGACTTTATACAATACTTCACTTCTGAAGTATTTTTCAGATTTATAATCTTACTGAGCCATTGAAATACCTAACGTCTTGGTTTTTTTTAAACTTGACCTACACGAGAGGGAAACCTATAACGTTCAAAGAAAATCATGTGAGCCAAAGGTGGAATGTTGGGAGAGGAGATAGGCATTCGAATTTTTCTTGGAGGCATAAGTAAAGCTTTCCATACCTTCGCTGTTGGATAGAAAATTGAAATCTGGTAGAAAGTAGTTCGACAGGTCTCGAGCTTGACAATGAAGGAGTGACTAGTTTGAGCACGCTATCTGGAACTTTTCGTGGTGGAATATCGGACGAGATTTCAGATGAACACCGACTATAACTATAGAAAAGGGAGAGATCTCTCACCTTTGTACGATGTTCTAGAGAGATCAATGAATTCGCAAGTGACATCATCAAACAGACGAATAGTTCTCTCCTGGATAGAATCCAAGAACTTCAGCGTATGTTTGGGAGCCGAACTCCAAACATGTAAACAGTATTACAGGAAAGGTCGAATCTTTGCTTTGTAGGTTATGGGGAGCTGCTTGGATGTAAAGTACCTCTTGGCACGGAATAGAAAACCAAGTTTTTGGGAAGCGGTTTTTGCACCTCACATGATCATCTCATGAGGGCATGCTATTGGAGGTGATGCCGAGAATGGATATGGAAGACTTCATATGAATAATTGTACCTGACATCATTATATTAGGAATGTGGGATCCATCTTCCTAACAAAGACGCAAGCTTAAGTTTTGATTGCATTAAACTCTACTAGATTATCAGATCACCATTCCAAAATCTTTGTCAGATCTTCATTAAATACGTCAACTTGTCCCTGTGTCGCTCCTACGCTTCATTGGACGGTATAGGGCTCTAGATGCACTATGGAGTGTATCATCATCCTCAAAGCTGTAGTCGGGTCATGTGTTAGCTGCGAGCAGATCGTTTATATGGAGCGGAAACGAAGATGGTGCCAATACAGATCCCTGTGGAACATCAGCGTTGATAGCCATTGTATCGGAAAATACTCCCTCAAGCACACCACATGGAGACAATCATTGATTCAATTATTATATCAACAAAATTGTAAACAACAATGTTATTATCAATAACTCTTGGGACTAAAATTAAATTATCATCAAAGAAAAGAACTTTATTATTATTATTACTGTAGTGGAATCTCACCACTACAAGACTACGTATATTGCACGGGCTTCGGCGTAGTAACAGCCTTTGTACGGAATAATAATGAATTAACATCTGGAGATTGTATTATTCCTGGATGCTCATACATAACATCGATTGTACAGCAGAAAATCCATAAATGATTATATTATCACACTTCTAATGTGTTTTGTCTGGTTTACTAATACCAGGTACCAGGTGTCTGATAAAAAAGCAATTTAGAACACATTTGGAAATAAATGTCACCAATAATTGACTGTACATTAGAAACGGTAATCGTGGAAAGAGAAAGCGCATTTTAATTTTGGCGGCGGATTTCAGATAACCGTTCAATTGAATACAACGGCAATGAAATCGTAAACTTCGTTCGCCACGGTTCACTATCTAAAACAAAGACTTTCAATTTAAAAGTAAAACTCCTATTTTTATTATGTAAATCTTTCATGATTTCCAGCCATTTAACATGCACCGCAATTTCATTTTATTATCTGAATCATATCACATGAGTGAATTTGTACCCGTGCTCATATGACTGATATGATCGTACGCTTGGTGCAATAACTTGACGTTCTTACGAGCTGAAATAATATAATATACGTTGAATTTTTCCCCTTTCACAGGAAAATTTGCCTGATTACAATTTAATGTACGTGTAGAGGTTTCATTCCATTTTAATGAACTTTCTGAATGATTTCGGCATCGTAGACAGTTCCATGGATATTCCATAAACTGGATATCTAATACTATTGTTAATATTTAGTCCAGGCTGTGAACTGGGATTTTAGCTATAATAAAAAAAACATGTAAGTTCGAATCAAAAACTTTTTCTTGAATTAGCTTCACGAGGTTCTCAGGATCATTCATACAAGACCGAGGTAAAATGTATAAACTCTAACTTAGGCGCAGCGAGCTCGTCGAGGCATATGTCAAAATGATTTCGTTCGTAGCTAATTACATAGGACTGGCGTTCATGCAATTATGTTTTTAGATAATTCGAACCTTCTTATTCCGATAGGCCACGTGAAAATCCTGTAGTCCTAAGCGCTAAAGACTTCCGAGTGTTACAATATTCCTATAAAATTGCGAAATTTCGCACTTTTAGAAACTTCAAATTGATTATGACATAATTATTTCAAACGTAAAGTAAGACACACGTTTTAGATTCCACAACCACCCTTGACCAAGATAATTTTTCATATCCCGGTATATCATTAATGATGCGTTCAGGATATGCTTCAACGTAAGCAAGTACATTTACACTATTGTAGTCGTTTTGAGTTCTGCGAATTCTATTTCCATCTTGTATTGATAGAACTTGTCCAGTTTCTTGCAAATGTCTTGCTGAACGCATGAAAACTCTTCTCGAAAAATGTCGTCTCTCAGGATACCTTACAGCGTATTCTTGCGAAACAAAACTTTGAAAATACATGCTAGCATATCATATGCTTCAGCAACAGTATAATACATGTTTTTTTATTTATTTACAGTGTTTGTAGAATTACTTGTTACAAGCGAAAACTAATGACAGCTAAACACTGTTAATCTTATAGTTTTCAATGACTAACTTATAATTATTGGTCATTATTTCAATTTATCGTTTAATTGCAAATGCTGCGGCTTCGTGTTGAAGACTAGATTTCCTTCCAAATATTAATTTTTATGATATACAGGATGTAAATAAATGACATCAAAAAATTCAGGGGGTGAGTCCTTGTTGAAAAATAAGGTGGGTCTTTCATATAAAATTTTTCTCTAAATCACTTCGAGAAACAGAGTGTTGAAATTGAAAAAAAAAATTAGTTTTTCACGAATATCTCCGGAACCGTTCATTGTACAGAAAACAGCTTTTGTAAGCAATCTCTACTCATAGTAAGCTATGTTTTGTGCGATAATATTTTTTTTTATTCATATATGGTGTAGATTTTGAAGGGGTAGTGGTGGTTTTTCTCCCCAATTTCTACTACACTGGAAAAAATACGGTTTTGAGATGCCCATTTGAACCGCCAATGTTTTCTACACAAAAAAGGTACTATCGGTTATAAGCTCTAAAGTTAACCATTTTCGAGAAAAAACAACTTTTATGTTGAAAAATATTGTCAATTCTTTGAAATAATATTCATTTTTTACCAATTAAACGGAATTTCTTCACACAAGTAACATAAAAGTTGATTATTCTCGAAAACGGTTGACTTTAGAGGTCATAACGTTGGCGGTTCAAATGGGCATCTCAAAACCGTACTTTTCCGAGTGGCGTAGAAGTTGGGGAGAAAAACAGCCACTACCCCTTCAAAATCTTCACCAATTACGAATAAAAAAATTTTTTTCATCGCATGAAACATAGCTTACTATGAGTAGGGATTGATTTCAGAAGCCGTTCCCTGTACGATGAACGGTTCCGGAGATATTTGCAAAAAACTAATTTTTCTTGCAATTTCAACACCTTGTATCTCGAAAACGAAGTGATTTAGAGAAAAATTTTATATGAAAGACCCACCTTATTTTTCGACAAGGAACCACCTCCAGCGTTTTTTTGTAGTTATTTATTTACACTCGCGTATACTTTTTGTTACTAGTTGGTTACTACCTTATGACGATAATTTTTTTATCATGAAACATCACCATTGTCAAGAAATTATGCCTGCAAAAAATTTATGTCAGGTTTCGATATACAATTAGACTTAACTTCTGGAATAACCCATATAACTAAATTGCAAGAATGTGAAAGAAGTGAGGAGGCTGTATAATCAACTTTCAACGTCATACTATAAAATTGCATAGAGTGAGCCTCTTCCGTAATGATCTTGACAGCGTATTCAAATGTTATGACGAATCATTATTGAATGTCAAATAGATTTAATCCGAAGAATGTCAATCGCAATAGCATCTTTTCTGTGTGCCGTGAGTCATCTCGTCAACGAAGATTGTAAATCTTATTAAAAATGACATAATATTTAGGAAGAGCAAGGATAACATGATATCGAATGATCTGGAATTAAATTCCTCATACCAGATGTAGCAATTCGAATTAAGATTGCCAAGGACTGCTACCTTCGTTAACAATAGATTTAATTATTCAAGGTGTGGATCTTTGTTTAGTCAGAATTACTTGTTACAAGCGAAAACTAATGACAGCTAAACACTGTTAATCTTATAGTTTTCAATGACTAACTTATAATTATTGGTCATTATTTCAATTTATCGTTTAATTGCAAATGCTGCGGCTTCGTGTTGAAGACTAGATTTCCTTCCAAATATTAATTTTTATGACATACAGGATGTAAATAAATGACATCAAAAAATTCAGGGGGTGAGTCCTTGTTGAAAAATAAGGTGGGTCTTTCATATAAAATTTTCTCTAAATCACTTCGAGAAACAGAGTGTTGAAATTGAAAAAAAAAATTAGTTTTTCACGAATATCTCCGGAACCGTTCATTGTACAGAAAACAGCTTTTGTAAGCAATCTCTACTCATAGTAAGCTATGTTTTGTGCGATAATATTTTTTTTTATTCATATATGGTGTAGATTTTGAAGGGGTAGTGGTGGTTTTTCTCCCCAATTTCTACTACACTGGAAAAAATACGGTTTTGAGATGCCCATTTGAACCGCCAATGTTTTCTACACAAAAAAGGTACTCTTGGTTATAAGCTCTAAAGTTAACCATTTTCGAGAAAAAACAACTTTTATGTTGAAAAATATTGTCAATTCTTTGAAATAATATTCATTTTTTACCAATTAAACGGAATTTCTTCACACAAGTAACATAAAAGTTGATTATTCTCGAAAACGGTTGACTTTAGAGGTCATAACGTTGGCGGTTCAAATGGGCATCTCAAAACCGTACTTTTCCGAGTGGCGTAGAAGTTGGGGAGAAAAACAGCCACTACCCCTTCAAAATCTTCACCAATTACGAATAAAAAAATTTTTTTCATCGCATGAAACATAGCTTACTATGAGTAGGGATTGATTTCAGAAGCCGTTCCCTGTACGATGAACGGTTCCGGAGATATTTGCAAAAAACTAATTTTTCTTGCAATTTCAACACCTTGTATCTCGAAAACGAAGTGATTTAGAGAAAAATTTTATATGAAAGACCCACCTTATTTTTCGACAAGGAACCACCTCCAGCGTTTTTTTGTAGTTATTTATTTACACTCGCGTATACTTTTTGTTACTAGTTGGTTACTACCTTATGACGATAATTTTTTTATCATGAAACATCACCATTGTCAAGAAATTATGCCTGCAAAAAATTTATGTCAGGTTTCGATATACAATTAGACTTAACTTCTGGAATAACCCATATAACTAAATTGCAAGTATGTGAAAGAAGTGAGGAGGCTGTATAATCAACTTTCAACGTCATACTATAAAATTGCATAGAGTGAGCCTCTTCCGTAATGATCTTGACAGCGTATTCAAATGTTATGACGAATCATTATTGAATGTCAAATAGATTTAATCCGAAGAATGTCAATCGCAATAGCATCTTTTCTGTGTGCAGTGAGTCATCTCGTCAACGAAGATTGTAAATCTTATTAAAAATGACATAATATTTAGGAAGAGCAAGGATAACATGATATCGAATGATCTGGAATTAAATTCCTCATACCAGATGTAGCAATTCGAATTAAGATTGCCAAGGACTGCTACCTTCGTTAACAATAGATTTAATTATTCAAGGTGTGGATCTTTGTTTAGTCAGAATTACTTGTTACAAGCGAAAACTAATGACAGCTAAACACTGGTAATCTTATAGTTTTCAATGACTAACTTATAATTATTGGTCATTATTTCAATTTATCGTTTAATTGCAAATGCTGCGGCTTCGTGTTGAAGACTAGATTTCCTTCCAAATATTAATTTTTATGACATACAGGATGTAAATAAATGACATCAAAAAATTCAGGGGGTGAGTCCTTGTTGAAAAATAAGGTGGGTCTTTCATATAAAATTTTTCTCTAAATCACTTCGAGAAACAGAGTGTTGAAATTGAAAAAAAAAATTAGTTTTTCACGAATATCTCCGGAACCGTTCATTGTACAGAAAACAGCTTTTGTAAGCAATCTCTACTCATAGTAAGCTATGTTTTGTGCGATAATATTTTTTTTTATTCATATATGGTGTAGATTTTGAAGGGGTAGTGGTGGTTTTTCTCCCCAATTTCTACTACACTGGAAAAAATACGGTTTTGAGATGCCCATTTGAACCGCCAATGTTTTCTACACAAAAAAGGTACTCTTGGTTATAAGCTCTAAAGTTAACCATTTTCGAGAAAAAACAACTTTTATGTTGAAAAATATTGTCAATTCTTTGAAATAATATTCATTTTTTACCAATTAAACGGAATTTCTTCACACAAGTAACATAAAAGTTGATTATTCTCGAAAACGGTTGACTTTAGAGGTCATAACGTTGGCGGTTCAAATGGGCATCTCAAAACCGTACTTTTCCGAGTGGCGTAGAAGTTGGGGAGAAAAACAGCCACTACCCCTTCAAAATCTTCACCAATTACGAATAAAAAAATTTTTTTCATCGCATGAAACATAGCTTACTATGAGTAGGGATTGATTTCAGAAGCCGTTCCCTGTACGATGAACGGTTCCGGAGATATTTGCAAAAAACTAATTTTTCTTGCAATTTCAACACCTTGTATCTCGAAAACGAAGTGATTTAGAGAAAAATTTTATATGAAAGACCCACCTTATTTTTCGACAAGGAACCACCTCCAGCGTTTTTTTGTAGTTATTTATTTACACTCGCGTATACTTTTTGTTACTAGTTGGTTACTACCTTATGACGATAATTTTTTTATCATGAAACATCACCATTGTCAAGAAATTATGCCTGCAAAAAATTTATGTCAGGTTTCGATATACAATTAGACTTAACTTCTGGAATAACCCATATAACTAAATTGCAAGTATGTGAAAGAAGTGAGGAGGCTGTATAATCAACTTTCAACGTCATACTATAAAATTGCATAGAGTGAGCCTCTTCCGTAATGATCTTGACAGCGTATTCAAATGTTATGACGAATCATTATTGAATGTCAAATAGATTTAATCCGAAGAATGTCAATCGCAATAGCATCTTTTCTGTGTGCCGTGAGTCATCTCGTCAACGAAGATTGTAAATCTTATTAAAAATGACATAATATTTAGGAAGAGCAAGGATAACATGATATCGAATGATCTGGAATTAAATTCCTCATACCAGATGTAGCAATTCGAATTAAGATTGCCAAGGACTGCTACCTTCGTTAACAATAGATTTAATTATTCAAGGTGTGGATCTTTGTTTAGTCAGAATTACTTGTTACAAGCGAAAACTAATGACAGCTAAACACTGTTAATCTTATAGTTTTCAATGACTAACTTATAATTATTGGTCATTATTTCAATTTATCGTTTAATTGCAAATGCTGCGGCTTCGTGTTGAAGACTAGATTTCCTTCCAAATATTAATTTTTATGACATACAGGATGTAAATAAATGACATCAAAAAATTCAGGGGGTGAGTCCTTGTTGAAAAATAAGGTGGGTCTTTCATATAAAATTTTTCTCTAAATCACTTCGAGAAACAGAGTGTTGAAATTGAAAAAAAAATTAGTTTTTCACGAATATCTCCGGAACCGTTCATTGTACAGAAAACAGCTTTTGTAAGCAATCTCTACTCATAGTAAGCTATGTTTTGTGCGATAATATTTTTTTTTATTCATATATGGTGTAGATTTTGAAGGGGTAGTGGTGGTTTTTCTCCCCAATTTCTACTACACTGGAAAAAATACGGTTTTGAGATGCCCATTTGAACCGCCAATGTTTTCTACACAAAAAAGGTACTCTTGGTTATAAGCTCTAAAGTTAACCATTTTCGAGAAAAAACAACTTTTATGTTGAAAAATATTGTCAATTCTTTGAAATAATATTCATTTTTTACCAATTAAACGGAATTTCTTCACACAAGTAACATAAAAGTTGATTATTCTCGAAAACGGTTGACTTTAGAGGTCATAACGTTGGCGGTTCAAATGGGCATCTCAAAACCGTACTTTTCCGAGTGGCGTAGAAGTTGGGGAGAAAAACAGCCACTACCCCTTCAAAATCTTCACCAATTACGAATAAAAAAATTTTTTTCATCGCATGAAACATAGCTTACTATGAGTAGAGATTGATTTCAGAAGCCGTTCCCTGTACGATGAACGGTTCCGGAGATATTTGCAAAAAACTAATTTTTCTTGCAATTTCAACACCTTGTATCTCGAAAACGAAGTGATTTAGAGAAAAATTTTATATGAAAGACCCACCTTATTTTTCGACAAGGAACCACCTCCAGCGTTTTTTTGTAGTTATTTATTTACACTCGCGTATACTTTTTGTTACTAGTTGGTTACTACCTTATGACGATAATTTTTTTATCATGAAACATCACCATTGTCAAGAAATTATGCCTGCAAAAAATTTATGTCAGGTTTCGATATACAATTAGACTTAACTTCTGGAATAACCCATATAACTAAATTGCAAGTATGTGAAAGAAGTGAGGAGGCTGTATAATCAACTTTCAACGTCATACTATAAAATTGCATAGAGTGAGCCTCTTCCGTAATGATCTTGACAGCGTATTCAAATGTTATGACGAATCATTATTGAATGTCAAATAGATTTAATCCGAAGAATGTTAATCGCAATAGCATCTTTTCTGTGTGCCGTGAGTCATCTCGTCAACGAAGATTGTAAATCTTATTAAGAATGACATAATATTTAGGAAGAGCAAGGATAACATGATATCGAATGATCTGGAATTAAATTCCTCATACCAGATGTAGCAATTCGAATTAAGATTGCCAAGGACTGCTACCTTCGTTAACAATAGATTTAATTATTCAAGGTGTGGATCTTTGTTTAGTCAGAATCACGAGTGTTGTTGTTTTTATATCAAGTAGCATATTCTACTCAAGCTATCCGCTTTGAGCATATTGAGCTCTATTTGCGAATATCACAACGCTGAATTAAATTTCAATATAAAATTATAGATATAAACGTTAAAGATGTTTGTTCGATTCTCTGCTCTCCACATTACATGGCCTAACTACCTTAGTTGACCTTGTTCTATTGTTGTTTCGACTGGGACTATATTTTTAGGCTTTCACAATTACCAGGTCTTGCTACCCTCTCGTTAATCTTTCTCGTCTTCTACTGTTCCTTTTCCGTTCATTATTAGTCCAAGATATGTAACTCCATTTACTTGTTCGAGTATTTCATCGCATTTTTGTGTAAACTTTGTAGTGTTTGTCCAATTATTTATTTCAATTTGTTCTATTTATTCCCATATCTAGTGACGGCAATCCTACATTCCGATTATAATGGTAATTAATCGTTACATTAGACGAAGTTTTGATTCTCCAGGTTGAACGACAAGCAGTCTCGCCAGAACTGGAGAATTGTATTATCAATGCGTGGCATTATGAATTGCATCAGCTTCCCAGCAGATGGTGTTGGAACATCTAGGTTCGCCAAACGTTTTCGAAGGTGGTAGTAATATCACTACCAGAGACGGTTTATCAGTGACTTTATATTCTGCTTTGTTCCACTAACGAGCTCATGAGCAGAGCGAAACAGCTGTCTGGAAATTATAGAAGTGTTGTCACTGTTCAACCTGGAGTACCAAACTTTGAGTATTTACATCTAACACGAGTTGTGTTTGTAATTCATTATGCATTGTAACATTACTTCATTTAGAATGTTAATATTCTCTTTCCTGTTCCACCTTATAATATTGGGTCATCTTCATATCATAGTTACCATATGAATGCATCTTAGCTTTCAACTGAAGGTATATGGTATGAATTTGTGTTTATTTTGTTCAAGAACTTCATCCTACATTAAATTCAAGGGCAGTGGGTCCAGAATAGATACTTGCTTCTACCCAATTCAACTAGCAAATGGTTTCGATTTTTCGTATCTCAATATTATAAAGCTTTCATACTGTTCGTGGGCACTTTGCATGGTCACTTTCTATTCTAGTATCTACTATTCATTGCCATTCTATCAAAAATTTCATTCATATCTGTGAAAAATCTGGTCATTATTTTTTTATTTTCTGAATCCGCTATGACTCTCGTTCAAATTTCGACTGAATGATCACTATCAATAAATTGCGAATAAATCACAGGTAATGTAATATAATCATTTGAAAATAACATCATGTGTAGCATTGAGTCCAAGAGCCAATCCACCAAAAAATAATCAGCAGGTCCATCCTTCTGGTGCTGGCTGTACTTAAGATGCCACATTTCCATGACTTTCTTAAGACATATTCTCTGTCATCCGGATCGACCGTTCTGATGGTTTCACATACACGTTTTTTTTAAGACCAGATAATTTTCAATCAAAGATGCAGCAGGGCATTTCAAAATGCAGTTATTTCAATTTTCTATAACTTTCATGTTACATTATCATAATTGAATCTTTTTTTGTTGCTGTTAACAATATTTTTTGATAATTATATCAGTTGGATAAGAGATGATTCGATTATTTATTCTGAAAAAAAAATGTTTTCACATTAAAATGAAATAAAGCATGTAAATGAATGTAACAACAAATATTTACATATTTATATGACTTAATACCCTTTATCAAGACAAGAACAAAGACTAGATATTGATTTGTAGCCAAGATAAGAATGAACGAAAAATCATATTGTTGTAAGATTTTCAAGACCAAGAGAATATTAAATTCTTCCCTTGTTGGTCTTGTCCATCACTACTTCGTATCTTCAAATTCGTCTTTTGAAATTTGTTCCTTCAGGTCTCTCGTCAGCGGACAATTAGGCGTATTCTGCTTGATCTCAAAAAGTCTATAGGGCCAGGCGGAATTCTACATGTCATTCTCAAGAAATGTGCGCCTGAATTAATACCAGTTTTATACAGTTTGTTTACCCTTTAATACAAACTTGGACTGTTTCCTCCCCGCTGGAATACAGCTAAAGTCTAACCAATTCTTTAAAAAATTAAAGAAGACCGTTCCTAATAAATATAGACCCCTTGCACTATTATCTGTGATCTCTAAATTGATGTAGAAAGCAATCTACATCAAGTTCATCCAATACCTAGAGAGCTCCAAAATCGTGAATGACCGGCACTATGGTTTCCGTCAGCAGATATCAACTGGAAACCTGCTTGCCTCTTTGAGTATTTATTATATGGAGTGCGCTTTCCGTGTATTCAATGCATGTCGAGCTTTGTCAAGTTATTATTATAACGTCCTGACTTTTTTCTCTCTCTGACTCATTGTGCGGCACAGTGAGACTCCGCCTGAGTATTTATTATAGGTTGTCGATTAGAAAGAGAAAGCATTCTCCACAAAATGTCGTCATGCTTTTACACGCTCAAGCGCACTCCATATAATAAATACTCGAAGACTTGCCTACATAACACATGTATGACAGAAATCGATTGAAAAATATGGAGAATCTCTATATGTAGCATTGGATATCTCCAAAGCCTTCTTGGGAAATTTCCGTCATATGGTTTGCCGCCTCAACTTTGTCGCTTACTATCGAGCTTTCTCTCAGATATGGTGGATGAGGGAGCATCTCCCGATACAATGGCTATCAACGCTGGTATTACAGGGATATGTCTTGGCACCAATTTCGTTTTTGTTTCATGGAACATGTCCCGTCCACAGCTTTGCAGATGATAATACACTTCATACCGCTTACTTATCTAGAGCCCCTATACGATCCAATGAAACCAGAGGAGCTAGACAGAGACAGGTTGACATAATTGATGGAGACCTGGCAAATGCAATCAAAACTCAAGTTTACTTCTTATCCAGGAAGGCGAATCCCACAAGTCTTAATATGATGATGTCAGGACAACTATTCATATGAGGTCTTCCATATCCATGCCCGGGATCACCACCATCAGCACCGTCTCATTGGACGATCATGTGAGGTCCATTGCGAAAACCGCTTCACAAAAACCAGATTTTGTCACATTGTCCATTGACCTCTCTAGAACATTTTTCTATAGATATTTCTATGGTCAGTGTTCATCAGAAATCTCGTCTGTTGTTCTCCCACGAGAGATCCCAGATAGGCGGACTAGTTGAGCTCAAACTAGTCACCCCTTCATTATCAAACTAGGTATCTGCAGAACTTCTTCCCACCAGACCTCATTTCTCTATCGAGCAGCGAAGTTCACCTACTGAGGTCTTTCCTTACGTCTATAGCCTCCAAACCTACAAGAAAAATTCGAATGCCTATCTCCTCTCCCAACATTCCACCACTGGCTCACACGATGTTCCTCGCACGTTCTAGGTTCCCCTCTCGTGTAGTCAAAGTATAGAAAAAGTATCTGTTTTACATTCTTCGTTATAAATTACCATAAATCCAGTTCCCCTTCTCTCGAGTTTAATAGTTGGCGGTAAGTATCTTACGTGGCTCCAGGATCTGCTTTGCTTCATTCGGTTTTATCTTACCGATTTTCAACCCAATAAGGTGGAAAGACCTACCCCATTAGCTTGCTCACTGGTCCTTTACAGATACCGTTATTCAAGAAATAGTCATCAACCGCTATTTTGATGTGTAGAAATTTTCAGTGACGTGTTTTTCTTAGAGATTGAGAAATATTTTCTCAGATATTGTTTTCAAACTTCCCCAGTTATTAGAATGGAGTCCTGCTCATCTGTAGTCAAAATACTGCCTTGGCTACGGTTAAGTTCCTGCCTCTTTCGTAATTAGCTATAAACGTAAAGGACAAACTTATTGAATAACGTTAAGATTGATCAATTCGGTGGGTATCAGAATAATCAAAATTCTTAACAAAAGTTCGGATATAAAACCTGCAAAAGTAATTCTCAATGGACACCATGTCTGAGAAAACTGAGTAAATCACAAGATGTGATGGTATACCTTGAGAACATCGAAAGTTTTTGGAAATTCAATGAGCAATTGCAACATTCTTCGATGTTTGCGGAAAATGCTGATCAAATACTGTACTCGATCTACTACAGGTGAACTATGAAGGGAACAACAATCATCACGTCCTTGTCAACCTTGAAATTAAAATTACATCACTAATTAGGAAAGAATAACTCTCGATTTGAGTTCACCATGAAGTGAAGATAAGGAATGACAAAAGACATCGCGTTTCTGTCTATTCCTACCTTGAGCTAATTCATGTACTTGTCGACAATTAGTGTAAAATTTAGCTCATTGTAGTTAAATTACGTGATATACATTCAGATGCAACTGAATTAGCGTAATAGCTCTTAGCAGTCTGTCATAAAGCAGTGTGAAGGGGGTAATCTACATCGGATTGAGGATAGATTGTTTTCTAGCTTTGTAATTAAGTTTTAAATTGCCGACACCGTCTAGGCGAGCAATCTTTGTCGAAATTACTTCTTGAGTGAAAATTACCAGAGACGATTGAATTTTAATCGGGATCTAGCAAAACGTTAAGTCTTAATGCGTTATAGTAAATGGAAATTAGATTTCCATTATGCCTAGTCTACGTGTAAGATATTGGTTCACATTCTATTCTGGCTGTGCGACTTCTTATTTGCATTGAAATTAGCATTGAAAATTTGTCGTTTAAGTTGTAGAATAATCTTTTTTTCAATGATTTATAAAAAAAGAGAAAGAGAAAAGAAAATGCAAGTTTGAAGTAATTCTAATTATATCTTATTTATTATTATGTCAAATTATACATTATTATTATAAAATTATCAATGATAAATATTTAGTATATTTATTTTTATTAATATTAAATTAAAATTTCAATCCAAATACTTACTATTATATAAAAAATATTATTATTAATATACATTACCATTTATTAATGAAAATTCGATTGATAAAAATAATTCATTTATAATATAATTTAAAGCTTATCAATATTAATAATTAACATTAATATATACAATTCTATGAAATTAATGTTTATTTATTTATTATTAATGAAAATTGTAATTATACCGAACAGAAATTTCTGCGAATGAATTCATAACAAAACTTTCTTTTTTCGGGGTCTAGTTGGAATGCGGCGGCTTGCTTTTATAGTTCGAACTTCAAAGTACCGACACCAAGTGAACTTTTTTGTCTTGTTTCTTTTCGGTGCCTAATTGGAGAGCAAATGTGGTCTCTTCTTTTGTATTTATATTGTATAGTTTAGTTTGTCGATAGATTCCAGTGTGAAAAGAGTGATTTCGAAAATATTTATTTCAAACGCCTAAAATGCCGAATGCCGCTACGTGAATTAAAAATTTTCCTGAGTTGGAGCTTAGTGGGGATAAAGTGTTTTGCAAAGTTGGTGCCAAAATCATTGTTTGTGAAAAGAAGTTCCAAATTGATCAACACTTGAAAACAGCTATGCATAAAGCTAAGTTGCCGAAAAATGAATCTGTGCCTGTTCAGCAGTGTGTGCAAACCAAATTTCAAAATGTCAAACCAAAGAGTGAAAAGGAGGTGTTTCATCAAGACTTATGCAAAGCTTTAGTCGCAGCAAATATCCCCCTGAAGAAACTGCAAAATACACAACTCAGAGATTTATTGCAAAAATATTGTAATCAAAACATCCCTGACGAATCCACACTTAGAAAGAAGTATGTGCAAACGGTATACGAAACCGTATTGGAAGAAATTAAAGTTTCACTGGGCGATGAACATCTTTATATTATTGTTTATGAAAGCACAGACTCATGTGGTCGATATATCGCACATCTTATTATTGGAGGGCTTCAAGAAAATGAGCCAGGGAAGCTATATTTAATATCTTCTAAACAGTTAGACAAAACAAATAATGTGACCGTAACTCGATTTATTCAGCAGTCTCTATCAAATTTTTTTTTACCAAATCCTGTTCCAGTAGAGAAGTTTTTAGTGTTCTTGTCTGACGCAGCGCCGTATATGGTTAAAGTAGGCCAAAACTTGAAAATATTTTATCCCAATATGGTACATGTCACTTGCCTTTCACACGGGATAAACATAGTTGCAGAAACTATTAGAACAGCATATCCCTTGGTGGACAAATTAATTTCAAATGTAAAGAAAGAGTTTTTGAAAGCACCTCTAAGAGTGCAGATCTATAGAGAGAAATTTCCAGGAGTTAGTTCACCTCCAGAGCCCATAATTACTCGATGGGGAACATGGATTAAGGCCGCGATATTCTACGCAGACCATTTTGAAGCCATTAAAGACATAGTTTTAGATCTAGAAGACAATTCACAGGGTGTAGTGCAAAGTCAAGCAGTATTCAAAAATGTAAATTTAGCTAAGGAACTTGTTTTTATTAAGGTTAATTTTAGTTTCATACCAGATATAATAACTTCGTTAGAAAGTAGGAATATAAGTTTAAGAGAATCAATTAATATTGTTGAAACTTTTTCCGACAAATGCAAAAAAGTTCCCGGTGATGTAGGAAATCAAGTAAGAAGTAAACTCGAAGTTATTGTGGGAAAGAATGAAGGCTTTAAGTATTTAATGGGAGTCAAAAATATTTTTGATACTAAACCATCCAACGAAGTAATACCTTGGCTTTATAACTTACTACCCAAATTAAAATATCGCCAGATCACATCGGTAGATGTTGAAAGATCTTTTTCTTTGTACAAACATATTTTTACAGACAGAAGGCAAACACTTTTATTGGAAAATTTTGAAAAATATATCGTTATAAATGCATTTTATACTATTTCAGGTTAAAAATTTTACCTGTTATATTTTTCTTTTAATTTTACTTAAAATAAATAATTTTTGTAAGAGTCGGCGTTTCTTTATTTCCATTCTTCCATGTTATATTCAAGGCATATAATTGCATATTTTGACAAATAAATGCATATTTTTGCATATTTCAAAGAAAAACTATGCATATATATGCGCATATTTTAACTGAATTGACGTGCATATATTCCGCCCTTTAATTATTATAATATTTGATTACATTCATCAGTTTGTAGGCAACTGATTTGATTTGATTATTAAGCTTAATTTATTTGTAAGGTCTTTCAAAAGTGTATTTAAGTTTTATACAAATTAAACTTTTCTTAATGGAAAAAAAATTGATTTGAAAATTGGAAATAATCCAGTTCACAGCTGCAACAAATCTGCATTTCCAAGTTGTATAGAAAGGCTGAATTATGATGAGGAGTGTGGGCTTCATTTAATTCTTTTTGTTTTTTTATGTTAATGAATCAACCATGTACTTCAATATCATTGATGTTCTTCCAAGGATTCGATTTAAATTATAACTTCAGATCACTACAGTAGATTTGCTATCAGAAATTCCAATCATTTCTTTTTACTAGACTATGAAAAACTAAAAAATTAAGTAAAGATATCAACAGTAGTCTTAAGAGTTGTTTTCGATCTTTTATTTTTGTGCAGTTCGAGATTCTTAACTCACACTTGTTGCAAGTTACCTTGAGGTCTCCTCGCGCTCCTTGGGACATAAAACTGTTCAAAGAATTGTATAGTATGGAGAGTAGCTAATTATTTTTTAATCGTTTCATTAACTCATGAAGATGAATCTCAAGATTATATGTTTGAGAGAAGAACATTGGATGTGTAATTATCATTGACAAATGTTGATTTTGCAATATTTACTAGTGTTACTACTAAATCTACAAGGTAGAATTTCAAATAATGAGAATGAGGTGTAGAAGGTTAGCAATACTAATTGAGGAAAAAAGTGTTATTCGCGTTCATAAATATGTCGTGATATACTTGTGAATTTTACTTATATAGGTCAAACTGGAAGGAGTATATAAGAACACTTGAATAAACATAAATACTGAACAATTATATACGAGAAACCTACTATAGAAGCTTACCATCATTGTCTCGACAACAATCAATGAGTCGATGAAGATAGATTTAAAATGAAAACGTTTGAATGATAATGTAAGCTCCTGGAATAGATACCTTTTTTCGACAATAGAAACAAGAAGTGTCCAGTGGCCTAATTAAAGGGTTTTGCTTTAGTTTTTTCACATTATGTTCTACACTATTGGAAAAAAAAAAATGAAATAGCCACCTACTAAAATTTTTAAAAGATAACAATTAATATGTGTATCATGTTTATTCATGTTTATCCCTCACATTTGAAAGGAAGAAGCCTCCATGTCCTTATTTGCGAAGATATTCTCCAGTACGAAAATGGGGTGTTCTAGTTCATAGGATTTCATATAAGAACTCAAATATGTTGAGAACGGTGCCTCTAATCTAAATTTTGCTAGCTTATTTTCGTTTCCGAAACGAACAAGATTTTCAAAACACATTTTTTGAAAGTACTGAGTGGCTGGGAAAATGGAAACAACTCCACTCCAACTAAGCCACTGGATAATGTTGACGAAAATGATAGTCAGTACCAATTTTAGGGATAGAGAGTTATAATTTTTTTAACCAAATTTTTGAGGAATGTATCTTCCTCAGGAAGAGTTTCTAGGAAGAATAAAATTATAAATTTTGATTCATTTTCGATAAACTATCAACTGGAGAAGTAATAATAATAATAATAATAATATAGCTTTATTTTTGAAATTGTTACTTGTAGTAAATTTACATAAATCTACTCACGAAACCAGAGCAGAAAAATAGAAATAATAACAAGAAAGAATAAGAATGTATACAATTCAAAAATCTCAAGGTGAAGTTCAAGCAGATAGTTTCCTATCCCTCGTTCTACCACTTAAACCTTGTGTTACATACTACATATATAAATAGTAAAAGGTTGCCTAAGTTAAGCTTAATCTAAATTCTATAACATATTAACTGAAACATAATAAGTGTTTTATTTTCAAAATTTTTAATCTTTTATCCTTTTTCGGCGCCAAAAAGAAGAGAGGAAAATTGTTGAAAGTTGTTGTTTAAAGTAATGCTCGAAGATTTGTTTTTTAAAATGGGGATATGTACAATTTTTAATCTGAATGGGAAGTTCATTATAAAATTTGGATATGCAGTAAGTAAAAGATTGCTGGTATAGTGAAGTATAATGTAGAGGTGGAGTAATATTACTTTTATGTCTTAGATTAAGATGATGCACGTCAGTTCTGAAGCAAATCTTTTTAAATAAATATGGTGGTGTTTTATTTAGAATAATATTATGATATAGACAATTAGACTGCAATAAGAAACGATTCTTCATATTAAGCCAGCATAGCTCTTTCAATTTGTGAGTTACATGTTGATATTTTCTTATTCCGAACACATACCTTATGCATGAGTTTTGTATTTTTTGAATTCTATTATGATTAACACTATCTAAGCCATGTGAATAAACCGGAGAACAGTAATTGAAATGTGACAAGACCAAACTTTCACAGAACAGAGAATAGTTTTGATATTGATTGGAAAATCATTTCTATGCGGATATAGCAATTTCTAACGTAATGTGAAACTTGTAATTTATATCTAAAAGTATTATCTAAAATTAAACCAAGATTTTTTGAGTGTTCTACTATGGGGATTTCTATATTATTAATGTGTATATTAAATTGTTGCGCTTTTAAATTGTTTACATCTGGTTTTCGACCGAATATTATAATTTTAGATTTGGAAGGATTTAAAAATAAGCTGTGTTTTCTTGCTATAGAGTCGACGGAAGCCAGGTCAGAGTTGATATTAGAAATTGCTGAATTCAGTTGCTTAAGGTAGAAAGAAAGGTACATTTGCGTGACATCTGCGTATCTGTGTGATTTGCAGTGTTCTATGTAGCTCTGAAACATGCAGGTATATATGTTGAAAAACATTGGCCCTATAATAGATCCTTGGGGAACTCCTGCGGCAACGCTTTGTGATGTAGAGATTTGATCATCGAGCTTAACTTTTTGAGTTCTTCCCGTTAAATAATAAGTACTGCTACTATTCACTGGGACATTCTGTATGTAGATAAGAATTATTTACATTTTCCAGAATCTTATTGGGAATATTTAGATTGTTGATCTTCTTTCCGCATAACTATCAAAAATTATGCCCTTTGTTCGTCTTTTCATTCTTCATGCGAAAAGAAGAACATATAAGTTCTCCAAATTGTTTCCCTGTAGGGTCCTTAAATAAATTCCTCAACAATCTATAGACTTCGATCGCATAATTTTGCCTCCGTTGATGCATAAACTTTTCTCCCATAATTCTTATAACGTCCTGTGTAGTTGATAAGTTAACATATAATAACATTCCATGAGGAAGATGCAACTCGCGTCAAGGAGGCTTAACAGATATTTCATCGATCTCAGCTATACGCGAAGACACCGCGTTGGGAATACGTGAACGCCTGGAGCACCAAAACCTCAGCGATGTAACGAATTTACTTTGCTATATATAGTCTGTAGTTATGTAAGATTATCTTGAGCTGAGATATTTAGTTGTTTATCCCGCAAACTCAACTCTTTCTCGGCTGACTTTTATCTTTATTGCATAAACTTATTATACCTCCGACAATAGCTCGATAACGAATTTAATGGGGAATTATAAAAGTTTCAACCTACATCCAATTATACATGCATAACAAAGGGGATAACATTGTTGTAAGTGGGAAGAAAAGTAAATTCAAGCAGATCAGATAAAATGTCGAAGATGTTGTGAGGTTTATTATCTTTCAAAAGTACAAAGATGCTATTATTATTATTATTTTCGGAAAACATCCTAGTTGATCTATGCTTTTCGAGCATCATTCTGAAGAAATAACATCGTCTAGTTTAGTTAAATGAGTACATAATCATTTGATGTTGAGTTTTCTCCAAATATTAGGTAAAATCTGTTTAGTGTGATTAACAATCAGACGTTAAAAATTGAAATTTCAAAATGGCGGATCCAATATAGCCGTTTTTAGCACCAAAATTGAAAATATAATTTCAACCCGTATACGTATAGAAAACCATAAGGTGAAAAATTGTATTAATTTAAATTCATTATATAATCAAGATTAATATATCTTGAATAGTAAATTTCCGCTGATAGCTAATCTTGAAAATTCTTCTCTTACGGATGAATACCGCGTCACAATAGCACGACTTGATGCCGACGTTTCGTGAATCATTACAGGTGGCATCTTCAGGGCAGGCTTGAGGCTTGAACTGAAACTGATTCTTCTGGTTTCTCTAACGGTATTTATTGTAGGAAAAAACCTTCACGCTACTCAGTTCACTGCTTTCATTCTGGTCTCCGTTCTGGCACCTCACCCTCCCAATGTGTGATCATGTGCGAAGTGGAATTTTCGAGGATGGGTTTCCAAACGTTGGGAAGGTAATATCTTGAGCCACGGCTTAGATTATTTGGATGTTTCAGGATTTCTATCGCTTCAAGAAGTTTTCGCTGATAGAAGTTTGTGGCTCGGGCTGGGATTTTAGTATTTTCCAAAAGAATTTGATGATTAGTGTCAAAGATGTGTTCCGCAAAAGCACATATACTGATGTCACGAATCCTTTTACAGCGCTCATGTTCTTTCACACGAGTAGATATTGTTGGACCTGTTTCACCAATGTGAGTACCTTAGTGAAGCAGGTCGTACAATAGACGAAGTATCACCGAATGCACCGGAAACGGAGAACTTTTCTTCCAATTTCGATCCCCCTGCATGTGTTTACCTTTTGAAAACTGAACAGGGCAAATTGAAAATTCATAAAAGGATCAATAGCTAAGACGAAGATACCTTTTGCATTTTATTCTGTCCTAATATACTCAGTATTTCACGCAAATTAATTTGAAGTAATCGTATTGTACATATTCGAAATTGATTATTTATTTTCTTTTTTCCACGTTCATGTAAAAATAAAACTTTATCGAACTATATTTAGTGAAAAATTTGGTCCTTCAATGCACTAGTGCAATACAATTTTTATTGCACTCATACATTTTGCATTACTTTTTAGCAGCTACAGTTAAACAAATAATGTCTTCCCGGATAACTCCATGATCAAGACTGATCCGCTTTATTCTGAACCATTCACCGGCATAGAGCAAACTGTTTGTATTATGAACACGTTAATTTTTTGTTGTTGCGGAGGTGAATAAAACCCTTTATGGTGAGATTATGAGCGTTTAGATCTCATGGTCCACTGTGAGAGTCACCTTTCCAGGTATACTCACCAAAAACTTCACCCCCTTTGTCACTTGTCTGGCTATTGCCTCCAGTGACACTTAGGCCTGCTGGTCCATTGTTCTTGTCTTTATTTTGTTTCTTTACGGTATCCACTCGAGTACTTTTGTACCTTGTACAAGTTTGTACAAGTCCATTACTGGGTGGGAACTGTCTAATTCTGGTCCACCGTTAAGCTTTCCAAAAATTTACTCTCTTTCGCGGTCCAGTGCCTCGCATTTACAAAGTATGTGTGTCACTGTTTCTGTATCCTTATCGCAGAGTCTGCATGTCGAGTCATCATTGTAGGTCCCATTTTGTTTAGGTGCCCTTTTACTGGCGCATGGCCAGTCATGAGTCCTGTTACGACTTTTATTTCTCCCATAGTTGGTGCTAATAGGTCTGTTGTTCTTTCGTTACAAGGGGCTTTAATGTATTTCTTCCCATGTTCGTTTTCTGGAATATTTCCCAGTATTATTTGTGGTTCACCATGATCCAGTCTTCTACAGACCTTCGTGCTGTGCTTTTTGATAGCCCCGTTTTCTGTTCTGGATCTGGATCATTCTCCGACCCTCTTCTAGCTTCTTCATTGCCTGTCGCTTGATTGTTTGATACCCTGAGTGTGTTTGTTGAAACCGTATCGTTTCGGAATGTGATCTGTTCTCATGCCTATCACGTCCCTGGTCACGATTTTTACCATGCTCATGTGTCCTGGCCCAATGTAAAAATTCTCCAGTTTATTTGGTATCCTGAAAGCACCAAGCCTTGCCTCTCCTTGGATTACCAATTGGAGGAGGCGTGGATTTCATGGTCATCATACAAAGGAGGCGTAGGTATGTTATTGCAGGTTTAACCACCATGTTGTACAACCAGTAGAGCATGTTCGGTCGTAGCCCCCATTTTTTGCCGAAGAAGCGTCTGGTCACAAATAATGAGGTCTCCGCTTTTTCAATTACTTTCCCCAGATGTTGGTTCCAAGTCAGTTTCGGGTGTGGTATCACCCCGAGATATTAGACTTCCCCTTTTATCTGTACAGTTTCTCCTCGAATCTTCAGAGGTCCCAAGCTCTCTTATTTGCGTTTACGAGTGAATGCTACTATGGTGGCGTTGTGGAAACTGATATCCAGCCCCTCTGAATTCGTTCATGTTGTTATCAGGCTCAGAGCCTTTCGCGTTCACGTTACCTGGACTTCTTAGCACGAGTTTTTCGCAAGCGAGAAGCCGACTCGTGATACGCGCTCACAGCTACTGTGATTTGGATAATGCATCTCTAGTTCTAGAAACGTCAGTCAAAAATTAATTCTGACAATTACAAAATTTGAAGTTTTGAAATGAGCAATATTATTGGTGATGACAGTGATGAAGAACCATTTGTTGGAACCCCACCAGAAGTAGGTGAAATAGCAAATACATCAGCGTCCTCAAACTTATTACCTAGTAAGTCAAGGAAACAATATGAAATAAATTTAAATCGTTTTGAAGAATGGTGCTTTGATGAAAAGTTACTTCTTGCACATTTTTCAAAAAGATCAAATGATATTAAAGCCTCATACTCATTTGGTCTGTTTACTCAATGGTGAGAGCTTGTCTCTCTTCGAGAGAAAATATCGATACTAAAACTTGCAAGAAACTAATGACATTCATGAAACTGAACTTCAAAACAGAATAAAACATGAACGTAGAAAAAATATTGTACGCAACTCGTGCAACAAGTGATCATAGCACACGACGTGGTGTCCAACTCCTTGGACAATTTCACGTAGCGTGTAATAAAGACTTACTTTTTGCACTTGTTGCATAAATAACTATTATGATTACGAATGTAGAATAACGTCTGTTTTGAAATTCCCCATGAAGTTAAGATCAGTTTCGCTAATTAAAGTAGTATGCTGGTACTATAGAGTAGAACTACCAATTCATACAAATTACATTTTGTGTAACATCCGAACCTTAAACGTATAAACGGATAGTTGGAGAAGACTTCGCTTGAATTACCATGTTCCTGTGAATAACTGGTTACACTCCGTGATATTAGAAAAGCACTTGAGCATGCAGCGATATAGAGACACGTATCTCACTAGTAGATCTGATACAAGTTCCGATGGCACAATCAGACTTCTCCCATTATATGATGCACGGAGATATACACACGCTTCAATAGCAAACCTGACCTTACCTTCGAATTTCCAACAATTCAGGTCTAGACCGCTTACATTATGCGTTATATATGTACGTATTCGTAATTTTTATGACAAATACACTGTCATTATCTCAGCTGTTCTGATTAAAACCGATGACATTAGTAATTGTGATTGGTAATTTATTAATCATCAATATTCCTTCCTTTCGAATTGCTTCACGTGATTAGGCTTGGACAGATATGCGGTAAAATGAATGCTTCATAATTTATGCTGTAAATTAACTGGGGTGAATTTTTTTTTAGCTGAAATCACTTACATATGAAATGTTTTTTTTTCACTATACAGAAACACAAAATTACACAAAAAAATCTGCGGAAATCCATAATTTTCATTTTCCCGACTTCAGAATAACTGAAGCAAGTTACATGAAAACACCTTTGGGCTTTACATTCTAGACACTTTCCTAAACATAAAAACGCAAGAAATTTCTTACGGAAATATGTCATTTTCATTTTTTGATAAAATATTGTAAACTTTAGAATAACTGAAATTAAGTCCACAGAAATTTTAATTCACTTTATATTCTAAATACTATTCTGAATATACATATGGAAACATAAGTTTGCTAAAATACATCCCAAACAAACTAAAGCTGATCTAAATTTCTAAATTATAAACTCTAAACAATTAAGGAAACGTAAACGTTAAAAAAAAACTGACATACCTGTATTTAATGAATGAACTATATTTCTACAATACTTATTTCGCCTAGCGAAAATATCTCTTTAGAGTCGAACTCTAAAATCACCGTACTCCATTCTAATGGAATTTAATAGTTCAATCATTGGATCTAACCTAGTGTTTCCCAAAAATATATAAAAATTCAACAAACTAACCTGCGATAACGTTGCCGCTTGAACATTCCTGCACATGTGTATAAAAGCCAGGGATAATCAAACAATCACAAAAGCCTTCCTTCAAATAACCTATCAGTACTAACCTAATCTGATGTTTCCCAAAAATATATGAAAATTTAACAAACCAACCTGCGATAACGTTACGGCCTGGAAAATCCAACAATTACAAAAATCTACTTTCAAATAACCTACCAGTACTAACCTAACCTAACCTACTGTTTGCCAAAAAATGAAAAATTAACTAGCTACTATCTTAACGACATGTAAAAACCTGTCAAACGTTTTTGTACGCGCCTGTTTACAAGATCCAATTGCCGAATACAGTTCAAATAATTCTAAATTCTACAATATCTTATCAATAAATAAAAATGGTGTAATTCCTCTAAAAGTTTTTGCGTGTTCATATTCAGAAAAAATCTAGAATATAAAACAGAAATGTATTTTCTTATTTATTTAATACATATAAGTTTTGCACACTGTTATATCCAAACTACAAATAAGACTATCCAATTTATTAAGAATTAATATGCAACCAATACAAGGATATTTCAATTTAATCGATATCATCTAAAAACACAGCAGATATTTCAAAATGACTCGCAATATCTGATAAATGAGTTTCTACGAAATTCTAGAGAGGTCAATGAATTCGTAAGTGTGACATCACCACCAGGCGCCTAAAATGTATAACACCACTTCAGATGATATTAAACACATTAAGAATCTGAAACATTTCAAAATAAAAGTTAAACAACACATACAAAACTGTGATAGACAAGAAATGTATAAAATAATTAATGAATGATGTGCAATTATTAATAGTAAGTTTTGATGGACGGTGCCTGGTATTGTGGGTCACAGTGATAATTCATTTTCGTATTAAGACTCAATAAAATTGAAATTAATATAAATATTTATTGCTTTTGCATCGTAAGATTGGTTCATATTAAATTATATTTATTGATTAATTGTGGTTTATAATATCAATATTATATTGTATGTATGTATGTATATGTATGTATATGAATTTGTATATGTGTGTTCACTGTACATATGTAAATGTAAACATATGTGTGAAGAATATTGTTATTAACTTATATCTTAACCACACACAAGGAATATTTTACTTAATATTCCTTTGATGGTGTTTCTTTTTGTATTTATTAAAATTACCTAAAGTTTTCTATACCTATTGTATTGTAATACTATTCCAATAAACGTTGTTATTACTATTATTATTACTATTATCAATCAGAGGAAAGCATATGACGGAAGTTCCCCAAAAAGGCTTTGGTGCCATACTCGGTCAGTTGCTTGGATATATCCAATGATAGAGCTAGAGATTCAACAAATTTTCAATATATTTCCGCCATACATGTGTTGTGTTACATAGGTAAGCAACTTAGTCCAGGCAACGAACCAGAAAAAAAATATATAGTAAGCTAGAATTTCAAAATTTGTTTGCGTTTTGTTCCTAATACCACATAGATCATTCATGACTATCAAGACCGCGGAGGTCGACCTTTCTACCCCCTCAACACGGGCTTTCAACCCCTCAGAGGAGCATTCTTATAAAAACAGTCCAAAATTAATGAATTAAGAGCCGAAAATGACACCTGGAATGTTTTTTGGGTCGCTGATCACGATTCCGCAGTAAGTTTTCTCGGAAAATTCCCTCCAGATGAGAAATTTGGAAAATTTATATATAATATATAATTTATAATTTTGTTGCAAAAATGACGTCTAGTAGTTTTTTGCATCGCTGATCACGATCTCGCTGTTATTTCCCCAAAAAACTATCCAGATGGGAAATTCGGGAAATTTGAGATTTTCCTGAGACGTTTGTGAATAATAAAGTATTATTCTGTTGCAAAAATGACCTCTAGTAGGTTTTTTGGGTTGCTAATAACGATTCCGCTGTTATTTTTCCAAAAAAAGTCTCTCCAGATGGAAAATTCGGGAAATTTGAGATTTTACTGACACGGTTGTGAATAATGAAATTTTGTTGCAAAAATGACGTCTAGTAGTTTTTTGCATCGCTGATCACGATCTCGCTGTTATTTCTCCCAAAAAACTCTATCCAGATGGAAAATTCGGGAAATTTGAGATTTTCCTGAGACGTTTGTGAATAATAGAGTATTATTTTGTTGCAAAGATTACCTCTAGTAGGTTTTTTGGGTTGCTAATAACGATTCCGCTGTTATTTTTGTCTCTCCATAGGAAAATTCGGGAAATTTGAGATTTTACTGACACGGTTGTGAATAATAAAGTATAATTTTGTTGCAAAAATGACCTCTAGTAGGTTTTTTGGGTTGCTAATAACGATTCCGCTGTTATTTTTCCAAAAAAATTCTCCAGATGGGAAATTCGGGAAATTTGAGATTTTCCTGAGACAGTTATGACTAATAAAGTTTAATTTTGTTGCAAAAATGACTGGAGGTCATGACTAGAGGTCATTTTTGCAACAAAATTATACTTTATTATTCATAACCGTCTTAGTAAAATCTCAAATTTCCCGAATTTTCCATCTGAAGAGACTTTTTTGGGAAAAATTACAGCGGAACAGTGATCAGCGACCCAAAAATTCTTCTAGAGGTCATTTTTGCAACAAAATTACAAGTTATATATTATATATGAATCTTCCAAATTTCCCATCTGGAGGGAGTTTCCCGAGAAAACTAACTGCGGAAACGCGATCAGCGACCCAAAAAACATACTGGATGTCATTTTCGGCTCTTAATTCATCAATTTTGGACTGTTTTTATAAGAATGCTCCTCTGAGGGGTTGAAACTCCGGTTTGAGGGGGTAGAAAGGTCGACCTCCGCGGTCTTGATAGTCATGAATGATCTATGGCGTATTAGGAACAAAATGCAAAAAAAAATTCGAAATTCTAGCTTACTGCATTTTTTTTTATTATGGTCTTTTTTCGTGCTTATTGCCTGGACTAACTCTCTTGTTGATCTTAGTTGACGAAAGCCATATTGCCGGTCACGATTTTGGAGCTCTCTAGGTATTGGATGAGCTCGATGTTGATTGCTTTATCCATCACTTTGGACATCACAGCTATGGGTCTACATACATCTTCCTATTTTTGGAATTGGTTGGCTGCTAGCTGTCTTCCAAATGGAAGGAAACATTTAAAATTATTAGATACACGGACGACATTACGGACGTTTATTGATAGTAATCTCTGCTAGACTTCTCATATTCTCATCCACGTGTAACAAAGAAATGCTAAGTTGAAAATACAATTCCATGATTATATGTAGGCGTCCTCTTCAGAACAATCCGGTAAATCAATTCGAATTTTTCAGATGGTTCCCTCCTTTTCATATCTTATTGTAAGTACAATTTTAGTTGCGGATTTTTACATTCACTACTATATAAATATTGTAAACAAGTATTCCTTTCGAAATATCGTAATATGTAAAATAGTTATTTCAAATACATTTGTGTGAATTCAAATAAAACATTCATATTCCAATAAAAACGTGACCATCCCAAGCATTTTATATTTTTACATAAAATTATTTACTATGCAATAAAATGGTTCATAAACTACTTTCTATTATGTCATTTCAGTTTTGCTTGAAATGTTATTGCAGGCAGAGATTGGAATCTAGTATGATTTCTCTAAATATTGTTTAACAAAGTAAATAAATATAATAATTGATCGTTAAATCGAATTTTATAGTCCACATGTAATTTGACATACATTTACGTCTCAACATCTCTTTCGACTTATCGCATAAATACTTTTACGAGATTTGTTTCATTTATTACTCACATGAGATGAAGATCTTGCCTACCTTCTTGAAGCTTATTACATAGATGATCAAACGGTTGGGTGAATTCTTTCTTCCAATGAAAATTTATTTTGTATAACAAAGTTTGATTTGTAGCAATCATTCATTAAAAACAATTTCTATAATGACCTCCACGACTCCGTTGGTAAGAGGTTATCCGAACATCAACATTTTTGATAACTTCGCAACAATCTTGGATCAATGGCATCTACTGGAGCTAGAATGTTATCTTATAGCTGCTGAAGTGTTTGTGGGTTATTAGTATTCACTCTATTCTTCGAATACCTCATAAGAAAATGATCTAAAATGGCTCGTTCTTAACGTGATTTCCACTGCTCAGGAGAAAACTTGGCCAAAAATCTTCTCAATGTCGAATTACATCTCTAAAATTGATAGTAACATTCTTATTTGCCACATAATTCTTTAGTCCACACCAACTCCATTAGATACAAATCAGGGTGATATGGCGCTGGAATCTTACGTCATACAAAAAGCTGATCGATTTTTTGAATCATGGTTAGGATGATATTGAGTTGTTAGTATATGCTTCTTTTTCGAGCATATCTAATTTTTTAATATGGGTTAAAACTGTTTTTCGGGAAGACCTGTTCCCTCTTCTCAGAACTTAATTTACGTATCTGCAGTGATTTAGATGGTTCGATGACTTGAATTTATTGGTTAGTTGGATTTTGTAAGGATGCAAACTTGAATTATCATACAACATGACATTCTATCACATTTAGAGCCACTACTCAGACAATTGTACATCATTCCCTCTTAATCACGGAATTGTCAGACATTACAATTTTAGTGGTATCTATAAAAGTAAATAGTACCCCAGACCCTTACATTGAGATCGACTGAGCAGGAACTCATCCAACAAACCTCGCAATATGAGATCATAAAATTAATAGAAAAATGTGGTGCAGGCTGGTTCAAATTCGAGCCTCATCATTAGGATCTCGGAAATGGTAAGGGATACGGGGTCAATTGAATCGTGGCAAAATTGCACAATTTGATGCTTAACAAAATGCCGTATTGTGATATGAATAATATCAAATATTTTCGAAGATATTCGGAAAAAACCGAAACGTTAATTGAAAGGATATTTTAAAACAGATGACATATTGTGGTTGCCACATTTTAGGCTCCATAAGTTGGCGCTATCAGATAGTAAAATGAGATGTTTCGTCTTTAAAAACCACCATCACTTACTTTTTCAAATACCTGGATTTTTATCTGATTTTTTGTTACTCTTGGGCTCCCTAAAAGCTATGCCCCATCACAACTTTTGATTTTCAAACGCTCCTTTGAAATTATTATTATACAACCCTGTTATTTTAATACTATGATTTCTTTAATTCGGACAAAAATAGATAAATTAATCTAAAACGCTGATGACAGTCTATATTAACTGCAAAGAAGAAATAATTATAACTAAAGCACTTATTGACAAAACTCCTAAACTATTGGGAAAGTTAATTAATTATATAATTATAATTAATTAATTAGCAACAATTAAGAAACAAACTAAAATAAGAAAATACTCGTATAACCCTCTTACACCTCTATGTATTTTCGCATATGTTCCCGCAAACTATCCGTAACAACCGCCCGCTGAATTACTCATGCCTCTTGCTTGTAGAGATCTTGTTTCTAACATTTATTGATAACCTGAAATGTGTATATACTTACATGGATACATGGAGTTTCTTGAAACAAACGATTATTGGAAAATCCTCAAAAAAATAATCCAGGGGGGCAAATCGGGTCCTCCTGTAGGCCAACGTACCCACTCCTTGGTTACCAACCCTTTCATTCTGAAAAATTACATTGATAAACTGAGTCACTGTTCTTCCATTATAGGGTGTTGCCACCATAATAATAGGAGACTATTTAACGGCTCGTCTTCAAGCCCATCTAATATGAAATTTTGAGCCCGGATTTAATTGAAATGAAAAAATTAATATTTTTTTGCAAAAACTGCACTCAATAGACCTAAATAATAATGAAACACAACATTGTATCAATGTTTTTTTATTAAAAGTATACAAAAAATGGTGGTCCACGTGGGGAACCACCAGGCCAGATGAGTCTTAATTTTTTGAATGAAACAGGGAAAAACAATTTCGGTTTTCTTGCAAACGTAAAGCTACCTTACAAATTGCACAACTCCACGTTGTTCGTTTTGGGTCACTTTTAGTGCTGCAAAAGTGGCATCGTCGTTTGGTGGTAGCTTGAGGCATATGTGCAACTTTATCGTATCGAGTTTCCGGTAGCACATTTTTTTTATAAGGACAGCTCTCAATCTCTTTGAATGGTCTTCCTCTTTTGGGGGTAGATCCTGGATTAGCCTCTATGAAGCCAACTGCAACGGCAATTTCAAAATCTTTCAGGCTCATAGTCGTCCCTGGTAGCCTATTTTTGAATATTATGAACGCATTGACTATGGTCAAATCCAAAAAGTAAAAAAAAATCCGATGCCACCATTTTTTACTCTTCCGATCCAGTTCATAAATGGATTTGAGCATATCAGCTTTATCTACTCCGCCCATATATTGGTTGTAATCCTTTATGATTTTGGGACATGTCACTTGGGTGACAATGACACCATTTGGCCCTTTATCCTTTCTCGTAACAGTTTCTACCATTGTGGGATCATGAAAATTTGAAATCACCAGCACACTCCGCTTATCCATCCACTTGAAACAAAGCACACCATTTTTCAATAACTTGTAATCCATATCCCCCCTTTTCATTTTTTTATCTAATGTCAATATGGGAAGGTTTACTCTATCTTTCCTGATTGTGCCACACGCATAAATTGATTCGTTGAGGAGTTGATTCATTAGATTTACTGAACTGAAGTAATTATCAAAATAAACCCTATGGTATTTACCAACTAGTTTGCGAGTCAAATCTTGAATCACACGGCTTCCCAGCTGTTTCTCGATCAGATTAGAGACTTTCCCAGTATAAATTTGGAATTCGTTCACATAGCCTGTGATACTGTCAGCTCTTACCCATACTTTGTATCCTCGTTTTACAGGTTTTTTTGGCATGTACTGTTTCAAAGTAGATCTGCCTTTGAATTTTATCATGCTTTCATCTATGGATTGATGTTCAGCTGGTTTGTAACAATTTTGGAAACTAATACCTAAGGTATCAAGCAATGGGCGGGCGTACTTTGTACAACTTATCAAAGTTTTGTTCATTCCGATTTGCTTGTAAAGTATTGTCATTGACATTTAGATTTCCCAAATGCCAAGAAAATCTATCACGGGACATGACATTACTTATATAAGTATCTCGTATCACGCTCTTAGCAGACCAGTAGTCCTTATAACTAGGCAAAACTTTAATACCCATAAGTAAATTAATTCCTAGAAACACTTTCAATTCATCAAGTGTAGTGGCAACATATTGTTTTCCAGATTGCGTCGCATAAAGATTTGTCTCGAATGCAATGCGTTCTATCAAACTAGTTGGAAATAATTCTAGGAATATATCTACCGGAGCTTCAGAATTATTTGAAATCGTTGGACCTGACTCTTCTCGAAAATAGAAAGTTTGAGCAGCGGGAAAATTTTTGCGCCATATACATTTTTCCGACACATCAGGAATAAAATTCATCAAAGGAACTTCATCAGAGTCCACCGAACATGCATCATCATCTGAAGAGTCTGGGCCTAAATTATTTACAGAAGGAAGTAACTCATCATTTAGATGTGAATGTTCTATTTCTTGACTTTCTTCAGGAATATTCGCTGGTATCCGAATACTTACACAATCCTGAATATTCTCCACGTCAGAATCTGTATAGTCTCTCAAATCAGATTCAATATCCGAAGGTATTTCCTCAATGAGATTATCAAATTCATCAACAGTCATATTCTCAAGTTGATTGAAAGTCCATCTAGTTTGCTTGATATATTGCTTGACTTTTGGTTCATTATCTGAAAATATATTACTACATTCAATTATCCGTCATTACCCGATAGAAATACAATATCTCAAAAATTTGACAATAGTGGCCTAGTGGTCCCTAGAAGTACCACCCACTTATTTAGATTTTTCATGAAAACTTCACATAGAAAGCAGATAACGAACATTATAAGAAGATAATATATTATATTTCTTCAATTATTTTCAACTTACCTGTCATTATTCCCAGAATTCAGAGAACTATTGAAATAACTTGTTAGAATTTGACACAACGATACGCTCGCTACATATTTCGAACGATAATGGCGACAAAATGTTATTTACTGCTGTATTTCGGTATCTGAGCAACAGATAGCATTGATTATCAACACTAATCGAGTTTTGTGATGATCTACAAGTTCTATGAAGAACGCATGTGCAAGTTTGATAGGTGGTCCTTGAGAGGTACCACCCTCAACGTACAGTTCCCATCGTAAATAATTGGCCCTGAGATTCTGTTCCGAAACAATCCAACCCAAACATTGAATGATGCCCGGCTTTGCCTTCGAAATTATCTATTTTGATGCATTGTTCCTGTTAAAAAAACCGCATGAAGAAAAATTACACTCATCAGTCCAGATAATTTCATCTAAAAAGTTTCCATCTTGCTCCAATTTTCCATCTAGCAAATTGCAAAGTTCAAGCCTTCTTTCATTGTCACCTATTTTGTATTTATGGTTGACATTTAGCTTATAAGGAAATTTATGTTCCTTTTTGAATACTCTGAATTCGTGTTTTAAGCATATCTAATTCTAAAACAAATTGGGGTGTGGAACCGCGATAATTTTCCGTAATCTTCAACCAAACAATTTTGTGAACTATTATCGGAAATCATTGTATATAATATAATTCATGTTATTAGTTTATAACATAACTCACAGCATTCATAACATCTTCTTCAGCGTCAGCTTCTACTCGTCTCCAATATGAATTTCGGGGTTTGCTAAAGCAACTAAAATACTCAAATTTATGTTCAAAGCATCAGAATAGGAATAATGGAGTTGAGGACGCTCGTGGTGATGTTCTACGTATCATTCACATGAAATTTGAGAGTCTTAATTAACACACTGTAATAAGTCTGAATCATATCACATGTTTCTGTATTGGAGAACACCATTTTTGCTATTTATATTATTTAAAAAGTTGAACTATTTTGTTTTGAAGAGCAAGAGCGATTTTTTGTTTCTAAGTATCAAAGAAGCCTTTTTCATTTTCCGTTAATACTGGAAAAATTAGCCTAATATAAACGCAGTTTATATTATATTGCATTAAAATAAATAAGGTTATCCTGTTTTTCAATATTTTTATGAGTATCATAAATTTAAACTTTCATTTTATAGATAAAAGTCATTTTAGGGAGCCAAAAAGTAACAAAAATTAAATAAAATTTCAGGTCCGTATTTGAAATTTGATACCACCATCTTGTAGACCATAAAAGTGGCAATGACGAAGTGTCCATTGTTTTGGTATATCTTCTTAAATAACGTCAAAAAATAATAATGTCACACATAACATGAAATTTCGTTTTTTTTTCCGAATATTTCCGAAAGTATTTGACAATACGACATTTTGTTGAGCATTAAATTTGAAAATTTGCCATAATTTAACCGAACCTGCATCTCATGATGCTCAATGATGAGGTTTGTATTTGAGCTGCCGCACAATACCGATATCGAATTGAATGATGATTTAGAGTTCTATTTGTCAATGTTTCGATGTCACGGAGGATCATCCAAACTTTGAGCTTGTCAATATTGATTTCACTTTCGAATTCCAACGCCTACATTCGTTTTGTGATTTTACTCGATGAAATGATTAAAATGTGTAAATAAACGGTAAAAGGAGGACCAATAATGGAATGTTGAACATCGTGTACCATCAATCACTTTCGAGTGTCGTCGCTTCTACAAGTATTGTGAGCGAGAGTCATTTGTTTACTTATAAATGCGTGGGTCACTAGGTTAAAAAGTGTTTATTAGGAAATTGTAATAGTGTCAAGGTGCCTACTTGATTGGTATTTACCTTAACACTTTCGTTTGTTTGCACTTGATATCGTCGCTTTGAATCTGAATATGGTGAGGTTTGTTCTCAATAATTTAGATCACTGATGCAAATGTAACCACCCTTTTCCAGTCTTGAATCAAAAAGATCGAGGATATATTACGTGACAAGAATATCCAGTTGTCACATCGCCATATCAGAAAAGGATTGGGATTTTGAATCAAGTATCTGGGTGTTGAATTTGTTACTAAAGGATATTATGTCATAGTAGCAGCAAGTGAAAGTGTGTGCTGCAACAATTTTTCCATTTCTTCTAACCGAATGACAAATTAACTTGAGGGTTTAGAAAAATTATTTTATTCATGGAAACAGTAAATATCAACTGCTCGTTTACTACAACAAGCAACGTAAACACAGTTACGTACAGTAAAACTTCTCAATAAGGCAATCTAAAAATATCATAAAATTTTGGCTGTTTAGAGGAGTGCCGGATATAAAGGAATGCAAACTCTGGGGGATTAAGTGAAAGAAATAACAACAATAGTATATGCACTATGTATGTGCTTACATATCCATATTTTTGTCAACATAATCTGATGTAACTCGAATACAATACTACTTTTAAGTAATTAATCATTACACTTTGTGAAAAAACTGTTCAATTGAAGTCAGTTTTAAATTATTCATTTTCGTTTTTGTTACTTCATTCTCACATTTCTTTAGAATTTGTAGAATATCAAAGGCCAAATGGCCATTGTTTCTTGTCATTCTTGTATATCCTTCAGTTTTTCACAAACATCACTCATATTTTGCACAGATGAACACGAAATCTCTTCGCCTTGGTCACTTCCACATTCTTCATATGCAATAGGGTCGGTTTTGCTTCCTTTGTCAGTGAATTCTTGAGTTCATGTCCTGCAAATAAAAATCTGGGTTCCCTGTTAAGAGTTCTGAATCGATTAAAAGATATTTTTCCAGATCTAGTTTTACTGGCATGTTTTTCAACTGACTTAGTGAAATGTCATCTTCTCCGAAAGCCTCATTTTCTTGTAACGTTTCCATGAATTCAGCCTTTTGAAAACATTTTTTATAAACAAAGGTAGAATATTTTTCCATGCTGCAACTTTCTATCTCCAATTTTTCGGTCATAAATTTCAGGTCTTACCAGCTATATCAATTCGATTATTTTTTCTGGAAATGTCTACTTACAAACACACAACCAGACCAGCCCTCAATTGTTTACTGCTTACAACCATTCATAGAAACGAGGCTCAGGTCGGCGTCGAAAATGCTTACACCCGATATTAAGGGTGGAAATTTCATAAGATATGGTCAAAAGGTGGTTGTTGAATGTGTCCGTGACTGTTCTCGAAGGGTTTCCCTATTAAGAAGTTCCTTATTATAGAAGTTGCCATAAGAATAATTCTTGAAATCTCAAAACTAACGGTTAAGAGGGTTGGCTGCTTTTGAGGAAAAAATTAAGAGGCTTACTGTTCAATAAATACTGTTATGCCGAATACGTTACGTATAATTGAAATTTTTTGAACATCAACCAAGATAGGAACATCATTTCAGAAGTAAAGTTGTCACATCACTCGTACATGCTATGTTTGACGTTTTGTATCGAAATACAAAGAATGCATAAATCTGTATATACCAAGTGGTTTAAAAATAATTATTCTTTACTTCCCAGGCAGCTTAGATGATGATGAATGAGGGTACTATTGATCTAATCAGATTATTCGATTATTAAATCGATGCTTAGCTTGTAAAATGGCACAATATAAGTTAACTTTCTAAAATCTGATTTTATTTTCACATTTCTAATGAGAAGTATTTTTATTTGGATTTAACAATTGGATTATCGTATACTTTGAAGGAATTAGATTCAATTTTTGTTGTTCATAACCAAAGAGGGTACTATTGATCTAATCAGATTATTCGATTATTAAATCGATGCTTAGCTTGTAAAATGGCACAATATAAGTTAACTTTCTAAAATCTGATTTTATTTTCACATTTCTAATGAGACGTATTTTTATTTGGATTTAACAATTGGATTATCGTATACTTTGAAGGAATTAGATTCAATTTTTGTTGTTCATAACCAAAGAGTATCTTTGGCGTAGATACTATTTAAAATCTCTCTTACAAAAGTTGAACTATTTAGTCACATCTTTTCAAATCGATTGTTGTTATGATTTCATATTTTATTTATTGTAATTTACTGCCTAACTGATAGTTCCAGGAATACTAGTAGTTATTAAGTTTTAGTTCCAGCGTGCCATAATTGTCGTCTGCCTATTCGTCGGATGGTACCGGAAGAGGGTATAGTTTATTTGAAGCTCGTTTGAGAATTCCTTCTTTCATTTACATGCCTGCAACCGTGCTTTCCACGATTTGAGTTAATAATACGACTAATCTCTACTGGAGTGGTGGTAATGGCCATGTAAAGGCCTAGGATTATTGGGGTTTGTAATTGGTGTCATTTGGAAGGGTGGAATTATACCATCGCGCATGTTTTAGTGGTTTGTTGGGTAATATTTACACATGTTATTGATAGTCATAAGACTAACGTAAACTAATACTGATAATCATGCAAGGACTACTGACGAATGACTTGAGTGAGTATTTTAATAACACTATTACTGATAACTAAAGCGTGGAATATATGCTGGAAAAAATTTTTAATATATGCGCATATTTGTACTACCCTTTATTGAAAATATGCACATATTTTCTTAAAATTGCTCAAAATATGCACATATTTTTGGAACATGATAGAAAAATGTGAGAATAAATACGCCTCATTTTTCTTGTTGAATTATGCAGCACTCTAGAAAATTATCGAATACAGAAAAGTGAATACCAATTTTTCTGAAGAACAGAACGTATTAAATATAAAGAAAACGACATTTTTTATAACAAATTTTCGTATTACATCAAATTGCAAACAATAAAGTACAATCTCCAATAAAACCTAGAATTTACCATATAAAATAAAAAATAAAAATTATTCCGTCACACTATGGGAGGAATTTATTATGACATGTTTTGAGAATGTTCATTTAAAAAATTTGTCAATTAAAATATTTTTATACAGCGAAAACCTGCGTTCTACATCAACAGATCTTATGGGACAATATTTTAATTTGTGCAATATGTTGTATTCCAAATGCAGATCAAAATTGTGTGATATTGTTTCACCTAGAAATATCTTAGATAAATTTGTTAGATATTTATAGTCTGCTTTTTGTTGTATCACGTTCTCTAGTTTTCCGAGAACTCTACTTCTCATAGTTCCTTGCACGTTCTCACATTGCTCTGAATAGTCTTTCATAATTTCTACGGATTCGACTAGTGATCTGGGGCTAAATTCGTTTTATTGTGAGGGATCAGAGTTAACTGACGAAATGTCAAACTGCAAATTAGACAGTTGTTATTGGTGACTAATTGTCTGGACTAGTTCAACAAGAAGAGAGTAGTGTGCAATGTTTCAACCAATCAGTCTACTGAGTATAACATGTAGGTCCTAATAACTTCCAACATGCACTTATTCCGTCACAGTGTTTGATAATTTCTTGTCTTTGTAAAGCTTCCCCAGTTCAGCTCCAAAGTTATCAAGTAAGGCTTCTTACTTGGTTGTTTTTGATTTTAAATATGCTGAACTAATATATTCTAGCATCAGGTATAATTCTTCTGGAAGTTATTCTGAGATATCGAGAAACTGTTGTAGAATTTACGGTTCTAGAACTTACCAATACAAATTGAAACATCGCCTCCACTTCCAAAATATAGAAAAACAAGCTTCATTTGGAAAATAAAGCCATCTTTGTGTATAAATAACTGAATCCTTAGTTTCGATTATCCCTTTTCATCGATATACCTATGGAAGACAGGACTTGTCCTAATGAGCACGTTTAGAATCACTATAGGAGGGCAAGGTGAAAAGTCCTTAAAAATAAAACATATGGCGCCACAATCGATAGTCTCATGTGACATTTGTGATGCACCATCTTTAACTAGAACGCATTAAAATTTTCTGATTGAATTTCGCGTTTTGATTAAACAATACTTCTTGCGTGGATAAAACATTACGCAAACCAAAGCATCGCTTGTTAAGCATTATGGGGACTCTTCAACATCGATTGGAACGATCCACAATTTAGGGTACAATGCCACAAATCCATGGTATGATATTGGACGATCGGCGAGTTAAAGTACACAAGATTGCTGGGCTGGGCATCTCAACCGAACGGGTACGGAACATTTTGCATGAATTTTTGAATATGAGAAAGCTATTTGCTCTCTGTTGACAACAAGCGCGACCGTGTGACAACTTCAGAGAAGTGTTTGGTGATGTTCAAGCGCGATAAGAAGGAATTTTGGCGCCGTTTCGTAACTGTGGACGAGACATGGATCCATCACAATACACTAGAGACCAAAGAACAGTCGAAACAGTGGACTTATCTTGACAAATCCAAGCCGAAAAACGTCAAAGTGGGTTCATCGGCCAACAAACTCACGGCGACTGTTTGGATAGCACACTCTATCGTCCATACCGATTACCTTGAAAAGTGCAAAACGATCACCGGCGTATGTTATACAAAGCTGTTGGATCAATTCGACGCCGATTTCCTTTCGGCTTTCGGCCGTATTTGGCAAAGAAAAAAGTGCCCTTCCACCAGGACAACTCACCGGCGCACAGGTTCGTAGTCACAATGGCTAAATTGTATGAAAGCACTCCGAATTGGTTCGCCATCCACCATATTTTCTCTACGATTTTATCTACTTCTTAACTTGTAGCTCCAACGATGAAACAAACGTCTATTTTAAGGATAAGTTTGGACCAAATAAATCATTTCTTATTTTTTTTTCAGAGACATTTTTGCTTGCCTTCGTATTAATACGTTGAGCACGAATTCGAAATACCAAATTTCCACTTGATTTCGAAATGTGACATTATACTTCAAAGAGTAATAGTAAAGTCTGCAAACTTTTTAGAAAGAAGTTTTCATGTTCAGGAATTCGGCGAACTCTCTTGATAATACGATATTGGAAATAACATCCTGTTTACGGAATAAAGACTTGAATCAAACGTATCGATTGGAAAATATTGATGATAACATTGGTTATGTTACACATCAAGTATAAGTATGAATGACCGCAATCAAGGATAACTGGTTCTTCCCTTCAGGCGATAATCACATTATTACTATTTATTGCAACTTGTCTTCTGAATTGAGATAACACGCTCCAGGTCTATTCGCAATAAGGATGCAATAACTGGCAGAGATGTTCCAGGCGATAGCATCTGACTTCTGTCATTAGCATAAACAATATTAATTAGTGATTGGTCTTGATGATTATTGTCCATAATACGAACATTGAATATTTATTTCTGACGAACATGCAAATTAAACCAAGCAGCAACTTGTGTATCCACCGCGATTTAATTAAATTTTCTACGCTCTTTAATTTGTAATGTTTTCTGAGAAGTTTCTTCATAATTCTAAAGTGCTCACCACGTGTAGATTTATTCAAATTGAATGATAAAAAGCGAATAAATCACAAGTTTACGATTTAATAATAATTGTTTTACCATTAAGCTTAAGTATGTTTTATTGATGGATTATTAATGTCTATTTGATCATTCAACACTATAGTCGAGGAAATGAAGAACTAAAATAGGCGAAACCTTCCGAACTTGGCGCAGTTGGATGGATTGAGATGCGGTTTTTTGCATTCGATTCAGAAAGTTATTTAGAAAATTTGTTCGGTATTTTTTTTTTGCGGAAAAATTTTATTCCACTTCTACAGCCAAAAAATTAATTTTTCTGAGTGCACTTTATGAAAAACATTAATTACTTAGTGAATAATGCGTCAAACACGGATATGCTTTCAAGAAAATTCTCTGAGGTCCCCTTAGACCTCCCCCTATGAAATTAATTAAAAAATCATTTTTAATGAATGTCAACTGTTCAAGAGATGATATAAAGGTTGCTAGTGATGATTACGACGTGAAAAAACTCTTCTGCAATACCTGGTGTACCCTGAGTCCAGATAACCACGAGATCTTCTAGGTATTACCTAATTTTTCTCAATCAAATGTAACAAATTCTAGCTCTAGGGGGTTTTCAAAGTCGCCGAACACGACTATGACACTCACAATATTCTGCAAATTACCTTAGCGTGTTCCCGGGTCCCTGGAGCCCTCTGAATCAACGTCATCTCCCAGGAATTTGTTAATTTTTCTTCATTAAAGGTAACAAATTCTGGCTCTCGGGGATTTTCAAAGTAGCCGTTCACGACTATGACACTCACAATGCTCTGCAAATTACCTGGTGGTGTTTTCGTGTCTCTGGAGTCCTGTTTATCTACGTCATCTTCTAGGAATTTGTTAATTTTTCTTCATAGAATGTAACAAATTCTGGTTCTCGGGGGTTTTTGTTGTCGCCGATCACGATTATGATACTCACAATGTTGTGCAAATTCCTAGAAGATGACGTAGACACAGAGGACTTCAGTGACTCGGAAACACCCCCAGGTAATTTGCAGAAAATTGCGAGTGTCATAGTCGTGATCGACGCCTTTGAAAACTCCCGAGAGCTAGAATTTGTTACATTTAATTAAGAGAAATTCCTAGAAGATGACGAGGTTACCCGGATTCGTGGTACACCAGGTATTGCAGAAGAGTTTTTGCACGTCGTAATCATCACCAGCTCTCTTTATATGTCCAAGTGGACCTCAGGGAAATTTCTAGATAGCATAATCGTTTTCAGCGACCCCAAAAACCCCGTGTAACCAATACGAGTCCGTTTTTTTATTCACCTCAAAAAGTGCACTCACAAAAATGCATATTTAGCTGTAGAAATGCAATGAATTTTTTCCGCAAAAAAAATACCGGACAAATATTCTAAGCCACTTTCTGAGTCGAATGCAATGAATCGCTTTTCAATCCATCCAACTGCGCCGGGTTTGGAATGTGAAATGCTTTATTTCCTCGACTACTACGATTGTTTGATATTTTAGAATAGTTTTCACAATTTATTCAATTTGTGTAATTTTTTTTGCACGTATAGTATGGGCTATGAATATAACACTATCGATAAGAAATAATCACCCTTATCCATTACAAATACTATTAAAGTACTGAGGACCTTTCGGCTACCAAATAGCCATCATCAGAGTAAACTAAATTATGGATCAAAATTTGCCTGTTTAGATACTATTTGGGGATGATAATACATACAATGGGTTACCCTCAGCTGGAGATGAATCGGGATTTAATGAATTGCTTTTTCGTCTATACATTTTCATCTGTTTTAAATTACTTAGATATTTGTCTGTACTGCGTTTTAAAAGTGAAAAGTGAAAGAAATGCGTGACCTGTATTCAAAATATGTTCGGCTGAAGAAAGTTCATCACTTTTAAAACACAGTACAGACAAATATCTAAGTAATTTAGAAGGGATGAAAACGTATAAACGAAAAACCAATTTATTGAATTCCGATTTATATCCAGCCAAAGGTAACCCATAGTTTACATTATTATCCCGAAATAGTACTCAAACAGTCACATTTTGATATATAATTCAGTTTACTCTGATGATGGTGGCTACTTGGTAGCCGAAAAGTTCTCAGTACTTTCATAATATTTTTAGTGGATAAGGGTGATTATTTCTTATTTATAGTGTTATAATATATCCAGTGTGAACTTTATAGTTTACTATGAATATAATTCAATTGTTTTTAGGATCGAATACTCAAGTTGCGTCTTGTCTGTCCTATGTGTGTGGCACAGTATTCACCACAGCTTAGCTCATGAACTGGAAATTTTCATTTTCGATTTTGATGGTACTATGTAGATGTGAAATTTTAAAAACGAAATTTTATCCCGGTGTTTGAGAAATTTTCAAATATGGTCTGATTATTACCTTCAAAACTTGATTCTTCTTAATACTGAATCGAGGATATACTAGATTTTGCGGTTTCTTATTGTATTTTCGTGATTTCATCTTGGTTATTGTTCTCAGTTGTTAAATGCGTTAATTTAGATTATTCAGTTTTTAATTCAATAAAAATTGTCATTGTTCACTAGCCTTATGAATGTATCATGGACATACATGCAGAAAGTTTTTTGAATCAAGATAAAATGACGTATTATGTATTATGACATCTACAGATGAAATTTAAATCAGCGGCTTATAGTGATTTGATAAGTGCGAGCGAGATTCGAAAAAGATAACTACGCGTTCTATTCAAATCATTTTCTTGAATACGTTTTAACTCGTTCCAATAACCTGGAATCGTTCCACATGCCCTAAGAGGAAGAATGTGGTTCATGCACGATGAGGCCCCCACCCCCCATTTCAATTTGACTACTGGTGAACCTTTAAATGAAAAATTCGGTAACAACGAGATTGGACGAGACTTTCTAGAACCAGGTCAACTTGGGCCATCGAGATAACCGAATTTAATGCTATTGATTTCAAGAAATTTGCTCAAAATGTTTCCATTGGTTCTGAGGACCACTTACGCCAACGAATTATAGCTGGTTGTGATGCGATAAGTGCTATTTTTGGCAGATCTGAAGAATGAATATTTGCTGAAGGTGAAAATTATTTATTTTGTTATTATTATTTTGAGTATGTAAGGTAAGTGTCCTAAAATTGCAATTTGGGAAATCAATCAATCAAATCAATTTTGCCGCTTATCGATTTTGAATAAAAAAAATGTTAAACAGCGTGATATATACTGTTTAGACAAATAATGATCAATCGATAATACCCATACTTCCCGCTGCTGGTAAGCTTTTAAAGTTGTTGTTCCATACCCACTAACATATTCAATATGTATATTGAGTTTGGTCAAATCACCTCAAGCTGTTTAGGAATTAAAAATTCGAAACTGTTTTTTTCAGTTCGACTATGGCTGTCCTAAGACCTCAGGGTTATATTACAAAAATTACTTAAGAAATACCCGTAATATATTCCACAGTCGTTTCACACAAGTAAATATCCTCATGGTCAAACTGACATTGTTAGCACATCTCAATCTTGTTTAATTGGTTGGGTAGTGTATTCGGTGAAATATTAGAATTTCTTCCTCAGACAATACGGCCAAAATGGAGTTCATCCATTATCTACATAATTTTCACAACCTTTTAACTCTTAAATATATTTTAATTGCTCCACCTCTTCATGACTCCCGCTTATTATAGGAAGTTACGAAAGAGTTTTAAAAGACATTCAAAGTTGAGTAAAGGTACTGAAAAATGTCTACGATGATTCTATTATATGTCAATGAAGCTGTTCTGAAACTTGTAGGATTTTGTGAGGAAAACAATGATATATTTGATATTCCAAATGTACATATCAATTATCTGATTCATGCACTGACAATCATGAAATATAATTGGAGAGCTTAAAATTACGTCTAACGTTGAATATAACCCGAATAAAATTTCCGTAAATTTGTATTTAATTACCTCCTGCACGAATGACGTAACATCATTATCGAACACACCGAAAAAAAATTTAATTTGAAGTTGAGTAAGAATACATAATCTAATGAGGGAATCAAAATAATTGGTATCCTTGAATTTTTATATGTATTTTCATTAATTTTTCAATAACTAAAATTTTGCAGAATAGATTCAAGTTTGTTGACCGTAATCTAACCTAAGTTGTACCATAAAAGAGTGTCCAATTGTGCGATTCCCATTGAATATGGATGATTTTTACAAGTACCTACCACAGAAATGTTGTTTCGCATAGAGATGAAGATGTGTTGTATCAGAGGAGTTCCAACTTTTGATACAGTTTGGTTTTCGAGTTTCGATAGTTAGTACATTATGGCTTATCTTCATCAAAAATTGTTTCGTTCATTAGTGTTTCCATGTAATTGAAAAAAGGAGGACTGATTAATAAAATACGTCCGCAGATGACCAGTATATCAAAATCATATCAAAATTTCAGGAAGCTTTGGACCGGTAGTGTTTTTTTGAGGAAATTTCAAATGGTGATTCATTGGAGTGTATATACAGACGCATTTTATTGATTATAGTTATCCATTCGGTTCTGATTTACATGAAACTATTGATAAGGTAGCAGAAAAATATCAGAAATTCCAAACCAAGCTTGATTCTTTTCGTAGTGCTACTACAAGCAATCCAGGCCAATACCCTCTGTATACAGAGCCTGGGCTGACTGCAAATGTAAGTATGATTTCATCAATAAAAGGCTTGGAGCTGAGACGTAGCTTACTATAATAACAATCAGTCTTAATGGTGCATGAATGTGACAACAGGTGATGAATATTACAATTTAACAGAGATTTACCTGTTTCTTGTGGAAAATTATATGTTGCACCTCTTCCTAAGGTGTTCTCGTGTGAAGTGAACGTATTTTTACCAGTCAATAAGTGTTATAACTGAATAAAGTCCGTTTCAAAATGGCTTCCTGAATGAATAGAGTAGAATGGAATAGTTTATCCATGCTAAATACCAAGTATTGGCTTAGCGGAAGAAAAATTCAAAATTATGATAGAACAAAGAAGAATAAAAACTTAATACTATTAAATCAGAACTGAAAATCTGAAAATTCCTTAAAAGTGTGAAAACAATGTTCAGTAACAACATTTTTAATAACCCTTGAAAAATTGTGGAGTGGGAGCTCTTTAATCAGTAGTGGTAGTAGTGGACCTCACTATTTCTGCTACGTTTTATGCGGTTATAATTAATATGTCAATTATATTCCGCTCTGACGTTGTCACAGTTCATATCTCATCGGGTAGAATATTCGTCAATATGTGTTTTAACACATATATTAGACAATGTTGAATGTAAATGCAAGGGAGAGACATAACTCTTAGGTCCTTGAAGACGTGCTTACAGTCTTGCCGGTAAGGCAGGTTTTTTATAATCCTAATAGCTTTACGCTGAATCTTGAAAACATGAGATATATTTGCTGAGTGATCCTAGAATAAAATACCGTAACCAAAATGAGTTGTGAGCATTACATTAACAGATACAATTTTGTTAGCTAGTGAACTCCTTTAGCAACTGACAAAACAACTTGATCACGATGTTTCCTTCAAATTAATCCTTTATCTAATAATTATCCAAGAAATCATGTAAATTCACAATTGGTAGATTCCGATATTTGTCTCAAGGAAAAATAGAAGGTCACACTTTTTTCATTATTGATATTCAATTTAGTATGTGTAAACCAGCTAATCAAATCATTTAGACTCCTCATGACTTTGAATTTTGTAAGTCAACTAAGTCTGTATCACCTCGTGATGCGGTTGTATCATCTGCATATAAGATTATTTCACCTCCAGGAACTTGTATATCATTCATGCATATTAAAAAGAGTACAGGTCCAGGTATGGAGTTTTGAGGTACTCCTAAGGTAATCGGCAACATAGACGAGTTAGTAGAATATATTTAGAAGTTTTCAATAAATTTTGTGTTTGCAAATCAGTAACAAATAAAATTGTTATAGCTGCTGAAAAAATGCAATGTTAGCTGCGTTTGACAACATTTTGAACTTATCCTTCCTATGTTCATTGACTAAAGTTATCACAGGATAGCTCTAATTTGAACAAAATAAATTTCACAATTGAAGATGTCAACTTTACGATTCACACCATACCTGTATGAATAAGTAATAAAAGGTGAAAGCAACTGTAAAACCTAAACTACACAAAACAAGTCATCCTCACAAAAGTAGTAAATAATTGGGAATAAAAACGGGCCAGCAGGTTAATGTCAGTTACACATTTCCCACTTTTGAATAGGTAAAATACGTCCTTCCAAGAATAATATGCCAGCAGGTATCTTGCAAAATTTCTAGCACCCCCGAAGATTTAGTTAGTTATCGCGAAGTCTTCGGTGGATGGACGTTATGAAAGTAATGTGCTTACATAGTATTGCATTCTACTGAAGATATAGATTGGATTATGTGAACTTCATCGTCGTTGAACTGTGAGTTATATTTTCGTTTGAGTGATGTTCGATTTCATGCATTTAACAAGTTCATATAATGAATAAAAATGAAATTCTGTAGGTATTCAGATTTTTGATATCCAAAGAGGTATTTAAAACCATTTGGAAATATTGAACATAAAAGGATTTCGACATGGCTGACGGTCTTGGTTTCTAGTGATAGTTGTATTCCAAAATTTTGTGATCTTCACGATTGTTTTCAGATCATTTACTCACTCTCAAGAAAGAGAAACATTTGAGGTTGAAACTATTCGTTATCAATGTTGAAAAAATATCAATACCTAATATCAGCAATTTCTTGACCAAGGTGCACACTATACAAGCAATAACCCAGAGAATTTCACACCGACAATTTTCGATCAATAAAATACTTTTATTTTGACTTGTTGCCATGCCAACGAAAAAAATTCAGCGGAAATTTTTTCTTTTAAGGTAGAGGAGCAGTTTGAGTTTGAAAGTGATACAATACATAGCAAAACACCCGTTCACAAAAATAAATTCAATATTTAAATTCATTCGTTTCTTCATTGAAATTTGTATTTTATTTGATTTCATAACAACATTAGAATGTTTTTGATATTTCTCTTGAAAATTCTCTCTTCGTAATGGCTAATAGCAAAGGACAGAAGACTCTAAATTTACCAAATGTTTGTGTTTAAGCAAATAAATGTAATATTTTGAAACCACTTTGTTCAATTTATTCTTGCCAATTCTGTTAAATTTTATAGACGTTTGCAACAGCTTTTCTTTGATTTTCTTGAATAAACCTTTACGATTTGCCACATTTAACATTTCTGGTGAACAATATTCAATTAACTCCAGTAAATACGTTAGTTAGGAATGGAAAATGTTCACGTGACTTAATTCGTCGCAACATGAACAAGCCTCGTAATTTTTAAAACAACTCATTGTTACATTATAATCTGAGACGATTGATTTTGTACAAAATATAGAGAAAGTACAATAATGACATTTGTCATGGTATCTGTCATAGCCATGGCCGCCTATTATCATTAAGCAATATTACTATTTTATGATTATTTGATTCGCTTAAAAAAAAGAAACTATCGTGTGCTAAAAACAAATATACTTCCTCGAATTTCAGTGAATCAAATTTAACCCAAAAACATAAAAGAGACTATATATAATAATAAAGATTCTCGAAAATTTAAAAAAGAGTGTTAATGTGACCTATTTCCCGAGAATTTTATATAATCTATAGATAATCTGTTTAAAATAATTTAACACAACTGAAGTAGGTGAATCAAAAGATATTTGAATTTTATTGTAAATCAGTTGCCAAAAGAAAACCATTAGTTGAAAACACATACTTCCACCACTTTTAGTAAATAAAATGTAATTCAACAATATGTAATAAACCATATTTATTCTACTTTTAACAATTTTGTACAATTAAAGTGGGTGGATCAAACATTACTACCGATATTTAAATTTCATTGTAAATCAGTTGCCGAAAGAAAATTATTGGTTAAAACACATACTTCCACCAATTTTATTAAATGAAATTTGATTCAACAACATGTAATAAACTATATTTAATCCACTTTTTACAATTATGTACAACTAAAGTGAGTGAATCAAAAATTACAACTTGATTTTCAATTCCGTGGCGGAACATTATAAATTATAGCCATACACAATTTAAGCATTAAAAACTACAAGTTTTTTTGACTTTTGGACTCGCATACATCAAACTCTCAAAAACCATTAATAAATTATGGCATTCCTTTGTAATGTCTCATATTTTCATGACAAAATATCGAATAATATCACATTGAAATTATTTTAAACCAATTTTTCTTCGGTGTGAAATTCTCTTACCAAATATCCCGAGTGCACAAATCAATTTCCGGAAATTTTGCACTTGGGATATTATAAGTGGAAATTTGGTTTATTGAATTAGATTATTATGTTTGGAATCAATTTTGATATCAACACTATCCCAATCACTTCCTTTGATTTTCATGAAATTATGTGGATATTGTGGATTTAACAAGACTAATGGAAACGAAATACTAGAAGGTACAGATCATGTTGACATGATAAATTGTATATTGAAGCATAACAATCCATTCAACTTCACGGGTAGTGTATGTTAAACATCCAAATTCCAGAGCGTTGTAACGAACTTCATTATGCATAATAAGATGAATTTTCACAACCGTTTGAATCATGAATAAATTTTAATTGCTCTAGCCTTTTCATAGCATTCGCCCGACCAGAAAGATATGGAAGAGTTATAAAAGACATCCGAAGTTGGTGCAGGTCCTTATAAACTTCTACTAAAGTTTTTATTATGAATCGTCGAAGCTCTTTTGAATAGTTCAATGTATAAGAGGCGGAAACTAAAAGAGGAAAGCAGAAATTGCGAACAAAAGGGAAAAAGTCAATATAACCCGCACCCTTGGCCATTCAGCTTTGACATGGAACAATATTCAAACCGCACATGCTACCGTGAAAACAACCGTATATTGCGTATATTTGCAAGTTGTTAAATGGGACTCGGTAAGATAATGATCTGGTAACCACTTCATTCATCTTGCTCTCCAAACCACATTGCTATGAAGATAAACAAATTTATAAGCCACATATATCACATGCCGAAGAACAGGGAATTAAAAAAATATCCTCTGGTATTTGCAGGTCTGCAATTTCGAAGGCTCCAGAGTACCTATATAATTTAATCATTCGTAATCTATGAGAAATGTTTGTCAGCATTCATAATTCATATTATGGTACAGTCGCTCTGTCGTGAAAAATTGCCAAAAACTGTTTTTTTTTTTGGGGAGTGGTATTTCAGAGTGGTTTCGTATGTTTTTTGGGTCGTTGATCACGAATCTGAGAGTCAAATGTGTATTGGATCAATGCGCTTCAAGTTATGAGCAATTTTTATGGCCAAAAAAGTCATTTTTTGCGTATTTTTGGTTTAACCTGAAAAGTATGACATATATGAAAAAAATACATGTATGAAAATTATAGGTATTATTAAAACACGTCGAATGAGCTCAACTAGAAGTTTCTAAAATATTTTGGACTCACTGTGGACCCATTATAGTCTTTTTTTTTTTGAAAAAACCAACAAAAACTCATCTGACTTTATTTTTCAACATAATGAATTGTAAATGGCAAGAAATTGTGCATTTTTATATCTATTCTTATGTACTTTTCGATTTTTTTTAATATCTTATGAGCAGGCGCTACAATCGGCCATTTACAAAAAATCTTAAAATGGCGATAACTGGTTGAATTTTGAATTTATTGACTCGAAACAAAAAGCATTCGGAAGATTTTGATATTTTTTACCTTGTTTCTCAAGCTTGCACATTTTTTTTGAAATGCGGCAATTTGGCGCTAGGTCAAAGTTTTTTAACTTCAAAAAAATCGATAAATTTTAACGTTAAATTTTGTGAAATGAATTGAAATTTTCACAGCTAGAAGGCATTTCCATGACCAACTTTTGAGCCCAACCCGAACTCGATTGGTCAAGATTCGGCTGAGATATTGAAGTAGACGTGTTGAGGTTCACCCTGAGCCCAAATTTTGGGTTTTTGGAAAAAAACTTGGATTTTCCAAAAGAAAATAAATAAAACTATCTAATGCTGAAATGCGTATTCCTATTTTTTTTGACAATTTGGCTAAGATTTGAATAAAAAAATTCTATTCATTTATTTTCTCATGAAACAATATTTTACCTTGAAAGAAAGCGCGAAATTTATGAATTTATTTCACAAAATTTGAATTTTTTTGATGAATTGATACATTTTTCTTATTATAAAAATATTTTTTGAGTTAATACGTATGCTTGTTAGTGTACGAAAGTGTGTATGTGTCTTTTTTCATGTCTGTGCACGTGAGTGCGTGCACAAGCGCGCTTTCTTAATTTTTGTAAATAAATCTTCAAAGCTTTTTTCACCATTTATTATTTTTTTATTACATAAAAACAAACTTCTTTACAACTTCATAAAATATGTATTATGATCTATTTCAAACTAATTAATAATTAATTATTTACACATACACAAAGACATTTTATTCCAATAACTGTAATTTATACTAATATAACTTAAAAAGATTTTCAAGGTATAATGTCTTTTATTTGTCAACAATGGGAATTTCAAACATGATATGATTAAGCCCTCATTTTCTTCACCTTTTTACTGGCACTTTTTTGGGCTGTGACAAAGCATCTTCACTATCTGTTGTGCAATCAGAAGTACCTAGTGTTTATTATATCATCTTCGTCACTGTCGCCGCGCATCTCAATGGACGGTTTATGATCATTATCAATATCGTCAGAAACTATTTCGCAAACATCTGAAGAATCTTTATTACAAATTTCGTCATCAACATTATCAAAATCGTTAACATCTGTTTCGTATTGATCGAATAAAATGATGTCTTTTACGCAACAATTCGCGCAATTTTCACCTTCGCAATATTTGCACAATGCAGAGCAAGGTAAACTAACTTTCTTGCAAGTGCATCTTCCGGTACATTTTTGTTTGCAATTGCAAAAAATTGTTTTCAATAATTCGTCTGGAGCAGCTTCTGCGGTTATTTGAATTGACATAAGGCCATTCTCAGTAACTTTCCAACCCCATTGGGTTGGTTAAATATTCTCGTTGCCCATCCAAATCTGTACTTGGCAATATACACGATATATATGGTATTTCGCTACATCGTCAGTTGGCGGTAGGCTTTCCAATTCGCAAGCTGATTTTTTCGTACGTTTTTTAAACAAATAAGCCGTAAATGACCGAGTTCAAGGTAAAATATTGTTTCATGTGAAAATAAATGAAGAAATTTTTTTTATTCAAATCGTAGCCAAATTGTCAAAAATATAAGTAGAGATACGCATTTTCAGCATCAAATAGTTTTATTGTTTTCTTTTGGAAAATCCAAGTTTTTTACAAAAACCCAAAATTTGGGCTCAGGGTGAACCTCAACACGTCTGCTTCAATATCTTAGCCGACTCTAGACCAATCGAGTTCGGGTTGAGCTCAAAAGTTGGATCGTGGAAATGTCTTCTAGCTGTGAAAATTTCAATTCATTTCATAACATTTAACCTTAAAATTTATCGATTTTTTTGAGGTTAAAAAACTTTCACCTAACGCCAAATTGCCGCATTTGAAAAAAAATGTGCAAGCTTGAGAAACAAGATAAAAAATATCAAAATCTTCCAAATGCTTTTTGTTTCGAGTCAATAAATTGAAAATTCAAATATTTATCGCCATTTTAAGATTTTTTGTAAATGGCCGATTGTAGCGCCCCCTCATAAGATATTCAAAAAAATCTAAAAATACATAAAAATAGATACAAAAATGCACAATTTCTTGCCATTTACAATTCATCAAGTTGAAAAATAAAGTCAGAGGAGTTTTTGTTGGTTTTTTTTCAAAAAAAGGGCTAAAATGGGTCCAGAGTGAACCCAAAATATTGTAGAAACTTCTACTTAGGCTCATTCGACGTGTTTTAATAATACCCATAATTTTCATACAGGTATTTTTTTCATGTATGTCATACTTTTCATGTTAAACAAAAAATACTAAAAAACGACTTTTTTGGCGATAAAAAATGCTCATAACTTGAAGCGCATTGATCCAATACACATTTGACCCTCAGATTCGTGATCAGCGACCCAAAAAACATAAGAAATCACTCTAAAATAACACTCCTCAAAAAAACCGTCAAAAATTACAGAGCGACTGGACTATTAATCTAATTCATATCCGATATTATCCTAGCACCTTCGACATCTGCCAACCACTGAGAACTGTGTTTGATAAAACAAATCTAAATCTATGAAAGTAACTTATTCGAGCGCATTGATATGTTGGAAGCTGCTCGACCTTTAGACTGAAGCTGGATGCGATAGCACCTGCCGTGAGGTTCTAAATAACCCAGAGGACGTGCTGGCAGAATATACTTCGGACCACTTTCGTCAGGGAGACTCTTGTGGTTCACAGGCGAGTCCAAGACTGGCGAGTCTAGCGAAGCCGGAGTCTAGTCGTACACATCCAGGGTGGAGCTTTCAGTTTCATAGGTGCTCACATTACCGTTATCCAGGCCGAGGTCTGTGCAATCCGGCTCTGGAGAACCTCAGCCTCCTAAACTACCGAGGTAGGCGGATTTAATCTGCACCGATGGAAAAGAGGCACTGTGCGCTTTTCGCGTACAGAATGACTTCCAAGCTTGTTTTGGAATGTAGGGAGACCCTGTTTGAATTAGTCATGAGGAACAAACTTCAGGTAGTATGGGTACCGGCCCACTCTGGTATATAACGAAATGAAGTGTCCGATGAATTGACAAACGGAGATTCCTAGGTAACCCTGGCCCCGATCCATTGATCGGTATCTCATCGACCAACGAGCTCCAATTCCCCCGAGAACTTCTGGATAGAGAGTGGCTCTCAGTTAGGCGTGGTGCACTGTGAGGCAGGCGAAGCTACTCATTGTGGAGTTCTCCTCCAAACGCTCGAAACCCTTCCTCTCCATGAGCAGGAAATGCATAAATCTGGTGACAGGACTCCTTACAGGCCACTGTGATCTGAATAGACATAATATACACTTAATGAGTATCGTTGATGATTCAGGTGCTAAGGCCTCTCATATCCTTGTAGAATGTTCAGTACTGCTTCTCTTAGGCTACAACATCTCAGCAGCGCATGTCATCCGATGCCTTATCAGCCATCAATCCATTGTAACCTATTTCTGCTACCCCCCTCCCCCATTCATTCATTTTAGGGGTATCGCAGCACGGGCTTACAGAAGTGGCATTTCTCGGTTTTGATCTGTAAATTGGCAATTCTCAATCTCCGAAATACTTCCTTTAAATGAGCCGAATGATCCTCAAATGTTTTGCTTACCACTATTATATCATTGATATAAGGATATGCATTTGGTTCCATGACGGGCTCTATTACTAATAAGCCAATCAAGGTGCTTCTCAGGAGTTGAATACAAAACTTCAAATAACCAGGGTGGTGCCTTGTTGGTGCTGTCGGGGCGGATAATTATTACGAAACGAACAAGGTGATTCACAGGAGTCAAATACAACACCTCCAACCACCAGGGTTGTGCTTTGCTTATCCAATCGGTAACGGACAATTATTCATAAACTAGACAAGGTGGTCTAACATTTTTACCTCATAAATTGACCGCAACCACTTTTTTTCTCCATTTTGGGGTATTTTGGACATTTTTAGGGGAAGTTCATAAAAAAATTGCTATCTCCAGTTATATTGGGAATTAAGAAACAAAACTGGAACCCTTTCATTGTCAACGTTTAGGGAACTCCCAGTTCAAATTTCAAGTAAATCCGACCTCCCCCTTCCTCGCAATAGATGTATATATATACATAAATGCATGGGAACTTCCGTGACGGCTGACTCGAGCAGACAGAAAAAGCCGTATAAGATGGGGATGAAACGGTTAATTAAAAGATTTCATAGGCATCTTACTGATGAGACCACCTTTTCTTTTTTTTTTTATTTTTTTAATTTTTTTTTTTTAATTTTTCTCAAATTGTACATATTCATTCAATATTATTGCTGTCTTCTCTTCCGACCACTTAAACTCGCCATGCTGTATACACTGGATGTACTGCTGGAAATACTATTTCCTCAGAATCTGTCACCTAAAATAGTATCATATTGCTAATGTAGTATAAAAACGATGATCATCACCTTAAAAAAACTATGCAAATACCCGCATTTTGACTCCAAGCAGATGTCAATCGGATGAAAAAGACATGAGATATCTCAATACGAATTAGCTACAAATTTCTTGGAAACTATTTGATATTTTAACTTGAAATTTGGAGTGCAATTTTGAGGGCATAATACATACCTTCAGTCCAAATTTCAGCTAAATCGGTCCGAGTTAGCCGTCACGCAAGTTCCCATGCATTTATGTATATATATACATCTATTGCGAGGAAGGGGGGTGTCGGATTAGCTTGAAATTTGAACTGGCAGTTCCTTAGGCATTGACAATAAGAGGGTTCCAGTTTGGTTTCTCAATTCCCAATACAACTGGAGATAGCAATTTTTTTTGACGAACTCCCCCCAAAAATTTCCAAAATACCCCAAAATGGGGAAAAAAAGGGGTTGCGGTCAATTTAGGAGGTAGAAATTTTAGAGTTTCGTTTCATAGGTACACCAAAACAAACATTTTTCATGGGGTCGCGTTAAATCATAAAAAATTTACCGATATCACTTATTTTTTGATTTCACATACTCTACTAAGGGTTTATTCCTAGTTTAGGCAGTGACAGGGAATTATTAAGAATCTACTTTTACGAAAAAATTGACCAAGTTAGAATTGATATCTTACTTAGGCAATGATACGGAATTTATTTAATTTTACGGAATCAAAACCAGAATTATACTCACTTTCCAATCTTTCGGTAATAATATTATAACGGCGGAGTGCAACACGGTTTGCAATTTCCTCGGTACTCAGCTAGTAGGAAAGTCCTCTGTCTTGTTACTCGGCTACCAGAAAAGCAAAGTTCGCAGCGAAATCGAACACATTTCATACTCTTCAAGGATGCATCATTACACCATGCAACATTCTAGCCTTTGGCGCTAAACTAGACCTGCTGAATTGAGGTTTGTTTCGAGGGGTGCACAATGAACTCAATCAAGTGGTCTATGTGCTCCCTAGTAGGTACCTGATTGTCATATTTTGAATAACTACATGCTTTGCTTTACAAATACTTTGTGAATCTCCTTCAAAATAACCAATCTAACGCAATGTATTACGGATAGATCGTGTACAAGAATTGGTAGAAGTATGTAGAACATGAGAGCATTGTCGAAATTTGTGAAACTAAGAGGTCGGTATTCTAGATAATAATCGTTCGTTCCATAATGTACGTCTTGCATGCTAAGTCAAGATATTGATTATATTTACAATGTGTTATTTGATAGTGTCGGAAAGCTTCAGACCTCTCTCTCTGGTGAAAAGAGCTGGTGCACTTTATGAGGAATTTGGTAGATGATCCTTAATTCGAAAGCATTCCAATTTTCATCACTCTCTGGAGATTGTATTCCACATTTGTTTAGTATCAAAACCGCTGTGTGTTTTCTCCTACGGAGATGCTGTCCTCATTCAAAATAATTGGATGGAAGGTATGCACTATTAGGTCGATTGGATGGGTGTGACGCGAAATAACCTAATTTGCACTCCGTTTGTGCATCTGAGATGAGTCTTGTCAAACATTCTACTCGGAAGAGATTTCATCTCGAATTTATCGATGCTAGTTAACCTAATGAAAATACGTTTGGAATTCTTAACAATTGATGATGTCACATAATTTTCAAGGTGATTTCATAGAGAACTTTTAGCTTTGAAATGAAAAAGCTATTTGGATTCAGCTCTATCAATACAAGATACATGTTCAAATATAATGAAGAAAATTCGTGGCGTGCAGACGAGTTGTTAAGTTATTCAAATTCCACCAGAAGTTTATCCTCAAGCAGGATTCGAACTTGCGACCTCTAAATTGCCGGTTAGTGCTCTACCACCTGAGCTACCGAGCACGATTGCTCAGTTGGTAGAGCACTGACGACCGGCAATCTAACTACCGAGCACGGTTCGAATCCTGCTCGAGGATAAATTTTTTCTGGAATTTTAATAACTTAAGAACTTGTCTGCACGCCACGAATTCTCTTCATTATAAGCCGATCAGAGACACGAATTGTCTTCTTAAAAATAATGTTCAATTATATTAAACAACATGGTTCTCATTCTACTGTTCGAAAAAAGGAATATGAAACCCTAAAATAATTCTTATTTGCGAAGAAATGAGAATCAACGAGAGATAAAATTCCATCTTCAGTACAAAACAGGCAGTTTCTTAAAAACTGCGTTATTTCCAATTTCACCGATTCCTTATCAATTTTACCTGCAAATTGTCGTCGTGTTATGTACAGAAATCGATGAAAACAAAATGTATTGCGACTATGCGATATACTGAGATAGCCACACTAACCTTCCAATATGGTCGTGCTGCTTAGACTACGTCAAGGTATTTACCTCAAATTTTTCCTTAGTGACGTTATGCTTGCGGATCTCTTTAACAATTATTTAATTATTTCAGTAGTTATTTTTTTATGATACAAAATTAAATAATTGCAACACATTAGGATAAGTTTGAAATTTAATTTATTTACAAAATTATTATCAAATATTCATAAAATCCTTACAATCAAAGTGGCGATGTACAGGCAGTCTTATATTAGTTTTCACAAGTGTCGCACAACAAGCATAACGTCAGTATGATTCACTAAGCAAAAAACGATATTCCCCAGATTAAGTACAAGAGGATTTTTGTACGTCATCCAAAAGCCGAGATATTGAAGATTTTGCAAGCACAAGCCACTTTGAACGCACGGAATCGGTTTCCCCCACTCCGCTGTACGCTCCGGTAGCCGCGTACGCTTCACTTTGTTACTCAATTTCTAATACTACTAATACTATAAATTAATAAAACATATCCTAGTATTTTTTTTTATTGAAAATCTAGGTATTTAACATCAACTTTCATAACGTATACTCTAAAATGTTTATTGCGTCTTACAGATTTTTTTGAAATAAAAGAATTATCTCTGTTCCAGAAGGTCGTAGACGAAACATTTTGTATTGATAATTCGTGAAAAATGTCAGGAATCGATTTCCGTCCAAGACATTTCTTTAAAACAAAAATTGTAAAACTCATCTCGAAAAAACAGGTTCAAAAAAGGTGCAATTTTTTCGAAGTTGTTTTTTCAATCTTAAAATTAAAAAAATGGCTATATTTCTTCGAAAACATTATAGCACAACTCTTTAAGAACAAAATAATCCTGGAATCGTTACTCTAGAGCAATCCGCTGAGAATATTAGCCAATTTATGAAAGCGCCCTTTTCTTCGAAAAATCGATGAATTTCGAAAAATTATTGATATTTTAAATTGAAAAAAAAATAACAAGTATGAAATCGTAATAGTTCACGACTTTTCGGTACCCGGATTCTAAACAGTTTTTTTCATATAACTCGAAAAGTATGGAAGATATCGATATTTATCATGGGAGCAAATCGATAGATTCATCTGATACCTACAACTTTTTCCTCCAATTTTTCTCGATCCGAGCTATAGTTTCTTATTTATTAAAAAAAACGCATTTTGCAACTTTGCCAATTTTAAATCGATCGAGTCGCATGAAACAGAAACTCATCTTCAAATTTTATTTTTCCAGGTATTAATTTCTGCATGCACTACTCTCTATTGCTTGGACTAAGCAGAATGCTTCTGAGACATCTACTATTTTGTTGACTAGGTTAGATATTATGGTTCTCTCTGGCATCAATTAGATTAACATCGACAGAATGAGCGTTTAGTAACATTGCAATTCGCTCATTACACTATTACAGGCTTAATATTTCCCTTAAACTCCGGTTTTTTACTTTTTACATCGATACTGCGTATAGTGAAGGAAATAACCTGTATAAAATGAGGAAGTAATCATTTTATACTCATTTCATACTGTTTACATTGTATAAACATATATTTCAATATCAAGGGAACGGTTATCTATTCAGAAACTGTTGCGTGATGGTTTCGTGCGTGTGTACAAATTTTCGCGAAGTATTTTCTAAGAGCCCTGCGGGAATTGCTGCTACACAGCATGTAAGTGGGCACATCGTAGAACTCTTTGATACTAACAGCAACTGACGATTATGAGAAGATGAAAGACATGTGTCTCACTGAAATTAATCATGATATGTATGATGTTTCACGTGTTAGGATTCTTTCGTTATAAAGTTGTCATTCAATTATGTTTTGCACATCTAAATATATAAGAAAATGTCGGATTTAAACGTTCTGAGGAGCTTCCGCGATTATTCACCATTATCCACTAGCGCATTTGATGAAGGAAGCACCACAAAGTATGAACGATTTTTTACGTAGGTACTAATGTAACTAAATGAAGCCACGTAGCTTCAGTCATAATTAAATTATGATATCTGAAAAACTTAGTTCACTGGAGTAATTAGTGTTATTCGGCTCGCAAAAACGGCAGTGTACATTTATCTCAATTTCGGGCCGAGTATTATTTACTTCAAATTATAAAGGTGGCTACATACGTAACGAGAAATCGTAGCGATTTGAAACTGTGCAGGTAAATCGAAATACTTCTTTGCAGAGCGGGAACTAGGATTCAAGCGCCTGTGGCGCCTTTGAGGAAATTCATTTTTCAATAAATACATGTTTTTTCATAATTGATATTTATTGATTATATTTCGAATGAACTTTTTCATTAACAATGTAAAGGTTCTTATTAACTCTTACTAAAGGATAAGCTAAAGCTCTATTCTATCACTTGGTTGCCGACAGCTACAGTGAAGATGGTCGTAGGTTATATTTCAGATATTGAAAATTCATGCGCCAGAGTATTTTAACCAACCAATGAATTATGTATATAACTAGGGGATGCAAATACTCAAGTCCCCAGGTTAAATTACCCTGAAAGAAAGAAAATGAAAGACCTGTACCCAGAATGATTGAAATTTACTTTGAAATACTAATATTGATATAATTTATGACAAACTTACATTAATGAGATATGAAGCGAATGATTAGAAAATATGGATGAAATCAGTTACTTAAATCATTTAAACAAGTGAACAGTTGATTGAATTTACATAATATACAATACTCAATGATTATTAAAATTGTTACACAAAACCACAATCGATAATCTGACGTGGTGAGAGTTGATATTGTATTTGCTTGGTGATGATTAATTACTTCTACTTCATGTAGGGGTCCCTGCCACAATTAAGATACCGTTTCCACGATTGTACAGTGACTCCTAAGTGATCTTCCCACAGCAGATTCCAAACAATCCTCAACACACTTCTTGTTGAACTTTCCACAACATAGACAAAAACATAGGGAAGAAGAAGAACCCTGAAATCACGAAACGTTCAAACCTCTATTGTTCTACTGTCGTCAGAAGACAGACATGAACAAAATACATAACAATTGTTGAACAATTTAGGACTAGCCTATGTTCTGTCAGATACCACCTATGAAGGCAATTAATTCCTGAAGTTAGTGAATGAATCAAATGAAATTACAAAGATATTTACCTCTGACACGATAGGGTTTTAAGACAACTTTTACTTCCGTTCACAGCCAGTCACGTCGAAAACTAAGTTTAGATCCCCGAAGGTATATCAATTACCCAATCAATTTCAAATATTCCAATCCAAATTGGTGATTGATGTCTTTGTTTTCAACGGAAGGATATTCCCAGAATTTGGTTCCAAGCACACGCGTGGTATCACCTCCCTGTTGAAATAACCTAGCAATCGACTTTCCACTCGAACGAAATGACCAGATAACAGTTTCTCTTCCTTTCCGGCGTCTCACAGAACACCCTCGAAAGAGAAGCGGTAACTGTCACCGAGTAGCCAAGACCCTTAGAAGACCCTTAGAATATTGGTACGGTCCATGACTCTGAGACTATACGGACCATGACTCTCAGAATATACGGAATATACGGTCTAGCATAGCTGACGTCACAGGAGTTAACCGATTGTCCTACAGCAGCCATTTCTAAGCCGTAAAGTGGAATTTACACGTTACAACAACAATCTCACATATTTCTTATAAGGTAGTGAACAAAAGGCCAATCAATGAAATGAATGTGAAACGATGAAAAAAAATATGAAGATATGTAAACATTAAAGAAAGAATAAAAAAAATAAATGAATGAATAAAATAATCATACAAATATTCTAATAAAGTAAATATGGCTTGGTGGTATGGTGGCGAAAGATTCAGTAGGCTGGGGCGATCCGAGAAGGCTAAGAGCATTCGAAGGAGCAAGCTTGCCTGGCTGCAACGGGAGCTATCAGAACAAAGCCAACAGCCTCTTCGAAGTTTTGCTGAATATACCGCCACATCATATTTACATACAAGGTGAAACCAAGTCAGTCACCAGCAGACTGGGCAAGTCCACATAAGCAAATTGCACGGGAACATGTACAACGAGCTATACAATGAGTTAGAAACCGACCCCATAATGGGGAAGTCATCGGATGAGATACGTCTCAAGTATAGCTTCGAGAAAAACTTCAAAATAGTCATAACAGGGAAAACCTACGAAAATGCAGAAATGGCTTGTTACACAGGCGGCTCAAATATCGAGGGAGGTGCAGCAGGAGTAGGACTATAAATCGCCAAAGCAAAGGCAAGAATCTCACTGAGTTTGGGCAAACCCGTGACAATATTCCAGGCAAAAGTTGCTGCAATCCATCACTGTGCTGAAGAGCTATTAAGGCATGAGTTTCAGGAAAAAACCATCGCCATATATTCTGACAGCCAAGCGGTTATAAAATTCAGTTTCTTACAGGTCAATACCAAAATTGTCTGAGACTGCTTAGAAACCCTATAAGAGTTGGGCAGTCAAAACAGCCTGGGTATTGGGCCACACAGGCTACAAAGGCAACGAAGAGGCTGATTCACCGGCCGAAAAGTAGCATGTAGGGCTCTTATTGGTCCAGAACCCTTCTCTGGTATAGCGGAAGCGCTGCGCAAATCATATAACAGTACTTGGTTGATGAATCAATCTCGAGAATGATGAAACAAGAGACCCGGAATGAGACAGGTCAAAGAGTTCATTAAAGAAGCATTGCCAAATTCAGAGATTACCTACTTATCCAAAATAGAAGATCAACTAGAATCATGATTGGTCTCCTTACAGGGCATTGTAGACTCAACATACAAATACATGAACAACATTGGACTGGCAGATACAACCCTATGCAGGTTCTGCCAAGAAGACGAGGAGACCTCAGTACATACACTGTGCTACTGCGAAGGCCTAACAAGGCTAAGGTTCTCAACGTCAGGGAAGGAAAAACCACAACCCTCCCATTATATTGAGAACCTGAGGTCTGGCCTATGAAGTCTAGTATCAAAGATGGGTCTAGACAGGGAACTCTAAGATAAAAAGAGGGCATATACAATAGATATGAAAAGGTTGCGATGGTAAGGCTCCTAGCTCATAAGCCCCATATAAATCTAATCTTATCTAAATGAATAAATAAATAATCTCATAAACAAAATAAAGGAAATGAAATATAACAAAAATGACAATATATTCTTTGGAATCCAATAAACTTAAACTTAACTCTTCTTGGTTTGGTTTCTGCGAAAACATCAATATAGTTTTAAAATTCTAAGCCGGTAGCAAATCGGTTCCTCTCTATTGATATTATTGCCAAGTTGGCTAGCCTTTCTTGCCCCATCAAACATTTCAAGTAAGTTTTCACTAATTTTAACTTACCAAAAGAACTTCCCCATATCGCTGTGGTTACTGGTAACGTTAAGAATATCCTGAGGGCTGAGTGATTTGTAAATATTGCTTGAAGCGACAATCATGCATTTTCCGAAGTATATCAATAATATTCATTTGTCCAAGTCAGTAAACATTGCACATGCTTGAAATTTGAACCTTTCCAAAATCTTAACTGTACTTGGAAGCCAAATTCGCAGCTTTCACCCTCAATTTATCAAGTGGAGACTCTGTTATAGATCTTCCTTCCAAAAAATTGTCCTCAGCCACTTCTGACGAAGCATTCAATCTTCCTCCAAGTCCAATACTAGAAGGAGTTCTTTTTTCAATAGACTTTTCTGATCCATAATGAACGCCTCATCATTAACTGCTTTTCCTGACATCTTTTCAATTTTTCGTTCCCTCTCTTCTCCAAAATTTGGTTCGATATTAATCGTTTCAAGCAATGATTTTGAAGACTCTATAGATACTCGAAGAAATCAGATCTATAATAACGAATTTCATCAGATAGTCCTTTCATCATTCTTGCACCATCCCCAACATCTAATCTTTGGTTCTGCAGTGCCAGATCAATTTTATCAATCTTTCGAAGAACTCCATCCCCAAACAACAGAAAAACAATGAAAGTAAATTGGAAAAATGGAACATTTCACAATCTTTTGGTCCTAGGTCGTTTGCGCCCGTGGATAATGCCTCCTTCGCACCCCCTCAGTACGGCACCGCTTCTTTGTACCCACTAGGCATAGCTATTTGTGATGATCACCAGGTAAAAGCAAGCCCTTCTGCTATGTAAATTTCATAGGTGGATAACGACCTTTTAGCAGTTGCAGAACTAATTTTGTGTTTAATGAACTTCACAATTTTTTAAGCTATTGCATATAGCTTTTATCGCGGGCTTTGAGCGCGGCGACCGAATCAAGAAAAAAAAACAAAAGACAAATACCATAACGAAAATCTAAAAAATCAAATACCGTAACGAAATATCCTAAGACCCACCACTCCGCCTACCATGTAGCTCGTCCGAGCTTAAAATTGTCGTAATGTTAACTTTGAACCTTTTAAAAGGTCGTGATAGCCCCAAAGTGGGTCGAAAACTGTTTTGAATTGGTTAATTTTCGATAAATCGAATGACGTGAGAAGCGCATAGCTCGCGAGTTAGATAAGTACAAAATTACGGTACATAGAACGTCTTAACGAGGACTTTTCGCATGCGGTTTTTGCTCCATGTCGTTAGTTTATGAACGGGGCCAACTAAATAGCATAGTCTCGGGCCCCAAAATGTCGATTAAATAGGAAAATTCAATTAAAACAGTTTGAGGTATTCTCAGTTGTCGCCTACTAGCATCTGACATGCGACGTACGAAAGGGAATTTTCTAGCTGCTTAAATATACCGAAAGCGGTTCGCCGGCCGCACGGGGTTCGAAACGGCCCCAAATTAACAAAATAGAGTTAAAATGTATAAACTCTAACTTACGCGCAGCGAGCTCCTCGAGGATATGTCAAAATTATTACGTTCGTAGCTAATTACATAAGATGTCTGGCGTTCATGCAATTGTGTTTTTATACAATTCGAACCTTCCAATTTCGATAGGCCACGTGAAAATACCGGAGCCGGAAGCGCTATCGAGATCTGAACGTTAAAACTTTCGTATAAAATTGTGTTTACAAGTCAACAGACACTTGTCACCATAGACAACTCTACTACCGGTAGTAGAGTTATCTATGCTTGTCACAGAATACTCTTCATAGAGATCAAGATGATACTTTTTTTTATTCATAATTCGTGAACATTGTGAAGGGGTAGTGGATGTTTTTCTGCCCAACTTTTTCCAGTGGCGTAGTGCTATGCACCGCTTTACTGCGGCAGTCCCCGAGTGCCACACGTTTCATTTTTATTATTTTCATGTGTGTAGGTTGTTCCATTACCATTAAATTTACCTAAATATGTATTATTTAATATTTAGATTAGGCTCATTTCCCCCATATTTTTCAGTATGAGATATTTCAGAAGTTATGCCCAATTTTATATGGAAATCCTTGCTAGTTCAACGTCCTTTTACTCGTAACGAAACATTTTGACATTACTTTCTCACTTGCATAACTTTTTGACATTATTCCAGCTTATGACAAACTGTCATTTTATGAATTGAAAATTGCAACTGAATAGAGTGCAGGGCGAACCAGAAGTCGAACATAAGATTTATCGATTTTTGAATGAATACCCCCCTGTATTTCATCTCAAAAAGCGACACTTAATGTGCTTCCATTTTTATTGTGCAGTACCTATACCTGAACTCATTCATTTCTGAAATATTCACGATTCAATAACAGAAAGAAATGTCCAGTAATTATCTTGTCATAACTAGTTAGCCGTAGAAAAATGACAATATGACAGTCGTGGAGACCTAAACTAAAATTTACACAAAACACTTAAGAATTTAGAATTAATGCTAACAAATTGTTTCACTATACTGTGGCATTCTCAAAGCTGGGAGTTATCGAATGAAGCTAAATCAAAAATTTTGTCGTTAAATACGTTACAAATTGAGAGATGGGGTAGACAACGGTTCGGCTGGGAGCTGATTTATAAAATTGTTGACAAGTGGTATCGATTTGATCATTTAATATTAGATTATTATTGTTTTTTGAATGTTTTAAGATATAACGTCATAACGCCTCAAGTAATCACGATATCCACTTACTTGCATTTGCTCAGGGAGAAAAAAGATAACGAAATTACCCGATTCTTCACGCTATAGTTTGCACCATGATTACTCGACACAAATGAATTGAGCAAGCGGTGTCGTCGTCGATTCACATTCGGTAAAATGAATCTACACAAACTTAATCGACACCGATTTATTGTCTGGATAATTGAACTTGCACCGTCGAACTCTGCACACTTAAATATTTGCAAACGATTTACTATCTACAGGTACTTTTAATCTGTGCAGTTTGGCTTGTATAGATAAATTGATGCGACGTATTCTTCATGTATGTTTCGCTCAGCTAGAGATGTGAATCTGAATTCATTGAATTGTTGTGTGAAGGGGGTAGAAAATACCCCTATCATCACCGGTTCCTTAGCTTGTATAATTTGTATAAAAAAGAAATGAAACTTTTTCTGAAAAACTGAAATTTTCCGAGATATGGCCACTATAAAATTCCTAAAATTGGAGGAGAGGAAATGAAAAAAGAAAGAGAACAAATCTGAAAAGTTTCAGGTGAATGTATGATAGAAATTCAAGTTCACATGAAAAACCAGCCATTTCTATGACATCTATTGAAACCATTTTCAATTGTAAAATAAATTTTGAACAGAAATGGGAAACTTTCCCTGAAATATTTTTTATTTTATTTTAATTCATTAATAATAAAAAATTGACAAATGATACAGACGATTAAAATAACACATTTTTCATCTACAAAAAACTATTTGTTCCGGTATAATGATTGAAAAAATAATTGTAAAGACGTCACAATTTTTTGTATAATACGTCTTCTTTTTTAATTTCTTGAGCTTATTTATATTTTCATATATGACGATTATACACAATAATTAATTTTTTTCTTTTCGATTTTTGTTTGTTCTTTATAATTTATTGTACAATGACGATAAATAAATTGAAGAAATTGAAAAAAAAGGAGCAAGGTGGCATTGCAGCTAAAGTATTATCCAAAAAATAGGGTCTTTTCACGGTGTGCTTTTTATCATTATACGAAAACGAATGTTCTTTTTTGGGAAAAATTGTTGATACTTGTTCTGAGCGTTTGTATCATTTCTCATACTTTCACTTTGAAAAATAAAAATTTGTTTCAATAGGAGTTAATCGAAATTTGTTTTGTAGAATTACTGGATACTAAACAGAATTGTGAAAGCCGAATGTACAATTATAAAATCTTCGGTTGGAGGTTCGGCACATGGCAATAATATTGACAGTGCCAGTTAAGAATGATCTCTTGAAATCTTGGAAATGAAATTTATCTACTGGAGTCTGTTTCGCACTCAATATATATAAAAAACCTTAGGATACATGTTTTACAATTCCGCGTTAACACGCACAATAATGAAATTGATGTTTATGCTTCATTGAATCTGATTCCATTGGGGATTACCTGTTGGGACAACTTGCCGTATGCCATATGTAGTTTGAATCCCATTTCTCTCCATTTCACGCGAATGTTTTATATTTGATAGATTGAACCAAACCCCTCTTTCCCTTTTAGCTTAACCATTTTTAACCTTCGTTTGAGAGCTCCTTCTTTATTGATTTGTAATGTCGATTAGAGTGATCTCATGTTGATGTTCTGTTTTCTTCCAGAAAGTTGGCGTTTCGGAAATTGAATCAAGGGGTAAGTCATAAATGATTTATACGATCGGTAACGGCAATCGGAACCGTAATAACTACTTCGTGGAATCTAAAAAGGTCATTCGTTTGCCAGATATGAGCGGAAAGTGACATTTTCGGTTGGTTATCATTCTCAACCGATACATGATGTGGATTGATTGAAAATTATCACAGAAGAATAGAAGGATGCTACTCCGGAAATCGAAGTAGATTCATCAACGTTAATAAATCCTTTTAGTTTCTACTTTTCTGTTAGTCAAAATCACACATAATCTCACTAATTCAGCAATGTTTGAATATCCGACTTCATCAGTAAAGTTATTATCAATTCAACTCAACTTATACCTAAAATATTCTATACTTAATTTCATTAACATATCATCTCTTGCACCAGCATCGGAAAAATTAATGTGCATATTTTTCCATTCCTGATCTATACTATTTCCATCTATTCCAAATCACTTGAAGAGACATCAACTCAGATGGCTTATTTGCCACTTTAGTCTCACGTGGGATTTAAGAATTCAAAGAAAAATGGGGAGGGGCCAAATGGAATTTCGTGTATCGTTCTCAAAAAATGTTCCTCAGAGTACGCACCAGATCTTTGCAGGTTGTTTTATCTTCCCTTTGGTGTATTCCCCACTCTAGTTGGAAGACAGATAGAGTTCAGGAAACTCCAAAACGAGGAAGGAGTTAATGGGGAAAGCAATCAACATAGCGTTCATCCAATACCTAGCATAATCCAAAATCGTGAATGACCTACGATATAACTTTCGTCAGCAGAGATTAACAGGAGACCTGCTTGCTTTCATTATGGCAGGCATCTATTGGAAAGTATTGGGAATCTTTAGCTAGAGTAAAGCATTTGACCGAGTATGGTAACCGGGTCGGAAAATTTCCGTCATGTTGTTTGCCGCCCCAACTATGTCGTTTACTTCCGAGTCTTTCCTCAGATAGACTGATTCATGTGGTGGTTGATGGAGTTTCTTCCTACAAGTGGCTATCAACGGTGGTATTCCATAGGGACACGTCTTGGCACCAACTTTTGTTCTGCTCCATATCGATGACCCATTGAAAGTGACCTCCTGTTCCGACCTCAGCTTTGGAAATGGTGGTACAGTTCACACCACTTCATCTTCTAGGGCCCCTATATACACCAAATTTCAAATGTAATCAAATGTGCAACACGGAAACATGTGGATGCAATACATGAAAATTTGACAAAGACTTTTGAAATGAGGATCTGATAAGCTAGTAGTTCATTGCAACAAAAACTAAAGATGGTATGTTCTCCAGGAAGGAGGAGCTCACAATTCCTAAACAGCGTGAATTTCTTTAATCGTTCTCAACATGGGTTTATAAGACGTAGGTCTACGGACACCGCTTTGCTTAATTTTGTGAACTAGGTAATTCCTAGGGAGTGTTTATTTTGCCAATCTTTGTTCCAGACTTAAATATGCTATAGTGATCTGTGGAGGCTCTTCAAGACTAATAGATATCTTTAAGCTGCAGAAACGAGCTCTAAAAATAATTTAGAAAAAAAATTCAATCAGTCATGTAAAAGTAAATTTGCTAGTAATCAGTTCTTAACAAGACCAGACCTGTATATCTTTGAATATTTACTTTTTATTGCAAAAAATCAGCACATTTTTTCACATGAACTGATAGATCATGAATATAACACGAACGATAAAAATAGCTATAATTATCTTCGACATAGATTAACTCTAACTTTAACTTTCTAGACAAGTCCTTATTATGCATGCATGCATTCGTGTTTATAAATGTTCACCTGAGGGTCTACATGAACTGATTGTTCCTAAAAACGATTCAGGAGTGAAGTATTCAACTATATATGTGATTTCAAACCTGTTGGAGAATTTTTAATAGTAAATAGGTCACCCTTAAATTAGTTACTATGTGAATAAAGAATTTAAACCCGCTCTCATATTGCCTGTATGTTTTTTGCCATTGTTAGATATAACTTCAATTTCAGTCTGTTCTGTTCTGGATAGTTTTTGAAAAACTGATATGATTGTTTTATTCTCATTGAACTAGACTCGATTCTCACTGTTCCATTACAATTGCTTATTGAAGCTTAATAAATTACTTTACTGTACTTTACTACTGTACTATTTGAGATATGTTGTAGGTTAGAGAGATTTCGTCAAACATTTTGGTTGACAAGATCAATTACATGGAACAAACAGACGTTTCGTCACTAACTTTGATGGGAGTTTATCGAATTATGCTTAAATTATTAAAGGAATTTTCATAACTTTTCCCCATATTTCATGCACATCTCCGTTGAAAGCTTCCTTTGAAATTCACTTCTGTGTCGTTGCAAGTTTATTGAGGCGATAGAAAATTGAGATTTTACTCGGTAATTCTCTGGTAAATTGACAAGGCACCCAGTAATTGCCTGTTCGACAGTTTATGTACTCTACGAATTTCTGATAGCTTCTCCCGTACAAATAACGATGTTCGAGGATGAAAATATAAAAAAAAATGGAAGTGAAAGTCGCTTTTAAATTCAATAAACTGTTATCACATTCACGTTAATCTCATCACTAATCATGTCGCTGGAACTTAGCAGAGCGACAACAACTATGCGCTTCGAATTTTTAGTAACTTTTTGATCTTTCATAACAGAAACGTGATTTATTGAAAAGTTCACTTGAAGAAGTTTTATCTAAATAACATTCTCACACCCTTACAGACAATCTTGTCTCTTTATAGATACAGAAAACTAACAATAATAATAATCATTTATATATAGGTACCACTGAAAATATGCAATTAGACAAATCATCATTGAAAAATATCAGTAAATGTTCCTCACTCATGCTGATCAGATACGTATGACAGAATGAACGATTAAATAGTAGTATATGTATGAAAGTTCCAGCCCAAGATCGGTCATTTTTTAATGTTATCTAGGGTGCATTTGAGCAAAAAACGAACCCCTTTCAGATTATTCACTAACTGCTATCGCACATTCCTAATTTTTTTGTAGTTGTGCGGTCATAAACGTTGTTAGGATTCTATGGTTTGTGATTTCCCCATATGTGGACTATAATTCTACAATCTACTGTCTGGTAATCTGTGAACTCGTCGTCTGCGCCTTCACAATTTGTCAATCTATTTTTATTGGGTTTACCTCTATTAGCACAGTAGCTCATGTTCAGTACCTGGTGTTAGAACATTTTGAGCTGTTGAATATCTTCGATTTATTCGAATCTGATGTGGATTCCGGATGGTCGAACCACTAGACTATGGATGACTTGACAACATTCGATTTTAATGAAATACTGTGGATAACCTAGAATGGAACCGTTTTCCGCTATAATAACCCTTAGATTTCCTCATGGGGATTCACATGGAAAATTAACGATTTTGAGCTTGACCTGTCATACTTCTATGGATAAGATATTGACCCCCCTAATTCACTTGAACTTTTCGACTACCAAGTAGCCATCATCAGGGTAAACAAATCAGAGTACCGAGGACCGGAAGTATTTTTTTCTGAAATCGCTCAGGAATGCCTACTTTCTCGGAGCAACTTCAGATCCAAAAATACTCTGAACTAGTATTTTAGTCCATTGCTAAGCAACGAACTTCCCCGAATTGGAAACTGTCTGGGAAATTTTTTGTTGCCGACCTAGGTCGTCAAAATATGTCTCTACCGATTTTTTATATACAATATAGACAGTAAATAAATACACGCAAATAACCAACTGACATTAACAACATTTATTGAATATATTATCACACATATGGAACTACTTGCCTGTAATCTTTCCCATTTGAATATTTAAAGAAAAAGCGGCAACTTTCAAAATTTTTTGCCGACATGCAACATATTTAACATATATGCCATTGTATAATGGCATATAAGTTTCGTTTATCACAAATGATTTTGGTTTGTTCGTCTTATTATCAGATATTTCAATCAAAAGCGATTCAAAATCTTTTAAGTCATTCAAATTTAATTGATATAGTTTGTAAGCGTATTCATATTCTACCTTGGATTTATTTGGCAATAAGTTTAAGATAACATTTTCAGCAGCATTTACTAACTCTGGTAGTGTCCCGCACACCTGGACATCATCGTCATTGTCCATTTAAGAATATTTTAAATATTTTTTAGCGATAAGTAGGTATTAAACCGAAATAAGTAGTCAATCTCTGACTTCATTACGGCCATTTTTGAACATACAATTTTTGTCTTTCACCTGAAAATGTACATCAGGCCATCATATTTGCTATCCTACGTTTAGAACTTTATTATGTTATGTCGTAGTACGTCTTCGGCAAAAACTTTGAATAATCGTGTACGTAATTAACTATACTTACATATTTCTTTAGCATCAACACCATGTAATCATCATATTTTACTACTCGCGAAGTTTATACTTGGGTCTTGTTCGAAATTAATTTTTTCGAATAGACATTGAGAAGCCAACAAAAATTTGATGAAATTTTATTACAGAATTTCTAAACTGTTGGTCCAGAATAATTTTGCTTGACCCCAGAATCATCGTTTTGTGAAGAATTATTTTCCTTTCTGTTGCAAAATTAGTCCAGGCAACGAATCATAAAATAAAAAAAATATGGTCAGCTAGAATTAAATTTTTTTTTTTGCATTTTGTTCCTAATGCCTTATAGATCATTCATGACTATCAAGACCACGGGGTCGACCTTTATACCCCCTCAAAACGGGGTTTCAATCCCTCAGAGGACTATTCTTATAAAAACAGTCCAAAATTGATGAATTAGAGGCGAAAATGACCACTAGTATGTTTTTTGGGTTGCTGATCACGATTCCGCAGTTAGTTTTCTCGAAAAACTCCCTCCAGATGGGAAATTTGGAAAATTTATATATAATATATGATTTATAATTGTGTTGCAAAAATGACCTCTAGAAGGTTTTTTGGGTCACTGATCACGATTCCGCTGTTATTTTCCCCATTAAACTCTCTCCAGATGGAAAATTCGGGAAATTTGAGATTTTCCTGAGACGATTGTGAATAATGAAGTATAATTTTGTTGCAAAAATGACGTATAGTAGGTTTTTTGGGTCGCTGATCACGATTCCGCTGTTATTTTCCCCAGAAAAACTCTTTCCACATGGAAAATTCGGGGAAATTGAGATTTTCCTGAGACGTTTGTGAATAATAAAGTATAATTTTGTTGCAAAAATGACCTACTAGAGGTCATTTTTGCGACAAAATAAGGATTAAATATTATATATAAATTTTCCAATTTTCCATCTGGAGGGTTTTCTGAGAAAACTAACTGCGGAATCGTGATCAGCCACCCGAGAAACATACTAGGGGTCATTTTCGGCTTTTAATTCATTAATTTTGGACTGTTTTTATAAGAATGCTCCTCTCAGGGGTTGAAACCCCGTTTTGAGGGGGTAGGAAGGTCGATCTCCGCGGTCTTGATAGTCATGAATGATCTATGGGGTATTAGGAACAAAATGCAGAAAAAAATTTGAAATTCTAGCTTACTATATCTTTTTTTTTATTATGGCCTTTTTCCTGGTTTATTGCCTGGACTAAATGTACAACATTGTCTGAACATCTCTCATTTCGCCGATATGCTTGATTTAAGCGGTAAACTAAAATGACAAGGACCATATAATGAAATGACCATGGCAATTCATATAACTATAGTCCTTTAAAAAGTAAATCATTTCATTGTCAGTACTATATATAGTATAATAATAAAATTCTAAGTAAGTAGGGTGAAAATTGTTAGAAAGGAATAAATATTTTGTAATAGTTGCATTAGTTTTTTGTAATTGTGAGATACCTCAATCCTCGATTGCTCATTATATAAAATAGCTAGAAAATACAAAAATTGCCATAGAAACCATCAATCCCCACATTGTGGTTTGGTAACATGTGACAGGTACTTTCTGTCGAACAAACATATTAAAAGATCAAATAAAAAGTATGATAACGTGTGAATTGCATCTGAAAAACGTGTTGGGCAAACCAATAATATACACATCATGTGAGCAAATTAAAATGTTGTAATACCTACTATTCATTCAGTTTATGATTCATGTTCATTTCATAGGCTAAGAAATATTGGGAGACGTCTCAATTTTGTATTGCTGCTTGCTGAGCGGGTTCCCTTTAGATTGTTCAGAAATCGTAAAGACGTATAAAGCTTCTGAAATTGAATATCCCTTTATAAACCTCAACAAATATTTGAACAGCAGGATATGCTAAGCTGGAGATATTTTGTTTATTGTGCCGAAGGGACCCTTATTAAATATTCTATTGAATTACTTACACGTCGGTTAGTTCAATCATTGCAGGGGTTCAACAAGCTCCATTCTCAGAAAACTAATTAGTGATCAGTCTGGTGCGTTTTCATCTCATTCAGTTACATAGTGTGTCCTAAATTGATGATTGCCATCTCGAAGAAAAACGTTAAAATGAGGAAAAGCTTAGGGACAATTTAGCAAGCAGGTCGATTTGGTTTTTGAGGTGTTTTTTCATGAATTTTCTAAAATCTACTGTAATTTTTTTTTTTCAATTATTGTTCAAATCTGTGAAGACAGTTCGGGATCAACTTTTCACGTTTAATAAGTCTATCTGGTCAGATTGCGATCACAACGTTTCGGTTTCCTGGAACAGTCATCAACTTTGCATTTTTTTCATGGAGGCCATATTCGATTTCAGTTGTTTCCAAAAGAGCTCTCCCTTAGCTTCTCATTGATGTATCACACAATATAATTACTTCGATATTGTGGTAAAAAAAGAAATGTTTATTGGAAATTGGTGAACATTTGGAACGTATTGAATTAGTTTTAAGTAATCAAGTTTTAGACATAATGAGTCTTCTGACGATGGTCGTGAGACCGAAACGTACCTAAAAATAAGAAAATATAAAGCATACGTGTTATTGTGACCTATTTGCCGAGAATTTATATATAAGTATTGAATAACAATATTTCCTAATGATACATTCACTTCAACAGAAAATCGATGATAATAATTACCTAATAACATTAATACGATACATACATAATATTAATGCACTATCAGTATATTTTTTCGACCGTTCGCTGTTCAAGAACCTGTCTGTTTTCAGAAGGGGAATCATATACTTGGTTTTTGAAAATCCCCATGAATAAAAATTTAGCGGCGTCATGTCCGGGGATCTAGGAATTTTATAAGGTTTAATTGGAGAGAAGTGACTGCTAAAATGAAAAAGATTTCGAACATTTTGGATTTTTTCCATTAATAGCCTAGGAGCTATAGTGAATAAGCTGGAGCAATTGATTACCCGATGCCACTAAGGTTTTATTTCGATGGAGGTTATAATGAACTATTCATCTCATTGTTCAGACGAATTTCGCTAGGGCGATTCCGAGATATTTTCTATTGACTACCGTTTGGAGCTTGCGGTAGGTTGAAAAAGCTGTCCTCCATATCGACTTTCTACATATGCCATCATTCTAACGAGGCGTTTCTTCGCAGTCACAAAAGTTTTCAATTGATTATCTTTTCAGAGCAGCTGGAAAATGTTTATTGTTATTGTCAGATGTTAAAAAAACATTTGCTATTGAAAGATATTCAGGTATTATCGAGGAATTGGCCATTAGTTGGTCTAGAAATGGATCTTTTCGTCATTACACCCAAAAATCGAACAATAAAAAAGTATCATGGTAAACACGTTCAGTTAGGCCCAAAGGCCAATATATATATGTATATATATATATAGTAATTGCTTCAAGGGGATATGTGGTGTAGAAATAGACCTGTGAAATCTGTCAATAACTTTAAATAAATAACAACAAATTGAGAATTAATTAAAGTCATATAGCTGCATTCTGATCTTGTTTTGCTTCAACATATTTTATCAGAATATTATAGATTTCACGCTTCAGCTATCTGAGGTTGTTTTTCATCCTATTATTTTATTGATTCCGTTTCAAGTTCGTTGTGTCGTTAGTCCGTAATGGAAGTCATATTTAATGACTACATATCCAAAGATCGAATTAGATCGTCCTTGGATTGACATATTAGATTCAACGCACGGGAAAAGCATACAAATTGTAGTACAAATATGAAAGTTTCACGTAGTTCAGGAAATATGACAGATATTAGGAAATAACTTGACATCAAATTATCCGAGAACTAAACCAATATAACGCGCTTCATCTGAACGGAATGAAATGACAAAATTGTTTCTTATATTTGTGGCATACAACGGAGCCACTGTGATCTCTATTAGTGATAATTTTGATCCGTGGCATCAATTATACTAAAATATTATGGTAGAAGTTTCTGGAGTTCCAGAACATTTTCCATATACGTTGCAATGTGAAAATAAGATGTGATCAATTGATCATGTGAATTCCCTCAATCGTTAATGTTGGTTTAGTTAGTTACATAATCAACTTAAAGTAGTTTTAATTTTTGAAGAATTTTTATAACTTATAACAATTCATATTCCATTATATGAGAATTTGTTGTTTCGCATAAGTTCTTCCGATTCTGAAGATTTAATGATGTTTTGCGAAACATACTAAAGCGTATACAAAAGGAAGAATATGAAAATGAATGTAGTTGGATTTTTTGGAAATATCTTGCAATAAAATTCTATCCGATAGCTATAATATAAACACTTATCTGAGATATTGAGATATATTAGATATCCGATTGATTTAAAAAATTTCAACTGCTTTCAACTCTCAAATATCCTGCTAGTTAGTAGAATAATCTACAGTGAATCATATGGTATGGTATAGCAGCGAACAAAAATAGCAATACTATGTAATATCTGTTCTGAGAAGTTACAGTGTTAATGAAAGTAGTTACGAAACTATTTTGCAAGATTTTTCAGATGTTCCAGACTCATTTTCCACGTTGTATATAACTTTTCTATGGAAATAAAATAAATTATTAGTAATGATAATAATACTCCATCTATGACTGCAAAATTAGTGGAAGGTAAATTTTTGAGCTTGAGAAATACCACATCATTTTTTTATAGCTCTCTTAAGGATAAAATCCAAGAGATTATGAGTAGCTGCAAAGTAGCTCTTGGCACGGAATTGAAACCAAGTTTTTGTGAAACGGTTTTCGCAATGGACTTCACATGATCAGCCCATGAGAGGGTGCTGTTGGTGGTGATCCCGAACATGGATATGGAAGACTTCATGGAAATAGTTGTACCTGACATAATCATATTAGGGATTGTGGGATCCGCCTTCCTAGAGAAGACGCAAGTTTGACTTTTGGTTACATCAAACGAATAAAATATCGGTTTGGGTAGGGAGACAGGAAAATGTGAGGTGCTGATGTTTCACCGGGCGACGAGGAAAACATCATAGTTTAATAATGATAAGAATGAGCGATTAAGGAACTCTTATCGTTAATTAATTGTTGAAACATACAAAGTATCTTATTATATCTAGTTCATTCCTTTTTTTTAATCTATTAAATTAAATTTCACAAGACTCCTCCGTATTTATGTTATTACGAAACTTGAGCAACAGGGGAAATATTTAATAACGTTTCATGTAGACGCGGTTGTAATTTCAGAGGCCACATTCAACGAGTTGCAAAGAATTGAAAAACATTTTATTCCCTTAATAAAAATTTTACTACCGAAAAAGTATAGCGGCAAACATTATTTTCCTTGTTCCGATTTAAAATTTTCTACAATGGGCATTGAGGTTTCGATATTTTCCCAGGGGTTTTCACAGTTTGCACAAGGATAACGAGCAGAAGTTACCGCCGAAAAGGGTCAGGACAATTCCCCTGTTGACACTTTAGCTTCAAATATAAAATATTGCATTCAATTTAATGAAAATCTCTGCGCTTTCATCATTGAAATATTATAATAAATAAAACATTTCAAATCAAGAGTTCAGCATATCTTTCTTGTTTTCAACATCTGAGTTGTTGTTCATATAAAGTTCGCATTGCCCTGAAAGTGAGTTATGTTCGATCTCCCTGATATGTTTCTTGCTTCTTTCAAGTGAAAATCATGAGATTGAGGTTAGTTGCACTATCCGCTTCACATTTACACATTACTTAGAGCCATGCAGTGAATTGCAATTGCAATGCTGTCATTTAGTGAACTGTGAGGAATACGCTGTTGCCACTATTTAATGAACTTTGTGATTCCTGTTACTGAATTCCTCATTCGCGACTTTGAAATCATACTTGCTGATGTCTAGAACTAGAAAAGAAACATGCCATTACCAGATGTAGCGTCATATGGAATGATTAACACATACAATTCTTGTATGAAATTCACAGTTTTGTAGTGAATAAATATGTGATGTCTTATCAAATTGGCATGAGCTGATTCTAATAAACAAACGAAAAATCACGAAAGCAAAGTGAGACCTCAAACATCGACTTGGTGTCATAAATGGATACATACCTATCATGGATGACCTTTGCAGCAAAAAATTAAGGAAGGTCAAAATTTGAGAAACGATAGTCACAAATACTTTCTGTGAGAAGAAATGGTAAGAAATGCAAGGCACCTTTCCAAAATCCAGTCAACGTGATGAAAGGTTCACGATCGTCTTACTTATTGGGAAACTTTTCTTTAGAATCCTTCATCACCAAATGTTCAGTCTCAGTTTCTAGCATGCCTGAGGGATGCTACCTATAAAGTTGGTGAAACGTCGGCATCCTCAATTCTATGACTCATTATTTGCATCTATGGTTTTTTGTGGTATTAGTTGAGATGATAGCGAACTTAATAAAAAGTTCAGTGCACTTAGTCAAAGACTGAGGCTAGCCTGTTAAGGTTCTCCTTGGTATCTCTGACAAGCCTCTAGGACACATCTAAGGGTTACGTGGTGTAAATTCTTCTTAAACTTTCCAAAGTTGGAGAATACTGGAACACATAACATTATATTTCAAGAACCAGAAATGTGCAAAATTACTCTTCGCAAAATCATTTGAATTCGTTACTAATTTGTATATAATCGTTTCACTTTCTATAAGATTTGTGACATTTGTGTAAAAATAATGAAACAAATTATCAATTTCATTATCTTTACAGAACTGAATAATATTCAAATCAATAATGTTTTACAGAAAATGTGCAAAAACAAATTTTCCGCTTATGGGTATCGAACTCGAGTCTACTCATTGGGAGCCAAGTATCCTTTTCTCTCGACCAGATGGCCTTTTGTTACAAACTTGTTAAAGTACGATATATTTAAGTTTACTCCAATAATTTTTTGTCTTGTTGTTGAACGATTTTGTTGAAAGCAGTCAAATTCAATTCAATATAAAAATTTTTAATAGATGAAATGTATACTTTCGAAGTTTTGATTTTTTTCAAATTTCTGACGGTTCAGAGGATTTCACACGATTTCCCTGAAGAACAATAGGTACGGTTGGTCACCGAAAGGCATACAATTTTTGTCGAAATTTGAATATAATAGGACCTTTAGTTTTTGAGTTATCGTGGAGACAACATTTCGTGACAGACATTATGACAGACCGACGGATTTTTTCGAAGTTGCTAAAGATTTAATGAAAAATACTATGGTGGAGGAGTTTCCGCTCTAGGACTTTCTTCAACGATCCTAGAAATAGCTTGAGTGATTGGAATAAACTCTTTCGCCTCGTCGCGAAGAGTATAATTAATGCTTATAGATATGTCATCTTACTGTGACATTATCACAAAGTAGGAATTATCAACTAACACTATATGTATAGTTGAGTCCTCAAATAATACAAAAGAATTGGGTGGGTATTTACAAAATAACTATTTATATATTTCCTATTTTAATGATTCTTGACCTTATATATGAATTATATATAAATGTTTGGGAATTAGGTTACACTAACACATACGTATGTTTCGGTCTCACGACCATCATCAAAAGACGTATTATGATGCGATACGGAAGCTTTGTGCTGATACAAGTTGCTTTAAGAAATCCAGTTTTAGACATACCTATTACGTCTTCTGATGATGGTCGGGAGACCGAAACGTACGTAAAGATGAAAATGATAAGCATATGTGCTAGTGTAACCTATTTGCCGAGAATTAATGTATAGATATTTCCTATCACATTAGTATTTTTTTTGGTATGTATTAACATCTCGATAGATTTTGGAATATAAGTTTTTGATCTTTTTCCTGATAATTCAAGATTAGCTGTTATCATTCTTTGGAAACTGGTAGTGGTGTCTGCTGCGCCGCCACGATATAGTTGTTCGTATTTCGAAACTGAAATGCATATTGCAAATTATTGAAAACAGCTAAGGCGTGAAAATATGTCAAATTATACTTCATGTCATGTGAAAGTATATTTGAATTGCCGAAGATGTCTATGTTATGTGGTGATATGTTGAACAGACTTTGTGTGACTGTCAATGTATCTGCTTTCTGTCATGTAAACGTTACCTGTCTTGTTGAAAGGTTATGATTTGTTTGTCATACCAGCTGTACAATGTTGATACATCGTTATATGGAACTGTCTGTTAATCAAGCCTATCGTGATTAGATGAGCTGTTCGAAACGTCAAAATATGTCGATTTTCTTTTACCCCTCTTGGAATGGAATTTCCAAAATTGATTAAGATTGGCAGGTGTCCACGTCGTATAAGGAACCCTCCTTCCTTCAAGGGTGAAATCATGATTATTCTCTAATACGTAGTCCGCGTAGTTTGAGCTCTCGTTTTTAGATCAGTAGCTTTTCAAATGTTCTTGGAACCTTGAACTGAAATTGCGTTCAGTTTGTCCGTTATACAAAACATTACTGTCATCGCGTCTTCGCGTTCTTCATCGGATTATGCGAAGAACAAACCGCGGCTTGCGCTCTCTATCGCTTTATGCGAAGGACGGACTCCGGCTCGAGCTCTTGGTCGGCTTATGCGGAATATAGGGTGGGCGTAGCGAACGAAGTAGACTGCGGCTCGTGCTCTTGATCGGCGAACGAAGTATTTCATCTCCTAAACAATGACTCTAAAGTTGGAGAAATAATACCTACATTTACACTGATGATAAATATTTCACCACATTATGGCATTATCTAAACGTATGATTCTCCTACATGAACTATTTTTGGCGGTTCAGAATCTTTTTATTCCTCTCGGAACGTCGTGAAAATATTTTCGAAAATGTTTCGGATATCGCACGTTGATGTGAACTGTTTCGATTTCAGATTGACATCTGAAGAAGCGCGTGTTATTCTCCAATCGATCTCTAGAATAATCAACCACTAAACTGCTAGAGCATATTCCCTCAAACAACAACCCCCATGATTTGTTCAGAATAGATAACCAGTATAATGCGGAAGTTTTCCGACATGTAGAATTACATATGAGGTCAAAATGCGAGTTTAAAGCCACTAAATTACATTTTCATTGGTTGTACAGTTAAGATAAGCCAACTGTTATACCTCACTAAATGCGGAATTTAATCTTAAACTTGTGCACCCTGTTAGGAACTTCATGAATGAACACATTGTAATTATTGAATTTAATATTTCTAACACTAACAGCAAATAAGTTTTAATGCATCCTAATGCATCCGTGCGGTTTAAAGTGTTCTGTTTAGGAGTTCACCATTAGACAAGATGCTGCACACATATCTTTAAAACGTTATCTTCGTATAAACACCAACTGTTGATGGTCATCACTACATCCGATTTTCTTAGGTGGTATTAATATAAAATGATCAATAGGTGATGCAATGGTTTGCGAGGTCTTTTATTTTCAAATAAAGTTTCTAATTAGCACTTATACCATAAATATTTATTCTATCAGGATGTTTGATATCTCAAAATCTTTATTAGACAAACTTTCGGCTCACTAGATTGAATAATGACAACATGCTTTTTAGACTCAAACAGCTGTTTAGCTCTCCATATTCGAAAGTGATATAATAAAACACCTACGAAAATGTTTGGCGAACATGGATGTTCCAACACCATCTAACGGAAAACGGAATCGGTAGCGTAACTTGGCGAAATAATAATATGGTATATGTTATGGTGAAAGCCTGAAATGTGATGAATTTCGGAAAACTAGCCAGCGAAAAATGTTACTAACCAAACTGCGATAACATTGCTGGTTGATATTTCGAACCGACGCTATAGATTCAAGCGGCATTGTTATCGCAGGTTAGCTTGTGAAATTTTTTGCGGGTTTGTTTTCCGATTTCACCGGAGAATGTTGACATCCATAGTCAAAGTATACCAGGTCTGCCGGAGCCCCCCTTCCACTCTTTTTGAAATTTTAGTGCAATCTAATTGGTCGTTTATTTCGTTTATTTAATGTCATTAATGTCATAGACGACGACGTAGTGTGATGTTGTTACGTGCCGGCGACGAGCTGATGAGAGCAAGGCTGTGATTGGAGGAGCTGGGTGACGTCACCCAGCGCGAGAAACGATGGAAAGGAGGCTCCGGCAGACCTGGGATACTTTGACCATGGTTGACATCTATCAGTTCCGATCTTTCACAATAACATATACACCGAACAGAGAATTACAGCTCAGACAGAACACTGGAGAATATTATTCTTTCAATCTGTGGTGCTGCTGTTGATTTATGGGTAAACAATTATTTAATTATTAATTAATCGAAGCAAAGCATATCATCTGAATGAGATAATCGATTATTCCAGCGATTTTGTTGATCGTTTCCATCTCTACCACATCGCGATTTGAAATGCTGACCAGCTTAGAACAAATATGCAATTTTGTTTGAAACAACAAGTTTAATGAAAAGGGAATATCCTCAAATCGGTTCAAACGGTACGTTGTCGGTTTCTTCCTAGCGGAATCAAGCTCAAGCCACTAAACAGACTGCGACACACGCTCTTCATCGTCTTATCTTTATCGGCATATGCAAAAGACGACGTGAGAATAGCGAAAGTATAATAAGCCAATCTTTCGGCCCACTGACTTACTATATCTCAACCCTTTGGGAAAAACGCAGATTACCGACCGACCTCCTAGTAAATAAATTTTTTCGTATTTTTTACAGTAATGTACTATATTAACGACCTCAAAATCGTACAGTAATGAGATGTTTCACTGCATAGCAACCATTAAAGCATAGTAACCAGTACTGCATAAAAACATCAGTATCATTCAAAACACAATTTAACAAAAAAGGGAAACGTTTAATTTAAAAATTATGACAATGAATATTAAAAGAACTGTTGTTTAATTCAGAAAAGGTTCTCACGCCGCTGCATTAACCAGTTGTTGCTAAACATTTTTTTCATTTATCCCAATTTCTAAAGGGACTTTCGTGAGATTGTCCAAGTTGGACATTCTTAAATATCTTTGTAGAATTTTTAATTTCATTATCAATGCTTTCTTTCACGTATCCTTCAACTACCACTGTAGATCGCCACCTCTCATGTTGTTTAAGAACCTGGATATCAGCGCCACTGTTGTTGCTGAAGTCCTTCCCAGGCAATAGCGGGTGTAACTTGAAGCATCAGGAAGTTTTAAATACTCCGCACTTTTTGTGGAATCTTTGCAAAAGTATGAATGCCAACTGGCAGTACTGTACATTTGTCATGACGATAAAACAGAAAAAATCTAGCCTCGTTCAAAAACTTTCTAACATTTTCCATTGTTAAAACTTTTGATTTTTTAGGTTCATACTTGTCATTTTCACGTTTCAAGAAAGCGATTACCATTTTATATTGTGAAATATACGTGATTCCATTGATTTGTATAGTAGTTTTGATCATAGAGTATGTAGCTCATAAACTGGAAGATTTAAGGACTATTGCTTAAAACGAATGAAAAAATTAGTACCTATGTACAACACTTTAACAATATAAAAAAAGCTTTTCGTAAAAATAAGTCAGCATTAAGTTTTTATCAGTTCCTTCAAATGTCTTGGTGTTTGTCCACTCGCAGAACATATTATATACTTTCTCGTACCTCTCCTTATATTTCACAGTAAGTAAACTAGGAGAAGCTTGCCGAGCTTTATTCAAGATTTCTCCCAAGTCGTCATTTCGATATTTATTCCGCTGTTCAAAGATGAGGTTATTTGGATGCTGTCAACATTGTCGATCAAAAAACATTCTATTCAGATTGCTAGTATACCGAAAAGTCAGACCAGAACTTTTCTTTTTAGATTTTCTCAATAACTATTATTATGAACAGATTCAAACATGATATGCAAAATAAGTAATTATTTGATAAATGGGAAATATGGTATACGCACCTCGTCTGAAAAATGATTTTACTTGACTCGTATGGTATTTAACCAACCATACTTGTCAAGTAAAATTCTACTTTCTGAACTTGATACGTAGTGTGCTATAATGATATAAAAATGTTTACAGTTCATTATCTCTTATGTTATTCACGACTCTTATTTTGAATAAATGTTTTCATGTATCACTTGAGTGTTCGCTGTATAATATCATAAGATAAACTTTTGAGAATAACTACATTTCTTCATTGTATGTGTGTGCATTGTTATAGTACTCGCAACTACAAATTAGATTATCGGGTGAGAGCGAGAACTGTACCGAGACTTCAGCTTGAAACTCTCGTTTTCGCTCGAACTTGGGCACTCTTGTTTCGGATCTCGCTATCGCTCTCATCACGAGAATAAGACATAAATGAGACGGGATTATAGTCCAGTAAATGAAGTCCAAAATCGACCTGAATATTTAAATTTTTTTCTTATGAGCCGATTGTGATCTGTGAGGGCTCATTTTCTTCGTAATGATGTCTAGAACAAAGTGCGGGGGCCTATTTTTCTGACTAATTGTTTATATTGTTAATAAACAATAATAAGTGTTAAACAAATTAAAAATACAGGTTTTAAGCAAGTAATTGAATATTTTCAAGTGTTAAAGTAATAAACAAAGGTTCACAAAGCTTACTCGATGTTCATAAGCAATTTGTTAATGAACCATTTGTTAATAAACAATTTGTTGATTAACAAATAAACGAAAAAATGAAATTAGGTCTGGTTATGCGATTTTGGACTCGATTTCGGATATTTTCATCTTGATGAATACGAATTTGTTGATATAATTGCAATAAATTGTTTATTTCATTTGTTAACAAACAATTTGTTAATTATCAAATAAACGAAAAAATGAAATTAGGTCTGGTTATGCGATTTTGGACTCGATTTCGGATATTTTCAACTCGGTGAACACGAATTCGGTAATATAATTGCAGTAAATTGTTTATTTCATTTGCTAATAAACAATTTGTTGATTAACAAATAAACGAAAAAATGAAATTAGGTCTGGTTATGCGATTTTGGACTCCATTTCGGATATTTTCATCTTGATGAACACGAATTTGTTGATATAATTGCAATAAATTGTTTATTTCATTTGTTAATAAGCAATTTGTTAATTATCAAACGAACGAAAAAATTAAATTAGGTCTGGTTATGCGTTTTTGGACTCGATTTCGGATATTTTCAACTTGATAAAAGTCAACATTTTAATAAATAGTTTTAAATGATATTTTGTTATTGAACAAATAAGCCCAATTGGAGGATCGACATTTTTATTAACTTTAAGATATTGCAATTATTTTGGAATAGTTGAGGGTAAAAAAAAAATTAAAAAAAGATGTAATTTAAATATTTTTTTTTTTTTTTTTTCCTAATTATATGGCTTTGGTCGTAACCTTTAGCCAACAGCCCTGTCACGTACAGCAAAGGTACAATATCAATAATTAATTTGAATAAAAGAATTCAGAATATAGTAAGGGTGCCATTGCCAGCGTCATAAAACTTAGTTATTACAAATCATCCACCTAAAAAACTCAAGGGATTATAGACAGGGATACTTTTCACGTTAAGGGGTCCCTCATAACGTCTTATTACACAAAACATAGGAAGACCATGGGTAACGTCCAGGTTTTTAACATAGGTTGAGAGGGAGGTTACACAAATACTAAATACCTAACCTAGCAGAAACCACAAATTTATACAGCAGTTGGTATAAGCTTATGTCTTGAGTGCTTAGCAAGTAGTTCATATTTAACGGGTAATTTGAGTTGTACGGCCTTAACTGTTCTATTAAGGTTGCAGTTTCCAATTGATGAAGGGGACAAATGATTAAGGTCACCTACTTCGCCACATTCACGCAGATTTGTGGGAAGTATTTTAATATAATTTGAATGTGCAGGAAAGCGACCTCTTAATATCTGTATGAAAATTATTTTAGCCTGGGCTAACAAAAAACAATTTAACTTATCCGCTACTAAGACCTGTGTAACCATTTTCACGAGGCACAGAATTCCAGCGTACAACAGTCTTAAATTGGCCAATCAAGACATTCGATATTGCAAGGAAGTTAAATATCTCGGTTTCATTTTGGACACAAAGATGTTATGGACTCCACATATTAAATACTTAATTTCCAGATGTGAAAAGGCACTCAATATCTTACGATTAGTCACAAAATTGTCTTGGGGAGCAGATATAAGTACAGCTCTATTATTATATCGGACCACTATACGTTCTATTATCGACTATGGCTGTATTTTTTATGGATCTTGCAACAATACCATGCTGAAAAGATTGGAATGTGTACAAAATAAAGCTTTACGTATATGTTGTGGAGCCATGATTTCCACCCCAATTTGTGCCTTACAGGCTGAGTGCAATGAATTACCATTAACTCTACGTAGACAATTCCTTGCGTATAAATTCGTTATTAAACTGGGAGCATCATTTGATGAAGAACTGAGTATTAGAATAACAAATTTATGTACGGATAACCTGACAAGTTCATATTGGAAAAACCGAAATTCTCCTCCTTGTGCACAAGCTGTTGAATCAATGGGTGACATATCACAATTTTTATTTAATAACAGCTGCTATAATTATTTTTGCGGACCCTACAAGCAAATATTGCTAGATATCCCTGTCATTCTACCTAGCTATTCTAAGATAGATAACTTGAACCATAAAATATTACTCCAAGAATTGGAACATTACGAAATTTAAAAAAAATCTACACAGATGGCTCAAAAATGCCTGAATCAGTGGGTATCGCTATTTATATTCCCGATGATAATCATACAATAAATTTTCTTCCGTATTTACTGTTGAGGCTATGCCGCTATTACAAGCTTTGAACTATTGTCAGCGTTGTGTAGCTAAAGAAACGATTAAATTATCAGATAGCAAAAGCGTATTGAAATCATTAAAAAACGTTAACCGTAAGAGTTCGCCCCTTATTCTAATGATAATCCGGAAATACATGGAATTACTTGAACAAAATTATAGTATTATTTTTGTTTGGGTTAAAGCGCATTGTGGAATAAAGGGAACTACAAATCAGAGATTCGGAGAACATGGATATTACTTTACAAACAGCAAAATCTGCGAAAACCTACAAACTATTTTTTGATTCATCCAGAAATTCCAAGAAAATCATGGTATCACAAAACGTTACAATTGCCAAGAAAAATATACGCCACTATCGTCAGATTGAATATTTTTTCTTTTATTTATATATAACACAAGAAAATAAGAGTATTCATTTGAAATTATTAGACTATAATTATTACTATTAATTATTACACTATATACATTATTTACATAACTTTTTTTAATCTATCGGCATCGCCGCATAACCAGACCTAATTTCATTTTTTCGTTCATTTGTTTATTAACAAATGAGATAAACAATTTATTGCAATTATATCAACAAATTCGTGTTCATCGAGTTGAAAAATATCCGAAATCGAGTCCAAAATCGCATAACCAGACCTAATTTCATTTTTTCGTTTATTTGTTGATTAACAAATTGTTTATTAACAAATGATTCATCAACAATTTTTTTATGAACATTGAGTAAGCTTTGTGAACTTTTGTTTATTACTTTAACACTTGAAAATATTGAATTACTTGCTTAAAACCTGTACTTTTTAATTTGTTTAACCCTAATTATTGTTTATTAACAATATAAACAATAAGTCAGAAAAATAAACCCCCGCACTTTGTTCTAGACATCATTACGAATAAAATGAGCCCTCACAGATCAAAATCGGCTCATAAGAAAAAAATGTAAATATTAATTCCTTCATTTACTGAACTATTAGGGAATGTTTTAGGGATGTACATTATACAACTTGATTACGCTTATGAGACCTCTATGGGTAGATCTGTTATCCTCAGAATCAGTTTCAGCCTCCCCGAAGATGTGAACCATTGGTATAATAGGGGTGCAGTGGCGAAGGGAACGGGCGGCCGAGGGGGCACCCGTCTCCTGGTGCAAGTAATGAAGGGCACCAAATTACAATTTGCGATGTTGAATTTTGAAGAAATCTAGTACATAATAAGTTTCTTTGAAATCCGGCGATACCAAAAGTGTAATATTTGCAGGAACGTTTTAGAGAGATTTCTATATCTAGTCGTTATTTGTTTTGTTGCCCGTCAAATACTGAAGTATGGGGCGCAAATTATTAAAGTACCGCTGGGCGCGAATTGTCCTCGCTACGCCTCTTATTGGTGTTTCCGAGACTTGGTATCCTTCAGGTAACCAAGGTTGATATATGTTCAGCGATGATGTTTTATATTGTCATCTTCAAACCATATCAAGTCTCATTATCTGAGTTATTGGTATCTGAAAATTTCACGTAATTGGATCTCATCTTTGTTTGGCGCATCATGTTTTAAAATTTCCCAGAGCTCTGTAATTTTTCACTGTCAAATTTTATTTCAATATCAGTTGATTAGTCTCGGTTATCCGTTGTAAAGGATCGTTCTGCAAAGGGTTCGCGGTTTATGGAAGGGACATATTGTGACGGGACTGAAATCCAACTGAATAAGTCATTACTTTTTACAACGCAGAGTACGTCAATTAGACTGTTCAATTGGAAATGATAGTTAACAGAGAATACAATCGTAATAGACTTTTTGCGTTTCATTTAAGCCGAATATGCTTCCTTCTCCATTGGTTAATGACATAAAAGAGAGAGAGAGTTATAAAGTGTGACTGGATCTGAATGATTAGAACCCTTCGTATCTAATAGGAAATATATTGATACATTCAAGTCATTGCGTCATTTAAAGCACTACTGAGGAAAATTAGGTGTAGCTCGTCATTCCTATTCTACCTAATTATGTAGTACTTTGATGACATGTGCAATTTATTGTATTGAGTCCACCGCATTACATTACCTGGTTATTGACATTGTTGGTGCAAAACAATAGGTCTAAAGTGTCTTGGTTGTATTTTTGGATGTCAAAGACACATTTGATAACAAGTTCTTCGAATTAATATGCATCGTGTTGTAGAAAACTAATGACTTGAGAAGATGAAGCTTTGTTCAACAAAATCTTGCAAACAGTTTTGACAATAAATAAACTGACATTGACAAGACTTCAAGCATAACGATATAAATTCACAAACAGGTGAATAAAATTTGAACAATTTCATAATGAATATCACAACATTTTCCCCATCTATTATTTTCTTACAGTCTTCTAAATATTTAGGTATTTTCTGATTTCGTTTCGGTCTTAAAGGCTGGGATAGTTCAACTATTTTATTCAGACAGCTTTCTATTTCGGGTATTGAATTTGGTAATTTATTAGTTTTCTCATCATCTTCAATATCAGTCGATTGTTGAGATTGGTCATCATCTTCAGACATAGTGGGATTTGCTGCTTTATCCAAACTAGAGTCTACTGATTTATCTAAAAGGTGAATTTCTCCTCTAGGTGCAATATGTTTCAAAGAGATATTTCTTTCTTGACCATCTGCCAGTTTGACTAAAGCATACTCAGGATTAGCTTCAATCAAATCAGCCTCTTCGACAATCGGTTCATACTTATTATTCCTGACATGCTTTCTAATCAACACTGGCCCAGGATTGGATAACCACATTGGTATTGCTCTACCAAATGTAGATTTTCTAATGTGATTGAACATTCTTTCATGAGGAGTGCAATTGATTGCTGTGCAGATCAGTGAACGGATAGAATGCAAAGACTCACCTAACACTTCTCCCCATTTATTAGTGTTCAAATGTCGCGTTTTCAAAGCTAATGTGATGGTTTTCCAAATTATACCATTATAACGCTCGATCTGACCATTTCCTCCTGGGTCTATGGAGAACTCCTACCAGTAGCAATTCCTCTTGATTGTAGGTAGTCCTTTGAATCTTTAGACATGAAACTTGTTCCTTGATCTGAATGTATATGCATGTAAGGCATGCCAAAAAGTGCAAAGAGTTGGTCAAAACATTTTATTACAGTATTTGATGTCATATCAGCGCAGGCAAAAGCAAAAGGAAATCTGGAAAATTCATCCACTATTGTCAACAGATACTTGTTTCCGTTCGACAATCAACATTGAGTCTCTCGAATGGATGTGTAGCTTTAATTAACTTTCCTTGTATCTTTATAAATTTGGGTTTGACCTCAGCACATATAGGGCATGCAACTGTCATTTTACGGATTTCTTCTATTGAGTATGGTAAATTTTTTGACTTTATCCAGTGCACAATACGGGTTATACCAGGGTGACAAAGAGCTTGATGAATATCAAATAGCGTTTTCTTACTGACAGTACCACAAATTCTAGAGAAGGTGTCAGCTACAGTATTTTTACTCCCTGATCTATATACTATATCGTGAGAAAACAGGATAGATTTAAACGCCATCGTTCAATTTTTTCGTTTTTGATTCTACTTGTATGCTTCATATCGAACATAAAAACAGTTTTGACAATAAATAAACTGACATTGACAAGACTTCAAGCATAACGATATAAATTTACAAACAGGTGAATAATATAAACAATTTCATATTGAATATCATAACACATCGCATAGGAACTACTTGTTTAAAAGCGGAGTTATGATCTCCTCGAGAGGTAAAATCATATATGTTTTGGAACATCACTTTTCCATTCGGTCTAGAGCTGAAAATCCTTGTTGATCTAAACGAAGCTACGTTGTTCACATGTTTATATCAACAACGTTGTGCTCTCTCCAAGAATTTTGCCAATGATAATGAGTAATTATTTAATTCAATTGCTTTGTATATTAAAGGACATTAGAAATCATCTCTGCTTCGAATATTGAAAATGACGGGTTGGTAATAATGAAAGGTGTTAATACTAATTTATGGAAATACCTGAGCCTCTCAATAAGAAGTGGATTATCTACCCCGATGACAATGCTGGCAAGACATATGAAAGGTAATTTCGAGAAATCTTTCCCTTCATAGTTTTCCTGTGTGACACACCGTTGACATCGATAAGCTGAAGATGGAGTTTGTATCAAGCGAGAGAGGCAACCCAAAATTGGTCCTCAACGCATACCCATTTGTAGAGGACCAAAAATGGATAGAAGGACCTATTGGAAGTGTGAGCAATTTGAAATCAAGAAAGAGGAGCTGCAGGGGTTGAGCTATTACAGACGGAGAACAGTTATACGAGAAAACTGACGAGCATAATCCGCTGCAAACGCTACAAGTGTAGAGGTATCAAAACCAATGAAGCGGATACTAGCCACAGCATCCACTTCAAGAGATACTTCGCACTATATTGTGTCTTCATTGTCTGGTTCAGTCAGCAGCAGTTATGCAGGACAAATTCCTTCCTTTAGTTGCATGAAAAGGACAATAAGAAACGTACGAAGAAAGAAATATGCTGAAACAGTTTTGACTCAATCACGAACAGACCTAATCCTACCCGAGTTGAATGCTCAAATAATGGAAGGTGAAGATTTTTTGATGCATGACTCAGGGCAAATTGAAGACCGAATATTGATTTTTGCAACTGCACAGTCCCTAAGACTATTGGAAAGGTGTACCAACTGGGTTACGGATGGAACCTTCAAAAGCGTACCACATCCGTTAGCCCAATTATATGAAGTTCATGGATTGAAGGGGAACATTTCAATTCCTCTGATCTATGCACCAATACCCGACAAGGCTGAATAATCTTACTCAAGAATTATGCAGCAGATAATGGAAAGATGTCCGAACCTCAGAACCTCCAGCATAATGATTGACTCTGGAAGAGCAGCGTTCAAGGCATCGACTACAAACCTTCCGGAAAGTCGGGTTCGTGGATGCTTCTTTTGTTTCTGTCAGTATAACTCCAGAAAACTACAGCAAGATGAATTAAAAAAAAAGTATGACACACATGCAGACTTTGTTCTAAAAATGAGATTGTTGAACGCTTTAGCCTTTGTGCTGTTACAATATCTAGAAGAAACACTCCAGTTGCTGGTGGATAGTGACACTTCATCAGCGGAGGCCCAGAATGTCATTGACTATTTCGAGAATACCTGAATAGGACTACAAACTATTTCCATCACTATGTGGAATTGTTGATTCAGTTCTCAGTGGATTGACCAAAACAAATAATGCTGTGGAAGGTTGGCATAATTTCGATGCCCAATTACCCGCCACCCAACATTTGGAAGTTCACTGAGGTAATTAAAAGAGAATAGGAACTAAATGAAGTAAAAATAGAATACTATATATCAGGCGAACCATCAGTATCCTCAAAAAGAAAACACCGGAAAAATACCGACGATTAGCCAAACAGTTTGGCCCCACTAATATATTAGAATAGGTTAGAGGTATTGCACACAATTTCATTCATTAAGTTATAGTTGCTTCCAATATTCATTTCTCTTGTGTTGTTTCACTCATCTATATTTTATAGTCGTATCCTGCTTACCCTTTTGTGCTTTAACATTATTTTTCGAAGTATTTTATCTTCCAAGAAATTATTTTTTGAAGAATTTCTTTCGTAGAATTTACCGAACACCATCCTTGATACGTTTGCTTGATATATTATATAATTTCCATTTGACCAAAACCGAGAAGCCTTAGCATTTTTGGGGCGAACCTCCTCCCATTCCTGGGGAAAGTGTAACGTTTTATCTCTTGATAGAAATGCTTATGATGTTTATACCTCTAGAAACTCATCGATTCGAGTCGTTTGTTGAATCTCTATATTCCCATGAGCTTTTCAACTTATTCAACTAGCCAATACCGTACAGGAAATCGTGTAATAATGAGCCGTATGATGTCACCGCTCAAAGGACCATCACATTAGAATGAAGAGACTGAATTGTTGAACTCACTAATGTCTTCAGTAACCTATTACTACGCATTAAAAGATTTCAACATGATTGAATAAAGAGGCAAACAGAGATGGGACGATATGATTTGATGGAGAAAGACACAGTAAAACGATCTAAACGAGGTGATGAGTAAATTGAAAATTTTTTTCACTTTTCAATTTTTATGATGGTGGAATGGAAAGCCTCAAGTGGAACTACGCTCCTTTGGCTTGTTGGAAAGGCTGACATAGGGATGTTTGGGGTAGTGTATGCTTTGGAGGAAACTCAGGTTTTCTTGATAGAGAACACTAACCTCTGATATTGAATATGACCAAACAAATTGGTGAAGTTTATTATGCTCGCGTTGCTACTAGAAAAACTCTTCATATGAACGTTTATCACGTTTTATTGTTATTGAAGGCTTGATTGAGAAATGTCGATGAACTCTAGAGTCTTCTTCGCTGCTAGTAAATCTAGAATTTCGTTTAAACTTTCTTGTGATATTGTCAGTTATTCATGGTGTTGATTTGTTTTTGACCGTTTCTCTCATTATTGTGTGGCAATTCAACTAAAACAAATTTTTCCAAATATCGTTAGCATCACAATTGATAAACGGTAATTGACAATCTATTAATTGGTGGTCGGAAATGATGTTTAAGTTAAATTTTTAGAAATTCCGGTCGTCTTCAGGAAAAACTGTATGGTTCTATTCAATGAAGCCAAAATTCCGTTCAGTTACAAATTTTCTGATGTCAAGTGTGAACATGACAGAGAATATTGGACCAGATTGATGTATGTATGTGTATTTAAAAACTGAATGAATTAACTTTGTTACTTCATTCAGATAATATCTGTAAAAGTTTGTTCCAGAGATGTCGATAATAGATAACGAGAAATGGTATTAATATGAATTTCAGAAACTATTCCAACAACATTTTTCAATTTATCCTCATGTAGCTCATATACGTACCATCGGGATTCACTATTATTCTTAGCTTTGGCTGTAATGAAAATAAAATAAGGTAATCTTTGTAAAGAAACTTAAATCATGAGAACGGGCGTATATTTTGCTTCTAAAAGCAAAACTGCATTCCCTATTGTTATGTTATGCAAATTTCGTAATTAAAATGAATGTTTATTTCCTTTTACACTCATCACAACGGTATGTTGGGTGAGGTTATGATGCTTTTGCAATCTTTGAAATATTATGGTAGCGAATATTCTCAAAGCATCTGCTCATATATTCCTCGCCCTACATAGTGCAGAAATTCCGAATTATGGCGAGAATCCAGAACTTTCAGCTCATGGTCATGCTCATGAATGAAATAAATGAACATGTTCACCTTTACATTTGAATATGTACATGTAGACTGATCCTCGTTCGTTGAATTCGCATTTCAAACGTGGAAGAAATCACTGTTGTTCCGGATGTCAGGTGCAATCAATTATTTTCAACATCTGCTTCGTGAGTCAAGAGTTTGAGGTTTATAAGTTGAGCTGTGGATGAATGCCTTGCCGTATACATAGGCCAGACTGGACGGAGTTTGAATGTACAGTTCCAAGAGCACTAGGAATCTCACAAAACAACAGACATCAGATTCAAACTACGCTAGACACTTCTTAGAACATCACCACATTCTGCATGTACAACAAATATGACACAAATTGAATGTATTAGAAGTATTCGAAAAATATGAGTGGCCAATGTTACCTTGATTTGGAAATTTCTTTTGATTCTAGTGTGTTCAATTTAAAACCTCTACTCTGGTTATGTAAAATTTTAACTTCATCTAAATTTGGAAAATTGTGCCTTGTTTCTAAAATAGGGTTAGAGAAAGATGAATCTGCTTTATTAAGTCTAAAAGATCGAAATTGTTGCTTATATCTCATTTCTATATCACGGCTAGATCTACCGATGTAAAAGTTATCGCACTCTAAACAGATATACTCATATACTCCAGGTTGATCAAACTTATTTGTTTTATCTTTAGCATTAAACAAAAAATAGGACAATTTATTTTGAGGTTTGAAGCTAACTTTTAGATTATGTTTCGATAAAATGTCTGCAATTCTTTCACTTACGGTACCAAAATATGTGAGGATATTTTTTTCCATAAAACGATAGATATTTGAGTAAGTTGATTTCTGCTTCATTCTGTCGAGTAATTTGGAAATAATTTGAGATTGAAAAACATTATTAATAGCTATAATGTTGATTATATTCAATTAATCATTCGCGTATTCAGTAGAAAGAGGAAGTGTATCATAGAGTTCTAAGCTGCTAACTCACGACTACAGGGATTAAAAGATGAATTGGCAATAGTTATATCTGTGAATGCAGGTTTTCTATAAATTTTGAAAGTAATGGTATTATTATGGTGTCTGAGGATAAAGTCTGGGGAATTTATTTTGTTATCTTTCTCAGTTTCTAAAGTGGACTCAATGTTACAATGGATATTATTAATGAAAGATAAGAAAACATCAAATTGTCGTGGTGAAACTTTGAAGAAGGATAAAACATCATCGACATATCTAATCCAACAATGAACATTATGCCAAAGTAATGGCTTCCACCATTGAATTTTGAGAAAGTGCTATGAATGTTGATTCATCCCTGGATGTGTAGTACATTGGAACGTTGCAGTATATTGAGTATGGAAGGACATCACAGATTGGTGATGAAGTTCCCAAAATAATTGTTAATTAGACAGTTGAAATTTGTTCTTCCACGAATGAAGGCTTACAGCGTACACCTCGCTTAATTCCCAGAAATTAAATAATAGTATGATGAGACTGTTTACCACCTATCCGACCCATATAATGAGCAAACTTGGGAATAGCAAAACAAGCAGAAGTAAGTTTGCTGAAGATAATCTTAATATGCTCCCATACGAAACTCGAGTTAAGGTGTCAGTACCAGGAATGTATGATTTGAGGAAACTGCAAGTATGTTACCTTTCATTCTAGATTCAGCAGTTCGGATTTCGGAACATTCTTTTGATTTAATTATTTGTTGTAGAAAATTTGTTGCGATTCTAAATTCTGAAGAGAATGAAAAAACTCGTTTCACGCACAAAATAGTTATTTTTGAATTAGGTGTGTGAAATTAGAGTTTTTGTAATTGCATATGAGAGAGTGTGTCACTAAAACATGAATTTCACAAACGGAATACAGACAAAATTTTTTGTAGAACTGAAACTTGGAATTTATCAGCTAAACTGTGCTCTGTTATAAAGATATACTCTCTATACGGTTTCGTCGAATTAAAGTTAACTTCCCTTGTCGTTACAACTTTTATTTTGTGCGTAGTGGAGCGAAAATCTTGCGTAGACGCTTCGGAGGCTCATGCCCATCTTGTAGAGAGGTTTGTTGCATGTGGCGTTTCAGGTCAGGAATGCAACAAGATTTCTTATTTCTTGTCTGCTGAACGTCAGCAGATTTTTCACTCGTTGCTGCAGGAGGTCTCTCATTAGTCGCTTAGAGTGCGACATACGGGGCAGTTCCCTTCAATAGGAACGATGTTCGAGCCATTTTTGGATTACCGACTTTGCTGTGGCATGAGAAATGCTACAAGTTGTTTGGCTTTGGTCCAATCAGGGGTTCTTCCGCCCTCGTTTTAGAAAGTGCGACGGCAGTTTAACTCCCTTCGCCTTTGGTTTCTCCAGATTCTCATACGTTAGCTCCTCTACACAATCGAGTATACATTGGAGGTGATCGTGTTTGACTCAAGTGCCTCATGCACTGTTGAGTTCTCGTTATGATTGTGATTTGTCTATTCTCATAGTATGTCCCTCAAAATTCGAGCACATGTTGTAATTGCTAATATGTTTGCTTGTAATTCAATTGGTACAAAGAAAATTTTCTCCTTAGTTTTTTGTCCCGATTATTTCAGCACCTGTACATTTTTCGGTCTTGGTGCCTTCGGTAAGCCATACGGATTCCCCTGGTATAATATGAGGATTGCCGAAGTGATCTCCCCCATTCAAGGTTTGAATCCGGAACGGTATGGAAGTGCTGTGAACTCTGATTCTGTCGAATTCCATCCCCAAAGGCTCAGGTAATCCAAGCAATCCAAGAATGCTTCGACCTTTCCTTGTTCAGTCAGATCGAAGTGATACGCTTCTTTCATGGTTTATAACGCCAACAGTCTTTTTATCGAAGCCGTTGGGGTGGTCGGCATTGCATACGTTATTCTTAAGCATGTGAGCCTCCGAACCCTGTTCAGGGAATGCTGGGATGTTTTCGTTTTTGTTTTTGGCCACCACATGATTGCGGCGCATGTTACAATGGGTCTCACTATGGTGGTATACACCCAGTGCACCATCCGTGGTGTGAGTCCTCAGGTTCTTCTAGCAGCTTTTTATCTAGGCTTACCCCAAGGTTTTTGATCGTGTCCGTCATTTGTATGTTTTCTTCATAATACAAATCTAAGACTTGTAGGTTTCTAATATCCTTTCTCTTCGTGAAGGGTACAAGAGTTATTTTCGAGGTACTCACTTGATGCACCATTTTTCCACGATGTTCGATGCTATTGTAGTCACGATCATCCCTTGTACTAGAATGACGATGTCATCTGCATATCTAATTATGCAGAATCCTTCACTCTCAAGGAGTATTAGATGTTCATACACCATCAGGCTCCACAGAAGAGGTGACAGTACATCTCCCTGCGGATATCCTTCTGCGACCCCTACCACTTTCTCAACCTCATTGAGATTTCCAATGATTGTCCTGTCGCAATGTAGTTACCAGTGAAAAAATACTTTTTTTACGGTGAGATGAAAAATGTCGAATTTTTTTGACAATTAGTTCTAGGCCTGTTTCATTCTCTCATGGAGTATGTGAGTAGAATGAGAAAATTTGTTATGTTACTGAACGATTCTTCTGTTGGAGGTATAAGTAATCGACTCACAGAATGGCATAGAGACCAACATAATTATCTAAGGCCATCCACAAGATGATGGTTCACGAAGAAATCAAACAATATATGATCATTGATAAATTTCATGAACTTTACAAATGATACGAGGAATATAGGACTACTTGAGCGCGCCATATGGCAACACTAAGCAGACTCATTGCAACATTTGAGAAATAAATGAACATATCACTTGTTGGCTTTTGCGGAGAACACTGATAAGGTCTCTCTAGTCTCGATGGATCAGTTACATCACAAATCAATAGTTCTAGACTTTTGTTTCGCTCTCTCATGGAGCTCATGAGTAAAATGAGATAGTTTGTAATGTAACTGAACGATCCTTCTGATGAAGATATACATAAACAACTCTATTTCATTTTCCATGACGATTTTGAGTTTTGGATTACTCTCAGATTTCTTCCCTCAGTGTCGCACCGCAGTCTTTCAATGTATCTTCCAATTTACAAATCCAATCAAGAGTTTGGATCAATATTATGATTATTATAAACATCATAATCAGGCGGGTGGTATTTTTACTACTGCCTTTCTCTTGCTCTTTTAATTTCAGAATTTATTATCCATTAAAACCCTTCTGCTTTGCAATTACAGACTATGTTTGGGGAAATTAATGTATTTCAACTTACGCCTACATTCACATCTGCGGTCCGAGGCATTTCGCACCGCAGACAGTCGCGCTTACCAATAAAATAATTGGATTCGTACGTTCGCCTTCACGTTTATGTCGGTACAAGCACTCGACTATTCAAATCTCCCTATTCGTTACGGATTATCACACGGAATAGTGATGCTAATAGACTAATTTAAAAATACTGAACGTGATCCATGGAGGAGACCTTTACAATTCATTTTGTTCATAATGTGATTCCTTGGATTTCTCGGTATGGCAAACGGTCACACTGCGAAGAAATAACGATATGTTCGATTGTTATTTGTTGTTGTTCCATTCGTATTGTTTAGCCATTTATATGGAAAACAATCGCTAGTAACTATATCAATAACTCTCTATCACATCAAATTAGATACTAAATAGCAGTCTATAAATATTTCAAGATCACCTACTGATTTATCGAAGTTAAAACTTGCTTATAGAATTTTAATTCGATTTCTCATCTAATATTGGAATAATTCTTCATTAATCGATAACTTATTAGATGGGTTTTTCTTGCCGTTTTATTGTATTGTTTTGTTCTAAATATTGTTGTGGTAGATTTTCCATTTAACTCATCGTTACTGAGAAGTTGGAATACTTGTCGTAATGGTCAAACAATCAAATAATGTCACATTTCAAATTGCGTTGCGACATTTATCTAATCGGATCTGCTTTCTGGTGGTAATTATTCCAGAAAGCAATTCAAGCCTTTTCACAGAACTTTTGTTGCATTCTTATTCCAACTGTCGCGACGTGGTGTCAAATTGTATGTTCTTCGGACAGCAGCGAGATGTATAAAGAAGTAATGACCATTTTGTTGAAATAATATTGAGGAGGGCAATGACCAGTCACGAAATCATATATCTACTTGATCCTGAGTAACATGAGAATATTGCTTTCTATCGCATTTATTGGCATGTAGACCACAGTTTTCCTTTACTTCCCATTTCTCTTCCACAATATCTCGACCCCTTTAAGAGAAATTCTCCACCTCCTTTGCGAACCGTCTTTGTGCCTACCAGGCTTCATTTTTCTATCAAACGCAGAAGTTGTGGAACACTTTTCCTAGTGAAGTCTTTCCTCATGCACATAATCTCCAAACATCAAGAGAAAATTCGAATTCTCCTAATATTCCACCACTAGCTCACACGATGTCCTTCGATCATTATAGGTTTCCCTCCCGTCAGAGTATAGAGAAATAATCATGACGTTTCGAACAATTGTAATAAACCTAATATCGGGTATTTTCTTTCAAGCATGATATAACTTTATATTGAAATGAAACACATGAAATTTATCTGAACAGAATTTTGACTTGTTGGAAGGTAAAATAAGTAAATCTATTGTTCAAATATTATTTCTGGCATATGACCGAAATGGTTCTCACATAGCGCATCTTGGAGGTTCACTTTTTGATCAATTTTACAAGTATTGGTTGCGTAATTTCGCCAATAACATGCTTAATGTTAGCCTCCAAATGGTTGAACGTCGCTGGTTTGGGGGAAGGTTGAGTAAAGTGGCCACCCTAAGGAAAAATGATTTTTTACGAGACCACCTTCATTAGGAAAATTATAATAAATTATACCTGCAGCAACTGTAAAAAGTTCAGAACTTCGTATCATTTTCTATTTCTGTAAATCATGTTTTGTGAGCTGGTGGGTTAACCTCATTCTGCAAAACGGCAATTTAAGCCGCTTATGTAGACTAAAGAAGCCTGGAACTGGCTACTTCACCTACATAGGATTCTTCATGTAGTAGTATATATCATTCTGACATATTAGAGATACATATTCATTGAAATAAATATTGAAATTTGAGTAAACATAAAATACTTAGTGAAGGTACATTTGGAAAACGAGTACAAGGAATCCCAAAACCTGAATCTTAAAGATCACTTAAAGGTTTCATTGGTATGAAAAATGCTTACCAATAGATTCGTTCCAATATTAACTCCTTTATTGAGACCATTCTACTCTCCGCAAACTAAAATACAAAACAAACATTCAAAGAAAATTAAACATAAGCCATAATTTTTTAATACTAATTTTGTAGATTATCAAGAACACATTAACTAAAGAAACTCTTTCAGCTTATCCAAATGCAGAATCTTAAAGTAGTTTAACAATTGATGCATTGAAGATAGAAATTGGTGCAGTTTTAGAACACTAAGCAATAATCACAAATCACACATTAAGATACTGAGGACATTTCAGCTACCAAGTTGCTATAACCAGAGTCAACTAAATATTTTTTCCAACTTCAAGAATCAGTACTCCAAATAAGAGATTACCCCCAGCTGGACATGAATCTGTGTTAATTAAATCGATTTTTTGCTTACATATTTCCATTTCTTTTAAATTAACTAAACATATTTCAGTATTGTCTTTTAAAAGTGATACACTTTCTTGAGAAATGAACTGTATTTGAAATAAGTGTGAATATAGTGGAAACTCAACAACAGCACAACGTGTTTTAAACTTACAATACCTGAGAACTATAATGATAGAGCTGTGTTAATCAGGGGTTTCATCATGCTGAGAAGTTAGTTTGTATGATTTTATTTATCTCTTTTCCCTATAATTCCTAGTTCCGTATAAACTAAATGATCTTTGTTATCTCCAAGAGCAAATCTAATGAAGATTCATAGCTTGCGGAGAATTGATCGTCATAATGATAAAATTAATCGTTATTAGAAGATTTATTATCATAATTTCATGCACATTTAGAATGCGATGAAAACAAAATGATGTGGAATGGAATTCGTTTGATATATATCTGCGCGTGTTCATTCTATTCACCATTGTTTCCAATGTTTATGTTGTGTTTTATGATGAAAATTGCTGCATTATAAATTAGAATCAATCCTTCCATTTGCTTCAACTACATCATAACAACAAAGGTATAACACTTATTGAATTAGAAATAAGTGACCTGCTGCAAAATAGCTGTTGATGTTGATGATTTATTTTGTCTATTCCACACATTCAGCGATTTGAGAAGCCATTCATTTTCACGAATTGTCTTATACCTTCTTCTCCTGCAATAGATCTTGAGCGTCATCTCTATTTAGTCGATGCTGTGAACCGGAATTTTAGCTATAATAAAAAAAAACGTGTAAGTTTGAATCAAAAATTTTTTTTCGCATTAGCTTCAGGAGGTTCTCAGGATCATTCATACACCGTTAAACTTCTTGGGAACCCCGGCCACACCCATTGAGGGCGAAAATGGCCCAAAATCTCCAAGTCTTGAATTGTATTTTCTACAAAAAAAGGTATTTTGGCATTTCGAGTGCAATCGTATTCAGCAACCCAAAAAACCCCATTGGTGCATTGAAATGCCAAAAACACGTAAATTGCAAAATAACATATAGGGGTGCAAAATTGGTCGATTTCATCGATTTTACCACCCTTACGATGAATTGCAAGTAACTGTGGCTACGGATTCGTGTTCAGCGACCCAAAAAACTTACTGGGTGCATTCGAAATGCCAAAAACACGTAAATTGCAAAATAACATATTAGAGGGGCGAAATTGGCCAATTTTGTTGATTTGACCACCCCTGCGATGGATTGCAAGTGAATCTGGCTACGGATTCGTGTTCAGCGACCCAAAAACCCCCTAGGTGCACTCGAAATGCCAAAATATCCAAGACTTGGAGATTTCGGGTCATTTTTGCCCCAATGAGAGGGGTTGGGGTGCCCAAGAGGTTTTAAGGTGTATGAATGATCCTGAGAACCTCCTGAAGCTAATGTGAAAAAAATTCTTTGATTCGATCTCATGTTTTTTTTTTTTTTTCCGGTTCATAGCCCGGACTATATTGGTTCATTGGTTTAATTGAAACCACTGACTGATAATACCTATAACATTGACAGAAATCTACCTATTTTCTCATTGACAATTATTGTTTCTTTTGAATTTTTCTATTATTTCTACTACTGCTAGTAGTCTGGGAACAGTTGTTCATCATTTCATTCAATCACAACTTCCATTCATAGGTGCATTAACGAAGGAATATATCTAATCTGTCTGGAATATTCCACACTCTAAACAAGGTGATATTAAAAAAAATGGGCAATTGATGTCTGCACAAATTATGGGTTATTTTGACACAAACAAGTTACTTACTATTCATCAATATGGACTAAGGAAAAAAAACACATTTATGCGATAGTGGAGTTCATAAGCGATGCTATGAAATATTTAGAAGAAGGAGGTTATTTTATTTTAGTTTCCTTAGATTTATAAAAGGCTTTTAATTGTGTTTCTTATCCATCACATTTGACGTGTCATCAGCAATATGTTTATGTTAACCTGGTTCAAATTAAGAATAAATGATATTGGAGTTCCTCAGGGCGCTATAATTGAGACCCTACTTTTCTTAATATTCTTAAATGTTTTTCCGGAATATCTTGCCGACAACCTCTCACTGATGACTTTGCAGCTCGATTCTCTCCAGAGAGGCGGATTCCACAATACGATGATTTCAGGTACCTATGGAGTTTTTTTTCATACCTTGACGACATGAGAGCGAAACCTATAATGTACGAGCCAGCAGTGGATTGAAGAGGAAGTAGATAGGCATTTTTTTTCTTGAAGGTTTGGAGGGTATGAGCATAAGGAAATACTTCACTAGGTGAAGAGTTCCACTTCACTGTTCGATAACAAAATGAAGTCTGGTAGGAAGAAGTTCGGCAGGTCTCGAATTTGATAGTGATGGTGACTAGTTTGAGCTCGTCTGGTCCGCCTATCTCGAATCTATCGTGGTGGAACCACTGACGATATTTCTGATGAACACCAACGATGGAAATATCTATAGAAAAGAGAGACCTCTCATCTTTCTACGATGTTCTAGAGAGGTCAATGAACTCGTAAATGTGACATCATCAATCAGATGAATAGCTTCTATCTGGATAGAATCCAAGAGCTATAGCGCATGTTTGCTAGCCGGACAACTCCAAACAGTGAACAGTACTCCAGGATAGTTCAAATCTGTGCTTCGTAGATTATGGGGAGCTGCTGGGATGTGAAGTAGCTCTTGGCAAGTAATAGAAAACCAAGTTCTTGTTAAGGGGTTTTCCCAATGGACCTCACATGATCGTGTCATAAGAGGATGCTGTTGGTGGTCATCCCGAGAGCATTGTTCATAGGAATAGCACCTGACATCATCATATTAGAAATTGTGGGATCCGCATCCTTGGAGAAGACGCAAGCTTTAGTTTTGGTTGCATTAAACTCTACTAGATTATCAGATCGCCATTTCAAAATCTTCGCCAGATCTCCATTAATTGCGTCAACCTGTCCATGTCTCGCTCCTCTGGCTTCAATGGATGGTATAGGGGTTCTAGATGAGATAGCGGTATAAAGTGTATCATCATATCCATGCTTGATTTCACCACTAATACCCCCTCAAGGGAGGACCATGTGAGATCCAATGCGAAAACCGTTTCAAAAGATCTTGGTTTTTCTATTCCGTGCCAAAACCTATTCCACATCTCAGCAACTCCTCAAAATCTGTAAAATTCAGCTTCCAAACATATGCTGAAGTTAATGGATTCTATTACAAATGATCTATTCGTCTGATTGATGTCACACTAACTCATTCATAGAACTCTATTGAATATAGAAGAAAGGCGGACAATCTCTATCTTTTCTATAGATATTTCCATGTTCGATGTTTATCAAAAATGTCGTCTGTTATCCCACCACAAGAGATTCTTGGTAGGCGGACTCGACGAGCTCAAGCTTGTCACCCCCTAGTTAAGCTCAAGACCTCCCTTCCGAACTCCTTTCTACCAGACTTCCTTTTGCGATCGGAAAGTTGTGGAATTCTTTGCCTAGTGATTTTTCTCTCTAGGATAATAACCTACAAACTTTCAAGGAAAATTCCGTTGCCTATCTCCTCTCTCAACATTCCACCTCTGGCTCTTCGAACAATATAGGTTTTTCTCTCGCGAAAATTGCAAATACGTTAAGAATATCCCAATTCGTATTTGATTGAAATCGAAAGCTATTAAAATGAAAAACAGAAATCTATGTAATATTACCACTAGCCTTTCGACCATTCCAAAGAATAATAATTATTAATGTTTCACAAAGGTTATGACGATAAAGGAAACAACCTGACATTATTGTCGATACACTTCTCAACAGTTAATACGTGTGACATATTCCAGTAACGTTTATGTTGATGGTTTGAAACGCTATTTCAAGTTCGACTCGCTCAATAAATAAAAACGTTAAGAATGCTGAATTAAAAACTGGTAATATGTTCAGGAAGCGACTCTCCGCATATATTAACGGTATCATTGCTGAAATACGCACTCTCGTAACATTCAAAATTTATTGCAACTTTTTTTGCGAATAAAACTTTTCACGGGCAATGAACCGAAATGGAATTCAACTTCGAATATGCAAATTGCCGAGTTCAATGTTCCGATTAAAACAACGAGATTGATAATAATTATGATTAATGTGAAAGAAATATTATGTTATATGATTACCCAATCTCTAACATGTCTTCAATCTTCGGAGTAAGCTATCAAGCAGATGTTTCGTTTCATGTAAACTGGAACACGTCATTCATGTTCACTCAACATTGAATTATCATTTCGCACGTGTGAATTCTATTTCAACTACGTTATTGTGTATTATTGTTCTGTAAATAGGAAAGAATCACCCTTATCCACCAAAAATATTGTCAAAGTACTGGGAACCTTCGGCTACCAAGTTGCCATCAACAGAGAACTAAACTATAAAAAATATGCCTGCTTAAATACTATTTGTGGATAATTATGCAAACAAAGAGTTACCCTCGGCTAGAGCTAAATCGTAATTTGAGAAATTGCCTTTTCATTTATATATTTCCATACCTTCTAAATTATCTAGATATTTGTTCATACTATGCCCTGAAAGTGCTAAACTTTTTTGAGAAATTGTATGACTTGTATTCAAAATGTGTTCGGCTAACGCTGAGTTTTCACCATTCTCTTTCTTCATATGGAAAACTATCTCTTTACAACGAGTTTTTTATACTTTGACAACACGAGAGGTGAATCTATAATGTTCGAAGAACTTCGTTCGAGCCAGCGCCGGCATGTTGGGAGAGCAGCAAGGCATTCGAATTTTTTTTCAAGGTTTGAAGGTTATAGGCGCAGAGAAAGAACTCACTGGGTGAACAGTTCCACAACCTAGTTTAAGCTCGTTCAGTCCGCCTATCTGGAATCTCTCGTAGTAGAACAACGGATGAGATTTGTTGATGAACACCGACCATGGAAATATCCATAGGAAAGGTAAAGATCTCTCACCTCTCTACGATGTTCTAGAGAAGCCAGTGAACTCGTAAATACTGGATGGATACTCCGTCAGCCGTCACAAGGAGTGATCTATCTGATAGAAAACTCGATAGTAAGCGACAAAGTTGAATCGGCAAACCATATGACGGAAGTTTCCGAAGGAAACTTCGGTGCCAGACTTGATCAAATGCTTTGGTGATACCCAATGCTACATCTAGAGATTCTTTATCTTCTTCAATAGATTTCTGCCATACAGGTGTTACGTAGGCAAGCAGGTTTCCTGTTGATCTCTGCTGACAAAAGCCATATTGCCGGTCATCCACGATTTTTCAGCTCTCTAGGTGTTGGATGACCTCGATGTTGATTGCTTTCTCCATCACTCTAGAGATCACAGATAATAATGCAATTGATCTATAATTATGAGAAAGGGAAGGGGAAGTTACAATGTTCATTCTAGTTTCACCTACATAGCATTTTGTGAATTCCGGATTTGTCGGAAACTTCATCAAAAGTGTTGCCCAAACGTTCTTCAGCTTGTTCTTACATCTATAAGCTGGTTGTATTGCAAATTCTGTAATTTATTACTTACTGAAGGATTTTAAGTGAAACTTATCATTTAGTGATGTTAACAGTGAGGGAGACTCAATATTCTGAGAATGAATTTTTTTTTGCAAATCGTAACATGGCGTCCTGATACACCATCGAGGACCGGAGGAAGATATCTGCCTAGATGGAGGTCTTTCAGTCCCCAAGCATCGTACTAGGAAGATGCAAGGCCTGGACCGGAGAGGATGAACCATCGCAGCTAACAATTAGTAGGATCTACGAGAAGCTTGTTCTGACGGGTTTCGTTCAAGACGATCGCAAGGGGAACAAGGATTAAAGAGATCTGTGCGAACTGGACAGAATATCAGCCTCTTCCGGGGATCGATGGTAGCCAGTTCAACCAAGTTCTCGCGTACACTTTCTGGAGAAACTAACATTTCGCAAAGGTTACTGGTTGGAATTTTGCATCGTGATTCAGGAATGAAGCCTTACCCTGACCATTATAGCCTGATATTTCGAGATAACCATACGACACGCTCGAAAATCGCAGGATTGGTGGTCTCCTGTCATGGCCAGCATCTTCACCCGACCGGACGCCATGCGATTTTTGGCTGTGGGGCATGGTCGAGAATCGAGTCTTTGCCAGCAAACCTTGAAACTTTGACGACCTGAATACCTCATCACTCACTTCATCCCTGGAATTGCTGCCCAAATAGACCAGAGGGCCTTACATACAACAATGAAGAGATCCATGAGGATGATTGAACACCCATTTAATGTTAACATCTTTTTGCCTCACCCTATAGAATGGTGATTCTGATAATATGCATTGAAGGCACTGGTGAATGACAATAGCTGCCCTGTGATGTCGCTATATAATCAATTGGATTTGATAATCGAATAGCGTATATCATATAGGGATGACCGAATATCACTGTCTTATAAATGTTGTCATTTCCAGTGAAAACTCTGTATAGATATTTTGATTGTTGATAATTGTATATAATATTGTAAATAGTTAATGATTTATTTCTGTTAATAAATAGCTACAAAGGTTCGTCATCATTTTATTCAAGGCAAAGACATTATTCTTCTGTAGGAAGAGCATTTCTCAAATACCAACCACAAAACTAAACTAGAAGAACCACGACCTTCTTACTTGTAAGAAACCCAGGCAGGTCTGCTAAGGTACATGACCGTACCGTAACCTTAGGGGACAACTAATCTTCCACCAAAATTAGTCATTTGGGCGGAAGTTGGTTACAGTTTACATACAGCCTTCACTATGAATGGGAGAAAGTGGCATTTCATTTGTTTCATTCATTATATGTTCTTTGAATAGAGAACCGACATTATATCTCTCCTCAATATTTATTATGTTTAGCGAGGATCTAGGCTCATAACCAATTGAAATTCTATATAATCCTCTAAAAGTTTCAGATCAGAGTGACAATAGATTGAATTACGGTTTTTAATATTCAAAAACTATTTCATTGGCATGATAACCACATACATGGCGTAATAAGAAAAATGTCTTCACAAGAGTTGACTTTGCTCATTCAACAGTATTGTTATAACGGTATATCACAAACTAACAGACCATACAATAAGATGTATTCTACGAAGGCAAGGTGCAAAGTTCCTGAACAATTAAGCAGGAAATGATATAGTTGGTCATAACACTCCTAACTTATCTTATTTTTCAACATAATCTTCTCGTAGCCCGATACACATCGTTCAACGTTTTTCAAATTTTTCGATACCACCGAGACATTTCTTCAAGTTTGGAAATAGTTGAAAATCGTAGAGGGCCAAATCTGTAGAATATGAGGAGAGCGGGGCAAAGCGGTCAGGGGGGGTAAAGCGGACCATGCGATTTATTCCCTGATGAGTGGCGCCATCTGTGCCGGAGTGCACAAAATATCCCATTTCCACCACCTCCACACGTGCGCATCGAGTAAGTGACAATAGCCGGCCGCATTTCGTCGCAGTAGGTCGAGTGCCGTGTTTTTCGCCGAAATTGCAATTTTCTTGGAAACTGCCAAGTGAGTTTACTCTACAATTATTTAGGACAATATAAATAATGCGGTACATTGAAAAACTCAATAATGAATGAGTAATTTGTGCAGCACGGAATCACTCTACAATTCATTTGCATGTGTTTACAAACAAAAATGTTGCGTCATGCTTCTGGGGCAAAGCGGACCCGGGCAAAGTGGACCGCTTTGTCCCATGGTATATCGTATGGTGGACCGCTTTGCTCCGCATTTGTTTTTTATAGTTCGTCAAAAATATCACGTCATTGTCACTTCTAGCATGGTTCGTAACTACAAAAGAAAAACGGAACAACAAAATTGGAGCACTGAGTCCATTCAGCAAGTAGTTCAATCAGTGATAGATGGTGTTGACGAAAATGACGATATACACATTTGTTCTTCGTGTGACAAATAAACGCTGTTCTCAGCAAGTTTACCACTTTTAGTTTAATTTTTTGACATTTACACTAGGAAAGATATTGAGGTCCACTTTGTCCCACATATGAGGCAAAGTGGTCCTTTTGACATTTTTCATAAAATTATAAATATAGCCTAAATTTGAAAAGGTGAGCATACAATTGCAGGATAAAGCATAGTTTGATGTTCTACAATGCCAAACACAACCATAAATATGGCGTAGTTCTTTTTCAAGTACCAATTCCAACCTTTCAAAGTTAAGGTGACCGCTTTGCCCCACTCTCCCTATATGACGAACCAATTCGTAGTGCAATTCATTCAATTTCGCCATTGTTGCTGCGGACCTGAGCGCCGGTGCAGGTCCTGTTGGAAGAGAACGGTTGCTTTCGCTTCAAATTAGCGTCGAATCGATCCAACAGCTCTGTATAATAGACGGTGGTGATCGTTTTGCCTTTTTCAAGGTAATCGATATGGACGATACCGTGTGCATTCCAAAAAACTGTCGCTATGACTTTGTTGGCCGATGAACCCATTTTGGCCTTTTTTGGCTTCGATTCGCCAGGACAAGTTTCAACTGTCCTCTGATCTCTGGTGTATTGTGATGGATCCATGTTTGCTCCACGGTTACGAAACAGCGAAAAAGTCCTTCTTATTGGACTTGAACATCGCCAAACAGTCTTTTGAAGTTGCCACACGGTCACGCTTGTTGAACAGAGAACAAATGAAGCACCCATCTGGCAGATAGCTTTCTCATATTCAAAAAGGTATGCAAAGTGTTCCATACCCGTCCGGTTGATATGCCCATAGCTTCAGTAATCTCGTGCACTTCAACTCGTCGATCGTCCAATATCATACCACGGATTTTATCGACGATTTGTGACGTTGTAACCTCAATTGGACGACCTTTGTGGTCATACTATCACAACGAAAATCAGTAAACCACTAGTGAATCGTTCCAATCGATGGTGAAGAGCTCTCATAATGTTTAACTTATGCTTTTCTCACACAAGGTTTTTCCATGTTTTCAAAAATGTTCAAGGTCTGCTTCCGATAGGTGTCAAAACAGAACTGAATGATACATCAGTTTGAAAATATTAATGCACATGGGATTTTCGATTGTGGTGTCATTTTTCAGGGACTTTTCACCTTGCCCTCGTATATGATGTGAAAATAGACAATCACCCTCAGTACTTTAACAGTATTTTTAGTGAATAAGGGTTAATATGTCATATTGATAGTGTAATAGTGTATCCGGTCTTTTATATTATATTATGCTCCATATATTTATTTGAAGAATTCCAATCCTCCACCAACCTTGTATATGATGCCTTGATTAGTACGACAATCGATGTAGTGAGATGGTAATTTCACATTGCCATGCTTTGGCGTATACAAATTTACATTTAACGTATCCATTATAGTGCAAACATGAATTATCTAGTTGAGTACAAATTAGAAACAAGATATAGACAATATAAACACAACGGAGCAACTATAAATAAGCCGAACAATCAGTATGCATTTTATTTCCCTCATAAAACAAACCTCATAAATATAACATTTTAGGTATACAATAAAGGTGAAGGTGAATATATGAAACAAAAGCTTATCCTACAACCAACTCGTTTTGACACTTATTCTTGCAATAATTTTAATCTTCCTCTTCGTAAGTCTTGAAATCTTTCAATAGCTTTTACGATCAGAGGAAAAAGCAGTTCGCCCTTACAAAATTCCCTCAAGAGTCTATTGTTGGAAAACCGCCCTTTCCACTTCACTATAAGCAATATAACAACCCCTGTTCATTTCGACTAAAACGGTGAGCTAAATATATTCTTGTACCGTTAAATTTTTATCAAGCGGAAAAGCTAGAGGCAGCTACTTATGATGAATAATAGATAATTCCAGAGTTTCGGCGTTTACTACGTGGGAATTTGTTCAAATTGGATAATAAAATATGAACGAAATACAACATCGATAATGTTATATTGACAATTTGTTTCACCAACGCTAAAATCGCTCAGAAATGAAATATAACAAAGAAACAAGTCAATTCAATTTTTTAGGTTCATACATGTTGATGTTTCTAACTTGAACAGTAATTATGTAGGGGAAACGAATGAATCAATGGCAGTTAAATTTTTGCAAAAAAAACATTCTGAGATTGTTGATTACTTCTGAAGGAATGCCATGATCTGTCAGTTTTAGATAAAATTATTATATTAAATTCATGATCAGTCAAAATTTTTTTTCTATTTCAACTGCATTAGAGGAAAGCCTACATACCTACATACATCGTATGATTCAGCGGTGTATGTTGGGAAAGGAGATTGGCATTAGAATTTCTCTTGGAAGTTTGGAGGTAATAGACATGAGGAAATACCTCACTAGGCAAAGAGTTTCACAACTTCGCCGTTGGATAGAAAAATAAAGTCTGGTAGGATGTAGTTCGACAGGTCTCGAACGTGACAATTGAGGGTGGGAATATCTATCGGAAGTGAAGAGATCGTTCACCTTTCTTCGTTGTTATAGAGTAGTCAGTATATTCGTAAATCATAGTTAGTACTCTTCTGCAATATAATCTATGAGCAAATACATGTATATAGGAGCCGAACTCCAGGGCAAGTCGAATCCATGTTTTGTAGATTGTGAGGAGCTGCTGTGATGTAAATCAGCTCTTGGCACTGAATAAAGAATCAACTTTTTGTAAACCAGTTTCCGCAATGGATCATGATCATCCTATGAGAGGGTGGTGTTGATGGTGATCCCGATTATGGATTTGAAGGAGTTCATTGGAATAGTTTCAGTTATATCATTATATTAGGGATTGTGTGATACGCCTTCCTGCAGAAAATAAAAACTTGGATTAAACTCTACTAGAATAGCAGATTCCCATTACAAAATCGTTTGCCAGATCTTGATTAATTGTGTCAACCTGTCTCTGTTCTGTTCTCTGGCTCTCTGGCTCCATTAGACGATATGAGATGGTGAAGCAGTAGGGGGTGTACTGCGAAGCTGTACACGGGACAGGGGTCTCCATTTCTACCAGGTCGTTGATAAGCACAAGAAAAAAAGTTGGTGCCAAGACAGGTCCCTGTGTAACATCAGCGTTAATAGCCATTGTATCGGGTGAGACGTCGCCAACCATCACAGGGTTCGTAGTGATATGTGTCCTTAGATTCTTGATTGATCGGATTACCCAGTGCACCAACTGCTTTAGCACTTCGAGGTGGATAAATGTTGATGACTATATGAGAGAAATAAAGACAAGATTCAACTCGACAATTTGGTTATAATGCTCTAGGGAATTATAATTGGAACAAAATTAGTTAGTTTGATAACACACTTATTTACAAATTAACAAAGATCAATACTTAGAAAAAGTGAAAGTGAAACGAATTAAAATTGTAAATAATTGTATTAATTGAATTGAAATTATGAATTTTATAACGAAAAATATTTTTTATTCAAAGATCATCAATCAGAGAATTATACATATCTACAACAAGTATTACATATAATTAGACATCAAATTATCAGGTTCACTGTCGATTATAAGCCTCCAATATATTCAATCAACAAAAGATAAAGGAATGAAAATAAATAGACTCACCCCAGATAAGGTCTGACACAAGGTGATTCCTCTCGATTTCCGTTTTCTAGTCTCTCTTCTCATGGCGCGAGATCTCACTCGAGCTTTCGCGCATTAGTAAAATAATTGATTTGCGCTAATAAAACACAGATGCCGGTAACAATCTCTTTCCAAGTTCAATTATCTATAATTTCGAGTGGAAACCGTTATTGACATCATTTAATCAATTAGAAATTCAGTAACGTACAACGTTACATTATCCAGGTTGATTTTGTGATGGTTGCTGATGCTTCTAGCATAGCCACAACAACGTTGCCCTAAAATGAGTTGATAGCAGGGAGAGCTGGGCCATTGTGCAAACAATTCCGCTCAAGATCTTGTTTACACGTGTATATTGAGTTTTTATTAACTATGAGCTTCGACTGAAATTACAGCTAAAATCTCGTTAAAAGTTATTATACATTCTAGTTTTTACAAGGTATATTCGCGTTTTAACTAGTTTAAAGTGAAGCTACCTGTTATTTCTAGTTTTAACTACTTAGTTCAAATGCATTTACCCGGAACTCGTGTTTTACTAGTAACATGGTAAAATAATTATATGACTTATGGGAGTACAGTGTCTTCGTTCAATTTCATTCAGAATTTATTGCATTCTGCTGTTATATTCGAATATTTTCATCATTTTATGTCTGTGATTCAGATGAACAATTTGCTCACATGAATCCGTAAGTCACTAGTTAAAAGATTATAGTTATTGTATCATTATCCAATGAGAGGAAGAAATGAGCAAAGAAAGTAAAATATTTGTCTTTTCTAAGAGAGGATCTACTTAGTTAGGGGCAACTGGAGCGTCAGATTAGACGGATTTCAGAAGCTGAAATACTCTACCAGAAGATAAACGTAAAATCCAGAATTCAAAGTTTTTCTGTCTCGCTGTTTCCTTTTAAATAATCCAGTCATTAAGAAGTGAATAAGTGTTTTTCTCAAAACCGGGTTAATATCGAATTTTCACTTAAATTTGTTGTTTTATTGCTACATGCCGGTGAATTTCCGCGGGCGGAGAATATATTTTTCCTTAACTTTTTTCCAGAAGTTCTGACAGTTTTTCCATCATTCGAAGACGTTGTAGACATTATCTATGATATTTACTTTTGGAAGTTTATCCTTATCAGAGTACTTTCAATATTATTCCTGTCTGTTGAAATGTCAACTCCAGTCGAAAGTCAAAAGTTATAGTAGCGAACTGAACAAATATACATTACATCTTGTTATATTCTCAGATCTTGAATAAAAAATAAGTAGCTGATCCTTCGACTATTCTCATGTTTATTTTGGAAAAAGTACTTTTACAGTCGTTCAATTTATAGCTAGTGCACTTTGCTTGAAAATTCTTATTTTTTCACCCATCTCAAAGCAATCTGTAACTGCTTTCATCGTTCATTAATCAATCAATAACAGTTATAGTAATGATGCTACACAAAGACGTTGAGATATTGGAAAGGCGAAGGATTGAAAACAACATGTTGTCCGCCTGTAAGTCGGCACAAACAGAAGACGGGATATAAAAAATGATGGAAAACTTTGTGCAAGCGAACGTAGGAAGCAGGTAGAAAGCAGATTAAAAATAGCAAAAATATGCAATATGGAATTGGGGAAAACGGAGAAAAACATGGGAATAATGTGGAAGAAGAATCGATAATTGACTACTTTCTAGTGATCAAAGATATACGGAAAAAAGTGGAAGATTTAGAAGAAGGGGAAATATCGTCCATTTTCTGCTGATAACGAGACTTAGAAGTTGAAACGCGAGTAGAAAAACTGGAAAAAAAGAAAGTTTTAAACAATAAAATTGGAGCACATGAGCCTTTAGAACTGGAGACAGCGTAAGGTCTCAAAGGAAAACGGAGGAAATACAGACAAAGCACAATGGAGGAGAATCAATATAAGATAGAAAATGGGAAAGATACAGGAACGGAATAACAGCGACAGCGAAGCAAACTTAGATATAACACATATAATGGATAGAAACGAAGAAGAGGCAGTTGAAAGAATAAGGGAATGTAAAAATATTTGAAAACAAAAGAAAAGGAGGATTACGAAGAATATAGAGGACAATGAACAGCAATAGAAAGAATTAGGAAAGAATAGAATATATCTGGAAAGACTTTGGAAATAAAAAATGAAATCGGCATGAAAAGATAAATAGGAACAATATTTTTGAACATGTAACATGGAAAAATACAGATTTAAACTGACTATAGACAGAAAATTGAAGAAATATTAGTGGAAGAAGATATTTTGGAAAGATGGTATCAATATTACATACGAGTAGAAATATTAGAAGGAATAAATAGAAAACCTAACAAATAGTTAAGAATATAAGCATTATATCAAGATAAAAGCCTCAATATGAGATAATTGAAAATTAGGAAAACTTGTAGATATGGAGGATATTTAGGAATCATAAAGGAAAACAAAATTCAGAAAAGCCACCCTAGAAATGATATAATATCAAGCAGAAACGACCTCTACACATATTTGATTAGCCATACAAGGAAGATAAATGCCAGAAAATTGGAGGAATGCAATAGTGATCAACACTACTAGACCAGATCCACTCCTCCGGCTTATAGGTGAGTTCCTTCGCCAGATTTGAATTTAATACTACGCCCGAATGACATGTTTTGTTGCACTTGTCGTTGAGCGGTAGTGATTCCAACTTAGTCCCAGTATTGGAGATTTTTGAAACATTACGTATCGTACTTCAATCAGAGTAATATGTTCCTCTTTGTGTCTATAAAAACAGGAAGCTCAATCATACCATCAATCAAAGCGAGGAGGGGCAATTACTAAACACTTAGGCCACTCGATTGAGTCCATTGTGAGCCCCATCAAGCCTAAGGCTGCGCCGAAGGCTTGAATTCGAATTCTGCATGAACTTGTTTTCATTATGGCATCAGGCAGCATGTATGTGCTACCGAGGTGTTGTAAGAGAAGCCACTACTGGCCTCCTTCTAGGATATGAGAGGCTGTTTCGTCCGCCTATCCGCATCTATCACAACCTGGATCATCAACGACGCTCAATGAATGTAGACACCTATTCACATGACAGTGGACTGTGAGGAGTCAGAAACATAGTTTCATCTGCATCTTATATGCCATCGTGACTTGAATTTGCTCTAATGAGTGTTGTTATGAAGTCTCTTAATCAAATTCTGTTTGTATAAAGTATAGAGGAATCGTTTTTCATCTTTCCTGAATAACGCACAGGTAGTGCAACAGCTTCTAAAGGCTTGTGTGAGAAGAATACAGGGTGTTCAGTACATAGGCAACATTCAAGGGGTTATTCCCTGGGCTGTTTTAATAATATTTAGTCTTATGATGGTTTTCGGAACGCTACTTTGCTTCGAAGATACAGGGCGATAAATGATTTTAGCAAACATGCTTCCGATATTTTTGAAATTATTAACTCAGCCTGGATAAACGTATGGCGTACTACACTGGGTTTGGCTAGTACAAAAGATATTCGCTATTCGTTTCATCTTTCAACAACATTCCGATTAAAGAGAACCGATGCACTGACTGCAGGCATCGGCTTAAGCGTGGATTTAATTTGAATACGTCTCGTCATTCGTAATTTTGTTTTTTTCTTTAGTTTTACTGAACTAATAGCATTTTATTTTCTGTAGTTGATAGCTAAGCTTTTGTTAGTGGAGCTCTATATCATGAGTCGCTATACGAGCGCCGAGATGACCGGCATCCATTTCTGGTATGGGAACGATGGGAATTCGTTACGGGCTAAACAATTGTACATTGAACGATTTCCCAACCGTAATGTTCCTGATGGAAATAACTTTCAAACTATTCATCGTCTTCATGAAACATGTACATAGAAACAAAGTGGTGGACCAGGAAATGACAGTATCAACGGTACAATTGGAAGAAAATATGCTGAACATAATAGAAGGAGAAAATCCAGGTTATTCTACTAGAAAAATCGGCAATACTTTGAACGTAATGGGACTGTGTGGTTTATTTTGAGAGACTATTAATTTGTTGTACCTACCCATACCACATACAACGCGTTCAGGTACTTCTTCCTGGTGACTTTCCCTCATGTATTGCATTTTGTCAATAGCTTTTGCACACAATAATTTGAATTTCTCAACTAATATCACTAACCATCGGCTGAAGAAAATCTACATCAGGTTTCCAACATCACCTTTCGTTCGAACTGGTATTTCTACCAAGAAGACTTACCAGCAAAGCTTATCGAATTTTTTGGGAATAATCTCAATCTGCGTTGTTCGAAGATGTACCATTGGTAACGAGAATTGCAATGTTGCAATGCATGATGGTGCTCTACCGCATTTTAGTGTGGTCGCTTGGGAGTTTTTAACAACAACATGTGGAGATAGCTGGATTGGATAGAGGTGGACCTCACTTATGGCCTATCCGATCTCCAGACTTCAACTCTCTGGTTTATTCAGTATAGGGCCATCTGAAGTCACTATTATGAAATACTCCAGTGGGAAATTTGATAAATCAGATAATTGATGGATGCAATTCATCAAGACATGACCCTGGCATTTCTGAAAGAGTTCGGCAGTCAATGAGCAGATGATTAGATACATGCTTGGTTACATCGAAATCAATATTAACATTAAGTTCGGAGTCCTGTATATCCGAAACAAATTGGCTTTCCGAAAATAATCTTATGCAAATATTCTTAAAATAAATGCTACTTTACATCCCAGCAGCTCCTCATAATCTACAAAGCATAGATACGACCTATTGCCTCATTATCTGTGATCTCTAAAGTGATGAAGAAAGCAATCAACATGAAACTTATCGAATACCTAGAGAGCTACAAAATTGTGAATGACCGGCAATATGGCTTACGTCAACAGAGATCAACAGGATATCTGCTTGTCTACGTAACACATGTGTGGCAGAAATCTATTGGAAAACATGGTAAATCTCTAGCTGTATCATAAGATATCTTCAAAGTATTTGACCGAGTCTGGCACCAAAACCTTCTTGAGAAACTTCCGTCATATGGTTTTCCGCCTCAACTTTGTTCCTACTATTGAGTTTTCTCTCAGATAGATCACTCCATGTGGTGGTTGATGAAGAATCTTCCGATACTATCGCTATAGACGCTGGTGTTCCACAGGGATCTGTCTTGGCACCAACTTTGTTTCTGATCCATATCAACGATCTGCTGGAATTGAACAACTGTCTCGTCCATAGCTTTGAAGATGATGGTACACTTCATATCACTTTCTCATCTAGAGCCTCTATACCATTCAATGAATCCAGAGGAACGAGACCAGCACAGGTCCACGCAATTAATGAAGATCTAGCAAATATTTTGAAATGAGGATCTGATAATCTCGTGAAGTTTGATGCTACCATAACTCAAGCTTGCGTCTTCTCCATGGAAGGCGGATCCCACAATCTCTGGTACGATGATGTCACGTACAACTATGATCGGGATCACCACCAACAGTACCCTTTCATGGGACGATCATGTGAGGTCCATTGCGAAAACCGCTTCACAAAAAATTGGTTTTCTATTCCGTGCCAAGAGCTACTTCATATCCCAGCAGCACCTCATAATCTACAAAGCACAGATTCGTCCTGTGCTGGAGAACGGTTTCCATGTTTGTAGTTCGGTTCCCAAACATACGCTGAAGCTCTTGGATTCTATCCAGAGAAGAGCTATTCGTTTGATTGATGATATCACACTTACGAGTTCATTGACCTCTTGAACATCGTAGAAGGGGGAGGGGGAGATCTTTCCCTTTTCTATACATATTTCCATGATCGGTGTTCATCAGAAATCTCGTATGTTGTTCCACCATGAAAGATTCCAGATAGGCGGACTAGGCGAGCTTGAGATAGTCATCACTTCATTGTCAAGCTCGAGACCTGCCAAACTTTTTCCTACCAGACTTTATTTTCCTATCGAACAGCGAAGTTGTGGGACTCTCCACCTATTGCGGTCTCTCCGTATGCCTCCAAACCTTCAAGAAAAATAAAAACGCCTATCCCCTGTCCCAAAATTTCACCGCTGGCTCATACGATGTTCGAACATTAAGGTTTCCCTCTCGTGTAGTCAAAGGGAAGATCCTTTGAATTTTTGCCGTATAGCTACTAGACAGCCTCCATGACCTCTGATACAAACATGTTATGGTTGCAGGGACAGCCTTTTAATTTTACCAATGAGTGGTTATAGTGAAGAAAGACCAAGATGATGCAAATTCGGTTTCCCAAAAATGTCTCACCTGTCTCCCATAAAATGATCACACTTCTCTCCTAACATTTTCTAGAACTATTCGGATTCTTCATTCCTATATCAGAACGGACTTATAACCGGAATGTCATGAGTGGAGGAGTTTATTCAGGGTATTCTTTAGCTCCATTTTATCAGCATTAAAAGTCTTCTATAAAAGGAGAAACGCAATGACTGTTGTTTCATAATGTTTTCGTGGTTTTATCTCTCCAATTAGAATACAAAGTCCATGTAATATTAATTCCACACTGCTCAACTCTAGTTAAGTGGAACTGTTGGTGCTGGTGATAAAATTGCTTTCGGAATGAATATTTCATTTTGTAATATTCAGGTTGGAACATTTGTAGTAAATAATATAGTGGAATAATTGTATCTGCTAGTTCAATTTGTCTCTTCTGTATTTGAATCGTCACTTCTATAATAATTACAGTCCGTCGGAGAGAAATTTGAGAATATGCGTTGCAGATTATTAAACAATTGCAATAATTGCATTACAATTTGAATTGTATAACTACTATAACTTCCGTTCATTAAATTACATTACCTGGAATTATATTTCGAATTTCAATTTGAGCTTGCATAATTTCATTGCGCCTCTTTCCAAACGAATTAATTACCGATCGCTTGCATTACGGGCAGTTGAGATTTGCCTCCTGGAATTGTATTATTCCGGGCTGACTATTTTCCTGAATTGACTGCACTCGTTGTGGGTACGTAAATTTGGTATATTGCAAAGTACGTCTGTGTGTGATTATTTATTGGACACTACTTGATGAACCTAAGTTCATTGATCCATATTATCGGCTCGATTTAATTTTATTCATATCTGTTTATTGATAGTAAAATATGAATAGAATATAGATTAAGACTTTGACAACAATTTGTAAGGGTACACATACAATTTCTAAGATGGAATGAACATATAGAAAGTACGGTAAAAAGACTCCGTAAATTAATATATAAGTTTTATCAACTGAGAAATATTCTCAATAATAAAAACCTGCTCATGATCTACAACGCCTTAGCCGAATCCATAATTCGATACTGTATCATTATCTGGGGTGGGACATTCAAAACTACCATATATCAACTAGAAGTGATCCAAAATACTCTGATTAAGATTCTCCTCAAAAAAGAGAAACGCTTTTCCACCACTCGCCTCTATTCTGAAACTGGGTTATTCACAGTTAGACAATTATATATCTATCAGAGCATATTATTTGTAATGAACTCTACTAGGACGTATGTATCACATGATCATAACACACGGATCAATAAAAATCAAACTCTACGAATCCCAAAATGTCGACTAACACACGAACAAAAATTTATTCCTTACATTGGCCCCAAATTGTTCAATCTTCTACCAGATAAGTTGAAGAATATATCCAATAAACATATCCTTAAAAAAGGACTGAGACTATTCATTTTATCAAACTATGAACTATTAAAAAGCGTCTTTCAAAACTAAATAGTCTTACAGACCTTTATCTATCTAAATATGTGCGTAAATGTTAGTATTCATGTATATACCATGTTTGCCATCCAAAACATAATGACTTAGCTGTCCAATAGATGTGATTGTATATCTTCCCCTTTCTATCTACTCCTCTATGTATTTCTCTCCACTCGAAATTGTCCAGAGTAAATATAAATATAAATATATTATCATAATAATTATACTACTCGTTATGATGTTGAAATTATGTTTTACTAATGGTATTGTTACACATTACTGGTGGATCTCACAAAACAAGCTCTGCTTAGGTGAAATCCCCCTAATATGTAACCTACTTCTTATATTTAGATACTTTATATTTATATACTTTATATTAATATTATATTTACTTGATATTTAGTTGATTTACTATTCATTAATATGTATTTAGTAATATAAATACTGGGTAGATATATTAATTAGGTAAAATCATTGTCAAAATGCTCATCTGTCTGAATGAATAAACTTTACTTTTACTTTTACTTTAAACTCTTATTTATGGATAAACTATAAGTGCTATTTTATCGCTTGGTTGCCAAAAGCTACAGTGAAGACGGTGAGTTATATTTTAGATGTTAAAATTTGGGCACCAGGTTTAGCTAGACAAATCAGACAACAATGCGGTCAATAGATATATGTAATACTCACTCTTCTTTGATTCAGACACTAACACATTAATTAGGCACTGTGTGATCGAGGGTAGTTGATAAATTACGCTAAGTAGAAAAACTCTCAATCAAAACAAATATAAAATGTTTGATAATGATGAGGAAACGAATTAAAAGCTTAAAGAATAAGTCCCAATAATGTAGTAATTAAGCAACTATGTTTAACTTGGAAAATAATTAGGAAATCCTCAATTTTAAATCAACTTACTAGAACCTAGATACGATTGAAAAACTAATCCAACTCAGTCCGGATGTACCAGGGTAAAGAATTGAACAAAACTATTATGACTTAATTATTCAAGGAATTCTAAATTTCACGAATTCAGCAAATAAAACTTGATTCTGAATAAACGTAGCAAAAACTCCACCACAACGCAAGCTTAAGTAGTAAACTCAAAAAGTTTTCTAAATTATGATTCAAGTGATTCGTGAAAAATTCAAAGCAAGATTTAAATCAAGAAGTTAGAATATAATTGACTTTAGTGTGCTGAGTTTGATTTTTATAATCTTGGATAACCACTCCTCCTTGACCAATATGTTTAGGGGTAGTAACCTTTACATAATAAGAGAGAGACTTGCCCTAGTCTAGTGAGCTGAATTCAAATGAACTATTCTATTTTTGTGGACAGGGAGGTTTATTTTAGACTCCCTTCAATTTAGGTATGAATGAAAATCACATCAAAATAATATTCTAATTACATGTTCAATAAGAAACGACCGCGTCCTGCACGTCTCATGTTATGGTTATGTGAATATATTGTAGCTTCAAAAAGACAGGGTTAGAAACCTTTGTTTGAGCCGCCGCAAGTGATCAAAATGTGTTCCGAATTAAATCATAAAAAGATTTGTCAACTACCAATATACTGTAAAGCACTTGTTCCCTTTAGAACCATTTTTGTTAGATGCGTAATTTATGATTTCCTATTGAAGCTGCGAGGAATCTCTCCGACTTTGTCGATATTTTAAAAATTATGACGACACTTCCTTGACAAAAATTCAGAGATTATACATCTTTGTTTCTGTCCCACATATTTAAAGAACAAACTGTGTTAATTCATGACAGGACGGTCGTACTAAGGAACGATTTCATATACTTGACTTGTCCATAAGAAAAGGCAACAACAAAGAATATCCCATTTATATTTACGTTGGTTGGGGTTTTTAGAACGAGCCTGTTTTTAAGCAACTTGTTTGATATCTGGATGAATTCTAATTGATAATTAGTAAGGCAGTTCTGCTACAATATTTTTTCGGATTTGAAAGCATAGTGACATACAAACACATTCCGTGTTAGCAGTCAATAGACAAAGTTTTGGTTCACCGGGTCGAACAGTGACATTACGTTCTATAGTCTCAGACAGCTGTTTCGCTTTTCTCATCAGCTCGTCAGTGAAACGAAGGAGACAGCCGTGAAGTCACTGATCAACTATCCCTCAAACATTTTTAGCGAACCTAGATGTTCCAACACCATCTGTCGGGAAGCTGATTTCTCACTGAGAATGCAATTCACGATGCTACGCATTGACAATACAGTTCTCGCGATTCAAAGAACCATAGTGAAATACAAACACATTTCGTGTTAGCGGTCAATATACAAACCTTTGATTCACCAGATTGTACAGTGTTGTCACTATTGAGAATAATAAAAACCGAAAAAATAAATACCAATCCTTCTAATCTAATGGACTGAGGGATAGATAATATCTTGGCTGATGGTAGATCACCTATAAAATAGTAGGCTGTTTTTATAATTTATGAATTTGGAGTGATTGAAATTTAAAATCGAAGCAGAAAATTGCACTATTGGTCGACATCAAAATTATACGATCTTTATCGTATTAAATAACCGAAACCATTGAATCGATTCACCAAATAATCTAGGCGATTTGAATCGATTCATCTTTTGCGATATACCGACACCTGAATCGATTCAGCGTTGAATCGATTCAAAATCGCCCATCCCTAATCATCGGTGTTATTATTGGGATAATAATGAGCCGAAATTGGCAGTATACGTCGACTTATTATTTTCTTTGTAACATCCGTGGTGCCTTCAACATATAATGTTTTATTATTCTGCCATTTGATTCGAAAAATTTAGGATTTCCAAGTAGAATAAAGTTTGGCATTAACCATTGATTTATTTGTCATCTATGAATTCTATAAAGTTCTAGATTATTTGATATTAGAGAAAATAGTCTATGAAAATAACTGCAGTAATCTTGCAACATAATTTGTTGTTATTGTCAATAACGCTGTACTATTTAGCAGTTTTGTGTTGAGTTATATTCAAAATGTTTAAAGAGGAGAATGTATCTGACAAAGTGTTGTTTAAAGCTGCCAAAGCGAGGCTCAAGTACTTTTGCTCAATAAAACAAAAAGGTACTCCGAAAATTATACTTTTAACATTACAAAATCGTTGGTATGACATTAGTTTGACATTTAATTTATATTGTAGTTGTTAATAAAAGTCACTTGTACGGCCATGTTCATTTACTGTTATAAGTTCCTAATGCCCTAGGGCAATATAGATTTTCATAACATGCTAGGGCATTATTTCTAATGTGATGTATTTCAAAGTAGCGCGGTTATTGAAAAATAGTTGCCTAGTGGGACATTTATTTGATTACCTTTTGTTTCATTTCGTTTTCCTCCATATTTAAGATAATTGAATGTACTACATCAAATAAATGCCGAATCCTTAGAGATATCTCCACATTTATCTTATTTGATAAAGATGTCCGCGAGTTGTCTTCGTCCCGGGGATACCCCACATTATTAGCTTCTTCTGTATATGCTTCCATTCAACGGTGAAGTTGCATAAACAAGCACATTAACATAGATTATTTAAAATTCATTTATGGGCAAATCTGGGTTGTACACAGCAACATTACCAGAAGTATTAGTTTTAACCTTCGACCTTACAGTTCGGAGGATTCAACAGATATAATATCTGGTTTACAAATGAAACATTAACAAAATATTAGGGATTGTGGTGTCATGTCAGATTGATTGTTGAACGCTTTATGAGAAGAAGTGGAAACATTATGGTTAGGTGATTTATTTCATGCATTAAAAATTTGTTGAGATTATTTATTGTTCTCTTAACTTATGAATTGAATTTTAACCCAGATTCTATAATATCCACGTGTACCATTCGGTAGGAAAATGAAGAATGTTCGAATATTCGAGTAGGAAGAATTGAAATGAGTTCGGATATAACAAGTGAAACTTCAAAGTCTTGTCAATTCAAGATTGATAATTAAATTCCAGATTTATGAATATCAGAGTCCGATTCTTGTCCTAAATCTCGTCGGCCGTATTGTGATAAGTACCTGACCTCCGGTCATGGAAGTTTCTGCTTACAGATCGCTCGCAAATTGCATCAAGCATATGAACTCCACAGATTCCTCACGTAATCTCTACACATAGTGCGCGGACGAAAAAGAAAAAGAGGCCTTTGAGGAAATCATATTTCGTTCCTATCACAAATCCACAATTTATAACTTCAGTTTCAACTCCGAGATTGAATTTATTCACTCATATATTCTAGGATTTTGTGTATGCAACGTTTATGCGGTCGTTTGTACCCCACCGTTTTGGATAAGCCGTGATGAATTAACTTCGCGCTGTTCCAGACGAAAAAAGTGATACTAAAGGAACAATAGAAAACAAACTAGACATAAATTTTCTATATCAACTGCCAAATTTAGACATTCATATTTTTTTAGATAAAAGAGTGAAACAAAAAATGGATGTATTGATAAATCGCTAGACTTTCGGTTTTTTATATTTCGTGGAAAAATAACAAAAGTCTGTCCTATGAATCACACTAGTGCCTTAAAATTTATAATCTGCGTTACCGATTTAGATTCAGATTCAGATTCTAGTGAAACTTATAAAAAAGTACCGTCATCTCATTGAACAATTCACAATTGAGGAGCTTTGGATGAAAACGAAAAAACAAACGAGTTTTCTATTGTTTGTAAAAAGTTATGTTGAAAATGAAAATTCCTGTATGTTCATAGTTGGAATAGCATTAAATTTACTTCTAATTATCATATATTTATTTTTCTTTCATCCATTTTCGGTCAGCCATGTATAAAGCATCTGTAGATCTTGATTCATGGTCTGCACAACTAGTTCAGTCGAAGGTATAAAAAATAGGGGTCATTTCTAAAATTTTGTATCGTGTTGAGGATGGCTCACACATCGTTACTCAGAAAGAAAGGAGCGCTCGTGATTATTACTATTAATAAACAATAAGAAACCATTTTCAATTAACAAATGGAATGTCTTTTATAACAAATGGAATATCTCGGGCTCTTTCAATTCAAAGCTTCTGCTCTTTGGTCCGCTGAACCCGAAGCTGAAGTCGAAAAATGCAAAATCAGCCCCGATTGCTGGAAAACTCGGAAAATTCTACCAAATCTTAGCAACAAACAAAATTCTGTCTCGGACTGTGGTATGGAAATAGTATAAGATGCCGTGATGTGTCTCGGTACAATTTCAATTGAAAGAAACACAAAGTTGCCCTGATTTTTTGTGCTGAATTTGGATATTATAACACAGATGGAGCTCTTCATTCGAAAATTCAGGTTTTGGCATTTTTAGAATTAACATTTCAATAATTTTTTGAGAGCCAGCCTGTACATAATCGGAATCTTCCTTTATGGTATTTCTCTGTGCTATGTCCTCGACTACAAAATACCAGAAGCGCGTTACGATATAAGAGCCGTTATGAAAAATCAAGAAATCCCCTGATACCAAATTTCAGAAACTTTGAATTAAAAGAACCCGAGATATTCCATTTGTTATGGAAGACATTCAATTTGTTAATTGAAAATGGTTTTCCATTCTTCATTAATAGCAATAATCACGAGCGCCCCGTTTTTTCAGACTAACGATGTGTAAGCCATCCTGAACACGATGCAAAAGAATTTTGCATTTTCGTGCGGTCTCTGATTTTAGATGTTTTTCACACTTTTGTCTGGACTAAACTGCATCCACATTAAATACATCAAGCTATAGTCAGAAAAAGCTGAATTTCACACATCTTCACGTTTTTCACGATGTCGTCAACGTAAGCAATAAACAGATAAGGGTCTAACACTGTTCCTTGGGGAATACCAAATAGATTCTCTCTCTATACTGACCTATTGTTTAGGAATCATGTTTCCTGAGTACGATCCCATAAATAGTTTTTAAACCATTTGAACGCAACGTCTTGAATACCATTTTTTTTCTAGGGATACACACTTGTCTATTATAGTTCCAGAGGCTCTGGGAGAATCTAGAAAGATCATTCCTGTAAGTAATTCGTTTTTTTCAAAATATCATGTCTTTTATTAACTGATTCCTTGTAATTTTCTATAAACAGGAACCACGTTGATAGGGCGAAATTCTTCACTTTTATTTGTATTTGTTTTCTTTCCCATGCTGTTTATCAACTGTAAAAATCTATCACCCGTAATTTTAAATGCATTTTGTAGTATATGCTATTCCATCTACATTGTGAGTAAGAAAGAGTCACCCTCATCCACGAAAAATACTGTTAAAGTACTGAGGACTTTTTGGCTACCAAGTAGCCATAATCAGAGGAAACTAATTTATCAATCAAAATGTGCCTGTTTCCATGGTATTTGCGGATAATACTGCTTTTTTGGTTATACCTTTTCATCCCTTCTAAATTACCTAGATGTTTGTCCCTACTGTGTTTTAAAAGTGATAAACTTTCTTGAGAAATGGTGTGACCTTTATTCAAAATATGTTCTACTAACGCTGATTTGTCACCACTATTTTTCTTTATTAGCAAAATATCCTCCATATCGAGTTAAAAAGTTCCTTCACGTTTGTCCCACATAGCATTTGAACACGACTCACTGTAAATCCCAAGAGTTGTAGAAATCGACTTCATCACAGAAGTTGCTCAAGTGGTTTTTTAGTTTGCTCTCACATGTATAAACTGATTATATTGCAAATTTGGAAAACAAAATATGGAATTTATTAATTGATGATAAGTGAAACTTTTGAATTTTATTGAAGTATTGAAGGGAATGGCTCTAATTTGGTTAGTTGGTTGCGTTCCAATTTCCTTTTCTGTTTAGAAATTAAATTATTGTTCAAAGATTTGTCACAAGCATTGGCCAACACTATTTGCACTACTGTGTACTGTTACCATTTCAGGTAACTGGTGTTTTCAATTCCGTTGAGATTGATCGAAATTTTGTATATAATATGATAATACAATGAAGGTTCTGATACCCACCCTCGCAAACTACCGGAGAGGAGGTTTCATCAGTAAAGATAACCAGTCTTTCACCAAAAATCCTGCTTGTTATGTGGATCGGAGACATCCAGTGTTGGTTCATTTTCCTAACTCTGGAGACATGAATCTTCCCAGCTCTCCTACATGAAGGTCAGGAATTCATTATCATAAGCTATTGGTGAAAATCTTCCAAATTGTGCATTGCCAACGGCTTTATTCCAAAGCTATAGCGGGCATTGAAAGTCGTGTTCATCCGACAGCTGGGTAAAACTGAGCTGAGGCATTCCGCCCTATCAGTCTAGTTATTCCTATTAAAGGCAATGAAGAAACTGATTCACAAATACTTAAGAAATGGCCAAGTGAAGGCTTATCCCTTACAGCCTTACACTGTCGTCAACACGCCCACCAAGTTGTTCATCTGAAGTAACATTCAATATAATGACACCGACGTGTTTCCACGTCTTTGTTTCTAATTGTTTGCTATATATTTTTGGTTCCTACGGGAGAGGGAACTTAGTTTTCTATCAGTTACAGTTGATTTACTTCAACTTTTTGTGAACATGTAATATCCAGGTAATCTAAGGTGAACAATGAAACATCAGCGACTCCCGTAAAATAGCTCCATCATTTCAGTAGTAGTTCTCAAATTGCATTATTTATTGGTTGTATCGCAACAGGCTGCATTGATTCAAATTCTAGACCGTTAAGCCATTCTCAATATGTACTACACCAGAAACCCGATTAGCATGAATATACAATTGGCAAATGTAAACCCATACACAATAGCTAATTAAGATCGCATACATTTTTAATTTGAATCTCCGGTCTAGCATTGAGTTGCGCGAGTAATGTGGCAATTTAGGCAAATTCTACGGAATGCTAGTGTGTAGTGAGGCGATGACTCACTTATGCTGCCTTTGGTACGGGTGTTCGCCCGTAATAATTCCTATCTTATTGTGCCTTTCAAGCTTCGCTTACGTTTCACGCGTCCGCTTCTCTCTCCCCGTAACGTCGAGGCCCATATTTGTGGAATAGTTTGCGATCCTGCATAGCGCGAATATTTCGGTCCTCTTACTTTGGCAACGTAAGAAATAGAATTCGTGGCAGTTCCAACTATCTTAGGGCTGCTAATAAATCTAGTTCGAGCACATTGTAAATTGGAACTACATCATAACTAACGACTTCGTTCTAGAATAAGACATTTTTACTTAGCACGTGAACGCGAACAATCTTCTTATGGTGTGTCATGGTGGGCGTAAATTCGAGCCTCTGGCTAATGAGGCGAATAAACTGAATAACAAAAACTGTGGCTTTGGAACAGGGAGTGGGTGTGATTTCATTGTTTCATAATCCTATGAACAATTTCAAAACGAAACCCAAATATTTCCCTGAAAAGCGTGATAAAGACATTATAACACCAATCATCACAAAAGGTTATGCGTTTTTGACCGAAATGGAACATTCGACGTACAAAACCTATTCCCTAGTATACCACCCTCAGGAGGTCGGCTCCAGCGAGTGCAATTGAGGCTCTCGCCGGAATGTCACCTCTACACTCATACATAAAAACTGAGATCATGAGAACGGCGTATAGGATAAAGGGCCTAGGCCACTGAACCAAATCGCACAACTCTCGTGGACACTCATCTATTTTGAGTGAAGCAATCCCTAAATGCCCCATACTAGAGATGAAGCAAGATGGCATGCTTCCAGTTATATGTCTCACTTCTCCAAAAATCCTCTCCCCGGATAGAGGAAATTGGAGTAACGAAACTTTCACCCGACTATCACCAGATTCTCTTACTGTACGGTTTTTCAGGCGGAGTCCCGCGCAATATTGACTTGTGCCAAGGGACACCAGAGAAGAAACTATGTAAATAATCGCATATATATTTGCACAGAAAGTCGGTCAGTGCTGGGAATTCTCAAAACATCCAGAGTCACATCAAGGCTTGTCACTAGCTGAACAAGCCAGGAGAAATAGAGTTGAACTCATCTGGGTCCCTGGTCACTGGAGTTGAAGGAAATTAAATCACCGACTCCCTTGCCAGGCGAGGGTCTTCTGGCACCCCTGCCGGAGCCAATGGTCGTTTCATCGATTTTTGTGGGGGTCTCGCCCTCCTGGGCCAACTGAAGAATAAAGGGAGGTCTGAACTGTGGCGAGAATCATCACGCATGAGGCAGGCCAAGCTCTTCATCAAAGAGCCTGTGCCTAGGTTCTCAAAGAAACTCCTTCCAATTCTGACAAGCAAAACTGCTCCCAGAAGAACTTATGAAAGCCAGCACTTGCAATATTCTGGGTTTCTGCCGGGCCACAAACCTGCTAGAATAGAATAGGCTTCTGACCATGGAGCGCACAATGGGCCCAGCTAAGTGGCCTAAGTGTATTTGGAGGCTTAGCCTCTTCCCCTCAAACGATGATGATGATGATACCACCCTCAGATACTATCACTTTGAATTTAATAGTTAATATCCTAGATAAATAAACAAGTTATTTTCAATTTGATAACAATATTATATTTGTTTTAAAATGGTTTAAGTATGGGCAACCGTTGAGCTCCTTGTTGGCAGCAATATTTATGGATAATTTGAAATTCATAAATACTCCTCTATGAAAATGTTCATAATTTGGTATAGATACGTTGTCCACATCATAGCATGTTTCATTGGAACTAATAAACAATCGAATACATTCCTAGAATTCATGCAATTCATCCAAATATGGAATTCACAATTGAAATGGAGCCCACCTATACTGTCCTGACAATTCACAATCCTTCAAATCATCCATTTCAACAAAAAATAGCAGCCTATGATAGTTTCAAACACAGACTACTCAACGCACCGATGTCAAACAATAATTTTGATAAAGAATTGAGTATCATTAAACGAATCACTCTAAATAATGGTTACTCTTCCGAAATCATAGATAAAATCATACAGTTAATAATGATCCTTGACCCAGGTATCAATTATATATAAATTCTCGGGAAATAGGTCACACAAAAAATTCTTTAGTAATATCAACGTTATCTTCAATTCCGATGCACCAGCAACTTAAATTTAAACTTAAAAACAGTCTTACAGATGCGCTGTTGAATTGCCCCACCCAGAGGAACGTCTCAAAAATTTGGAAATTGTTCGTGATACACTGGAAATGAATAGCTACCCGAAAACATGTTTCAATCCCGTCATCAAAGGAAGAATGAAGAAAATCTATTATGGAACGTCATATATAAGTAACATAAACGGTAAAACAGATAATGTTATAACATTACCATACATTCCAGAGACCTCAGAGGAAGTTAGAAAAAGCTTAAAAAAGTATGATATAAACCTACTAACCGTGTTGGGAAATATTTTTCAAATCTAAAATCTATAATACCTAAATAAAAAAACCCACATAGTACACAAATTGAATTGCTTAGATTGCGATACGACTTATACAGGAATCTCTGAACAATATTTACAAAAAAGAAAGTATGGCCATAAGTATAGTAAAAGAAACGAAAACTTGGAAAATTCGAACGCCATTGCTGAATACTGTTTCGATTATAACCCTCAATTCTATTATAAAAATGTTAATATTTCAACTAAGGAAACCAATTATTATAAAAGATTTATTCTGAAGATGATTCACACGGAAAGTGACTCTATGTCTGTAAATCATGGAACAGACATTCAATCATTATATACGGATTTGCTTAATTAAAACCCTCCCAAATTCCTTTATGCGTCTTTATAATTTTAAAAGTATATTTTAGGAAGAATGCACGAATAGAGCTATATTTCTAATGAAGTCTGACCACGTTTTTCTATCACCTCATACATCTTCAACATCTGGTTCGAAAGTGGATACTTGGGGGTTATATTTTTTGGTTTCAGTCAGGTTTCAGGAATATTATTCTTATTGAAAATTTTGGAAACTCGATTAGTTATATTTTCAACATTGTATGAAAGATAGGCAGTGGATAAAGGTATTGGATGAGTAGATTTGAAATTTCAGGCTAAGTGTATTTCTTTATGACATTTCGAATGTTATAATGGGAGAAAGTATTCGATAATAAGATAGATTTCAATTCTGATTTCAAGGATTGATGTTTGGATAAGTTAACAGTTCTGTGGACCAAGGAAGTTGACGACAGATTGCTTTTGGCAGGGTGGTGGTAGGAAAGGCCATATTAAACTTTGTGATTATTAACGGGAGGTGTATAGACTTGCGGAGACCGTGTGGTGAATTATTGAAATTGTGGATATCAAAGTATAACTTTTCATACAGAAATGATAAGGATGTGCGAATGAAATATGTGAGTTGCAAATTAATAAGTGACAACAAATTTATCACAGTTTGTTCTGTTTTCAATATGGCGTATATGGCGACATCTATATGTCGACATTTTTGTTTGCGGATACAAAAGTAGAACTACCCCAACTTTTATGTCTATGTGCATGAAAACGGATGTTTTATTACCAAAACGTATTTTATTTTCCAACTTTAACACCTTGTATCTCAGTAAGAAGAAGACCTATTGTTAATGAGTGAAATGTTATCATTTTTGCATTCTGAACCTGAAGCTACAATAAGGGGTATTAGGTACTTATGAATCAGCCTGTATATAGAATGAATATTCACTGCATACTAGCATTTGGCAACAATATATTATTATTGCTTCCATAGCGAGCAGTAAGAGATTGCTTTCATACATTATCCGGTCAGACAATAAGCGACAATAGCTACAGGTGTCAATGTCACTTCTTCGAATTTGACCATAATTAATCAAGCTTGTGAAGAATGAACGCATGGAATTTCATGCATTGAAGCTTCAGAGCTCAACATTGTAATGTAAGTATCACAGAGGAACAGACGAATCGCTCTGTTCTGATTCGATTATATTATAAACAATTTCAAAGACGTCAAAGACACGAACAAATCAGGAGAATTTGTGACAAAACAAACACAGATTGTGGAAACATTTAATTACAGATTCGAATAAAGAATTGTCGGGTTGTTCGGCGAGAAGACGCTGGTTGGGAGCTTTATCGAAAGCCATATTTCACAGACGAACAGAGTGTCATCCAGTGGGCTATCCAAGAAGTAATTCAGTCTCTAGGCCCCTCTTTGGAGTTGATACTCTCTATAAATTACATCTATCCCGAGCCTCACACGCAACACACGTTCATCCAAGCGGAGCTGATGCATTTCTATTTACAACTTTCCTGTTTCCGACTGCAAAGTCGATAGAAGGTTTATTGTTCTCACATAATTCGCATAAATATGGAATGTGCAATAAAACGTGAGAGCGAATCAATGGGAATATGAATTGATATTAATTTGTTCGCAGATAAATGCGCAAAAATTAATGAATCTGCTTGGGAAATCGAAATCGTTATTATTCACGTTCCTGTACAAGATGTTAAGATTTCGTTGGGTTTGTTAGGTATCTTGCTAATTTTTAAAGATCAGATGTTTCAGAGTTTCGAAAAAACAACGCTGGTGAAGACAAACTTTTGATATATCTCTTAGGTTTTAACCCTATGGATACTAATATCAAGAAATGATTATTTTATGAATGTAGGGTACGCCCTTCATACTATAAGGGTCGTAGACATTTGGGTGGAACATATAAGACCCAGTAGTCTTGAAAAAAAATTATTTCCATTGAAAGAATATTGAAAAACATGTAAAATATTACTGTATATGATGAGGAGTCAAACAATTTTTGCAAATAGGGATATTATACATTAGACACAAGGTTTTGGTTCTTACTGCTTTTTGCAGCTGTGCGCATCTGAAGCAGCGACGTCTTGTGGAGCCTTCAATAGCTAAATGATCGCCCACATTTTGATGTTTTCGTTTTTTTGAACACAAATTCTTATGCATCAAGAATTTTCAACATTTCGAAGTGACTAAATGTTTACAATTAACTTGTCAACTTAACAATTTGGTGTTATTCCTATAGGTCTAGGGACCTATAATTGAGAACCAAATTACCTTGGTTCACAAAGAAACCTAATTCAATAAATTAACAAAGCATAATACTGAGAAAAATGAATTGCCAAAATAATCATAGTGCTAATAATTTGATTAAATTAAATTGAAATTACATGTTCCATTTTATGAAAGAAGAATACATTTTTGAATCAAAAGATCGAGTTATGGAAGTTGATGTGTAGTTGGAACAATAATTTTGGATACAAACAGCTGATCATGAAAATATAGACGCGCGCAGTATCTTGGCCTCAAGTTCGAGGGACAAATAACAAAATCACCAGGAATAATCAAAATAATTCCACAATTGATTATGTTATCTACCTAAAATATATATTAAAAATTATGAAAAGGAATTGAAGTCTTGAAGAGAATAAATGAATTACAGGAAATTTGTTAGGCAAAGAATAACAATTTATTAAATTACAATATTGAAATGTGGAAGAGAATGATTAGTTATTAGTTTACTGGTTATAGTTATGCTATGAATTATGAAACTCGGAATAGTGATATCGTCGTTTCTAAATGTCCCACTAATATCAGAAATTCCACTCCTATAAATCAGTAACTGAGAAATTTGGCTTTATGTATGTCCTCCCTGATTAATTAGTTATTCCTCCATATCGCCAATACTTCAGCATAAAATGCCGCTAATGTATCAAATTTATTATGACGAATGTCAATTGAAAGTGCTATGGAATACCACGAATCCACGTGCGTCATTTGCTAGGTTAAACAAGCCGAATGAAACGATATAAACAGTTCTAATAGTTAACCTGACAAATTCATCACTCTGTTTAGTGACGATAAAAAGAAAAATAATTTTGTATTTAATTACACGTAACCGTAAACAATAAAAAATGATCTTGGTGTTTGGCAAAGAATAAGATTGAAAAACGAAAATTTGAGTTTAAATAGCGAGTATCACATTGATTTTATGTAATACAAATAATCAAGATGTCATAATAACAACTATATAAACTTTCAAGTTAGCGAATGACTATGAAATAACGAAACTCAAGATGTCCCTCTTTACATCCGCATTCAACCTCTCCCAAAATGTCGCGAAACGTGAGACCTCTTGCTTCAATCTCCTGTTTCTCCAGTGACCCGCTACTGCATTGACATACTTAGCTTTGGTTATCAAACTACAGAGGTCGAGGTTGTCCCTTCCCAAGAATAAATATCTCACAACAGCTATTGGACTAATAAAATAATAAATTACCATTAAATAAAATTGTTAACCTCCAAAACTTTACACAATTGATAATCAGTAGGACCAAGAATAAAAGTGGAGTGTAGATTCAATTAACACATTTCATTGAAAAATTTTAGTGAAAAAACCAATAATTGAGAACAGATTACCTTGAAATACAAAACTGTTCCTATAAAAGGTTTTCGATATGACCTCCTTCAGCTATCATACATTTTCCCAATCTTTTTCTAACCGCGCTGTAACATGATGAAGAACAATAAGAAATAACAGCCCTGGAACAATGAGGATTTCATTAGGACGTGGAATTGTATGAGTACTAATTAACTCACATAATCCAATGTTGATAGCGTAATTAACAGGATACATCCAATGAATTGATACTTAAAGGACTTCCTTATGAGATATATAGAGATGCTGTATATTGAAATGTCACTTAAACGTATCATAATGATGATTATCAAACATTCAAACCTCATTTGTGCTGCATTATTGAAAGTCGAGCTCAACCATTAAGGGGAGCGCCAAAGCTTGTAACTTATGGTTTATAGAGTAGCAGAGATAATGTGAGTGAGGTGACGTATCTTTGAGTCACCCTCCAGTTACGACATAAAATCCTTCTAATTCTTCGTAGAGTTTTCACCCTCTGTCTAACAACGTCAGTCTGATCTGAGCCCCAACAAAATTGGCTGATTCACGCCATCAACTTGATGACAATCTAATTAATTTTGATGAATTACACACTGTTATACCAGGTTTATTCTGCCTAACTCTTCATTTGTTGAAGTTCCATAAAACTGTTAGCTTGCTCGGAGAACAATATACGCTTATCATGATGATACTCTTACTAGCTTCGAAGTAAACACATATCGCACTGCGAATTGGTGGATGCACTACGAAAATGTTTCAACTTCAGCAAAGCTGGTAATCTTCATAAATTGAATTGACTTATCAGTTTTTCTGCTATATTTCATGTCAAACAAATGAAAATAAATCTGTAGGTTTTACAATCTGACATGTCTAAGTTTGAAATTGCACTCAAGTATTTAACAAACTTTGAAGAAAACTCAACAACTACCTCGAAACCGCAAACATCTGCCACCAACTTCAAGATTATGACCGAAGAGAACAAATGTTCCCATCAGAGATACTGACGCGATAAAGTATGATTAATGTTTTTTTATCCTTACTTATTGTCTGTTTATTCAAATTATAATTTTTGCATTCTTTATTAATCAAAGCTTTTGACTATTTATTTGGTAACCTTCCTATGAAAGCGGTTACTAAATACGTTCCCTTATTGATCTAGAACTGAGTTCATTTGGAACCATTTTGTAGTATAAATGTGGTGAGAAAACAATTACACGAGTTTCTCAATGATATACAAGTAGGAACAATGAAGGTGCAGATATAGGAAATACTCACTCATTTGACTCAAACTATCACTTTTCTTAAACACAAAGAAGTCAAAAAAAGTCGGTTTGGAAGGGTAATCGAAGATTTCCAATCCATAATAATATGATGTATGCGTGTGATACATTTAACCCGCGGAAGTGTCACAAATTATCATTTCAAGATCCAGTGACGTCATCGAAGTAAGAAGACACGAATTATATACGTCAAAATCTTACATTTTTGTGAATATAAGACTCTGAAAGGATAGTGGATCATTGATGAATACAATGCCCTCCGATGTTCCACTATAGATCAACTATTCACGCACATTCATCTAAAGTTCAATCGTTCTGGAATGATGAGTGAAGGGACCACGGTGATGTAACTGGTAAACACACTGGACTAGACAGCCGGGAATGTGGGTTTGAATCCGCCTACTGAAATATTTAAGAATCGGGATGAGTTCCGAGCAAAAACCGATCAGACCTTTAAGACATCCTTGTGGCCTGAGTGTGTGTAGCATGCGGAGCTGGAACAGGAGATCTTGTTACTTTTTCCTCCTCTTCTCTTCCGGAGGAGAGAATTCGATGTCATACATAGTCTTGGTTGGTTTATCGAGAAGCAAAACGTCAGGCATATTGGCGTATGAGGACCTGACGGTCGGCAAAGGGTGATTCCAGTAGATCTGGCATTTTTCGTTTCCAACAACAGACTCAAATCTCCTGGCAAGTAAGGTAGCACCGGCTCTTAGTACATTCGGTATGAGTGCCTTAGATGGTGATGCAGCACCGTATAGGGTCGCATCATGGCGATGGGTGTACGCCGAGGTCGCTTTGGCCGGAATTGCCGACAGAAGAGAGGAAAAACTTCTCAGGCGATGTAAGGGTTACAATTTACTCCTACTTAAGGATAAACTGCAAGCTCTATTTTATCACTTGGTTGCCGACAGCTACAGTGAAGACGGTCGTGAGTTATAATTTTAGATGCTGAGAATTCGGGCGCCAGATTATTTCAACCAACCAATGAATTACGTATATAACAAGGGGGTACAAATACTCAAGTCCCCAGGTTAAATTACCCTGAAAGAAAGAAATAAAAGACCTGTACCCAGAATGATTGAAATTTACTAGTAACTGAGATACTAATATTGATACAGTTTATGACAGAACTTAAACTAATGAGATATGAAGCGAATGAATTGAAAATATGGATGAAGGTAATTGTTTAAACATTAAATCAAGGAAACAGTTGAATTTACTCAATATACAAATACTCAATGATTATTTCAATTGTTACATAGAACCAAAATAGGTAGCCTGACCTAGTGAGAGGTCGATAAGGTGTTGTACTTGCTTGGTTATAGGTTAATACTTCTACTTGATGTAGGGGCTCCTGCCACAGTTGTAATACCGTTTCCACGATTGTACACCGCAAGTAAATCAGCGACTCCTTTGTAATCTTCTCCACAGCAGACTCAAGCCATCCTCAATACACTTGTTGAATTTCCCACAACATAAACAGAAAAAAGGAACCCTGAAATCACGGATTGTTCAAACCTCTATTGTTCTATTGTCTTCAGAAGACAGACATGAACAAAATACATAACAATTGTTAAACAAATTAGGACTAGCCTATGTTCTGTCAGATACCACCTGTGAAGGCAAATTAATTCCTGAAGTTAGTGAATAAATCAAATGGAATTACAAAGATATTTACCTCTATCACGATAGGGTTTTCCTTCCAATAAGACAAACTTTACTTCCGTCCACAACCAGTCACGTTGAAACTAAGTTTTAACCCCTTAAGGTGCATTAATTACTCAGATAATACCAATTATTTCAATCCAAATTAGTAATTGATGCCTCTACTTTCAACGGAAGTATATTCCCAGAATTTGGTTCCAAACATGAGCTTGGTATCACCTCCTTGTTGAAATAACCTACCAAAACGACTTTCCGCTTGAACGATTTGACCAGAAGTAACGCCATTTTCTCTTTCTTTCCGGCGTCTCGTTGTCTCACAGAACAACCTCGGAATAGAAGCGGTAACTACGGATCTGACACCGAACAACCATGACCCCTAGAATATACGGTCTAGCATAGCTGACGTCACAGGAATTAACCGATTGTACTACAGCGGCCATTTCTAAGCCGTTAAGGACAAGTCGCGCGTTTCAATGTTTTGGTAGAAAACATCGTGTATCGGCTTGTCAACATGCCGCCTGAGAAAACTTAGGTTTGTTTGCGGCGTTCAGGCGTTCCGTTATGGAGGGTATTTGCCCAGTTGGGATGATATTTTTCTGCTTTCAATAACGTAGGTTCGAAACTCGAAGCGGCAATGTGGGCGCAGGTTAACTCCATACATTTTTTGCAGATTAGTTTGTTAGATTTTCACATATATCCGAGAATACTAGACTAGTCGGTTATTTGCATGTTTGTTTTTGTGGTTGATTGATTTTCTCTGTCCTTGTATAACTTGTCACGTTAAGATGATGTTTACACATGTGCTCTCAATATAATGCATCTTTTATTTCAACGTCTCGACGAAAATCAATCTGACAGCAGGTGTCAGTATAAATAGCATAGAATTCTGGAATACATTATGTGCATCAATTGTTGGAACTAAATGCGAATGTAACACAGAGTCCAGTACTACTTTCCTATTCCTTTCCAACGATCCCCACAATTCATTTCTATTCATTCCACGGTTGCAGTACCAGCAAGTAGAAACGTATTTGAACAGATCAATTTTCAGGCAAATACCAGAGATAACGCCAAAGTAAATTTTATGTGAACGTGACATATGCCTAACCTCAGGCGAGTTAAGTTTATGAGAAATTCTCCGTAAAAATTCTGTAGGATAATAAATTCATACTTTCCACTGGCTTATTTAAAAATATATCCGAAAGTTTGCTTACATCAGTTATCTAAAATATTGACAGGTATTTAAGCCTTGGGTGGAATATATACTGACTTAACTTTTCTCTTGAGCTTCGAAATTCGTTTTATATGAAAACTTTTCGTTATATCGACTTTCGTTATATTGACTTTCATTCGAACTTGGTATGTTTAATTCCAGCTGGAAAACAGCTAGAGTTCAACTAGTTCCAAAAAAAAAGGAAACAAGGCCATTCTTATCAATTATAGAGACACATTTATCTGTGATCTCTGAACTGATGGAGGAAGCAATATGGCTTTCGTCAGTAGAGATCAACAGGAGACCTACTCACCTGCGTAAGATATGTACGGCAGAGATATATTAAAAAATATAGGGAATCTGTAGCTGTAGCATTGAATATTTTAAAAGCTTTTGATCGAGGCCTGCTTGGGAAATTTCCTTCATATGATTCGCATCCTCAATTTTTCCGGTTACAAGAGTTCTCTCTCAAACAGATTACTTCATGTGGTGGTTGACGGAGTGTACTGTGATACAATGGCTATTGAGGCTGGTGTTCCACAGGGACTTTTCTTGGCACCAACTTTGTTCCTGCTTCATATCAACGATCTGTTGGAATTGACAACCTTTCCCGTACACAGCTTTGCAGATGATGGTACACATTATACTGGTTTCTAATCCAGAGCCCCTATACCATCCAATAAAGCCAGAGGAGCAAGACAGCAGAGTGAGGCAGTTGTTGTAGATCTGGCTCGGTGGCTTTACTTTGCTGAATATTTATCGAGACAAATCTGGCAGTAATTTTGAAATGGGGATCTCATAATCTAGTAAAGTTTGATGCAACCAAAACTCGAACTTGTGTTTTCTCTCATGATCATGTACGTTACTATTCCATATCCATGATCGGGGTCACCATCCACAGCACAATCTGCTGTGAGGTCCATTGCGAAAATAGCTTTATAAAAATTCGATTTTCTGTTGCATGCCGAGAGCCACCTTACATCCTAAGGAGCTCTAAATAATCTACAAAAAAGCACAAGTGAGACCTGTCCTGGAGAACTGTTCACATGTTTTGAGTTCGGCTTCCAAACGTATGCGGAAGCTTTTGGATCCTATTCAGAGGAGAGCTATTCGACAGATTGATGATGTGACACAAATTCATCGACCTCTCCAGAATATAGTAGAGTATAGTGGGCTATTTCTCTCTTTTCGATAGTTATTTCCATGGTCGGTGTTCATGAGATATCTCTTATTCCCTCACGAGAGATTCCCTTCATTGTCAAGCTTGAAACCTGCCGGACTTATTCCTGCCATGGTTCATTTTTCTATCGAACGGCAAAGTTTTGGAACTGTTTGCCGGGCGAAGTCTTTCCTCATGCCTCCAAACTTTCAAGAATAATTCGAATGTCTATATCTTCGCTCAACATTCCATCGATGGTCCACACAATGTTCTTCGAACATTATAGGGTTTTCTCTTCGAATATCAGAAAATATGAATAACATTTTCACTTTTGTAACAACAACCAAAGAAGAAAATGAAGAATTATTCAGAATTAATCAGTTTGTAAGTTTCGGAAGTGAATTCACAAAACGAAGCAATCATGATTGGTTATATTCATGAAATCACCTACACGCTATTAGATTTCCCGATCCGAGCGTTCTCAATACGTGATTTCCACTGATAGATATTTTCAAAATTTTGACCTAAAGAAGAATTTAAGATGATGAGCTTCAAATTTCATTACAATAATCTCTTTCCAATATAAAGTTGGCCTTCCAATTGTCTTTAATGTTTAGAAATCAAATTATTCATCAAAGATTTGTCGTAACCATTTTCCAACGCTATTGATGGCTTATGATTTTGCTGGCTCAAAGACACGTTCATTAATCTATGAAAAATGGAAAATGGAGGTATTTCATAATTAAATAGTTCAACTGAAACAGCTAATTATGTTTGTCATGTTTATAAATTTAAAATTCAAATGAAATTGTGAACAATCAATTTTGATGTCTTGTTCATTTATTCGACGTTCCTTGTATACTTCTGTCGAGCGACAAAAGGGGCCGTACCCCACAGTATGAGCATCATTGTGTTAAATTATTCTGCAATTGATATCATTTCAAATCATTTTGATTTTATCAAATTGTATTCAGCGGCAAGTTTCGTAAGAAATATGCTTGTTATGAAATTGAGTGGTCGGAAGATAAAACATGGTCATTTCATACTGCCATTTCTTTAAAATATGCCTACGGTTTGTGGACGTACAATAATAGCGGAATGCATCTCATTGACATTCTTTTCCATCTCATAATTCCATGAAAACCTTTCAGCCGTAATACTTTCGTACGATATTCGTAACCATAACACAATGTTGGCGAGCCTTTTCAACCTAATAAGGTTTGGGAATGTGTATCTAGAATGAACCCACTCATTGATTAAATATATTATATAGGATGCTTCAAAACGAGCACAAGATTTAATTCCTAAAGGAAAGATATTATTTTCACAAACATTTCGAATAGCGGTATTTGGTAGTGTAGTGGTTAGCTTGGTAGCCTCTTCGTCTTTCGACTCGGTTTCATGACTGGGTCCCCAAGATATTTCCGTAAATCGTTTATATCTCAGGCAATATTCATTGGGTAAGACACTATCTGATTATGCATTCCAGCTAATGCTGTACGATGTCACCGCACTTTAAAAGATCCCTACCAGTTCTTGGAAATAGTCAGGTTTTGGCGAAATTTCCAGGTGAGCTTGCTTCCCGGCGTCAGGGTCAAGCCATTGTGGCAGATGCAGGTGTAAACATTCTTCAGTTATGATGGCCGTCACGTCTCTGCTAACAGACTATTGCTGGGTTAGAAAAGTTGCTTATTACATATTGCTTATTAGCCTTTCAATTTCGCCATTGACATGTCCTTCCTTCTACTCTGGAATTATGATTGGCTGGTTGACATAGACGGAAGGCTTCACAATTCCTCCCAAGGAGAAGTAGTTGTCAGTGCACATCCAGAGAATCTCCCATGCAATAGCTGCTGTACATCGCGCAGTGACCGGTTGCGTCATCCTGCGGATACCACATCATGCTTAGATCCAGGCCGGCCACAAGAACTCCGTTGTCATATGGGGTTATCGATGACCATTCGTTCTCAGTACATTGCCGGCGACGTGCTCATTCGAGATTTCCTGAGACGTTTGTGGAGATTAATGTATAATTTTGTTGCAAAAATGACCTCTAGTAGGTTTTTTGGGTTGCTGATCACGATTCCGCTGTTATTTTTCCCAAAAAACTCTCTCCAGTTGGAAAATTCGAGAAATGTGAGATTTTCCTGAGACGTTTGTGAATAATGAAGTATAATTTTGTTGCAAAAATGACCTCCGGTAGGTTTTTTGGGTCGCTGATCACGATTCCGCTGTGATTCTTCTCCAAAAAAGTCTCTCCAGATGGAAAATTCGGGAAATTTGAGATTTCCTGAGACGTTTGTGGAGATTAATGTATAATTTTGTTGCAAAAATGACCTCTAGTAGGTTTTTTGGGTTGCTGATCACGATTCCGCTGTTATTTTTCCAAAAAAACTCTCCAGATGAAAAATTCGGGAAATTCGAGATTTTCCTGAGACGGTTATGAATGATAAAGTATAATTTTGTTGCAAAAATGACTGGAGGTCATGACTAGAGGTAATTTTTGCAACAAAATTATAAGTTGTATATTATATATAAATTTTCCAAATTTCTCATCTGGAGGGAGTTTTCCCAAAAAACTAACTGCGAAATCGTGATCAGCGACCCAAAAAACATACTAGGGGTCATTTTCGGCTCTTAATTCATCAATTTTGGACTGTTTTCATAAGAATGCTCCTCTGAGGGGTTGAAACCCCGTTTTGAGGGGGTAGGAAGGTCTACATTGAATCATGTACGAATACACTGTTTTCTCAAGAACAACATGTGGCTTCTATGCTCCCAAAATCCGGCTGATCACTCCATGTGATAGTTGATGGAGTAACTTCCGATACAATGTCCATGAACGCTGGTGTTCCAAAGGGATCTGTATCGGCCCAAACTTTGTTTCAGCTCTATATCAACGATCTGTGGCTAGCAGATGATGGTACACTTCATACCGCTTTCTCATCTGGAGCCAATATGCCGCCCAATGGAGCCAACGGAGCGAGACAGAGTTGGTGCAAGGAATGAAGATCTGGCAACGATTTTGAAATGTAATCTAGTAGAGCTTAATGCAACAAAATCTCAAGTTTTCATATCATCTAGAAAGGCGGATTCCACAATTCTTGATAAGGTACAACTATTCCCATGAAGTCTTCCACATATACTCGGGATCACCACCAACAGGGATGATCATGTGAGGTCCATTGCGGAAACCGCTTCAGAAAAAAATTAATTTTTATTCCGTGCCGAGAGCTGCTCTACATACTAGTAGCTCCTCATACTCTGCAAAGCCCAGATTTGACCTGTCCTGAAATGCTATTCACACGTTTGGAGTTCGGCTTCCTAACAACAAGTTGAAGCTCCTGGAGCGTCCCTTCTCTATAGATATTTCCGTGGTCGGTAGTCATCAGAATAGGCCGACTAGACGAGTTCGAGCTAGTCACCCCTCCTTCGCCAAACTCCTGTCGAACTTCTTCCTACCAAACTTCATTATTTTATAGAACTGCGAAGATATGGAACTCTTTGTCTAGTGAGGTCTTTCCTCATGTCTAAAAAAATGCAATGCCCTTGGTTATCCAGGCTTATCAACAGGCTTCCTGAGTCAATTGAACTTCATAAGATGCAAATGGTGATATTCCCTCAAAATCCGCTGGCAAATGGATTCTAGAAATGGCTAGTCCCAACAAATGCCGGTGAATCGATGTGCTTGATTATCAGCAACACTTGCAGACTGTAAGGGTTTATTGTCAATGAAACAGCCTGACCGAGGATGAGCATTCCGATCGAATGCCTTAACTGTTGAACAATGTGGCGCACCATGTCCGCCAGAAATTGCAAGTGTTCTGCGAACTATTTCCGCAAAACTTTCACCATATTTAATAGTCTTCACTATTAAATTCCGCTGTTTGTTCGTGTAGCGTTCTTCGGCTGATAATCGCTATTTTTTTTTAGTTTATCTTATCTATTTCAATAATACAAGTTTTGAATGTTACCTCACCATGTTTAAGAGTCACCACCCACCATTAATGGGCTGTTAATAGTTATCAGATTATCTCAACTATTTTAATTATACAAATTTTGAATGTCGCCTCACCATATTTAAGAGTCACCAGCTGCCACTGAAGGCAGTGGATAGTTATTAGTGTATCTTATCTATTTGTATCCCTGTACCATCTCTGACAATTGCCGTTCAAAACTGTAATTTCAATTACATTATTGCGACGTACTTATCTATTATTGACCGTAGAAAAACTTCAGAAAACGTGAGACTCTCCTGCGAAGGAGAATTGCATTCAGCTATCTACATCAGACATTCGAAGTGCTGTCAACCATCAGAATAAGTACACAAACGAGAGGTTCTCGAAAACGTGTCTTTGCCGTATTCAATTGTATCTAGCTTGAGTAAGATGCTAGACAATGTGGCGTTGCGGACTACAATAATCCTTCTTGTGTTAAACACGAGCACTTCACCGTGATTCTCCTTGTTGAGAGTATATACAGGATGAGCCAATTAGTAATCAGCCTTTGACGTTGCATTCTCATTCCGAATAGTAGCATTCCGAACTGAAACTTGAATGGTAAGTCACACGTGATATCAAATATATCCATAAGGATGATGTGCATTTACAGATACGTTGTACTTTACCTAGTTTCTAGTGGGAATAAGTTCATGATTCATTATAGGCACCTGACCCGCTCATTAATTTACCGCATTTCAGTACATTAAGAGACTCTACACGGACTCGATCATCTCAATCAAGATTAAGAACGAATCTTTCAAATGAATAGGAGATACATTTTCTAATCGTGATAATCTGATAAGTAATATTTTACTGATTGGTAAATAATTGTCTTGGTTCATATACTGATTACATTTCGTGTATTGGCATATTGATTTTGTCTGAGTGCTGGTGGACAAAACCTAAAGACTTGTATTTTCTTCGTTCGACAAAATCAAGATCAAGATGATAACTAAATTCAGAAAAGTTCCAGTATCAAGACCACGCTTAAGATCTTTATGGATGTCTCTCTTCAAAAACGAGAAAACAGAAAAGTGAAAAATTTCTCAATTTTTTTATTGTTTCAAATTAGGAAGGAAAGAAGAAAAATGCTTGTGGTATTTCGTATTTCCTTTGATTTGAAATACAATTTATTTTACTTCATATCTTTTGTATTAATTTTTTAATATATCTCCGCAAAAAAATAATCAATAATAATTTCAGCAATTTATTGGTTGGGATAAGACCTTTTGCCTGTGAAAGTCATCGCGCAATGAAATTATGATATTAAGAATTTTTACATATTTCATTTAAATTGAATATAAGATTTTGATAGTTTCTAAAATGAAAGATTTACATGTTTATATATGATTAAGACCAAGAGAAGACAAAATTTAAAATGCGCAACCAGGACAAGAACAAGCACAAGATTGTAACTAAATCAACAGATCTTAGAATTATGAAATTTTCAAAACCAAAACAAGCTGTGATGCCGTCGAGACATGACTAATTTGGCGTTTCGTATTGTCACATCTCGTCTCGCCTTATCTCGTCTCGTCTTACCTGTATTTTATCTTGACGATGAGCCTTAGACGAGACAAGATAAAACCAGTCGACGCGAAATGAGACATGTCGAGACTTTTAGCAATTTATTGGTTGGGATAAGACATTTCTCATATGAAAATCATGTCGCAATGAAACAACAATATTAAGGATTCCTACATATTTCATTTAAATTGAAAATTAGATTTTGGTAGTTACAAAAAAGGAAGATTTACATGTTTATATATGATTAAGACCAAGACATGACGAAATTAGAAATGTATAACCAAGAAAAGAAAAAATACGACATCTCTATTCGTGACCAAATCAACAATAAATATAAGATCTTGAAATTGTAAAATTTTCAAGACCAAGGCAAGTAGTGATGCCGTCAAGACGTGACCAATTTGGCGTCTTGTATTGTCTCGTCTCATCACGCCTTATATCTTCTCTTCTTATCTGTATTTTATCTCGACGATGAGATTTAGACGAGGCAATATAAAACCAGTCGACACGAGGCGAGACATGTAGAAACCTTTAGTTATTGGTTGGGATAAGACATTTTTTCTGTGAAAATCTTTGCGTAATGAAACGATAATATTATAGATTTGTACAAATCTTATTCAAATTCAAAATTAAAATCTTGATAGTTACAAAAAAGAAGATATAAATGTTTATATATGATTAAGACCAATACAGGACGAAATTTGAAATGCATAACCAAGAAAATGAAAAACACGAAATCACAATTTGTAACCAAATCAACAATAAAGATGAGATCTTGAAATTATAAAATTCTCAGGACCAAGACAAGTAGTGATGCCGTTGAGACGTGACTGATTTGGCGTCTCGTATTGTCTCATCTTGTGCCATATCTCGTATCTTCTCACCTGAATTTGATCTCGACCATAAGGTCTAGGCGAGACGAGACTAAACCAGTCGTGGCGAAACAAGACATGTCGAAACTCCGTCTCTAGTTTCGGTTTTTCACCTTTACATGCATTTTTTCTAGCTGTCATTCTCCTGTCCTGTAATATAGGTTCATATGTTGTTCTTCGTTATGTTGATGACCGGTTGAATAAAATCAAGGAATCGTTGAATATATGGATGCAACTCATTCGACCGGTTCGAAATTTGTTGTGAAAAGACGGAATATTTCTTCTTCCAAGTTAAATGCATGATTCATTGTTTCAAAATTGAATTGAAAAACGCATTAAAAGTTCCTTATTTCTACATCTTTTTCGTAATTTGAACGTGACAGTAGACGTTTCATGAGGGATTGTTGGGTTGTATATTTTATGAATGCTACAAAAATAAAACTTATCACTTCAACTTCTCAGAAACACAATTAGGTAAAACTGGAAAGGTAACCCGAGTCATACTGTTATATCCTGACTTTCAAAGTGAAAGTTTTATTTTTATTTATATTTGAATTGCCGCTTCAATTGCAGAAATTACAAGTTTAATATCAACAACAGTTTTCGCTGTTGGAATTAATTTGTAAATACGAAGTTTTTACGTTTGCCGTTAGCGCTTTTACAGGCAGTTCTGAAAAAGTTTCAGAAATTCACAAAATGAAATTTAATTGGAAGGTCATTCTCATTTCAATATTTTACTTATGTCCACCTTAGGTTCTAGTGAGTGTATTGAATAGGTGGTTGTGGGTATATTAACTCTTCAAAATTGACCTAGAAGAAGGGAACGTAGAAACATTTTTCTTTATTCACATCTGTTCATTGAATTGTCATGGATTTTTATACGCTATTTATCAAATAGCACATATTCTACGTATATTCTCCATTGACTATTCCTATCATGTTGAAATCTTCAATATGTCACACAATTTTTCAGGATGTCACTCAACATGTGCATTTATCCAATGTGCTTGAGCGAATAAATTGGATAACTTCATCCTTAATTCATTCAGAGCCTGGGCATTTTTTCCGCATATAATCTGTCAAATTTGACTTCCGTGATTTCCACGTTAGATCGTTGCATCCAACTACAAAGCAATACATTCAACTTACTTTCTTGTCCATCGTGATAGCGAACAATTATTGTTGGTGACAATTATATCAACAGTAGCGGCAAAGAACAACAAATTGTAACAAGGTTATTTCATAAGCGATTAAATTGATTTCATTTTGGAAGTACTTGATGTTCAGTAAGCTGTTAGAACATCCATGAAGAAACAGTTATAAGATATTTTTGTTCTTTGGTATTTTCTTGAACAAAACAAAAAGAAAGTCTTTCGAATCAGTTCCAAGTAATGTTATTATAGTCTGTTGAAATTCGACATATATTCGGGTCTGTTTCACACTACCCTGAAAGGAAGTTATGAACCTATCATTCAACAAAGATTAAAAATGTTGAAGAACACGAATGAGTATCAAGAGGATATTTTGAGCCCAAGCATTGTTCATTGTGACTTTTGAATGACCTCACAAGTTGAAATTACTTGCTCTGGGCTTAAAACTAAGGTTTTCCTGATTTTCTATGTTGACTATCCATATATGTGCCCAGATTGTGAACCACATCAGAACGCACATCATTCGAATTATAATTGAAATAGTTATTTCCATTATTGAATTATAGTTAAATTAACAAGGAATGTTGATAATAACGTTAGTTCATTCCCACCAAGCATATATAGTTCTTTTAAGCATCTCACACAAGCATCTGATTAGTCATCACCTCAAGTTTACTGGTGAAGGGGGATGTGAAGTCAAGGTTATAAAATCCAAAGCCGAAGCGGTAATAATTCAGTTACATTTTAAGATCTTTGATTGTTCCTCACTTCTATAAATTCATGAGTCAGTTAATATTTGTTAGTAAAACCATGGTCCTCTATTATTATATGGTGTTGGTTTGAAGGTATGAGGTGGCCTTGTCAAGTTTCTATTCAGGTTAACTTCGCACGATGTTGAGATTCCATGAACATATTAACATACTTCTTAAAACAGCTTATTTTGAGTTGAAGATGCTGTGTGCACTCAACAAAAACGTATTAGCGGAAGTTTGATTTTGTCAGTTTTTAGTCACAGTAATTTAGTATATTTTCCTTGCCTTGAAAATATCAATATGTTACGTATTTAAAAGTTGCACAATACATGATGCAGATTTACATTCGGCATTAGGAAGTTTGACAGAATTTACATATCCGGTAGAAAACGAGAATTAAATTGGGTAAAAATACAACAGCGTGTTGAGCTTCAGAACCTTAAGTTTATAGGCTCGGTGATAAATAATTGCAGACATGAGTGTCGCAAGGAAAAACTCATTTTCAGATCGATTTGCCATAATAGACATTTAAGGAATCAAAATAGTATCAATTTCCAATAAAAGCTTCACATAACATGCTGTCACTTCATATCTCGTAACTCTGTAAAAATTGATGTATGGAAGAATCGGTTTCTGTCTAGCTGAACATATTTAATTTCCTGTTCAGTCTATGCTGATAGTAAATCACGTTAATTTTTATTCGTTATTATTTTATTATCTCTATTATTACTTCATTATCTAGTTTTTTTTGCTTAAATTATTTTATACTCTCTGACACAATCGTTTCCAATCATGAAGTATTATGAATTTGTATTTTTTTCTATAACTCGACCACAAAGAAAACCTACTCTGGTAGAAAGAAATTCGGCAGGTCACGAGCTTGACGATGAAGGGGTGACTTGCTTGAGCTTGTCTAGTCCGACTACCTAGAACCTCTCGTTGTGCAAAAACAGACGAGATTGCTGATGTACACCGACTATGGTACTATCTATAGAATCGGGAAAGATCGCACACCTTTTTACGATGTTCTAGGGAGGACAATGCAGTGTAACATCATCAATCAGACGATTAGTTCTATTATGGATATAATACAAGAGTTTCGTCGTCGTATGTTTGGGAACCGAACTATAAATATGTGCACACTATTCCAGGACAGGTTATGATTAGCTGCTCGGATGTAGAGTAACTCTTGGCACGGAATAGAAAATCAAGTTCTTGTGAAACGGTTTTCGCAATGAACCTCACATGATCATCTCATAAGAGGGAATAGTTGTACCTGACATTATCGTTCACAGATGACTGCAATTCAATGGTGTGGGCTATGCAAGTTTCTATTCCTAACCTGATAATATCCTAGATCTCTGTGGCACATATCGTTTGGTCATCAGATTAAAAAAATACGCTCCTACAAGGAAACTCGTAGAAAAACATGGGGAGACCGTCCCAGTCGGCTGAGTCAGGGATCCCTTTTGGTTCATTAATTGACCTCTCGAGATCATAGGTAATGGCAAAGACCTCAGCCTGTCGTTCTGCGTCATCCGTCTTGTTTGTTAACTTGCATCAAGGAAAGTTGTGACTGTTTGGAATCCCTCATACTGATAATTTTAAGCTGCTGGATAGTTCTGCTGAAAGAGGTCAAGTTTCAGAGAAAGTGCAAGGATAGTATTTTAGCTAAACTTCGCGTCTATACATACTCTATGACCTTAATAAAGACGATTATTATTATTATTATTATTATTATTGATTATGTCAGGGCAACTATTCCTATGAAGTTTTCAATATCAATGCTTGGTATCAGGACCAACAAAATTCCAATGCCATCTCTCTCAATATTCTTTTGCTGGCTCAAACGATGGTCTGCTACTACTATTATATGTTTTTTTCTCCTGCGAAAAAAAAGTACTGCCGTACCATATCAATTAGATCAAAAGTTTCTAGTTCGGTCAATGCGAGCATTGAAGAACACCAACGTTCTACCCCGTCTTCGCGTTCGATGCTTATAAACATATGGAGGAATAGTTGATAGATTATATTTTGCAAGCACCACTATGTGTGCTAGTTGTTTCAGCAAACACTCATCGGATTTTAGCAAGAGAACTGACTGAGAAGTGATTTTATATCAATTCGGAAAGTTTCCATCCAATATATAAAACTCTATTTTCAGATTTGATGATGAGATTTCACACGCTCGAAGTAAACTCAAGTCCTCATATTGCAACCGTTTGTACTTGAAGTGTTCACGGAGAAAATCTCTAGGATTCATATTCGACATACATAATATGTTCATATTTGAATCGTATTTCTTTTTTATATCGTAGTATTCTCCCCTTCATATGTCATTTACCACCATTGATATCGAGACGGATAAAATCGACACCTTGCTTGTTCGCTGTGCTCGGGAACAAATTCACAGTTCAATAATCTCGAGTCAGTTCTGAACAAACAAGCCGATGATGTGTACCCATTCTCTCCAATGTCAAGTCGAAAGTTTATGCTTCGGACGTATTTCACATAAATTTATCGTGTACCTATCTCCCAACATCGCGAGAATTCAAACGAATGACTAAACTGTATCAAACAAAAGACTGAAATTCGCTCGAACAAACCGGGTAAAACAAAACTGTTCTCATGAAATTTATCCACGACGAAACAGAGCGCTAAACCATACAAGAGATACAAATTTGAATAACGCGTTATCCCGTTACCAGTTCAGCAGTAAAGTCATTACTATCTGTCAAATTTTATGGTTCTTATGGCAAGTTTTACGGGATATAGTGAATCTGCCCCTGTTAGGAGTGTTGAATCAAGAAAATGTCACGCAATTCTGGTAATCGCGAAATCTGTTATAGTTTGTTTTTCACAAAATGGAATGGCAATAGAATAGTTCTCCACTTTTCCGAGGCCAAATTTCATGTTCATAAATAGAGATAATGAGTATTATGACCATACTAAGTACTCCAATCTACAGGATGAGTTTTAAAGTATTACAAGGGGATATCTCGAAAACGGTTCGAATTTTTATTGTGAAATTTTGATGAAGTAATTCAACCGCTTCCCTACTTCAAGGGGCGGCAGGCAACTTCGGATTTCAAATGAGATGATGTACTGTTCTTACAAAATTCGAATCTACGGAAGAAACTAGATATGTGTACGTTTTTTTCTATACTTTGACTACACGAGAAGGAAACCTATAATGTTTGAAGAACATCCTGTGAGCCAGCAGTGGAATGTTGGGAGAGGAGATAGCATTCGACATTTTCTTGAAGGTGTAGAGGTTATAGGCATGAGGAAAGACCTTACTAGGCAGAGAGTTCCACAACTTTGCTGTTCGATAAAAAAACGAAGTCTGATGGGCAGGTCTCGAGCTTGACAATGGAGGAATGGAGAGGTGACTAGTTTAAGCTATCATATTAGGGATTGTGGGATCCGCCTTCCTTGAGCAGACGCAAGCTTGAGTTTCGATTGCACTAAACTCTACTAGATCATCAGATCCCCAATTCAAAATCATCGCCAGATCTTCGTTAATTGTGTCAACATGTCTCTATTTCGCTCCCCTGGCTTTATTCGATGGTATAGGGGCTCTAGATGAGGAAGCAGTATGGAGTGTACCATCATCTACAAAGCTGTGTACGGTACATGTGGTCACTCCCAACAGATCATTGATATGGAGCAGAAACAAAGTTGGTGTCAAGACAGATCCCTGTGGAACACCAGCTTTGATAGCCATCGTTTTGAAGGATACTCCGTCAATCACCACATGGAGTGATCTATCTCAGACAAAACTCGATAGTAAACGACAAAAGTCAAATGCTTTGGAGACTTTCAATGCTACAGCTGGAGATTGCCCAAGTTTCCCAATATATTTCTGAACTACACGTGTGACATTGGCAAGCAGGTCTCCTTTTAATCTCTGTTGACCAAAGCTATATTGCCGGTGATTCACGTTTTTGGAGCTCTCTAGGTATTGCATGAGCTCGATGTTGATCGCTTCCTCCATCACCGTAAAGATCTCAAATAATAGTGCATTAGGTCTATAATTATCCGGATGGTGTTCTTTCCTTTTTTTTTGGAATTGGTTGAACTGTAGCTGCCTTCCAGCTGGAAAGAAAACACCAAGGTTGTAAAACTAACGTAAAAATTTCAGAAGTCAGTCTTAGGTCTAATTGCTCTTCTAGGTTATTTGTTATAGGAGTTTTTGACACTTCAATAAATCTGAATTGATTCTCATGTATTTAATTTGAAACCTTTGGTTTGATTATGTAAAAAGCTCAGACTTTCTAAATTAGGTAAGGTCTATTTTGTTAAGTCTGAAAGAACAAAAATGTTCTTGGTATCTAGTTCTAAGATTACGACCAGTTCTACCTATATAAAAGTCTATATAAAAAAAGTTTTCACTGTATGGACAAATTGACTCATAAAATCCTAGAGTTTATAAGCTAATTTGCCCAGACTGTGATGACTTCTGTTTGTGTAAAACTTGTCGTAATTTTAAACTACTTAGATACCACTTGGAATTTGACAAATATAGAAAGCCTAATCAAACAAGTAGACACATTCCAGCACATTCAATAGCCTTGCTCATAGATTATTGAACGTTTCTTGGAGCCAGAGAAATCTCAAAAATGAAATTGAGTAACTTTAGCAAATAGCGACGTACAATGGTTACGATAAATCTCGATAAATAAGTTGATTGCTAGCCAAAAAGGAAAGACAAACAAGTAACGGAATTAGAGCCACTACTTTCAAATAATTCAATGAATTTCAAAAGTTTCATTTATCATCCTTCATTAATCAATAAATTCCATCATTTGTTTTCTAATTTTGCTATGAAACCCGTTTATACAGATTTAGTCAGTACGAGTGGTGTATAGGATTATTTTGAGAGTACGAGAGAGGGAGAGAGAAAGAGCCATACGCATCGTATTGTTAATAATATACACAGAAGAAAATATTGTGTTGTGCGATGAGGAAAGAGGAGTGTACATTGCACAGGTCGAATTGTTAGTTATGAAGAATAAGAGATTCAGCGATCTGTTGTTATCTACCAACTGTTGTTTCGTAAAAGCAACTCCGTGACTGTAGCATATTTTGTTTAATATCAAATAGCAACTGCCATTTTGTGCCTTTTATTTGAAACGGCTATTTTGAGGTTTGAGATAGAAATATCAGTAATAGCTCTTGGTATTATGATTATGGTATTTCTATTAGGAATAACTGTTTCGCTCATCTGTAGTAAAAGTACTGGTTGTAAGTTATGGGGTACTGACATGCGCCTTATCATAAGTCACGCCCAATTCGTTTCAGGTTGGGGATACATGCTATTCTCAACTTTCAATACCCCACTTGATCCCATTCAAGATGTAGATGCAAGAGCAAGCTAAATATTCATTTTGATAAAATTCTCGATTTGTGTTCAAAATGCTATATGGGTCAAGCTAGAAGAAACATTTTAACTTTTCATAAAGAACATTCTGGTCATATAAAGAAGAATAATAGTGGAAAGTCAGACCATTTCACAAGAAAGCTACCAATTTCAAAACACAGTGTAACGTGTAAATTACACCTAACGGCTTGGAAATGGCCGCTGTAGTACAATCGGTTAACTCCTGTGACCTCAGCTATGCTAGACCGTATATTCTAAGAGTCATGGACCGTATATTCTAATGGTCATGGTTGTTCGGTGTCAGATCCGTTAGTTACCGCTTCTATTTCGAGGTTGTTCTGTGACACAACGCGACGCCGGAAAGGAAGAGAAAATGGGTACTTCTGGTAAAATCGTTCAAGTGCGAAGTCGTTTGCTAGGTTATTTCAACAGGGAGGTGATACGAAGCGTGTGTTTGGAATCAAATTCTGGGAATATTCTCCCGTTGAAAGTAGAGGCATCAATTACCAATTTGTATTGGAATAATTGGATTTATTGGAGTAATTAATGCACCTTAAGTCTGTCTTCTGACGACAATAGAGCAAGAGGTTTGAACATTTCGTGATTTCAGGGTTCACCCTCTTCCTTTTTTTTGTCTATGTTGTGGAAATTCAACAAGTGTATTGAGTCTGGCTTGAATCTGCTGTGGAAAGATCATTTTAGGAGTCGCTGATTCAATTGTGACGTATAATCGTGGAACTGCATTACAACTGTGGCAGGAGTCCCCTACATCAAGTAGAAGTAATAATTCATAACCGAGCAAGTACAACACCGTATCCGGCTCTCACCAGGTCAGGCTATCGATTTTGATTTTATGTAACATTTGTAATTAATCATTGAATATTTGTATATTGTGTAAATTCAACTGTTCACTTGATCTAATGATCTAAGTAATTACCTTCATCCATATTTTTCATTCATTCGCTTCTTATCTCATTCATATTAAATTCTGTCATAAACTATATCAATATTAATATTCCAAAGTAAATTTCAATCATTCTGGGTACATGTCTTTTATTTCTTTCTTCCAGGGTAATTCAACCTGGGGACTTGAGTATTTGTATCCTCTAGTTATATACATGATTCACTGGTTGGTTAAAATACTCTGGCGCCCGAACTCTTGACATCTAAAATTATAATTCACGACCGTCTTCACTGTAGCTGTCGGCAACCAAGTGATGAAATAGAGATTTTAGTTTATCCTTAAGTAAGAGTAAATTGTAACCTTTACAACAGTACGCTCAAATACCTAGGTAATTTTGAAGGGATGGAAATGTATAAGCGAAAAAGCAATTTAATTAGCTTAGATTTATATCCAACTGAGTGTTACCCCTTGTTCTCATTATCAACCCCAAATATCATTCAAACAGGTATATTTTGTTTATTCTGATGATGGCTACTTGCCAGCTGAATGTCCTTAACTCTAATTGTATTTAAGTAAATGAGGGTAATTATCGGTTACTTATCATCAGTGTTACAATGTATCCACAGGTGTGAACTCTTCTAGTGTATATCTGCTAAGTATTGTAGATCACTAACGGGAATTCTAGCAGGGTATGTCAGTTGAGAGGACACCTCGGAAAGCTCAAATTAGTTGACGAAGAAGTGTGCATATTCTGCCAAGAAAAGGGTGAAACCCTCATCCGCATTCTCGCCAAATGCACTACCCTGGAAAACCCAAGGGTACCACATCTGAGAGCGAATCAAATTGGAGAGGGTGAGTTACCTGACTTGAAGCCATCCGACATCATGAACTTTATAAGAGCTGTAGGATTGGAGGAACTGCTTCAGTCATTGAGACACTCTGAAGGAGAAGAGCAATAGAAGAGGACACAACAGTTCTATAGATATCGCAGAGTGGAGACATTCCCAACACAATACAGGATGTCCTCGAACTACGTGGCCAAAATGGAACCGAAGATTCTTTGATTCGAAAAAAAGTTGATGAGCTCTTTTACTTTTGCCTCAAGTGTCTTGTTTACCCGGTAGAGGGCTTCAAAATTGCAAAAATAATTTTGTTTTTTCGGTGTAACTCGAGAACGTGATGAAGAACTTTTACAATATTTAGCAGGTGAGTTACTGTCAATAATGGGCATTTTTGAGAGTGAAGCACAGAGCCTTAGAGACCATAGAAATGGCTCAATCTTGAGGATGTAACGGGAAAAGTATCCAGAACTTTTTTGTGGTCAATGTAATTCACTCGATATTTTTTATGTAGATAGCTTATCTAATTTGAAAACTTTTTTTACTCTCAGAAAATTTCGATAAAATCAACGGATTAGCTTGAAAAAATTAATTTTCGAGTCTCTGCAATTTTGGCTTACTTATTTTACTTGATTAAAATACCTTAGTTGCCTTTGCTTTTCTAATGTCATTTTGGAATTTGAAGAATTCATTCTCAAAACTGTCAGTTTTTACTTTGCTTACCGTAAAAATTTTATAAAATTATGGCTCAAAATTTCACTAACACTGAAATGGTTGATATGTTATTGATTTATGGACTTTGTCGTTGCAATGGCCGGAGAAGGGAAAGATATCCGCATCGCAGAATTCCAAATCGGCAAACCTTCGCGAAACTGGCAAATTTGAAGCAAATCGCAGAGAAACTGGACGCAGACGGACAAGAAGGACGCTAGAGCTCAAAGAAGCGATACTGGAAGCGGTTGAAACTGAACCTGGGATAAGCACACTACGTTTGGGACTTCGAATTGGAGCCTCAAAATCATTAGTTCATAATGTACTGAAAGAAGAACTGTTGTATCCCTATCATATTAAAACAGTTCGAGACTTATTGCCCATGGATCCAGGTCATCGGCTATATTTCTGTCGGCTTATAGTCCAAAGACAAAACGCAAACCCCAATTTTTGTTCACGGATGAAGATACTTTCACGAGATGTGCTCTTTTTAACCTCCATAATGAACATGTCTATGCTGATGAAAATCCTCATGAAACGGAAGTTACATATTTTCAGAATCAAACTAAAATCAATGTTTGGGTTGGAATTGTGGATAACTTTATTATTGGCCCTACCGTTATACCCGATCGATTGAACGGGGAGAACTACTTGAACTTTTTGGAACAAAGGCTACTTGAACTGTTGAAAGACTTGCCCTTACACATTCGTCGTGGCCTGGTTTATCCATGATGGTGCACCTCCTCATTTCACATTAGCTGTGAGGCGACATTTGAATGCGGAATATCCAGATCGCTGGATAGGTAGAGGACATGATGCACCAGTGAACTGGCCGGCCCGCTCCCCTGATTTGACGCTCTGCGACTTCTTTCTATGGGGCGCTTTGAAGTCGAAAGTTTATGCAGCTCCAGTAAACACACGAGAGGAATTGTTGCAACGAATTATTCATGAAGCGGATTTATTGAAGAATGATCCTGAAGTACTAGCCATAGTTCAATCCAATTTCTTGAAACGAATTAATTTGTGTATTCAGGAAAATGGGCAACATTTCGAACAATTGATGCCTTAGCGATTTCCCAAGAAGTTTTGTTGTTTCTTTTAATTTAGCATTTGTTTTTCCTAAATAATCACATCGTTTCCCCATTTCTATTGTTTTTATTATTCGTGTTTTACCGAGATATTAACCATTTCAGTGTTAGTGAAATTTTGAGTCATAATTTTATGAAATTTTTACGGAAAGCAAAGTAAAAACTGACAGTTTTGAGAATAAATCCTCCAAATGCCAAAATGACATTAGAAAAGCAAAGGCAACTAAGGTATTTTAATCAAGTAAAATTAGTAAGCCAAAATTGCATAGACTCGAAAATTATTTTTTTCAAGCTAATCCTCACAATTTTTTAAGAGTAAAAAAAGTTTTCAAATTAGATAAGCTATCTACGTAAAAAAAAAAAGTGAATTACATTGACCACAAAAAAGTTCTGGACACTTTTCCCGTTACATCCTCAAGTTTGAGCCAATTCTATGGTCTCTAAGGCTTTATGCACCGCTCTCAGAAACGGCTATTATTGACAGTAACTGACCTGCCAAATATTGTGAAAGTCCCACATCACGTTCTCAAGTTATACCGAAAAAACAAAATTATTTTTGCAACTTTGAAGCCCTCTACCGGCTAAACAAGACACTTGAGGAAAAAGTAAAAAGGCTCATCAAACTTTTTTCGAATCAAAGAATCTTCTGTTTTATTTTAGCCACGCAGTTCGAGGACATCCTGTATATTATAATACACCATTCAAAGTTACAGCAGGCGGTACAAAATACAAACGAACAGACAGATATGAATAATTCGGATCAGTATTATGTGTCTTTCATTTTCAAAATGTAAATTTCGAAAGGTATTAAGTAGATTCAAGATGACAGTTTGAACAAACTTCCATTAACTTTCCTATATCTTACATAGCAGTGGGAATGAATATAAATACCGGCCAAATTAACGTAATTCAGTTATAGAGGGTGCGCTTAATCCACGAAATTGAGTCTCAACTTGAGGTAAAACTCAAACATAACATATATTTCTTTGTGCTATATTTCCAAGCTGGCACTTGAAGAATTAACCGGTTAACGTTTGCTCATGTTTTCCGCTACTTTAATCAGTGGAAGGCTTACGTATTACGTGGAGTTAAACAATGCTTTCCAAACTTTTGTATATTTAAGCGGGAACAAACTGCAGTCATTTGTATAATGAGTTTGGTGGAATGAATGTGAATATCCAGGTCGCACTGGCATTTTCAAAGCAGATTGCCCTGATATCTTCAGCCGAAAGAATAGCTTGACGCGATAACACACCGCTCACAATCTCAATTTTGTAGAGCTTTAGATTCAATCAGTGTGCTTTATTTCTTTCCAACCGTGATATAATTTGCCCAGCAGTATCATTCGTAGTTCATAATTCACATGGAATTTTCCCACAACAAATCTTCTAATAAAAAGTTGGACCACTCGAAGAAGGCAAAGAAAAACGACAATGAAGACTAATTAGTAATGGTGGAAGAAGATGTTGAGGATTGTACATATTGATTGGAAATGATGTTGAGAGTGGTTTTTCTTTGTTTTTGCTGTGATTCATAGATCACTAACTTCCCTCACTTGTAGGAGGGAAATATTGGATAGCGACATAACTGTTTTAATTGTTATTGTCGGGAGAGGTGGAAGATTACGAGGAGTTCAAAGGTGAACGAAAAATGAGAGGCTGTCCTGACAAAGATATAGAGCAGGTAGATCGATAAGAGGAACAAGGCACGAGGGATGTGAGAACGACGGGTCGTCGTAAAATATTAAGATGAATAGACAAGTACGTTAAAGTTAGTTGATGTTGAGATTCAGGAGTATAAATATGTTTTCAAGTTCTTAGTTAGTTTTGGTTTTAAGGTTAAGTAATCATATTTGAATCACACCTGACATTAGATGTTTAGCGCATCTGCATTTTAGCCCCCTTAGAACGGTACCTTAATCCATTATACCCTCTGTCCTGTCTATCGAACTAGTCGGTACGGTATTAATATATAGGTAACAATAATAATCATAAATATCCTCTGAAGAAAGAATAAATTATTAAAATCTGTGGTTTATTTCTTCCCAATTAAATTTTCCGGCATTTTGGAAGCTTCAATTTGTTTCTTAGAGTCTTAGAGTCGAGTTAGAATATCTTCGACGATAGTATATAATACGTTCTTCGTAGTAGGTCATGAGGTTAAGAATGTTGAACAAATGGTTGACATCACTTGCCATGATGTCTAATCATAGAGAGCTAGTCGTGAAGCTGAACTGCATATATTTAGAAGAAGTGATAGACCGTTTTAGGGAAAAAAGGCTAATTAAACAACGATTGTGCCTTCAGTTGTAAGTTTTTCATTTTTAAGAATGAACTAGTTATTACCAGTTGAAAATTTATTATATCACAAATAACACTACCCTGAAAATACACGGTGGAAAAATTCCCAAATAAACTCATTCAAACCGTTCAATTTATCATAAACTAGCAGCATATGGTCCACATACTTGTCAATGTCAGCCCAAAGCTTCCAAAAGGAACTGAATATTATAAAACAGATAGCAAACAACAATAATTTCGTCCGCAATCTAATTATGGATGAGGTCTACAATGTTGGACGAACGGTTAGCATCACTTGACATGTTATCAAATCATAGAGAGCTAGTCGAGAAGCTGAACTGCAAATATTTAGAAGAAGTGATAGACCGCGTTGGCAAAAAAAAGGCTCCAGTTTTAAGTCTAATTGAACAACGATTGTGGCTTCAGTTCTATCTAAGCTTTTCATTTTTAAATTTGAACTAGTCATTACCAGTTGGAAATTCATTATATCACGAATAACACTACCCTGGAAATACACAGTAGAAAATCTCGAATAAACTTGCCCAAGCCCTCCAATTTGTCATAAACAAGCAGCACAAGGTTCAAATACTTGTGTCAACTCAAATGTCAGCTCAAACCTACCAAAAGGAACTGAATATTATAAAACAGATAGCAAACAACAATAATATATTGGAAAAGAAGGAATATAATATTGCTATTGGAAAAATTTTCCTTCCAAACAACAATAATCAGAAAATTACAGAAACATCACATATTTTGTCACAATTTCGAATGATATGACACGTCAATTGAGCAATATGAAGTTCGCTACTCCTTTTGAAAGTACCCTAGTTCAACATTCGAAAAGTAATAGAGATAAATTAGGGAAAGGAGTGAAATATTATATTATACTTAGTATAATGTATATTTGTGATAAGTTTGTCATGTTAAATTTTGCTTTTATTTTATAATTTTTTACGGAGGAATTTTAATTTTTGTTAAATTTCATGATTAATGTGCAAGAAAAAGTTTATTTTCATATACCTTCCTATGTAACTCGTGTTATTTTGTTTTGTCCGACCCTACCAAAAATTCTGCGAGCGCCTATATATATCTAGTATCATTCCGAAGTGAAGCTATCACTATTCTAATAATATATGGGCGATTTTCGTAGCAGAATAATTGAATTGGCCATATCGTTGTACCAGTTTGATCAGAAAAACAATCATAACCATCTTATCCCAATGGGCCAGGGCATTGATTCAATTTCACTACAGATAAGTCAATATAGACGAATTTTATTTCAATAATGCCGCATCTAATGAAATACTGTGCAATGTTTATTTATTTATTCTCCGCTCCATCAATCTGTTAGGCTAATTCCATATCCACATCAAAGACCTTATACAATCATCATGTATATAAATTATATAAACAATGGGAATAAACATTCAGCAATTACTGAATACTTACAGTCATTACGCGCTTTAATTGGATTGTGCAATGGTGTTTGGTACGCAATTAAATTATTTACTACATAGTAGGCCATTTTAAACGAAACGAGTACGTGTTCAACGAACATGTGGGATTCAGCAAGCTGAAACAACTAAATTGCAACGCATTCCGCTTTTCACCGTGGTGTACGAGAAAAATGATAAGTTTGTATAGGCTGGAAATTCGAACGGGTGGATCAGAAGTTACATAGGGAAATGCACGTCTGTCAAAATGTATTCCAATGTATTTCATCGGGGTACGTAGTTTCGTTGTCATTAGTGAAAGAAAGCTGTGAACAATTGATCACGTTACTTTCCTCACTCTATAGTATTGGTTAAATTTTCAATTAGTCAATCAATTTCATTATCTGAGAATTTGTTATTTTATAAAAATTCTCCCGATTCTGAAGATTATAGTCATGTTTATGTGAAACGAAATAAAACGTACAAGAAAAGGAAGCATGTTTTGGAAATAGCTGGCAATCAAACTATCAACAAACATGTGCAGTCGAAATATGAGTTTTGCATTTCAGCGAAAAAGTTTCAAACAAAAGCTGTTCAGCTTTAAATTTCCTATAAGAATGCACTATTTGAATATCAAAATTTTTCTTCGTGCTTTCCACAGGAGGGGGGAAAATCATGTATAAACAGGATGTCACAGGTATCAGTAGTAGAACTTTACAAGTCGATAGGAAATTTGGTTTTGAGAAAAAAAGTTCCCATTAACATATATGCACAGACGCTCAATTTTTGAGATACGGGTTTTGAATTTTATTTAAAAAATCTCAATTTTGTTCGTGTCGCCCAAGATAATTGAACTTTGGTATCGTGGATGCGTAGATAGTTACCACATTCGCTCATGAGTTCAGACCGGCACTACGTCCAGTGGCGTAGGAATTTAGTAAAAATAAGTCGACCTGAAATGTGTTATCACCCTGTAAAGGCTACTTTTCAGAAACGTATTTCTGTTACACGTTCAATTTAATTTTTTGATTCAATTACCACCACCATGAAAATCGGGTGAAAATTGGGAAAAGATTAAAAGCGTCGCTGACCGACAAAAATAAAATAAACTTTCTTCCCTAATCTCTACAGCATATTACAAAGAAAGGCCTAATAACAAATTTTTGTTTCCCAAAATGTTCAAAACGAGATAACTACAATGCACTTTAATTTATAGTAACTTCAACAACAAAAGTTAACGATACAAATTTACTGAATTTTGTGTATTATTGGAGGTGGTAATTAAATCACAAAAATCAAATTAGCCGTGAAACGGTGCTAGGTACAAAGAAATATCTGGAGACCTTATTTGTTTTCATTTAAATTCTGCATCGAAGTTTCTGAGAAGTAGCTTTTACAGGGTGATAACACTTTTCGGGTCAATTTATTGTTATTAAATACCTATATCTACGTCACTGGAAATAATACCGGTCTCAAATTATGTGAAAATGTGTCTATGTACACATTCACGGTACCAAATTTCATTGATACATATTGATTATCTTCAGAGATACAAACAAAACTGAGAAATTTTTTATAAAATTCAAAACCTTATATCTCAAAAATTAAGCGTCTGTGCATATATGTTGATAGCAACTTCCTATCATCTTGACTGGACTATAATCTTCCTCGATGAGATATATCAAATACATGATTTCAGAGGATGTTGTATTTTACTTCATTTCCTTTTAACTCTAATTTATCATGCTAGGTAGTGGAAAAGCAATATGCCGTTGCTGATTTTATTGAAATTTCACGATCCTCCACTTTAACTATAGTTGAAGTTATGTACTTTAATTGTATTTGAATTGCATCTGAAAATGGCGCTATTATGCTAAACTCGCGTAACGCGAGTTAGAAATAAAAGCGATATCGACATAGTGTTTAGTTCTATAATATGGATAAAATGTCATATTATATAGTGAAGAGTCAAACGATAGAATTTTTTAATAATAACCAGGTTATTCTCAGTTAAATTCAATCAAAGACAAGTAATTGAACAACAATTGTTTTGTTCTGTGATAAAGACAAAAATAGAATTGACTATGACCTAGTACCATCACATACAAATTCAAGTTTAAATACGACATATACATACAATAAAGATTTTGACGCACCACGTATGGCATTTGGTTGACATTCCTTGAGATTGACTACATCTTGAAATCTCATGAGTGACAGTTGATGTATAGTAATTGCTATTTGATTCTTATTTCCCTCGATGAAATGGTGGCTAATATAATAGGCCATTGGTTCTTCTTCTAGTTGAATCAGCCTGTATGTCACATACTGGTAATAATATTGTTCATAATTTATTTTACTAGAAGCAATCAACAATTCTAATCCATTCCATTTTTTTTTCAGATTCCCACTTTGAATAATTGGTAAGTGTACATGAAGAAGAATGTTTTCATAAAATAATGTAAGATTTCGGATAATATTTATCTATTTATTCACCAATGATTTACGACACGCGCTGAATTAGAAGGGAAAATAACCATATTATTCTCTGAGACCAATAGAGAAAAAAGAAGAATTGAAGAATTTAATTTCATAGCATTGGGCATTTCGTGATGAAAATTCAGCTTAAACCTAAATAGAATAATTATTATAAGTTTGATTTTCACTAGAAATTCGAGTAACAGAAGTTTCAAATAAAACTAAAAACAATAAAGCAGTGTTCAATTTTTACAATTTGACCATGGGCTCATTGATTGTGTGTAAATCAGACAAAACACAATTGTATATGGCTTTCTATAACATATAATTACAAAGTTGAAGACGGAGTTCATATTAATATTGCATACCAAACATAATAATGCAGTTCGTAATTCCTTGAACGTTTCAAAAGCTATTGAAACTAAAATATTTTGTACTATTTTCTACGTCAAACGTTTTGGGATGTATTGAGTTCTTTGAAAAGATATTTGAATATGTAAGATTATTTGTGAATTTGTCACGCTAGAATGTTTTCTATTTCAAGAAGCTGACAACTGAAAATGCAATATATTACTGCATTTCTCCAGCCGGAATGCAAATGAATGAAACACTTCCCGTTTATTCTGAGGATTTCCCAAATATTAAGTTTGGCTTCGAAGCAATAAAACGAAACAGTCGTTAAAAGAGATGGCAACTTAGATGCCGCGAATATTATTAAAAACTTCATTCTGTGAGGTGTCATAATAGAATGGGTTTAGCATAATAAGTAAACAAAAGGTTCCCATAGGAAGGATTCTGATGGAACTTAAACTTAACCCTTTGTCAAATATCTGTATGGAGAGAATACATGTCCTTTCGAACTGTCCCTCTTTGCTTGTATTCATTCTGAAGATACACTATTGCTATTGATATAATCCTCATATTTTGCAAATAATAGAGATTTTTCTGACGAGCAATTCGAAAGCCATTGCTACCAGAATATTGTACTATTTAATGTGCTCTATGAAAAGGAGGATTCATTGGACCGTACTTTGCCATTAATGACGCCAGCAGCGTATTATCATCGATGTAGGACGCTGTGAGCTATGATAAAAGACCATTTAATCTCCCGATTGGGTGGCATGTATATTGGTGAGATTAGGAAATGACAACGCTACATGCCATACACTACAATGGGTTATCTGAAGTGTTGAGGCTAACATTGTGCGTTTTAATTCTGAAATAAGGCAACCATAGCTCAACAAAGTGGTACGAGTCTATAAGCTAATCTCGGGAATCAATAGTCCGGAATAGTATTGAAACAATGAATGCCATAAGATTTTCTATTGAATAAAAATTCCGTTGGAATTATATATGTATCAGTAATATGTTGATATCCGATAGATCCAGAATAGCAGATGGTACATGGCCAAACCAAATACTCGGAATCTACGGTGAGTACCTCATCAAATTTCAAGCGAGAGTGCATGAAATCGGAGATGTGCACAACTCAATCTGAAGAAAGGATACAAAGAAATGAATTTAGCCATAATGTCTGATAGTTAAGCAGGTATTGAATGGCGAAACTCAAACATCTCCAATAATGATTCTCACCTGCTAGACTAGACAAAACACCTTAGGATTGCAGAATAGAATTGCTTTCCTATAGGCCCCAAGAAAAGAGAGGAGTGAGTCAGTCCCTTACCCTTGCACGCAAGGGAACTGATTCGTCTCTCATAGGACCAAAATCTTTCTGTGGTATAGGCATACAAAATTTACCGGAAATTTTCACAGTAGAAGACGAAGAATCTACCTAGATAGATTTTGGGAAAAGAGCGTATTGGGAAGCCGAAATAGCCTAAGAATCATGATAGGATTCATTATAGGACACTTCAAATCCAATGATCATATGAAAAAATTCAGCCCAATGAATGACAATATGTGTAGATTCTGCAGAGAAACAGAAGGATACATTTGTTCATCGAATGCGAAGCTGAACTACTCCGCAGAATCAATTTCTTCGGGGCATACAACACCATAGAATAAATTAAACTATTGAACTATTGAACAATCTTTTCGAAGAATCTAAGACTCCATCATGTGAACCGAGTTTTCCAGGTTATAAATATTTATCACATAAGTTAAATCTGCAGAAGTGTCCAAAATTCTGATTCTAAGATTTAAGTGACGTCATCGAAGTGTGAAGATGGAGTATATTTTCTGTATTCACTCTATTGTGTACTGGTGTAAATAATTGAGCTGTCAAGACAAATGAAGGTCAAAATAGTGTCAATACAATAACAATATATAATTGATTGTCATGGTTCCTTTGAGAAATGCTGCATCAACAAAAAACGTGATTAGAATTGTGCAACGTTAAGCTTTGTTCCGACTGCTGCTGACCATTTTTGTAGTTATATCTTCACAAATAATGGTCATTCATGTCATGATCAGGAAACAGCGCAAATAGCTAAAACCTGATGATGTGCGTCTCCAGGTGGGGATCAAAAAGCACAATTCTGGAAGGCAAGTTGCTGTATCATGAACTTCACATTTTCTGATGATTATATTTCAGCTTTGAATAGCAATTGCATCATCTTCAAACCACAATTTTGTTTTCAAAAAATAATATCATTCAAAATCACAATGATGAGCTACTAGTCTTTTCAAATTAGAAGTATAAATGGATCGTTTACAATCTGAATGACTTCGCACTGCTTTTCAGTGCCAGCTTGAAGAGTATTTCTAGAAGAAGGTGGATATCCAATATCCCTTTTTTAGTTATTTCATATAATTACATACAGCGATTTTTTTCTTCGAACATTTGGTGAATACTACAATTGTTTGTTAATTACATTCAAGATTACACTTTTTTCATACTATGATATTGATATAACGAGAGAGTAGAAACCTACAATTCGAATTTTTCTTGAAGGTTTGGAGGTTATAGGCATAATGAAAGACCTCACTAAGTAAAGAGTTCCATAACTTCGCTGTTGGATAGAAAAATGAAGTCTGGTAGGGAGAAGTTTTGCAGGTCTTGAGCTTGACAATGAAGGGGTGACTAATTTGGGTTCGTCTAGTCTTCCTATCTGGAATCTCTCATGGTGAAACAACCGACTGGGATTCTGATGAACATCAATATATATAGAAAGGGGAGATCTCCCACTTTTCTACGATGTTTTAGGAAGGCCAATGAACTCGTAAGTGTGACATTATCAAAAAGATGAATAGCTTTCCTCTGGACGACACAATCCAAGGGCTTCAGCGTATGTCTGAGAGCCGAACTCCAAACGTGTGAACCGTATTCCAGCACAGGTCGAATCTGTGGAAATGAGGAGCTGCTGTGATGTGAACTAGCTCTTGGCACAGAATAGAAAATAGAGTTTTTGGTTTTCGCAAAGGACCTCACATGGTCGTCCCATGAGACGGTGCTGTTGGTGATGATTCTGAGCATGGATATGGAAGACCTCATAGGAATAGTTGCACCTGACATGATCATAATTTTTTTTTGTGAAAGTTTACTGAAGAAAAATGTCTCAAAGCTAGAATAACATAGATACACTTTTGATTTTTATGCAAGTAGACAATCGTAAGACTCCAATGAAATCAGCAACGATAATTTGCATTTTTCAACTACCATCATGATAATTGATGCTTGAAAGCCGTTGAAGTTAAAGTGGAATGCAACATTGCAACCTCCTCTGAAATCAATCAGATATTTATTATAAATGTCATAAGATGAGTGATTATACATACCTGTTTGTTAATTATTTGATTACCCGTCATTTTCAAAATGCAACGACAGGCATTTTCATATTTTTCCTCTTCTTATATATTTTAGTCCGTTTCACATAATCATCATTATAATCTTCAGAATAGGAAGACGTTTCCTGAAATAATCAATTTTCAGATAACGAAACCTAAATTAAATGTTAAGAACGCTTTAAAAATCAAAACTAATTCATGTTCATTATGGAATTGGTTGAGCGATTGAGTGTTTAACTAAATCCAATTCAACAGCCATTGAATGGATTTTTTGAATTTGAAATTATGAACTCACTACTGGCTAACATCAATATGATAATATTCGATTCCAAACATCCTGTATATCACATTCATCACCAGATTCCAAGGAGAATGCATTTCTGCATATAATCGCACTGCACTATATTACTATCATGAATTATATTCAAAATGGGAATTTAGTACTCCGGAGTTTATTAGACACGTATAGCTTCATCAAGACCAATATAAATGCTGTAGGATATATCCATTCTGCCGTAACATATGTACATAATTAAATACACTATAAGCACATATTGACGGGGAATAATAATCAAAGTTTCATTAATCACCATTAAATATTGCAACAATATCAGGTGCACCATTTGCGAACCATGAATAAACTAATTGACGATGTGTACTGTTCAGTAATCGATGCGGCAACGTGCAATGAAACTATGCAATAAAATGTTGCATTTACATTTATTAGACTGTTAAAAGGTATAATTGTGATACGGCTGAAATACCGATCATCCTATGGCAGCATCATTTAACATGCATACAATATTCACATTGTGTTTTTAGTTCGTATGAATTATTTCTATAATTTCAATTTTAAATTCACTCATCACGAATTTGTTTACGGCAATATGTAATTTATTATTTTTGTACGATGCATTTTTCGAATATCCAATCGTTCCACATTTCAATTATCATTATTCAATGGAAAACAAAATGATTTCATTCCTATCATAAATAAACAGCGAAGATAACGCAACTGTACACTACAAATATCGATAATTTTATTTCAAAATGGTTGGATGTACTATTGGAATTGAGAGGGTTCTCTAATAAATCAAATTCTCTCTATTCTCTATTCAGTCACTATTTTATTTTGAATATTCATTCAAATAACCCGTAATAATGATGAAGTGATAAAATGGCAGAAATTATAATGAGTGATAGGGTCAGGGGCTGATTAAAACATTGGTAGAATGCATTTTCATAATAGCTGAACCTGTTAGTATTAGTTCAAATTCAATTTAAACTGTTAAAATTATATACAACTGAATTAATTTAATATTATTCAATATAGGTAGATGTGATATCAAAAAAAAACTGTATTCAACAATTTACCTGATTGTGGTAAATTTAGTAAATTAATAGATCAATGAATCAATAATTTCTCATAACCCTATATAATATAGCAGGGCAAATTTGCTTGATGTTCTACCCTGCATTATTACTAGACATTAGGAAGAAATAATACATAATACATAATTAAAATAGATAACGAACATGTTCCTGTGTAAATTTGACTGTCTGAACTGGCTCCGTCCATGCGGTCGATTGTAATTCAACTTAGTCGATTTGTAATTCAACTTAGTTGTCTTTGTCTCCTTTTTCCAACTTATCCATTTCCAATTTTCAATGCATTTTCCATTTTATCATGATAATGATCCATATTATATGCCTTGCTTAAGGAAGGGTCAGGATCGCCATGTGATAATTGATGAAAGGGCTGCCAGTGTCGCCTCATTATATCTGCACAAGGGTTCTTGGCTTGCATGGAACGACATGTCCTATAAGTCAGCAGGGTCGGTGTTGAGTTATGGTAGACATTTTATATGGAACTCAGACATAGAAGGCAGTAGGTTGAAATCACAACACTGAGTACGATCGTATGATTTTAATGTTCACTACATGGTACTTTGTGAAACTAACTTAGACTGACTAAGAACTAACTGTTCTAACTGAACTTACTGAACTTACTCAAATATGAACTTACTGAACTTACTTAAATATATATTCTCAAGGGAGAAGCCCTGCTCCTTCAATAAAAGCCCTTGTTATAGTTCGTATGTTGTACGTTTATTCAATGAACAATATTATGTCATACAAAAATAGAATATTGTGAGCTATCTGATTTATGATGGATCTCTTCGGGATATCATACTACACTGATGAAATGAATAGTTCCATCACTTATCAAAATTGTTCAAATATGGACAGTTTACACTGTAAATAAAAGTTCATGGTTCTTTAATTCACCTCAATCTGACAATTATCAACTAAAATTAAACAATTGCAATTCTGCACAAACGAAATAATGATAGTAACAAGTTAAAGTTCAAAAATCGAATGAAAACCTTCAGTTCTTCATATTTCCCCCTCGAGCTTGAATCAATGCTTGATGACGACGACCCAAACTGATGTACTCTATAGTACAAGGCCTGATAGTGACTTGAAGTTGGACACCGGTATGTTACAGCACGATGCTGCAATACCAACATTTAAACAAAAGTTTCATTCATCCTTCCTGTTTAAATGGAGCAGCCAGACGTTACCGAAGCCTTAGAGTCGAATATTCTTATTTGGCGGCACAGCTAAACAATGTTACCTTGCATTCCATTCACAACTATATAAGTAGCTACTAACAATTATAGTTCAACAAGTTGGTAATTTATTAATATTGAATCACATTATTTTCAAAATAAGATGATATTGATATAAGGAAACCTTTAGAAAGATAGAGATAACAATGCTTGAATTTGTTTGTTGTAAAATTAATGAAGTTATAAAAGATTCAAAAATTTTTTAAAATTATTTTACTATAGACAAACATAAAACATATATATGAATACATATTATCAGTTTACTATAGTTACCCCATTGTTATATGCTTAAGTTTCGCTACAACTTGAGATATAAATGTTGATTTTCCATTTCATTTGATTCATAGTTATTTTTAATAAATTTGTGAGAAGAAATGCAAAGAAGATATAATGATATATTACATAAAATATGTTATATACTTGAGAATGGAGTGTAAATGGTAGACTCTGAAATATGTAGTCAATATCTCGAAATTTATGGACTGTGAGAATCAAACTAGAATATTTAACAATTACTCGCACTTGGGGTAAAACTCATCTATTATAATAATGATAATATAATAATAATAATGTTTATTGATCAAATAATAATAACACTATACATTGCGTAAATAAACATTGGGAAACCCACAGAAGCAACAGGTGCTGCTTGTACGTGGTGAGAGACATGTAAATAATTAATAATAATTAAAATAATTAAAAATACTAAAAACTAATAATTTTAGAAAATAAATCTGTATAACACAAAAAAAAACATATGGAAGTAAAAGATTCGATATTGTACAGTGGTCCAAATAGGACACTTTTGATAGGAAACACCAATTTCTAGAGAAGATAGAGAAAAACTAGCCTACATGTTACGAGGTCGATTTTTGAGAGAAAATGAATGCCGAAAACCGCACTTTGATATCTTGACTTGTTCAAAAGATACAAGGTGTTTTTCAATTTTGTGCATTTCTGACCCACCCCCGTAACTTGTTTATTTATGAATATTTCTGATTTCTGTGAAAACATTCTTGAGACACTTTTTTGAAAGGAATCTAATGGTGTTCCTTGTTTTTTATTGAAAAATATGGTTTTGAAGTTATGACATAAACTTGTATTTTTTCTTATGGACCAACCTGTATATTTTTACATATTCGTGTTTGAAATAAAATTCTCTTTTCAAATATATATAATAGTTGCTACTTCTCTTTCAAAACATTTATTTTGTGGCTGTTTTCGACTTATTTTAGATGAATAATCAAAATCTGGGTTGCCATACCTGAATACGAAACAAAATAGTTCTACATAACTGCTGTTGAAAACAATAATTAGTGCCTATTTTATAATAACTCATTAATTTAATCAAAAAACAGAATAACAAGAACAAAAATATTACAGTTTTGAACTACATATTTACAACATGTGTTCAAATTGAGCACCATTTAAATCGAAACATAATTGACTTCGCTTCCTAAAATTAATGACAGCATTAATTAATTCTACCGCAGGTATTGAACGAAAGACATGTCGCACTGCTGCTTCCAACGCTTCTCGGGAATCAGGATGGCGTTTATACGTGAGGTTCTTTATTCTTCCCCAGAGGTAAAAATCTGGAGGCGTAAGATCGGGGGATCTTGCCGCCCAATAAACAGGACCCCGGTTGCCAAGCCAATTATTGTCCCCAAATATTTCGTTCAAATACGTCGTTATAATGTGTGCGTTATGACACGGTGCCCCGTCTTGTTGGAAGTATACGTGTCCAATTTGTTGTAGTGGCAAATCATCCATTATAGGTTCGACAAATTCCCGCAATATTTCCACATATCGGGCTGCTGTAAGGTTACCCTCATAGATATGGGGATCGATAAACCTTCCTCTAAAAATACCGATCCAAACATTAAAACTGTATCGGCCTTGATTTTGTGTCTACACTGTAATATATGGATTTTCCAAAGTCCAATTGTAGGAATTGTATCTATTAAAAATACCAGCGCTGCTAACGCATGCTTCATCAGTCCATATGATGTTTTCAGCACATTTTCCTAAATACCATTGGCAGAATTCGAGCCGGAATTGTAGGTCATTTGGTAGTAACTTGTGAACTTTTCTTACTCTATACGGTTTGAATTTATTTTTTCTTAGAATTCGCATTGCTGTAGTCTTTGGAATACCTGTATTCAACTGCATTTTGCGTAGTGAAATATTGGGTTGATTTTGAATTTCCCTCAAAACTGTTATTTCTTCTAACTCTCTATCTCTATTCCTGGCTTCGTAAACTCTTGTCCTTGGTTTTGAAAAAGAACCGTGATTAACTAGGTTTTGCTGCAATCTAGTGAACATATCCCGAAACGGTTGTCTCCTTTCAGGGTATCGGTCAAAGTAAATATTGCTGGCAGGATGTGCATCTTCATGTGATTCCCAATAACACTTTAGCATATCATATTTTTCGTAATTTTCATACATTTTGAATTAACAGGAAGATAAAAATATTGTCGTAAGTTCAAAACTCAGTTCAAAGAAGCACACTAAACTTGTGAAGCAAACTGCAATTATTAATATTTGTTTGACAGTACGCATAGACTGTAGTTGCTAAGGTATTTTGTTTCGTATTCAGGCATGGCAACCCAGATTTTGATTATTCATCTAAAATAAGTCGAAAACAGCCACAAAATAAATATTTTGAAAGAGAAGTAGCAACTATTATATATATTTGAAAAGAGAATTTTATTTCAAACACGAATATGTAAAAATATACAGGATGGTCCATAAGAAAAAATACAAGTTTATGTCATAACTTCAAAACCATATTTTTCAATAAAAAACAAGGAACACCATTAGATTCCTTTCAAAAAAGTGTCTCGAGGAATGTTTTCACAGAAATCAGAAATATTCATAAATAAACAAGTTACGGGGGTGGGTCAGAAATGCCCAAAATTGAAAAACACATTGTATCTTTTGAACAAGTCAAGATATCAAAGTGCGGTTTTCGGCATTCATTTTCTCTCAAAAATCGACCTTGTAACATGTAGGCTAGTTTCTCTCTATCTTCCCTAGAAATTGGTGTTTCCTATCAAAAGTGTCCAATTTGGACCACTCCGTACATTAAATAAACACAAAACAATCGAAAACATTGTAGACATGTAGATAGATAGAAAATTAATCACTCTTGGTGTAATTAAAATAAATTGAGATTACAGTTAAACAGTAACACGAACTTTTAACTTTTCAATGGCATTATCAAATATTTGACCAATTCTTGCACGTGGTTGACTTCTTATTAATTTATCTACTGTTTTTTTAGTTGTGAAAGTGATCATAGGGAATGTGTGCTATCTAGTAGGGAGTTGAGTACAGTTGGTCCCAGAAAATTATAGGACCTCTGACCTACATTCCTGGAAGCATGTGGTATGATGTATTTATTTTTACAGCGTGTGATATGCTCATGGCTTGACCGACTGAGTTTTCCCTTCTCCTTAAATTGGTTCAGCACAAGTATCTTATAAAATAATTGTCTCAGGTCAAGCATCCCAGATTCTTCATATAACTTGTCACTACTGTAGCGGGGAGGTTTGTGCAACATAAGTTTCAAGAATTTTCTCTGTATGACGTTTAATGGACGCAGGTAAGTTTGGATACTGTTCGCTATGCTATTAGGCGGTATGTTGAATGACTTTGTACAAGACTATAATAAACTATTTTGTTTTGCTTCAGGTCCAATCTGTTCTTGAGTTGGCGGAACTTATATAGAATGCTTCTTAATTTTTTTACTAAATAATTTATATGGAAGTCCCATCTCGAATGAGTATATTTTATATTTGTTGTTGAAGATATTGTGAACGCATTTTGAATAGTTATAAATTCGTTGTGTGGGAAGGAAGATTTATAATCAAAGAAAGGTAAGAAAATTATTTGATTTGACAAAATACAAGATATTGGGCAGTGGAAAATCAAGGATTACTTAGAGGTTTTTTATCCAGATAGTAATGGTTGGGACTGATAGGAACTCAAATAATCGATCCTATAATTTTGATGGCCCGTTGACTGGTATCTGCATAAAATTTTTATGTGTGAATGGTCTATAGGCACGATCACATACGGAACAATAACTGTTATATCGTTCGATAATGACGGTTGATCTGTCAGAAGTGGAGCTTAATTAGTGATAAAATACGTAATAAAAGCAGTGTTGTTCATTCCGTTCTTCAATATGATAAATTACCATAAAGTAATGATGTGGTGGATGCGCCAGGATATGCTGGTTAACGTTGACAAATACTTCGAATTTCGTGCAATGAAATATGGTCCTCACTACGACCTGTCCACACACTTCGAAAACCAAATGAGGAACATGTGGCAAAATCATTGGACAAGATTTACAACCAAACTGCACATGATAGAACCGACGATTTAGTATACGCCATTACCAAACCTCCCCAGAAGACTAGACATAATCCTTAGAAGACTAAGAATAGGCCACACTCGTATCTCTCATGGCTACTTGATGGCTTCCAAAAACCGACCAATGTGTGAAACATGTAGTACCCAGATTACAGTGAAGCATATCCTACTTGAGTGTGAAAAGTACGAGCAGAAACGAATAGAACTCAACTTGGAATCCAGTTTGTCTTCCATTCTGAAGTTAAATAGTGCGTGCGTGAGAAAAACAATTAAACTCGTTTATGATACAGATTTATACAAACAGATCTAATTTGCTTATTTTTATTTTTCCTCTAATTCTAGTTACTATATCTGTACCCATTGTATATATGTATTTAGGTACTTCAACCGAATTCATGTGAACAAAGTATGGGTGTCAATGACCTTTGTTGTCAAGACGCCTTCATGATAATCAAAAAAATAGTATGGTCCTGGTAGTATGTTAGTAACATAGTGATTCTACGAAGAACATACTAGTATTCCAATTATTAATTGGAAGAATCCTGAGCCATTTAGCTCCCTGGAAGATTTGAGATAAAGAATAATATTTGATACTATTTTATCCCAGTAATATTCAATACCATAGGCCAGACAAGATTCCACCTGCAGCTCTTGAGGAATATGCGCCTTTACCTATACACACCAATTTTCTGCAGGTTGCTTACCCTTTCATACAAACTTGGTATGTTTCCTTCCAGCTGGGAGACAGCTGGAGTCCAACCAATTCCAAAAAAAGGAAATAAGACCCTTCCTAATAATTATTGCTCTATCATCAGTGATTTCTAAAGTGATGGAGAAAGCAATCAACATCGAGGTCATCCAGTACCAAGAGAGCTCCAAAATCGTGAATGACCGGCAATATAACTTCCGTCAGCAGAGATCAACAGGAGACTTCCTTGCCTGCGTAACATATGTATGGCAGAAATCTATTGAAAAACATGGAGAATCTCTAGCTGTAGTATTGAATATCTCCAAAGCATTTGCATATCATGGTATGCTCCATACCGCTTCCTAATCTAGAGCTCCTGAACCATCCAATGAAGCCAGAGGAGCGTGACAGAGACAGGTTGGCGCTATTAATGGAGATCTGGAAAGATTTTGAAACGAGGATCCGATAATCTAGTAGGGTTTAATGCAACCAAAAATCAAGCTTGCGTCTTCTCCAGAAAGGCGTATCCCACAATCCCTATAATGATGATGTCAGGTATGAGTATTCCTATGAAGACTCGGAATATGCCAAGAGCTACTTTACATCTCAGTAGTTCTGCATAATCTACAAAGCACTGATTCGACTTGTCCTGGAGTACTGTTTAAATGCTTCAAGTTCGGCTCTCATACATACGCTGAAGCTCTTGGATTCTATCCGATGATGTCACACTAACGAGTTCATTGACCTCTCTGAAACATCGTAGAAAGGTGATCGATCTCTCCATTTTCTATAGATATTTCTATGGTCGGTGTTCATCGGGAATCTCGTTTGTTGTTCCGTCACGAGAGATTCCAGATGAGCGGACTAGACGAGCTCTAACTAGTCACCCCTTCATTGTTAAGCTCGAGACCTGACGAAATTCTTCCAACCGGACTTAATTTTTCTATCGAACAGCGAATTTGCGGTACTCTTCACCTAGTGAGGTCTTTTCCTATGCTCATAACCTCCAACCCCTCTAGAAAAATTCGAACGCCTATCTCCTCTTCCAACATTCCACCGCTGGCTCACATGATGTTCTTCGAACATTACAGGTTTCCCTATTCTGTAGTCGAAGTATAAAAAAAAGGTGTAGATGATGTGCTTCTGAGGAATGTCCAAACTCAAATGAATTGAAGGAAATTGATGATGGAATCGAATAAATTTACTACATGAATAATTCGGTTCGAAAACTCTATGTAAAGTAGCGAAATCCGGAATCTGTACAATCCGTTCACTCACCTCACGTGTTCTCTTTCATGATTATGGATTCAACGTCACGGAAATATTGTGAAGGAAGTTAATGTACTGTTAAACTGTTATGGAAGCGGCATTACAATACATATGTAGTTTCAAGTTTTTTTCAACATTTATGATCAATATAGATATGAAAACTTGATAAAAGCAGAACGTGCACGTGTTTTCATATGAAACATGAATTCATCGTTGATATTATATTGCTAAATATTTGATCTTCTGCAGCTGATATTAGAAATTGCACATTTCGATGTAATGATTATCTGAATCACATAATGCAGATCTATTATTTCCACAACTTGTTTTGGAAGCTTGGCCTCAGTAGGAGAAGCGACAACGTATGTACTTAAGCAATATGCAGTCTTAAAAATTTTATCATTACATGATATATGCATTCGAATTGATACAATGAGAAAATCTCGAATACTTCTTAAACAAGATATTCTTATGGAACGAGTGCGAATACTTAGTTATTCTTGGTTATGGCATTGTTGAAAATAACTAAATATGGTTGTTTCCTCTCAATATAGAATAACTTACTTCTCTCTAATGGGAAAACACTATCGATAAAGGTCACCAGAGACATAAAAAACCGTTGCTATTGCTTCAGAAACTGGTGATGGAGACTTGATATTCAAATCAGAATTGAATGGCTTTGAAACAATTGGGTACCCTGATGGCAAAGTCATCACGTTTTGAGGTAGATTCAACGCAACGATTGGGATAAGAATGATAATGGTCGTTAACCTGATAAGCCTATGTATAGAGGAAGAAAGCCAAGATGGTAGTCTCCAGAAACCTGTCATTATAGCTTGACTCTACACCAAACTGGAACCAATAGGTGGTAAGAGTCAAGAACATTGCCGTGGTAATATTGATACTATGATCAGACGTGCTCGTGTGAACATCGGAAATAAGTCGTAACATGTCGTATTAGCCATAGAACATTGTGGTGAAATCCATGACTTGGTATAGTAGCCTCCAAAACCTAGAAGAAATCAATCCAGTTGAAACCTTTTAAGCATTTGATCTTTTTTGTTTTCGATAAAGTGTGTTTGCTTAATTCATCCAATTTGACTGTGTCAGGTTATACCTATAGTTAGCAATATAATTTACTTATTATTGGCATTTAAGATTCCTTGCAACAAAACTAATAAAGAACAAGACATCAAACAACAATAAAGCAACTTTTGGTACCTTCCAGATGCAAGATAATTCAATCCAATCAAAAAGGTTAATAATGTAATTCGTATAAATACTTCACTTCAAGGACTTGTTGTTCATTTTGGCTTAGTCCCAAAATGCTACAGAAATGATGAAATAGTCCCAGACTGTTCGTGAATAAAAGTTGATATTCCACCAGACCTTTGGATTCACAGTCCTTAAACTGCATTATAAATAAAAACTGATAATCTGGCAAAACTTTAAGTGAAGTCCCCAAAGTACATTATCCGTCTAAAAGTACTGATGATTAAATCTTCTGAATTTTTGGGAATAGGAGGGTTAGAATGGGCGCAACATAAACCGGAAGAGTGAATATATCTATGGTTTTGGCGTTTACACAGTGTAAAATCATTTTAACTTTCGGAAGTATTGAATAATCAAACTCAAATTTTCACATAATACTTGTACATTTAATTTAGAAAATAATGCTAACCAATTGTTTCACCACACTGTGGCATTCTCAAAACTATATTCTTATATGAATGACTCAGAATCAAAAATGGGGCAAAATTAGAGAAAACAATTGTTGAAAAGGGATGAGTATTGCTTACATAGAACAGATCGAAAGAGCATACGTTTTCAACAACATTCAATTAGCCAGCGCCATTAAAAACAGGACTCAAATTATTCTACTCTAGGAACGAACATTCTACTTATTCAAGCAATAAGTAAAAACTAAATATTTTGGAATCAATTGAAATTTTAAAATATATTGAAGACAATTGTAATACAAGTTTGAATGACCAACTTGATATTTATAACTGTCTGATTATTTTGTAAATAACCTCCCCATAGTGCAACCCTCTGTACATTATATTATTTATGAATTACATTTCTATTTGTAACTTAGTTGACAACTCGCTTTGATAATATGACGAAACATTTGTCAGTAGTTGTTAATTTAATTTATATTTCATTTCGCTACTCACGTTGTTCTAATTCAAATAGAATCAGACAGTGTCACTTCACGCGTCCAACTCAAACGCTAATATTTTTACTGGTACACTCATTCAATCACCAGTAGGAAAGGAGTTACTATCTGAGAGAACGTCCCTGTCAGTGGCAGTGAACGGGACTAATTATTATATAAATCGGCCTACAGAGCGAGAATTTCAGCTTCAAGGAACTCTCCATTAACATCATTATATACAATAGAAATTGCTAAAGTTTATCAGTGAAGGCCTGCTAGTACAAATTGGTCCGTAAGACTTTTTTGTTGAAACTTGTTAGGACTGAACTTCTAGTGTATCTCTACAATGGGTGTTCTCACTCTTTCCAATGGCTCGATCAACTCAAATTTATTATAAGTTGATTGATAAGAGGTTTCATGACAATTTGGTTGTTCAACGTTAAACCTATTTCGAAACTCTTATATTCCGGATGTAATCAAAAATTGGGTACTAAATCAACTGAGTACCAGCGTTACCAAAGTTTCGTAGGCACTGCCAAGTAATCCTCGCTGGATTGGATCCGTTGTTCTGTAACCAGTTGAATCTCATGAATATTCCAGAAATAAGGACAAAGTTCTCTGATAAAACAAAATTGTGGTTACGCAAACTCCGGAATGACATTCGAATCTGTCATGGTGGTACAGAAAATACACACACAGAAGCACCGGAGCCCTATCTATTACTGCAGGTTATACAAACAGTGAATGAATACAGAGGGCGATGAAAATTGGGGGATGCTGAGTCTGCATAGACTGGTATACCAGGTATACACAGCGCGTAAGGTGAGACAGACATCCAATGTTTAAATGCACACAATACACAAGGTTCACTGGTCACTAGGAAAGTTCAATGCACTGGTCCGTATACCAAAGGTATAAGTAAAGTTCGGAGGAAATTTTGGCTAAGTTATATTAGTGTAGTCCTATGTATAGTTAGTTATACAATAGAGTGACGAAATGATAACAAAATCACAATAATTCATTGAATAAATGGAACAACTTACATGACAAGAACACAAGCAGAGCGAGCAAGCAGCGTCGCATGCGAAGATGGTGAGGCGATGAACATTCGGACTGTACAGGAGAGCAAGACGGCTAGGGCCTGCGGAACCGGGTGACGAGTCGAAGTCAACGGCAAAGCACTATTGATCAGCGAAGATATATCCTTTGGGGGAGCATAGCCTCCGGCTGATGCGAAGAACATCGATCTGGTACCTTAGTCAGGGTAGGGAGTACATAGAAGGCGGCGATGAAGAAGCAACCGATACCTTAGCCAGGGTATGAAGTGAACGGAAGCTAGTCCCGTAGAGGCAATTAGGTGTGGTAGCCAGGGTAGGGAACACAACAGAAAGCTTATGCGATGCAGATCTAAGGGGACGCTAGCAATGCATACCAATGCTGTATTTTGAGGTTTCTCTCGTCACAGACGGATCGGGGGGTCATGGCGACTTGTAACTCATCGGCCACCTCACTGCCGAGAAGAGTGACGGATTGAGGAGTCATAATGATTTGTGATTAATCGGTCACCTGCCGAGCGACAAGAGAAGCAACTAGGTGCCGTAGCCAGGGTAGGGGACACAACAGGAAGCTTATGCGATGCAGATCTAAGGTGAAGCTAGCAATGCATACCAATGCTGTATTTTGAGGTTCCTCTCGTCACAGACGAATCGGGGGCCATGGCGACTTGTAACTCATCGGCCACCTCAATACCGACGAGAGAGTGACAGATTGAGGAGTCATAATGATTTGTAACTCATCGGCCACCTGTCGGCCGACAAGAGAGTGACGGATTGAAAGCACAGCGCTGAAGGCTTTCACTGCATCGCGGGAATTCGGGGACAAGCCGCGAATTCCGCGAGTTCTCACAACAGTTATCGGAATAATAAATTACCATTACATAAAACTATCAACGACGCAAAATATCAGAGGGTAGAATAATCCATACCATCTTGCTGAAGAATTACCTATAAATATTAAGACCTAAAGTTGATGAGCGATCGACTTGGTGAATTCATCGATGTGTGGATAATTGGATGTGCTCTACTTTCAACTTAATTACCTTGAGATGAAGATCTATATCAAGTATCTGTTGTCGCGTCATTGATCATTAGGAAATATTATTTATATCTGTCTCGAATTTGAATCTCTAATGTACTTTATTATCCTCAAGTCGCAAATATATAACGAAGGGCGAACAAATTGTGGAATTGAATCCTCCTTTAAACTTACGGCATCCAATGTCCTAGAAATAGGGGACGTAGATCTCGTCCTCTAGCGGATTGGTTCGGTTTCCAATAAATCTAGTTAGATGCGTCCACCAAGATTATAATGCTTACACCTTTTACGAGCGAATTCCCGATCAGTTAATTACGCGAATGTAACTCGATGCAAGGCAAGGCAACCAGCTAAGGCCTTTCAGGTAATCTAGTTCATTCAGGGAACTTATGTACGTGACGTACATTGAAATCAACATCTCTCAACCCCATCTGTAATTTAAGCGGTTAGTTTTGCACACGTATACCTTGTTGGGTAAGCTGAGGTATCAGTTTGAAGCTTTGACGCTGAAATACAAGTAGCGCACGCCAATTTTCTGCTGCCGAATAGTAACGCGATATTTTGAATCGAAGTTACGTCCTCATTACGTCCGAAAACGTAATAAATGAGTGAGAATTGTCGCTGCGATCCTTAACACGTGTTTTAACTAACTTGGACATAGGCGTGCCTATTCTATTCTTGATGAATCTCTGTTACTCAAATTTGAACATTCTCATCTGAAATTATAACGGATTTCCAAATCATACCACTGTTTTGAAAATATCCAGGTTTTAGGGCATCTTGTCTCCTACTAATTTTTTCAGACAACTTTCACTTTCTACTAAAGTATGCCGATCAGAGTATCTTTCCATATAAATTGTTCGGACACTAAGATAAATGACCATTTATTGACACATAACCATTTATTGAAACTTTCTTGCTGGTAAGTAACAATGAGAAAAATATAAAATGGATTTTAAGTTTGCCGCCTTCATACCGTCTCTCATACTTCTGCTTCTTCTTACCGGTTAAATTAAAACTGAAGCCATGTTTGTGAAATCGCGTTTATGGTGAACAGGGGCAAAATATATTGGAAAACTAAATGTAATCGTAAGTTAGGTACTCCATGCATTATTTTTGCTCTTGCTTGAACTTTTATTGTGGAACTTACAATTCTCATAGCATACTCACAAATACGCCGGTCATAGTATCTTTCCATATATATTGTTCGGAGACGTGGGTAAATGACTATTTATTGACACAACTATTTATTGACATTCTTCTTGTTAGTAAGTAATACTAAGAAAAATATGAAAAAAATTTTAAGTTTGCAGCCTTTACACCGTCTCTCATATTTCTGCTTCTTCTTCTTATCGGCTAAATTAAAACTGGAGCCATGTTTTTGAAATCGCATTTGTGGTGAACATGTGCAAAATATATTAGAAAACTAAATGATATCATAAGTTAGGTACTTCATGTATTATTTTTGTTCTTGCTTGAACTTCTATTGTAGAACTTACAATTTTCATGGCATGCTCACAAATACGCCGGTCATAGTATCTTTTCACATACATTGTTCGGAGAGTTGGGTAAATGACTATTTATTGACACAATCATTTATTGACATTGTTCTTGTTAGTAAGTAATACTAAGAAAAATATGAAACAAATTTTAAGTTTGCAGCCTTTACACCATCTCTCATATTTCTGCTTCTTCTTATCGGCTAAATTGAAACTGAAGCCATGTTTTTGAAATCGCATTTGTGGTGAACATGGCATGGTCATGGCGGTGACTGCGTTGTTCTCGCCCAGTTCATTTATTTTCTCTAAACATCCCCAGACCATCTTAGAGCTGATTACGTGAGACCTCAGCGCGTTGATGGCTGTTTGACTATCCGACATGATGACGATTTGCTCTCTATATTGAACTGGATACTTTTTGCTATAGCGTGAATCTCGGCTTGAAAAATTCCCGAGGATTTGTCCAAGCTTACATATACTCCAATTTCATTTCCTTCTTTTATTTTGGAGCCATCAGTGTACCATTTGATGACCTTCCTACTGAGTCTACGAATGATGTTCCCGTTCCATTCTGTTTCGTTTCAAATTTTTTTACGAAGCTATAAATTTTTTCCATCTTATCTTTGGGCATATTTCAGGTTTGCTGATTTCCATAAAGGGATCCGTATTCAATTTTGGTGGTTCCCTTTCCAGTCATTCTATAGGTTGTCCTTATCGTCATATCCTCCACTACCAACAGAAGGTGTGTGAGGCTTAGGATTATTTATATAGTAGCCAATGGGCTTGTTCTCATTGCACCTGTTATGCATACACAGGCTCTTCCTTGGATTTGCGATAGATTTATCCTTGAACTAGCCCGGATTGTTCTACTATCCCAAAGCACCGACTCATATATGATGATTTTACTACTGTGTTCATCCACCGCAGGGTGCTAGGATTACAACCCTAATTTTTTCAATCAACGTTTCTGCGTAAATACTAAAATGTACTTGAATTTTTTGGCAAATGACCTCATAGATCTCCTAGGTAATACGCCAGACGCAATTAGCTAGCAAGCTGTCTTCTGTATGATGGAGTACCTCCCCATTTTGGTGTTCGAGTTCGAAATCATTTAGATTTAGTTTACCCTCTTAAGTGGAAAATCCGTAACTATACAGTTGCGTGGCCTACTGAATCACCCGACTTGAGCCATCAGATGTTTTCCTTTCGAGTTATTTGAAATCAATGATCTCCTCGGTTCCAATTGAAAAAGAGGGTCACTTCGAACAAAAAGTAATAGAGCATTAAATTCATGAGGAATCGGCTAGAATGTTGCATTCACATGAATGACTCGATTGTCAATTAATAAAGGAATAAAACTTCGTAGCTTTTTCCTTATTTTTCCGTGTATAATCACCCCGTGAATTTTGGAATATACATTTCGGAAATCATGTATATACCGCACATTATTATCATTCATTTTTTCTTTCATTTGTGAATCAATATCACTGCTTCACAATATTTGAATCTTGATAAAGCAGGTGTAATTGAGTAATAATATTTATATTTATATTCGTGAGTTTGGTGTGAATGACGAGGTACTACCTACCCTACTTATCCGGGCGGGATGCAGCCGCAGGATGAGGATGAGGAACATATTCAAAAGCACTTGGTGTAAGGACATTCTGAATTTTATTGAACGAAGTAATTGAGAGCGGTATGAGATTTGTTTCAGGGAAAGGAAAGTCATTTCCCTACCATACTGTCCTCTGAGAACTCCGTAGCGTTTCCAATTAACCTCATAGGAGTACAGTTGACGAAGAACGTGTTTTATTTTCTAGGGAACGGGTTATTCGGTAATACTAACTCTCGGAAGCGAAATAAATGAAATACCTGTTGGTGGGTCTGTCATTTCGCTTTGTCATGAAATTCATCGCTTTAATTAAAACTATGATAGTGACGCAGCAATAGCGACGTGATTACAATACAAATTACATATTCGTTGTTATTACTACGACAGGGGGGGTTTATTTTCATGAATTCGCTTTGTTGTTTTATGCAACTTGCCGGGACCAGCCTTAAACTTAATTCAAAAGCTTGAGCTTAACTGACATTCCACTTCTGTAGAGGGTCTTTGACTAAATATTTTCATGAAGAAGTTCATTTGGAATATAGATTAATTACTTTGGAGTAATTATTTATTGTAGGGGTAAAAGCGTAAAATCATGATCGCCTAATGAGTTTACTATTCATGTTATGTCGAGCAAAGACGTTCATTTTGTATATTCAGACATACCCGCACGCGGAATAAAACCGGAGTCGGTAGCCGGGGTAATACAAACTCGACACTTGTCTCGGGTATCACTCAACCAATGTATTTCTGCTGCATAATATCTTCGATTGAAGATATAGTAGAGAAATTTCGAACTGCCACGTTTGTGGAATAATTTCCACCAAATAAAACTCGAAATATTTATTACCAGAAACTGAAAAATGATGAATTTCAGACAACCCTCCCACAGCATGGGAAGAGTTTCCATGGCTAGTAGGGAGATATGCCAAAGTTGATTTCTCATATGGAGTTGTCTACTGCATGTGTACATTTTTCTCATATCAATAATGAATCTTGCCCGAGGTTTGAATTACAATTAAATTACGTTTCGGTCTCCGGACATAAGTTCTGATGATGGTCGTGAGACCAATACCTACGTAAAAACGAAAATAATAAGCATATGTGTTAGTGTGACCTATGTCCCGAGAATTTAAATATAAGCACCTGTTCATTCAATATAGAGTGGACCATTACCAGACATGCATTAGGGTGAAACATTACCACACAGCATATATGCATACATAAATCTGTGAATGAGTCTACAAGATACCATACAAACCTATGTAAAATATTTATGTCAAATAAGCAGGTAATTCTATTGCAGTTTGAAAAAGAATCAATAAAATATCACTAAATAATGAGATAATTCTGTATATTTGTCACCAAATTACTGCGAATAAACCAAACTTAGGTAATGCATAGTGAAATACAAACACATTTTGTATTAGCAGCTAACAGACAAAGTTTTGGTTCACCAGGTTGAACAGTGACAAACGTCCCATAGTCTTAGACAGCTGTTTCGCTCTTCTCATGGTCTCGTCCATGTAACGGGGCACGTTGATAACTGTGAGAGGACCTTAGTCCCCCCTGTCTGCCCGTCCAGTGTACTCTAGAGCCGCCGTACTTCCCCTCCCCTAGTAATCGACAGCACGCCGCTGCCCGGCAGAGACCAACGCCTTAATTGGTCTTCTGAACCATCTGGGCCCCTCTCCCCCTGCCTACTCGTGTTCGTGTCATTTTACAACTACTTTGTTTGACGAGTAGCCGCCGGCCTCTTATCATCGTGTAACGTTCCGCCTAGCGTTGTGGATTTGTAATAATAAATCTGAACTTACTCCAGATTGCTTTAGATTTAATATTTCCCAAATAAGTGAATAGGTTCGAAATCCTATCTCACTGCTCGTAATACTTGAATTTGTAACCGTCGGCTGGGTATTATTTCAGGTAGCGTTAATACCTCATCGACGTGTTATATAAATTAAGATGTTTGTTGAAACCTGCTCGGGTATCGAAGATCTTAGTTGATCCGTGTACCCTTGAGGTTCTTTTAAACTGCCACCACTAGGTGTATATTTCAGCTCACCTAGAAGCTGTTTTTGACTATGAGGCCGCGATCCCTTCCAAGGGACCACCTCGTTCAATTACCTACACTTATATCTTTATATCTATTCAAGCGTGAACTCTAAAGGTCGTATTTCGCTGAGAGGTGATTAGGAACTACTAATTAAACTCGTTAATCAAATTAAATAATAAATGTATATTGAATAAAACAAAACGAAATTTAGTACATCAAAATCTAACAAAACGATCAAAAGATTAAAACAAAATTTAGCAATGGGAATGATACGTGAATATAAAAGATGTCAAGTCAGGTTGACCCTAAGGGTGAACCTGGGAAATTATCGATGTCGCTAGTTCTACCCCTTTCGCCAGCTAGCGAGTTCCTGCCAGGATCTCTGGAGAGTTTGAATCAAATGAAAGACTAATTAGTACACACGGAACCATGATCGATTTCGCGCTCGATCACACCGATTCTTGATAAATAATGTTCAAAGTTAAATTAGTTCTCCCTTTCTAGTAAGCTGGGGTAAACCTAACGACACGATACTCTATCATAACACCTGAGTGATCGGCGATAAGCGGAATTTGTATAGAACACTTAAAATAGCCTAAATGGCCAAAAAAAAACATACACATACATTAAAAAAAAATATGCATTGGCGGGCGGAACGTGATCTGAAGTTTAAATAACCCCTTATATTATATTGCCGATTCCGAGGTTGATGTCAATATAACACTTGTTCTTTGGCAATCAAAATGCACTTACCCTGTTGGTCAAATAACACCTTTTCATCTCGAACCCCTTGTAGTAATAACGCACAAAGGATTTAAACACTCGATTTCTACATCGGATTACATTTATCATGATAGAAAATTGTCACAAAATGATTTTTAAATAAGGGAACACTTTACGCGTGACGCGGAAGACGCGAACAAGTCCAGCGCTGCTTTAGCCCGCCAGGGATGTATAACCCTTGTTGCAATGGACACAAATTGATGAATTAATTTAATCTCTATAAAATTTCTGGAATTTAAATTGTCCAAATCTTGACAACATGATATTAATTGATTTGATTTAATGCAACAAGAGAGCATCCCTGTGGACATAAAGCAAGCTGACTTACCGAACAAGTAGGTAGTTAAGAACTACTGAGTAGATGGTGAGAACTGCCTTTTTTCCTCCAAGTAATTAGTTTTTATGAACTCATTAAAGCGGGGGGGGGCACCCCACGCGCGAACTTAGATAATATGTTCAACTTAGAAAACCGGGAGCATGTCCCACCCATGATTTATACAAGCAGCCAATAGGAATCAGACTAGGCAAAAGAATTGTCAGTGACGGGTCTACTCAAGTCCACGTGGACATTTCCTGACTCAGGAAAAAACAAGTACCGTTGACCGCGTACTTTGCTACGTTTGCGACGCATGGTTCATGGTTGACAGGCCAATGATACGGAAAAGAGGTCTCAGATTACCGTCGCCAGGTCTGTCTGGTATATCGTGTTCAAGATATAATAATTTATAAAATTTTCAATTTGAATTTAAATCAATAGTATTCAAATACCTCAATACAAAAGTAATAATACGTCGGATTATTACATCACCCCCTTCTTCTAAGAAAGAGTGCGGTTCTGAAAGAACCCACTCCTTTCTCCGCCTCTGGTTTATTGTTTTTAAAACCCTTCAGATCATATCCGCCTACCTAGATACGCGCAGGCATCTCTACCGGAGCGCGCTTTAGCAGCTCCGCTCATGTACATGTTATAATTTGCATTGCACAGCGATTAACGCTGTTCCCACAAGACAACCAACAGAGGAACAAAAAAAAATAATAAACCCTATATAACTACCTATAATGTAACCTCGCAATACGTACTATAGATACAATCAACAAACCTAGTCATCACTTGAGTGCTATGATTAAGTTCGAAACAGTTCCGCTACCTACGCCACTGATCGATCGGAGAGCGAATCACTAACCCGCACTTACACTAGGTGTTCGAATTCCGGATGTAGCTGGATACGGGGGTTCGTTGCTTCCAACCAAACGGTCAAATGTGTATGACTCGTCGGCAGTAGTCAAGTGTAACTGGCATTCTCGGTCATTTTGCAACGAGGGAAGGCATGAGGTTCTTCATCGGTATACGCGGCGGCTTCAACCATATGGGCGGCAGGTAGTCGACTGGAGCTGGTCCAGGGGTGTTCCATTGAAAGCGGCCAAATAAACCATAACACATATCAACATTCCATTCGACACACGGGTCCAATCCATTCTCCGTGGTTACTGGCCTGCATCCCATTCCTCTTGGAATCCTCTTCTCCTTGTCTTCTCCTTTTCCATACCATAACATAAGTATCCAGGGTTGGTATCCCTCCTACGGAAATCTTGAGCTTTGTAGCGCCGTACTTGTAATGTCCTCACTAAGTTCTGACTACTACCGATGTCCACACTTAACCATCTTTGGTGAAACTAGTACCCGCAATTTACCTGGATCTGGGCTCGTTCGTGGTGATCCTTCGTTATCTGTGTCGATCAATTCCAGTACCAAGGAACAATTACTGCGGATTAGGTGTTCCGTGAGATGCTGATGGGCCCCGGCGTTAACTTCCATGAACCCATAATATCGCGCAACCAAAAGATAATTGTTCCAGTTTGTAACCCTAAGCGATGACATGTCTATGTACGAAGAAGGAAAGCTACTACCAGCCAGCACATTGTTGCGGCCGTAATACTTCCGAGCAAAAGAAGCTAAGTTTTCTAATCACACAAAAAAAATTTTTTTAAACAACTGTTTCCTTCGTTATGGGAGGATCACATGAAAACAAATTGAATCCGACTTCCTTCCTCGTATCATAGAAGCGAGGTTACTCTAAAGTTACTTACTATCTAACATGTTACACTAACACATCATATTTCGCAAATAAAAAAAATAACAATAAATCCATGCAGGTAATACAAGCGGCCACACTAGAAATACATATACAAACTTTACACAAAAATATGTATAATCCGGCTCCTGCATGAATGAATTTTCTTGAAAAATTCTAAAATGTCGTATTCGGACCTAACAACCCTGAAAAAAAAAACTCTACCCGAGACTACCACTTAAACATGTTTATCCAGATCACTTCCCTTTTCTTTGCGCTAACTATATTCGTTATCGATGGCATAGGCTACCATAAAAAGAACAGGGGGGTGTCGAACATAATTAAACAACAACATTTCCGGAACAAGTGCTCGAGGGCACTGGTCTAACTCATAAGCGCATCTACTATCTCGCCTCCTGGGGATGAAACGTCTCTCTCGTTCTGGACTGCCATCCGCTTGTCCTTACATACTTACCCCAGCATATTTCTACTTTCGTGACTCGAGGGTCAGAGCTCTTGTTCACTGAATTTACTTGATATGAGCTCGAGGGCTCTTCTTTTCAACAAAAAATAATAAATTCAAGCGGAACGCGGTGACTTGAAGAGTCAGAGGTCCCGAATTTACTGACTCTGGTATGTTCATAGGGAACCAAGGTCAAGACTCACCAGAGAGGACTAACTTGACACTGCCTATAAGCTACTTGGTTCCGCTATGACGTCACTCGATCTTTCGACTCATTCACTCTCTCTGGGCGGAATTCTCTCACCCGCCCCGCGCACTTCCTCTTACCAATTTCCAGGCCTTGCTGACGGCTACGCGTCTTGCTGCTCATGCAGGTTGCCTATCTACCCACATCACTTATCAAACAATCAAATCCTGTACTTGCGCTTGGTACGTCACATTTTGGTATCGACCCCAAAATCCTGGTCGACTACCTCTACTGGCGAATTCTACCTGCCAGATTCACAATTGGCCTACCTGGCCTTCCGGTCCATCCTGGACCCAAAACTCACTTCCCAAACTCCGGACTTATTTCCAGTCCTTCTCCCGTGGCACAACTGGTCCATCAGTCCAACCTGGACTTTCTCCCAAAAACAGAAACTTTTCTGGCCTCCCTGGCCTATCCACTTCCAGTTTGCCCTCCTCATGCCAGACCCCTAACTAACCAATCTGGCCTCTTTGTCCCTACGGGACACTCTTGTGCTGACATCCCTCTTGGGTATGACCTTTACTGACCTCGGGTATTGCGGATCTTTCTCAACAGCATCGGACGCATATTACGATTCAGCCCAATACCTCCCTGAAGATGTATGCTCTACAACCAGTTTTGAGATGCTGGGTAGAGATCTTCTACAACGTCCGGCTGTCGCCAGGTTCCACGTTGTTCGAAGTATCGGACATCTAGATATCGATATGCTTAGGCCATTATGAGCCGATCCTTGCTTCCGCATTACTGGATAAGGTCTACACATTGCCCCGCGTCGTACCCAATGTCTTTAGCACTTGAGGCACCTCCTGGCATCTCGATGAAGTGCGCGAATACCCCTAACACCTACATTCGCGCACCATCCACGCACTGGGATGAGGAATCACTGTACTGGATCACTCCGGTGCAGAAATTTAAATTTCCCTAGGCTACCTTTCCATCTCTATCAGGAACTGAGACAGTCCAATACAGTGACCTCTTTCCCACTACGGGTTACAACTACCCTTCCAACCTGGTCAATAGGAATATCCGGTCCCTATTTTAACTAGAGACAGCATACGCCCATTGGCCCAGTCGCTCCTTTTTGGGGGAATCTTACCCCTCAGCCATGGATTCGGCTACCATCCAATTCTACTATCAGTTGCCCGGGAATGGTACGGGGGTGGGTTCTACGATCGTAAATACCACTTTCTCCATTCGGTTACTTAATATATCGCGTAATATGTGACAATAAATTTCCTTAATACTCGATAGGCTTAATTATATACCAATTAGTAAGCCGTTACCTAATTAGCCGACGTCAACAAAAGTATACTTGTGCAGGCTGTACATTTAAATTTCAGGGATGATTACCCACTGTATAGGGGAGCAAAGGTTTACTACTATCTCTATATCATTCGGGATCCCATGATTCCATTCCCATTTATCTTTAGTAGGTGAACCCAATGCCAATCCATTGACTACAATACACAAAACAAAAGTCCGTTCCAATACCTCGAACCTATACCTTACCTACTGTAACTAAATTTACCAATATGGAATCATGAACGCCTATATTCTGCTTTATTTGAGATTCTAATAAAATAAACTTTGCGGCACGCACCCTCTGAATCTCATCAGCCTGTTAGGTCATTGCCCTCATACAATCTCATGGCGCGCTAAACCGTCAGACCTGAATCTACTGGAATCCTGAATTTCAATTTAAAGGGACCCCACGTGATTTAATCTATTGACTTATCAGGGGAGAGTTTCGGGCGTTATAACGGCTCTAACCTCTGCTTCGCACTGCTGCGGCAGATTCCCGCGAACTACCCCCTAGATGGATAGCGTTACGCAAATTTCTTCCCTCCGGGCCAGCTTGCGAATACTATGCGAGGAAGAGATCAAGCCTGGACTATCGTCGGGGTGCTTGCTCTTCCTGGTCATCGACCTTCCAAATCCGTGGGGTGTTCCATAGAGTATCCCTTCCATCCCAGGGATTATCCACCCTAAATCCGTACACCGGGATAACAATTCCGTATCCCTCACTAAACACAGTGTACTCACAAATCTATGCACATACACGTCCCTCGTGTCTACTGTGCCCATAACTCCATTAATACCTCAGCCTAACGCTCACTCGTCCCCACCCTGAACATGGGTTTTATATTGAAAAGAATGGGTACAGTCCGTTTAAATTAAAACAGTTCCAGTTCGAAAGCAGTAATAAAGCATAAACATATAAACATAAAATTTCAAAATCTACTAACATGCCCTGTTTGTTAGATATGCTTTACTTCGTTTCTACCTAGGACCAACATAATTCGTATCAACTGGATACTATACGCGAAAGTTTTTAACACAAAAACTCGTACTCCAGTCCTGGCTAACTATACTAGCTAAAAAAAATACATAAATAAACTGTAATAACACAATTATTCTCCTGGTCCTAGAACAGCTGGTTCCGATGTTTTCGCCTGAATCGTTAGTTCAGTTCAATATACAACAACAAAAAATTATTCCTGTGAAGCGAGAACATCACCAAGCAAAACTAAAGCACCTAACTTTGACTTCAACTCGGAATGGTTATTTATTTCACAGTTGCAGAGTATAGATTATACAATTCAGATTTACTACGATCTATATGCTGACTGCGAAAATTCCTTTCGTGCGTAAATACTTAAGATGTTCCTGTATGCAACTGATTCCGCGTATGTAACCCGACTCTAATTTACTTGGGTTCAACAATGTCAGTTTATTGTCCTATATCACCTTTCAACTTAGCTCAATTATCCTGTAATCATTATTTTACGCTTGAATAACACAACTTATTTTAATAACTTCTTTTTCTCTAAAACGGCGTGAATTCTTTTTTGTAGAATTTGATGTGTGGATCCCCAAATTTACAATCCCTTAGCTGCCATCATATGTAACGTTCCGCCTAGCGTTGTGGATTTGTAATAATAAATCTGAACTTACTCCAGATTGCTCTAGATTTAATATTTCCCAAATAAGTGAATAGGTTCGAAATCCTATCTCACTGCTCGTAATACTTGAATTTGTAACCGTCGGCTGGGTATTATTTCAGGTAGCGTTAATACCTCATCGACGTGTTATATAAATTAAGATGTTTGTTGAAACCTGCTCGGGTATCGAAGATCTTAGTTGATCCGTGTACCCTTGAGGTTCTTTTAAACTGCCACCACTAGGTGTATATTTCAGCTCACCTAGAAGCTGTTTTTGACTATGAGGCCGCGATCCCTTCCAAGGGACCACCTCGTTCAATTACCTACACTTATATCTTTATATCTATTCAAGCGTGAACTCTAAAGGTCGTATTTCGCTGAGAGGTGATTAGGAACTACTAATTAAACTCGTTAATCAAATTAAATAATAAATGTATATTGAATAAAACAAAACGAAATTTAGTACATCAAAATCTAACAAAACGATCAAAAGATTAAAACAAAATTTAGCAATGGGAATGATACGTGAATATAAAAGATGTCAAGTCAGGTTGACCCTAAGGGTGAACCTGGGAAATTATCGATGTCGCTAGTTCTACCCCTTTCGCCAGCTAGCGAGTTCCTGCCAGGATCTCTGGAGAGTTTGAATCAAATGAAAGACTGATTAGTACACACGGAACCATGATCGATTTCGCGCTCGATCACACCGATTCTTGATAAATAATGTTCAAAGTTAAATTAGTTCTCCCTTTCTAGTAAGCTGGGGTAAACCTAACGACACGATACTCTATCATAACACCTGAGTGATCGGCGATAAGCGGAATTTGTATAGAACACTTAAAATAGCCTAAATGGCCAAAAAAAAACATACACATACATTAAAAAAAAATATGCATTGGCGGGCGGAACGTGATCTGAAGTTTAAATAACCCCTTATATTATATTGCCGATTCCGAGGTTGATGTCAATATAACACTTGTTCTTTGGCAATCAAAATGCACTTACCCTGTTGGTCAAATAACACCTTTTCATCTCGAACCCCTTGTAGTAATAACGCACAAAGGATTTAAACACTCGATTTCTACATCGGATTACATTTATCATGATAGAAAATTGTCACAAAATGATTTTTAAATGAGGGAACACTTTACGCGTGACGCGGAAGACGCGAACAAGTCCAGCGCTGCTTTAGCCCGCCAGGGATGTATAACCCTTGTTGCAATGGACACAAATTGATGAATTAATTTAATCTCTATAAAATTTCTGGAATTTAAATTGTCCAAATCTTGACAACATGATATTAATTGATTTGATTTAATGCAACAAGAGAGCATCCCTGTGGACATAAAGCAAGCTGACTTACCGAACAAGTAGGTAGTTAAGAACTACTGAGTAGATGGTGAGAACTGCCTTTTTTCCTCCAAGTAATTAGTTTTTATGAACTCATTAAAGCGGGGGGGGGGGGGGGGGCACCCCACGCGCGAACTTAGATAATATGTTCAACTTAGAAAACCGGGAGCATGTCCCACCCATGATTTATACAAGCAGCCAATAGGAATCAGACTAGGCAAAAGAATTGTCAGTGACGGGTCTACTCAAGTCCACGTGGACATTTCCTGACTCAGGAAAAAACAAGTACCGTTGACCGCGTACTTTGCTACGTTTGCGATGCATGGTTCATGGTTGACAGGCCAATGATACGGAAAAGAGGTCTCAGATTACCGTCGCCAGGTCTGTCTGGTATATCGTGTTCAAGATATAATAATTTATAAAATTTTCAATTTGAATTTAAATCAATAGTATTCAAATACCTCAATACAAAAGTAATAATACGTCGGATTATTACAATCGACCTGCCACATATCATTGCCCTGGCCACGAATCAATTGCCCAGAAGCCTGGGATAAGAAGCACAAACACCGGACTTCAGGAGTGAAGCCTTGTGGTGCAGCATTTACCCACGCAGAGACAGTGTTTTTTCGCCCCCCTCGGTACAACTTTAGGCGAAACAACTACGGCACTGCTTGCTAGACTATATTATTGCCCCTTCTGGGCTATAGCCAACCAGGTTCACCCCGCTCTAGCTGGCAGAGGCTACTTTAAGCAAGAACCTACATACATATGGTGCAGCAGGCACGGTATTTGCTGACTATTCCCCCTAACGAGCGAGGAATAGCCTCTCTCGCCGGCCCTGTTCAAGTTTGGCCTTCCGCATGTGTCTACCACGTCCGTGAATCCGTTTCGACCAGCTACTCTGAGATAAGAAGGCACGGGGTCTTGGTTTTAGAGGTGAAATGTCTGTGGTGCCCAGTTCACTGGATCTTTTGCAGTGGCAACACTTAGTTTCGCCCCAAGGGGTTACTTGTCTCGATACCCGCGGAGAGAACGTTGCTTGCTGAATCTACTGCCAGTTCCTCTCCGGCCTGATAGGTCTCTCTCGAGCATGTAAGGAGGCAATCGTATAGTCACTGATAAACCCAGGGTATTTTATCATATGACTTTTGTAGATGGTTGATCATTGACTTCGGTCTGCCTCATATCACTGACGAGCCCATGAGAAGGGCTAAATAGCTGTCTGATACTATAGGACCCGTGTCACTGTTCAACAAAACTTTGTCTGCAAACTTAGGTAGATGCTCATTACACCCAGAACAATACTTGACCGTGACCATGTAGGACGGTTTCGCACTATTGGCTTTCAAAACCAAATGACCTGCGGCATCTATTCCACTTTTACCCTAATGTGTCAACAATCTTTTCTACTGTGCTTTTTTTCAAGAATTGTTTACTAAGTAACCGAGTGAACTGGCGTTCCATCAGACCATCCGGTTAGGTTCTCCGTAATAGTCAATATCTTGAACAAAATTACTTCCATCGACTCTAGAGAGAAGCCCCAATTTCTGGGTGTGAACAATTCAAGAATAGGATAATTCTACCTAGTGACAACTAACAAACAACACTTACGGAAATGGTTATGATAGGTATCAGAATTATAGCTATTAATATACAGTTACTGTTCAGTGTGTAAATTCGGTACCAGAACCGTTTCAACTAGTTATATTTCCATAAAAACCAATAGTGTTATTTCCTCTACAGTAATGACGTTAGAGTTGATGAGTGAACTGTCGGAAATTAACCATCCATTTTGATCTTTAGTTTCCTGCCAACCTAAACTGTCGTAATCATGCGAAACAAAAGGAAAATTAATTTTGTACGTGATTCCATTTCGTCTTGCTCGTGATGGAATACATCGTCGAGCGGGTTTCGGTAAAAATTAGTAATTTTCTCATGCTACACGATTACAAGTGTACCCAACACATTTCAGCCGTTCATCATATGCATGTAGCTGGCATGGGACGCAATATTTACGAGAAATAAACGACTGTCTCGTTATATTCTATTTCAGAAAGGGTGTCGCCGGGTTTGCGAGGGCGTAAAAAAATAAATCTTCTCCCGACAATGTGAGTCTCGCGGAGAGCAGAGCACGAATTAATTTTCATGGAATTCATCAGATGTGGCAATAAAGGAGAGAATGAAACAAGTTAGAGAGTTGTACGTGTAGCCGAACTTTTGTGGCTCTGCACACACATACATAAAAAAACACATTAGGATACACTCAACGATAATAACCATTATGGGAACAATGATAATGACAGTTCGATACCTTCATCCCCAAATCGATCGAGGGTTATAAAACTTGAAACGTATTGAATAAACGGCTAGCATATCCAGCGGCAAATATTATTAAGAGCAAGGCATGTTTGAACACTACATATTGTCGTAAAGATGATATCTTCCCGTTCAACATACGATCCTGAAATTTCCTGACTCGTATCAAAATTTTGGTTCAGATTCTCTTCTTCATACTTGCTCATTCAACTTTCAAGTGAGGAAGATCTAATTCGTGGCATAAGCCGCAATATTACGCTAATGCGTCCTGCTTCAGTTGACCACGGAGCAAAACACACATACCTACCACCTCAGAGTTGTGGTGGTACGAGCCCCACCAGGATCTCCAGAGCTCTAGAGGAGGCTGTCCTCATAGCCTCCGTTATCACTACGCAGGCAAACCGCCAGTCAGACTGGACAAACCCATCAAGATACAGTACTGGACCTGCGGTCATACGTCCCATGGATTTATCATGCATGCTCAAAAGGATGGATTTGCCTTCTACACCAGGTTTTTCAGCTGCGTTTGTTTTCTGGCTCAATTCAGGTATTCAGCTTTCGGGATACCAACAAGTATTTTTAGGAGAGGTCCTAGTTTTCGTTCTCTCGTGAAATAATCGCTCCGGTCTTTTTGAGATTCACCATGTGTCCAACCGGCTCACATCAACAAGCCATGTGTCTGGTGAGAGCTAGAGGTTCCAAGTCATCAGCATAGGCTTGGAATTGAAACTACTCTCGTGCGGCAAATTGTCCATACCACCCGGCACCAGAGGAGCAGATACAGTTCTTTTTTTTTCTGACAATACCATCGGGTGACGTTACAACTATGGAGCGTCATCATCTGCATGGGCCCAATTCTGTGTCTCTCTGTAGCATGACACATAGAATCGGAGGAGGTGTTTTTGATATTCTGTAATAAGAGTCTCTTTGATCTGGGAAGCCAGATGGTGGAGGCCAACTCGGTTGAATTGACCACTTGGTAGGCGTAATGTCAACGGTGAAGCGGAAAATCCCAATGCAACTTTGAAGAATTTTACCAATATTAACGAATATACAGATTGAGTTCAAATCAGCGGTGTATAGTAATTTATTAAGTGCAAGCGAGTTTCAACAAATATGAGGATAAGAGGCGTTCTTTTCATATCAAGCTTGGCAATCGTTCAACAAGACCATATGCATGTTTCACCCGAACAATTTCCGAACTTTTGTATGGTAAGCAAGAAATAATTATCTGAAGATGGTGCTCGAACTTGAATTGAATCGATGTAGGTACTGTAAATTTATTTCATTATTCATAGAACATATTCACCAATTATTGGATATTCTCAAATCAATGTATAACCGTGCTCCTATCGCGAGTTACTGCCTCAAGTGAAGTGAGTGTCAGTCGACTTACGCGCTTCCCATACTATTATATGCAACGCACTATAACGCTTTACTTGTTTTTCTGATAAAACAAAATAATGAGCCAGATGTTTTAACTTACAAGAATCTCTTAAACAATGCTGCTAATTCAATATGTGTGTTTTTATATGCAGTGACGAATTAATTATTTTTCTATGACTTAAGACGCAAAAACGAACATATTTATATCGTTTTGAAGCAGATATTATGAGCTTATGTCAAAAATATGGAAGTATTCATTTGTCCAAGCCTGGAATAATTCGGAATACTTGAAATTCTCCCAATACTAGATTTCACTTGGATGAAAAGTGATTTTTCAATGTAGTTTTCTCACTTTTTGTGGGTCCTAAGTGTTCGAAATTATGATTTTAAAATTCAAGTGACGTCATCGATGTGACGTCACGATCTATTTTGCCTTCATTCTGTGGTAAATTATGATGATTTATGTGACAGCAATTGTCAGTATAAAAGGAGGTTATACTATAGTGTGAATAATTGTGAAAGTCAATGGCAATTTTTGAGAATTTTCGCCGTTTTTTGCGTTTTAAACTGCTAGCAGCAAAGTTGTAAAAGAAGTCAAAACGCATTTTTTGTGGAATCTACATCACCGACGCTCGATTTTGTAGCGCGGCTGAATTTTTTCGTTCTTTTTCTTCTTCTTTAATTCGCGCTGGATATTTTCTTGAGAAGAGCTGAGAGTTCGACGTTTCAGGGTTTGATGGAATAAGGCCTCTTTTTTTAAATGAATCATTGCTTTTTCAAGAAGGGCAATAAGTGGGCCCACTACGAGCCCAAACATACAAATAGAGATATCTCTAGTTCTAATAATCCAGGCTTAAAATACGCGTAATATGGTCATCTATTTGAATACAAAATTTGAAGTTTATACGAGTTTTCGAACCTGAAAATTTTTGAATATTTTTCGCACCATACATTTATTAAAAGACTAGTTCTCTTGTTTTTTTTTGTATATGTCATAGAGGGCATCTAAGTCTTCAATTTGCATTTTGGTTTGGTTCAAAAGACGTATTTTTGGCGAGTAAAAATACGATTTTTTCAAGATTGCGGATTTTGGAGCAAAAAAGGAGACAGTGAAAAAAATCGGATTGAAAGTGAACATAAAATGCTACATTCCAGCAGAAAATTAAGTTCCAAAAGCAAAATCTTGAATTGAAAATTTAATTTTAATTTTACAAAAAAAAACGAAAATGAGCTTTCTCTGCTGACTTATAGAAGACTTCTCATTAGCGCCATTCGATGCGTTCTGACTTTCTTTAGAAAACTTTGCTCGTAGCAGCAATAAAATTCGTTCTTTTCGTTCAAAACGCAAAAAAGGCGAAATTATCAAAAATAGCCATGTTTTTAAATTAAAATGGCCGATATCTTGGAACGCATAAAGTTTTCGAATTGTTAACTGACATATTCGTGATCAGCGCCCCAAAAAACATACAAATTAGTCATAAAATAGAGATGTGAAAAAATTTTTTATGTGTAACTCAATTGCACGGTGACTGGACTATATGTAGACTATTTGAATGAAATTTCAATGCAACGTAGAGTATAATTTACGTTTGACTCGCAGAAGAGCTTGGAAGCTATTTTGCTAATAAAAGTAAGGGAAGTCATGAAATCTATTAATCACTGCTTTTATGTTTGAATATTACGCTTTTAATTTTTGAGACAACATAATAAAATCTTCTTCTACTTCCTACACTTCAGCTCGGTGAATCAGAACACCAATATGTTTCCGTTCTGAAAGTAGTATGGAAAGGAAGTATATGCGGAATTAAATAAGGATCGATCAAAAGAACCGTTCCGAGAAAACCGACCGATTTTCTGGTTTCACGAAAAGAGAATAATATAATAATTTTTTTCCTCCCGATCACCACAAATTTCCTAAATAGTATACTGTAATCATGTTCTACGTATCCCGGATATTGATTTCAAATGAACGAAAAATCCTTACCACGTTCCATTGTGTTTGAACGGATGAAATACAGGCTTATCTGAAAATAAAACTAATACAAATGGAGATATAAAGGGTCAGAACGATAAGCTGTAAGACGAGCCGTATGTGTCTGCAAATGACAGGCACCAGCTTAAGTTGCTCGGGAAATATCTGAAAGTAGTTTATTCCAGGCAGTTAGGACAATAAAGGTCCAGCAATGCACACCAGTCCCTCTCATGTTTTATTGTCTGCTTTATTGCCTTTTTCACACAGTCTCATCTGATGAATTTCATGAAAATTAATTTGTGCTCGGGTCTGCACCAGAGCTAAATTGTTGGAGAAGATTTATTTTTTTCTTGTCAGGTTATCCCAGCCACACCTGTTCTAGAATAGGCGATAATGAGGCGGTCCTTCATTTTCCTTCTTCGCATACTTACATTTACCTATTGACGAAAAAGTATTAACATCAAGAAGTTGTATGTTACATCACAACCAGAAGCTGCACCTCATAGGAGGCAAGGGAAGCTAATAAGCATCTCAACAATTTCCAACTAAGAGAATAAATGTCTAATGTTTTTTTATTGGATTAATCTCTATAATAACTAATTAATTACATATACAGTGAACCAATTAACCAGACTAATTTCTGTCATAGGACAACGACTCGAGTGAGAGTTATTGATCGTGGGTTAACTGCATTTTAAAACGTCCTCACATAAATACAGGGTGTCCCAGGTTTTAGTAGCAGAACTTCAACAGTCGATAGGAAATTTGACTCTGAGAAAAAAAGTTCCTATTAACATATATGCACAGAAGTTTAGGTTTTGAGATACAGGCTGTTGAAATTTGAAAAATAATTCGTATTTTGCAAATATCTTCGAAACCGTTTATCGTACAGAAAACAGCTCACGCAAAAATTTTTACTCATAATGAGCTATGTTCTGTGTGAAAAAAAAAATTCTTCTAGTCATGATTGGTGAAGATTTTGAAGGGGTATTGGGTAGTATTTTTCTCCCCAACTTCTACGCCACTGGAAAAATTACAGTTTTGATACAACCATTTGAACCGCCAATGTCTTCTACACAAAAAAGGTGCCCCTGGACATAAGCTCTACAGTGGACCCTTTCCGAGTAAAATCAACTTTTATGCTGAAAAACATGGTCAATTCTTATTAATTAAACAAAATTTATTCAAACATTAGAACAAGTAACAAAACCAAAAAATTGACCATGTTTTCCAACATAAAAGTTGATTTATCTCGGAAACGGTCAACTTTAGAGCTTTAGACCAGGGGTACCTTTTCTGTGTAGAAAATATTGGTGGTTCAAATGGTTGTCTCAAAATTATACTTTTTCCATTGGCGTAGAAGTTGGGGAGAAAAACACCCTCTACCCCTTCGAAATCTTCACCAATCATGAATAAAAAAAAAAAAATTTCACACAGAACATAGCTTTTCATGGGTTGAAATGTTTGCGTATGCTATTCTCTGTACAATGAACGGTTCCAAAGATATTTTCAAAAAATAATTTTGTTTTTCAATTTCAACACCCTGTATCTCAAAAACTAAGCGTATGTGCATATGTGTTAATAGGAACTTTTTTTCTCGAAATCAAATTTTCTATCGACTGTTGAAGTTCTGCTACTAAAACCTGGGACCCCCTGTATATTGAATTTGAAATTTTTCTTGTAAATACTCCCTTAACATTCATTACGTCTACAGGTTGCATGTCATATCATGATCGTTGAGGATATACGTATCTAAATTCAGCAGCTACCTTGGACCATCCCTATCATTCTTCTTCCTCCCAAGGTTTGTTTTCCAACCAGCAAATAAAATCTATCAAGAAATAATTGAATCGGTAATTTCCAAATTTATCAATTATCTCATGTCCAGCTGTAGTCCGTGATACCAGTGAAAGAAAGCGTCGCCTCCTCCTCCTCCTGTCCCAAAGTTTCAAGACTTAATGCATACTATTTCAAATGAGAAAGGAGTGGAAAGACAAAGTTTCACTCTATGTCATGTGGAAGTTTATCTATTCTAGTAGGGATATCTACGTTATGGAATGGTTTATCATGGACATTATGTGACTGTCAATGTATCAGCTGTCTGTCATGTGAACGTTACCTGTCTTGCTTAGAGGTTATTTGTCGTTTATCTGGACCACGGTCGTACATACAGGTCTGGGAACTCTTTTGTTTGACATGAGTCTCTTACATGCCGCCAAACTCGTAGTCCCTCGCTCAGCCACCAGCTAGCGCTTAGATCGGAGTAGCAATCACATTATTGAGTAAAATAATTTTTCTCGTAACGCAATATTTACTATTCTGATTTGAGAGAGGAATAGAACTGTTACTCTTGTCAAAATGTATTTTTCACCTTAAAAATAACTTCCCCTTTTTCGCACACATAAAAGACCTCGTTAAAACGATTTCTATCCGGAATCTCCAGCATCCACTTTTTTCGCATTTCCGCATCTTGCGGCACTTTAAAAACAGAAGTTTTTTGCTTTACACTTTTGTACCCCGTTTTGCATTTCGGCACAATGCACGGTTCCGTCATTTTTTCCTAAAAACGCCGGTATTCCTTGTGTTTACAAGTCAAAATGACAGTGCCAGAGAACACTCTGATATACGTGTCAGAGATCGTTCTTCGACTATTGCGCCATCCGTTGGTACTATGCGGCAGTTGACGCTTAGCGGACTAACCTCTCACATATAGGAAACAGCCTCGAGTTCCCAGACCTGTATGTACGACCGTGGTCTGGACTGAGATAATAATCCCATTAATCTATCGAACGGCCCGTCATTTTAATTGACTTGATTATATTACATTTCAAAAACGTCACAATATGTTTAATCCCTTTCATCTCTTTTGGGTTTGTTTACCGGAGAATCAGTTCTCAGCTGGTACCTACGTAGCATAAGAAACAAGTTTCAAGTCGGTCCGCTTTATAGTTTTGGAGATTTCGCGATGAGTGAGAGAATGCGTCATTCAGTGATATTTGACTTTTATATGTGTAGCCTAACTGTTGTCTGCAGGTTAGGTCTGCAAAAACAGCTAATGCTTGTGGATGGAAGAATCGGATCCGCCGCCGTGATGTGATTCCTCAAGTTTCAAGACTTGCTGCCTCATTCTCTTCTATGAACTAATATATTTTATTTATTGCTGCATTCACTAATAATACTAGTGGATGAATTTTTTGTTTCTTCTTCAGGCAATCATCACATGATATAGTGCTTCCAATGATATCAAATCCGTTATACCGGATATTCTCTTGTGAATTTCTCGGTAATAGTCATCTTTTGTTTATAATTGACTTTGTCTCTGTGTTGTTAACCAAACTTTTAAAAGTTTTCTTTTGTCTTCTATTTTCATCATTGGCTTCCTTGCCACAAATATTTTTCCACTCGAAGCCACATGATGATAAACTTCTCAATCTTTTTTTGGAGGCGAGAAATTCACTTGTTTTCCTTGATTTTTATTGCCTTCAATATATTTCTCATTAATTTATTCCTGCCAACATGATGTGAGCATATACAACTTGACACGTATTCGAGTATTATAATAATCCATCGTTTCTCTCTTCAGAAGCTTGTCGCGAAGGTCTCAATCCTCGATCAACTCCAACAATGGAACCAAAATCATTACCCAAGTTTTTCTTAAAGAGAACGAATGCTGAATCAATATTCTCACTGTGACTATCCATAACTAATACTTATCTGCAACAAAAAATATTTGAAAAATTAAATTTTTTTCATATCAATAATTTCAACAAATATGATGAAAAATAATTAAATTAACATTTCACGTAGACACAACCACGGTACTAAACTGTATTCGGAGTAGACGAACACATGTCCCTCAAACTCAACACTATCCCTGCTCCTACTCTCTATTCCATTTTCTGTACCTGGAATACCTACTGGTCAAGGATGTTTGCTGTTCCTTTGTACCCTTCATACAGAATAGAATATCTGAACAGAGAGATATATCTATGACAGCTGGCCGTCATGTAAACGTTACATGTCTTGCTGAGGGACCCCTCTGTCTGTCATTTACAGTCTGAATTGTGATAATGATTCATTTATGTATGGAACTGTTTGTCATATAAATTAAACGTGATTATGTTAGCTGTCAAAAACGTCAAAACATATCGAATCCCTTTCACCCTGTCTGGGATTGAGTTTCGAAAAATCCGTTCTCATCGAGTGTTCACCTCGTAGGGGGAATATACCTTGCAAATTCATTGAATTTCGTGATGATTGGGTGAGTGAATCAGTCAGAAAGTAATATTTGCCTTTCATATATCACTAGCTGACCCGGCGAACGAATAAAAATTAAAAAAAAAGTATTTTAATCATTCTTTATTATTCATGTATTTTGGTGCATAGATTGCACTCTTCAGTTAAGTACCTTGTGATACACGACATTTTTTGTTTTATTATCAGGCGCAAGAACAAACAACCCAGATGGTCTTCCGACCCTCGAACATGCCACATATAATTGACCATGGGAAAAACATGGATATTCCAGATTCAAACCACGAACTTGCCCTCGTGATTTGTTAATGGTAATGGCGAATGCAAGACGGATCGGAAATTGAAGTCTTTTAAACTCAAACGGCATATCGTTTGGGATCATCGGGATCCTCGGAATGATAACTTCCTCACCTTCGAATTTTCCTGCAAGTATCGTCTAGTGAATCACATCGTTCATTAATTTACTCACCACTAAACGCGTACCGTTACACAGTTTTTGTTGGTTTATGTTTCGAAGCATGATTACTACGAAGCCAACCTTTAGGCGTAAATTGTGCGGTGGTAAGCCAGGCACATCCAAGGAGTTTAAAAATTCAATTGGATAGTTGGTGACTTCATCTTCATTCATTACACAGTCAATAGATTTGAATGAATGCATTGTTCCAATGATCTCATTCTGAATTATGTAGTTTAGGTCATCTACATCTTTATTCTTAGCCACTAAAATTACTCGCTCACTCAACCATTCATTATTTTTGTAGTTAGTAATGATGTTTGGGAATACTTTGTTGATAAGTTCGTCTTTCGATGAGACAAAGTTACAGAAATTATGAGGAAATGAAATCAATCCGCTCGATTCGTAGACAGGTACTCGACCATCACCGATAGCCAGCAATTGTTAAGAGAAATCTTCAGCAGATGTATCATTAAGCAATGCAACTCTCATGTTTGTTGTCAGCTGAAGTTTCTCCACATAGCGCCATAGATTCGATGATTTGAGGCAAGCGTTTATTTCGTCGGCAGCCGTTGATCTTGGAATTACTGGCAGTTTTTGGCGGAAATCGCCAGACAGTAAAATCATTGCTCCTCCAAAACATCTCGAGTCATTGCGTAAATCTTTCATTGTTCGGTTAAGTGCTTCTAATGCACGTTTATGCGCTATTGTGCATTCGTCCCAGATGATGATTTTCGAAGCTTATAAAACTTTGGCCATTGCTGAGTTTTTTGCAATATCACATGTTGGTTCTTCAATAGTTTAAAGATTTAACGGCAATTTTAATGCTGAATGAGCCGTACGGCATCCTTCTAACAATGTTGCTGCTATTCCAGAAGAAGCAACTGCAACCGCAATGTTGGATCTCGCACGAACAGTGGCTAAAACTACTGACATGAGGAATGTCTTACCAGTTCCACCAGGGACATCCAGGAAATATAAACCACCATTTCCATTATCAATTGCCTTCATTAATTTATCATAAACTTTCTTTTGTTGTTGATTCAACAGGGGTACATTCATTTGAACTACTAAATCTAATTCCTGATGATCATATTCACGTTCCCGTTCCTTTATCAAATGCGTCATTCATTTCACGATTTGGCGCTGGCATCCCTAACCTGACTAATAAACTACCGCACATGAGGTAACACATGTCTTCGATCAAGAGTAAAGCCCGATTATGTATCTCCTCATTCATCTCAAGATCGTGATTTCTGGAACTGACACGAATTTGATGTAAAATATCTTCCGACAAATAATCCTTGTATTTGTGCCACAGGTTAGAAGGGTTCGATGGAAAGCATGTCGAAATGATGATAGCAAATAATGTGCGTATCTGACTTGGAGATGCAGATGTAATGGCTTCAACGCTTGTCGTATCCCAATGGGTTATTACTAATATAATAATAATCAAATTTTCAACCATACTTAACCATAGACAAAATTACGGTTAGTTGTCATTTACGTTTTGTTATTCCAAGTCAGATGCGTCTTTGTTATACCACATTTTATATTGACTTGTATTCTCTTTGACGTTTTATGTCATGTCACACGAGAGCGCGGTCAAATGGGATAAAAAGTATCTCCTGGTTCTAAGCTACCTCTCCACCAATTTTCAGCCAACTCGGTACAGCCGTTCTTGAGTTATAAATAGTGTAACTAACACGACTTTCTTTTATATATATAGATTATATAGGTTATATCCAATATTGGAGATTTAATAGTGGGAGTTATTGAAATTTTCCGAGATTGTATTCCTCGAGATTCATCTGACATAATACAAATCTACATCTATGATCGATAGCAAAGGGAATTAGTTGGAGCTGCGTTTGAATGATGAAAGACGCTCAACAATAGTGTTGGATTCATAAAAGAGCGCAATAAAAGCGTTTCCGTAACTGTCCCACAAATCGTTTAAGAATTGTAACCAGCTGTTCTCGAGCCGTTGTAAATGCAATTTGACATTGTAATTTTCTTATAATAAATCCCATTGAATTATATATCTGTCAACTGATTAATCAAATCTTCCATAGAAGTGGGAATTAAGGATGAGCTTACATAATGAATCACTGACACAAAAATTACTGAAAGATTAATGAAAGCCAAAGTCATTTGTTTCCATAATCAAAATCTTCAGATTAGTGAAAAATGGGTTGATATGCGAAGGAAAGTTCCTTCGAATGTGAAAGTTCTACATAGAATGACCTTCAATTCCGATACTCACTCACAACAGCCTTCTCAGTCTAGATCACGGTCGTATACACAGGTCTGGAAACTCGAGGTTGTTTCCTATGTGAGCAGTGATTCCGCTACGCGTCGACTTTCGCGTAGTACCAAAAGACGCCACCTAGGGAAATCATAAAAGGCGTCACGTAAGAGTATCATCTTGATCTCTATGAAGAGTATTCTGTGACAAGTGTCAGTTGACTTGTAAACACAATTTTATACGAAAGTTTTAACGTTCAGATCCCGATAGCGCTTCCGGCTCCGGGATTTTCACGTGGCCTATCGAAATTAGAAGGTTCGAATTGTATAAAAACACAATTGCATGAACGAGAGACGTCCTATGTAATTAGCTAGGAACGTAATCATTTTGACATATGCCTCGAGGAGCTCGCTACGCGTCAGTTAGAGTTTATACTTTTTACCTCGATCTTGTTAATTGGGGCCGTTTTATGCCCGGTGCGGCCGGAGCCAGTTGTAATAAAGTGTTTTCGGCTATGGGCCGCCAGCTTTTACCCGCTTTGAGTATATTTTAGTAACTAGAAAACTCCCTTTGGTACATCGCACGTCAGACGCTAGTAGCTGACAGCTGAGAATACCTCAAACTGTTTTAATTGAATTTTCCTATTCAATCGACATTTTGGGCCCGAAACTATGCTATTTATTTGACCCCGTTCATAAACTAACGACATGGAGCGAAAACCGCATGCGAAAAGTCCTCGTTAAGACGTTCTATGTACCGTAAATTTGCACTTTTATAACTCGCGAGCTGCGCGCTCCTCACGTGAACGTCATTCGATTTATCGAAAATTAACCAATTCAAAACCGTTTTCGACCCAGTTTGGGGCTATCACGACCTTTTAAAAGGTTCATAGTTAACATTTCGACAATTTTAAGCTATGTTTAAACGGTGCAAATGGGCATTAGTAACACTGCCTGCGATTCCGGGAAGGAATCGTTTTACCCCTCTTGATCCAACCGCCAGCTGATGGCTGAGCGAGGGACTACGAGTTCACGACGCGTAAGCGACTGAAGTCAACCATAGAGTTTCCAGACCTGTATGTACGATCGGGGTCTAGATCAATATACGATTCGTGTGTCTACGAAGGGTGAGAATAAGGATTGTCACAGAAAATTAATGAAACTCAGCAGATTGAAACAACTGTCAATCGTCACCTTTCAATTTTGTTCAAATCCTTTTGTAATCTGAGTTTCACTTTGTTAAATATTTGTGATATTTTCTACATTTACAAATGTATTCTTTATTATTCAATATTTATGAAGTTATCTGCCGAAGAAGCAGTTGTTCTTCAGTTATTTCCAGTTCACGTGTTAGAGTAGATTATTAGTAGAATCTAATTCTATTTTCTCAAGTGATTATAGAGGATGTTCCGACACAGAGCAAAAGTATATAGGGATTCCAAAATATGGTGATTTAATTCAACTTACCTCTGTACCAAGTTGCAACACTAAGGAGTTGTAGGCTCTTAAAGTGGAGTTTCAAATCGCTTCCAGATTGCTGTGGCTTTCCATAGCTCAATCCGCTCCATGATTCCTGCTTGTGGCCAAGCAGTGGCTACTTGCATATGCTGCCTGTATATTTCTCTCCTGGTATCTTCCTTCGAATAAATTTGGAAAAGAAGTGGGTCAATTAAGATTCCTGTAGCGGCTGTTGGTGTAAAGCAGGTTTCTCTGGTAATGGTCAGGCATGCTTGTCTTTGTAAGCTAGTGAGTTTAGCTCTGGGCTTTCGCTCTAATTCTTTCGACCACGTACTTTCGTACTGTACGTCAACATGGGTCTGATGATGACGGAGTACATCCAATAGAATTATTTGGGGTCAGTGCCCCAAGATTTCTCACGAATGCGTCTGCTTGTTCATCCTTGCCTCAATGGGAGCCTCTTGTCCGCTTATCTAGGATTACTCACAAATATTTCTCCTTCACCACAAATGAAATAGTTTAAGCAAGTAAGGAGTACCTTGTCTAATATCTCTTGCAGTGCACCCCTCTCTATTTGCTTCTGATCACAATTACTAGATCATCCGCATATGCTTGTATGTCGATTTCATGTTTTACGGAGACAGCTAGTAGCTTGTCCACAAGCGGGGGCTACAAAAATACCAAATGAACTACGCCTTGGAGAGGATAATAATTGATCCCTAAAGTAGAAATTAAAACCCCATTACTGCCAGTAAAGCTAAAGCTCCTGTATAGAGGGAGTCTGGTATGGCATTATCAGATGCTGTTTCAATATCTAGAAAGACACCTATCGAATCACTCTACGTTGTAGGGGTTGGGTGCTCACATATTTATTTAATGATGAAAATTATATTCAGATGAAAATGACAGGGATATTATCTTGGCAAATTCATGATTTGACAAGGAAAATTATTTCGTTTAATGCTCTCCCAACAACATATTTGAAAATCTCTATTTCCAATCAAACCTCCAAGTACTTGTTTGAAACCTGACTCTGTATCTCTTCTTTTCCGCAATTGTTTGTATTCCCAAGTTCTAGCCACATTTTTCGCTGACCTTTAAATAGAATAAATTTTTCAAAAAAATATCGTTTCCTAGTAAATTTTTTGTAATGTTAAAATCGTCTTTATTTGCGTTATACCCGGTCGTGTCCAGAGATATAATCTATTAGCTTCAACGGATAGAGATTTCCACTAGGCGCATCAAAGTGGAAATATATGGTGACGTGAATTGAATAACTTTTTCTATCCGTCGGTAAATACGTTACTATTTATCTTGGTCAAACATCCGGGCAGAGTGATTTTGTCCTAAAAGCTCTTCTCGTGCTAGCAAACGATAACATAAACCGCTTTCCGAAACAATGTACACACGTCGGGGATTTATAATTGTAACTAGAAACTATTTCACAACCCTATATTCTCATGAAAAACGACACAATGAAGCACCTCCTATTCGTGAAAAATATCTGTCTATACAGGAAATGTCCAAGATTTGATACTGCATGATTTCTGGATGGTATTGTTGAAATGGGGTTTGGTCCACTCGATCATCTCAGTCAAAGAAACACATGAATGAATGGTTTCGAATAAGCTGATCGAAATAAGTTAGGGATATGTTGAATTTCAAAGGACAACCTCAATCCTCACGTTGGTAGAGAACATATTTTTTCAGTTCTCATATTTTCATAAAAATTGCCAACAAACACTATAGTTCCAGCTTACATTCTTGTTATACTGTTGTTTAGTACATTTCTGACAAATGATATTTGAGTGAAGATGAAGCTAACCCATTGGTATTTCGAAGTGAGCGACTAATTGAAATGACTAAAGGGCGGAATATATGCAGAGGGCATATATTTGCAAATTTTGCATATTTTTACAAATTTCATAAAAAATTGTATATTTCGGCAAAAATAAAATGTGTGTGCATATTTTTATGTTTTTCGTTTTATCAAAAGATTAAGTGCGACCCTTGCAGATAATTGGAATAATTTAAAAGGTGGGTAGGGTAGGTTTTATTATTATATGGTTTATGGACCCATTTTATTATGATATGGTTTATTGCCGGCATTTATTGTATGTTTGGGAATTTCCAAGTAATCAGCTTGCCTAATTCACCGAACAGAAACAAGACAAGAAGGTTCACTTGAAGCTGGTGGTGCCAAGTCGTGTTCGGTGGTAGTAAGTATTGTCACCGAACAGAAACTTCTGTTCGATGCGCAAATGAATTCATACAAAAACTTTTTTCGGGGTCTAGTTGGAATGCGGCGGCTTGCTTTTATAGTTCGGACTTCAAAGTACCGACGCCAAAAGAACCTTCTTGTCTTGTTTCTTTTCGGTGCCTAATTGGAGAGCAAATGTGGTCTCTTCTTTTGAATTTATATTGTATAGTTAAGTTTGTCGATAGATTCCAGTGTGAGAAGAGTGATTTCGAAAATATTTATTTCAGACGCCTAAAATGCCGGAAGCCGCTTCGTGGATTAAAAATTTTCCCGAGTTGGAGTTTAGTGGGGATAAAGTGTTTTGCAAAGTTTGTGCCAAAATCATTGTTTGTGAAAAGAAGTTCCAAATTGATCAACACTTGAAAACAGCTATGCATAAAGCTAAGTTGCAGAAAAATAAATCTGTGCCTGTTCAGCAGTGTGTGCAAACCGCATTTCTAAATGTCAAACCAAAGAGTGAAAAGGAGGTGTTTCATCAAGACTTATGCAAAGCTTTAGTCGCAGCAAATATACCTTTGAAGAAACTGCAAAATAAACAATTCAGAGATTTTTTGCAAAAATATTGTAATCAAAACATCCCTGACGAATCCACACTTAGAAAGAAGTATGTGCAAACAGTAAACGAAACCATATTGGAAGAAATTAAAGTTTCACTGGGCGATGAACATTTTTATATTATTGTTGATGAAAGCACAGACTCATGTGGTCGATATATCGCACATCTTATTATTGGAGGGCTTCAAGAAAATGAGCCAGGGAAGCCATATTCAATATCTTCTAAACAGTTAGACAAAACAAATAATGTGAGACCGTAACTCGATTTATTCAGCAGTCTCTATCAATTTTTTTTTTACCAAATCCAGTTCCAGTAGAAAAGTTTTAGTGTTTTTGTCTGACGCAGCGCCGTATGTGGTTAAAGTAGGCCAAAACTTAAAAATATTTTATCCCAATATGGTACATGTCACTTGCCTTTTATACGGGATAAACAGAGTTGCAGAAACTATTAGAACAGCATATCCCTTGGTGAACAAATTGATTTCAAATGTAAAGAAAGTGTTTTTGAAAGCACCTCTAAGAGTGCAGATCTATAGAGAGAAATTTCCAGGAGTTAGTTTACCTCCAGAGCCCGTAATTACTCGATGGGGAACATGGATTAAGGCCGCGATATTCTACGCAGACCATTTTGAAGCCATCAAAGACATAGTTTTAGATTTAGAAGACAATTCACAGTGTGTAGTGCAAAATCAAGCAGTATTCAAAAATCTGAATTTAGCTAAGGAACTTGTTTTTATTAAGGTTAATTTTAGTTTTATACCAGATATAATAACTTTTTTAGAAAGTAGGAATATGAGTTTAAGAGAATCAATTAATATTGTTGAAACTTTTTCCGACAAATGCAAAAAAGTTCCCGGTGATGTAGGAAATCAAGTAAGAAGTAAACTCGGAGTTATTGTGGGAAAGAATGAAGGCTTTAAGTATTTAATGGAAGTCAAAAATATTTTTGATACTAAACCATCCAACGAAGTAATACCTTGGCCTTATAACTTACTACCCAAATTAAAATATTGCCAGATCACATCGGTAGATGTTGAAAGATCTTTTTCTTTATACAAACATATTTTTACAGACAGAAGGCAAACACTTTTATCGGAAAATTTTGAAAAATATATCGTTATGAATGCATTTTATACTATTTCAGGTTAAACATTTTACCTATTATATTTTTCTTTTAATTTTAATTAAAATGAATAATTTTTGTAAGAGTCGGCGTTTTTTTATTTCCATTTTTCCATGTTATATACAAGGCATATAATTACATATTTTGACAAATAAATGCATATTGTTGCATATTTCAAAGAAAAACTATGCATATATATGCGCATATTTCAACTGAATTGACGTGCATATATTCCGCCCTTTAGAAATGACCAATCGCCTCAACGTGTTCCAACATGAGATGTCTCATTTGAGCAGCTGATTCAAAAAAACTGTTATGCAAATACTAAGAAAATGCCGATCAAGATCAACCTATTGAACCAAGACCATAGTCAGGGCGAACTGCCCTAAATTATTTCGGAGGGGCAGGTCTGCACTGTAATAGGCCAATAATACAAATCACAGAACTCAATGTTGGTATTAAGAACGTATTAAATTAGATTAGATTGTTAAGTGGTTTCAAGTATACTGCGTCCACAAAGAACTTCTGTTTTCTCTTCTAAAGAACAGCTATCTTAGGAAAGCTAAAGTTCCTCCCAGCTCGAGTGGCAAAAGTTTATACCCCGACTAGTCTACTTCTGCGGAGCACGGTGGCTTCGCTGTACGTTAGCAGATGTATCGGTGTTATTTCTGCTCTTGTGCAGAATCTACACTCTACACATTCGATCCTTCACCAGGCCAATTTTACTCATGTGGCCGTTGAGTTTGCAATATACTGTCATTAATCCTGTTATGATTGTCAGGTTATTTTTGCTCAGCCTTATACTGTCATTCAGTTGATATTGCTTCTCTATTTGCTGAGTTATCAAAAATTGCGATTAGGGGTAATGTCCTGAACTGGCTTAAGACCTACCTATAAAACACAAGATAAAAAGTTATAATTCAAGACAAGGGTGAAACATTTGAGTCTGATGTGCTTGTAACAAACGTTAGAGTTCCACAAGGCAGCGTTATTGGACCCCTTCAATTCATAATATTCATCAATGACATTTATAATTTGTCACTTGGCACAAATACTGAGTAAAAAAATTATGCAGACGACACAAATAAAAAAAAGGTTGATCCCTGGATGATATCAAGGACTGGTTTTATATAAATCAACTACTTCTTAATGAGTCGAAAACAAATTGCTCACTGTTTAGAATAGACAGATGTAAGTGTCAGGCTTCAGAGCTCTTCGATTATGGACAAATATGCTTTTCTATTCCTGAAAGTGAAGAATGCCTAGGCGTCACAATTGACGAACATCTAAAATGATACAAACATATTAACTTACTATCGAAAAAACTGAATGAAGTATGCTTTGCATTGAGGATCTTATTCAGAACGGTGGGCCCTAGATTCCTAAGGACTGTTTAGTTTGCCAATTTTTATTCCAGTCTTAAAAATGCTATTATGATCTGGGGAGGCTCTTCAAGACTAATGGATATCTTTAAGCTGCAAAAAAAACTGTAAGAATTGTTCTAAAAATGAAATTCAATCAGTCCTGTAAAGGTAAATTCGCTAGTAAACAATCATTAACAACACCAGGCCTGTATATCTTTGAATGCCTACTTTTTTTGCAAAAAATCAGCATTGTTTTCACAGGAACTGATAGCTCATGAATATAGTACGAGTGATAAAAATAGCTATAATTATCCTTTAACGAAAATGAGTCCTCATTATGCATAGAATAAGACACATTATCACAAAGTAACGGCTTCTACTATTGATTTTCTTTTTAAATTTCTTTAATTATGTCAATGAAGTATTTTGTTATAAGACTTGGAGAAAGAAAACAGTGATATATTTTTTTAACTTTGAAATTACTATTTCCCTAAAAATATTAGTTTGAAAATTGTATAAATTCAGCCATAAGTGATGAAAATCCATTCCAAACTACCAAAAGGCTAAAAACTGTTATCAGCCCATTCATAAAAATTGAATAGAAGCTAGAGAAAATTGAACTTTGAATAGTTACTATATTTAAACATATCACTTTAGTTGGTTCTTTGATCATTATTGATTTGCCATATATAGGTCTCTTATTAGAACAACAATATTTCCATTAGAATGTGCCCTAAGTGAAAATGGATGTCGTATCTGTATGTTTCATTAGACTAATGGACTTGGAGATACGCTTTAATGCCATATTAAATATACGCTACGTTTCTGTTTAGCATTAACAGGTGGTATGAAGGCATTCATTAATACCCTATTTGACACAACACAATATCACATACAATGATATATCGTTCCTCACAATGTTATCTATTATCATTCTCCTATCGAAGTATCTTAATCCTAGGAGGCGATTACTTTATCAAATTTCCAGTAATATTTGTTCACCAGCAGTTATCCGAAGGCTACGTCCGCAGAACAGATGGTACCAGTAGAAGAAATCGTCGGCTCGACCGACTTGATGTCATTTCCTAAGTTTCAAAACTTAGTGCATGCAATTTTCAATTTTAAATGAGTAGAAACAGCATTAAAATTATACTGTCATGTAGAATTTACTTTGAATTGACAGGGATATCTATGTTATGGAAAGGTCTGACACGGACATTATTTGACTGTCAATGTATCACACGTCTGTCATAGATGGTGCGACTGTGGTGATGATCCATTAATCTTTGGATATGTCTAGTCGAGTCGCTTTTATAATTTCGGAGATTTCGTGATGAATAAATTATTGAGTGAGTGCGTGGTATTTACGTTTTATATTTATTGATATTTGGGCTTGTGTTGCCCAAAAATGCCTATTTTGCTTGTCCTGTGACTACTGGTTTCCAGTTATAAGTCTTGTCTCCTTGTAGAACTGCAAGACTGTCTCTTTCTTGCTCATTTGGCTTCATTGGATGATATAGTGGCTTTTAATGAGAAACTGATATCAAGTGTACCATCATCTACAAAATCGTAGACGGGCAGGGAGATCACTTACAACAAATCGTTGACATGGAGCAGAAACAAAGTTGGAACCAAGACAGCTCCCTGTTGAATACCAGCAATATGATGTGTTACATCTGAGGAGAAACTCGATAGTGAGCTACAAAGTTGAGGCGCCAAACAATATGACGGAAGTTTCTTAAGAAGGCCTTTGTGCCAGACTTGGTCAAATGCTTTCGAGCCAATATTACAGTTAGAGATTCCCATAATCTTCAATAGATTTCTGCCGTAAATGTGTTACGTAGGCAAGCAGCTCTCCTGTTGATCTTTGCTGACGAAAGCCATATTGCCGGTCATTTAAAATTTTGGAGCTCACTATGTATTGGATCAGCTTATAGATTACAGATCATGTTGCAATGGGCTTATAATTATTAGGAAGGGTCTTCTTCTTCATTAAATTTGAATAAGAGGGTTAACAACGTGTTAAAAACTTATGTTAATTATAATGTGGGATTAGATTTGGTATTATTATTAATTCTGGATAAATTAAGGCTAGGGGTTTTCATTACATTTATTTGGTAGTATTTCATCTCAAGGTTTGAGTTTAGTTGAGCTGTGAATATGTTGTCATTCAACTGTAAATTTGTGTTCACTTACAGTTCAAGACCATAAATATTTATTGAAGAGATATTCACCCATTAAGCGCAATAATCAGCTAGCTAGCTTCTTTCCGTACGTTCCAACCTCCTGAGGTCAACCCATTATCATTTTTCCCTGATCGAGTACGTAATTATTTCCACTCACACTTGCCAAGTTCTACCTGGGAATGTATTCACATTATTCCCGTTGTATTACTTCATGAGTTCAGCTAGGTCTGTTCACACTCGGTGTTATTATTGTATCTCAATTTAAACTGATGCAATTCACAAGCATTTCAACATACATAGACTAACCGAACAGCTATGCACAGTGAAACGTTCGCGAAACAGCCTAGTGTTCATGTAAATTGGAATCCTTTCCGAATTACGATTTTTGTTTCCGTACCGTTCGACTTTAATTTATACTGAGGGCCATGTGCTACGCCTGTTTCCTGCTCTGCTACCCTGGTGGCAAAAGCATAATTAAAGAGTTCAACTTTTTAACAGAAAGTTTAATCGAAAGTTTTATCATGTTGGCGACTTTATCTAAGCTATAGTTTGAGTTCGGCAAACTTTCGAACCGGGGATGATATTTATGATAAAACCCGATAGCGTCCTAAGTTATAGAGATGCACTGCATCCTGCAACTTCCTACGGTATAAATCCGGGGATTTTCTGCTTTATGCGGTAAGCTCTAGCTCTCGAAAATTTCAAAGTTATTTCGGTATAATAAAATGGTGTTTACATGGTTAAAACCTTCGTAATATTGGAAAAAGGTCGTCAGCTACATTAGAGAATCAAAAATTGGGAAAAATGTCTTCATGTCGATTATAATACTCCCCTTATACTAGGTATAGTGAGAGAAGTCAAAATCTATCAATAGCGATGGAGTTGCCAATTCGATGCATTTACATTGCCATCTCGGTAACTATAAGAAATAGAGAAATGATTAATGAAAATTCTTGGCTTTCGGATGGATTCCATGCCACAATAGTACGACTTGATTCCGACGTTTCGTCAACCATCACAGGTGGCATTAACAGAGCAGGCTTGAGGCTTGAACTGAAAAGAATTTCCGAAATTAGCTAGCTGCGAAAGTCTACTATTCAAGAGTTGGTTAATGTTAATTATAATAATATAATAATAATGATTATTTGTTGAAGAAAAATCTGAAAATGTTCGATTATGGACCCGGATTTTTATTTCATTCTTGAGTTACTTTCGTTAACAGAGCATTAACAGAGCAGGCTTGAGGCTTGAACTGAAAAGAATTTCCGAAATTAGCTAGCTGCGAAAGTCTACTATTCAAGAGTTGGTTAATGTTAATTATAATAATATAATAATAATGATTATTTGTTGGAAAAAAATCTGAAAATGTTCGATTATGGACCCGGATTTTTATTTAATTCTTGAGTAACTTTCGACCTCGCCAAACTAATAACGTATCACACTTGTCACTGAATAGTTCGCTATAGGAATTATTTGATTTCTTCTTTCCATTGAAAAGTAGATACCTAGATATTAACTTTGAAATAAAACAAAGTGTCTAGACAATAACAAAGACCATTTTATGAAGCTCTTTAAAAAATTATATTATTTTCCTGATACGACGTCTCGCTTTCTGGATATCATCATCACCCTGATATTTTCTATGACAAATTTGAAAAAAGGTATCAACAAAGTTCATGTACACATTGATTTTATTAGTTTTTAATTGTTTCCAAATGA